>OZ026845.1:15659418-17022977 GCA_964023205.1 Lutraria lutraria
ATATTTCGATATTTAAGCGCGCAAAAAACGATTTCTCTATTGAAAAGTTTACCTTTCAACTGACATTTTTTTGCAAAGATTGAGAATGTGGAATTCTCGCTCTGTTTGCTTATCAACGACATAGAAGAACGCTTGACTTCGTTGTTAACTTCCCCCAATAAACAGGTTTCCAATCCTGTCAAATAAAGCCGAGATTGGTCCCAATTCTTCCAACATATGTCGTCGTATAAATATCACTAGGTCTTGTTCAAACAAAACGTTTCCTTAAGAAGATTGCCTGGATGTTTTATTAGTGTCGTTTTATACCTAATCACCGCAAGCATTGTTTACTTGGTGGAACAAAGATAAGCTGTAATTTTATTGGACGGTATCCGAAGACAGTTTTCCAAATGAAAGGTTTTAATTACTGGTTGTGACACGACAAACCTTTAAATTCTCAAAGATTTCTTCCATTTCAATATCAGAATCTTGATTTACTTTAATTACAATCATTATCATTTTGTCTTGAGAATTTATTCAAGGAAACGTGTCATTGTAGAGATCTTTTCTTGATGTTTCATGAAACTCTTTGGAGATATTTGTTAAAATGGAAATGTTTACACAATGAGTATTTTGGTTGTTTTATCATCCACCGTTATCATATCCAATTAACCACATATTTGATAGTCATATATTCTCTTATGGGACCAAGGCAAGTTGAAAGTAATATATGTTGTGTCTACAATCGTAGACTGATATATGTGTGTACCAATAACGTAGCAAGTTTTCTTCTAGTAATAAAGTATGGAACTTTCAGTTTTCATCAAAGAATTGTGCCTGATAAATATACAAGTCGGAATCACTTACATTATTTATCTTTAAGTTTGAGTTTTATGAGTGTAGCAATTCTCCAGTGATGGTTTAAGAAGGTTTAAATAACTTGGAATAGCCAGATAGCTTGATATACAAGTATCGGGCTGACAGCTCTAGATAAAAACGTGTTTACTGCACGAGAAACTAAAAAAAACGAGCTTTAAACGAAAGTTGTATTAGAAATTTAAATACGAGCACTTAACATGTTGGATCACATCGGGAAGTAATTCACTTTGATAACACATGAGTTAGGAACAATGAGTTTAATCCGGGTATACAAGACAAACTTTTAGAAGAAATCAGATGAAGTGAAAATGAACAAACGAAATAAAAATACTACAAGTAGGGTCGGTGTCCTTAAAGGGGGCAAACATTTGGGTCGAAGCTAAGTTTATTTATCTCATTGACAATCAGCAAACTATTGGTGTAAAATGTTATGGTTATAGAATTACGCTTGCGTTGAATCTGATACGTATTTTGTAGAGTCACATAATAATGAAATAAAATTTAATACATCTATACAATACAGGTCCCAATTATTAAATGTTTTAGTTTCTTCAAACTGGGACCGAACGTACGAATACATCGTTTATTGTTTTGAGGCTTGGACATATTTGACGACTTATTTGGCTTGTAAGTATAAACAGCATTTCGTTGATGCTGTTTATACAAAATAATATTGATGTACCTAAAGAATCAAACCTTATTTCGCTTACAGCGTAAACTGTGCTATACTGATAGCAGGGTCAGTTATTATATTGTGATGTTTGCATAATTATTTGGAGTTCAAGATACAGTTTTGCCTAACAAGAATGCGTTATTGAGACGAAAAGAAACTTTTTTTCGATATATATAGAACCCCGTGAGGAGTCGCATGTTTGACATTTTAATGTAATAAGCCGGTGGAAAAATGACATTTCGTGTTATTCAGCCGATACAGTGCCACATCGCTTCCAAACCCATGGCAGGTTTATGTGCCTGATTTAATGCCAAATTCAAGACGTCGCCAAACTAACTAGACTCCCAGATTCCTACATTGATGTAAATTTTTATTTTGTCAATATAAACGGTATAACATCATATCAGATTGGACGTCTTCAACAAAATAAACGTGCACCTGTTTGAACAAAAAACAAGGACGGGTTACATTTTAGTTATGTTAATAATCATTAGACTCCAAATAAACGAATAGAAGTGCAATATTTTAGCCTAGAATATTTGACACATAAAATTTCTAGTAATTCATAGTTCTCGTATGTATCATGGCATCCAATGCAGGGTTTCCATTTGTATGAACATTGATAACAGTACGGAAGAAGGACAATGTAATATATGTAGTTAAAATCACAAGCAGCAACATCACTGACAACTTAATATTTTTTGAGACATTATGATTATATTAATTCTCATAAAAATAGCTGCATCCTTTTCTGTTGATTTCTTTAGAGAAAACTTTTTACAACATAATTATTGAGTTTTTATTATTCACTGAAATATGTTAAAATAAATCTTAGATATATTTTAAGCATATATTGTAGATAAATTTTAGGTATGTTTTAGATGTAATACGATATATTTTAGGTATATTTATCTTCTGTTTAATGGCCCATCCGGTAGTTTAGGTATATCTAAATAAATTTAAGTTTATTTTAGAGATATATTTGATTAGAAGTTCATGGTTTACTTAACGTATCATTTCATTTTTTGGCGAGACTCATGGCGTGATGGGAAACCAGTTGAAGTGCTTGGAAATAATGTTGACATATTTCGTACATTTCACGCCTTGTAAATTAACAAGTATTTCGCTAAGCTAATAAAAAAACAGACATTAGATTACATCAATTTTTATAAACGTCCTGGTGTATGAACCAGAAAATATGCGTATAAAACAATGTATTGCTTTAAAATGATGGACAGCCAAATTGGTATCAACTTTTAAGTACGATGCTTATCTTTGGCGATGATGATAAAATTGAGAGAATAATCTCGAAATAAGTGATGTGTAACTATACATCTCCGTACATATCATGCATCATGTTCAGTTGGCAATGTACACATGAACTATTTTCAAGTACGTAAATATCATTTATAATTACGTTTATAACAGTCATGTTTAAATTGTAGTATGATTTATTATCTATTTAAATAGGAGCAGGTGCGTGTAAGTATAAGTAATGGAATTATTTTAGCCCGAATATAGATTTTGTACTGGGATATAATTATAATGATCTAGATGATATTTTGACCCGAATTCATCTGAATCAGAATTAACCAATGTTTTATCCCATTTCCTTCGTGAGAAAAAAACTCATTGACAGTTCAGATTGGTTAGCATCTGCTACATATTAATCCGATTCTGTAAAAACGTCTGAATAACTGAAAAATGCTTTAGCTGATGGTAATTTTTATCTAAATTACCCGGAACGAGAATTTTGTTAAGCAGACTTTATAATCAGGTACATCGTTATGGCTAGTGGTTTGCTTTTTTATATTTGATAAATCTACCTCCAGTTGGAGAGGAACTTCTGATGTTTAGTAATTGGGTTTCACGACTTGTTTGTTAACGTCAAGTACGCTTTAAATAATTTGGCATATCAAACTTAGGATAAGATGAAATTTATCATTCTATTCACAAAATGGATTCTGAATTCTATATAAATGAGTAGCTATATTAGATGTGAAAAAGTTCAAAAGTTTTATCACTAAGCGACGTTTTGATAAATGTTTATACTGATTTTGCTTTAAGTGAAGCAATTTGTGTAAAATGTAATATAATTTCTTCGCTATCAACTTAAAATGGAACCATTAATATTCATCAGTTTGGTAAATGTGCTGAATAATATATCATACTAACAGTAAAGGATGCGTTGGATAATAAACTGAAGTTACTTACGCGGGGAAGTAATAGCAAGATGCTTCGGCACAACGTTAAAAGTTAAATGTAAATAAACGAGATACAATCTCAAACATATAGATAATTGTTTGGTATTAAAACTATAGCTCATACAAATCAATCACAATACATTGACTAGCAGGAGATAGTCGTAAACAGTTATAACCTTTCTTATAAAGGATACAGATAATCCTCACACGTCGACACATAATTTAAACGATCTCTTTTTTACTGACTGGTTGTTAAATTGACTTCTTAATAAATCACACGAATGGTATTTGATTAGTACCAACCGAGGGTAGGAATATCGAGGTTTTACTGTTTTGTTAAGTTTATTCGCCTGCCAGTACTTGTGGTTAAATTGTGTACGTTCTAAGTTAAAGGGATGCCAACTTCGTTGATCTTAGCACCGGGGCTATTCAACTTGAATCAGTTACCGTGCTCAATTCCATTCTCCAAGAAATGTGATTATAAAGATAGAGCCGATTAATGTTTAAATACATGTTCAAATGAATTATACTGTCAGACTAATATATCAATAAAGACGACAGCTCGGAGACTGAACGCTAGTTTTATAACCTCGGGACCTAGTTTTTTATTATAATTTCAAAAACATTATACATGTATTGAATTGTTGTGATATTCTTGATTTGACATTTTCTTCCAAGTTGTATTGTTGAAATCGTTACAATGCATTAATATTTGGTTATTAAATGTCTGTAATGAACGGCCATGTTTAACCTTAGAAATAATTTGGCTCCTAAATACAGATGGGACCTAACTATTCAACGAAACTGAGTGACCTTGTATACAACATCTTGGTCTGAGTGAACATATTTTACACAGGGACACGTATTGACCAATCATCTACGTTTAGCGTCAATTACCTTAAAGAGTCGTAAACATTCGACGCCGACACTAATACTGTATGTAATTCTTTTTCGAAATGAAGTTACAATAGAAAGTTCGATATGCTGTCTGTCAATAATTGAAAAGGTATAGTATTTATACAATCAATTTGTTCTCAGAGTTAGGTCATTATCTGTCAAATTAATTGGTACCCACGACTGATAGAGTGGCATGAATGATCCTAATGACTTTTGCTGTTGTTTCAGAATTAATCCGCTACCAATAACGTGTCATGTCAAATAATAGTATTGCGCCTTTTGAGTTCACGAACCTAAACAGGAAATATCGCGTATATACTCAGTTTTGTTCTATTAGAAAGGTTTTAGATAATTGCATAAGTCTTCGGACTTCTCCCTCGAGTAGTCAGGAAGGATTGTTGAAGCGGTTAAGTGGCCAGTACAAAATATAGCTATCATAAGATGCTCCTAGGACAATTCCTTTTTCTAATTTTTCTCCTGAAACCAAGTCATTTAGATCGACTCAATTATTTCAATAATGCTTACTGAGTGTATATATATGAATCGAAACAGTATGAATTACTTTCATTATATTTGAATTAAGTGCTTCTCGTAGATATAAGCTTATAAATTTATATCAAAACATGATGGATACTGCCCTTTTCAATTACAGTAATGATATACTAGTATGAGGTATTATATACGATGTTGCCTTAATTTGAGAATATCTTGTACAATGTATGTTCAAAAAACATTATGGAACAAAACATTCTTTTTGCGCAAACACGATTTCCTGTAATTCTGCCTTTACATATGATTATACATTTTTTTGTAATTGAACGAATAAATAAGTTATATTTACACAATTGTAGATTGGCCTTTGCGTTACGTGCAATTATCACTACAATTAAGTTGTATTTTTTCTGACTCGACATACACGTAGTTACTTGATATTTAATCCTTTTTTGAAAATCGGCGTGGGGGACTTTATTGTGACTTAATAATATGCAGGTTAACCGGAAAACTGGTGAAGTAAACCGGTCACCAGAACGCTTGACTAGACAAAATTGCTATCAGCGTAAGTGTATTTTGTATTTACAGACAGTGGTTGTAATATTTAGTAGATTCATTACTGTACGTCCGGCTTAGATATATGATTATATCTCCTGAGCGATGACTGTATTATGATATTTATATATAATGATATGTAAATCACTACCTATGATTGGTTTATTCCAGCTAATGTAAAACCGTCTTGGAAAGCATTTCATACTTTCCTATAAGGGTTAATAAAGTACTTCGGACACTAGGAGCCGCTTGATCTCCCGGCTTTAAGAACGAGAAGTACTTTAACCGTCTCTGTAATTTTCTGGTTAATATTCCATCGTAAATCTCCATAAAATATTTTTCTCAGAAACGTTTTACCTATAACCGTTTATCTACCGTAATGTCCGTCATACATAAACAAAGTCGTCTTGACATATTTATAGGGTGGCCCTAAGATGCCATAGAAGGTCCAGACAAAGTGATTAGTAAATTGCCAAGAGTAGATAGAGAAACCAAAGTGAAAGTTTCCCTTAAACCAAATGAAGAATTATATCCGCGCGGAGTATTTTTTACTATATGAATCGTAGTTTGTTTCTTGACCGACCATTAACGGACGTTTTCAGAAGTATAGGACTTATTGGCTCATACGTGGTTGATAAGAAATTATCTTTTATGACTCAAGTATATACAAATGTTTTGTAAAATGTACACGATGCCTCTTTATAAAAGAGGACACACAAATAGAACTAACTCCATTCTATTAAGTTGTAAACTACAACAGTACTATAATTACTTTAGATCTTCTATTTGTATTTTGTAATTTGGGCGTAAGGCACTGGGTTACCCTGCTTAGACTTCAATTACCTAGGCTTGTGTGTAGTGCCTCGATCAAACTAAATGAATTCTGGTGGGTATTATATTGAATGGATTTCAAATGATGAGATTTAAACATTATGCCACAATGTAGCTGATACAAAAGGGGTTTTGTGTTGTGTTGTGCATATTACAATGTATTAGTATTCTATAAATGTATTAGACTCGGTGCAGAAACTACAATTATACATATTTATCATATGTGAAATTAACCTACTTTAAAACCTTAGTTAATGACCACCCTGTAAATAACTACAACCTTTGTACAGCGCCCTATCTTTCACACAAACTTTGAATACATCAAACGAATCACTCGGAATAAGACAATCCTGCATAACGACCATATATGTTTGTTTCATTATGTGGCATATTTTTACAAATTCACTTTATTTCAAACTCTCCTTTTCTTTTTTTCAGTGTTTGGTTATCGTGAGCAACACCAGGAGCATTATCCACGTCCAAAGTTTATTCCAGGTGAAACTAACTTTACATTTCATCAAGGAGACACGGCCACGTTATCGTGCGGAGTTATGGACCTTGGTACTAAAACAGTAAGTAGTCATGTGACCGTTCAGTGACCAATCATTAATCACTTTTTTCAAATAACTTATTTCATATTTTGAAATTACTCATCACAACACAATGTCATGTTAATACTAATTGTAGATAGTGTAATCTTCTATACTTACATTATTTTGTTCCGTTTTGGAATTTCTTCTTTTAGCATTAAAACAGGCAAAATTCTGTGATCCCTGAGTATATCATCTTTTGATAAGTTGATTGATAAGGGAATTTTTAAAGTGCGATAATAGCATCAACATCTATATAATTTTTTAGATATATAAATGAATACATACGGAAATACATTTATCTAAATTAAACTAGTTGTACTCGGGTTGGCATTTTCCATGGGTCTTCCATCAACAAATGGTATCATAATGTCAAAAGTGTTCCATAGATACATGAGCTAATTCATTTCCTCACAAATTTACTGACATCCGACGGGTGCAACTTCTACAACAATTAATATTATATAATGATTGATCAAGACATTGCCTGAGCACTAATGTAACGTATTACTAACACCAGGTCTCGAGTTAATTGCTTTAAGACCTAACCAAATCTTTACTTAACTGATACACGATGTTAATCGACGACGCTTGGTTCGTGTAACGGCTAGAGTACATATTATTATTGAATTTCAATATTTTTATGAAAGACGTGTACGAAATCAAAATTGAAATGGTTATGAAGTTTGCAAGATGCTCCTGAAACGCGAAAAAATATGTCTAGACTTGGCTGTAAACACGACATCCTGTATTAAGTATGTTAGGTCTAATTTTCAAAGGTCGACATTCTTCGGTTACTTCCGTCAAATTTATGTAACGGAACGACTGCTAGTTTGACGTACAATTCTATTGAATAGCATGGAAATGAATTATTTGTTCCGATCTCTGGAAACTGCAAGCTGCTTTTATAATAGAGCCGTATTGAAAATAAGAAGAACCACTTTCACACGTGTATAAGACCATCATTCTTAAACACCATGTATCGACTATAAAGTCAAGAATCTTTTGAGCAGTAAACTATTAACAGATCGATAGATAGATATCCCGGTAATCATTTTTGATATGCATGTAATTGACTTGATCAGCTATTACTACAAAATCACGATGCATGCCGCGGCCGTCGTCCAGTTGTTAGTAGGTTGGACTTAAAACACGTCGATCCGGGTTCGATTACCTATCGCTGCCGGCCATATACGCTTCCATGAAAATTTGAACAAAATGTCGATTTTCCTCCAAATGTAGACGTTTCTGGTTCCTTGTAGAAGTTGAAGTTAATACTGGTCAGAATATAGTCCAGGATACTGATTAGGTGAAATCGGCCGCCGTATATAATTGTAATATCGTATAAAACCGGCGTTGATGGTCATTCGAATCTTACCATAACTGTATAATTATGTATGGACCAATCAGAATATATAATACATTTTATTAACCAATCAAAATATATTATCAGAGTACATTTTATAAGCCAATCAAACTTATACATCTTTTTCATTGACCAATCACACTTATATATAAAAAAAAAACATTAACTATTTATATTATGATGACCTGAATCAGGAACTGCAAACTAGTGTTTTGACAAATCATTTAATCTAACGCACTCTAAAAATCTCGACTGACTTTGACTTTGAATGAATTATCCATTGCGTTGTGCAGATACGTCAAAATGATTTAGTGTTATAGATGTAATATCTTAATAGACACTGGGATGAACTGTATAAGTATGACCCTATAGTTTGCTATGGTTAGCATGCATTCTTGGTACCCTATGCACTGAACGTACCACACGTGATATAGTTAATTCCATCGGTGTTGTTCCGTAACTTTTTGAGCCAATAGCATCGTTTGCAGACTCTCTGATATTTGATACAAAAATGTCAATGATAATAAAGGCACCATAAAAACTCTACATGACGCTGGTTCCAAGGGAGTATATTATGTCTAGTTTATTGTTTATTAAAGTGGGCAGTTCGAAACAATTCGAGTCCATTCGGAGAAACAAATTATTGCTGAAATGATAAAATGGTCTTCGTTCTGTCAGTTTAGAATATGATGTTTGTAACATTATCTAACTTCTAATCCTATAAGTTTGTCCATTTTGGGTAAGTTCATCTTGAACATCGCACAAAAATTAACAAAATATGCTGATATGTTGCTCAGCGGCCAATTCGACAACAGTGGTAATTTCAGGGCCGCCACAGAGAGAGGGGAGTGTAGAACCAGGCAATTATATCCCTGTTATTATTTATAATAGTATAACCACGTTCCTCAGGATGTTCGGTGGAAAGCAAAGGAAATACTTGATGTCATTATCTATATGTAAATGGAACGTACATTTCATACAATATAAAAATCCTTGAAAGAAGATATACATGAATCATGGATATAATGTTGTTCAAGATAACATACCCTTATTTGTTTTAATTTCCTGCTAAAAATGATTGTATATAACAGGGAGAATGTTCTATATAATACAAACTTACATAACTAGCGAACTGAATAATTCACATTTAACAGAAAAATACGCATGTAACTGAACATTAAACTGATAATATATTCTACTAAACAATTCACAGATAACTGAACAATTCACATATATAAGAACAATAAACAAGTAACAGAACAATACACAGATAGCAGAATAATACACAGATAACAGAACAATACACAGATAACAGAAAAATACACGGATAACAGAACAATACATAGATAACAGAACAATACATAGATAACAGAAAAATACACAGATAACAGAACAATACACAGATAACAGACAAATACACAGATAGCAGACAAATACACAGATAACAGAAAAATACACAGATAACAGAACAATACATAGATAACAGAACAATACATAGAAAACAGAACAATACACATATAACAGACAAATACACAGATAACAGACAAATACACAGATAACAGAAAAAATACACAGATAACAGACAAATACACAGATAACAGACAAATACACAGATAACAGAAAAATACACAGATAACAGAACAATACATAGATAACAGAACAATACATAGATAACCAAACAACACACAGATAACAGAACAATACACAGATAACAGAACAATACACAGAAAACAGAACAATACACAGACAACAGAACAATACACATATAACAGAACAACACACAGATAACAGAAAAATACACAGATAACAGAACAATACCTAGATAACAGAATAATACATAAATGACAGAACAACAATACATAGATAACCAAACAACACACAGATAACAGGACAATACACAGATAACAGAACAATACACAGATATTAGAACAACACACATATAGCAGAAGAATAAACAAGTAACAGAACAATACACAGATAACAGAATAATACATAGATAACAGAACAATACACATATAACAGAACAATACATAGATAACAGAACAATACATAGATAACAGAACAATACACATATAACAGAACAATACATAGATAACAGAACAATACCTAGATTATAACAGAACAATACAGATATAACAGAACAATACCTAGATAACAGAACAATACAGAGATAACAGAACAATACACGGAAAACAGAACAACACAAAGATAACATAACGATACACAGATAACAGAACAACACAAAGATAACAGAATTATGAACAAGTAACGGAACAATACACATATAGCAGAATAAAACATAGATAACAGAACAATACACAGAACAATGCACAGATAACAGAACAATACATAGATAACAGGACAATACACAGATAGCAGAACAATACACACATAACAGAACAACACAAAGATAACAGAATGATAAAGAAGTAACAGAACAATACACAGATAGCAGATTAATACACAAATAACAGAACAATACACAGATAACGTAACAATTGATATATGACAGAACAATACATAAATAACAGGACAATACACAGATAACAGAACTATACACAGATAACGTAACAATTGATAGATAACAGAACAATACACAGATAACAGAACAATACACATATAGCAGAATAATACATAGATAACAGATTATTACACAGCACGGAAAACAGAATAATACACAGCACGGATAACAGAATAATACACAGCACGGATAACAGAATAATACACAACACGGATAACAGATTAATACATACATAGCTGAATAATACACAGATAACAGAATAAAACACAGATAACAGAACAATACACAGATAACAGAACTAATTTACTTATCACTAAGGTATGTTAATAAATTATTCACCTTTGAAAATTTACAGAAGCGTCATATTCCATCACGTGTATCTTATAACTTACTGTATTTTATATGTACTTCGTATGTATTCCGGATTAACAAAATCAATAGATTGATGATAGCGTTATATAGAAGATATTTTACGCACGTATTGTTATGTGATACAAGGATGATGTGTATATTATTCTACTCTAACACAGTCGGACGGTAGTTCTTACGTCGTAAGTTCACCACCATTGTTTTCACGAATTTCTTTTTTCTAATTTGATATTGTTTATCACGGTTGTGTAACTTTTACGATTTACACCCAGAATTTGCAAGATATTCAGGAGAGTCGTACATGCACATAACACGATTTATGCCTTAGTCTGTGTTCTTGTTTATTTATTGTGATTTTGTCAAACCACGTTTTAAATGCCTGTCTAAGTGGATATTGTCGCTATATTTATCAAGGTATAGGTCATACATTTTAGGTCAGGTTAAACCCTTGGCCTTTTGACATGCACAGTATCGTCAGAACGACTGATGGTCTGTACAAATATCTCTGTGCGTACATTGAAGTGGAATTGTATATATTTTATGTCGTGGCCTGCGACCATCAACCCCAACAATAAATTTCTTTTTCTGCTTTAATTTCTGTAAGACACGAGTACTAGTACCTCCGGTACAATATGTATATTAAATTTGAAGTTACGTATATACACTTTATTTCCACTCTAGATTAAAAATGGTTCCAAGAACTTAGTTAAATCATGATAAATGCAATGATAACTTCAACACTTATTCTGTTAAGTCGCGCTCAATTAAGTTGTATATTAATCAAAGTTTTAGAAATTTCGATTACGTTGACATCTAAGGTCATTTTGAGTGTATGCATTACTGTTTGTTGTTTATTTTTGCTAGACCATGCTTAATTATTGTAATTTTTACCTGTCCGATTCTGTACTTGTGATTTTTACCTGTCCTGTGATTTTACCTAATATTGTACCCATTACTTACCTGTGATTTACCTGTCCTGTTATTTACCTGTGATTTTACCTGTCCTGTTTTTACCTGTGATTTCACCAGTGATTTTACCTGTCCTGTTATTTATCTGTGATTTTTCCTGTCCTATTATTCTGTTTCATTTTTAACCTTATTTATCACTTTCCTCTCGTCTGCATCCGTATTGTGTTGTTCTATTCCCCACTTAACTCTAATACGTAATTATAATTATATTCTCATTTAACTCTCCAGTTCTTCTTCTACAGCTAATGCTTTCTTAGTTGCTACCATTTTAATCTGTTCTGCTAGATTTTTTTGAATAACTTAGTTCGAATAACTTCTACAGACAAGTATGTTCAGCTTTTAAACAAAATATGATAATTGTGATTTAAGCCAATTTTTTATCATTATCTAACTTGAAAAAGAGATGTGATTTTGTCACACACTGATTTCTATACGTGTATTTAATATTCAATAGATATCGATCTCGTCATAGACTGTTGTATAATGGTTGTATTTTCCACGCTAACACCTGCTAGATTCTGCCCATGCTTTCTCTGTCATGCTATTAAACCATTACTCCTGCGGACTGGTTGCCTTGGCCCGTACGTAAATATCACACACAATCACAAACTCGCACCAATCAACATGAAATCACGTGACTATATTCGTTTATTTAGTTAAAGCATGATTTTGTTATTTTGGTTTAAACCATCTGTTTCAGGTTGTCTGGAGACGGAACGCATCTTTAGAGCCACTGATTATAGGCGAAATGGCTTTTGACTCGAGCACAGTGTACGAGCTTCACCACCCACCAGAGTCTTACTTCTGGAATCTGCTCATAAAGAATGTACAGCCCGAGCACGCAGACACATATGAATGTCAGATTAGTACCAAGGATAAAATGAGAAGAATTGTTACATTGAATGTTATAGGTAGGTTAATGTATTACATCTCTTATACTGTACTTCACTGAAATACATGTATCTACTTAATGTTACACATGTACATGTAATGTTAATATCATTAAAATAGTGTTACCCAGTTCTCTTTCCTTTCTTTTATAGATATCTTAGATATTTATATCTATTTCACGAGACATATCTTAACCTTTGTAAGAGTTGTTGCCCTTGATAGAAAATAGAAAATGTTTATTTCTTTATAGTTATGCACGGTGACCAATACAGTATTTTTCTTTATCAAAGTAGATTGCATACTGTGTTATTGTATCTTTTTACTATGCGTTTTTATTGAAATGGACGTTCTTTTTTCTTCAATCTTTGAAAATGGGCTACTGCCATAGACTTGAATGCAAATTCAAAGGGGAATAACTCAAAGAAAAGTCATTGTTCTTTAGAAATCTCTGGGTGAGTCATTTTCTATCATGGAAACCTAATTAAGAAATTAAGCACTTTTACAAATTCTGTCCAGTCCACTGAGACAATAAATTTTGGAATTAGGATCATAATAACTACATACACTACGCAACTTTAATAATCGGTCAACTTTGTCTTTCTGGAATAGCCTGTTAGCAGAGCAATCACTTTAGTAAGCCTTGCTTTTTCTAAAATATTACACCAATTTACATTTTGTGTAGTATAGAATTGTGGTTGTCTTATTTTGTTTTCATAAAATAAGTTTACATTATGTGATTAATTATGCAAGTTGAGCAGCTATAGATTCAGGTTTCGAGTCTACATCGACTATTTAACTAATTTAAGTGGACAGAATAAAAATTAACGCCAGTCCTTGGCTTCTATCACATCTACATGAGTGAGTCTCAAACTGACTGAATAACTCGTTAGTACAAATACGTATAACCTTGCTTAGTGATATCATTACGTCACGTACGACGTTCCGTACTGTTTCAAAATTTAGAATTCCTTTTTTTACCAAGAAATAATTGTACCAATAATTATTTTTATGAAGGCCTAGTAAAAGTAGCAGAGAACAATTATATGATAAGATTTATGTAAATTGTAAACTTCATTCGATTTCTACGTCTGAAATGATCATCACGGAATTCGTTAATGTATTTGTCTAATTTCGGAGGCGATAATTTGTGACATTTGTTGATATGGCGCTTCGACACGAGACAGATATTTGTCTGGGCTCACTGGATGCCTTATAAGGCTTATATGTTCGCTACTTGAGGAAATTTAACAAGCATCTATATAGCTAACTTTTCTAGATAACGCTTTCTGTCGATTTAAGTCTCGAATCAAACTCGTTTATGTTTTTGCAGTCACCTTAATAAATGTGTTTAGGAATTTCGACACGATAATTCGATTAGTGAAGTTATATTTATTTTAGGAAGGCTTTTTCAGTTCAAACTTATAAAAGATAAGTCACATTAGCGAGCAGGGAACAACATCAAAGTACATGTATGCCTTAAACAAACACGGTTACAAAAATGCATTTATTTTATGCCAAGACATTATGAATATTTAAAGCGTCCACTAAAACTTCAATGAGTATTTTTCAGAAATGTGTACAACCAAACGCTTTTATCTATGTAATTAGGCATTTATGTATGCTGTTTACATTCAAGGTAACACCAAGTCATTGTGCCTTTAAAATCAAACATGCGTAATGAGCTCTTTAAGTGAAATTTAACATATTAAATATTCAAGTTCCCTACGTCGAATTTGAATCATTATTGAACAAATTTGAGTGAAACATTAACCGATTTTAGCTGCTATTTTCATGTACGATACAGAATCGTGAAATTGTCAATAAAATAACAATAACAATTTATGGAAACTGTGCGATAGTTCAGCTTTTAATAGCCGTCATTTGCTCGGTGCGCATGGATTTTGATGCGGACTAATTGCTACGCCATGCACTTGTTAAACTAAAGTTCCCGTTCCGTGTTGATGTGATAATTTTATTGATTTTCTATGAGTACTTTCAGTACTTTGATTATTACTAGTATAGCTGGTGTAAGTCTGGTTTTAGATGTAATTGAGTTTAGATATCATATTTACTAAAACTGAGGAAGAAACACGTATACCATTTATAACAAACTGTTTTCATCACCGTTCCTTTATTTCCACAAAAGATAAACAATACTTTGGCAACTTTGACCTGCAGTTTGTTACATTCAAGAAGACAAAGGCGAAATCTTAATAATTAAACCTTGGCATATAATTAGTTTGTATGTGTTTGTTAAAAATACATTTATACATATTCGTTAACTCATATATACATTACATAAATATCTATGTGGTATTCTGGCACGTTGAACAAATGATACAATGATTGCTTCGTTATTTTTTCTAAAAGAAAGTACTTAACACGAATCACTGTATAATTAACTTGTAACGAAGCCGTAATCGTTTGAGGAATGTCTGCGCAATGATTGGGTCTAATGAACTGTCACTATCATAATTTTGGTGATAACTTTTGATGAAACCTTTTTAATTATAGATAAATCACGGAATGTAACTATGAGAAAGGTTTGTAAGTTTTGCTTTCCGTAAATAATAGTATACCGCAGTACATTATGAACACCAAACACATCGTTAATGGCTTCCCTTAATTATAGTTAATTTCTACCAGACAATATTACATAGTGTAAACATTTATAACTCGATCGCTTTTACTTCGGATGTTTAGATATATAAAATAAAGACATCTTTGCAAATAGTTGAATGAAAGGCGACTATTTGATCAACTTACAAATAAAGCAAAAATGAAACATTTCACCCAGCCTCTGTTGACAGAAATGGTGAATGGTCTGGACGCGTGTAAACATAGTGATTTATTCAGGTCTGTTTCCGTATAAACTCGTAATGACGTAGATTCTGAAAATGGAATTCCAACAAAGTCTGATACATTTCATAGGTTGCTTTCACTTATAAATATTCAATATTAATGTGTGATTATCAGCCTCGTCATCTTAAGTAATACGTAAAATTAATTAGGCAATCCTGTTTCAGCTGTATTTGTAAGTTAATTACGTAATCATGTTTCAAGATAGCAACTCCATTTGTGGAAATTCTGGATCCAATCAGGTACATTAACTACTGGTTTCTCGTTGTGTTAAAAATGTATGTACACTTAAGCATAGATAGGCATAAAAAGAATACATTAGTCCTGCTCTTACATTAAGTCAGCATATTTAATTATTCCTTAAGAAGTCACTGATTCTAATCCAGTAGTCCATTACTACCCCACAAACGTACGGATACTTGTTTTTACTTTTGTCATAAAATTGATAGGTTTACTTAAGTATGCAGTGTTGCTTTTACTGTTTTCACAATCAAGACGCCACTATGGTCTATCCAGTCCCATTAAGCTGATCACATAATTTCAAATCGTTTCATGTGTCAATCCCAACCAGAATTCACCTGTAATGCCAATCTTCATTAGTACGTACTTTGAATATTACGTAACTAATTATTACCAGAAGATCACCAGAACATGAGACCAAACTGATTTAGCATTAGTTCTAGCAATATTTGTAACACTGTGATCAAAGGCTTTTACTGATTAGAAATTGACAAGTGCATTTTATCAGATATTTACAAATTGATACTTATATAATCTTAAAACTTACACTTGTTTAATCATATTTAAGCACTGAATATGTGTAGCCATTAAACTGCTAATGGTTATTAAATTTTTATAGTATGCCATTAGAGCTGAAACCCTACTGTTAATTCATTTCCAAATATGGTAAAACGTTTTAGATGACAATAATGTACACTGACGTAATGAATGTATGCTGATTCATCGGTTCAGTTCAGTTCAGTTTATTCACAAAGCTGCAAATGTATACATGCCTAAGATGAAATTCACCAACATATTCATACATATATATATACATGTATGTGCATACATTACATATACACACAGAACAGCGCAAATACTATAGCAACATTTAAGATGCAGTCAATATACGATCGTACTTGTAGGCAACATTTTTCAATCTGAAATATAACCTACGCAGAGATATCAATTTCATAATTATAATTATTGATGAACTCCTTAAATATTTTAATTGACGGCTTGATTAAATATTAACTACATCTAATGTATGTAGTACATTTAATACACAAATGTCTTCATCATCAGTTACTTGGTGTACATACTTATCTCTCTGTTTTCCAGTATAATTATTCAAGTTTTATAAGACTTGTGGAGGTTAAATTAAGTTCGAAATTCAATATCTATATCTCGTTCGCTATGCATAATCAAAGATGAAAGACACCCGGCTAATCATGAAGTATTAAACTTGACAACCACTTGTATTGCATGCCATGGTTAGTAATTCTACAGTGTATTACAAGATCACCAATGCCCTATTGAAGCACCTTAAGCAGTATTCTTATCCAATCAGTGACAAGGACTTCTCAAATATTTTCTTAATATCTTAATAGAAAGTAAAACCGGCGTTCTAACTTAATTCTTAGTTTCCAGGAACGACTAAGTACACACTGCTACCTTTCTTATTTTACAAAGAACACCTAAATATGCACGTTAAACTATATATAGAACTATTCAACATTCCTATTTTAGAATCTTAATTTATGTGCATTTCGAATACTAAGTAGATTAATCACCGTTATTAGTAAACACATGATATGCCTGAATTTTCTAACTATACTCGTTACATGGAGTTCTTGTCAATGTGAAGAAATCTATTTCACGACAAGCCTCTCCATTAAAGCAAGTTTAATGATACAATTAGAGATCGGTCTATAGTGACATTAGACTGGGAATAGATTGATAGAAAGGCTACAGTTTCGAGCTGGTTCTGTTATGCTTGATTTAAAAAAACTGATCATATGACAAAGTATTTATTTACATTGTATAAGCAATTTGACGTAATTATAAATTATGCATGAGATGTTACTGTATTTTGTATAACCTTGGTATCAAGACCGTCTTACCAATTCTTTATTAGCAGTGATGACATAAAAGCGGCTCTAAATAATTATGGAACCAACGCATACTGAGAGGTGAAATGTTCGCATGATCTTCTCAAGGCGTTTTACATTCAAAATGTGCCCAAAAAAAAATAAAAATGAAAATTAACCTCCAGTAGGTGGACATATTATTGCTGACTGAGTATTTGTTGCAATGTCGAGCTGGTCTTGGTACTAAAGGTGTCGCTAACGTGAGGTTTTACTGTATTTATGATTGTAAAACGTCAGTACTGGTATTATTATAGTTTGATATTGCGATATTTAAGCTTTGGCTTAAGTCTTTTTTATGTTTTGTATTATTCTAGATCCCAAAAGATACAGAAATCCGGGTAAGGTTTTTTTCTTTATTCGTTGTTTTCTTGCTGTCAGTTTCCTTAGTGAAATTTTAAAAAAATAGAAAAACATGTTGCTTGAAGTATTTTTCTTTTTCTTTTTTTTTCATCGCTTTAGCCTACGTTTGACGTAACCACGGATTACATCATCGGTACAACTTTTCAGAAGTTTACATAAGTTGGATCGCATTAAGCACAATATTATAAACTTTGTGATTTCCTTCAAAAATTTAATTTCGAACTACTTTTTATAACGCGGTTTGCAATTTGCATCGCATACTGCATGCTTGAATGCTATTCTGCAAGCTGCTTTCAAACTTTGAGTTACTGGTATCATTTTTACGTTGCTCTGTAAGATCAAAACTCCGCATTTGTTCTTTTAAATAAATACAATTAGCTGAACGGATATAGTCAGACGTGGGCAATAAGCGATATTTCTGTGCTTTTGCGTTGCTATAGAAATTGCATTATTTAGATTAATGTTGCTTTTATTGTTATTTTATTATATTATGTTACGATATTGTATTTGTATCCGCACTAACTGAAATAGTATAATTATTTTTAAGTATAATTATAAAGGTAAAACGTACGTTTTTCTTGTGTCCTGGACGTTTACTGATTTTACAAAATGACATTATATACTGCAATTACAAACAAATGCCGTTCCTGTCCTACTTTGACAGCTAGTGATTATTCCACAGCAGCTGCCATAACGTTATTTACAAACCAAAATTAGGACTTGAAGTCTGGATTATTAGTCACCTTGCCATTTACAACATCTATCATATCAGGATGAGACACCACGCAGTAACGCCAAAACGTTATTAACGTTGTCAAAATATATGACTCTTACAAACTATAGGCAGTCTGAAGTAAATAATTTATACCGCTTTCGCTACTTTCTGTTCATTGCTCGGAGATATTGCATGACATTGAATCTCAATAATAAATTGTGTTTCAGTTTGTAGACTATGCAACACATTATTGCCTATATTTCTTACTGAGTTTATCCTAAATAACCATTAAAAACAACACTGAGAGCATTTGTTGTCTGCACGCAATGAGGTGTTGCTTTTCATTTTTGTAACGCCACAGGGAAACTTGTTAGCAAGCACATATAATCCATTTACGAAAATATTGGTCTCAAAAGAGCTATCATCCTTTTAAGGAAATATAAATGATCTTCTTTGCAAAATAATTTTCAAGAAAATTAACTCAGTTTTTATTCATAGAATCGGTATTGAGACACACTTTGCATCATGAACAGACAACCACTTTAGCCATACAATGTAGTTTTAAAATAAATGTCACGTGAACAGTGCTTCTGAGTTTTCTTCTTGTTCTTCGTTATTTCTTTGATTTTGTTGAAACCTCAACTACATCTTCCAGTTTTGGTTCAACAATTGCTCCAATGAGTAAAATCTTACGCCCGATAAAGTTTTTCGTTCGTAACAACTTACATATCTTATTGCGTCAGGACATAAGGGATGTGTTTAAGGATTTAGTGGTTTATTCATACAGTACAACCTCTCCAAAGCAACACCCTTTGGGAGTAGCAAAATCATGTTTTTGTTTAGAGGTTGTTGCTCTAGAGAGGTTAAAGTAATAGTTAAATTGTGCTGTGGGTAAAAACATACTGTTGTTGCAGAGAGGTTGTTGCTCAAGAGAGGACCGCTTTGGAGAGGTTCAACTGTAATTCATTACAGACTTATACGGATGTCATCCCAAAGTATTCCTTTGTCTTGAATACTCTCCCGGTCAGACAAGTTTAATAAACACGCTATCTCCAGCAACGATTCACTACTAAACATTCATTGTAAATATCATATTAGACATTTGGACACCTGCTTACAACAAAGTAAACCTACTAAAGCAACATAAATATCAAACGTTTAATTTCTGATTCAGCACGTTTAATACAAATAAAACAAATAAAATCATCCATACACAATTACGTCTTTCCCAAATGTCTTCATATTGTTACGTATTTCAACGAGAATGAATTAGGATAGGTCACGTGACAACTGACGACCTGCTTGCATTGTCGTAATTTTGACAGAATGATACGATAGGTTAAAACTAATTTATCAATGTTCTCCCCCTGTATACATGTAGTTTGTCTTGGCTAAAACGTCAATCAAAATTCTTTCATAAATACGATGTTTTACTTCTGAAAACACGCTTAGAGAAATATTTGCAATCTTAGCTATCCGTCTGTAAATTGATCAAATTCATTTTGTACATTAAATCAGATTTTAATCTCCTGTAAATGCAGATAGTCTGTTTTCTTTCTGGTAACATTTGATTTGAAGTATTTATAAAAATAATGAATAGAATATTTGGTTTTGTCAATAGGGACTTTTGAGTTTAACAAAATAATATTCGTCCACTTGATAAACAGGAAATAACTCAAAACAATTTAATATGTTTCGAGGTTTTCCTTTTAAGGCATTTGATAAAACAAGACCGAGCACCCATGAGAAAACAGCATGGTAGCTTCTTCCGCGTGTTCTGAAAGTTTGTGCAAATATTTGTAATAATTTCCTTTTAATTGTGCATGGACGTGCGTTAATGTATTAGTTCGTGTATTCTCTGAAGGTTCCAATTCTTCGCAATCTGCAAGGCATAAGAGAAATTCTCTCTTGGGAATCAAGTAATTAATGTTTAAGGTTCCTCTGTGTTTCATCCATGTATGGTATTTCCAGTCGTTGGTTTTCTCTAATTCCACTAAAATCGACGATTCTCTGAAAACATGTCTCGGAAATTGAACGCGTATGACAAGCAAACATCCTTTTGAATTGAAATCCATTTTTTGCTATGAGATGGTTGTCTGTTTTGGACAATGCACCATTGTTAATAGTCTTGATTGAACAAAACCTTATTCTAATGTATTTGCAAGAATTCAACACGGGGAATGTTTTTTAACGGAGATTTGCTATCTTATTTATTCTGAGAAAAAAAACAAGAATGTACTTATTTCCATTATAGGCATTCATCTTTATCTTCGGAGAAAGTGTTGTATATAATACTCGACACATTTAGAATGAGCGGCAGTCTAGATACCAAGTAATATCACGTGACACAATGATACTATCACGTGACACGATGATACTATCACGTGACAAAATGATAATATCGCGTAACACAATGATAAATATAACGTGATACAATGATGATATCACGTGACACAATGATAACCAATGATACACTCGAGACACTTACAGAAACATCTCAGAACAGATTCAACAGTTAAGGAGAAATCATTATTGTCAAACAAATAACTAAATCAACCTAGCGTTAATTTGTTATCAATAAAAGCCAAATTGCATACCAATACTCAATGGTAAAATTAACTGAACGTATTTCCCTAGACAGTGTTTTTCTGTGATAGGGACTCACGCTTAGCTCGGAAATAAAATCTAATTCATCACGATGTGCTGTAACTGTACCATTACATGTTTGTTGAGTCCTTGTACTACAAATTGGACGAACTGAAGGCAAGATTGATGTTGGTGACTGTTTTCTATTTGAAGAGTTTCAACACATGAATTACATGTTGTTCCCGTGGTTCCGTGACTTTGTGAGTAATAAATTCAGCAGTAGCGTGAGAAGCTATACATATGAGATATATCAGACAATGTCTTTGCTATATAAGTAATGTAATCCAAACATGTATCTTGTATCCACATTATCTCGATTGAACCTCACGCATTCCAAATTACATATTTAGATCCACTCAATATCGTCTACAATTATTATATTCTGTATGACAAAACTGTTCCATAGTAATCGTTTCTGAGTAGAAATGTTTGCCTTCATCATAACTATATAACTATAAATATGGTTAAGAAAATATCTTAGACATTGCATAAAATTCGCTTTGGTTGGATAAAGCAGAACTTACAGCATTTTCTTGCTTCTATATTGGGACATAATGGGCACACATTTTACTTTGATCTTAAGTATGTCGACATTATATTTTATCCAAGCACTCTCGTTTTCGGAACATGATTATCAATGAACGACGAAAAGAATCATAGAAATAACATACTTCCAAGGATTCCGTCAGCCTGATTACGGTTTTAATCACCTTCAACAAAGCGAACGACATTTCAATATCCTGAACAAAACGCAATGCACAAGATTCATACAGAAAGGAACAACGCCCCTTAACCAAAGCCGCAGTCGTTGTCAGCTCATTGCGTAAAACTTTATAAAAAATTATATCGGTATTCTTATCCGCAAACTGTTTACATGAAAATTGAACTGAACAAAATGTTGCATAATACTAGTATGTTGTCGACACTACTGTGATTAAAAAAAGAAAAGAACGTACATTTATTTTTTACTTAACAAGCTTGATCCTATTGAAAACTATACAATTTGGACACTTTGAATCAGTCTGCTGTCTGTCGAAATACCTTAGACAAATGGTGCTTAACACTGACAAAGAAGCGAATCTACGTACATCATCATTTTTATCATGAACTCTATTAAAATAGATAACTATTCATTTAGTCACGAAATCACTTTGAATAGAACACGATATTCTCGAAATGTTTTTATTATTGAATAAGTTATTGTTTTGCGTGTTGTTTGTAATAAACAAGAGGATGAATACCATTATCTCAATCAAAGATTGATAACATGTGTATAGAGCTTGAAATACAAACTTTCTTATTAACCTACAGCTAATATCATGTCAGTCTCGATCTGATGCATAGGCTTGCTTAAGTACGAATGTACTTTGATAGAATCTAGGCGACTTATTCCAAGAATGGTGTAAATCTAATTGTTCTTTAATTGTTAGCATATACAATATTATGTTATAATACAAATTATATGTTTTGTATTTCGTCTGCGTAAAAATGTTAATTAAAGTAGATGCTATGTATAAAAATCTAATTAACTCAACATCGACTATGACGTATTTTATCGTTTGCATACAATTGAGATGACGTTGTAATGTATTTTATTACATACAGTTACGTTGATTGTGGCCAATCAGCATGACGTATGGATTGTATCACATTCATACGTAGCACTGAGGGGTCCTGAGGTTTGATTTTAGTGTCGTAATAATGAAAAACCCATTGGTCGGACCACAATATAATCTTACAGTTTACTAGCGGCAATTTGCATTTAAGGTCAAACAATTTTCAGATTTAAATGGACTTCGTGTGTACTGTTTTTGTCATATTAAACATTTTAACCGATTGTATTTCAGTGCCGTGTTTGAGAAACTTAAACAACACTCAAATCAGTAACCTGTTTGATTTTACTCAGACTTAAATCCATTTCTAACCAGTTTGAATTATCGTGCTGATATTGTTGCCAAATGTTTTCGAGCAGGTTTGCTCATCATGTGAATCATGTCTATATTGTGGACAATTGCAGCTACAGTTACTGTTTAAGTCTAGAAATGAATTTAGTATGACCATAAACCAATTTCTGAACTTTTGTCAAGATACCCGACAGGATAATTTGAATAAAACATGTGTACCGGTACATAAGATGTTAATCTCAATCGGAGTATATGAAATAGGTCGTTGTCCGATATGTTATAGATTAAGAGTAATAACAGTAACATTTTCTTGCATTAGTATACCAATCAAATGCATGCGCACGAGAAATGCACTTACTTAATATCTAATAAAGTCAATTTTGATGCATGTCCACGAATTCAGCACTATTTCATCGCATTAAGATCATTTCTAAGCACGAATGCGAGTATAAAAACATTGGAAATAAAAATGAATGCACACTATTATACAAACGTGTTTGCATGAACAAAAACTCGACCGGGTCCTGTAAAATGTCTTTTAATAACATCCTTCAAATGTAATTAGTTGCATCTGGGTTTCAAGAGGTCTCTTTAGGAAGTCCACTTTTATAAAGTCATCTATGTTTTTCCGAGTTCGACATTATGGGATCCATTTTCTACATTTCAGTCATGACAACAAGAAAGAAATTAAAATTATCTTATATTTCTTTAAGTTTTAACTAATAAACTAAGTATTGCAATAAGATTCTTAATTACTGAACATGTGACATATTATTTGAAACTCGTAAAATATTGAATACGTTTTTATCACGGATGTGTATAAAAGCGCGTTAAAGAGTTCTCAAGGGACACACCAAATACAATAAAACGATGATCGTTTATAAAGACGAACTTGAAGATATATTTGTTTAAAATTTCATTATACATACGTTCAGGCCATGTCACCATGCTGTTTATTGTGAAATGTGTATCATTGCTGCTTTGTAAAAAGTCCGTTTCATGACTAAATATGCAAATAAATATATTCTATTCTATCTTTCACAAGGGTCTATTCATGCAGGATTCAAACATAATAAAGAAATACGAAATAATCAGTTGAATGCGGATTATTTTATTTCTTGTGGTACAGCCTCAATTTATCATCTTATAATCTAGACGTAATTTAGGACTAAAATGATCACAACCATTCGATGCTATAAATCCATCTAGAAATTATGCAAGCATTCCATTGATTTACATAAACAATCGTAGAAAGTGTGTTCAATTTACAAAATGAGATATTTGGAACTGAAAAAATTACATCCAAATATCATATGGGGAATAATAATTATGTATGTTGAGGAGATACAACATTTTGACAGAGACTGTCATGAATAATAATTTTTTTATATAAATGTCTCATTTTGTTCAAATCTTTCCCAGTTGCAAATAATTCAGACTATTTTCAATTAAGAAATGAGAGATCGAAATATTTACAAAGACTTGCATACTGAATAAAACTAATAGCTGTTTGAGATGGACTTTCGAAATACATGCATACGGAGCCTGGGGTGCAGATTGCTATGTTGCATTTTGTTTTTGTACATTACTTGGTAAAAACCTTTATTGCTACTGAAGAATATCTTTATATTTATGGAGCAAAACAAACAGATATAACTTCTATTATAAAGACTGTAAATGCAGATGAAATTTAGCTGGAGAGACCGTGCTATCTGTAAGCTGATGATTACATCTGGTATTTCTGACAATGTTTATACATATCAAAAAAAATCCTGACATTGAATATGGTTTATTATCACACTGTCTACATAGTATATCAGTTTTCTGGTGGAATACTTATCTGTCTTATGGTATTACTAGACGCTAGCAGCACGTGTGTGTATGACAGGGACAATGTTTTATCCTATATATGTGTACAACACGGATTATGCTTTATAATGACTTATTAAGCTAAAAAATATTAAGAGCACGTGGTAAGTTATTTGAGTAAAATAGAGTCGATATTCGACATTCATGTTCGCTAGTTTCGTCCTGTCTGGGTATATATCATATATATAATATGAGGCTAAAGAACAGTTTGTTTTTTATCCTCTTCCATATTTTATACCATATACGCTAATATGAATTATTGCCCTAGTTAGAATATAAAGATAATGCTTGTACCATACAAAGCCAATACATAACGAGAAATCAAGCAATCTCTGACTGCATTAATATAAGGATTCTTTGAACTTGGATTTATTTCTGATAACGATCTATTGGACTACTGTATTATAGAATTAGTGTATGGAAATGGAGATACTTCGAGCCAGATATATACAGCAATGATTTTATTAATAAATATTGGATTAGAAATAGATTTTTGTCCTGGCATGTGGTGGTGAAAAAGGTAGAAAAAGTGTCTGTGTCCTCCATGTTCACAATGTATTAGTAAGTCCTAGCATATATGTGTACTGTATATGTATGTAAATGTGTCGTAAAATTGACAGATATAGAAACATCCGAAGCGATTGACAAGCTTGTATTACTAACATTGTCATGTAACAAGATTACAGTAACATACACACTTAGTCTCTTACTGACTGTACGTTTGTGAGCAGACTAAATCGCTGACTATGTTTTTACGTGTGGCCCCTTGTATTAATGTCTTTGGAAGGGGTTCGTTTCTTGGACTGTCCCTGATTTGTAGTATGTGTGTTTTGCTTATTATTTGTAGTCGTTGTGTATCGTGTGTTTTATCAACATGTCGTTAATATATTTCAGCGATCAATATAAGTGGGTCAGATCACGTGGATAAGGGGCAGACAATTAAACTACTTTGTAATGCTACCGGTGCATCTTCGCCTCCTGACGACATAGACTGGTTTAAAGATGGCATACAACTACAGTCGAACAAACTTGTGTCCGTAACTAAAAAATTTTCCTATGCTACTCGTACAATGATGAGTGAACTTGTAATTAAAAATGCCCAGATGACCGATACGGCAACATACACGTGTAGGACATCTGATTTGCAAGTGACTAGTGTTCACGTGAAAATCTTGAACGGTAGGTACACAACATATAATCCGAGTGACTCAAATTTCTTTCTCCAAAAAGGCGGATATATCATTTCCCTCATATTGCAACCAAAAAGCCGAAGATACAAAAACTGTTTGACCGAGTTTCATACCAATGCCTGATATTGAAGTCTCATAATCGCAAATCAAAGGCAGGCATATTTATGCACCCATGAGTATTTGGTAATCCAGTAAATGAAGTCACCACTTTGATAACTTTTGAAAGAACGTATGTGTCGAATATTTCACTGTGTTTGTTCTCACCTAAGTATAGTGCTATTCTTCGAACAAATATACAGTCATGCATTGATTGATACGTCTTGAAAGACCCCCCGAACAATCACTATTTAGCTATAGTTGTAGTGGTAACTGTGTACGTTTTATATATACATTGTATATGTGTGTGTGTGTGTCTTCCGTTTAGTGTATGTATTATATATTTTATTTCTGTATATATATATAAATGGTAGATGGGATCATGATATTAGTCTGTTCTTAAAAAGTTATAAACTATTGTAGATTAAATTCTGCCATTAAAAGTTAATATAGCCTTGAAAAATATTCTAAATACGACAGTATAAGAAATACAACATACATAATGGTGTTTATTTTAGCATACTTAGTCTAATACATATGTTCCCTTGTGATAATGTATTAATTATACCTATAAAAAAGTTCAATCAACATTCCTCCCGTGTTTTAACGGGATGAATATAATTCACTTAACATGCATGCTTTAATCGTTGATCACCAGTATATATACATATATCTGTCAATTTTACGCACACCTTTGTTCTTAATGTGTTGTTATCGGTGTATTTCTGTTGTATCAGTCATATTATAATAATAAGGTGTTGGTTTATATTTCAGCAGAGAAGCCTAAAATGAAACGAGAAAAAGGATTAGGTAATATAATTGTTTAATACTTGTTTCTTTCGTTTACTGATAAATTTACTTCATTCACTTGTTTGGTGTCATGTTTTACACATTCTATGGAACATTTGATTATATACAATAACCTATCTGATATTTACTAACCGATACACGTGAACAAGCAAGGTAAAACTGTCCCATTATTGGAAATCAAACAGAGAGACCTGTCTCAGTCAAATTAAGACGCCTCCATTGTGATATGAATAACGCATCAAACATGGATAACGTTTTATAAATTACGCTTAAAACATTTATTTATTAAACTGGAAATAAAACCTTTTGTCATATCAAATATGAATTAAAAATATGTAATAATATTTAGCAAGTTCGTGCCATTTACCATGCTATACTATTAGATATATAATCGAAAACACGATTAAAGTGAATATCATAATTAAATACTGTTATATTTCATGTGTATTACTAGCTGGGTTTTATGTAATAAGTTTAGCACACTGTAAAACGTTTCAACAAACCTTTGGGGGAAATATATTCTTGCTAATTTAATGGTGTACGTAGTTCTGCTACCTATTCTCTAAGTAACTAGAATCTCAGAATAATCTCATAAAAAACTTACTTAAGTATTTCTTTTTATCAAGTGTCTTTCTGGAAATTTAGAAATTTCAAGGTATAAAAATGAAAATAAAGCGCTGTTCCCACATACATCACATACGATCGTGTAGGTTTTGTAACAACAAATCTAATCCATGTATTTTACAGGGAATCCATTAAAAACAAAAAAATCACCATTACATAAATGTGCTCTAAATCATTTTACTACTTGAATAAATGGCTGCATAAACAAATATGATTGCTTTATAGCAATAATCAACGAAAGATATGCTTTAAATCATTTTCTAAGTTTTGATTTTGTCGGTAATTGACATTCTCCTGAAAGTGCTGGGTGTTCGTTTTTGTGCTGAACAACATGCCGCTATTTACTGAGCTGTTTTGATTGAAATATGAAAGCGTTTTTACTATTTCCGTATTTTCAACATGCCTGACAGCATACAGGAAGTTACTTGACGTCTTTGACAGGCTTCGCATAAAACAAAGCCTTTTGTCTCAAATGTTAGAGCTTTAAGTCCATGGACCTGGAATTCATAAGTTCGAAGCTCTGTGCGGCTCACGTTACTTCCGGTATAATACCACAAGGCTTTTGGAAAATAAGCGAGAACCCAAACAAATAAATAAATTCATGTCATAAAAGGTCACACTTTCTTTGTTTTAGTCAGACATAATGCATTTTACACCCTATTTGAGCACTCATTAAACGTATTTCGTGATAAAAATAAAATTATTACTATTATACCATATTTATATAACCCTTTTTTCATGTAATTACACGTTCAAAAGTGCTGTACAATCACGATTAAGACATGGTTAAAACAATATGTAATGAATACAAACATGTTAGTCAAAAACGATATGGGTAAAATATATACAGCTATGGACAAATTTATAAGTCAACAAATCCACCATTAATTTATGCAAACAAGTAAGGTACACAATAATTCTAAAATGTTTCAAGTCCGGTTGGCTTCGTAAGCTTAAAATAATGCACATACATTTTACCACAAGGTGAATGTAAGCACCATAATATTTATGTTGATTTCTTTGCACGTATATAAAAAATTATATATTCAAAAATGAAATTTTAGTTTTGAAGTATTTAATGCATTACGGCACATTTAAAATGATTTCAAGTTGAATTTTTTTTACAAGGAAAATGAACTGAATATAAAACACCATGAGAGGAACACTATACACATGTAGACTTTAACCGACATTATCGTAAATTTCATTTTTTTCTACAGTTTAAACACTCATTAAGATTTCAGCCTTGGGTTATACCTGGTCTTTAAGTACCACATTTTTGCCCTAAGTACCAAAGGTTTTATTTCCAGATTACAGTTATATTTATGTGTTTTACATCTGATACAAAAATGATTACAGATCAATACTTGCTTCTAATTAATAAATGACTTATTTTATGCGTCCAGATGATAAACTTCAAGCCACAAAACTCCCGGATGATGATACTAGTGGATGTTCAAGTTTACAGGACAACTACAAATTTATTCAAATCAACACAACGGTTCTTGTGGCAGCGTTCGTACTTTTGTGGTTTCTGAACAGAAGATGATATTTCTATTGAAAACAGTTGATTTTAATTAATACTCGTTTATACATAGACTAATACTGAAAGTCTGTTGATATAATCCGTGGTTTCTACAAACTTATTTCATATTGTCACACGACTACACAGCTGAAACAGGCATATTCAACACAACTATTGTATTGTACAAATGTGATAATTATTCAGCGTCATATATAACTTTATTTCAAAATGTATTTCACCTGAATCCCATGTATGCTACGGATGAAGAAAACAGTGTATGCTTTTGAAATATGTTGACAAAAAGGAAGCTACAGTGCTGTTGGTCCATTTTATTTATGAATGCTTGGGACAACATGGTGAAGATGAAATCACTGTGCACTACTTGCAAGTCATGTGGTTTCATATTTGACTGACATTGATGCCGTAGTCTTTTAGTAGGGTGATGTCACTTGTTAATGTACGGATGGATTTTTACTCACCACATGTGCGTCTGTTTCCTGTCACGTTGAAAAATGATGTCGTTACGACAGAGCACTGTTCAAGCTATAAACAATAAAGATAGCTACAAAGATATGGCAGCGTGGGTACAAAGAGGTCGAGCGACCTCGGGACCGAAAGTGCGTTCAAAAGAATGACATTTCTGTACATAGTTCCTAGGTGGAGCGTTTTCTGTGAATTCTGTCGAAACCAGACGAGATGACCGGAAGTGATTCTGAAAGAAATGTACTTCACGTTACATATTACGTTCTTATGATAACCATGTACATTGCATTGTTTTTTTATTTATATATTTGTGTGCTGTGCTTTTGCAATGATGACTTTATAATATGTTGTATTACTATTTCTCTATTGTTTATAGTTCAAATGATTACTCTGGTCACATGCTAAAGATGGAAACATAATATTGAAGCAATACACATTAACTAACATTTCAAACCATGATAATAACAATACAAGTAGCCGTTAAAGAGTTATAGATTCTACTTCCTACGTGACCTAGTGTGTCGTGTGGTACTACATGTAGTATTAATCATTCGCTCTTTGTTACTAATAGAATGACACGAACAAATTTTGGTTCATCATAAATTTTGCATACATTTCAAAGCTCAGCTAATTTTTTGTTTGCCAGTGTTTATATGGAGTTAGACTTCGTTTTTACTCGGAAGTTAATGCTTCAAAAAGATCAGATATGAGATAATAATGTTTATCATTACGTGATATTGACCATTATAATTTGTGCAATCAAAATATAGGAGGTATTGAGTACGTTTGTCGATAAAATACTGTCTACCGAGTCGTTCGTTTATCATTATGCTCACTACCTCAATGTAATAATTCCAAAATTCGACTGTGAAAATAAATTTCAAACCAGAAATGCATCGATAATTTAGGCATATTTCTAAATGTTCAACAAGTATGTCTATGAACGTTTGGGAGAACGTCGGAGAATTCTTTAACATAATTTAGTCTGAGACAAACTTTATTGTTCGCGTCAACGTTGCTTAATTTGTTGTTTCTTTTTGTTTTGATACAAGTTACATATTTACAATTTTTCAAATCATTGTGTCAATTGTTTCATATCTAATGGATGGATAATTGTGAGTTATAAAAAATTGGGAATTCGTTCATGAACTCATACTGCGACTCCTATTTGTTTTTAGTTAAATAATAATTTATGATTTCATTGAATTGGCACATATCTACATCGATCATTTTGTGCTCAATCTTAGTTCTAAATAAACATGCACATGGTATTGATAGTCGATCGTTTTATCCCAAAAATGATTACTTCTTGCATATTGGCATAAACAAATACTAATAAATGTCTGGCAAAGTTTGTCAAATTGTATGTAAACGAGTGTGTGTGTGGGGGGGGGGGGTTCAGCCAGGATCTTATTAAACACAAGTACAGACTAAACGGAAATAGGGAGCTGCACAAACGTAAACACTTTTTCACCAAACGCTCAATTGTTTCAAAAACGGCATATTTACTTCATAAATCTATACTTTTTTATACTTTGTTTTAACAAAAATGCGAATGTTTCTTTTTTTGTTAGAGTATGGGCATACGTTACCTAATTTCGCCTGGAATAATATAGACTTTGTTTAACTGCCGAAATGGCAGAAACCATAAGCGTTTTGTGTCTTGTGTTCGTTTAGAACGCTTTATCATTCACACCATTCATAGTTGGGCAACACTCATATAGTGATTGATATTGTTTTTGTTTTTTTTTGTTGACTTTTCAGCGTGAATTAATTCTTTGTATACTGTTACGCTGTATCATATGCCTGTATATTGCCAATGGTGTGTAGAAATGGTATTAGAACTCACAAGTGGTCGTATTGAGACTCTGTTTCAAACTCAAGTTCAAACGATTTACCATTGTAAGCGATTTATCACTAATAATTAATACGATAACAGGTCGTGAACGGAATAACATTAAATCAATCGTGTCTTTTTGCTGCGAAAATTGGTTTTGTTTCAGAACACACTGTAGCCGTATGATGCGTGGTGTGATTGTGACGCATAACGTTGCATGCTCTGAACTGCATGGCGATACTCAATGGTTCATCTGATTCTAAATAATGATATAATGAGTCAGTGTTGTGCAGGTACATGATTTTTACGTTCTACCTCATTTACGTTTTAAAAATCGCATTCATTGCGATTTCACTTTCGCCTTAGGTCACATCTTCAGCTTTGTAACGTAAGTCACAGATTGAGAGTCGCATATAAGCATAATACTCTCTTGCGGTTTTATAAAGTCTGGATTCCAAGAGATTACTTCATGCCTGTGAGGATTATTAAGGGTAATATGCATTATATGTCTTAAATTCCACGTATTTATTGTTATAAATATATAAACATTTTTTCATTTTCTTAATTATTATATGCATATTATTTGTTGTTTTTTATTATTTTGTAAATATTGCTTTACGTTACATCATCAAATCATTCCATGTGTGTACTTCATACATCATACATCCAAATATGGTTCATTCGACGAGATATACTAGCACTAGGGTTATCAAACAGTATGATGGTATGTCATTAAACTTGCAATCGAAATCAAATCTCAGTTCTGTTTACATTTTTGTTGTTCTAATATAATTTTAACAAGACTAGTTGTTTTTAACAATCTTTTTTATTACCATAAGTCTCACCTTTGATCAGTAAGTAACGAATACTTCACAGATCTATTTGTCATGAAAACAACATCTCCATAGTTACTTAATTTATAACAAAAAGTATAAACTTGGGAGAAATATATACCAATGAGAATTAGATTGGAGGATAAATAGTTGTCTCGAGTTCAAAAACCTCGGACACAATACAAATAAACATTATTATAGCAGACCCGGAAATAATGATAAAAAACGATACAGTGAAGAATTTGTTTTATCGAACGTGTCTTTATTTAATTATACATAAAGAAGCTATCGTTCGGGATCACGGGAGTTCACTACTGTACAACCGTGGTCTATTGTAGCGGTAGTGAAATAATAATGTAGTCAATAAAAGTCCAAGTATCAATTGAGTGATTTCTTTCTTGAAGTACAAACCATTGTTTATTATTGATAACACTATATATACATTTTCTGTATTCTATGTCATGAATATTTAAAAGACTTTTTGAAACAATATATATAATCTAAATAGATAATGGAGATTTGATGAAAAGCTTTGAAATTCTTTTGACATTCAGGTAGTTATATGTTTTATGCAAGTAGTCTGCAAAATTTGTATTTCAAAATTGTTTTCACAAATTCATACTTATTGAGTCACGGTTTCTTCGTAAGGCCTTGATAAACTAGCAATTAAAAACACGTTTTCTTGTGTGTGTGAATAATTCGTCCGTTTCCAGGCAACCCTCCAGTCTTGGTAAAACTAGGTAAATTGTGTTTGGAGGGGTACAGACAAGTTGAGCTTTGGTTGCTTATATAAATAAGAAGTTACAACTTTATCTTGAGTAAGCGATGTTTCTATAGTTACTTGACATTTAATTACACGTTAGGAATTCTTCCTCTGGTTCGAAGACGATTTTCTAATTTTCTAAAGATACACTCCGCATGTAGCTTCGAAACAAATTTTAGTTATGCTAATGACATCAAATATGAATTTCCAAGCATTGTGTAAAAATTTCATAGAATGGGATCCCCTCTAAACAGATCAGTGGGAAAACATCTGGGATTACAAAAAAAAACGTCAAGGGGAATTTAGTCGTTTAAACAAGATGAACAAAAGTACGTGTGACATTTTTTATATGTATGTAACTTTTATAGAAAAAAAGGACTGCACTCAAAACTCTTCATTTTATTCAGCAAGATACATAGTGATATTTTGATATTCAACTGTTTAATATTTTAAGCAAAATCAGTATCAGACTGAACAGTATTCATTATTTGAATATACTATATAACCATTTGATTTGTTAGAGGGGGTTTCAAAGCTTCATAGAGTTCGTAAGATATGAGATGATTGGAATGTCACATAAATAACTATAGATTGATCCACGTACCATCTCATGTAATATAATGTGGTTTTATAGTTTTGCAATGAATATTACTTTTATTTTAGAAAATAGGAATCCTTTAATCTCTCAGAATGATGTATTTTGACAGCCAGAATTGATATGATAATTTTATCCAATCTAGTACAATGATGATTTATCTAAACATTATTATGTATATGATTTCCCTCGGAGAAATATGCCATTATGTATCAAATAACAATGATTGATTTCTGACAAGCCATTATTTTGTATAAAGTAATAGGATAATAATACAAAGAGTTTATATACATAGTCATGTTTCATCCATCAAATCCTTGGTATTATCATTAAAGATAAATATGTATACTCAATGTACTTTATTTAAAAAAAACTTCAAATGCTATTTGTCACTGTTAAAGTAATAAATTTGATAAATTACGACAGTGTGTTCGTCTATTTATCTATTTTTATGGAAATCCTCGCAATTTCCGAGCACCCACCACCGCATATAATATTGATGCTACCAAAAGCGTATCCAATGAATCAAGAAGTTCTATTCCATGTAGAATTGTCTGCGGTTAACTAAAGCTTGAGAAATGCGATGACACTTGAAATGTTTTTGATAGATTTATTAAACAGTTTCGTCACAGACACGATGAAAGTCTTGAAGAAAAAATTGAGAAAATATATTTTAATCGAGAAAACTTCGGCTTTGGGAATAATTGGCACAAAGTGTCAAGCAGAAGTCCGGCATAAATGTGGGTGTCCTTTAGGGTTCACTACTATCATTACAACCAGTCCAATGAATTGTCAATGCCTTATGGTAGGTAGCATAATGTTTACAGTAATATTTTGGTTTTATGCCGTTTTTCTACTATATGAAGGTGGACCACTAACCTGATCAGTGCTCTTGGATTCTGAACCATCACTAAATAACTGCCAACTTTGCTACAATCGTCCCTCGCATCAGCTTTATCACGATTGGCCTTGGACAAAATGTCCTCAACCTTCATAATACTGAAAAAATCGTGCCGGGCATTGGGTTGAAATCCAAATCCTAACACACAACCTACTGAAATAAACGGGCGTGCTGGCAGGTAACCGAAGCGCAAACGTAAGATGAATTTCCTGTTGGAAAGTTGATATGCAGTTTCTTGTCTACGCAGCTATAAATCACAACAAAGGCACATGGGCTATCTAAAGTTGCAGAGTTTATTTCTTTAAGTACAGAAGGTCTTTGACTCATGCAGCAAATATTTTCAATCTGACAGACTGACATTACTCTAGTGTATAAGTGATTTAAATAGAAGATGATATGATAGAGAAAATGCATAATTTATATATAATAATTTGGAGAAGGGTAATTAAGCATACATGCAGGCATTGTAAATTAGATTGCCAATACCAAAAGGAATTAGTTTTTTGTAAATGTTTCAACCGTCGCATAAGTATTGCCATTCACATCAATTTTCATGAGGGCTATGTGAACTTTAATAATCGCATACTTATTATATAACTATATATCTGCAAAGTCCTTTCATATCGTGCATCCGCTAATTATGTCTAGAAACATGATAAATGTAAAATATATAAGTTTTCTTCTCTCTGGAATTGTTGGGTTTTACACAGTCAATATGCCTCGAAGGTACGTAGACAATTAAGATTTTTCTGGTATAAGAGATCTCCACTGTAATAGGATTAGTCCGGAACACGACTAATTGAAAACTGAAAAAAAAATGAAATACCAGTTATATGTTTACACCTTAATTTAACATTAATTTTGAGTTTTAATATATAGACTAGTTAAAATATAATTGGCTAGCTGTACACTCTATCAGTAAAGGGAATGCTATTGTCATAGCAAAGAAAACGAGTTCCTGATGAAATTACGTCATTTACATTCAGTACGTAACTTTTACTGACAGAAAAGCTAAACATTGGACATGCAAATATTTAAAAAAAGACGATTGCATTTAACCATGCATATCAGAGAAAATACATGCAATTTGTGGACTTGAAGAATAACCGTTACTTAGTTATCCATTCCATGCAAATTATTGATGTAAATTGAAATAAGTATACATGTAATAAGGTTTGTGCATGATTACATAAGCATATACATATTCCTGCAAGGGTGAAAACAATGTTACTAAATCCTCACCAGGCTTTGCAATAAATAAACTCGGTAATGATGGCAACTTTGTATGGCACATCGACAATAAGCTTGTCCAGGGCGTATCTTTAAATAAACAAACAAAGATGATATGAGACCACACAGACGGAACGGTTGAATAATTATGAGCAACGAAAAATATTGTAACAATCGCTAGAGCTTTAGACCAGTTACCCATTTTAGTTTTATATTTGAGGCATCAGGGATCAAGTTGGTTAGTTTGGCACGCTTATACTTCGAAGCTAAACAAACAGTTTTAACTTCGCCATACTTTCAGATTTCAAACTTGTGAATAAAATAAATAAGAGTGCCAGGTCACAAAATACGCCAGCCAAAATTCATTTTTCAAAGCGTCAAGGAGCATAACTCAGAAGTGTCTGTGCCGATTGGGCTGGATATACCACGAGCAGTATGTGTACATCTCAGGGTTTGGTTGTTAGAATAAAAGTAACAGTTCAATAAGTTTCACGTAAAAGTCTGAATCTGACTGTCAATGCTATTTGAAAGACTAAATAAATGTTCAGGAAGAAAAAGACAATATGTGAATAACCTTTAAATCAACAATCAACCAATTTTCTGAAACTCATATAATCAAGATATATATATGTGAGTATGTGCGTAAAAATCAGTAATTAATAGATCTAAAATTGAACCCTTATGTACAAAGATTGATACAATCAGGGCGATTAATATCCCTGTTCACAGTTTTCGTGTTGAAGAGAGAACCAATTTCAATGCTTATCTAAATTTGGCTAATACATTACTATTTTGTTTTGCGTATTCACATATTAGACATCTTTTCACTTTGATTAACTTATACAATAAAGTTTGTCTATATAATACATGTTTCATTTACCTCCGATATGGCATGAATGTGTTTAGTACCCCCAAACATAGGCAGAATCGGCAATCTGTACTGTGCAGTTTTAACGGACAGTTTCGTCAGAAAAAATGATATAATTATGGTAAATATGGAGCAAAAAAAACAATGAATGGCCGCGACCGCGGTACAGTGGTCAGTGTGCCGGTATTGTTCCGATGGACTTGGTACCCGGCTGTCCAGATTCTAATTCCGATTGTGGCAGGTCATACTCATCTACGAAAAGTTTATAAAAATGTAGATTTTCGTCAATATGTGGATAATTTGCCGGTTCCTCGTGAAAGGTTTGAAATACAGTCCAAGAAAACTGGTCAGGTGAATCGGACGCCGTATTTAACTGAAATAGCTTAATCAATATGGCCCGTTGTTTTGTCTGACAGACATTGAAACAAAATAAGTTATAAAAGCAATACCCTTACAATGTTTTCGTCAGAAAAAGCAAATAGTTACAAAAAAGATTCGAAAATAAATCTCCCTGGATAATTGAAATAATAGATATGAACAAACACAATGTGATATACCATTACAAAGTCATCAACTTATAATTAGATGCCCTCAGATTCACACATTTAGCAAATATAATCAAATATTATCAAATCACTGTGTAAACGTTATATCATTGCTGATCGGTTGAATACACAAAGATAGTATTTATCAAATGAATTATAGAAACATTTTAATTTCATGATAAATGGAAAAAAATATAGATTGATTGCTGGAGGCAAACAATGATTAGATCATTATGAATAAACAAGAAGCTGAACAAAAGTTGTCTTACAAAAATCTAGACATGGGCACTCGTTTTATTACCTTCCTATTGTTCAGTACGTTTCGTTTTATTTTGGTTTTCTTTTCTTTTGTTGAATTTGACATATATTGACACCAATCATCGTGGTTGCGATGTGTGTATGAATGTCAGAGTGGACAAAGTAGTTCTTCTCGAGATAAAAGTTCACAAACAAAAGATGTACTTTTTTCTGACACACGTGTCTGACTGTCTGTGGAAGTACTTAAACATAACCAATTAAGTAGTAGCTTAAAGGTGAATTAGTTGTGCAATAATCGTACCTGTCATTGTTGTTGTTCGGTACGAACGCAAAGTTAATACCATTTTTGTTCTTCGGTCCGAACACAAAGTTAATACCATTTCTCAACAGTCGAACGGTTTAAATTTTCCTGCACACCGAACAGCTTCCATTAACCTTCCGCCTACGAACATAGTTTCCATTTTTTCAATTCAATGGCATAAATACAAATTCAAATAGTATACGTGCATCCAAGTCAAAATCAGATGGCTATGCTAAATCGTAAACGAACAATACAAAACAGTCGTGAAAAATCCAAACAATCCTCTACCTCGGATAACTACAATATTAATTTTATTATCAGTACACATATCAAGAAGGATGACGGCATAATTCACATGCTGTAATACAGTAAATACATTAAAATAATTATGCTAATTTAGTCTGGTTCCGAGCTTAAATTGTAAACAAATAGAAGTCATCAATGAATTAATGGACAACGCGATGATACCTGTTAGTCAACCAGACATTTAGAACAGTGGTTCATCGGGAAATTATAATCGATTAATTTAATGTTTATAACGAGTAACTTTCCTTCGAGCATATCTTTATGTATGCTATATTACATTCTGCGTAAGTTGAGTATACGAAGGGGCAGGTAATTATAATGCAGACTATATAATATTATGCTAATTGCTGAACTACCACTGGTGATCAGATGGGGAAATATAAATCAAAGCACTGAAAGAACATGGAACGGGAACTTTTACAATTGCATGGCGGGTGTAGAAAAGCGTAGTACTTTGGCCTGCATCAAAATATTCATGCGCGAACTATCGTTCGGTTTCCAAACCTCAGCCCAATACATCACACTACAAAGAAATTCAACGTTTTACTACTTTATAGTTCCGAACAACAGCAGAACCTTGAATTCAGAGCTTTGCTTTTGTTGATAATTTGATAATACGGAACTATTCGTTCTCGTAGTGGTTCATGGCCAGTTTACCATCTGATAATTCCATGTCTTTTCATTTTTGATAAAATTTATGTATGGAAAAGATATATTTGATTTGCATGTTTAAGACTCATAATGTGTTGAAATCCTAAATATACATTCGATTTATTCCAGAATTATACTGAACAGTGAACATCGTTTGTGTCTATTCAATATTCGTTTTATACACTCAAGTGAAGATAATTACTTTCGACAAACCCTATTAAAAGCTTATTGAACTGATCCGAAAGTTCTTGAACATTTGAATGAGGTCTTTGTTTTTTAACAAAAGAATTTTGCATAATGTACGGATATGTAAGCAAGGATTATCAAGAAAAGCATAATGCTTTAGACTCGAATAATACAAGAAGGATACTAATCATACATAGCGTACCTTACAAAGATCATTCTATAAGTGTCAGATTTGACTTGGAAAATAAATTTATATACACATAACTATTTACGCACGTTAAAATGCATCACCATAATACAAAATAATGCCTGTGTCAAATTTAACACGGTCTTTGCTTGTATTTGGATGTCTTTGGCAGTTATTGCTCTGTAATTTTAAACCCGCCTCCTTGGTCGAGTGGTTTATAAGGTCGCTGACTTCAAATCACTGACATCGGGTCGTGGGTTCGAGCCCGGCTACCTATCATGTCTCTTTGTGTGAGAAGTAGGCAGTTGCTCACGCTTTCGGAGGATGGGAGTCTAGTACTGGTTCCTCGCAGGAACGATGGTTAAATTAACTGTACGTCTCTTATGTCGCTGACTGTTGAAAAAGGGCACAAACCTCAAATAACAAACAAACGAATAAACTTACTATAAGAACATGTTAATCAATCCTAGTATTGTGCATAAAGGCATTCGGGCAATTATAACGTTTAATATAATGACATCAAACGAATTCAACAAGTATTTAACCACCCACCATAACAAAATTAAAGTTTTTATTGTCCAGCTGTAATAATAGAAGGGGTGTATTGCAAATATCATGCTTCAAACCAGACTTTCCCGAAGCAACGTCCATTTGAAATACCTCGTTAATTCGTACAAAATGACTAGTATGTTGATATAACACGCACGTACACAAAAAAACTGTATTCATCCATCGACATCATGATGAAGAAGTATAGTTTTACAGCTATAATAACCTGTATATTGTTCTCATAAAACAGGCAGCAATGACCACATTTTACCTTCTTTTATCACGCATACCTATAACAGATGCGTATGTTACGAATAGATAACCAAAAAGAGACGCTATGCTGAATGATAAACAGAAGACAAACAGTTTTAAATTGATTGTATCTGCCAGTTAGCCACTAATTGGTGTTCAATTTTAGACAAAGTAATATATTTGTCATAACATGAAGGTTTTTTATCCGGTGTCATAATACTTGGATACGCCAGTGTTTATCCAGCAGTATTGTATGGTATTTATCTACCTGGTATAAATCACGGATATCTATGTATCAAGTAGATAAGTATTTGTTTTACTAGCTATTTGACTGATATCTTCCCACACCCGCTGACTATCCTTGTAAACCTACTGTCAATTAACCATGTCTCTCCTGAAATTCTGTTTTTTATCTGAACGCGATAATCCACACACGTAAAACGTATATATAATTCCAATTAACCAAAGGTACCTATTAGTAAGGTATATATTCCGTTTCTGATCTGAGAATATCAGTGTTGGAGAAAATATAGACATAGGTTGTAAAAACGTTTTCCAAAGAAATGCTTCAAGCGTTGAATTACACCTTTCCAGACAGTATACCAAAGTTACAAACGCATAATCAAAGCGAAACACATAATGAAAATGACGATGCATTCGTTCGTCCATTATAAATTGACTAACAAAGTTACGAATTGTTTACCGTCAAATGTTAACCTGACCGTGGCGGGAAGTTGACTCTGGTTTGTTCAGGTGTCCGTCGTCCACCATTGACAGGCCATGTGAAGTAAATCAACATCGTTCATTTGAGTCCTTTCTTTTATGTATGGTCCCACAATCCTCTGCGTGCACTTGTAAATCGATGTATTTCCATTTAGCGCCTACTGAGTTCAAACTCTTACCTTTTCGATTCTAGACGAACGTGGAGATGTTGAAAATGAGATATTGGTTTGTAGAGTTCGTTTATTCTTCAAAGGAATAAAGTTATAGATGATTTCTCAAAACTGCTAATAGGTATATTTCACAACCTTGGAAGTTTAAATCAATTAATGATATAATCTGCCAGGTCCAGTAAAGCATCAATTGTTCGCCAAATTTAGATATACGAGTACTAGTGTTTGGTTAGAGAAATAAACAAGATAACAGTTCGTTAAGTTCATTTTACTTGCTGGAAGCCGAGCAATTTATTTATGACAAGGTACCAGACAATGATAAGAACATGCTGTCTTTAGATTATGATATAAATAACAATGCTGGTGAACCAGAGGCAACTATTTTAATGACAAAAGTTCTGTAAACGTATTAAATCAAGGAAATGCATACTGTGTGATACTCGTTGCAAAAATAATCAAAGTACTGAGAGTACAGTTATGAACGAAATTTAAAGGTGCTAGATGATATCATCCTTAAATCAAAGTACTGAAAGTACTGTCGGAACTTGATTTTTCCATATGAGACAAGTCACTGGTGTTGCTCGCAACACAACAATGACTGTGTGGAGAAATCCTAAATTAGGAACTGTACAGTTAATGGATATTATGATTATGTATGAACATACACTATCTCAATAATACTGCCATCTATTTACGTACATATTCTGATATTCATATAACAAAATTCATCAACCTAGCATAAAGGTTATTTAAAGACGCAACTTCGAATCAGACTTTCGGATGCAAATTAACTCTTTCTCTCTCTCTCTCTCTCTCTCTCTCTCTGTCTCTCTCTCTGTCTCTCTCTCTCTCTCTCTCTCTCTCTCTCTCTCCATTGTTTTGTCAGTGATAGACATACAGTGAGTACTGAATCTATAAATAACTGAAACAGACAACGGGTTTAAACCATATAAACTCCTCCCCCTAATTCAAATTTGAATTTCTGTTATAAATTGTTTTGAAAATATAAGAACCTAAATCTTCATACATTTTGAAGTTTCTTATCTGGACTGATAAGAATCATTTTGCTTCATTCAGAATATTTTTCAGTGTTTTAAATCACCATTTAATATCAGGTTTTTTTAAGAATCTCTCCCTGAGCTGAAAACAGTTTAAAAATGAAGGGAAACCACCCACCAGCCATTACCTGTTTTTACGAATCCATCGGTACCAAAATTAGCATTTTTACTGCCGTAGTTACTGATATAGTATATAGAAACCGAAAAATAATATACTCTTTATTATGACCACATGCATCACTTTAAATGCATATTGTTGTGTTAGAAATTAGTTAAAATCGAACTATTATATTATTTTAGTGGCAAGGTGTTTATGAAGAGTTTTTCGTTTTTTTCCATGTTTTTAGGATTCCATTTAAATTCGCTGATTTGACGTTTTAATACACAGTTTGCTACAGTTCTCTACATTTTTCACATAAACATATAGAAAAACTGAAAACTGATCAATAGATTATTTTTAACTGTGTTTGATCGTACCATATGATAACAGAAATGTTTAAAGCAAAAACAATTGGAGGTCACTGATCTCGTTTTTTACTTATCTGCCCTTGAATTTGAATCTTGCTTATTTTAGGTCTTTACATGAAAAATATCTCAAATAGTATCCAAATCGAAAAACTGCATTAGTCTGGTTCTCGAGATTCTTACAAAATGGTGCCATAAACTTGAACAGAAAGCCAGACTGAAGATTAAATTAGTCTGGTTCTACACATTCTTAGAAAATGCTACTTTAAACTTGAACACGAAAGCTAGACTAATCATGCATAGCCAAATCATTTGACACATTCCAAAATATCCCCGAGGTCGCAGGTAATATTCAAGTCAAAAAGTCACATATAACACATATATCAATAGTAGATTAATGCAAATGCATGCATACGTCTGCCTACATAGCCAAAATCGATACAAAATTAAGCACAATCCCTTAATACTTTACGATTCGTGTGTTTAACCAAGACCTTGCTAAGTTTCCTTTGGAGTTAATCCCATCTAAGAGCAAATTCAAGTTCAGCGAATATCTTGCAGCACTGTTCGTTCTTTTCCTGCTTCTTCATTGAATCCTTTAAATCTTCATTTAACATCATCCTTGAAACCTTGTACTAAGTGAAATCGCAAGTACATAAAAACTTAAACAGTTAAGCTTCAAACGACCGTCTAACTTTTAAGGACTGGAGTAAACATGCGCAGAACCTTAAATCTGGTCCATCGTGTAATATTTCTTTAATTTGGTCATATGTATAATGGTTCTGCGCATGTCTACCGGAAGGCGAAGACACAACGACACGAAACATTGCTTATAATCGTGTGTTCCTGTCTTCGTCTTTCGGGGCGAAGCACGACGACGTGATAAATTGACCAATTTCGAGACGAAGACACGAACACACCACAAATATAGGGTGCCGATACGAAGATTTCATACCTGCCGACACGAAACTCCATAAGAGAAGATTTCGAGTGTTCGCTTATCAAATATCGTTATTTCGCCTTCAATATTTCGTATGTTCGTGTATCAGTGTGGGGAATCCACGTGACCTAGTGACGTCACAATATTATCGCAACAAGCGCGTTTTCTGTCAATTTAACTAGGAAAACATCACGTAAGTGCATTCTTTTTCTTTTTCTTCTAAAGCCACATAACTGTTGCAACTCCTTACATAAAGGGCTACCTCCGGTTCAGATTTTCGTCACTGTAGGCCCTCTACTTTTTTTACTTTTCTTGTCCAAAACGTTTGACAGTGTTGTGAAAATGAGCGTTATTTTTTTACAAGAAAATTTTAGAAATTGACATAGCTACTTATTTTATCCACTCGAACCAGGCATAAAAGCAATTCGACAAACATTTCGATTGTCCACATGTTTTCACACGTGTAAATATGCTTATAGTGTTTGAGTTAAATTGACAGAAAACGCGCTTGTTGTGATAACATTGTGACGTCACTAGGTTCTGTGGATCCCCCACACGTGTATTCGCCCTCTAAGGTCGAAGGCGAAGACACGATAAACAAGCAATTTATCGTGTGTTCGTGTCGTCGTGTTTCGACTATTGGGGGCGAAGACACGAAGATATGACATGGCAGAAATTAGCCACTATATTAAAACCATATACCGGTACTGTCAAAACATTATTTTATGGCAAGGACATTATTTTACTTAAATGATTTGAATCTAAATATCGACTTCTGTCACTTTTAAGTGCCAGGTTTAGTTTGAGTTTTCTGGAAATGCGCGCAATTCTACGGGAAACGCCACATTCTATTTTTAGAATTTAAGACTAATTAAGTTTCGAATGAGCCATTTTATTGGCTAACAGCGGTACGCGGTTTTAATTCTACGCATTTGAATATCTCATGTATTTACCGACAAGCACTTATTTAGATACGTGACTCTTTCTGTGTAGTTACAATAAAACGATTTGAAATATATTTAGATCCGACACACTTAACTGAAGAAGTATACCAGATACATTTGTACATCTATATAATCACACCAATTATAGTTGCGTACTATTTCCTTTATGTGGCTTTTCATCAAGCTGTTATGGAGTCCAAGGACAATTATTAAGATTGCTCTATGATTACAAAGTAACTTGATTTTGATAAGAGTTCCAACAATTAAAGGCCTGTATGTGTTATCATCATTTTAATGTCAGGTATATAGTATTGACACAATGTAAATCTTTTAGCCAATTAATTACAACTATCAAGGAAAAGCTACACGCTAAAAGTCATGCAATACAGTGAGACATTACTAGTTGGCTACTGCACATTTTGAAAACCCAAACGAATTCAGAGCCTTCAAATATTTAATTATTATACTTTTTATTTTTACGGTTTAGATTACCAAAATATTGCCCATGCTTTCAAAAAAAGTCTGCAATGTACTATTTTGTCACTGTTTTGTAAGTAGAAAAGTAGTGCATAGCTATAGGAAATTCGTTCCTAAAAATCACATTGCGTCAAAAGATGCGTTCGTCAAAGATAAATGGATTACGTGAAGGAAGTTACAGACATTCTTCATAGAACTGCGTATGCATCCATTAATTAGTTTGTGTACCCGATAACTAACTTTTAGCTGCTTCTATCTCTGACAAAGCGCGTCTTACTTAGCCATAAAAGGTTAGAAAACAGATTATAACGTCTCAAGCGAAACTCTACTTGATGTCTTGCAATATTGTATACATACAATGTATACGTTTTCTCTGGTTCGATGTGATTTAAACAAAGCTTGCAGTTGGGCAATACATGTTGCAGATGTGCAAACTTTGATTCACTTATTTCGTTAATCATTTGCTTGACATTGCCGTGTGAAATCCCTGAAAATGATATACATTTAGTTAAAAGCTAACATAGGCCTAATTCAAAGTTCAAGTTCTAAATTAAGTAGAAACATGCGTGATCATAACATCGAGACAAACCAACTACGTGTTTACATCTTGTAATAATTTTATTAGACAAACAAATATCATATGGCTGTTAATGTATGGCGTTTAGGTGTTGTAGTACTGTTGTTGTTGTTGTTGTTTGTGTGTTTGCTTCATGTTTAGGTGTGTGTTCTTTATCTATAGTGTTGCAACACATACAGGGATAATAGTAAGGTACAGACTGAGGAATTTAATCATGGTAGTAGGCAAACTGTATGTGTTATCACAACATACACTAATAACTACAAAACTTGTAACCCTTTGTCGCAAATAAAGATTGATTATCATTATTGCATTGAAATGATTATAATTGTCATATATTACGTGGTCACACAGTCAATTAAGATAAACGTTCGCGTCAACCCACAATGGTTATCTTCATCTGAAACACACATGCGTCATTCCTGCATATACAAACTTAATAAAAGAACATTACAACAATAACCTCATTCTAAACGTAGGGAAATTCACTTGAAGAAGGAGTCCAGAACAAAAGACAAGAAGATAAATATACGAGTATCTACTATAAATCGTAGAAAATGTGCGCATGTATTTCAGATGATCATTATCATAATGAGAATTGAAATGCTCTTTTCCTATGTTGAATCAATCTTTTATGCATTATGTATGATTTATATGGCCAATATAAGTAGTAAATGCAGACTATGCTTATATAACGTAGTATTACGATACAATAGTGTGTCGTGCTGAACGGAAATCAAGTCTAGACAGAGTTCAATTCATGAATGGCTCGATGTATTGTGTCACAGTCATTTTATATTATACGTATGTATTATGTACGGCATGAACGGAACAATACCATATACATTTTGTATGTTGTATATTATATCTATTTAATGCATTTGTTTTGTTTACACATATTCTATTCAAGAAACAAATACATTTGTATACAGAAGTGCAAATACAAATACAATTATATACAGATGGATTGGAAAACAAGCAAGTATTGCTTGTATTTATTCCTTTCCATGGATGATTTTTCCATAGACATGTTTGCACATGAACAACCAGAAAGTATGCTTGAACATGGATATATTTAAATCTTGAATTGAACATTTGTAAGAATGTGAAGCTTATTATCCCCGAAAATGTATCATGATGTCGCGAACAGGTCCCCTATTTCACAGTACGCATCGCTACAGTCTCTTCCTGTTAGGCGTCGAACTGCTTTGTTGCTTCAATGTATCTCTGGACACGAAGAAAGACAAGGGTGTTAGATTCATAGGTGAGATGGTCGCCGCCATTAAGAAGATCTACAGTTGGTGCACATGGGAGATCCGAAAGGATGTGTTGTCGTATTTGATGATACGTTGGGCACTGAAGTAGAAAGTGTAGGGGGGTTTCTACAGCTCCACAGACACACAGGGGGGAGTCAACAAGGTTTCTGCGATGAAGTTCGTAGTTTACTGTTCTACAGCCTAAACGTAGGCAGGTGTGATAAATCTGAAATTTTCGTACACTAACATTAAGGAGTGGATTGGATTTAGTGTGAAGAACATTCAATTTAATTTTCTCTTAAATTCGAAATAGTAGGAGCATTACTGACATCTGCTGGAAGGGCACTCCATTGCCGAATTGTGTAAGGTAAGAAAGAGTTTGCGTATGATTGAGTGTTTGCGTGAACTAATGGTATACCGTTATTTAATAGAGCGCAGACTGTATGTTTGAGTGCCATGATGAGGAATGAGGTTACAAAGATATGCTGGAGAGATGTTGTTTTGCGTTTTATAAAGTTGGATAAAACGATGTTTTCTCCTTCTTTCAGCAAATATCTCTCAGTTCAGATCTTTGATAATGTGGTCTGTGTTGCAGAATTATTTTGTTGCACCTGTGACAATTTGGGAAGCTTCATTCTGGGCGGATTTAATATTCTGTTTTATTTCAGCAGTATAATTGTCCCAGATGACGTCCCCGTACTCCAAAAGTGGTCGTACCAACGAAATACATGTATACAGTTTTTCTAGAGATGATCGAGATAAATAGAACTTAAGAGAACGAAGAAGTCCACCTAGCGTCGTCTGAGAAATCTAAACCTAAATGCTTATGCGACTTGACCTGGATTATAGGTGTTTGGTCCATAAATAGGGATGGATGTAGCGGTTTATTGCGTGTCCCTGAGAAAATTATACTTTCCGTTTTTGCGGGGTTAAAGGAAACTTAAGCCAAGGTTTAGACCAGTTGAGGATATCAACAGTCACGGATCCTCGACAATGAAATACAAGCTATAGTGCAGGTTGTCAACTGATTCCTATGTTACTATATTTTCCTATATTTTGGATCAAAATCCAATATTTTGAAATACCTCCTATATTTCCTATATTTTCCTATATTTTGAAAAATATTCCTCTATTTTTGTGTCAATTTGTCGCCAATAAATGAACAGAGAGTAAATTCTGCTTTGATACTGCTTTTGGCTTCTTTATTTTACAGTTAAAATAATTCCAATGTCTTCCACAGCATCACCATCATTCATCATGATGTTGTGCTATGCAGCAGTCTTCTGCCTGGATTGTGATGCTATTGAAGTGAATGGTTTCTACTGGTAGATTCAGTTATAAAAAGTCCCTGATCATAGATAGAAATGAAATATCATTCAATGAAATAATAATTACTTTATTCAAAGAGGCTGCACATTTGAGTAAAATCCATATTCCAATTGTGAGCCTCAAAAATATACATTTTAGTAATACATTACATGGTGATATATATTATTTACAAAACAATACATTGACTAATGCAGAAATGTTAAATGTAACAATATTATAAACTATTAATTGTAAGAATAGATCCAGAGAACTTATGTTTACTTAGATAAATTCTAAAATATTAGTTAGTAATTTGAAAGTATGACATAATGCTGGGAGTCAGGTATTTAGTTCAATAATTTCCATTTAAGATAATTCTTCCTAAAAGATGATAGACTTTCAGCAGTTCTGATTTCTAATGGTATTTCATTCCAAATTTTTGGAAGGGATTATGATAGGGATTTACAAAGGAATTCAATGTTTGGTTTAGGAAGATTAAGTTTTTTATTTGATGAGGATGGAAGAGAATTGTTACATGAGTAATGACAGTGGTCATATGGATCATCATATTATGAAATCAATGCATTTATTATAACAAGAATGGCCAGTTCTTATATTAAACATGATCATTAAATTTCATCCAGTTTAATTTTCTGAATAGTTCTTTGGATGGAACATCAAATGGTTGATCTAGAATTACACAGGCAGCTCTCTTTGAAATCTTAATATATTATCTGATGATTCTGTATTGCATGATCCCCGTATTGTACAACAATAATCTATAAATGGAAGAATATAAGCATTATAATATACAACAATTTTCTTGAATTCAAGTTTAGACAGAATTGTATGCATAGTAAAGATAAAGGAGAGAGTTGCATTTTTAATGTTTGGGTTACATTATTTATATTTAACCCGAACATATGGACTCATACGCAAACAAGTTTATATTACTTACATAGAGGTGAAGATGGTTTATGTACATGCATATGATAAATAATAGAGGCCCTAATACAGATCCCTGAGGAACACCAGAGGTTATTTCAAGAGCCAGGTATACATGAGCAGATATACAACTTGTTAGAAATTAACCTCTCAGTTAAATAGGATGAGATCCATGTCAGTGATACTGTACTGAATTTATGAATTTTATTTTTTCTGTAAGTAGTTAGTTTATTATTTAGTTGAATGCTTTAGTAAGATCAAGTAAATTTAGCTACTAATAGAGTGTTGTAATTTATAGCTTCAATCCAGCTGTCAATTATTCTTGTTAAGGCAGTTTCACAGGAATGAGATTTCTAAAATCGGACTGATGTTCTGACAACAGTTTGTTGTGCTCGAGATAATCCCTGAAATGATTGATACATGTTTTTTTTCAAATATATTAGAGGTAACTGGTAAAATTGAGATAGGTCTGTAATTTTGTAACTTCAAATTTTGAATCTGATTTGATTTGTTAACTAATTTACATGTGTACATATCAAATGTAAGAATTAGCAATATCATTCCATGCATTATTGTTAGTTGTGTTGTTGTGGTTAAAATCTCCAAGTAAAATTAATTCCTTATTTGAATAATCAATACGGAAGTGCTAATGGACCCTAAACTTACAGGAATGCACCATTTCACTTCTTCAAATTCTTTTTTGCCATTACACATTTTAGACATTGATTAATGTAGAAACAGAAAGTTTACAGGTACAAATTATTAGTATATGTGCCTGCAAATGAAACAATTTTCACTTGAAAAACTCCTATATTTTGCCTAAAAACTATCCAAAACTCCTATATTTGTAATAAAAATATTCCTAAATTTTTCCTTTATTTAGAAGAAGACTTGGTTGACAGCCTGTATAGTGTCATCAGCAAAAAGATGTATACTGGCATGGATGTCAACGGCGACGTCATTAATATAAAGTAAGAATACAAGGGGGCCAATGATAGAGCCTTGAGGCACTCCAGCGTTAATAGATTTCCAGCTGGATGAAGAATTTGCAATAACTACACGCGGCTTTCTGTCTGCTAAGTCTGCATTTGTTTGAATAAATATGTGCTTCCAGACAATGATTTATAACAGTTTTGATATAAATAAGACCCAATAGCATTGATAAAGATAAATACAATAAAGATAGAATTATAATATTTCTAAGCATTATACAATTATATGTAAAATGTAAATTTAATATTTTGATTTACATTGTAGTTTTATTGCTGTGACTACCATTTATATACGAGATGGATGTAAAACATATTTGTCGAATCCTATACATGTCATTATAAACATTTAGTTGTTCACATTTAACTTAAGAGCATATGTATTTCATCTATGTCATAAAAACATAAACATGTTGGTACGCATCAACCCTACAATACCTCACACATAAACACGTCATCATGGTACACAACCTTTCATGAAGACACATAAACATACTAACATGGCTAACATTAACCTTTCATTTACCCACACATTAACCCACATACATGACACCAACCGTCCCTTCGTTTACCTCCTTGCCGTCCATCAACCCTCCATTTACCCGCATATTACCCCGCATACATGTTGCCGTCCACCAACCCTCCATTTACCCGCACATTACCCCGCATACATGCTGTCCACCAACCTCCATTTAACCACACATTACCCCGCATACATGCCGTCCACCAACCCTCCATTTACCCGCATATTACCCCGCATTCATGCCGTCCACCAACCCTCCATTTACCCGCATATTACCCCGCATACATGCCGTCCACCAACCCTCCATTTACCCACATATTACCCCGTATACATGCCGTCCATCAACCCTCCATTTACCCGCATATTACCCCGCATACATGCTGTCCACCAACCCTCCATTTACCCGCATATTACCCCGCATACATGCCGTCCACCAACCCTCCATTTAACCACAAATATACCCGACCACATGGCACCAATCAACACTTTACATAACCCACAAACAAACTCACAGACCACAAAGTAATCACAACATCACGCACGGAAAACATTAATTCACTAAAAAGTATAAAAACAGAAATATTTTATATACTAGGTCTAAACGTTCCACTAACAGGTTCGGACCAAAAATGTCCTTAATTTATTTTATGTTGATGAAAAATAAAACATTTCCAGAAATCCGAACAACGATGAAACTATCATGAGATAACACAGATGCACAGATCGGAGTTATTTTATATTTGTGTGTAGATGAAGGAGCAGGTATTTTCAATCGAAGAATACAAAGCCAGCTGCATTAACATTTGTTTCGTATTCTGATATAAAACTTAATCAAGTATGTATAGTATCGATTACCCCACCCGTCAACGGATACGATTTTTTCTTTATCATTTCTGAAGGTATGTACGTTTAGTTCAACAGGTACTTCAACTAGGTCTTCGGACCTTGTGCTCGTAAGCTCGAACCCTGGGCTGCACAGAACATGTTATTGATATTATGTCTAAGACCATTGTTTAACCGCTGATTATTCATGTAGGGCAACTGGCAGTTGGCAGGAATGAACACAGAGTATAAGCTTAACCGCCCTAAAAGACAGACTGGCGTAAAACAACCATCTAGCCATCCTTACAATACTTACGTTTGTTAATTGAGTTTAAATTACAATAAATACGTCTCCATACTTTTAAGTTGTTTAGTACGAGTAAATACACATGAAAACAACTTATAACGAAGCCCTGCACTCAGTTTTGTCAGTGAGTAGAGGATAAAGTATTTGTTGGAGTTTGTTCATTACCTATCAGATTATCAAATTTGCTTTTTGAATCGGCTGCGTGTGTGACTAATTGAATAATATCCATACATCAATTTATAATGCATTCCGTTCCCTAAATCCCTAAACTATTATATGAGTTTGATTTTGTAACTACAAAAAAAGCGTGCCGACTCTTGGAATTATAGTCTAATACAAATTATCCGTACAAAACCAGATTAGTCAAATTGAATCTATTATTCAATAAATCTAAACAGAACCCAGTTTATATTTTGATATCGCCAGTGAACATTTCTTTAATTCCTTCTTGTCATATGAAAGTAAAACACAAATAAGCTGTACCCTAGATCTTCCGAGCAGGTCAGCTCATCACTAGTTGATGTGGACATTTTTTAAGTACTACGTTTCTTCATACACCATGCCAATCGGAACTCCTCGGCGTTTATCTAACGAAAGTGCGCGTATTTCTCAGTTACGGAAATGCCCGAGTAGTTACGATTGACACCATGCAAAATTAATGTTTAACTGGTTCCCGTTCCATGCAATAGTGCAAGTCATGTAAGTGTAAGTTCAGCTGCCATGAGTACGTTCATTACTTTGATTTTTCCTTACTTTTTATTAGAATCACCGTACATTTCGACGTATAACATTAAACACGATCCACAGTGTTACAGACAGGCATTTGATAAACATATTAAGATGATTATATGTCTGTCAGATAGCTACTAATTGGTATTTAGTTTGGGAGGAGGCAATATAAATGTCATAACATTCGGATATGTCAGTATTTAACCAATGGTGCTGTATAATATTTATGTACCTGCTACAAATCACTATAAATCAACGTTGTCTTTTTTTTGTTTTTTTAAGGAGTGTTTGTAGTGCGAGTATACAGACTAATATATTTAAATTCATGGCGAAATCAGTATAAATCAACCATGAATCGACTGTATCTACATATCCATGCTGTTTGTTACAATTATAATTGGTACGTACAGGAATAAACGTATTATAAATATAAAAAATTCATATAAACAACTGTATCATTTTCTCCTGGTACACAATTATATTTTGATGTTCTCGGATTCAATGATATCAAAAATACTATTAAACTAACCTAGGAAACTGAAATGATACACAGTTTAAACACTACAAATGATAAGATGCATACTTAATTAATTATGTTTCCGTTAATACAAGAAGAAATTAACACAAATTCACGCAATTATACATACGGGTGGTTCTATAATAGAATGTAGAAAATGCTTCAAATACCAACACCAACGTTGTTTTAGAATGCATTAAAGAAGACTAAAAGTCTTTCTGTAACAGATGATCTGGATTTTAATTATTTTAGCAGAAATCACCCGCCTCCGTGGTTGTGTGGTTAAGGCCGCTGACTTCAAATCATGGTAACCTCTCGCTGATAGAGAGTCGTGGGTTCGAGCATGTCTCTTTATGTGAGAAAGTTGGCAGTTGCTTACGGAGGATGAGAGTCTAGTATTAGTTCTTCCCAGGAACAATGGTTGGATGAACTGCCTACCTCATATGACTGTAACTGCTGAAAAGGGGCGTAAAACTTAAATAAAACAAAATATGGACACCAGTGTTGTATAAGAATGCATTAAAGAAGACTGAAAAGTATTTCTGTAACACATGATCTAGATATTAATCATTTTTAGCAGAACTCAGACTGCTATCGTATAAAATGTACCCGACTATGTCAATAAATGTTTAGAATGATTTTTTCTAAAAAGCAACACTTTTAAAGTATTCTTCCCATCCCATTCTTTTAATGGCCCATTTAACGATTATGGCAGAGTTTGACGAATTCAGACATGCCTGGATGATTTCACAAAAACATATTAACAACAATGTATTTAACTTTGAAAAAGAGGAAAACTGTGCCTGATTAAACATTGAAAATGCTGGATTTTGTTGATCTTTTTAAATTTCCAAGTCAAATCTCCCCTTCATTTCTATCTATATTCGTAGTTGCTTATTAAGTATACTTTTGTCATTTTTATTTAGGTTCATGTGCATGGCTCTTATCACATGTTAGCAATCATTCTGTTAATAATAGGACTGTCAGACAGAGCTTTAAACACTTTAAAAGGGAACTTATTGTAACACTAATGTTGTGATTTATCAGATTTCCATTACTTTTGTTTGTGTGAATGATGTAGAACTGAAACACATTAACATAACTTTGATTCTTTGTTTTAAACTAAGGAATTATTTGGAAGGAGAAAGTTACGAAAAGCGGTGTATCTGCGAACTGTTTACTAATAACATCTTTCAAAACAATGCTTTCAGTAAGTGTTGGACTTCAAAGGAATATCCAAATCCTGGAGCTGATTCAAATAACAAGTGTTAAGGTACGTTAAGTCAATTACTTATCAATTAACAAATGAAAGAACTTGTAAGAAAGCTGCCCTTTACATTGACAGAATAAACATAATAGGTTTGGCGTCTTAACATTTCTGTTCGGAAAAATATGCAAAGCAATTCTGATACAAACAAGAAAGTGACATGTGTTTATTTCTTTTCATTTAAAGATAAAACAAACAAAAAGCATTGCATACCGAGCATGTTAATCACTTTAATTGCATAACGTTTACTGCACAGATTCATAAAGATTGTTTATTCAAATATGTCGCCTTAAAGTAACAGCGATTAACACACCAAGTGCAACATCAGCCGTCAGTTTATTCCCCAAAACATAGGAAACACCAACTATTTCATATCAATAAAGATCATCACTGCAGGTCGGTTTACCACTATCCAGTTTTCGAGTCCGCAAAAAGAAAAAGAAAAGTTTTCAGTATAAAAGGTATTACATGCCTAATGCCCAAAATTGTTATCTGAACAATGGAGGAGACAGATTTTGGCAACATGTATAACTTTTAAAGGTTAGCATGGGATTTGTCAAAGACAAGGGCATTCCTTTGAATTTGCATTGAAGTCTTAGAAAGGAGACAATTTTTCAAAGATTGGAGAAAAGAGACCATTCATTTCAAAGAAATTTCATATTTAAAGATGCAATAACACAGAATCAATATTTGATATGGATCACCTTGCAATACGTACAGAAAATGTACCTAAGGTTACTATATGTAACCAACGAATCACTTCAAATGTGTTTTTGTGCTATTTTTGATATATTTACGTGTTTATGTTGCACTGAGCATATTTGTCAGGCGGGTACTGTGCCAGTATTAGCGGGATGATACCTTATTCTGACATATCAATGACACGAGGCTCTAAATCACATGTTCATTCCTCAAAGGTTTTGTGGTGATACCAGTCATCAAACCGAAAGTACATTGTTAGTGACCTATTCATATTTTTTGTCATTGACCTGTTTTTGTATTTCAAAGTCAAATTTAATAAAGATCATATGAGCCGCCCCGTGAGGAAAGGGCCCTATACCTAAATGACAATAGTTATAGAAAATGAGGTATTACCTGGTAGCGTTATCGGGATGTCAACCAAATACACTGTTCACAGTGTTCAAAACTGTTTTAAATAATAGGTCAAACGGGCATTTTCTGTAACTGACCCTTCTTCATTTTACTTACATAATAAAAGGAACACACTTGTGTATTTTGCACTTTCAGATAACGGCTGCTAATATTGTACTGGAGTTTATGACTGTCCTTGAGTTGTGTTATTTCCTATTATACGGCTACATAAATAGAATATAGTTTTATCGTAATTATAGAATATAAGTTTATGTATTGTCTATTATGCCATCGACGATATGACTCTCGTTTCAGACAGTTATTTACTAATGTTATTAGAACGTCTAAGCGATGTTTGATGTCAGATATGTCTAGGATAGATTCCGGAGGTTTCATTGTGTTAATACCAGGCGACTTACGCACAGATTATAACAGTAATATAACGCGACACATCTTATAAAGAGTACATTTCGACAGCTGAAATTTATATATCAATCGAACTGGCTGTGTAGGATATTCACAGAAATGTGGATATTGAAGGAAGGTTGAATATAATTGATAAATGTTCTTAAATGAACACAGATTTGCCTGATTGTCTAACATTTCTTGCTGACCTTTAAATATATACATGTACATGTATAAATCAATAGGAATGAAGGCAATTTCAATGATGACTTTCATACTTGTGATTGTAATATTCCCTTTAGGGGCGCAGGATTCGGATTATTTTTCAGGCTGGACGCGGGACTTAGATTGAAAAGCAAACAGGACGCGGGATTCACTTTGGGCAAGCCAAAAGTAAAAAGTGGGAAAAACTATTTTCTCAAATATTGGCCTAACAATCACATTTATGGGCTATGCGGAAGACAACAAGTAATTATTCCTCTTGGAGCTGCGTATTACACGTTTCCAATATGACAAATAAAGATGATTACTTGTTACTTGAAAACAATACTTTATTTGTTTATGTTATTAATTAATTCAATCAGGGCTTTTATTTGACCCTTAAAATGGTGTTTTGACCCTTGAAATTAGTAAAATAAGGCTTTTGACTCATGAGAGTTGTACTAAAGGGTCAAATTTGTACCTATAGTAACTACAATAGTAAGAAGTGTTGCTGACTTTTTAAATTATTATCAGCCAAAGGTCATATTTGACTCTTACTAGTGAAAGCCTGATAATTCAATCAATGTCATATCGAACTGCATCTCAGACTTTACAAGGTGTCTGTACCCATCGTGTCTTCGTTTGCATTAGTCTCTTTGAGTGTAACGTCATCACGTGCAGTTTATATGAGAAATGCGTGACTCTAGACATTGTCACACACAGTAAGATACCAGTATATGAGTGCATTGTATTGGGCATGTATGCTCGAAGTTTAAGGTTTATTACTCTTGCATGGATTTGAGTCATTTAAAAGAATACATTTTACGAGTATTGTAAAAGCATGTTTCTATGTTTTATCGCAATTACGTACGTATTTCCTGTATTGATTAACCAGCGGTTTCATCAAAGAATATGTTGAACTGATTTACAATGTATACAAAAAATAAGATGTTCGGGGTTCTAAGCTTTTGATAAATGAATTGAACATTTCTTATTGTTAATGTTGTTTCCTGTTGAGACAACAGATACTTGAACAGTTTTGTCATTAAAGGGTTTTGAGAGAATAATAAAGCGACACAAGAACATTAACTGTGATGAAAACTATGTCTATTACATTATGACTTAAGTCATGGTATGTCTACAACAAGAAGTGCAGACAAGAGAGCATCAATATTCGACTAATTCTTGTTCACTCAGCACTTAACGTGTCTGGCTTGGATAAAATCGCTAAAATAACGTAAAATGATATTTTACGTTATTTACAAAGATTAAATATCATACTTTAATACCAAGCAACAAAAATTCTAACCGACCGCTCAAAAATGGTGTTTTATTGCGAAAAATACTGCACCCCTTTATCGACTTTACCTTATCAGCGTTAAACATCTCTAGCGTAATGTGCATTGTATTGGTACGATATGATACTATTAATTCATTAATGACAAAAAAATGTTATAAAATCTCTTACTAGACATCAAACCTGGGCGTGGTTTTAATTATTGAACCGTAAACATAAGCGATTTTGATTGGCTATCAAAAAATGGGGTGCGTCAAATTCGTTGATTTCATGAGACGATAATGATCAGACACTTTAATTGTTAATTGTTCAGCTTAAAAAACACAGTAGGTGTCATTTTCGAATTAACATAAATTGCCGTCTTATTTGATGACGGATTTCAAAGCGGTTTTCGGTATTTTGTAGCGGAAATGTTAATCTAGGGAACCGTGCCTCAGAATGTTGATACTTGTTTTCATTTTTTATCTATGGAGTATTACGTAATAAACAGCAGGGTTCTGGGTACGGAATTTCTTTAAAGTCAAATATCTAACGAACGGAGTACTTTATAAAAAAAAACTGAGGCACGGTTTCCTGCTTTGTACAGTTATAGTCATTTTAAGGCTACTTGTTGTAATATATTCCTATATACAGAGTAGTTATCATTGTTCAAAAATTTGTAAATTACGTGCGATATTGGTTTATAGGAGACCAGTCAAATGTAATATTTGTTTAAGATCACTTGCAATGCACTTTATACAGTGGGTTTATTTAAATATATAATTATGGTTTAGTTTTTAAATCTATAAATTGGTGAAACTTGATTTGACCTGACATCCACGCCAGATACCTTAAGTTAACCCATTATTCATTAAGATATGATGTGCAATTCATGTATATACTTGTTTTTGAAATATTTGTCATACGATCGCAGCGAAAAGCACATAATATAATATTATTTGAATAAAACCATTGAAACTTCTTTGGTGTCCAAGGTTGTACAAATTGAGATCATTCCGAGCCCACGTGTCACATTTTGTCTTTAAATGATCAAATTTTAATTCAAGACACTGTAGATATTCTGACTGTATAATTGATCAAATTATGTGTTCCAAAAATCTACTGCGCTATTATTCCGAAAACAAAATTTGTGATTAGTGTTCAAGTTTTGTAATGCTTTAGATCTGATGATCGCGTAAAAAATCATAGATTTGTATGTATATATATGACACTTGTACAAAGAATTATCAACGAAGCTGTATCACTTCCATGGTGTGCTCTGATGATTTTGTTGTTTTTTAACAACATACTCCGGCGAATACAATCCCAATTAAACAAGATATATAGTGTTAGTGTGATAGGTATAACTTACATGTGTATTGTTTAGCATACAATATGCCATCCGGGATTATCCAATTATCACGGGAAAATGGGCGGATAAAAGAAACATTAAATTACCAACCTCACGTGGTATGTATTTCCCATCAGACAGAAGAAATGATTACTTCCTTTAAATGTAAGTACATATCATTAATAACAGATGTGTAACTATAAAAAATCACTGTTTCGTAGCCTGTACAATAAAACAACTTGTTTCAAAGGACAGAACACGTTCCGGGATTACATAATTGCACTAGTAATCCTTTATTTTCTGAAGTAGAACTATTATAAATCAGTATATGAAGTGTTCCGATCCTTGTATGTCACAAATAGTTGACTTATTCTTTCCTCGATAAACATGATTGTATTATATAAAACGATAAATGCATTCTGTATCTAATATTATGATTCCTTCCTCAATAAACATAGTTTTTCAAAGTTTATTCAGATTATATGAGATGTATTAAGTCATACATATTTGTTTTGATCAGAAATGATCACTGAACAAATATATATTAAAAAGGATGTTATAATTGGTTCAGAATGATAGATATGTTACCACTAGGCATATATTAGAATAAACCAAAATATTACTAAGCATCATCAATATTAACAAATAAATAATGTAGGTGCTGTATCACGCCCTTTTTCGACTAGATGTAATTTGAAGACAAGTAGATAATAGAAAGACAAAACAACCCTATTAAATTATGTTTATAAATACAAGAAAACATTTAACCAACCCTACTTACAAAGAGTAATCATTTAAAAAAATCCGTTGGATTAAATATACTTAGCGGTGGAAAAATCTACAAAAACACACTTTCAAATGATCGTATTATATAATTGCCATACATGTTGTTTTTATACGTACCATTTTCGACATCAGCATACAGTCTATCAGCCCGAGCCTTACTATTTGTTTCTGTGTGCAACTGGATAAAAAAAATTGATTGATATATTAGTCTATTTTATTTTTGGAAAGGAAGTTTTGTTATCAACAGTTATTAGGTTATATCCGGACGTTAAGTTTTCTTAAATGTATGCTTTACAGTGCCTGACTTGGTCTCCGCAAGTTGCCGCCCACTTCTTGATATGAATGATTAGTAAACATAACGCGGTGGTATTAGCGCCTTAGATCAAATAGTCAACATCTGCCAGACCCTGTTTTCTAGCTCACAAATCGAACAATCTTTCAATTGTGCTTCACCAGTAGGTTCATGGTGCGAAGATGGTGTCTCTAAAGAGGTAGATAGTTTAGATCTTGTTCTGTAATGTTAATACTGTTCTAAAGTATTCGTCAAGTATTGGTCCGCAGCAAAGAAAACTCGTCCTTTACTGTACATGGATGTTCTGTAATGTCTCAATCGAGCAAATTTAGACACACGTCAAGTACATTGTTAGCCCACATATTTATAAGAGGCCGTACGAAAATCAAACTAAATATCGCATTCACCATTACACAAAGAGCACGCCCATGATATATCAAATTTTAATGCTTAGTTTTGACAAGGTAAATAGCTTTACTGTAGCATAATATAGTAAACTTGTTCAAAACACTTTATTTGATATGTTTTGAGAAACGTATAATAGCATCCTGTTTAAGTATGTTAACGCTAAATAAATAAAACTAAACAAATCAGATATAAATACAATTTTGATAAATACTCATTGGAAGTTAAGTCTAGACAATGTTCGTGCCTTGGCCGTTTATCATACACCTTAAACACACAAGACACGCCAACATGAAACATAGTCACTGTTTGACTTACGTTGTGATTTCACCTTATTTAAAGGAGCAATTAGTGATAATGACAAGTGTTTTAGACACAACTGTAATTATATTAATACCTAAATTGATGCAGACTTGCCAGACGGACTTTCATTTTTGTTGTTCGGTACGAACAATAAAGTTATTACCGTATTTCGAAAATCGCTCAGTTTTCACTTCTCCTGCATACCGAACAGCTTCCATTTACCTAGCTTCCGCCTAAGAATATAGTTCCGATATTTCAATTCAATGGCTAAATACAAATTCAAATATTACGTGCATTTAAGTCAAAATTATATAGCTATGCAATATCGTAAACGAGCAATACAAATCAGTCGTAAAAAATTTAAACAATCCTCTCCCTCGGGTTACTACAATAATTACTTTCAGTACACACATTTTAAGGAAGGATGTCGTCATAATTCTCATGCTGTATATGCTAATTTAGTCTGGTTCCTAGCTTCTATCGTAAACGAAGTCATCATAGAATTCATGGACGATGCGATGATAACTGTGAGTCAGCCAGATATTTAAAAAAGTGATTCATCGGGAAGTTTCATTCGATTAATTTAATGCTTATAACGTTTAACCTTTTTTTCGAGCATGTCTTCATGTATGATATATTACATTCTGCATAAGTTGAGTATTCAAAGAGGCAGGTAATGTATACTATATATAATATTATGCTAATTGCTGGACTACTTTTGGTGATCAGATGGGAAACATAAATCAAAATACTGAAAGCACGTGGAACGGGAATAACTGTAACCACTGCATAGCGGGTTTTTGAAAAGCGTTATTAGTACTTATGTCTGCATTAAATTCATGCGCGAACTATCGTTCGTTTTCCAAAACTCACCCTACATATTTTTATTTAAAAGGGAACAACGTAAGGTTAGGTTTCGCTAAATCTAAACCGATAACAGCGGTATATTGTTTTTATGCTCAAAAAGTATATAAATATTTGAACGACTTACAATTTAGTATTTGACGTAGTTCTTCAAACTAAAACAGGCAATGGTAATATTGAGAACCGCTCAAAGCAAAACATTGTTGCAAGCTGAGTATAAAAATCGGAAGTTAAAATGGATTCCCTAGTTATAGATTTTACAACAAGAATATCATCTAACCACAACAAGTACATAGCCAATACACCACGCACACACTCACACACACACGCACGTACATGAGTATGCAGTCAAACCTGTGAACAAAGGCCGCCCTTAAGAAAGACATAATGTGGCTTATTGTTGTTACGTAACTAAACCCCTGTCTAGTGATCAATTATAAATAGCTACTATCTTTATTCGATCAAATTTATTGACTTCTTATTTTGAATCTTATCTGGTCAAAACATAAAACTATTCACCCCTTCTCTGATTTCCACAACTCCCTCCAATTGCTGAAGGATAAACTATATTCTGGATAAGCAAGGCGAATTTCAGTTAAACCCCATATCAGTGGATAGGTGACCTTCATTCTGAGGTCATTTTGTTCTAGATAATCAATACCGGTTTTAAAAAGAACGGTTTCTATTCACAGGGTGGCCTGTACTCGGAGTTGACCGTAAAAACAACGGTTTGACCGTGCATGCAATTACAAGACCTTTCAAAAACTAACTCGTCGTAAAACTTCTTCAGTTATCACTTACACGGAGTAGGAAAGAAATTTACCGAGTTCTTACCTAATATTTATATATTGAATATACATATATAATTTGAATTAACTTCTGTATATCTAAACATTAGATAAGGACAACGGCTCCAGCAGAACCTCTTAAGGTTCTGTAAGGTAATAGGCATACTTGGGAAAGCTTTATTATTTATTTCCCATAGGTCTGAATGATAGAATATGATTTACCGTGAGATATTTCGAGAACGATGACAATTATTTTATTCTATTTAAGTTATTGTTCCTTTAAATTTGAATTGAAGTCTATGGGAGCAGTCAGATCTCGAAAGTTTAAGAAAAAGCAATATCTGTTTCCATGAAAACTCAGGGTAAAAAGCTGAAACAATACTTAAAAAAGCAATATCTTCAAAAAATGATATTTTCTGTTTTCATCAAGGGTAATAACTTTTGCAAAAGTTCAAAATGTGTCATAATCATATATGAAATGAAATATCTAGGGTTACTAACATATGAATTACGATAATTGGGCACCATGTTTTGTAATATTACAATTTTTGCAGCATTGATCCGATACGTAAAATAAGTACAGTATGATGGATGTAATATTGTTAGCATGTGCATGCATAATATCAACTTTAATTGTTAATATAAAATGACATTATAATGTTCGTAGCAACGAGAGAAGCTACAGCTGTATTCGTTAGATATTATTAAACATAAATGTCTCGTCTAACCTGGTACAAACAATTTCAAGAAAATATTAAAGCATTTATTACGTTTTTACAGAGACTTGATGCTTTATAGCAAATCAACATTGTCATTAATCAAATGTTTTTACTTGCTGCTTAATTACGTTTTGCGAAATTCAATACGATATTTTCATCAACTTAATTTAAGTCAATTAAAAAAAATACCGCAAATTCTTTACAATGGGGATTTTAATTACTTGAGATAATTAGATATTTAGTGTGTCAGCGACCAAGGGCACAATAAAACGATCGCAATGTAAAGTACCGTCGAAATTCATCTTGCAGAAAGATTAGATTGGGTGGTGAAACGTTTATTAATATGTTCAAATACACAGTGCTAATGTGATCGTATATAACCAAATCTCACCAGCATGATGGCGCAGGTCTATTGAACTATTTTATATCTGTCATAACAAAGCCATACCAGTTTAATGAAGTCTCTGGACAGTGTTACTATTGTATAATCTATCATGGACTATGTAACCATTGTATATTTATCATGGACTATGTAACCATTGTATATCTATCATGGACTATGTAATCACTGTATATCTATCATGGACTATGTAACCATTGTATATCTATCATGGACTATGTAATCATTGTATATATATCATGGACTATGTAACCATTGTATATCTATCATGGACTATGTAATCACTGTATATATATCATGGACTATGTAACCATTGTATATCTATCATGGATTATGTAACCATTGTATATCTATCATGGACTATGTAACCATTGTATATCTATCATGGATTATGTAACCATTGTATATCTATCATGGACTATGTAACCATTGTATATCTATCATGGACTATGTAACCATTGTATATCTATCATGGACTATGTAACCATTGTATATCTATCATGGACTATGTAACCATTGTATATCTATCATGGATTATGTAACCATTGTATATCTATCATGGACTATGTAACCATTGTATATCTATCATGGACTATGTAATCACTGTATATATATCATGGACTATGTAACCATTGTATATCTATCATGGACTATGTAACCATTGTATATCTATCATGGACTATGTAATCATTGTATATATATCATGGATTATGTAACCATTGTATATCTATCACGGATTATGTAATCATTGTATATATATCATGGACTATGTAACCATTGTATATCTATCATGGACTATGTAACCATTGTATATCTATCATGGATTATGTAACCATTGTATATCTATCATGGACTTTGTAATCATTGTATATATATCATGGACTATGTAACCATTGTATATCTATCATGGACTATGTAATCATTGTATATATATCATGGACTATGTAACCATTGTATATCTATCATGGACTATGTAATCACTGTATATCTATCATGGACTATGTAACCATTGTATATCTATCATGGACTTTGTAATCATTGTATATATATCATGGACTATGTAACCATTGTATATCTATCATGGACTATGTAACCATTGTATATCTATCATGGACTATGTAATCATTGTATATCTATCATGGACTATGTAACCATTGTATATCTATCATGGACTATGTAATCATTGTATATCTATCATGGACTATGTAATCACTGTATATCTATCATGGACTATGTAACCATTGTATATCTATCATGGACTATGTAACCATTGTATATCTATCATGGACTATGTAACCATTGTATATCTATCATGGACTATGTAATCATTGTATATCTATCATGGATTATGTAACCATTGTATATCTATCATGGACTATGTAATCATTTTATATCTATCATGGACTATGTAATCATTGTATATCTATCATGGACTATGTAATCACTGTATATCTATCATGGACTATGTAACCATTGTATATCTATCATGGACTATGTAATCATTGTATATCTATCATGGACTATGTAACCATTGTATATCTATCATGGACTATGTAACCATTGTATATCTATCATGGACTATGTAATCATTGTATATCTATCATGGATTATGTAACCATTGTATATCTATCATGGACTTTGTAATCATTGTATATTTATCATGGACTATGTAACCATTGTATATCTATCATGGACTATGTAACCATTGTATATCTATCATGGACTATGTAACCATTGTATATCTATCATGGATTATGTAATCATTGTATATATATCATGGACTATGTAACCATTGTATATCTATCATGGACTATGTAACCATTGTATATCTATCATGGATTATGTAACCATTGTATATCTATCATGGACTTTGTAATCATTGTATATATATCATGGACTATGTAACCATTGTATATCTATCATGGACTATGTAATCATTGTATATATATCATGGACTATGTAACCATTGTATATCTATCATGGACTATGTAATCACTGTATATCTATCATGGACTATGTAACCATTGTATATCTATCATGGACTTTGTAATCATTGTATATATATCATGGACTATGTAATCACTGTATATATATCATGGACTATGTAACCATTGTATATCTATCATGGACTATGTAACCATTGTATATCTATCATGGACTATGTAATCATTGTACATGTATATATATCATGGATTATGTAAGCATTGTATATCTATCATGGATTATGTAATCATTGTATATATATCATGGACTATGTAACCATTGTATATCTATCATGGACTATGTAATCATTGTATATCTATCATGGACTATGTAACCATTGTATATCTATCATGGACTATGTAACCATTGTATATCTATCATGGACTATATAACCATTGTATATCTATCATGGACTATGTAATCATTGTATATCTATCATGGACTTTGTAACCATTGTATATCTATCATGGACTATGTAATCATTGTATATCTATCATGGACTATGTAACCATTGTATATCTATCATGGACTATTTAACCATTGTATATCTATCATGGACTTTGTAACCATTGCATATCTATCATGGATTGAGTAACCATTGTATATCTATCATGGAATATGTAACTATTGTATATCTATCATGGACTATTTAACCATTCTATATCTATCATGGACTTTGTAACCATTGCATATCTATCATGGATTGAGTAACCATTGTATATCTATCATGGAATATGTAACCATTGTATATCTATCATGGACTATGTAACCATTGCATATCTATCATGGATTGAGTAACCATTGTATATCTATCATTGAATATGTAACCATTGTATATCTATCATGGACTATTTAACCATTCTATATCTATCATGGACTTTGTAACCATTGCATATCTATCATGGATTGAGTAACCATTGTATATCTATCATGGAATATGTAACCATTGTATATCTATCATGGATTATGTAATCATTGTATATCTATCATGGACTATGTAACCATTGCATATCTATCATGGACTATGTAACCATTGTATATCTATCATGGACTATGTAATCATTGTATATCTATCATGGATTGAGTAACCATTGTATATCTATCGTGGAATATGTAACCATTCTATATCTATCATGGATTATGTAACCATTGTATATCTATCATGGACTTTGTAATCATTGTATATCTATCATGGACTATGTAACCATTGTATATCTATCATGGACTATGTAACCATTGTATATCTATCATGGACTATGTAACCATTGTATATCTATCATGGATTATGTAACCATTGTATATCTATCATGGACTATGTAATCATTCTATATCTATCATGGACTATGTAACCATTCTATATCTATCATGGATTATGTAATCATTGTATATCTATCATGGACTATGTAACCATTGTATATCTATCATGGATTATGTAATCATTGTATATCTATCATGGATTATGTAATTATTCTATATCTATCATGGAGTATGTAATCATTGTATATCTATCATGGACTATGTAACCATTGTATATCTATCATGGACTATGTAATCATTGTATATCTATCATGGACTATGTAACCATTGTATATCTATCATGGACTATGTAACCATTGTATATCTATCATGGACTATATAACCATTGTATATCTATCATGGACTATGTAATCATTGTATATCTATCATGGACTTTGTAACCATTGTATATCTATCATGGACTATGTAATCATTGTATATCTATCATGGACTATGTAACCATTGTATATCTATCATGGACTTTGTAACCATTGCGTATCTATCATGGACTATTTAACCATTGTATATCTATCATGGATTATGTAATCATTGTATATCTATCATGGATTATGTAATTATTCTATATCTATCATGGAGTATGTAATCATTGTATATCTATCATGGACTATGTAACCATTGTATATCTATCATGGACTATGTAATCATTGTATATCTATCATGGACTATGTAACCATTGTATATCTATCATGGACTATGTAACCATTGTATATCTATCATGGACTATATAACCATTGTATATCTATCATGGACTATGTAATCATTGTATATCTATCATGGACTTTGTAACCATTGTATATCTATCATGGACTATGTAATCATTGTATATCTATCATGGACTATGTAACTATTGTATATCTATCATGGACTATTTAACCATTCTATATCTATCATGGACTTTGTAACCATTGCATATCTATCATGGATTGAGTAACCATTGTATATCTATCATGGAATATGTAACCATTGTATATCTATCATGGAATATGTAACTATTGTATATCTATCATGGACTATTTAACCATTCTATATCTATCATGGACTTTGTAACCATTGCATATCTATCATGGATTGAGTAACCATTGTATATCTATCATGGAATATGTAACCATTGTATATCTATCATGGACTATGTAACCATTGCATATCTATCATGGATTGAGTAACCATTGTATATCTATCATTGAATATGTAACCATTGTATATCTATCATGGACTATTTAACCATTCTATATCTATCATGGACTTTGTAACCATTGCATATCTATCATGGATTGAGTAACCATTGTATATCTATCATGGAATATGTAACCATTGTATATCTATCATGGATTATGTAATCATTGTATATCTATCATGGACTATGTAACCATTGCATATCTATCATGGACTATGTAACCATTGTATATCTATCATGGACTATGTAATCATTGTATATCTATCATGGATTGAGTAACCATTGTATATCTATCGTGGAATATGTAACCATTGTATATCTATCATGGATTATGTAACCATTGTATATCTATCATGGACTTTGTAATCATTGTATATCTATCATGGACTATGTAACCATTGTATATCTATCATGGACTATGTAACCATTGTATATCTATCATGGACTATGTAACCATTGTATATCTATCATGGATTATGTAACCATTGTATATCTATCATGGACTATGTAATCATTGTATATCTATCATGGACTATGTAACCATTCTATATCTATCATGGATTATGTAATCATTGTATATCTATCATGGACTATGTAACCATTGTATATCTATCATGGATTATGTAATCATTGTATATCTATCATGGATTATGTAATTATTCTATATCTATCATGGAGTATGTAATCATTGTATATCTATCATGGACTATGTAACCATTGTATATCTATCATGGACTATGTAATCATTGTATATCTATCATGGACTATGTAACCATTGTATATCTATCATGGACTATGTAACCATTGTATATCTATCATGGACTATATAACCATTGTATATCTATCATGGACTATGTAATCATTGTATATCTATCATGGACTTTGTAACCATTGTATATCTATCATGGACTATGTAATCATTGTATATCTATCATGGACTATGTAACCATTGTATATCTATCATGGACTTTGTAACCATTGCGTATCTATCATGGACTATTTAACCATTGTATATCTATCATGGACTTTGTAACCATTGCATATCTATCATGGATTGAGTAACCATTGTATATCTATCATGGATTATGTAACCATTGTATATCTATCATGGATTATGTAATCATTGTATATCTATCATGGATTATGTAATCATTCTATATCTATCATGGATTATGTAATCATTCTATATCTATCATGGAGTATGTAATCATTCTATATCTATCATGGATTATGTAATCATTGTATATCTATCATGGACTATGTAACCATTGTATATCTATCATGGATTATGTAATCATTGTATATCTATCATGGATTATGTAATTATTCTATATCTATCATGGAGTATGTAATCATTGTATATCTATCATGGATTATGTAATCATTCTATATCTATCATGGATTATGTAATCATTCTATATCTATCATGGAGTATGTAATCATTCTATATCTATCATGGATTATGTAATCATTGTATATCTATCATGGATTATGTAATTATTCTATATCTATCATGGACTATGTAACCATTGTATATCTATCATGGACTTTGTAATCATTGTATATCTATCATGGACTATGTAACCATTGTATATCTATCATGGACTATGTAACCATTGTATATCTATCATGGACTATGTAACCATTGTATATCTATCATGGACTATGTAATCATTGTATATCTATCATGGACTATGTAATCATTATATATCTATCATGGACTATGTAACCATTGTATATCTATTATGGACTATGTAACCATTGTATATATATCATGGACTATGTAACCATTGTATATCTATCATGGACTATGTAACCATTGTATATATATCATGGATTATGTAACCATTGTATATCTATCATGGACTATGTAATCATTGTATATCTATCATGGATTATGTAACCATTGTATATCTATCATGGACTATGTAACCATTGTATATCTATCATGGACTATGTAATCATTGTATATCTATCATGGATTATGTAACCATTGCATATCTATCATGGACTATGTAATCATTGTATATCTATCATGGATTATGTAACCATTGCATATCTATCATGGACTATGTAACCATTGTATATCTATCATGGATTGAGTAACCATTGTATATCCATCATGGAATATGTAACCATTCTATATCTGTCATGGATTATGTAACCATTGTATATCTATCATGGACTTTGTAATCATTGTATATTTATCATGGACTATGTAACCATTGTATATCTATCATGGACTATGTAACCATTGTATATCTATCATGGACTATGTAATCACTGTATATCTATCATGGACTATGTAACCATTGTATATCTATCATGGACTATGTAACCATTGTATATCTATCATGGACTATGTAATCATTGTATATCTATCATGGATTATGTAACCATTGTATATCTATCATGGACTTTGTAATCATTGTATATTTATCATGGACTATGTAACCATTGTATATCTATCATGGACTATGTAACCATTGCATATCTATCATGGACTATGTAACCATTGTATATCCATCATGGATTATGTGACCATTGTATATCTATCATGGACTATGTAATCATTGTATATCTATCATGGACTATGTAATCATTGTATATCTATCATGGAATATGTAACCATTGTATATCTATCATGGACTATGTAACCATTGTATATATATCATGGACTATGTAACCATTGTATATATATCATGGACTATGTAACCATTGTATATCTATCATGGACTATGTAACCATTGTATATCTATCATGGATTATGTAACCATTGTATATCTATCATGGACTTTGTAACCATTGTATATATATCATGGACTATGTAACCATTGTATATCTATCATGGACTATGTAACCATTGTATATCTATCATGGATTATGTAACCATTGCATATCTATCATGGACTATGTAACCATTGTATATCTATCATGGATTGAGTAACCATTGTATATCCATCATGGAATATGTAACCATTCTATATCTGTCATGGATTATGTAACCATTGTATATCTATCATGGACTTTGTAATCATTGTATATTTATCATGGACTATGTAACCATTGTATATCTATCATGGACTATGTAACCATTGTATATCTATCATGGACTATGTAATCACTGTATATCTATCATGGACTATGTAACCATTGTATATCTATCATGGACTATGTAACCATTGTATATCTATCATGGACTATGTAATCATTGTATATCTATCATGGATTATGTAACCATTGTATATCTATCATGGACTTTGTAATCATTGTATATTTATCATGGACTATGTAACCATTGTATATCTATCATGGACTATGTAACCATTGCATATCTATCATGGACTATGTAACCATTGTATATCTATCATGGATTATGTGACCATTGTATATCTATCATGGACTATGTAATCATTGTATATCTATCATGGACTATGTAATCATTGTATATCTATCATGGACTTTGTAACCATTGTATATATATCATGGACTATGTAACCATTGTATATCTATCATGGACTATGTAACCATTGTATATCTATCATGGACTTTGTAACCATTGTATATCTATCATGGATTATGTAACCATTGTATATCTATCATGGACTATGTAACCATTGTATATCTATCATGGACTATGTAACCATTGTATATCTATCATGGATTATGTAATCATTGTATATCTATCATGGACTATGTAACCATTGTATATCTATCATGGACTATGTAACCATTCTATATCTATCATGGATTATGTAATCATTGTATATCTATCATGGACTATGTAACCATTGTATATCTATCATGGAATATGTAACCATTGTATATCTATCATGGATTATGTAACCATTGTATATCTATCATGGATTATGTAACCATTCTATATCTATCATGGATTATGTAACCATTGTATATATATCATGGACTATGTAACCATTGTATATCTATCATGGACTATGTAACCATTGTATATCTATCATGGACTATGTAACCATTGTATATCCATCATGGACTATGTAACCATTGTATATATATCATGGACTATGTAACCATTGTATATCTATCATGGATTATGTAATCATTGTATATCTATCATGGACTATGTAACCATTGTATATCTATCATGGACTATGTAATCATTGTATATCTATCATGGACTATGTAACCATTGTATATCTATCATGGACTATGTAACCATTGTATATCTATCATGGACTATATAACCATTGTATATCTATCATGGACTATGTAATCATTGTATATCTATCATGGACTTTGTAACCATTGTATATCTATCATGGACTATGTAATCATTGTATATCTATCATGGACTATGTAACCATTGTATATCTATCATGGACTTTGTAACCATTGCGTATCTATCATGGACTATTTAACCATTGTATATCTATCATGGAGTTTGTAACCATTGCATATCTATCATGGATTGAGTAACCATTGTATATATATCATGGAATATGTAACCATTGTATATCTATCATGGACTATTTAACCATTCTATATCTATCATGGACTTTGTAACCATTGCATATCTATCATGGATTGAGTAACCATTGTATATCTATCATGGAATATGTAACCATTGTATATCTATCATGGACTATGTAACCATTGCATATCTATCATGGATTGAGTAACCATTGTATATCTATCATTGAATATGTAACCATTGTATATCTATCATGGACTATTTAACCATTCTATATCTATCATGGACTTTGTAACCATTGCATATCTATCATGGATTGAGTAACCATTGTATATCTATCATGGAATATGTAACCATTGTATATCTATCATGGATTATGTAATCATTGTATATCTATCATGGACTATGTAACCATTGCATATCTATCATGGACTATGTAACCATTGTATATCTATCATGGACTATGTAATCATTGTATATCTATCATGGATTGAGTAACCATTGTATATCTATCGTGGAATATGTAACCATTCTATATCTATCATGGATTATGTAACCATTGTATATCTATCATGGACTTTGTAATCATTGTATATCTATCATGGACTATGTAACCATTGTATATCTATCATGGACTATGTAACCATTGTATATCTATCATGGACTATGTAATCATTGTTTATCTATCATGGATTATGTAATCATTGTATATCTATCATGGACTATGTAATCATTGTATATCTATCATGGACTATGTAATCATTGTATATCTATCATGGACTATGTGACCATTGTATATCTATCATGGATTATGTAACCATTGTATATCTATCATGGAATATGTAACCATTGTATATCTATCATGGATTATGTAACCATTGTATATCTATCATGGACTATGTAATCATTGTATATCTATCATGGACTATGTAACCATTCTATATCTATCATGGATTATGTAATCATTGTATATCTATCATGGACTATGTAACCATTGTATATCTATCATGGATTATGTAATCATTGTATATCTATCATGGATTATGTAATTATTCTATATCTATCATGGAGTATGTAATCAGTGTATATCTATCATGGACTATGTAACCATTGTATATCTATCATGGACTATGTAATCATTGTATATCTATCATGGACTATGTAACCATTGTATATCTATCATGGACTATGTAACCATTGTATATCTATCATGGACTATATAACCATTGTATATCTATCATGGACTATGTAATCATTGTATATCTATCATGGACTTTGTAACCATTGTATATCTATCATGGACTATGTAATCGTTGTATATCTATCATGGACTATGTAACCATTGTATATCTATCATGGACTTTGTAACCATTGCGTATCTATCATGGACTATTTAACCATTGTATATCTATCATGGACTTTGTAACCATTGCATATCTATCATGGATTGAGTAACCATTGTATATCTATCATGGATTATGTAACCATTGTATATCTATCATGGATTATGTAATCATTGTATATCTATCATGGATTATGTAATCATTCTATATCTATCATGGATTGAGTAACCATTGTATATCTATCGTGGAATATGTAACCATTCTATATCTATCATGGATTATGTAACCATTGTATATCTATCATGGACTTTGTAATCATTGTATATCTATCATGGACTATGTAACCATTGTATATCTATCATGGACTATGTAACCATTGTATATCTATCATGGACTATGTAATCATTGTTTATCTATCATGGATTATGTAATCATTGTATATCTATCATGGACTATGTAATCATTGTATATCTATCATGGACTATGTAATCATTGTATATCTATCATGGACTATGTGACCATTGTATATCTATCATGGATTATGTAACCATTGTATATCTATCATGGAATATGTAACCATTGTATATCTATCATGGATTATGTAACCATTGTATATCTATCATGGACTATGTAATCATTGTATATCTATCATGGACTATGTAACCATTCTATATCTTTCATGGATTATGTAATCATTGTATATCTATCATGGACTATGTAACCATTGTATATCTATCATGGATTATGTAATCATTGTATATCTATCATGGATTATGTAATTATTCTATATCTATCATGGAGTATGTAATCAGTGTATATCTATCATGGACTATGTAACCATTGTATATCTATCATGGACTATGTAATCATTGTATATCTATCATGGACTATGTAACCATTGTATATCTATCATGGACTATGTAACCATTGTATATCTATCATGGACTATATAACCATTGTATATCTATCATGGACTATGTAATCATTGTATATCTATCATGGACTTTGTAACCATTGTATATCTATCATGGACTATGTAATCGTTGTATATCTATCATGGACTATGTAACCATTGTATATCTATCATGGACTTTGTAACCATTGCGTATCTATCATGGACTATTTAACCATTGTATATCTATCATGGACTTTGTAACCATTGCATATCTATCATGGATTGAGTAACCATTGTATATCTATCATGGATTATGTAACCATTGTATATCTATCATGGATTATGTAATCATTGTATATCTATCATGGATTATGTAATCATTCTATATCTATCATGGATTATGTAATCATTCTATATCTATCATGGAGTATGTAATCATTCTATATCTATCATGGATTATGTAATCATTGTATATCTATCATGGACTATGTAACCATTGTATATCTATCATGGATTATGTAATCATTGTATATCTATCATGGATTATGTAATTATTCTATATCTATCATGGAGTATGTAATCATTGTATATCTATCATGGATTATGTAATCATTCTATATCTATCATGGATTATGTAATCATTGTATATCTATCATGGAGTATGTAATCATTCTATATCTATCATGGATTATGTAATCATTGTATATCTATCATGGATTATGTAATTATTCTATATCTATCATGGACTATGTAACCATTGTATATCTATCATGGACTTTGTAATCATTGTATATCTATCATGGAGTATGTAATCATTGTATATCTATCATGGATTATGTAATCATTGTATATCTATCATGGACTATGTAGCCATTGTATATCTATCATGGAGTATGTAATCATTCTATATCTATCATTGATTATGTAATCATTGTATATCTATCATGGATTATGTAATCATTGTATATCTATCATGGACTATGTAACCATTGTATATCTATCATGGACTATGTAACCATTGTATATCTATCATGGAGTATGTAATCATTGTATATCTATCATGGACTTTGTAATCATTGTATATCTATCATGGACTATGTAACCATTGTATATCTATCATGGATTATGTAATCATTGTATATCTATCATGGATTATGTAATTATTCTATATCTATCATGGAGTATGTAATCATTGTATATCTATCATGGATTATGTAATCATTCTATATCTATCATGGATTATGTAATCATTTTATATCTATCATGGATTATGTAATTATTCTATATCTATCATGGAGTATGTAATCATTGTATATCTATCATGGAGTATGTAACCATTGTATATCTATCATGGACTATGTAACCATTGTATATCTATCATGGATTATGTAATCATTGTACATCTATCATTTTGATGATGCTTTATCTAAATATATTTACATAATAATGTACCATTGGGATCATACATATACTATCGTAAATAGTACGGCACTCGTTATAAAACACGACCATCTGATAACGGATGGCTCTCCTTAAACATGTTTTTACCATTAACTTATTCATCAGAAGTCATAATGTGTAACATTAGTTTGCTACCTGTCCGTTAATCTGATCATAAATCCAAAAATATATATCTTCCAATGAAGACTTTCAAGTCTTAGATCATAATTATACAGTAAAACACCGTTATTGTGAAATCGGATAAAGTGTAGATTCGGATACAGTGAGTTTATCATTACTAAGATCGTGAATATTTGTTGATACATAGAAACTGAACTACTGATTGAGTAAACTTACTACGTGGGTCCTCAGAAATACATTTTGTACATTATAACAGTGTTCAACTGTACATAGAAGATGTAAATTACTTTGACTACTTGTTTTAACCTAATCAATTGTGAACAATAGTTAGAAACAACACAACAATAATTATAATCCGGCATACTGTTTTTAGTTTTTAGACGTACGGGGCGGATTTAATAGCAGATATGGTAAAAATCTAAGTCAGGAAAAATATTATGCAAACAGCATAATAAGTCATAGTACTAAGTAAAAGTGCTAGGTAAAAGTACTAAAAGTCCTAGGTAAAAGTGCTAGGTAAAATGGAATATGATTACGGTGTTTATAATCTTAATATTTGAGAAAAAAACAGTCGATGCAAGTTAATGAGGCAAGCACCGTCTGTCTAGTCACTACGTTTTATTTTCAAGTTTCTTTAACGAAAATCGAAACTGCGCTCAGAAAAAACTACATAAGAGATGTAACTTTACGATACCACTATCATTTCTCCACTGTGACGGAAGTTTCCAATTAAATGTCAAAGAAAAGAATATTATAGTCAATCATACTCTTGACTTTGAGCGGGTATGTAATCAATGTTCTGATTAAATTGCTAGGTAGGTGTTTTTGCACCTTAAAATCTGTGAAATAAATTAACATGGTATATAACCCACTGCTTATGGCATTCGAAAACAAATGAAAGACTGACCTTCTACTAACACCATTGAAAATCAAGCCAAGGCAAGTCTTTATTCATAAATAGAACCACCAATACAAGTCCTTATTCGTGTGATTAAAATATAGTAATCGTGAAATCCTTTTGTAGAACAAGGAAAGTATATGATTTCAGTTGTTGCATTATAATTATACTGAAATTATTTATTCTTGTTAAGCACCGATACACGCCTCCCCATTGTTCCTATGATTTTCCTGACTATGTGGTTGACACAGTACTTGACTCTGTAGTTGACACAGTGTAACTTGACTATGTAGTTGACACAGTACTTGATACAGAACTTGACTCTGTAGTTGACACGGTGTAACTTGACACAGTTCTTGACACAGTGCTTGACTCAGTAGTTGACTCTGTAGTTGGGATGGAGACACTGAAAAGCGTCCATGATAAACCCACGACCTTGGGTTCAGTAGTCCAACGTTGGCGTTACCACTAGACCACCGAACATCTCTGGGCAACGATTGACACATAGAGGATATCAAGAAGAAATTAGCATATATTATTATTTGTTGATGTAAAATGCCTGTTCCATTCATTGTTGTTTAAAATATTTCTTATATTTAACTAAAAAATACAGTTCAACCTCTCCAAAGCGGCCCTCTTTTGAGCAACAACCTCCCAGCCATAACAACATGATTTTACCAACTGCACAATTCTAGTATTCCTTTAACCTCTCTAGAGCAACAACCTCCCAGCCATAACAACATGATTTTACCAACTGCACAATTCTAGTATTACTTTAACCTCTCTAGAGCAACAACCTCCCAGCTATAACAACATGATTTTACCAACTGCACACTTCTAGTATTACTTTAACCTCTCTAGAGCAACAACCTCTAAACAACAACACAGTTTTGCTGCTCCCAAAGGGTGTTGCTTTGGAGAGGCTTTACTGTAGACGCATACCATTTTCAGTCCATCAAATGTTGACAGTCCGTATCAGGAGTGTTTGAATATTCTTTGAATGAAACTGGTGACCGTCAGAACTTCAAACAATAAGCGTTTTAATGATCCTTATTAATAAGTGGGTTTTTAAGTTAACATACCAGGAGGTAATTACGTCCCCAGGATGATTAGATCAAACAAGTGTTCGTACTTTCAAGAGAGTTTTTAATTATGATGTACAAACACGATTAGTAATAGCTATATGCGAACCTGTGAACAAATGTCACCCTCTGGAAAAACAAAATATGCCTTCATTGACAGGTAACCTTTTTCGGAGGTTATTTTTACTGAATAATCTATGCCGGGGTTTCAAAGAATAACCTGATTTTAAAGGGTAATCTTTATTCGCAGGTGATCGTTAAAACAATTTTGACTGCACGTGATTATTTAAGTTATATCTAAAGGGTGCATATCAACATTAATTAGTATTACACCAACATTATAAATGATTGTATGAAGTATTAATTAGGATAATTGTAACTCCTACTCGACGTTAATAGACATAGTTAATACATTGGATTGCATAATAATTATTTATTTCTATCAACTTATCATCAGCCAGTAATAATATATATACTCGGCGTCACTAGAAACTTACCACCCATACATTTGTCTATATTTCCTTAACAAAAATACATATCGATTTGATTTTTTTTTTATATTGCACTCGGTATAAACTCAGTATGAACGCCTTTGGCTACACATTTTAGTCATATAAACTATTGTATAAAGCAGTTTACACAGGATGTTAAAATTTGAAATATATAGGGGTGTGTAGGGTGGTAAGTTTCTAGTGACGCTGAGTATATGTTGTGTATACTATTGTATGCACCAAATGACAAAGTAACTTTCTCGGATGCCTTATAAATGAACTTATATTTTAGATAGAGTTCGCCACCTCGACACAAATTTGCTTATAACCTTTTATGGTAACATCCATCACATAGTTTCCGGTTAAGTTTCAATGGAAATCTAGATTAAATATTCCATATAAAGCTAAAATAGCTAAAGGCAATATCACATACATTCTATTTTCAAATACATTAATCTTTATTCGTTGTAACATGTATGATGTTTTATGTGCATTTCTTTTAACTGTACGGTAATAATAAATTAGATATTTAGCCTCTGTGTACATCGCTGAAATAAAACAAGAAAAATGTACAATCCTGTTCTAACTTTTTTACTGCTATGATACAATCAATACCTGAGTGTCTGCTGAGGTTCAATAAATTGTTATTGTGATTTTGCACCTAATTCTGGACGCTTGAAATTGTGCATCGGATAAACGCATAATGAATGTTCGTTCGTTCGTTCGTTTGTTCGTCTTCGTCGTCGTCACCGTTGTTGTTATACATACGGCATTGGGTCAAACATCACTTCGAAGATAGATTCGTAGATGTAATAACAATAGTACGAACAGCACGGTAACTCGATTAAAAACTGATCATCTTAGGTAAGTACTTGTTAGATTTACGCCCGACATATTGACAAAGGATTTCTAAGAACAAGGAAATTGGGTTGGCAAGTATAGGTGTTTCCTACATAAAACATCTGTAAAACAATTGTGTGGATTATTATTTGATCATTGGTATAGTTTTCCATTATCATGTTACACAGAAAAAAATGGGTCAGATATTCTGAGAAACGTGTATAATTGTAGTATTTCATTAGAAGATTTAGCCTTTAAACTTGATGATACTTATAACACTGACACGGAATACATAATACCGTAATTATTTTTAAGAGTTTTCAAATGTGTGCGACTCAGTCATCTGATCCAAAAGATCGTCCATTAACCTGACTGTCTGCCCCTCCATCTGTCTGTCAAGTCATCTGTGTTTCCATCGGTCTGTCCGCCCACCCTCCTTCCCATCTGTCTGTCCGTCAAATCATGTTGTCTTTCTTCATGTCCGACCGACCACCCGTCTATATGTCTGTCCGTACACACGGAAGGTTGATTGTTGGGCTAGGGTTTGGGTTAAAGTAGGAACATTTAGGTTATGTGAGTTTCAATTACGTGCAAACTGGATCATTTTGACTTGTGTGGTGTGACTTGTGGGGATAGAAACACCGAAATACTCTCATGAGTACTTCCGTCTTTCCATCTGCATGCCCGTCCATCCGTCCGTCCGTCCATCAATCTGCATGCCCGTCCGGACGTTCGTCCGTCCGTCCGTCCATCAATCTGTATGTATGTCGGTCAGTTTGCCCGTCCATCTACCGGTCAGCAAGACTGACTTAAATTACGGAGCTATAGTTCGTGCAGATTTAAGGTCGGTTTGTTTCTTCAACATATGGAATTTTGGATTTTTATATTAGATCTTGCTTTTTAAATGGCGTAAAAAGACAAGACTATTTAAATATCGAAAATGTGTTATCTTTAGAAATCATACAATCAAGTTATTTATCATCCACTGAGTAACATCAACAGCTGCTAAATTTCATTGACATTCGCTTTCACAAAGTCAGTCGAATCAAGGCGATGTCCTCTGTACCGATTTTTAATGAAATGCATGAGTTATTCTTTACTGTGTGTTAATTGATATTTTCGACTGGTTCTCAGCATACTCATGTAAATAGTATAATGTCCAATTTAATATAGAGAGATAAACATTTTATTTCCAAAAGCCTAAAAAGCCAACAAGGATACAAATATGCATAATATAAGATTGGCGAAAAGTTACATTTATATACATGTATAGATATGATTGTACAATCAAAGGAAATATCATACTAATTAATGATAAATAATAGACAAGAGTACTTCATATAGCCACTACACCCATGAGTTCGTGCCTGTTAATATTCGAAGTCCGCGCATGCGCATATGATACTACCGTGGTTGAACAAGATCTCCATAAAATATCAACTTACAAGTTAATTTTCTCTACATGTAACGAAATGCAACAAAACAGCTAATAAACATGCATTGCTCGCCTCAAAATAAACATGACCTTGACCATCTTGATCATCTGGAAGCTTTCTCACAACTTCGTGCTCATAAACTGATGACGTCATGCGGAAGCCGCGCTGCTATTTTCTAATTATATTTTATCATTAATTGTAAGTATTGGGTATGCTCTTTAAGAATAAACACTTAGACACTTGATAAGATTAGTATTACAACATAGCAACGAAGATAAAGTCAGCGAGTGTCAAATAAATTGGAAATGTGAACTTCTTAAAAGTTGAATTTCTGTTTAGAAAGTTTTACGCATTTTTCACTTCTTTCGCACAGCAATATTTCTTCATCTACAACTAGCATAAACTTGGACACGGGAAACCATGTCATTCATCACTAAAATCGGTTATAGCCTCATGCACGAACTTGGGGTAAGGCACGAAGTTGTGAGAATAGAGGATACTAAAAGGCGAACGTTTTATATCACTCTCGGAGAAGGTCAATATGTATTACAAACAAGAATGCAACTAATGACACTATTATAGTAATGAGTAATTTCTCATGAAAACAATTCAACAGATTGATAAAATAATCTTTGCAAAATAAAATAAAAATAGTCTACATAATAGTATTTCTAAGTGTGAAAGCTTTTTCAATAAATATTCCAAGGTTTCTAATAACATGTTTGCTGTTTGAATTCAGAAGTTCTAGAAATTTTGACATATTTGGTCGGTTCCAGTATTTCTTTGGTATATATGTTATTCGCAAATATACATTAAACATTCTAAAACAAAATGACATTCGTCTTCCAAAGTATTACATATAAAACATTTTCGTTCATCAATTGGTATTTTGGTAGGTTTGACCCATCTACCAGCCTATCTAATGTATTGCGGTTTAGTTTATAATATACATAACAATAAGCTATCATATGGTGTGCATGCCAATAATTTAAATCCATTTTCATAATCATATGTGTATACATTTTATATGTATTAAACTTGTTTCCGTTCCATGTTTAATAGACTATGTACAGTGAGAGTCAACGGGAACCAGATTAATACATGCAGTTACTTTTTGGCTTGGAGTTACGAGCCTATGTATTGTTTTCGGTAACGTTTGTTTCCTAGATGCGGGTAGATGCAATACGAAAGGTGGGTACAAGTGCACAAAGATGTTAAGAGTCCGGCGATTGGTTGAGAGCTATATGTTAGCAGTCCGGTGATTGGTTTACGCTAACTGTGTGAATAGGTATCACGTGACTTGAGTGTAACAACTTCACTGTGCTAGTCTATTATGAAATCAGGGTGTTCCACTATATAGATCGATTTGTTCTATTAACATTAATTACATGTAAAGGTACACATTTTAAAACTGTCTAGATTTTTTCTGTTACTATGTAAAATATGTTTAAATCAATTATTTTAATAATTACTGAAAGACATAATAGCAGAAGATTGTTCAAGAGAATTTATTGAAGCCCCTACTATAATGTAACCTGCGAAACGCTATTGCCACCAATAATTTTGTCACGTGATCTTAATATACACATTTACGAGTCCATTGTGAAATCGGGGTGTTTCTGTATAAATCGGCTTGTTCCGTCAACCGTTATGACACGGAAAGGTAAGATATTTTAACACAGACTCAATGTTTTACTTTTCTAGCTATTTGTTTAATTATCAACATCATCGCTGAAGGTAATAAGCGGAGGATTAGTTAATTCAATGAAATACACCCCTACTCTGGTGCAATTTTGCAGCCAATGCTTTTGTTATTTACGAGTGCTTCGGAACAGTCAGAACGTTCTTTCAATATGCGTATTTATTTATTACCTGGATATGATCAATAGATCTTAGGAAAAGATTTAGTACGGCCAATTTTACACCGCGCAGGGGTCTAGAGGTTTCTTTTTTTTTGTATGACATTGTTCTCTTCTTAACACGAACGACGTAATAAGTAATTCTAGTGTCCTGCATGCTTTACATGTTTCATCAATGTGTTTGTTCGATGTTAGATTGTTAGTTAGTAAATGAATACCGAGGCAGTGCCCTCTATCTATATGTACATTCTAGTAGTTCTGATGGTGTCCTGTTAGCACCCCCCCCCCCCCCCCCAGTTTTTGTATGTGTCTTTGACGATGATACGTATACGCATTACATTGCAGTTCATCGTCAAACCAATTCGTTCTTTAAAAGCTTACAGGTAAACGACTCAAACTGTCGAGTCGCGTTCGTTTTACCTATTTAACGCACTTATTTCCGTAAAACTTGTGTACAGGACAAAATCTATCAACATGACCAAAATATACCTTCAACGGGCGAAAGGTATCGACTATTTTGCCGATGTTTCAAACTACCTGTTGTCTTTGAAAGAGGACAATTCTATAGATCTAACTCAAATGGTCAACAAGACGAAATAAAATGGACCAATTTAGTTATGGTACCAGAACTAACTTATCAGCAACAACCAGCCAAGCCTTTCCTTTTTAAAAGGAAACATTATTGGTATAATAATTGATGGTAGCCATTGTATTGCATGCAAAAACTCTATTGTCCGTATCTAACAAATTCCAGAGATTTACTAGTATATAGTCAATATGTGAACAAACTACCAACTAACTCATACATTAAAATACGGTGTTTTGTCCGAGGAAGCTCTACTGACTGGTTTGTAATACAATTTCAATTAATCTTTAGTCGGTCGTTTCATCAATATATCCCGCACAAAATTGTTGTCAATTTCAGGCCATAATAAACTTATTTCATCGTTGGTAATGCAATTTATTGAAATGAAAGCAATTAAAGGTTCACACAGAAATTCGTGTGCTGAAATAAAATCTGTGTATAAGACTACTTGATAAGATACTATATATTCGTTAAGTTTAAGGCTTTTAAGATTTGTCATGCGTAGTGTTATTATATCCCATTGCAGCTGTTCTTTTTACGTCAGAACATGAGCACTGTTTGTTACTTTTGTGGAATCGCCTGTTCCAATGTATTATATTTGTCACCTCAATTCTCCATTGAAAGAAAATAAAAGTCCATTATTTAGTTATACATATGAACTTACTTAAATAGCCTGGTTTGGGTTTGTGGCATTAAAACCAGCCTGTACTCTCTCTGAAGTTAATCAGAATTTAGAATGCAATATTGGAAATCTAAAATCATGAGGGACAAAACTGAATATACACATTCTAAAGTTACTGCCCAGAAGTATAAAGGCAGTACTGGCTCTGATTGTCTCTAGCATCGTGACACATGACATGCCTTCTCATGGGATTGTTCCTCGTAATTGAATGTAATATTGTAAATATACCCAGTAGAAACAAGGATAATAACCATTATCTTTTAGATATAACCAGCTAGAGGTACTCAAAATAAATTTCCATGTATAAAGTATATACGAGTATATATATATCGTATTTAAAATGCACTTATGTACGCTAACAGTCAAACATTGGTATCAAGATATCCTTTTGCGACATATATATAAAGAATATGATTTTTTATGGCAAATCGGTCCGGAAATAACGTGTTTATATATCGGCATGATTGTCGTACCCAACAGTTTGAATATCAATCACATACGTATATAAATGCATATTGTTATTATATGCATGACGTAATGCCCCCATCACACCAGAGCACGTCAGCACCACGCTCGCAAAGGTCCCATCACGTCCTGAAAATTTTGATGGGAACGGGGTCAAACTCGAAAAAAAATGATGCACCCAGGTTCTCACTACGTCCTTACAACGTCTTTGTCAGGTTCTCACTGCGTCTATCATGTTCCCAGTAAGTTCATTACACGTGTAGCCTCCCGTTGTCACCAGGTCTATTGCGTTTATACTACGTCCAAATTACGTGCTCACTACGTCCATGCAGACTGAACTGCGCTCTCACTAGGTCCCAATAACGTCCTCATTGCATTCACTCGCTCCGTATGTACTGAACAATGTGTCTATTTATTATAACTGGTCATGATGGCCGAACAGAAGTACGTTCCTGTCAGGTTCTGAGCAATTGGTATAAATACTGGATTCATACCCCATTCTTTCATTTCCAGTCAAATATATGTTAACAAATGAATGCAATTTGTTATTGTACCAGGACAAGAAGCCATTTTGGATGCTCAAATTGCCATTTTCTAAATACGAAATAGAAAAAAGGGAACATGAAGCAATCTAGATTATGTTGTGTTAGTGCATGGCTATCAACAGAAAGAAGACTTATGTTCGGCCATCATGACCAGTTATAATAAATAGACACATTGTTCAGTACATACGGAGCGAGTGAATGCAATGAGGACGTTATTGGGACCTAGTGAGCGCGCAGTTCAGTATGCATGGACGTAGTGAGCACGTAATTTGGACGTAGTATAAACGCAATAGACCTGGTGACAACGGGAGGCTACACGTGTAATGAACTTACTGGGAAGGTGATAGACGCAGTGAGAACCTGACAAATACGTTGTAAGGACGTAGTGAGAACCTGGGTGCATCATTTTTTTCGAGTTTGACTCCGTTCCCGCCACGTTCATCAAAATTTTCAGGACGTGATGGGAACTTTGCGAGCGTGGTGCTGACGTGCTCTGGTGTGATGGGGGCATAAGGAGCAATATTGTGTAAGGCGTATTCGTGTGCAAGGTGTGTTCGTTCCTAAGTCACGTTCGTGTCTTGTGCGTTTTCGTACGTACGTGGTAAGGCGTGTTCGTGTCTAGGGAATGGTTGTGTTTAACGCTTAGTTGTCTCTAAGGTTTGTGTTGTGTCTAAGGTTTGGGTTGTCTCTAAGGTTTGTGTTGTCTCTAAGGTTTGTGTTGTGTCTAAGGTTTGGGTTGTCTCTAAGGTTTGTGTTGTCTCTAAGGTTTGTGTTGTCTCTAAGGTTTGTGTTGTCTCTAAGGTTTGTGTTGTCTCTAAGGTTTGTGTTGTCTCTAAGGTTTGGGTTGTCTCTAAGGTTTGTGTTGTCTCTAAGGTTTGTGTTGTCTCTAAGGTTTGTGTTGTGTCTAAGGTTTGGGTTGTCTGTAAGGTTTGTGTTGTCTCTAAGGTTTGGGTTGTCTCTAAGGTTTGTGTTGTGTCTAAGGTTTGTGTTGTGTCTAAGGTTTGGGTTGTCTCTAAGGTTTGTGTTGTCTCTAAGGTTTGTGTTGTCTCTAAGGTTTGTGTTGTCTCTAAGGTTTGTGTTGTCTCTAAGGTTTGTGTTGTCTCTAAGGTTTGTGTTGTCTCTAAGGTTTGTGTTGTCTCTAAGGTTTGTGTTGTCTCTAAGGTTTGTGTTGTGTCTAAGGTTTGGGTTGTCTCTAAGGTTTGTGTTGTGTCTAAGGTGTAATTGTGTCGAAGCTGAGTTTGTGTCTAAACCGTGTCTCTGCATATTGTGTGCCTAGGCCGTGCTCTTATGTGCATCAAATCACAAAATATAGATTCACACAGACACACAGACTCGACTGCAATGATAAGTGATAAAAGTACTACTTCTTAGGGAGAATTTTGTCCGACAGTCGTCTCGTAATTGGGCCTTATGATATTTGGAAAACAAAGCAGGCGGGTTTAAACTCTTATCAGTGCTTTAAATGAACATTTATTTTCAAATTTATGTCCGACATTGTTCTCGCTATCTAGCCGCATCTGATATTGATTTGAATTACATGCCCATAAAATTCTAATCCACGTCCACAAGACTGGAAATATGATCATTAAAACACTCGTAGAACGCGCTGCAATATTGCAACAACACAAATGATGTGTTCGACACTAATTATACAATGTGCCTTCAATTGACAAAAACGTAATACTCTTACGTTCGCTTATCTCAGGTTCTGATAGAAACAATCATTGTTTTGAACAGATAACTTAAAACCAGGCTAAAAGCGTTAAAAGGAAAGCAGACCCAAATATTCTTTTAAATTGCATATGTCTGTCAAATAGTGAATAAATATTATGCTAAAAAAAGTTTTAAAAACAACAACATTTGAACGTATCGATATCAGGCAATATTCAATGAGACGGTGTACAAATCTCTAATACTAACTTGTTTAAATATTTTGGGAGAGATGAATTTTCAATACTCTACAGAGTCTTTCCAAAATACAGACAATCATTCTAAATTTACATAACTTCTTCATACTATATACAAAACACGATCCCGTACATTGCAATCAAACAAACATCGTTTTTGCGACGTAACATATTGCATATAACACATAGTTAGTTACACATAGCTCGTAACATATAGGTAGTAACACATTACACATAGCAAGAAACACATAGCTAATTACAAGTAACACTTAGCTGGTTACATATAGCTTGGAACACACATCTAGTAACATTATCAAAGCTAGTAAGACATTGCACATAACACATAGCAAGTAACAAATAGCTAGGACAAATAGCTTGCAACACATAGCTTGTAACACACAGCTTGTAACACATAGCTCGTAACACACAGCTTATAACACATATCTTGTAACACATAGCTCGTAACACACAGCTTGTAACACATAGCTCGTAACACACAGCTTATAACACATATCTTGTAACACATAGCTCGTAACACATAGCTTGTAACACATAGCTTGTAACACATAGCTCGTAACACATAGCTCGTAACACATATCTAGTAAAACATACATAATTATTATTGTCTGAGCATTGCTACTGCTATACAAATTGTGTCCAAACAATATCAACTTTCAAAATACTAATAAAGAATTGTATGTGAAGATAAATCAAAACCTAGAAATTAATTTATGAGGAATTCCGTCAATTCCTACCATGAATATGCAACCCTGTTCATAATGTGTACCAAAGTTTATTAAGTACAGATAAAAGATTCGTGATACACATTAACTTAATGACAAATCAATGCATATTTTTCTATAGTATGCAGCATTCCAGGTTCTCGTATATTCCTTTAACACAATGTGTACCAATTTACATCTCATACCTAATACTATGATATGATATTTCATCGTAAGTATAAATTCATATGTTCGATATTTGACATCAACATACGACATTACATAATATACCGAGACATTCGAATAAACATGGCAATACAAATTTTACAATAAGCCATCTAAATGTTCCCTAAAAAACGATAGTGTCTGTCAGTCACGATTGATTTAATTTTGACAGACTGTATCAAACATGTTGATTCAACTCCTTAAGAATTCAGCGATCATCATGATTTCGCAGAACAATCTGTAAACTTACAAACCCACAGCATAGAATAATAATTTGGATTAGGTAGTGACTTGCCTGATACGTCAATGAAAACTATAAATAGACTGATTAAACTGTCTGAAAATCTCATTAGAATATTTCCGCATACTTTTATCTGTTAAGGATATTATCTGTGTATATAATTATATATCCTAATGGTAAGCTAAATATAGACCTTTGTTTTCTATTACAACCTGTCTTGATTCGATACAAATAATAGAGTTGCTTTCAAGACAAGATTGTGACATGGTTCGTCTAATATCAGGGACATAAAAGCGGCTCGTGCCAGTTGACATATATATCCTGCTTTCAAACAAATTACTTCCAGACAAGATCTCTGGTAAATACCAGCCACCAAACGATCTAACGTCTTAACTGTGAAGATGATTGGAATACCAAGTAAACACGCATGGCAACACTATTATAGATCAACTAACATCAGAAAAAACTTTCAAGATCTACACATTTCTTATTTACAAATAACTTTTAGTTGCAAAACATTGTATTGGCAGTCATTGACATTTTCATCAAAGAAACATGTGTTTATAACCCTCATGCTATTAATATACAAAATACCATGGATTCGCCATTATTTTCTTGTTCGTGCGTAATAGAAGAAATATATAAATTATAATAGAAACGCATATAAGTGTTGTTTTGTAATTATGCGTACAATAAAACCTTCGTTTAAATACCACCTTTGGGACGTATCTGATTCGTGTTTTTTTTTTGCACAATGACCCTCACTGAGTGGTAATAATGTGATACATTGTAATTGTTTTATTTTCGTATGGTTTCCTCATTTCTAGACTAGCATCCCTGAGCCATACTTTAATGTCACCCACGCCTGAGCCATACTTTAATGTCACCCACGCACTGTCGCCTTTTAGTATACATGTTGTGATTTTTAGTATTATAATCCGTTAGTTCTCAATATATCTATGATTAATGTTCCATTGCATCGTTCAGTTATAAATATAAGCGGGAAGTTCTATTCTAGTAGAGTTGAATATAGTAACAAATGCCAATGCGCGACATTAATTCCTGCACATATAGTCACGGATGATATATCTTAATACAATAATTAAATTCCATTATATTGGCCATATTCCAATTACCTTCCCTATTCTAGCAATGCTTATACGATACAATTAATACAAGTGATTCAGTTATACAGCTCACAGTACAATCAATTTGGTTTTCAATTTGACACCGTCAAACAACGGCGAACAATTGATATAATCAAATCACGAACCACTCAATGATCGTGTTATACTTGCCGTGCTCTTTAATTCCAATCGGTAGGATTGAAAATGAAAACCATGTACAAGCTACATTCATTGGAGAATTGTTGTACAAATCTCTACAGGAGATGATGGTTATTGTGGATTTCATACTCACGTTCAATGACAGAATTTCAGACCGTCATGTACGGATAAATGTTCATTTAATTGAACATACATTTTTACGCGAGTTAATCGAGTTTGTCGAGTTAATGAAATCATTGCATTATGAATGTAGATAGGTGATATTTATTATCCTTGTCCTATGTTATCAGGATTCAATAATTATGCTCACAGTGTAAATCGTCGTCAACTTCGTCATGGCTAAAACCTATCGGATAAGAACATTGGTAAAACTGCAGATTTTCAGAGTTTTATGTGCAAATGGTGTTATGCTATTAGCACGAACCCACAGAAATGAATAATGTCTAGACTAATTCACATTCAACTCAATGTTTCCAATGTTATTATATAAAGCTTGCCTGAAGCAACATTCCAAATTACCAATGGCGTAATTGATAAGGTGCTACAATTGTAAATCAATTTAGAGCCGAGGTTTGATTCCATTTGTCATAATGAACCATAAAAGTCTGATGAGTTGAACAAAATCAAGTCAAAGGAAATAAAACAACGAATGCATAGCAACTCATCAGTCTAATTTATCTACATAGAAATGCTGGTAAATATTATACTCTTTGTGGTTGTTAATAAGATTGAGTGTACACACGGACAAATGATGATTTGGCAATTCTCTTCATGAAATGGCAAACACTACCGCAAGAACCCAATCACCTTTGTTATTAAGTCCGACAGATCAGTTGTTGAGAGAGAACAAGATAGAAAAGAACTCTAAAGTTAAAGTATGTGATCAACGGATTATACGATTGATATTACAATTACTTATGAATGGCTATTCGTTTGCATATGACAATAGCAAATATCAGAAAAGAGAATGGTAATTGTAAGTTTTAGTAACAGTCTGAACGCGCGACATCAGTTAGTTCACACATTCGCTTGAAAACAGTTAATGCGTATTTGTTGTCATCACAAAACAAAGCCTTATCACATGTTACCATTCTACTGCATAGATCATGCAACTCTTTATTAGCCCGCAAATTTGCCTTTGCAATTTACACCGAATGCACACACGTATTTAAGCGTTTGACCCACATGTGGGTTTGTTTGTTAACATCTATCGAAATAGAATTAGCTTTTTCGGAGGTGAACGATGGTTTCCCTAGGCCGTCACTCACTCTGCATGCATGGATTTGAGGTGGACCAAAGCACAAAAGTGGTTCGTTTTCTACATTCGTTCCATATTAAGACGCAGTTTATATGCTTGAACAATTACATTACAAAAGAAGAAACAGAATCGCCAGAATATCACTAGTAACACAATGTGTTTTACTGTTTCGAAATATTTTTTAAATGAATAAAGTGTTTTGTCTATTTACATAAGTTTCGTAACTGCTTCTTATCTTGCAGGCAATGAGACACGTAATCGTGAATTTAAGATCTCAAGATGCACGATATGTTAATCACACATATATTTTTCTGACTGCTTTTCCATTATCTAGGCATGCAGTAAATGACGCCCAACTGTTATGCAAAGTGAGGATAAATAAAAGCAATTTGGCTTCCATCTTTGAAAGCGACACAATTTTTTGTAAGAATTATATAAAATTTACATTCTCAACGTTCTTTATCACATGATCACGACATGCACGTCAGAGTGCATTGGGTTTGAAAGTAACCAAGTATTATAATGTGACTATCACAAAATTAGAATTTCATAATAGAAAGTCAAAGCTCAACATTTTTGCAGTTATCAAAGATGTACACAGTTAATTAGAGCATAATGCCACTACTTGTATATAGTCAAACCTGTGAACAAATAAATAAAATGAAGTTTAGTGTAAATATCTGATATACTCTGAAAACTGGTACATTCAGATATGGACGGTCTTCAAAAGCAAATATTTCTAAACAGATGATTAAACATTAAAATTCATATATCTTCTTACTGTATCCCAGAAATTAGACGAACCATACCATACACTTTGTATAGTTGCAGACTTCTTGAAACATGAGCAAAACCATGTTCTGTATTCGGGGAACAACTAAAATGAGATTACCTTCATCGATAATGCCATTAACAGAGCAAACTCATTCATACATGGCTTAAAATAGATGTTATTCCAAAATTGTCAATCAAATTGTCAGAAATGTCATTGATTTAATTAAAGATATTTAATTTGTATTTCAAGAAATTCGTATTTATGAAACTTAACAAGACGTTTTGTGTTGAATAACATCAAAAGATAATAATACTTAGGGCTGTAACGAATATCAGAACTCTCGAGAGTCCGCGATCCATGACTAAAGTCCGGACACAAATATTCGGATACCAAAGTTTCGCGAGGTTCGGGAACTTATATTTTCATCTTAAACAACAAGAACTTGAATGAAAACAAAAAACAAACTACCATTAAATTACCAAGTTAACGATAAATTAAGACAATTGTCAGTATCTGGATTTATAGCATGCCCAGAAAGTTTGTACTTGCGCAAATTTCTTTCGTGAGCGGGGTAGCTATAATTCAGCCGCACTTTGTCAAACCGAAACCAGTTCTAAATTCATTTTATGTTTTGTTTAACCATGTTTTTATATACATATCTTTAATAAATGCTCCTAGTTTCAGTTGGGGGGAAATCATAAAACTGCGTATAGCTATAAAATCCGAGTATCCCGAAACATTTGTCTTGGTCAACGCTATAGTGCGGTCAATCAAGAAAATATGCGGGTACATGCCGATCGTATTTAATTAGCATTAATATTGAGAAAATGTTCTGTTAAATTGATTCTTTAAATGTAAAAGTTATAAAGTTCGTTTGAGATGTTTTACGTTTCATGGTAGAATGTATATGTATTACTATGATATGGTCTTTGATTATGTTTTGTTGTACATGTATACAAAGACTTATATACATACATGTATGTATGTAAGTCCTTGATGTATATATAGATAAACAGGTATGAGCAAGTATAATGATACAAAATGCTTTAATGCTATAAAGCTCAGAAGGTTCGCAAACCGATCTGCGTATTGCGTTGCCGTTTCGCGAACCAGTTCGTCTCGCAGGTGGGCTTACAATACACAGCCCTAATAATGTTGTTGTCTGATGAATAAGGACATGAATTTCATTTAAAATCCATATCACTTAATAACACCCTATATTGTCCAACGATCCACACACTACAGCAAGTGGTGTTTAATATACCGAATGCTCCTTTTAATTTCAGAAAAAAATGTACTTGTGTCTAGTGACTTCAGTTTTTGTATTCAAAGAAAATGTAGCGATATGGATTTTATTTCTATTTCGAATTATTCTTGTTGGTGCCCGTTATGTTTGCTGGGACACATGTTAAATTTGTAACATACAGATGGACGTAGGGTCGAAACATGACCAATACCAGTGTCTGGAACAAAGTCATACAGACGTTTATACAATCCTAACAACTGTCTGTTGTATGTTCCATCCATCCTGAAAATGAAACGTTTGTTTTCCTTCACCCTGAGTTGTCAAACATACTTTATAATTGTGTAAGATACGAAAATATATTATAATCATTCTTATTGTTCCAATTTACCCCACCTGGTTACCATAATGTGTGCTAAGATTTTACAGGCAGTATTATTATCCTTAATTTAAAGAAAAAATACACCTTGAAGTATATTGTTTATAGTGTCTGTATATCCACCCATCTTCCTTTGTTAATTAGCCACATTTCTCAAACATCGGATGAATAACAAAAGAAAAGAAATTGATACTTGACACATATATACTTTGCACACGTGTATAATAGGAAATTTATATCTTCTACGTGCGTTCACATGCGTGGTGATAACAAACAAATCGGCAAGGTAGATATTATTAATTGGCAGACTATTTATATTCATTTCGTCGGGCTAATCTCCCATATCAGTAATTAAACAACCACTTCCTGGCTTGATTCATAGGTATATGTGATTTAAAACATCTATGTAAATGCTATACAACACTGCTGGATAAATAATAACTTTATAAGATGTGATATTAACAATGTTATATATCAATCAAACATCAATTGGACGGGGCTTTTTTGTAGACATTATTAATTTAAGATTTCAATCACTATAAAACCTTCTCTCCTTTTAAAGTTGAGCGTCATGTTAAAAGTGACATGTTCAAGGTTTACGATTATTTTATCTCAACAAAATTATACACATTGTGGGTATTGTTTTCCTTATGCTATTCAGACAGAACGAATAAATCTTGGGGTCATTAAATACCAGACGCTTGTAATATTGCTGTATGATGTATGTAAATGTACAAAAATGTTCCTATCTTGGTATGGTTATCATGCTTACGATTGATATTTATTTGCATGTTCCACAATGGGATCTTAGATATAAATACCTAGTATTATACTTTACGATCGCGAAAAGAGATAACAATTCGTGATTATATAATTCGACATTATTTCAGTAACCATATAAATGTATGAATTCTAACCAAATATTAATATGTATAAAAGCAGTTTATCTATAACGTCAAGGGATTGTCTTTTTTTTCATTTCTGAACCACGTGAATGCCTCACAATAGTATAAGAACGAACGTTGATTTTAATTGCCTACACATTTTTATCATTTAATGTACGATACATAGTAACTTATGTGTGTGAAGTTGACAATGCAATCGACAATCGACATTCAATGTCTAGCTCGACAATCGACATTCATCTCGACATTCGTGAAACAGGCTGTATGGCCATCATAACAATGTAAATTTCGAATGTCTAGCTCGACAATCGACATTCATCTCGACATTCGTAAAACAGACTGTATATAGCCGTTAAAGTAATGAAATTTCGAATGTCTAGCTCGACTGGCAATCGACATTCATCTCGACATTCGAAAAACGGAATGTATATAGCCGTCAAAGTAATGAAATTTCGAATGTCTAGCTCGACAATCGACATTCATCTCGACATTCGAAAAATGAACTGTACAGTCGTCAAAGAAATGAAATTTCGAATGTCTAGCTAGACAATCGACATTCATCTCGACATTCGAAGTTACGACTGTATCGCCGCCAAAGTAAAGAAATTTCGAATGTCTAGCTAGACAATCGACATTCATCTCGACATTGGAAAAACGGACTGTATCGCCGTCAAAGTAAAGAAATTTCGAATGTCTAGCTCGACAATCGACATTCATCTCGACATTCGAAAAACGAACTGCATAGCCGTCAAAGTAATGAAATTTCGAATGTCTAGCTAGACAATCGACATTCATCTCGACATTCGAAAAATGAACTGTATAGCCGTCAAAGTAATGAAATTTCGAATGTCTAGCTCGACAATCGACATTCATCTCGACATTCGAAGTTACGACTGTATCGCCGTCAAAGTAAAGAAATTTCGAATGTCTAGCTAGACAATCGACATTCATCTCGACATTCGAAAAACGGACTGTATCGCCGTCAAAGTAAAGAAATTTCGAATGTCTAGCTCGACAATCGACATTCATCTCGACATTCGAAAAACGAACTGTATAGCCGTCAAAGTAATGAAATTTCGAATGTCTAGCTAGACAATCGACATTCATCTCGACATTCGAAAAACAAACTGTATAGCCGTCAAAGTAATGAAATTTCGAATGTCTAGCTCGACAATCGACATTCATCTCGACATTCGAAGTTACGACTGTATCGCCGTCAAAGTAAAGAAATTTCGAATGTCTAGCTAGACAATCGACATTCATCTCGACATTCGAAAAACGGACTGTATCGCCGTCAAAGTAAAGAAATTTCGAATGTCTAGCTCGACAATCGACATTCATCTCGACATTCGAAAAACGAAATGTATAGCCGTCAAAGTAATGAAATTTCGAATGTCTAGCTAGACAATCGACATTCATCTCGACATTCGAAAAACAGACTGTATATAGCCGTCAAAGTAATGAAATTTCGAATGTCTAGCTAGACAATCGACATTCATCTCGACATTCGAAAAACGAACTGTATAGCCGTCAAAGTAATGAAATTTCGAATGTCTAGCTCGACAATCGACATTCATCTCGACATTCGTAAAACAGACTGTATATAGCCGTTAAAGTAATGAAATTTCGAATGTCTAGCTCGAAAATCGACATTCATCTCGACATTCGTCAGACAGACTATATCGCCCTCACAGTTATGTAGATTTCGAATGTCTAGCTCGACAATCGACATTTATCTCGACATTCGAAATAAGATCTGTATCGCTATCATAGTAACACAAAGTTTGTATGACTAGCTAGACAATCGACATTTTTGTCTGGGCCTATATATTTTTTTCATATCTTACTGCAAGTGAAATCATCCGAACATTAAAAGCTTATAATTTACGAGTATTTTGTTTAATCTGCTCAGAAATTGGCCTATTTCATTTTTGATGTGTGTTATCTTAAACAAAATAGATAATGTTCGGTATTGTCAGTTAGTCCGGGAATGTGTATTCGCCGGCCCTAGTCCGATGATTAGGAGAAAATGAAACGATTCCACGGCCCTAGGGTTTATTTTTTTATTTCCTGACCGATTTTTTATTTCTATGTATCAAATTGACGAAAAGCTCTCCGCTTTCAGAAAATGTAAATATATTTCACATATCTTATAGGAAAAGATGCTTTTAATCGAGTGGAACTTCACCTATTTCTCGATAAAAATTACCGCTTATTTTTTGGTCCGAATTCCACGGCCCTAGGGTCTATTTTTTTTATTTTTCAATTTATTTCTATTATTATTGCTTCATGATAAGGTTAAAGCTCTCAGCTTTCAGAAAATGTTACCTTTATGAAAATTGATTGAGGATAAATATGTCTTTGCATACTTCAAAGTTGCACAACGTTTGTTAAAAAACATCGCAAATATTTTCACCTATTTTTCGTTAAAGATTACCGCTTATTTTCATTACTTTGACGGCTATACAGTTCGTTTTTCGAATGTCGAGATGAATGTCGATTGTCTAGCTAGACATTCGAAATTTCATTACTTTAACGGCTATATACAGTCTGTTTTACGAATGTCGAGATGAATGTCGATTGTCGAGCTAGACATTCGAAATTCCATTACTTTGACGGCTATACCAGTTCGTTTTTCGAATGTCGAGATGAATGTCGATTGTGTAGCTAGACATTCGAAATTTCATTACTTTGACGGCTATACAGTTCGTTTTTCGAATGTCGAGATGAATGTCGATTGTCGAGCTAGACATTCGAAATTTCATTACTTTGACGGCTATATACAGTCCGTTTTTCGAATGTCGAGATGAATGTCGATTGTCTAGCTAGACATTCAAAATTTCATTACTTTGACGGCTATATACAGTCTGTTTTTCGAATGTCGAGATGAATGTCGATTGTCGAGCTAGACATTCGAAATTTCATTACTTTGACGGCTATACAGTTCGTTTTTCGAATGTCGAGATGAATGTCGATTGTCGAGCTAGACATTCGAAATTTACATTATTATGATGGCCATACAGCCTGTTTCACGAATGTCGAGATGAATGTCGATTGTCGAGCTAGACATTCGAAATTTCTTTACTTTGACGGCGATACAGTCGTAACTTCGAATGTCGAGATGAATGTCGATTGTCTAGCTAGACATTCGAAATTTCATTACTTTGACGGCGATACAGTTCGTTTTTCGAATGTCGAGATGAATGTCGATTGTCTAGCTAGACATTCAAAATTTCATTACTTTGACGGCTATACAGTTCATTTTTCGAATGTCGAGATGAATGTCGATTGTCTAGCTAGACATTCGAAATTTCATTACTTTGACGGCTATATACATTCCGTTTTTCGAATGTCGAGATGAATGTCGATTGTCTAGCTAGACATTCGAAATTTCATTACTTTGATGGCTATATACATTCCGTTTTTCGATTGTCGAGATGAATGTCGATTGTCGAGCTAGACATTCGAAATTTCATTACTTTGACGGCTATACAGTTCGTTTTTCGAATGTCGTGATGAATGTCGATTGTCGAGCTAGACATTCGAAATTTACATTATTATGATGGCCATACAGCCTGTTTCACGAATGTCGAGATGAATGTCGATTGTCGAGCTAGACATTCGAAATGTCATTACTTTGACGGCGATACAGTACATTTTTCGAATGTCGAGATGAATGTCGATTGTCTAGCTAGACATTCGAAATTTCATTACTTTGACGGCTATATACAGTCCGTTTTTCGAATGTCGAGATGAATGTCGATTGTCTAGCTAGACATTCAAAATTGCATTACTTTGTCGGCTATATACAGTCTGTTTTTCGAATGTCGAGATGAATGTCGATTGTCGAGCTAGACATTCGAAATTTCATTACTTTGACGGCTATGCAGTTCGTTTTTCGAATGTCGAGATGAATGTCGATTGTCGAGCTAGACATTCGAAATTTACATTATTATGATGGCCATACAGCCTGTTTCACGAATGTCGAGATGAATGTCGATTGTCGAGCTAGACATTGAATGTCGATTGTCGATTGTCGATTGCATTGCCAACTTCACACACATTAGTAACTTGATGATTATTTTTATGTTATATATGATCCATGATTATGTTCTCTTACATAATTGTAGATAATTCCACATTATATTTTCGTAAAACTAGATGGTTTGCTCTTCTCTGCTTAAGCCTGCTCTGCTCTGCTCAATCCAATTAATATTGTAATGTTCTGCTCAATCCCACAATATTATGCTCTGCACAGTCCCGCTCTGCTCTGATGAGTTATACCGTTCTTCTCAGTTCTGTTCTGCTCGCTCCAGTTGGCTCTCGGCTCAGTCTTGCTATATGTTATATTAGTTACACCATAAAACAGCAGGTTTAGGACAATCATGTACAATAAATTGGTCCATCATACATTGACCCGTAGTAGATACATCATTGGTAGTTATTACTCATCGGACGGGTTTAGCTAAACTATTAGCTAAAGGAGCATTTGCATATATAATCTACTATTGACACTTGCTCTATGCTTCTTCCAATGTATGGCGATACATTCTTCTTACTCAGTTTACCAGGCATAGATTCATGAGCCGTAAAATCACGAAGAAATTTTACGGTTCACTCCAGCTGGACATTTCTGTCAGTCCATTCTATGCCTGCTCACAAGGAGAGATATTAAGCTTCCGAAACATTACGTGCACACAGCAAGCAATTTGGGCGTATTTTATTCCCCTTTCTAAAAATATTTCTCTCGATCATTATGTCTTGAAAAAGGCGGTCCACGCCGAAACTTCTACATATTATATTTGTTTTGTATTAAAAGAATTCATTAAATATGTTGTTTTTTCTTGAACTTTTCGTGCATTCTTGATGAATAGTTCATAGTATGAATAACTATATGATATGGAATATACTCACTGTCAAACAGGATTCCTGTTTTGTGCATAAAAATGTTCGTAACTAAACTTCAAACAAGTGAGTGATACAAAATCAGGTACAAAATCGATGACCGAAAAAAATGACAGAAATAAGTGTATGCGTGCGTGTCTGTGTGCTTGCGTACATGCATGCGTGTGTGGTTGCGTGAAATAGCAGCATATTATATGATCGATCGAATAAAAATATAAAGTATCATCACTTGACAGGTATAAATGTTTCTTATATCCATTTATCGATTACCTTACATGTTGGTTTTAATGATGCTCGTCAATATCTGAATCAATACTTACACAATATAATGTAGAGTAACTGATGAACAATTAAACTCTACATAATCATTTTACAAAGCAAACAAATAAGATGATAATGAAAACACAGTCTCCAGACAGAAAGTTTCAACTTATCCCAAGTAAGACTCAACCCCGATAGGTTCCCTAACGGTAGATCACGTGACATTAATATATTAGTAGCTAAGCGCTTTGGTGCGAGCCGTGATGAATTAAAGTGAACAAGTAAGAAGTCATACCACTATATCCATTCATTCCGTCTATTTGTGCTTTTACTTCATCTTATGAATTTGCATTCGTAATGTTCTCAGCATTTGAATTAATAATTTAATATCATTAGGAATGATCAATTGGTTATCGCTTTAACACGTAATCAGTAATTTTGTCTGAACATTTGTGGAATTATGCGTGCCAAATATTGATGGAACGATAGTAAAAAAAAACTAATTTCATTTTTTCTGCGTATCGCTTGGTAACTTTATTGCAACGAGTTCAAATAGTACATGTTTACTAGATAACCTCACTTAGACACCACCCCAATTACAAGACCAATCCATTATAAATAGCATTTAGTTCCAAACCTGTTTTCTAGTTTTCTCCCATAATTAAATATGATAATGAGACAACATCTATTTGGACTCAACGATGGACTCCAATGCCGCGGTGTTGCAACACTTACTTTTATGTTGATTTTTTAACGGCCCGTTAGAAAACTATGGTCATTTCAGAACCGCCCTCAGTGAGAGGTGAGATAAGATACAGGAGAATCGAGCATTTATCTACCTACTCTTTTCCAATACATGTAGTTTTTCCTGGGTTCTTTATCGTGCCCAGTGTAAAACACTGAAACACGCATTGCCCCTTTTTCCTATGATTTTATAGGCACAGTACTAGACTCGGTAGTTGGCATATATACACTGAAAAGGCGTCCCTGAGAAAGTCGTACAGTAAGGCAGAGCCAAGAATTTGAACCTGCGACCTTTCGTTCAGTAGTCCAGCGCGTTACCACTAGACGACCGAGCATCCATTATACAACGTCAATAAACGAATTAGTTGCCGATACGTAGAAATCAAAGTAGACATCTTATCGAAATAGAAGTTGTATTATTCTCTGAATAAATAAACCTATTAACAAATAGAGCACTTTTTATATGTCAGAGAAAACTTCAGCGACAAAAATGCGTACGGATGCAAACCTTATTCCGTTGATTAAGAAAAATTCATTGGCAACATATGCAGTGTGGTTCTAGTTAAGTTTTACCATGTTGATTGATCAGTAAATGTGTTGCCATACTTTTACACTTGTTTTTCGAATCATCGGCAGAATTAAGACGTACGATCCTTTGAAGTTTGTTACTTACCAAAGGAAAAGTCTGGAAATACATCTTCTGTAAACAGGTAGAAAAACGTTTCTGACACACAATCATTTATCTGTTCTTTAAACTTAGACCAACCTTATCGTACTGTGTCTGAATAATGTCTCGTTTTCATGAAACGTACAGTTTCAAATATATGAAGATTAATACCAATACCTCTAATATTCATTTATGTTGATGATTTATGTTTGTGAAGTTGGCGGCCTAGCGGCCTGGCGGCTGGGTGTATAAAATTCTAGGCCGCTAGGCCGCTGAAAACGTGAAGTTGGCGGCCTAGCGGCGTAACTATGATGAAGTGAATTTTGCGACTTTTTCCGTCCAAAATAGTTTCTAATGCATGTAGAATGTGATTCTGATACATTTCTGAGTGATTGGGTGTTTAATATTCCGGGTCGGTGAAAAAACTAAGTTTTCGGCGAAATTGCGTACCTACGATAAAGTGATTTTTTGCGACTTTTCCCTTCCAAAATAGTTTCTCATGCTTATAGAACGTGATTCTGATAGATTTCTGGGCGATTGGGGGTATAAAATTCTAGGCCGCTAGGCCGCCAGGCCGCCAACTTCACGCCGCCAGACCGCTAGGCCGCCAACTTCACAAACATTGATGATTTGATATTTTTTCATAGCTCCAAACATTGCGATATGAAAATAGTCCAATGATAATACGAGTACTTCGAAAATTCATTGTTTATAATCGCGTACTTTTCAGTAACGTATACCGTTTCAGACATTATTCAGTCAAATTTGTGAACAAATGCGACCATTGGGGAAAGCATAATGCGGTCTTTAATGACAGGTGGCCTTTATTCGGAGGTCATTTTGTTATAAATGTATATATTTTGTGTTACAAAGTTCAAAGACGTTTTCAAATGGCATTTTTCACAGTATGGCTTTATTCGGAGGTAACCGTTATCACAGTTTTGACTGTACATCTTTAATAAAAAGAACTTGTTATTATAACAACTACATGACATTGTGTATCGTATCTTTTATACTTGCTTGTTTCTGCACGGGTTGAATGAACATGTTTACTGACTGTTAACAATTAATGGACCATAGTAGATAGAGACAAATAATCCAGGAGAGCTTTGGGAAATAAACCATCACAAGCATTTTCTCAGGAACAGATTGAACATGCGTTATATTACTGGACTGTTTTAATAATGTGTTCTGTAAGTTACAATGATACTATATCTATGAGAACTTAGATTCCATTCTATGAAGCATAAGGTTATCAGAAAGATAGGTTTTGTGATAGTAGCATCTTCCAGGCCTGTTTGAACTAGCTCTTCGATATTTGTTAAACGTTATCAAAACTTCTAACAAACATCTGATGTCCCTTCTGGAATCACTGAAAAGAACATGGAGTATGCGTGAACTAAAGCCGTGTAAAAGGTGTTTAAAATAACGTATATTTAATCAGTACATGAAACTGGTGGTAATCATACTAGTATGATCTCATATACTTTATACACACGCATAATAAAGCATATTATGTGATATTTATATGGCGACATTAGAGATTTACATGAATTTACAGCAACCATGCATGATCGGAACGCACAAGTTTAGCTTCCTGCTCCGCTCCAGATTAAGAACATGAAATGGACTTGGATTATGAATACTCTTCGGAAATATTAGGACACCATTTTACAGCAAGCTTAAAGATGGGGCCCTCAGGGCAAGAGTAAGAGGACAAACCACCAGGGCCATTTGGTGCAGAAACCTATGGAAATGGACGCTATGGTGATAAGACATAGTTAGCACAGTATCGTGAACGAAGCCCAGAATAGACTGCGATAGCGCCAGTGAGACTGAAAGTGACCTATGCTACACGCTGGAGTACACAGGCCCTGATATCTCCAACAGTCTTCGAGCTCAAATCTCATATCTTGTATTTTAATGTTTCTAACGTCATTATGATCAGACTATAATGGTGTAGTCTGACAACATATCTTTAAACATTAATCAACTCTAGGTTTTCAACCAAAATACTTTGAGAATGGACTTGAGACTTGAGCTCTAAAACTGTTCTCAAGTTTTAAAACTTCGGATCCTGGCTGGTTGAAGAAGGAGAATAAAATACAACGTGTTTTATGGTGTTGGCTTCCTCGGTAGAAAGACATGATATTATTAATCTTGCAACAATACGATACCAATGGGTTCATGGATGGTATGATTATGCATTTGAAACAATACGTCAGTGCTTATATCTCTACTAATCATACCATTATCTACATTTTAGAGTATCACGCACAAATCCCTTGAACATAAAACACAAACAAATTTGACAGCTCACTCTAAATGTACATTATTTTATCGTCTGTAATGCATACACAAATTGAAGAAAGTAATGCAAATAATATATATCATGAGCTACAAACATGCGATGTGTGTATGTTTCATGTATCTTTTATTGACAGGCATGTTTACGATTTAAATCAATTTGCACGGAAATTAAAAGGGAGAAATCTTGCCTCAGTACAATGAACACCGTAATATACAGTTATATGTAAGCATCACGGCCTAATTTTACCAAAATCAAACAATTATACAGAAAAAAACAAGGCCGTAATTTGCAAAGTTTGCATCATTGGGTGGTCCACTGGGGTTTCGACTTTTTATTTTCTTCTGTTATTTCGATACGAAAACAAAATGTATAAACACAAATAGCAACTTGTTTGTTACACGTAATTCACTCGCACTATGATCTCGTTCAATTCATAGCATACAATTGATTATGTATATTTACATAAAACAACTCGAACTAGTGTGCTACTAGAATTATTGAGATACATTGTAGACAGTGTAGCATGACTTTAAATTACGACCAACTAAGAAATAAGTTAAGTCAAAACTAAGTAGCGCACCTCGATTATGGAACAATATATCAATGACTTTCAGCGTCTGTTGTCTTGATTATTTCCCAGTGTTCGCCCTCAGCCAGGAAAGGTAATATAGTGGGAACATCACTGTTATGAATTCTTACACAAAGATTCGAACTCACGACCATAGTGCTGGAGCTCAGCATTCTTCTCCCGGGCCATGATGATTTTATTATGGGTATCATACTCAATATTACAATCATATCACCCATAGAAAGTGAATGAGTACTTAAAGTACACGTTAGTACTTCTTCGTATAAAATCACGTGATAATTTGCTGTGGCTAAATTCTTGAACCTGATATGAGGACTTGTGCCTTACGTTCCAAAATCACAGGTACGCTATGGTTTTATCTTTGCATGCTTGATTTTCCTTTGAAATTATATGGAATGGTCACCACATCCCTTCACTATTGAATACTTTGCTAGTAATATATGAGTACTGAACGGTGGTTTATATAAATCCAGAATCAGTATATAATACAGATGCCCATTGCATGAAAGTTGTAAACACCATTGACGATGTTTCTAATGATGTACCAGTCTAATAACCAAGGGAGTTAACTGCTAAATAATAGTAAAATGAATCGACATCAGTGCGCTCCATTCGCTATGGTTAACTCTAACTTGTATGTAAGTAACTCTGAAGTCCTTATTGTGTTATGCATGTGGTCACCGGCAAATACAGAAGTGAACTATACAACAATAAATGTGAGGACTGGTCAATATAAAAGTCAAAACTATGTCTAACACATTAATTTTTGGTAAACATTTAGCTTACCGTTATGAACTGTGAAGTAAAATGAATTATTGGTAGGTTACTCTTAAGTGCTAGTAGGTTACCATGACTAACTGGTAGGTTATCCTAAAATTCTGGTAGATTATCAAAAATGACTGTTAGGTAACACTGAATTCCTGGTAGATAGCCCTGAAGTATTGGTAAGTTACCATGACCTGATTGTAGATTATCCTGAATTCCTGGTAGATAGCCCTGAAGTATTGGTAAGTTACCATGACATGCTTGTAGATTATCCTGAATTCCTGGTAGATAGCCCTGAAGTATTGGTAAGTTACCATGACATGCTTGTTGATTATCCTGAATTCCTGGTAGATAGCCCTGACGTATTGGTAAGTTACCATGACGTGCTTGTAGATTATCCTGAATTCCTGGTAGATAGCCCTGACGTATTGGTAAGTTACCATGACGTGCTTGTAGATTATCCTGAATTCCTGGTAGATAGCCCTGAAGTATTGGTAAGTTACCATGACGTGCTTGTAGATTATCCTGAATTCCTGGTAGATAGCCCTGAAGTATTGGTAAGTTACCATGACGTGCTTGTAGATTATCCTGAATTCCTGGTAGATAGCCCTGAAGTATTGGTAAGTTACCATGACCTGATTGTAGATTATCCTGAATTCCTGGTAGATAGCCCTGAAGTATTGGTAAGTTACCATGACATGCTTGTAGATTACTAGTATCCTGAATTCCTGGTAGATAGCACTGAAGTATTGGTAAGTTACCATGACGAGCTTGTAGATTATCCTGAATTCCTGGTAGATAGCCCTGAAGTATTGGTAAGTTACCATGACATGCTTGTAGATTATCCTGAATTCCTGGTAGATAGCCCTGAAGTATTGGTAAGTTACCATGACATGCTTGTAGATTATCCTGAATTCCTGGTAGATAGCCCTGAAGTATTGGTAAGTTACCATGACATGCTTGTAGATTACTAGTATCCTGAATTCCTGGTAGATAGCCCTGAAGTATTGGTAAGTTACCATGACGTGCTTGTAGATTACTAGTATCCTGAATTCCTGGTAGATAGCCCTGAAGTATTGGTAAGTTACCATGACATGCTTGTAGATTATCCTGAATTCCTGGTAGATAGCCCTGAAGTATTGGTAAGTTACCATGACATGCTTGTAGATTACTAGTATCCTGAATTCCTGGTAGATAGCCCTGAAGTATTGGTAAGTTACCATGACGTGCTTGTAGATTACTAGTATCCTGAATTCCTGGTAGATAGCCCTGAAGTATTGGTAAGTTACCATGACATGCTTGTAGATTATCCTGAATTCCTGGTAGATAACCCTGACGTATTGGTAAGTTACCATGACGTGATTGTAGATTACTAGTATCCTGAATTCCTGGTAGATAGCCCTGAAGTATTGGTAAGTTACCATGACGTGATTGTAGATTATCCTGAATTCCTGGTAGATAGCCCTGAAGTATTGGTAAGTTACCATGACATGCTTGTAGATTATCCTGAATTCCTGGTAGATAGCCCTGAAGTATTGGTAAGTTACCATGACGTGCTTGTAGATTATCCTGAATTCCTGGTAGATAGCCCTGAAGTATTGGTAAGTTACCATGACGTGCTTGTAGATTATCCTGAATTCCTGGTAGATAGCCCTGAAGTATTGGTAAGTTACCATGACGTGATTGTAGATTATCCTGAATTCCTGGTAGATAGCCCTGAAGTATTGGTAAGTTACCATGACATGCTTGTAGATTATCCTGAATTCCTGGTAGATAGCCCTGAAGTATTGGTAAGTTACCATGACATGCTTGTAGATTATCCTGAATTCCTGGTAGATAGCCCTGAAGTATTGGTAAGTTACCATGACGTGCTTGTAGATTATCCTGAATTCCTGGTAGATAGCCCTGAAGTATTGGTAAGTTACCATGACATGCTTGTAGATTATCCTGAATTCCTGGTAGATAGCCCTGAAGTATTGGTAAGTTACCATGACATGCTTGTAGATTATCCTAAATTCCTGGTAGATAGCCCTGAAGTATTGGTAAGTTACCATGACGTGCTTGTAGATTATCCTGAATTCCTGGTAGATAGCCCTGAAGTATTGGTAAGTTACCATGACGTGCTTGTAGATTATCCTGAATTCCTGGTAGATAGCCCTGAAGTATTGGTAAGTTACCATGACGTGCTTGTAGATTATCCTGAATTCCTGGTAGATAGCCCTGAAGTATTGGTAAGTTACCATGACGTGCTTGTAGATTATCCTGAATTCCTGGTAGATAGCCCTGAAGTATTGGTAAGTTACCATGACGTGCTTGTAGATTATCCTGAATTCCTGGTAGATAGCCCTGAAGTATTGGTAAGTTACCATGACGTGCTTGTAGATTATCCTTAATTCCTGGTAGATAGCCCTGAAGTATTGGTAAGTTACCATGACCTGATTGTAGATTATCCTGAATTCCTGGTAGATAGCCCTGAAGTATTGGTAAGTTACCATGACGTGCTTGTAGATTATCCTGAATTCCTGGTAGATAGCCCTGAAGTATTGGTAAGTTACCATGACGTGCTTGTAGATTATCCTGAATTCCTGGTAGATAGCCCTGAAGTATTGGTAAGTTACCATGACGAGCTTGTAGATTATCCTGAATTCCTGGTAGATAGCCCTGAAGTATTGGTAAGTTACCATGACGTGCTTGTAGATTATCCTGAATTCCTGGTAGATAGCCCTGAAGTATTGGTAAGTTACCATGACATGCTTGTAGATTATCCTGAATTCCTGGTAGATAGCCCTGAAGTATTGGTAAGTTACCATGACGTGATTGTAGATTATCCTGAATTCCTGGTAGATAGCCCTGAAGTATTGGCAAGTTACCATGACGTGATTGTAGATTACTAGTATCCTGAATTCCTGGTAGATAGCCCTGAAGTACTGGTAAGTTACCATGAAGTGCTTGTAGATTATCCTGAATTCCTGGTAGACAGCCCTGAAGTATTGGTAAGTTACCATGACGTGATTGTAGATTATCCTGAATTCCTGGTGGATAGCCCTGAAGTATTGGTAAGTTACCATGACGTGATTGTAGATTACTAGTATCCTGAATTCCTGGTAGATAGCCCTGAAGTATTGGTAAGTTACCATGACGTGATTGTAGATTACTAGTATCCTGAATTCCTGGTAGATAGCCCTGAAGTATTGGTAAGTTACCATGACGTGCTTGTAGATTATCCTGAATTCCTGGTAGATAGCCCTGAAGTATTGGTAAGTTACCATGACGTGATTGTAGATTACTAGTATCCTGAATTCCTGGTAGATAGCCCTGAAGTATTGGTAAGTTACCATGACGTGCTTGTAGATTATCCTGAATTCCTGGTGGATAGCCCTGAAGTATTGGTAAGTTACCATGACGTGATTGTAGATTACTAGTATCCTGAATTCCTGGTAGATAGCCCTGAAGTATTGGTAAGTTACCATGACGTGCTTGTAGATTATCCTGAATTCCTGGTAGATAGCCCTGAAGTATTGGTAAGTTACCATGACGTGATTGTAGATTATCCTGAATTCCTGGTGGATAGCCCTGAAGTATTGGTAAGTTACCATGACGTGATTGTAGATTACTAGTATCCTGAATTCCTGGTAGATAGACCCTGAAGTATAGGAAATTACCATGACGTGCTTGTAGATTATCCTGAATTCCTGGTAGATAGCCCTGAAGTATTGGTAAGTTACCATGACGTGCTTGTAGATTATCCTGAATTCCTGGTAGATAGCCCTGAAGTATTGGTAAGTTACCATGACGTGCTTGTAGATTATCCTGAATTCCTGGTAGATAGCCCTGAAGTATTGGTAAGTTACCATGACGTGCTTGTAGATTATCCTGAATTCCTGGTAGATAGCCCTGAAGTATTGGTAAGTTACCATGACGTGCTTGTAGATTATCCTGAATTCCTGGTAGATAGCCCTGAAGTATTGGTAAGTTACCATGACGTGATTGTAGATTATCCTGAATTCCTGGTAGATAGCCCTGAAGTATTGGTAAGTTACCATGACCTGATTGTAGATTATCCTGAATTCCTGGTAGATAACGCTGCAGTATTGGTAAGTTACCATGACGTGCTTGTAGATTATCCTGAATTCCTGGTGGATAGCCCTGAAGTATTGGTAAGTTACCATGACGTGCTTGTAGATTATCCTGAATTCCTGGTAGATAACCCTGCAGTATTGGTAAGTTACCATGACGTGCTTGTAGATTATCCTGAATTCCTGGTAGATAGCCCTGAAGTATTGGTAAGTTACCATGACGTGATTGTAGATTATCCTGAATTCCTGGTAGATAACCCTGCAGTATTGGTAAGTTACCATGACGTGCTTGTAGATTATCCTGAATTCCTGGTAGATAACCCTGCAGTATTGGTAAGTTACCATGACGTGCTTGTAGATTATCCTGAATTCCTGGTAGATAGCCCTGAAGTATTGGTAAGTTACCATGACGTGATTGTAGATTACTAGTATCCTGAATTCCTGGTAGATAGCCCTGAAGTATTGGTAAGTTACCATGACGTGCTTGTAGATTATCCTGAATTCCTGGTAGATAGCCCTGAAGTATTGGTAAGTTACCATGACGTGATTGTAGATTACTAGTATCCTGAATTCCTGGTAGATAGCCCTGAAGTATTGGTAAGTTACCATGACGTGCTTGTAGATTATCCTGAATTCCTGGTGGATAGCCCTGAAGTATTGGTAAGTTACCATGACGTGATTGTAGATTACTAGTATCCTGAATTCCTGGTAGATAGCCCTGAAGTATTGGTAAGTTACCATGACGTGCTTGTAGATTATCCTGAATTCCTGGTAGATAGCCCTGAAGTATTGGTAAGTTACCATGACGTGATTGTAGATTATCCTGAATTCCTGGTGGATAGCCCTGAAGTATTGGTAAGTTACCATGACGTGATTGTAGATTACTAGTATCCTGAATTCCTGGTAGATAGCCCTGAAGTATTGGTAAGTTACCATGACGTGCTTGTAGATTATCCTGAATTCCTGGTAGATAGCCCTGAAGTATTGGTAAGTTACCATGACGTGCTTGTAGATTATCCTGAATTCCTGGTAGATAGCCCTGAAGTATTGGTAAGTTACCATGACGTGCTTGTAGATTATCCTGAATTCCTGGTAGATAGCCCTGAAATATTGGTAAGTTACCATGACGTGCTTGTAGATTACTAGTATCCTGAATTCCTGGTAGATAGCCCTGAAGTATTGGTAAGTTACCATGACGTGATTGTAGATTATCCTGAATTCCTGGTAGATAGCCCTGAAGTATTGGTAAGTTACCATGACGTGATTGTAGATTACTAGTATCCTGAATTCCTGGTAGATAGCCCTGAAGTATTGGTAAGTTACCATGAAGTGCTTGTAGATTATCCTGAATTCCTGGTAGACAGCCCTGAAGTATTGGTAAGTTACCATGACGTGATTGTAGATTATCCTGAATTCCTGGTGGATAGCCCTGAAGTATTGGTAAGTTACCATGGCGTGATTGTAGATTACTAGTATCCTGAATTCCTGGTAGATAGCCCTGAAGTATTGGTAAGTTACCATGACGTGATTGTAGATTACTAGTATCCTGAATTCCTGGTAGATAGCCCTGAAGTATTGGTAAGTTACCATGACGTGCTTGTAGATTATCCTGAATTCCTGGTAGATAGCCCTGAAGTATTGGTAAGTTACCATGACGTGATTGTAGATTACTAGTATCCTGAATTCCTGGTAGATAGCCCTGAAGTATTGGTAAGTTACCATGACGTGCTTGTAGATTATCCTGAATTCCTGGTGGATAGCCCTGAAGTATTGGTAAGTTACCATGACGTGATTGTAGATTACTAGTATCCTGAATTCCTGGTAGATAGCCCTGAAGTATTGGTAAGTTACCATGACGTGCTTGTAGATTATCCTGAATTCCTGGTAGATAGCCCTGAAGTATTGGTAAGTTACCATGACGTGATTGTAGATTATCCTGAATTCCTGGTAGATAGCCCTGAAGTATTGGTAAGTTACCATGACGTGCTTGTAGATTATCCTGAATTCCTGGTAGATAGCCCTGAAGTATTGGTAAGTTACCATGACGTGATTGTAGATTACTAGTATCCTGAATTCCTGGTAGATAGACCCTGAAGTATGGGAAATTACCATGACGTGCTTGTAGATTATCCTGAATTCCTGGTAGATAGCCCTGAAGTATTGGTAAGTTACCATGACGTGCTTGTAGATTATCCTGAATTCCTGGTAGATAGCCCTGAAGTATTGGTAAGTTACCATGACGTCCTTGTAGATTATCCTGAATTCCTGGTAGATAGCCCTGAAGTATTGGTAAGTTACCATGACGTGCTTGTAGATTATCCTGAATTCCTGGTAGATAGCCCTGAAGTATTGGTAAGTTACCATGATGGCTTGTAGATTATCCTGAATTCCTGGTAGATAGCCCTGAAGTATTGGTAAGTTACCATGACGTGATTGTAGATTATCCTGAATTCCTGGTAGATAGCCCTGAAGTATTGGTAAGTTACCATGACCTGATTGTAGATTATCCTGAATTCCTGGTAGATAACCCTGCAGTATTGGTAAGTTACCATGACGTGCTTGTAGATTATCCTGAATTCCTGGTGGATAGCCCTGAAGTATTGGTAAGTTACCATGACGTGCTTGTAGATTATCCTGAATTCCTGGTAGATAACCCTGCAGTATTGGTAAGTTACCATGACGTGCTTGTAGATTATCCTGAATTCCTGGTAGATAGCCCTGAAGTATTGGTAAGTTACCATGACGTGATTGTAGATTATCCTGAATTCCTGGTAGATAGCCCTGAAGTATTGGTAAGTTACCATGACGTGCTTGTAGATTATCCTGAATTCCTGGTAGATAGCCCTGAAGTATTGGTAAGTTACCATGACCTGATTGTAGATTATCCTGAATTCCTGGTAGATAGCCCTGAAGTATTGGTAAGTTACCATGACATGCTTGTAGATTACTAGTATCCTGAATTCCTGGTAGATAGCACTGAAGTATTGGTAAGTTACCATGACGAGCTTGTAGATTATCCTGAATTCCTGGTAGATAGCCCTGAAGTATTGGTAAGTTACCATGACATGCTTGTAGATTATCCTGAATTCCTGGTAGATAGCCCTGAAGTATTGGTAAGTTACCATGACATGCTTGTAGATTATCCTGAATTCCTGGTAGATAGCCCTGAAGTATTGGTAAGTTACCATGACATGCTTGTAGATTACTAGTATCCTGAATTCCTGGTAGATAGCCCTGAAGTATTGGTAAGTTACCATGACGTGCTTGTAGATTACTAGTATCCTGAATTCCTGGTAGATAACCCTGACGTATTGGTAAGTTACCATGACGTGATTGTAGATTACTAGTATCCTGAATTCCTGGTAGATAGCCCTGAAGTATTGGTAAGTTACCATGACGTGATTGTAGATTATCCTGAATTCCTGGTAGATAGCCCTGAAGTATTGGTAAGTTACCATGACATGCTTGTAGATTATCCTGAATTCCTGGTAGATAGCCCTGAAGTATTGGTAAGTTACCATGACATGCTTGTAGATTATCCTGAATTCCTGGTAGATAGCCCTGAAGTATTGGTAAGTTACCATGACGTGCTTGTAGATTATCCTGAATTCCTGGTAGATAGCCCTGAAGTATTGGTAAGTTACCATGACATGCTTGTAGATTATCCTGAATTCCTGGTAGATAGCCCTGAAGTATTGGTAAGTTACCATGACATGCTTGTAGATTATCCTGAATTCCTGGTAGATAGCCCTGAAGTATTGGTAAGTTACCATGACATGCTTGTAGATTATCCTGAATTCCTGGTAGATAGCCCTGAAGTATTGGTAAGTTACCATGACGTGCTTGTAGATTATCCTGAATTCCTGGTAGATAGCCCTGAAGTATTGGTAAGTTACCATGACGTGCTTGTAGATTATCCTGAATTCCTGGTAGATAGCCCTGAAGTATTGGTAAGTTACCATGACGTGCTTGTAGATTATCCTGAATTCCTGGTAGATAGCCCTGAAGTATTGGTAAGTTACCATGACGTGCTTGTAGATTATCCTGAATTCCTGGTAGATAGCCCTGAAGTATTGGTAAGTTACCATGATGTGCTTGTAGATTATCCTTAATTCCTGGTAGATAGCCCTGAAGTATTGGTAAGTTACCATGACCTGATTGTAGATTATCCTGAATTCCTGGTAGATAGCCCTGAAGTATTGGTAAGTTACCATGACGTGCTTGTAGATTATCCTGAATTCCTGGTAGATAGCCCTGAAGTATTGGTAAGTTACCATGACGTGCTTGTAGATTATCCTGAATTCCTGGTAGATAGCCCTGAAGTATTGGTAAGTTACCATGACGAGCTTGTAGATTATCCTGAATTCCTGGTAGATAGCCCTGAAGTATTGGTAAGTTACCATGACGTGCTTGTAGATTATCCTGAATTCCTGGTAGATAGCCCTGAAGTATTGGTAAGTTACCATGACATGCTTGTAGATTATCCTGAATTCCTGGTAGATAGCCCTGAAGTATTGGTAAGTTACCATGACGTGATTGTAGATTATCCTGAATTCCTGGTAGATAGCCCTGAAGTATTGGTAAGTTACCATGACGTGATTGTAGATTACTAGTATCCTGAATTCCTGGTAGATAGCCCTGAAGTATTGGTAAGTTACCATGAATTGCTTGTAGATTATCCTGAATTCCTGGTAGATAGCCCTGAAGTATTGGTAAGTTACCATGACGTGATTGTAGATTACTAGTATCCTGAATTCCTGGTAGATAGCCCTGAAGTATTGGTAAGTTACCATGACGTGCTTGTAGATTATCCTGAATTCCTGGTAGATAGCCCTGAAGTATTGGTAAGTTACCATGACGTGATTGTAGATTACTAGTATCCTGAATTCCTGGTAGATAGCCCTGAAGTATTGGTAAGTTACCATGACGTGCTTGTAGATTATCCTGAATTCCTGGTGGATAGCCCTGAAGTATTGGTAAGTTACCATGACGTGATTGTAGATTACTAGTATCCTGAATTCCTGGTAGATAGCCCTGAAGTATTGGTAAGTTACCATGACGTGCTTGTAGATTATCCTGAATTCCTGGTAGATAGCCCTGAAGTATTGGTAAGTTACCATGACGTGATTGTAGATTATCCTGAATTCCTGGTGGATAGCCCTGAAGTATTGGTAAGTTACCATGACGTGATTGTAGATTACTAGTATCCTGAATTCCTGGTAGATAGACCCTGAAGTATAGGAAATTACCATGACGTGCTTGTAGATTATCCTGAATTCCTGGTAGATAGCCCTGAAGTATTGGTAAGTTACCATGACGTGCTTGTAGATTATCCTGAATTCCTGGTAGATAGCCCTGAAGTATTGGTAAGTTACCATGACGTGCTTGTAGATTATCCTGAATTCCTGGTAGATAGCCCTGAAGTATTGGTAAGTTACCATGACGTGCTTGTAGATTATCCTGAATTCCTGGTAGATAGCCCTGAAGTATTGGTAAGTTACCATGACGTGCTTGTAGATTATCCTGAATTCCTGGTAGATAGCCCTGAAGTATTGGTAAGTTACCATGACGTGATTGTAGATTATCCTGAATTCCTGGTAGATAGCCCTGAAGTATTGGTAAGTTACCATGACCTGATTGTAGATTATCCTGAATTCCTGGTAGATAACGCTGCAGTATTGGTAAGTTACCATGACGTGCTTGTAGATTATCCTGAATTCCTGGTGGATAGCCCTGAAGTATTGGTAAGTTACCATGACGTGCTTGTAGATTATCCTGAATTCCTGGTAGATAACCCTGCAGTATTGGTAAGTTACCATGACGTGCTTGTAGATTATCCTGAATTCCTGGTAGATAGCCCTGAAGTATTGGTAAGTTACCATGACGTGATTGTAGATTATCCTGAATTCCTGGTAGATAACCCTGCAGTATTGGTAAGTTACCATGACGTGCTTGTAGATTATCCTGAATTCCTGGTAGATAACCCTGCAGTATTGGTAAGTTACCATGACGTGCTTGTAGATTATCCTGAATTCCTGGTAGATAGCCCTGAAGTATTGGTAAGTTACCATGACGTGATTGTAGATTACTAGTATCCTGAATTCCTGGTAGATAGCCCTGAAGTATTGGTAAGTTACCATGACGTGCTTGTAGATTATCCTGAATTCCTGGTAGATAGCCCTGAAGTATTGGTAAGTTACCATGACGTGATTGTAGATTACTAGTATCCTGAATTCCTGGTAGATAGCCCTGAAGTATTGGTAAGTTACCATGACGTGCTTGTAGATTATCCTGAATTCCTGGTGGATAGCCCTGAAGTATTGGTAAGTTACCATGACGTGATTGTAGATTACTAGTATCCTGAATTCCTGGTAGATAGCCCTGAAGTATTGGTAAGTTACCATGACGTGCTTGTAGATTATCCTGAATTCCTGGTAGATAGCCCTGAAGTATTGGTAAGTTACCATGACGTGATTGTAGATTATCCTGAATTCCTGGTGGATAGCCCTGAAGTATTGGTAAGTTACCATGACGTGATTGTAGATTACTAGTATCCTGAATTCCTGGTAGATAGCCCTGAAGTATTGGTAAGTTACCATGACGTGCTTGTAGATTATCCTGAATTCCTGGTAGATAGCCCTGAAGTATTGGTAAGTTACCATGACGTGCTTGTAGATTATCCTGAATTCCTGGTAGATAGCCCTGAAGTATTGGTAAGTTACCATGACGTGCTTGTAGATTATCCTGAATTCCTGGTAGATAGCCCTGAAATATTGGTAAGTTACCATGACGTGCTTGTAGATTACTAGTATCCTGAATTCCTGGTAGATAGCCCTGAAGTATTGGTAAGTTACCATGACGTGATTGTAGATTATCCTGAATTCCTGGTAGATAGCCCTGAAGTATTGGTAAGTTACCATGACGTGATTGTAGATTACTAGTATCCTGAATTCCTGGTAGATAGCCCTGAAGTATTGGTAAGTTACCATGAAGTGCTTGTAGATTATCCTGAATTCCTGGTAGACAGCCCTGAAGTATTGGTAAGTTACCATGACGTGATTGTAGATTATCCTGAATTCCTGGTGGATAGCCCTGAAGTATTGGTAAGTTACCATGACGTGATTGTAGATTACTAGTATCCTGAATTCCTGGTAGATAGCCCTGAAGTATTGGTAAGTTACCATGACGTGATTGTAGATTACTAGTATCCTGAATTCCTGGTAGATAGCCCTGAAGTATTGGTAAGTTACCATGACGTGCTTGTAGATTATCCTGAATTCCTGGTAGATAGCCCTGAAGTATTGGTAAGTTACCATGACGTGATTGTAGATTACTAGTATCCTGAATTCCTGGTAGATAGCCCTGAAGTATTGGTAAGTTACCATGACGTGCTTGTAGATTATCCTGAATTCCTGGTGGATAGCCCTGAAGTATTGGTAAGTTACCATGACGTGATTGTAGATTACTAGTATCCTGAATTCCTGGTAGATAGCCCTGAAGTATTGGTAAGTTACCATGACGTGCTTGTAGATTATCCTGAATTCCTGGTAGATAGCCCTGAAGTATTGGTAAGTTACCATGACGTGATTGTAGATTATCCTGAATTCCTGGTAGATAGCCCTGAAGTATTGGTAAGTTACCATGACGTGCTTGTAGATTATCCTGAATTCCTGGTAGATAGCCCTGAAGTATTGGTAAGTTACCATGACGTGATTGTAGATTACTAGTATCCTGAATTCCTGGTAGATAGACCCTGAAGTATGGGAAATTACCATGACGTGCTTGTAGATTATCCTGAATTCCTGGTAGATAGCCCTGAAGTATTGGTAAGTTACCATGACGTGCTTGTAGATTATCCTGAATTCCTGGTAGATAGCCCTGAAGTATTGGTAAGTTACCATGACGTCCTTGTAGATTATCCTGAATTCCTGGTAGATAGCCCTGAAGTATTGGTAAGTTACCATGACGTGCTTGTAGATTATCCTGAATTCCTGGTAGATAGCCCTGAAGTATTGGTAAGTTACCATGATGGCTTGTAGATTATCCTGAATTCCTGGTAGATAGCCCTGAAGTATTGGTAAGTTACCATGACGTGATTGTAGATTATCCTGAATTCCTGGTAGATAGCCCTGAAGTATTGGTAAGTTACCATGACCTGATTGTAGATTATCCTGAATTCCTGGTAGATAACCCTGCAGTATTGGTAAGTTACCATGACGTGCTTGTAGATTATCCTGAATTCCTGGTGGATAGCCCTGAAGTATTGGTAAGTTACCATGACGTGCTTGTAGATTATCCTGAATTCCTGGTAGATAACCCTGCAGTATTGGTAAGTTACCATGACGTGCTTGTAGATTATCCTGAATTCCTGGTAGATAGCCCTGAAGTATTGGTAAGTTACCATGACGTGATTGTAGATTATCCTGAATTCCTGGTAGATAGCCCTGAAGTATTGGTAAGTTACCATGACGTGCTTGTAGATTATCCTGAATTCCTGGTAGATAGCCCTGAAGTATTGGTAAGTTACCATGACCTGATTGTAGATTATCCTGAATTCCTGGTAGATAGCCCTGAAGTATTGGTAAGTTACCATGACATGCTTGTAGATTACTAGTATCCTGAATTCCTGGTAGATAGCACTGAAGTATTGGTAAGTTACCATGACGAGCTTGTAGATTATCCTGAATTCCTGGTAGATAGCCCTGAAGTATTGGTAAGTTACCATGACATGCTTGTAGATTATCCTGAATTCCTGGTAGATAGCCCTGAAGTATTGGTAAGTTACCATGACATGCTTGTAGATTATCCTGAATTCCTGGTAGATAGCCCTGAAGTATTGGTAAGTTACCATGACATGCTTGTAGATTACTAGTATCCTGAATTCCTGGTAGATAGCCCTGAAGTATTGGTAAGTTACCATGACGTGCTTGTAGATTACTAGTATCCTGAATTCCTGGTAGATAACCCTGACGTATTGGTAAGTTACCATGACGTGATTGTAGATTACTAGTATCCTGAATTCCTGGTAGATAGCCCTGAAGTATTGGTAAGTTACCATGACGTGATTGTAGATTATCCTGAATTCCTGGTAGATAGCCCTGAAGTATTGGTAAGTTACCATGACATGCTTGTAGATTATCCTGAATTCCTGGTAGATAGCCCTGAAGTATTGGTAAGTTACCATGACATGCTTGTAGATTATCCTGAATTCCTGGTAGATAGCCCTGAAGTATTGGTAAGTTACCATGACGTGCTTGTAGATTATCCTGAATTCCTGGTAGATAGCCCTGAAGTATTGGTAAGTTACCATGACATGCTTGTAGATTATCCTGAATTCCTGGTAGATAGCCCTGAAGTATTGGTAAGTTACCATGACATGCTTGTAGATTATCCTGAATTCCTGGTAGATAGCCCTGAAGTATTGGTAAGTTACCATGACATGCTTGTAGATTATCCTGAATTCCTGGTAGATAGCCCTGAAGTATTGGTAAGTTACCATGACGTGCTTGTAGATTATCCTGAATTCCTGGTAGATAGCCCTGAAGTATTGGTAAGTTACCATGACGTGCTTGTAGATTATCCTGAATTCCTGGTAGATAGCCCTGAAGTATTGGTAAGTTACCATGACGTGCTTGTAGATTATCCTGAATTCCTGGTAGATAGCCCTGAAGTATTGGTAAGTTACCATGACGTGCTTGTAGATTATCCTGAATTCCTGGTAGATAGCCCTGAAGTATTGGTAAGTTACCATGATGTGCTTGTAGATTATCCTTAATTCCTGGTAGATAGCCCTGAAGTATTGGTAAGTTACCATGACCTGATTGTAGATTATCCTGAATTCCTGGTAGATAGCCCTGAAGTATTGGTAAGTTACCATGACGTGCTTGTAGATTATCCTGAATTCCTGGTAGATAGCCCTGAAGTATTGGTAAGTTACCATGACGTGCTTGTAGATTATCCTGAATTCCTGGTAGATAGCCCTGAAGTATTGGTAAGTTACCATGACGAGCTTGTAGATTATCCTGAATTCCTGGTAGATAGCCCTGAAGTATTGGTAAGTTACCATGACGTGCTTGTAGATTATCCTGAATTCCTGGTAGATAGCCCTGAAGTATTGGTAAGTTACCATGACATGCTTGTAGATTATCCTGAATTCCTGGTAGATAGCCCTGAAGTATTGGTAAGTTACCATGACGTGATTGTAGATTATCCTGAATTCCTGGTAGATAGCCCTGAAGTATTGGTAAGTTACCATGACGTGATTGTAGATTACTAGTATCCTGAATTCCTGGTAGATAGCCCTGAAGTATTGGTAAGTTACCATGAATTGCTTGTAGATTATCCTGAATTCCTGGTAGACAGCCCTGAAGTATTGGTAAGTTACCATGACGTGATTGTAGATTATCCTGAATTCCTGGTGGATAGCCCTGAAGTATTGGTAAGTTACCATGACGTGATTGTAGATTACTAGTATCCTGAATTCCTGGTAGATAGCCCTGAAGTATTGGTAAGTTACCATGACGTGATTGTAGATTACTAGTATCCTGAATTCCTGGTAGATAGCCCTGAAGTATTGGTAAGTTACCATGACGTGCTTGTAGATTATCCTGAATTCCTGGTAGATAGCCCTGAAGTATTGGTAAGTTACCATGACGTGATTGTAGATTACTAGTATCCTGAATTCCTGGTAGATAGCCCTGAAGTATTGGTAAGTTACCATGACGTGCTTGTAGATTATCCTGAATTCCTGGTGGATAGCCCTGAAGTATTGGTAAGTTACCATGACGTGATTGTAGATTACTAGTATCCTGAATTCCTGGTAGATAGCCCTGAAGTATTGGTAAGTTACCATGACGTGCTTGTAGATTATCCTGAATTCCTGGTAGATAGCCCTGAAGTATTGGTAAGTTACCATGACGTGATTGTAGATTATCCTGAATTCCTGGTGGATAGCCCTGAAGTATTGGTAAGTTACCATGACGTGATTGTAGATTACTAGTATCCTGAATTCCTGGTAGATAGACACTGAAGTATGGGAAATTACCATGACGTGCTTGTAGATTATCCTGAATTCCTGGTAGATAGCCCTGAAGTATTGGTAAGTTACCATGACGTGCTTGTAGATTATCCTGAATTCCTGGTAGATAGCCCTGAAGTATTGGTAAGTTACCATGACGTGCTTGTAGATTATCCTGAATTCCTGGTAGATAGCCCTGAAGTATTGGTAAGTTACCATGACGTGCTTGTAGATTATCCTGAATTCCTGGTAGATAGCCCTGAAGTATTGGTAAGTTACCATGACGTGCTTGTAGATTATCCTGAATTCCTGGTAGATAGCCCTGAAGTATTGGTAAGTTACCATGACGTGATTGTAGATTATCCTGAATTCCTGGTAGATAGCCCTGAAGTATTGGTAAGTTACCATGACCTGATTGTAGATTATCCTGAATTCCTGGTAGATAACGCTGCAGTATTGGTAAGTTACCATGACGTGCTTGTAGATTATCCTGAATTCCTGGTGGATAGCCCTGAAGTATTGGTAAGTTACCATGACGTGCTTGTAGATTATCCTGAATTCTTGGTAGATAACCCTGCAGTATTGGTAAGTTACCATGACGTGCTTGTAGATTATCCTGAATTCCTGGTAGATAGCCCTGAAGTATTGGTAAGTTACCATGACGTGATTGTAGATTATCCTGAATTCCTGGTAGATAACCCTGCAGTATTGGTAAGTTACCATGACGTGCTTGTAGATTATCCTGAATTCCTGGTAGATAACCCTGCAGTATTGGTAAGTTACCATGACGTGCTTGTAGATTATCCTGAATTCCTGGTAGATAGCCCTGAAGTATTGGTAAGTTACCATGACGTGATTGTAGATTACTAGTATCCTGAATTCCTGGTAGATAGCCCTGAAGTATTGGTAAGTTACCATGACGTGCTTGTAGATTATCCTGAATTCCTGGTAGATAGCCCTGAAGTATTGGTAAGTTACCATGACGTGATTGTAGATTACTAGTATCCTGAATTCCTGGTAGATAGCCCTGAAGTATTGGTAAGTTACCATGACGTGCTTGTAGATTATCCTGAATTCCTGGTGGATAGCCCTGAAGTATTGGTAAGTTACCATGACGTGATTGTAGATTACTAGTATCCTGAATTCCTGGTAGATAGCCCTGAAGTATTGGTAAGTTACCATGACGTGCTTGTAGATTATCCTGAATTCCTGGTAGATAGCCCTGAAGTATTGGTAAGTTACCATGACGTGATTGTAGATTATCCTGAATTCCTGGTGGATAGCCCTGAAGTATTGGTAAGTTACCATGACGTGATTGTAGATTACTAGTATCCTGAATTCCTGGTAGATAGCCCTGAAGTATTGGTAAGTTACCATGACGTGCTTGTAGATTATCCTGAATTCCTGGTAGATAGCCCTGAAGTATTGGTAAGTTACCATGACGTGCTTGTAGATTATCCTGAATTCCTGGTAGATAGCCCTGAAGTATTGGTAAGTTACCATGACGTGCTTGTAGATTATCCTGAATTCCTGGTAGATAGCCCTGAAATATTGGTAAGTTACCATGACGTGCTTGTAGATTACTAGTATCCTGAATTCCTGGTAGATAGCCCTGAAGTATTGGTAAGTTACCATGACGTGATTGTAGATTATCCTGAATTCCTGGTAGATAGCCCTGAAGTATTGGTAAGTTACCATGACGTGATTGTAGATTACTAGTATCCTGAATTCCTGGTAGATAGCCCTGAAGTATTGGTAAGTTACCATGAAGTGCTTGTAGATTATCCTGAATTCCTGGTAGACAGCCCTGAAGTATTGGTAAGTTACCATGACGTGATTGTAGATTATCCTGAATTCCTGGTGGATAGCCCTGAAGTATTGGTAAGTTACCATGACGTGATTGTAGATTACTAGTATCCTGAATTCCTGGTAGATAGCCCTGAAGTATTGGTAAGTTACCATGACGTGATTGTAGATTACTAGTATCCTGAATTCCTGGCAGATAGCCCTGAAGTATTGGTAAGTTACCATGACGTGCTTGTAGATTATCCTGAATTCCTGGTAGATAGCCCTGAAGTATTGGTAAGTTACCATGACGTGATTGTAGATTACTAGTATCCTGAATTCCTGGTAGATAGCCCTGAAGTATTGGTAAGTTACCATGACGTGCTTGTAGATTATCCTGAATTCCTGGTGGATAGCCCTGAAGTATTGGTAAGTTACCATGACGTGATTGTAGATTACTAGTATCCTGAATTCCTGGTAGATAGCCCTGAAGTATTGGTAAGTTACCATGACGTGCTTGTAGATTATCCTGAATTCCTGGTAGATAGCCCTGAAGTATTGGTAAGTTACCATGACGTGATTGTAGATTATCCTGAATTCCTGGTGGATAGCCCTGAAGTATTGGTAAGTTACCATGACGTGATTGTAGATTACTAGTATCCTGAATTCCTGGTAGATAGACCCTGAAGTATGGGAAATTACCATGACGTGCTTGTAGATTATCCTGAATTCCTGGTAGATAGCCCTGAAGTATTGGTAAGTTACCATGACGTGCTTGTAGATTATCCTGAATTCCTGGTAGATAGCCCTGAAGTATTGGTAAGTTACCATGACGTCCTTGTGGATTATCCTGAATTCCTGGTAGATAGCCCTGAAGTATTGGTAAGTTACCATGACGTGCTTGTAGATTATCCTGAATTCCTGGTAGATAGCCCTGAAGTATTGGTAAGTTACCATGATGGCTTGTAGATTATCCTGAATTCCTGGTAGATAGCCCTGAAGTATTGGTAAGTTACCATGACGTGATTGTAGATTATCCTGAATTCCTGGTAGATAGCCCTGAAGTATTGGTAAGTTACCATGACCTGATTGTAGATTATCCTGAATTCCTGGTAGATAACCCTGCAGTATTGGTAAGTTACCATGACGTGCTTGTAGATTATCCTGAATTCCTGGTGGATAGCCCTGAAGTATTGGTAAGTTACCATGACGTGCTTGTAGATTATCCTGAATTCCTGGTAGATAACCCTGCAGTATTGGTAAGTTACCATGACGTGCTTGTAGATTATCCTGAATTCCTGGTAGATAGCCCTGAAGTATTGGTAAGTTACCATGACGTGATTGTAGATTATCCTGAATTCCTGGTAGACAGCCCTGAAGTATTGGTAAGTTACCATGACGTGCTTGTAGATTATCCTGAATTCCTGGTAGATAACCCTGCAGTATTGGTAAGTTACCATGACGTGCTTGTAGATTATCCTGAATTCCTGGTAGATAGCCCTGAAGTATTGGTAAGTTACCATGACGTGATTGTAGATTACTAGTATCCTGAATTCCTGGTAGATAGCCTTGAAGTATTGGTAAGTTACCATGACGTGCTTGTAGATTATCCTGAACATCTGGTAGATAGCCCTGAAGTATTGGTAAGTTACCATGACGTGATTGTAGATTACTAGTATCCTGAATTCCTGGTAGATAGCCCTGAAGTATTGGTAAGTTACCATGACGTGCTTGTAGATTATCCTGAATTCCTGGTGGATAGCCCTGAAGTATTGGTAAGTTACCATGACGTGATTGTAGATTACTAGTATCCTGAATTCCTGGTAGATAGCCCTGAAGTATTGGTAAGTTACCATGACGTGCTTGTAGATTATCCTGAACATCTGGTAGATAGCCCTGAAGTATTGGTAAGTTACCATGACGTGATTGTAGATTACTAGTATCCTGAATTCCTGGTAGATAGCCCTGAAGTATTGGTAAGTTACCATGACGTGCTTGTAGATTATCCTGAATTCCTGGTGGATAGCCCTGAAGTATTGGTAAGTTACCATGACGTGATTGTAGATTACTAGTATCCTGAATTCCTGGTAGATAGCCCTGAAGTATTGGTAAGTTACCATGACGTGATTGTAGATTATCCTGAATTCCTGGTAGACAGCCCTGAAGTATTGGTAAGTTACCATGACGTGCTTGTAGATTATCCTGAATTCCTGGTAGATAACCCTGCAGTATTGGTAAGTTACCATGACGTGCTTGTAGATTATCCTGAATTCCTGGTAGATAGCCCTGAAGTATTGGTAAGTTACCATGACGTGATTGTAGATTACTAGTATCCTGAATTCCTGGTAGATAGCCTTGAAGTATTGGTAAGTTACCATGACGTGCTTGTAGATTATCCTGAATTCCTGGTGGATAGCCCTGAAGTATTGGTAAGTTACCATGACGTGATTGTAGATTACTAGTATCCTGAATTCCTGGTAGATAGCCTTGAAGTATTGGTAAGTTACCATGACGTGCTTGTAGATTATCCTGAACATCTGGTAGATAGCCCTGAAGTATTGGTAAGTTACCATGACGTGATTGTAGATTACTAGTATCCTGAATTCCTGGTAGATAGCCCTGAAGTATTGGTAAGTTACCATGACGTGCTTGTAGATTATCCTGAATTCCTGGTGGATAGCCCTGAAGTATTGGTAAGTTACCATGACGTGATTGTAGATTACTAGTATCCTGAATTCCTGGTAGATAGCCCTGAAGTATTGGTAAGTTACCATGACGTGCTTGTAGATTATCCTGAATTCCTGGTAGATAGCCCTGAAGTATTGGTAAGTTACCATGACGTGATTGTAGATTATCCTGAATTCCTGGTGGATAGCCCTGAAGTATTGGTAAGTTACCATGACGTGATTGTAGATTACTAGTATCCTGAATTCCTGGTAGATAGACCCTGAAGTATTGGTAAGTTACCATGGCGTGCTTGTAGATTATCCTGAATTCCTGGTAGATAGCCCTGAAGTATTGGTAAGTTACCATGACGTGCTTGTAGATTATCCTGAATTCCTGGTAGATAGCCCTGAAGTATTGGTAAGTTACCATGACGTGATTGTAGATTACTAGTATCCTGAATTCCTGGTAGATAGCCCTGAAGTATTGGTAAGTTACCATGACGTGCTTGTAGATTATCCTGAATTCCTGGTAGATAGCCCTGAAGTATTGGTAAGTTACCATGACGTGCTTGTAGATTATCCTGAATTCCTGGTAGATAGCCCTGAAGTATTGGTAAGTTACCATGACATGCTTGTAGATTATCCTGAATTCCTGGTAGATAGCCCTGAAGTATTGGTAAGTTACCATGACATGCTTGTAGATTATCCTGAATTCCTGGTAGATAGCCCTGAAGTATTGGTAAGTTACCATGACATACTTGTAGATTATCCTGAATTCCTGGTAGATAGCCCTGAAGTATTGGTAAGTTACCATGACGTGCTTGTAGATTATCCTGAATTCCTGGTAGATAGCCCTGAAGTATTGGTAAGTTACCATGACGTGCTTGTAGATTATCCTGAATTCCTGGTAGATAGCCCTGAAGTATTGGTAAGTTACCATGACATGCTTGTAGATTATCCTGAATTCCTGGTAGATAGCCCTGAAGTATTGGTAAGTTACCATGACGTGCTTGTAGATTATCCTGAATTCCTGGTAGATAGCCCTGAAGTATTGGTAAGTTACCATGACGTGCTTGTAGATTATCCTGAATTCCTGGTAGATAGCCCTGAAGTATTGGTAAGTTACCATGACGTGCTTGTAGATTATCCTGAATTCCTGGTAGATAGCCCTGAAGTATTGGTAAGTTACCATGACGTGCTTGTAGATTATCCTGAATTCCTGGTAGATAGCCCTGAAGTATTGGTAAGTTACCATGACGTGATTGTAGATTATCCTGAATTCCTGGTAGATAACCCTGCAGTATTGGTAAGTTACCATGACGTGCTTGTAGATTATCCTGAATTCCTGGTAGATAGCCCTGAAGTATTGGTAAGTTACCATGACGTGATTGTAGATTACTAGTATCCTGAATTCCTGGTAGACAGCCCTGAAGTATTGGTAAGTTACCATGACGTGCTTGTAGATTATCCTGAATTCCTTGTAGATAGCCCTGAAGTATTGGTAAGTTACCATGACGTGATTGTAGATTACTAGTATCCTGAATTCCTGGTAGATAGCCCTGAAGTATTGGTAAGTTACCATGACGTGCTTGTAGATTATCCTGAATTCCTGGTGGATAGCCCTGAAGTATTGGTAAGTTACCATGACGTGATTGTAGATTACTAGTATCCTGAATTCCTGGTAGATAGCCCTGAAGTATTGGTAAGTTACCATGACGTGCTTGTAGATTATCCTGAATTCCTGGTAGATAGCCCTGAAGTATTGGTAAGTTACCATGACGTGATTGTAGATTATCCTGAATTCCTGGTGGATAGCCCTGAAGTATTGGTAAGTTACCATGACGTGATTGTAGATTACTAGTATCCTGAATTCCTGGTAGATAGCCCTGAAGTATTGGTAAGTTACCATGACGTGCTTGTAGATTATCCTGAATTCCTGGTAGATAGCCCTGAAGTATTGGTAAGTTACCATGACGTGCTTGTAGATTATCCTGAATTCCTGGTAGATAGCCCTGAAGTATTGGTAAGTTACCATGACGTGCTTGTAGATTATCCTGAATTCCTGGTAGATAGCCCTGAAGTATTGGTAAGTTACCATGACGTGCTTGTAGATTATCCTGAATTCCTGGTAGATAGCCCTGAAGTATTGGTAAGTTACCATGACGTGCTTGTAGATTATCCTGAATTCCTGGTAGATAGCCCTGAAGTATTGGTAAGTTACCATGACGTGATTGTAGATTACCCTGAATTCCTGGTAGATAGCCCTGAAGTATTGGTAAGTTACCATGAAGTGCTTGTAGATTATCCTGAATTCCTGGTAGACAGCCCTGAAGTATTGGTAAGTTACCATGACGTGATTGTAGATTATCCTGAATTCCTGGTGGATAGCCCTGAAGTATTGGTAAGTTACCATGACGTGATTGTAGATTACTAGTATCCTGAATTCCTGGTAGATAGCCCTGAAGTATTGGTAAGTTACCATGACGTGATTGTAGATTACTAGTATCCTGAATTCCTGGTAGATAGCCCTGAAGTATTGGTAAGTTACCATGACGTGCTTGTAGATTATCCTGAATTCCTGGTAGATAGCCCTGAAGTATTGGTAAGTTACCATGACGTGCTTGTAGATTATCCTGAATTCCTGGTAGATAGCCCTGAAGTATTGGTAAGTTACCATGACGTGATTGTAGATTACTAGTATCCTGAATTCCTGGTAGATAGCCCTGAAGTATTGGTAAGTTACCATGACGTGCTTGTAGATTATCCTGAATTCCTGGTAGATAGCCCTGAAGTATTGGTAAGTTACCATGACGTGCTTGTAGATTATCCTGAATTCCTGGTAGATAGCCCTGAAGTATTGGTAAGTTACCATGACATGCTTGTAGATTATCCTGAATTCCTGGTAGATAGCCCTGAAGTATTGGTAAGTTACCATGACATGCTTGTAGATTATCCTGAATTCCTGGTAGATAGCCCTGAAGTATTGGTAAGTTACCATGACATGCTTGTAGATTATCCTGAATTCCTGGTAGATAGCCCTGAAGTATTGGTAAGTTACCATGACGTGCTTGTAGATTATCCTGAATTCCTGGTAGATAGCCCTGAAGTATTGGTAAGTTACCATGACGTGCTTGTAGATTATCCTGAATTCCTGGTAGATAGCCCTGAAGTATTGGTAAGTTACCATGACATGCTTGTAGATTATCCTGAATTCCTGGTAGATAGCCCTGAAGTATTGGTAAGTTACCATGACGTGCTTGTAGATTATCCTGAATTCCTGGTAGATAGCCCTGAAGTATTGGTAAGTTACCATGACGTGCTTGTAGATTATCCTGAATTCCTGGTAGATAGCCCTGAAGTATTGGTAAGTTACCATGACGTGCTTGTAGATTATCCTGAATTCCTGGTAGATAGCCCTGAAGTATTGGTAAGTTACCATGACGTGCTTGTAGATTATCCTGAATTCCTGGTAGATAGCCCTGAAGTATTGGTAAGTTACCATGACGTGATTGTAGATTATCCTGAATTCCTGGTAGATAACCCTGCAGTATTGGTAAGTTACCATGACGTGCTTGTAGATTATCCTGAATTCCTGGTAGATAGCCCTGAAGTATTGGTAAGTTACCATGACGTGATTGTAGATTACTAGTATCCTGAATTCCAGGTAGACAGCCCTGAAGCATTGGTAAGTTACCATGACGTGCTTGTAGATTATCCTGAATTCCTGGTAGATAGCCCTGAAGTATTGGTAAGTTACCATGACGTGATTGTAGATTACTAGTATCCTGAATTCCTGGTAGATAGCCCTGAAGTATTGGTAAGTTACCATGACGTGCTTGTAGATTATCCTGAATTCCTGGTGGATAGCCCTGAAGTATTGGTAAGTTACCACGAGGTGATTGTAGATTACTAGTATCCTGAATTCCTGGTAGATAGCCCTGAAGTATTGGTAAGTTACCATGACGTGCTTGTAGATTATCCTGAATTCCTGGTAGATAGCCCTGAAGTATTGGTAAGTTACCATGACGTGATTGTAGATTATCCTGAATTCCTGGTGGATAGCCCTGAAGTATTGGTAAGTTACCATGACGTGATTGTAGATTACTAGTATCCTGAATTCCTGGTAGATAGCCCTGAAGTATTGGTAAGTTACCATGACGTGCTTGTAGATTATCCTGAATTCCTGGTAGATAGCCCTGAAGTATTGGTAAGTTACCATGACGTGCTTGTAGATTATCCTGAATTCCTGGTAGATAGCCCTGAAGTATTGGTAAGTTACCATGACGTGCTTGTAGATTATCCTGAATTCCTGGTAGATAGCCCTGAAGTATTGGTAAGTTACCATGACGTGCTTGTAGATTATCCTGAATTCCTGGTAGATAGCCCTGAAGTATTGGTAAGTTACCATGACGTGCTTGTAGATTATCCTGAATTCCTGGTAGATAGCCCTGAAGTATTGGTAAGTTACCATGACGTGATTGTAGATTACCCTGAATTCCTGGTAGATAGCCCTGAAGTATTGGTAAGTTACCATGAAGTGCTTGTAGATTATCCTGAATTCCTGGTAGACAGCCCTGAAGTATTGGTAAGTTACCATGACGTGATTGTAGATTATCCAGAATTCCTGGTGGATAGCCCAGAAGTATTGGTAAGTTACCATGACGTGATTGTAGATTACTAGTATCCTGAATTCCTGGTAGATAGCCCTGAAGTATTGGTAAGTTACCATGACGTGATTGTAGATTACTAGTATCCTGAATTCCTGGTAGATAGCCCTGAAGTATTGGTAAGTTACCATGACGAACTTGTAGATTATCCTGAATTCCTGGTAGATAGCCCTGAAGTATTGGTAAGTTACCATGACGTGATTGTAGATTACTAGTATCCTGAATTCCTGGTAGATAGCCCTGAAGTATTGGTAAGTTACCATGACGTGCTTGTAGATTATCCTGAATTCCTGGTGGATAACCCTGAAGTATTGGTAAGTTACCATGACGTGATTGTAGATTACTAGTATCCTGAATTCCTGGTAGATAGCCCTGAAGTATTGGTAAGTTACCATGACGTGCTTGTAGATTATCCTGAATTCCTGGTAGATAGCCCTGAAGTATTGGTAAGTTACCATGACGTGATTGTAGATTATCCTGAATTCCTGGTGGATAGCCCTGAAGTATTGGTAAGTTACCATGACGTGATTGTAGATTACTAGTATCCTGAATTCCTGGTAGATAGACCCTGAAGTATGGGAAATTACCATGACGTGCTTGTAGATTATCCTGAATTCCTGGTAGATAGCCCTGAAGTATTGGTAAGTTACCATGACGTGCTTGTAGATTATCCTGAATTCCTGGTAGATAGCCCTGAAGTATTGGTAAGTTACCATGACGTGCTTGTAGATTATCCTGAATTCCTGGTAGATAGCCCTGAAGTATTGGTAAGTTACCATGACGTGCTTGTAGATTATCCTGAATTCCTGGTAGATAGCCCTGAAGTATTGGTAAGTTACCATGACGTGCTTGTAGATTATCCTGAATTCCTGGTAGATAGCCCTGAAGTATTGGTAAGTTACCATGACGTGATTGTAGATTATCCTGAATTCCTGGTAGATAGCCCTGAAGTATTGGTAAGTTACCATGACCTGATTGTAGATTATCCTGAATTCCTGGTAGATAACCCTGCAGTATTGGTAAGTTACCATGACGTGCTTGTAGATTATCCTGAATTCCTGGTGGATAGCCATGAAGTATTGGTAAGTTACCATGACGTGCTTGTAGATTATCCTGAATCCCTGGTAGATAACCCTGCAGTATTGGTAAGTTACCATGACGTGCTTGTAGATTATCCTGAATTCCTGGTAGATAGCCCTGAAGTATTGGTAAGTTACCATGACGTGATTGTAGATTATCCTGAATTCCTGGTAGATAACCCTGCAGTATTGGTAAGTTACCATGACGTGCTTGTAGATTATCCTGAATTCCTGGTAGATAACCCTGCAGTATTGGTAAGTTACCATGACGTGCTTGTAGATTATCCTGAATTCCTGGTAGATAGCCCTGAAGTATTGGTAAGTTACCATGACTTGATTGTAGATTACTAGTATCCTGAATTCCTGGTAGATAGCCTTGAAGTATTGGTAAGTTACCATGACGTGCTTGTAGATTATCCTGAATTCCTGGTAGATAGCCCTGAAGTATTGGTAAGTTACCATGACGTGATTGTAGATTACTAGTATCCTGAATTCCTGGTAGATAGCCCTGAAGTATTGGTAAGTTACCATGACGTGCTTGTAGATTATCCAGAATTCCTGGTGGATAGCCCTGAAGTATTGGTAAGTTACCATGACGTGATTGTAGATTATCCTGAATTCCTGGTAGATAGCCCTGAAGTATTGGTAAGTTACCATGACGTGATTGTAGATTACCCTGAATTCCTGGTAGATAGCCCTGAAGTATTGGTAAGTTACCATGACGTGCTTGTAGATTATCCTGAATTCCTGGTAGATAGCCCTGAAGTATTGGTAAGTTACCATGACGTGCTTGTAGATTATCCTGAATTCCTGGTAGATAGCCCTGAAGTATTGGTAAGTTACCATGACGTGCTTGTAGATTATCCTGAATTCCTGGTAGATAGCCCTGAAGTATTGGTAAGTTACCATGACGTGATTGTAGATTATCCTGAATTCCTGGTAGATAGCCCTGAAGTATTGGTAAGTTACCATGACGTGATTGTAGATTACTAGTATCCTGAATTCCTGGTAGATAGACCCTGAAGTATGGGAAATTACCATGACGTGCTTGTAGATTATCCTGAATTCCTGGTAGATAGCCCTGAAGTATTGGTAAGTTACCATGACGTGCTTGTAGATTATCCTGAATTCCTGGTAGATAGCCCTGAAGTATTGGTAAGTTACCATGACGTGCTTGTAGATTATCCTGAATTCCTGGTAGATAGCCCTGAAGTATTGGTAAGTTACCATGACATGCTTGTAGATTATCCTGAATTCCTGGTAGATAGCCCTGAAGTATTGGTAAGTTACCATGACGTGCTTGTAGATTATCCTGAATTCCTGGTAGATAGCCCTGAAGTATTGGTAAGTTACCATGACGTGCTTGTAGATTATCCTGAATTCCTGGTAGATAGCCCTGAAGTATTGGTAAGTTACCATGACGTGCTTGTAGATTATCCTGAATTCCTGGTAGATAGCCCTGAAGTATTGGTAAGTTACCATGACGTGATTGTAGATTATCCTGAATTCCTGGTAGATAACCCTGCAGTATTGGTAAGTTACCATGACGTGCTTGTAGATTATCCTGAATTCCTGGTAGATAGCCCTGAAGTATTGGTAAGTTACCATGACGTGATTGTAGATTACTAGTATCCTGAATTCCTGGTAGACAGCCCTGAAGTATTGGTAAGTTACCATGACGTGCTTGTAGATTATCCTGAATTCCTGGTAGATAGCCCTGAAGTATTGGTAAGTTACCATGACGTGATTGTAGATTACTAGTATCCTGAATTCCTGGTAGATAGCCCTGAAGTATTGGTAAGTTACCATGACGTGCTTGTAGATTATCCTGAATTCCTGGTGGATACCCTGAAGTATTGGTAAGTTACCATGACGTGATTGTAGATTACTAGTATCCTGAATTCCTGGTAGATAGCCCTGAAGTATTGGTAAGTTACCATGACGTGCTTGTAGATTATCCTGAATTCCTGGTAGATAGCCCTGAAGTATTGGTAAGTTACCATGACGTGATTGTAGATTATCCTGAATTCCTGGTGGATAGCCCTGAAGTATTGGTAAGTTACCATGACGTGATTGTAGATTACTAGTATCCTGAATTCCTGGTAGATAGCCCTGAAGTATTGGTAAGTTACCATGACGTGCTTGTAGATTATCCTGAATTCCTGGTAGATAGCCCTGAAGTATTGGTAAGTTACCATGACGTGCTTGTAGATTATCCTGAATTCCTGGTAGATAGCCCTGAAGTATTGGTAAGTTACCATGACGTGCTTGTAGATTATCCTGAATTCCTGGTAGATAGCCCTGAAGTATTGGTAAGTTACCATGACGTGCTTGTAGATTATCCTGAATTCCTGGTAGATAGCCCTGAAGTATTGGTAAGTTACCATGACGTGCTTGTAGATTATCCTGAATTCCTGGTAGATAGCCCTGAAGTATTGGTAAGTTACCATGACGTGATTGTAGATTACCCTGAATTCCTGGTAGATAGCCCTGAAGTATTGGTAAGTTACCATGAAGTGCTTGTAGATTATCCTGAATTCCTGGTAGACAGCCCTGAAGTATTGGTAAGTTACCATGACGTGATTGTAGATTATCCTGAATTCCTGGTGGATAGCCCTGAAGTATTGGTAAGTTACCATGACGTGATTGTAGATTACTAGTATCCTGAATTCCTGGTAGATAGCCCTGATGTATTGGTAAGTTACCATGACGTGATTGTAGATTACTAGTATCCTGAATTCCTGGTAGATAGCCCTGAAGTATTGGTAAGTTACCATGACGTGCTTGTAGATTATCCTGAATTCCTGGTAGATAGCCCTGAAGTATTGGTAAGTTACCATGACGTGATTGTAGATTACTAGTATCCTGAATTCCTGGTAGATAGCCCTGAAGTATTGGTAAGTTACCATGACGTGCTTGTAGATTATCCTGAATTCCTGGTGGATAACCCTGAAGTATTGGTAAGTTACCATGACGTGATTGTAGATTACTAGTATCCTGAATTCCTGGTAGATAGCCCTGAAGTATTGGTAAGTTACCATGACGTGCTTGTAGATTATCCTGAATTCCTGGTAGATAGCCCTGAAGTATTGGTAAGTTACCATGACGTGATTGTAGATTATCCTGAATTCCTGGTGGATAGCCCTGAAGTATTGGTAAGTTACCATGACGTGATTGTAGATTACTAGTATCCTGAATTCCTGGTAGATAGACCCTGAAGTATGGGAAATTACCATGACGTGCTTGTAGATTATCCTGAATTCCTGGTAGATAGCCCTGAAGTATTGGTAAGTTACCATGACGTGCTTGTAGATTATCCTGAATTCCTGGTAGATAGCCCTGAAGTATTGGTAAGTTACCATGACGTGCTTGTAGATTATCCTGAATTCCTGGTAGATAGCCCTGAAGTATTGGTAAGTTACCATGACGTGCTTGTAGATTATCCTGAATTCCTGGTAGATAGCCCTGAAGTATTGGTAAGTTACCATGACGTGCTTGTAGATTATCCTGAATTCCTGGTAGATAGCCCTGAAGTATTGGTAAGTTACCATGACGTGATTGTAGATTATCCTGAATTCCTGGTAGATAGCCCTGAAGTATTGGTAAGTTACCATGACCTGATTGTAGATTATCCTGAATTCCTGGTAGATAACCCTGCAGTATTGGTAAGTTACCATGACGTGCTTGTAGATTATCCTGAATTCCTGGTGGATAGCCATGAAGTATTGGTAAGTTACCATGACGTGCTTGTAGATTATCCTAAATCCCTGGTAGATAACCCTGCAGTATTGGTAAGTTACCATGACGTGCTTGTAGATTATCCTGAATTCCTGGTAGATAGCCCTGAAGTATTGGTAAGTTACCATGACGTGATTGTAGATTATCCTGAATTCCTGGTAGATAACCCTGCAGTATTGGTAAGTTACCATGACGTGCTTGTAGATTATCCTGAATTCCTGGTAGATAGCCCTGAAGTATTGGTAAGTTACCATGACTTGATTGTAGATTACTAGTATCCTGAATTCCTGGTAGATAGCCTTGAAGTATTGGTAAGTTACCATGACGTGCTTGTAGATTATCCTGAATTCCTGGTAGATAGCCCTGAAGTATTGGTAAGTTACCATGACGTGATTGTAGATTACTAGTATCCTGAATTCCTGGTAGATAGCCCTGAAGTATTGGTAAGTTACCATGACGTGCTTGTAGATTATCCTGAATTCCTGGTGGATAGCCCTGAAGTATTGGTAAGTTACCATGACGTGATTGTAGATTATCCTGAATTCCTGGTAGATAGCCCTGAAGTATTGGTAAGTTACCATGACGTGATTGTAGATTACTAGTATCCTGAATTCCTGGTAGATAGCCCTGAAGTATTGGTAAGTTACCATGACGTGCTTGTAGATTATCCTGAATTCCTGGTAGATAGCCCTGAAGTATTGGTAAGTTACCATGACGTGCTTGTAGATTATCCTGAATTCCTGGTAGATAGCCCTGAAGTATTGGTAAGTTACCATGACGTGCTTGTAGATTATCCTGAATTCCTGGTAGATAGCCCTGAAGTATTGGTAAGTTACCATGACGTGATTGTAGATTATCCTGAATTCCTGGTAGATAGCCCTGAAGTATTGGTAAGTTACCATGACGTGATTGTAGATTACTAGTATCCTGAATTCCTGGTAGATAGACCCTGAAGTATGGGAAATTACCATGACGTGCTTGTAGATTATCCTGAATTCCTGGTAGATGGCCCTGAAGTATTGGTAAGTTACCATGACGTGCTTGTAGATTATCCTGAATTCCTGGTAGATAGCCCTGAAGTATTGGTAAGTTACCATGACGTGCTTGTAGATTATCCTGAATTCCTGGTAGATAGCCCTGAAGTATTGGTAAGTTACCATGACGTGCTTGTAGATTATCCTGAATTCCTGGTAGATAGCCCTGAAGTATTGGTAAGTTACCATGACGTGCTTGTAGATTATCCTGAATTCCTGGTAGATAGCCCTGAAGTATTGGTAAGTTACCATGACGTGATTGTAGATTATCCTGAATTCCTGGTAGATAGCCCTGAAGTATTGGTAAGTTACCATGACCTGATTGTAGATTATCCTGAATTCCTGGTAGATAACCCTGCAGTATTGGTAAGTTACCATGACGTGCTTGTAGATTATCCTGAATTCCTGGTGGATAGACCTGAAGTATTGGTAAGTTACCATGACGTGCTTGTAGATTATCCTGAATTCCTGGTAGATAACCCTGCAGTATTGGTAAGTTACCATGACGTGCTTGTAGATTATCCTGAATTCCTGGTAGATAGCCCTGAAGTATTGGTAAGTTACCATGACGTGATTGTAGATTACCCTGAATTCCTGGTAGATAGCCCTGAAGTATTGGTAAGTTACCATGAAGTGCTTGTAGATTATCCTGAATTCCTGGTAGACAGCCCTGAAGTATTGGTAAGTTACCATGACGTGATTGTAGATTATCCTGAATTCCTGGTGGATAGCCCTGAAGTATTGGTAAGTTACCATGACGTGATTGTAGATTACTAGTATCCTGAATTCCTGGTAGATAGCCCTGAAGTATTGGTAAGTTACCATGACGTGATTGTAGATTACTAGTATCCTGAATTCCTGGTAGATAGCCCTGAAGTATTGGTAAGTTACCATGACGTGCTTGTAGATTATCCTGAATTCCTGGTGGATAGCCCTGAAGTATTGGTAAGTTACCATGACGTGATTGTAGATTACTAGTATCCTGAATTCCTGGTAGATAGCCCTGAAGTATTGGTAAGTTACCATGACGTGATTGTAGATTATCCTGAATTCCTGGTAGATAGCCCTGAAGTATTGGTAAGTTACCATGACATGATTGTAGATTATCCTGAATTCCTGGTGGATAGCCCTGAAGTATTGGTAAGTTACCATGACGTGATTGTAGATTACTAGTATCCTGAATTCCTGGTAGATAGACCCTGAAGTATTGGTAAGTTACCATGACGTGCTTGTAGATTATCCTGAATTCCTGGTAGATAGCCCTGAAGTATTGGTAAGTTACCATGACGTGCTTGTAGATTATCCTGAATTCCTGGTAGATAGCCCTGAAGTATTGGTAAGTTACCATGACGTGCTTGTAGATTATCCTGAATTCCTGGTAGATAGCCCTGAAGTATTGGTAAGTTACCATGACGTGATTGTAGATTATCCTGAATTCCTGGTAGATAGCCCTGAAGTATTGGTAAGTTACCATGACCTGATTGTAGATTATCCTGAATTCCTGGTAGATAACCCTGCAGTATTGGTAAGTTACCATGACGTGCTTGTAGATTATCCTGAATTCCTGGTGGATAGCCCTGAAGTATTGGTAAGTTACCATGACGTGCTTGTAGATTATCCTGAATTCCTGGTAGATAACCCTGCAGTATTGGTAAGTTACCATGACGTGCTTGTAGATTATCCTGAATTCCTGGTAGATAGCCCTGAAGTATTGGTAAGTTACCATGACGTGATTGTAGATTATCCTGAATTCCTGGTAGATAACCCTGCAGTATTGGTAAGTTACCATGACGTGCTTGTAGATTATCCTGAATTCCTGGTAGATAACCCTGCAGTATTGGTAAGTTACCATGACGTGCTTGTAGATTATCCTGAATTCCTGGTAGATAGCCCTGAAGTATTGGTAAGTTACCATGACGTGATTGTAGATTATCCTGAATTCCTGGTAGATAGCCCTGAAGTATTGGTAAGTTACCATGACGTGCTTGTTGATTATCCTGAATTCCTGGTAGATAGCCCTGAAGTATTGGTAAGTTACCATGACGTGCTTGTAGATTATCCTGAATTCCTGGTAGATAGCCCTGAAGTATTGGTAAGTTACCATGACTTGATTGTAGATTATCCTGAATTCCTGGTAGATAGCCCTGCAGTATTGGTAAGTTACCATGACGTGATTGTAGATTATCCTGAATTCCTGGTGGATAGCCCTGAAGTATTGGTAAGTTACCATGACGTGATTGTAGATTATCCTGAATTCCTGGTAGATAGCCCTGAAGTATTGGTAAGTTACCATGACGTGCTTGTTGATTATCCTGAATTCCTGGTAGATAGCCCTGAAGTATTGGTAAGTTACCATGACGTGCTTGTAGATTATCCTGAATTCCTGGTAGATAGCCCTGAAGTATTGGTAAGTTACCATGACGTGCTTGTAGATTATCCTGAATTCCTGGTAGATAGCCCTGAAGTATTGGTAAGTTACCATGACTTGATTGTAGTTTTCCTGAATTCCTGGTAGATAGCCCTGCAGTATTGGTAAGTTACCATGACGTGATTGTAGATTATCCTGAATTCCTGGTGGATAGCCCTGAAGTATTGGTAAGTTACCATGACCTGATTGTTGATTATCCTGAATTCCTGGTAGATAGCCCTGAAGTATTGGTAAGTTACCATGACGTGATTGTAGATTATCCTGAATTCCTGGTGGATAGCCCTGAAGTATTGGTAAGTTACCATGACGTGATTGTTGATTATCCTGAATTCCTGGTAGATAGCCCTGAAGTATTGGTAAGTTACCATGACGTGCTTGTAGATTATCCTGAATTCCTGGTAGATAGCCCTGAAGTATTGGTAAGTTACCATGACGTGCTTGTAGATTATCCTGAATTCCTGGTGGATAGCCCTGAAGTATTGGTAAGTTACCATGACCTGATTGTTGATTATCCTGAATTCCTGGTAGAAAGCCCTGAAGTATTGGTAAGTTACCATGACGTGATTGTAGATTACTAGTATCCTGAATTCCTGGTAGATAGCCCTGAAGTATTGGTAAGTTACCATGACGTGATTGTAGATTATCCTGAATTCCTGGTAGATAGCCCTGAAGTATTGGTAAGTTACCATGACGTCCTTGTAGATTATCCTGAATTCCTGGTAGATAGCCCTGAAGTATTGGTAAGTTACCATGACGTGCTTGTAGATTATCCTTAATTCCTGGTGGATAGCCCTGAAGTATTGGTAAGTTACCATGACGTGATTGTAGATTATCCTGAATTCCTGGTGGATAGCCCTGAAGTATTGGTAAGTTACCATGACGTGATTGTAGATTACTAGTATCCTGAATTCCTGGTAGATAGCCCTGAAGTATTGGTAAGTTACCATGACGTGCTTGTAGATTATCCTGAATTCCTTGTAGATAGCCCTGAAGTATTGGTAAGTTACCATGACGTGCTTGTATATTATCCTGAATTCCTGGTAGATAGCCCTGAAGTATTGGTAAGTTACCATGACGTGCTTGTAGATTATCCTGAATTCCTGGTAGATAGCCCTGAAGTATTGGTAAGTTACCATGACGTGCTTGTAGATTATCCTGAATTCCTGGTAGATAGCCCTGAAGTATTGGTAAGTTACCATGACGTGCTTGTAGATTATCCTGAATTCCTGGTAGATAGCCCTGAAGTATTGGTAAGTTACCATGACGTGATTGTAGATTATCCTGAATTCCTGGTAGATAGCCCTGAAGTATTGGTAAGTTACCATGACGTGATTGTAGATTACTAGTATCCTGAATTCCTGGTAGATAGACCCTGAAGTATGGGAAATTACCATGACGTGCTTGTAGATTATCCTGAATTCCTGGTAGATAGCCCTGAAGTATTGGTAAGTTACCATGACGTGCTTGTAGATTATCCTGAATTCCTGGTAGATAGCCCTGAAGTATTGGTAAGTTACCATGACGTGCTTGTAGATTATCCTGAATTCCTGGTAGATAGCCCTGAAGTATTGGTAAGTTACCATGACGTGCTTGTAGATTATCCTGAATTCCTGGTAGATAGCCCTGAAGTATTGGTAAGTTACCATGACGTGCTTGTAGATTATCCTGAATTCCTGGTAGATAGCCCTGAAGTATTGGTAAGTTACCATGACGTGATTGTAGATTATCCTGAATTCCTGGTAGATAGCCCTGAAGTATTGGTAAGTTACCATGACCTGATTGTAGATTATCCTGAATTCCTGGTAGATAACCCTGCAGTATTGGTAAGTTACCATGACGTGCTTGTAGATTATCCTGAATTCCTGGTGGATAGACCTGAAGTATTGGTAAGTTACCATGACGTGTTTGTAGATTATCCTGAATTCCTGGTAGATAACCCTGCAGTATTGGTAAGTTACCATGACGTGCTTGTAGATTATCCTGAATTCCTGGTAGATAGCCCTGAAGTATTGGTAAGTTACCATGACGTGATTGTAGATTACCCTGAATTCCTGGTAGATAGCCCTGAAGTATTGGTAAGTTACCATGAAGTGCTTGTAGATTATCCTGAATTCCTGGTAGACAGCCCTGAAGTATTGGTAAGTTACCATGACGTGATTGTAGATTATCCTGAATTCCTGGTGGATAGCCCTGAAGTATTGGTAAGTTACCATGACGTGATTGTAGATTACTAGTATCCTGAATTCCTGGTAGATAGCCCTGAAGTATTGGTAAGTTACCATGACGTGATTGTAGATTACTAGTATCCTGAATTCCTGGTAGATAGCCCTGAAGTATTGGTAAGTTACCATGACGTGCTTGTAGATTATCCTGAATTCCTGGTGGATAGCCCTGAAGTATTGGTAAGTTACCATGACGTGATTGTAGATTATCCTGAATTCCTGGTAGATAGCCCTGAAGTATTGGTAAGTTACCATGACATGATTGTAGATTATCCTGAATTCCTGGTGGATAGCCCTGAAGTATTGGTAAGTTACCATGACGTGATTGTAGATTACTAGTATCCTGAATTCCTGGTAGATAGACCCTGAAGTATTGGTAAGTTACCATGACGTGCTTGTAGATTATCCTGAATTCCTGGTAGATAGCCCTGAAGTATTGGTAAGTTACCATGACGTGCTTGTAGATTATCCTGAATTCCTGGTAGATAGCCCTGAAGTATTGGTAAGTTACCATGACGTGCTTGTAGATTATCCTGAATTCCTGGTAGATAGCCCTGAAGTATTGGTAAGTTACCATGACGTGCTTGTAGATTATCCTGAATTCCTGGTAGATAGCCCTGAAGTATTGGTAAGTTACCATGACGTGATTGTAGATTATCCTGAATTCCTGGTAGATAGCCCTGAAGTATTGGTAAGTTACCATGACCTGATTGTAGATTATCCTGAATTCCTGGTAGATAACCCTGCAGTATTGGTAAGTTACCATGACGTGCTTGTAGATTATCCTGAATTCCTGGTGGATAGCCCTGAAGTATTGGTAAGTTACCATGACGTGCTTGTAGATTATCCTGAATTCCTGGTAGATAACCCTGCAGTATTGGTAAGTTACCATGACGTGCTTGTAGATTATCCTGAATTCCTGGTAGATAGCCCTGAAGTATTGGTAAGTTACCATGACGTGCTTGTAGATTATCCTGAATTCCTGGTAGATAGCCCTGAAGTATTGGTAAGTTACCATGACGTGATTGTAGATTATCCTGAATTCCTGGTAGATAGCCCTGAAGTATTGGTAAGTTACCATGACGTGCTTGTAGATTATCCTGAATTCCTGGTAGATAGCCCTGAAGTATTGGTAAGTTACCATGACGTGCTTGTAGATTATCCTGAATTCCTGGTAGATAGCCCTGAAGTATTGGTAAGTTACCATGACGTGATTGTAGATTATCCTGAATTCCTGGTAGATAGCCCTGAAGTATTGGTAAGTTACCATGACCTGATTGTAGATTATCCTGAATTCCTGGTAGATAACCCTGCAGTATTGGTAAGTTACCATGACGTGCTTGTAGATTATCCTGAATTCCTGGTGGATAGCCCTGAAGTATTGGTAAGTTACCATGACGTGCTTGTAGATTATCCTGAATTCCTGGTAGATAACCCTGCAGTATTGGTAAGTTACCATGACGTGCTTGTAGATTATCCTGAATTCCTGGTAGATAGCCCTGAAGTATTGGTAAGTTACCATGACGTGATTGTAGATTATCCTGAATTCCTGGTAGATAACCCTGCAGTATTGGTAAGTTACCATGACGTGCTTGTAGATTATCCTGAATTCCTGGTAGATAACCCTGCAGTATTGGTAAGTTACCATGACGTGCTTGTAGATTATCCTGAATTCCTGGTAGATAGCCCTGAAGTATTGGTAAGTTACCATGACGTGATTGTAGATTATCCTGAATTCCTGGTAGATAGCCCTGAAGTATTGGTAAGTTACCATGACGTGCTTGTTGATTATCCTGAATTCCTGGTAGATAGCCCTGAAGTATTGGTAAGTTACCATGACGTGCTTGTAGATTATCCTGAATTCCTGGTAGATAGCCCTGAAGTATTGGTAAGTTACCATGACTTGATTGTAGATTATCCTGAATTCCTGGTAGATAGCCCTGCAGTATTGGTAAGTTACCATGACGTGATTGTAGATTATCCTGAATTCCTGGTGGATAGCCCTGAAGTATTGGTAAGTTACCATGACGTGATTGTAGATTATCCTGAATTCCTGGTAGATAGCCCTGAAGTATTGGTAAGTTACCATGACGTGCTTGTTGATTATCCTGAATTCCTGGTAGATAGCCCTGAAGTATTGGTAAGTTACCATGACGTGCTTGTAGATTATCCTGAATTCCTGGTAGATAGCCCTGAAGTATTGGTAAGTTACCATGACGTGCTTGTAGATTATCCTGAATTCCTGGTAGATAGCCCTGAAGTATTGGTAAGTTACCATGACTTGATTGTAGTTTTCCTGAATTCCTGGTAGATAGCCCTGCAGTATTGGTAAGTTACCATGACGTGATTGTAGATTATCCTGAATTCCTGGTGGATAGCCCTGAAGTATTGGTAAGTTACCATGACCTGATTGTTGATTATCCTGAATTCCTGGTAGATAGCCCTGAAGTATTGGTAAGTTACCATGACGTGATTGTAGATTATCCTGAATTCCTGGTGGATAGCCCTGAAGTATTGATAAGTTACCATGACGTGATTGTTGATTATCCTGAATTCCTGGTAGATAGCCCTGAAGTATTGGTAAGTTACCATGACGTGCTTGTAGATTATCCTGAATTCCTGGTAGATAGCCCTGAAGTATTGGTAAGTTACCATGACGTGCTTGTAGATTATCCTGAATTCCTGGTGGATAGCCCTGAAGTATTGGTAAGTTACCATGACCTGATTGTTGATTATCCTGAATTCCTGGTAGAAAGCCCTGAAGTATTGGTAAGTTACCATGACGTGATTGTAGATTACTAGTATCCTGAATTCCTGGTAGATAGCCCTGAAGTATTGGTAAGTTACCATGACGTGATTGTAGATTATCCTGAATTCCTGGTAGATAGCCCTGAAGTATTGGTAAGTTACCATGACGTGCTTGTAGATTATCCTGAATTCCTGGTAGATAGCCCTGAAGTATTGGTAAGTTACCATGACGTGCTTGTAGATTATCCTTAATTCCTGGTGGATAGCCCTGAAGTATTGGTAAGTTACCATGACGTGATTGTAGATTATCCTGAATTCCTGGTGGATAGCCCTGAAGTATTGGTAAGTTACCATGACGTGATTGTAGATTACTAGTATCCTGAATTCCTGGTAGATAGCCCTGAAGTATTGGTAAGTTACCATGACGTGCTTGTAGATTATCCTGAATTCCTTGTAGATAGCCCTGAAGTATTGGTAAGTTACCATGACGTGCTTGTATATTATCCTGAATTCCTGGTAGATAGCCCTGAAGTATTGGTAAGTTACCATGACGTGCTTGTAGATTATCCTGAATTCCTGGTAGATAGCCCTGAAGTATTGGTAAGTTACCATGACGTGCTTGTAGATTATCCTGAATTCCTGGTAGATAGCCCTGAAGTATTGGTAAGTTACCATGACGTGCTTGTAGATTATCCTGAATTCCTGGTAGATAGCCCTGAAGTATTGGTAAGTTACCATGACGTGATTGTAGATTATCCTGAATTCCTGGTAGATAGCCCTGAAGTATTGGTAAGTTACCATGACGTGATTGTAGATTACTAGTATCCTGAATTCCTGGTAGATAGACCCTGAAGTATGGGAAATTACCATGACGTGCTTGTAGATTATCCTGAATTCCTGGTAGATAGCCCTGAAGTATTGGTAAGTTACCATGACGTGCTTGTAGATTATCCTGAATTCCTGGTAGATAGCCCTGAAGTATTGGTAAGTTACCATGACGTGCTTGTAGATTATCCTGAATTCCTGGTAGATAGCCCTGAAGTATTGGTAAGTTACCATGACGTGCTTGTAGATTATCCTGAATTCCTGGTAGATAGCCCTGAAGTATTGGTAAGTTACCATGACGTGCTTGTAGATTATCCTGAATTCCTGGTAGATAGCCCTGAAGTATTGGTAAGTTACCATGACGTGATTGTAGATTATCCTGAATTCCTGGTAGATAGCCCTGAAGTATTGGTAAGTTACCATGACCTGATTGTAGATTATCCTGAATTCCTGGTAGATAACCCTGCAGTATTGGTAAGTTACCATGACGTGCTTGTAGATTATCCTGAATTCCTGGTGGATAGACCTGAAGTATTGGTAAGTTACCATGACGTGCTTGTAGATTATCCTGAATTCCTGGTAGATAACCCTGCAGTATTGGTAAGTTACCATGACGTGCTTGTAGATTATCCTGAATTCCTGGTAGATAGCCCTGAAGTATTGGTAAGTTACCATGACGTGATTGTAGATTACCCTGAATTCCTGGTAGATAGCCCTGAAGTATTGGTAAGTTACCATGAAGTGCTTGTAGATTATCCTGAATTCCTGGTAGACAGCCCTGAAGTATTGGTAAGTTACCATGACGTGATTGTAGATTATCCTGAATTCCTGGTGGATAGCCCTGAAGTATTGGTAAGTTACCATGACGTGATTGTAGATTACTAGTATCCTGAATTCCTGGTAGATAGCCCTGAAGTATTGGTAAGTTACCATGACGTGATTGTAGATTACTAGTATCCTGAATTCCTGGTAGATAGCCCTGAAGTATTGGTAAGTTACCATGAAGTGCTTGTAGATTATCCTGAATTCCTGGTGGATAGCCCTGAAGTATTGGTAAGTTACCATGACGTGATTGTAGATTACTAGTATCCTGAATTCCTGGTAGATAGCCCTGAAGTATTGGTAAGTTACCATGACGTGATTGTAGATTATCCTGAATTCCTGGTAGATAGCCCTGAAGTATTGGTAAGTTACCATGACATGATTGTAGATTATCCTGAATTCCTGGTGGATAGCCCTGAAGTATTGGTAAGTTACCATGACGTGATTGTAGATTACTAGTATCCTGAATTCCTGGTAGATAGACCCTGAAGTATTGGTAAGTTACCATGACGTGCTTGTAGATTATCCTGAATTCCTGGTAGATAGCCCTGAAGTATTGGTAAGTTACCATGACGTGCTTGTAGATTATCCTGAATTCCTGGTAGATAGCCCTGAAGTATTGGTAAGTTACCATGACGTGCTTGTAGATTATCCTGAATTCCTGGTAGATAGCCCTGAAGTATTGGTAAGTTACCATGACGTGCTTGTAGATTATCCTGAATTCCTGGTAGATAGCCCTGAAGTATTGGTAAGTTACCATGACGTGATTGTAGATTATCCTGTATTCCTGGTAGATAGCCCTGAAGTATTGGTAAGTTACCATGACCTGATTGTAGATTATCCTGAATTCCTGGTAGATAACCCTGCAGTATTGGTAAGTTACCATGACGTGCTTGTAGATTATCCTGAATTCCTGGTGGATAGCCCTGAAGTATTGGTAAGTTACCATGACGTGCTTGTAGATTATCCTGAATTCCTGGTAGATAACCCTGCAGTATTGGTAAGTTACCATGACGTGCTTGTAGATTATCCTGAATTCCTGGTAGATAGCCCTGAAGTATTGGTAAGTTACCATGACGTGATTGTAGATTATCCTGAATTCCTGGTAGATAACCCTGCAGTATTGGTAAGTTACCATGACGTGCTTGTAGATTATCCTGAATTCCTGGTAGATAACCCTGCAGTATTGGTAAGTTACCATGACGTGCTTGTAGATTATCCTGAATTCCTGGTAGATAGCCCTGAAGTATTGGTAAGTTACCATGACGTGATTGTAGATTATCCTGAATTCCTGGTAGATAGCCCTGAAGTATTGGTAAGTTACCATGACGTGCTTGTTGATTATCCTGAATTCCTGGTAGATAGCCCTGAAGTATTGGTAAGTTACCATGACGTGCTTGTAGATTATCCTGAATTCCTGGTAGATAGCCCTGAAGTATTGGTAAGTTACCATGACTTGATTGTAGATTATCCTGAATTCCTGGTAGATAGCCCTGCAGTATTGGTAAGTTACCATGACGTGATTGTAGATTATCCTGAATTCCTGGTGGATAGCCCTGAAGTATTGGTAAGTTACCATGACGTGATTGTAGATTATCCTGAATTCCTGGTAGATAGCCCTGAAGTATTGGTAAGTTACCATGACGTGCTTGTTGATTATCCTGAATTCCTGGTAGATAGCCCTGAAGTATTGGTAAGTTACCATGACGTGCTTGTAGATTATCCTGAATTCCTGGTAGATAGCCCTGAAGTATTGGTAAGTTACCATGACGTGCTTGTAGATTATCCTGAATTCCTGGTAGATAGCCCTGAAGTATTGGTAAGTTACCATGACTTGATTGTAGTTTTCCTGAATTCCTGGTAGATAGCCCTGCAGTATTGGTAAGTTACCATGACGTGATTGTAGATTATCCTGAATTCCTGGTGGATAGCCCTGAAGTATTGGTAAGTTACCATGACCTGATTGTTGATTATCCTGAATTCCTGGTAGATAGCCCTGAAGTATTGGTAAGTTACCATGACGTGATTGTAGATTATCATGAATTCCTGGTGGATAGCCCTGAAGTATTGGTAAGTTACCATGACGTGATTGTTGATTATCCTGAATTCCTGGTAGATAGCCCTGAAGTATTGGTAAGTTACCATGACGTGCTTGTAGATTATCCTGAATTCCTGGTAGATAGCCCTGAAGTATTGGTAAGTTACCATGACGTGCTTGTAGATTATCCTGAATTCCTGGTGGATAGCCCTGAAGTATTGGTAAGTTACCATGACCTGATTGTTGATTATCCTGAATTCCTGGTAGAAAGCCCTGAAGTATTGGTAAGTTACCATGACGTGATTGTAGATTACTAGTATCCTGAATTCCTGGTAGATAGCCCTGAAGTATTGGTAAGTTACCATGACGTGATTGTAGATTATCCTGAATTCCTGGTAGATAGCCCTGAAGTATTGGTAAGTTACCATGACGTGCTTGTAGATTATCCTGAATTCCTGGTAGATAGCCCTGAAGTATTTGTAAGTTACCATGACGTGCTTGTAGATTATCCTTAATTCCTGGTGGATAGCCCTGAAGTATTGGTAAGTTACCATGACGTGATTGTAGATTATCCTGAATTCCTGGTGGATAGCCCTGAAGTATTGGTAAGTTACCATGACGTGATTGTAGATTACTAGTATCCTGAATTCCTGGTAGATAGCCCTGAAGTATTGGTAAGTTACCATGACGTGCTTGTAGATTATCCTGAATTCCTTGTAGATAGCCCTGAAGTATTGGTAAGTTACCATGACGTGCTTGTATATTATCCTGAATTCCTGGTAGATAGCCCTGAAGTATTGGTAAGTTACCATGACGTGCTTGTAGATTATCCTGAATTCCTGGTAGATAGCCCTGAAGTATTGGTAAGTTACCATGACGTGCTTGTAGATTATCCTGAATTCCTGGTAGATAGCCCTGAAGTATTGGTAAGTTACCATGACGTGATTGTAGATTATCCTGAATTCCTGGTAGATAGCCCTGAAGTATTGGTAAGTTACCATGACGTGATTGTAGATTACTAGTATCCTGAATTCCTGGTAGATAGCCCTGAAGTATTGGTAAGTTACCATGAAGTGCTTGTAGATTATCCTGAATTCCTGGTAGACAGCCCTGAAGTATTGGTAAGTTACCATGACGTGATTATAGATTATCCTGAATTCCTGGTGGATAGCCCTGAAGTATTGGTAAGTTACCATGACGTGATTGTAGATTACTAGTATCCTGAATTCCTGGTAGATAGCCCTGAAGTATTGGTAAGTTACCATGACGTGATTGTAGATTACTAGTATCCTGAATTCCTGGTAGATAGCCCTGAAGTATTGGTAAGTTACCATGACGTGCTTGTAGATTATCCTGAATTCCTGGTAGATAGCCCTGAAGTATTGGTAAGTTACCATGACGTGATTGTAGATTACTAGTATCCTGAATTCCTGGTAGATAGCCCTGAAGTATTGGTAAGTTACCATGACGTGCTTGTAGATTATCCTGAATTCCTGGTGGATAGCCCTGAAGTATTGGTAAGTTACCATGACCTGATTGTAGATTACTAGTATCCTGAATTCCTGGTAGATAGCCCTTAAGTATTGGTAAGTTACCATGACGTGCTTGTAGATTATCCTGAATTCCTGGTAGATAGCCCTGAAGTATTGGTAAGTTACCATGACGTGATTGTAGATTATCCTGAATTCCTGGTGGATAGCCCTGAAGTATTGGTAAGTTACCATGACGTGATTGTAGATTACTAGTATCCTGAATTCCTGGTAGATAGACCCTGAAGTATGGGAAATTACCATGACGTGATTGTAGATTATCCTGAATTCCTGGTAGATAGCCCTGAAGTATTGGTAAGTTACCATGACGTGCTTGTAGATTATCCTGAATTCCTGGTAGATAGCCCTGAAGTATTGGTAAGTTACCATGACGTGCTTGTAGATTATCCTGAATTCCTGGTAGATAGCCCTGAAGTATTGGTAAGTTACCATGACGTGCTTGTAGATTATCCTGAATTCCTGGTAGATAGCCCTGAAGTATTGGTAAGTTACCATGACGTGCTTGTAGATTATCCTGAATTCCTGGTAGATAGCCCTGAAGTATTGGTAAGTTACCATGACGTGATTGTAGATTATCCTGAATTCCTGGTAGATAGCCCTGAAGTATTGGTAAGTTACCATGACCTGATTGTAGATTATCCTGAATTCCTGGTAGATAACCCTGCAGTATTGGTAAGTTACCATGACGTGCTTGTAGATTATCCTGAATTCCTGGTGGATAGCCCTGAAGTATTGGTAAGTTACCATGACGTGCTTGTAGATTATCCTGAATTCCTGGTAGATAACCCTGCAGTATTGGTAAGTTACCATGACGTGCTTGTAGATTATCATGAATTCCTGGTAGATAGCCCTGAAGTATTGGTAAGTTACCATGACGTGATTGTAGATTATCCTGAATTCCTGGTAGATAACCCTGCAGTATTGGTAAGTTACCATGACGTGCTTGTAGATTATCCTGAATTCCTGGTAGATAGCCCTGAAGTATTGGTAAGTTACCATGACGTGATTGTAGATTACTAGTATCCTGAATTCCTGGTAGATAGCCTTGAAGTATTGGTAAGTTACCATGACGTGCTTGTAGATTATCCTGAATTCCTGGTAGATAGCCCTGAAGTATTGGTAAGTTACTATGACGTGATTGTAGATTACTAGTATCCTGAATTCCTGGTAGATAGCCCTGAAGTATTGGTAAGTTACCATGACGTGCTTGTCGATTATCCTGAATTCCTGGTGGATAGCCCTGAAGTATTGGTAAGTTACCATGACGTGATTGTAGATTACTAGTATCCTGAATTCCTGGTAGATAGCCCTGAAGTATTGGTAAGTTACCATGACGTGCTTGTAGATTATCCTGAATTCCTGGTAGATAGCCCTGAAGTATTGGTAAGTTACCATGACGTGATTGTAGATTATCCTGAATTCCTGGTGGATAGACCCTGAAGTATTGGTAAGTTACCATGACGTGCTTGTAGATTATCCTGAATTCCTGGTAGATAGCCCTGAAGTATTGGTAAGTTACCATGACGTGCTTGTAGATTATCCTGAATTCCTGGTAGATAGCCCTGAAGTATTGGTAAGTTACCATGAGGTGCTTGTAGATTATCCTGAATTCCTGGTAGATAGCCCTGAAGTATTGGTAAGTTACCATGACGTGCTTGTAGATTATCCTGAATTCCTGGTAGATAGCCCTGAAGTATTGGTAAGTTACCATGACGTGATTGTAGATTATCCTGAATTCCTGGTAGATAGCCCTGAAGTATTGGTAAGTTACCATGACCTGATTGTAGATTATCCTGAATTCCTGGTAGATAACCCTGCAGTATTGGTAAGTTACCATGACGTGATTGTAGATTATCCTGAATTCCTGGTGGATAGCCCTGAAGTATTGGTAAGTTACCATGACGTGCTTGTAGATTATCCTGAATTCCTGGTAGATAACCCTGCAGTATTGGTAAGTTACCATGACGTGCTTGTAGATTATCCTGAATTCCTGGTAGATAGCCCTGAAGTATTGGTAAGTTACCATGACGTGATTGTAGATTATCCTGAATTCCTGGTAGATAGCCCTGAAGTATTGGTAAGTTACCATGACGTGCTTGTTGATTATCCTGAATTCCTGGTAGATAGCCCTGAAGTATTGGTAAGTTACCATGACTTGATTGTAGATTATCCTGAATTCCTGGTAGATAGCCCTGCAGTATTGGTAAGTTACCATGACGTGATTGTAGATTATCCTGAATTCCTGGTGGATAGCCCTGAAGTATTGGTAAGTTACCATGACGTGATTGTAGATTATCCTGAATTCCTGGTAGATAGCCCTGAAGTATTGGTAAGTTACCATGACGTGCTTGTTGATTATCCTGAATTCCTGGTAGATAGCCCTGAAGTATTGGTAAGTTACCATGACGTGATTGTAGATTATCCTGAATTCCTGGTAGATAACCCTGCAGTATTGGTCAGTTACCATGACGTGCTTGTAGATTATCCTGAATTCCTGGTAGATAACCCTGCAGTATTGGTAAGTTACCATGACGTGCTTGTAGATTATCCTGAATTCCTGGTAGATAGCCCTGAAGTATTGGTAAGTTACCATGACGTGATTGTAGATTATCCTGAATTCCTGGTAGATAGCCCTGAAGTATTGGTAAGTTACCATGACGTGCTTGTAGATTATCCTGAATTCCTGGTAGATAGCCCTGAAGTATTGGTAAGTTACCATGACTTGATTGTAGATTATCCTGAATTCCTGGTAGATAGCCCTGCAGTATTGGTAAGTTACCATGACGTGCTTGTAGATTACTAGTATCCTGAATTCCTGGTGGATAGCCCTGAAGTATTGGTAAGTTACCATGACGTGATTGTAGATTACTAGTATCCTGAATTCCTGGTAGATAGCCCTGAAGTATTGGTAAGTTACCATGACGTGCTTGTAGATTATCCTGAATTCCTGGTAGATAGCCCTGAAGTGTTGGTAAGTTACTATGACGTGCTTGTAGATTATCCTGAATTCCTGGTAGATAGCCCTGAAGTATTGGTAAGTTACCATGACCTGATTGTAGATTATCCTGAATTCCTGGTAGATAGCCCTGAAGTATTGGTAAGTTACCATGACGTGATTGTAGATTATCCTGAATTCCTGGTAGATAACCCTGCAGTATTGGTAAGTTACCATGACGTGCTTGTAGATTATCCTGAATTCCTGGTAGATAGCCCTGAAGTATTGGTAAGTTACCATGACGTGATTGTAGATTATCCTGAATTCCTGGTAGATAGCCCTGAAGTATTGGTAAGTTACCATGACGTGATTGTAGATTATCCTGAATTCCTGGTAGATAGCCCTGCAGTATTGGTAAGTTACCATGACGAGCTTGTAGATTATCCTGAATTCCTGGTAGATAGCCCTGAAGTATTGGTAAGTTACCATGACGTGCTTGTAGATTATCCTGAATTCCTGGTAGATAGCCCTGAAGTATTGGTAAGTTACCATGACGTGCTTGTAGATTATCCTGAATTCCTGGTAGATAGCCCTGAAGTATTGGTAAGTTACCATGACGTGCTTGTAGATTATCCTGAATTCCTGGTAGATAGCCCTGAAGTATTGGTAAGTTACTATGACGTGCTTGTAGATTATCCTGAATTCCTGGTAGATAGACCCTGAAGTATTGGTAAGTTACCATGACGAGCTTGTAGATTATCCTGAATTCCTGGTAGATAGCCCTGAAGTATTGGTAAGTTACCATGACGTGCTTGTAGATTATCCTGAATTCCTGGTAGATAGCCCTGAAGTATTGGTAAGTTACCATGACGAGCTTGTATATTATCCTGAATTCCTGGTAGATAGCCCTGAAGTATTGGTAAGTTACCATGACGTGATTGTAGATTATCCTGAATTCCTGGTAGATAGCCCTGAAGTATTGGTAAGTTACCATGATGTGCTTGTAGATTACTAGTATCCTGAATTCCTGGTAGATAGCCCTGAAGTATTGGTAAGTTACCATGACGTGATTGTAGATTATCCTGAATTCCTGGTAGATAGCCCTGAAGTATTGGTAAGTTACCATGACGTGATTGTAGATTATCCTGAATTCCTGGTAGATAGCCCTGAAGTATTGGTAAGTTACCATGACGTGATTGTAGATTACTAGTATCCTGAATTCCTGGTAGATAGCCCTGAAGTATTGGTAAGTTACCATGACGTGATTGTAGATTACTAGTATCCTGAATTCCTGGTAGATAGTCCTGAAGTATTGGTAAGCTACCATGACGTGATTGTAGATTATCCTTAATTCCTGGTAGATAGCCCTGAAGTATTGGTAAGTTACCATGACGTGCTTGTAGATTATCCTGAATTCCTGGTAGATAGCCCTGAAGTATTGGTAAGTTACCATGACGTGCTTGTAGATTATCCTGAATTCCTGGTAGATAGCCCTGAAGTATTGGTAAGTTACCATGACGTGATTGTAGATTATCCTGAATTCCTGGTAGATAGCCCTGAAGTATTGGTAAGTTACCATGACGTGCTTGTAGATTATCCTGAATTCCTGGTAGATAGCCCTGAAGTATTGGTAAGTTACCATGACGTGCTTGTAGATTATCCTGAATTCCTGGTAGATAGCCCTGAAGTATTGGTAAGTTACCATGACGTGATTGTAGATTATCCTGAATTCCTGGTAGATAGCCCTGAAGTATTAGTAAGTTACCATGACGTGCTTGTAGATTATCCTGAATTCCTGGTAGATAGCCCTGAAGTATTGGTAAGTTACCATGACCTGATTGTAGATTATCCTGAATTCCTGATGGATAGCCCTGAAGTATTGGTAAGTTACCATGACGTGCTTGTAGATTATCCTTAATTCCTGGTAGATAGCCCTGAAGTATTGGTAAGTTACCATGACGTGCTTGTAGATTATCCTGAATTCCTGGTAGATAGCCCTGAAGTATTGGTAAGTTACCATGACGTGCTTGTAGATTATCCTGAATTCCTGGTAGATAGCCCTGAAGTATTGGTAAGTTACCATGACGTGATTGTAGATTATCCTGAATTCCTGGTAGATAGCCCTGAAGTATTGGTAAGTTACCATGACGTGATTGTAGATTATCCTGAATTCCTGGTAGATAACCCTGCAGTATTGGTAAGTTACCATGACGTGCTTGTAGATTATCCTGAATTCCTGGTGGATAGACCTGAAGTATTGGTAAGTTACCATGACGTGCTTGTAGATTATCCTGAATTCCTGGTAGATAACCCTGCAGTATTGGTAAGTTACCATGACGTGCTTGTAGATTATCCTGAATTCCTGGTAGATAGCCCTGAAGTATTGGTAAGTTACCATGACGTGATTGTAGATTACCCTGAATTCCTGGTAGATAGCCCTGAAGTATTGGTAAGTTACCATGAAGTGCTTGTAGATTATCCTGAATTCCTGGTAGACAGCCCTGAAGTATTGGTAAGTTACCATGACGTGATTGTAGATTATCCTGAATTCCTGGTGGATAGCCCTGAAGTATTGGTAAGTTACCATGACGTGATTGTAGATTACTAGTATCCTGAATTCCTGGTAGATAGCCCTGAAGTATTGGTAAGTTACCATGACGTGATTGTAGATTACTAGTATCCTGAATTCCTGGTAGATAGCCCTGAAGTATTGGTAAGTTACCATGACGTGCTTGTAGATTATCCTGAATTCCTGGTGGATAGCCCTGAAGTATTGGTAAGTTACCATGACGTGATTGTAGATTACTAGTATCCTGAATTCCTGGTAGATAGCCCTGAAGTATTGGTAAGTTACCATGACGTGATTGTAGATTATCCTGAATTCCTGGTAGATAGCCCTGAAGTATTGGTAAGTTACCATGACATGATTGTAGATTATCCTGAATTCCTGGTGGATAGCCCTGAAGTATTGGTAAGTTACCATGACGTGATTGTAGATTACTAGTATCCTGAATTCCTGGTAGATAGACCCTGAAGTATTGGTAAGTTACCATGACGTGCTTGTAGATTATCCTGAATTCCTGGTAGATAGCCCTGAAGTATTGGTAAGTTACCATGACGTGCTTGTAGATTATCCTGAATTCCTGGTAGATAGCCCTGAAGTATTGGTAAGTTACCATGACGTGCTTGTAGATTATCCTGAATTCCTGGTAGATAGCCCTGAAGTATTGGTAAGTTACCATGACGTGCTTGTAGATTATCCTGAATTCCTGGTAGATAGCCCTGAAGTATTGGTAAGTTACCATGACGTGATTGTAGATTATCCTGAATTCCTGGTAGATAGCCCTGAAGTATTGGTAAGTTACCATGACCTGATTGTAGATTATCCTGAATTCCTGGTAGATAACCCTGCAGTATTGGTAAGTTACCATGACGTGCTTGTAGATTATCCTGAATTCCTGGTGGATAGCCCTGAAGTATTGGTAAGTTACCATGACGTGCTTGTAGATTATCCTGAATTCCTGGTAGATAACCCTGCAGTATTGGTAAGTTACCATGACGTGCTTGTAGATTATCCTGAATTCCTGGTAGATAGCCCTGAAGTATTGGTAAGTTACCATGACGTGATTGTAGATTATCCTGAATTCCTGGTAGATAACCCTGCAGTATTGGTAAGTTACCATGACGTGCTTGTAGATTATCCTGAATTCCTGGTAGATAACCCTGCAGTATTGGTAAGTTACCATGACGTGCTTGTAGATTATCCTGAATTCCTGGTAGATAGCCCTGAAGTATTGGTAAGTTACCATGACGTGATTGTAGATTATCCTGAATTCCTGGTAGATAGCCCTGAAGTATTGGTAAGTTACCATGACGTGCTTGTTGATTATCCTGAATTCCTGGTAGATAGCCCTGAAGTATTGGTAAGTTACCATGACGTGCTTGTAGATTATCCTGAATTCCTGGTAGATAGCCCTGAAGTATTGGTAAGTTACCATGACTTGATTGTAGATTATCCTGAATTCCTGGTAGATAGCCCTGCAGTATTGGTAAGTTACCATGACGTGATTGTAGATTATCCTGAATTCCTGGTGGATAGCCCTGAAGTATTGGTAAGTTACCATGACGTGATTGTAGATTATCCTGAATTCCTGGTAGATAGCCCTGAAGTATTGGTAAGTTACCATGACGTGCTTGTTGATTATCCTGAATTCCTGGTAGATAGCCCTGAAGTATTGGTAAGTTACCATGACGTGCTTGTAGATTATCCTGAATTCCTGGTAGATAGCCCTGAAGTATTGGTAAGTTACCATGACGTGCTTGTAGATTATCCTGAATTCCTGGTAGATAGCCCTGAAGTATTGGTAAGTTACCATGACTTGATTGTAGTTTTCCTGAATTCCTGGTAGATAGCCCTGCAGTATTGGTAAGTTACCATGACGTGATTGTAGATTATCCTGAATTCCTGGTGGATAGCCCTGAAGTATTGGTAAGTTACCATGACCTGATTGTTGATTATCCTGAATTCCTGGTAGATAGCCCTGAAGTATTGGTAAGTTACCATGACGTGATTGTAGATTATCCTGAATTCCTGGTGGATAGCCCTGAAGTATTGGTAAGTTACCATGACGTGATTGTTGATTATCCTGAATTCCTGGTAGATAGCCCTGAAGTATTGGTAAGTTACCATGACGTGCTTGTAGATTATCCTGAATTCCTGGTAGATAGCCCTGAAGTATTGGTAAGTTACCATGACGTGCTTGTAGATTATCCTGAATTCCTGGTGGATAGCCCTGAAGTATTGGTAAGTTACCATGACCTGATTGTTGATTATCCTGAATTCCTGGTAGAAAGCCCTGAAGTATTGGTAAGTTACCATGACGTGATTGTAGATTACTAGTATCCTGAATTCCTGGTAGATAGCCCTGAAGTATTGGTAAGTTACCATGACGTGATTGTAGATTATCCTGAATTCCTGGTAGATAGCCCTGAAGTATTGGTAAGTTACCATGACGTGCTTGTAGATTATCCTGAATTCCTGGTAGATAGCCCTGAAGTATTGGTAAGTTACCATGACGTGCTTGTAGATTATCCTTAATTCCTGGTGGATAGCCCTGAAGTATTGGTAAGTTACCATGACGTGATTGTAGATTATCCTGAATTCCTGGTGGATAGCCCTGAAGTATTGGTAAGTTACCATGACGTGATTGTAGATTACTAGTATCCTGAATTCCTGGTAGATAGCCCTGAAGTATTGGTAAGTTACCATGACGTGCTTGTAGATTATCCTGAATTCCTTGTAGATAGCCCTGAAGTATTGGTAAGTTACCATGACGTGCTTGTATATTATCCTGAATTCCTGGTAGATAGCCCTGAAGTATTGGTAAGTTACCATGACGTGCTTGTAGATTATCCTGAATTCCTGGTAGATAGCCCTGAAGTATTGGTAAGTTACCATGACGTGCTTGTAGATTATCCTGAATTCCTGGTAGATAGCCCTGAAGTATTGGTAAGTTACCATGACGTGATTGTAGATTATCCTGAATTCCTGGTAGATAGCCCTGAAGTATTGGTAAGTTACCATGACGTGATTGTAGATTACTAGTATCCTGAATTCCTGGTAGATAGCCCTGAAGTATTGGTAAGTTACCATGAAGTGCTTGTAGATTATCCTGAATTCCTGGTAGACAGCCCTGAAGTATTGGTAAGTTACCATGACGTGATTATAGATTATCCTGAATTCCTGGTGGATAGCCCTGAAGTATTGGTAAGTTACCATGACGTGATTGTAGATTACTAGTATCCTGAATTCCTGGTAGATAGCCCTGAAGTATTGGTAAGTTACCATGACGTGATTGTAGATTACTAGTATCCTGAATTCCTGGTAGATAGCCCTGAAGTATTGGTAAGTTACCATGACGTGCTTGTAGATTATCCTGAATTCCTGGTAGATAGCCCTGAAGTATTGGTAAGTTACCATGACGTGATTGTAGATTACTAGTATCCTGAATTCCTGGTAGATAGCCCTGAAGTATTGGTAAGTTACCATGACGTGCTTGTAGATTATCCTGAATTCCTGGTGGATAGCCCTGAAGTATTGGTAAGTTACCATGACCTGATTGTAGATTACTAGTATCCTGAATTCCTGGTAGATAGCCCTGAAGTATTGGTAAGTTACCATGACGTGCTTGTAGATTATCCTGAATTCCTGGTAGATAGCCCTGAAGTATTGGTAAGTTACCATGACGTGATTGTAGATTATCCTGAATTCCTGGTGGATAGCCCTGAAGTATTGGTAAGTTACCATGACGTGATTGTAGATTACTAGTATCCTGAATTCCTGGTAGATAGACCCTGAAGTATGGGAAATTACCATGACGTGATTGTAGATTATCCTGAATTCCTGGTAGATAGCCCTGAAGTATTGGTAAGTTACCATGACGTGCTTGTAGATTATCCTGAATTCCTGGTAGATAGCCCTGAAGTATTGGTAAGTTACCATGACGTGCTTGTAGATTATCCTGAATTCCTGGTAGATAGCCCTGAAGTATTGGTAAGTTACCATGACGTGCTTGTAGATTATCCTGAATTCCTGGTAGATAGCCCTGAAGTATTGGTAAGTTACCATGACGTGATTGTAGATTATCCTGAATTCCTGGTAGATAGCCCTGAAGTATTGGTAAGTTACCATGACGTGATTGTAGATTATCCTGAATTCCTGGTAGATAGCCCTGAAGTATTGGTAAGTTACCATGACCTGATTGTAGATTATCCTGAATTCCTGGTAGATAACCCTGCAGTATTGGTAAGTTACCATGACGTGCTTGTAGATTATCCTGAATTCCTGGTGGATAGCCCTGAAGTATTGGTAAGTTACCATGACGTGCTTGTAGATTATCCTGAATTCCTGGTAGATAACCCTGCAGTATTGGTAAGTTACCATGACGTGCTTGTAGATTATCATGAATTCCTGGTAGATAGCCCTGAAGTATTGGTAAGTTACCATGACGTGATTGTAGATTATCCTGAATTCCTGGTAGATAACCCTGCAGTATTGGTAAGTTACCATGACGTGCTTGTAGATTATCCTGAATTCCTGGTAGATAGCCCTGAAGTATTGGTAAGTTACCATGACGTGATTGTAGATTACTAGTATCCTGAATTCCTGGTAGATAGCCTTGAAGTATTGGTAAGTTACCATGACGTGCTTGTAGATTATCCTGAATTCCTGGTAGATAGCCCTGAAGTATTGGTAAGTTACTATGACGTGATTGTAGATTACTAGTATCCTGAATTCCTGGTAGATAGCCCTGAAGTATTGGTAAGTTACCATGACGTGCTTGTCGATTATCCTGAATTCCTGGTGGATAGCCCTGAAGTATTGGTAAGTTACCATGACGTGATTGTAGATTACTAGTATCCTGAATTCCTGGTAGATAGCCCTGAAGTATTGGTAAGTTACCATGACGTGCTTGTAGATTATCCTGAATTCCTGGTAGATAGCCCTGAAGTATTGGTAAGTTACCATGACGTGATTGTAGATTATCCTGAATTCCTGGTGGATAGACCCTGAAGTATTGGTAAGTTACCATGACGTGCTTGTAGATTATCCTGAATTCCTGGTAGATAGCCCTGAAGTATTGGTAAGTTACCATGACGTGCTTGTAGATTATCCTGAATTCCTGGTAGATAGCCCTGAAGTATTGGTAAGTTACCATGAGGTGCTTGTAGATTATCCTGAATTCCTGGTAGATAGCCCTGAAGTATTGGTAAGTTACCATGACGTGCTTGTAGATTATCCTGAATTCCTGGTAGATAGCCCTGAAGTATTGGTAAGTTACCATGACGTGATTGTAGATTATCCTGAATTCCTGGTAGATAGCCCTGAAGTATTGGTAAGTTACCATGACCTGATTGTAGATTATCCTGAATTCCTGGTAGATAACCCTGCAGTATTGGTAAGTTACCATGACGTGATTGTAGATTATCCTGAATTCCTGGTGGATAGCCCTGAAGTATTGGTAAGTTACCATGACGTGCTTGTAGATTATCCTGAATTCCTGGTAGATAACCCTGCAGTATTGGTAAGTTACCATGACGTGCTTGTAGATTATCCTGAATTCCTGGTAGATAGCCCTGAAGTATTGGTAAGTTACCATGACGTGATTGTAGATTATCCTGAATTCCTGGTAGATAACCCTGCAGTATTGGTAAGTTACCATGACGTGCTTGTAGATTATCCTGAATTCCTGGTAGATAACCCTGCAGTATTGGTAAGTTACCATGACGTGCTTGTAGATTATCCTGAATTCCTGGTAGATAGCCCTGAAGTATTGGTAAGTTACCATGACGTGATTGTAGATTATCCTGAATTCCTGGTAGATAGCCCTGAAGTATTGGTAAGTTACCATGACGTGCTTGTTGATTATCCTGAATTCCTGGTAGATAGCCCTGAAGTATTGGTAAGTTACCATGACTTGATTGTAGATTATCCTGAATTCCTGGTAGATAGCCCTGCAGTATTGGTAAGTTACCATGACGTGATTGTAGATTATCCTGAATTCCTGCTGGATAGCCCTGAAGTATTGGTAAGTTACCATGACGTGATTGTAGATTATCCTGAATTCCTGGTAGATAGCCCTGAAGTATTGGTAAGTTACCATGACGTGCTTGTTGATTATCCTGAATTCCTGGTAGATAGCACTGAAGTATTGGTAAGTTACCATGACGTGATTGTAGATTATCCTGAATTCCTGGTAGATAACCCTGCAGTATTGGTAAGTTACCATGACGTGCTTGTAGATTATCCTGAATTCCTGGTAGATAACCCTGCAGTATTGGTAAGTTACCATGACGTGCTTGTAGATTATCCTGAATTCCTGGTAGATAGCCCTGAAGTATTGGTAAGTTACCATGACGTGATTGTAGATTATCCTGAATTCCTGGTAGATAGCCCTGAAGTATTGGTAAGTTACCATGACGTGCTTGTAGATTATCCTGAATTCCTGGTAGATAGCCCTGAAGTATTGGTAAGTTACCATGACTTGATTGTAGATTATCCTGAATTCCTGGTAGATAGCCCTGCAGTATTGGTAAGTTACCATGACGTGCTTGTAGATTACTAGTATCCTGAATTCCTGGTGGATAGCCCTGAAGTATTGGTAAGTTACCATGACGTGATTGTAGATTACTAGTATCCTGAATTCCTGGTAGATAGCCCTGAAGTATTGGTAAGTTACCATGACGTGCTTGTAGATTATCCTGAATTCCTGGTAGATAGCCCTGAAGTGTTGGTAAGTTACTATGACGTGCTTGTAGATTATCCTGAATTCCTGGTAGATAGCCCTGAAGTATTGGTAAGTTACCATGACCTGATTGTAGATTATCCTGAATTCCTGGTAGATAGCCCTGAAGTATTGGTAAGTTACCATGACGTGATTGTAGATTATCCTGAATTCCTGGTAGATAACCCTGCAGTATTGGTAAGTTACCATGACGTGCTTGTAGATTATCCTGAATTCCTGGTAGATAGCCCTGAAGTATTGGTAAGTTACCATGACGTGATTGTAGATTATCCTGAATTCCTGGTAGATAGCCCTGAAGTATTGGTAAGTTACCATGACGTGATTGTAGATTATCCTGAATTCCTGGTAGATAGCCCTGCAGTATTGGTAAGTTACCATGACGAGCTTGTAGATTATCCTGAATTCCTCGTAGATAGCCCTGAAGTATTGGTAAGTTACCATGACGTGCTTGTAGATTATCCTGAATTCCTGGTAGATAGCCCTGAAGTATTGGTAAGTTACCATGACGTGCTTGTAGATTATCCTGAATTCCTGGTAGATAGCCCTGAAGTATTGGTAAGTTACCATGACGTGCTTGTAGATTATCCTGAATTCCTGGTAGATAGCCCTGAAGTATTGGTAAGTTACTATGACGTGCTTGTAGATTATCCTGAATTCCTGGTAGATAGACCCTGAAGTATTGGTAAGTTACCATGACGAGCTTGTAGATTATCCTGAATTCCTGGTAGATAGCCCTGAAGTATTGGTAAGTTACCATGACGTGCTTGTAGATTATCCTGAATTCCTGGTAGATAGCCCTGAAGTATTGGTAAGTTACCATGACGAGCTTGTATATTATCCTGAATTCCTGGTAGATAGCCCTGAAGTATTGGTAAGTTACCATGACGTGATTGTAGATTATCCTGAATTCCTGGTAGATAGCCCTGAAGTATTGGTAAGTTACCATGACGTGCTTGTAGATTACTAGTATCCTGAATTCCTGGTAGATAGCCCTGAAGTATTGGTAAGTTACCATGACGTGATTATAGATTATCCTGAATTCCTGGTAGATAGCCCTGAAGTATTGGTAAGTTACCATGACGTGATTGTAGATTATCCTGAATTCCTGGTAGATAGCCCTGAAGTATTGGTAAGTTACCATGACGTGATTGTAGATTACTAGTATCCTGAATTCCTGGTAGATAGCCCTGAAGTATTGGTAAGTTACCATGACGTGATTGTAGATTACTAGTATCCTGAATTCCTGGTAGATAGCCCTGAAGTATTGGTAAGCTACCATGACGTGATTGTAGATTATCCTTAATTCCTGGTAGATAGCCCTGAAGTATTGGTAAGTTACCATGACGTGCTTGTAGATTATCCTGAATTCCTGGTAGATAGCCCTGAAGTATTGGTAAGTTACCATGACGTGCTTGTAGATTATCCTGAATTCCTGGTAGATAGCCCTGAAGTATTGGTAAGTTACCATGACGTGATTGTAGATTATCCTGAATTCCTGGTAGATAGCCCTGAAGTATTGGTAAGTTACCATGACGTGCTTGTAGATTATCCTGAATTCCTGGTAGATAGCCCTGAAGTATTGGTAAGTTACCATGACGTGCTTGTAGATTATCCTGAATTCCTGGTAGATAGCCCTGAAGTATTGGTAAGTTACCATGACGTGATTGTAGATTATCCTGAATTCCTGGTAGATAGCCCTGAAGTATTAGTAAGTTACCATGACGTGCTTGTAGATTATCCTGAATTCCTGGTAGATAGCCCTGAAGTATTGGTAAGTTACCATGACCTGATTGTAGATTATCCTGAATTCCTGATGGATAGCCCTGAAGTATTGGTAAGTTACCATGACGTGCTTGTAGATTATCCTTAATTCCTGGTAGATAGCCCTGAAGTATTGGTAAGTTACCATGACGTGCTTGTAGATTATCCTGAATTCCTGGTGGATAGCCCTGATGTATTGGTAAGTTACCATGACCTGATTGTAGATTATCCTGAATTCCTGGTAGATAGCCCTGAAGTATTGGTAAGTTACCATGACGTGATTGTAGATTACTAGTATCCTGAGTTCCTGGTGGATAGCCCTGAAGTATTGGTAAGTTACCATGACGTGATTGTAGATTACTAGTATCCTGAATTCCTGGTAGATAGCCCTGAAGTATTGGTAAGTTACCATGACGTGATTGTAGATTACTAGTATCCTGAATTCCTGGTAGATAGCCCTGAGGTATTGGTAAGTTACCATGACGTGATTGTAGATTACTAGTATCCTGAATTCCTGGTAGATAGCCCTGAAGTATTGGTAAGTTACCATGACGTGATTGTAGATTACTAGTATCCTGAATTACTGGTAGATAGCCCTGAAGTATTGGTAAGTTACCATGACATGATTGTAGATTACTAGTATCCTGAATTACTGGTAGATAGCCCTGAAGTATTGGTAAGTTACCATGACGTGATTGTAGATTACTAGTATCCTGAATTCCTGGTAGATAGCCCTGAAGTATTGGTAAGTTACCATGACGTGTTTGTAGGTTATCCTGAATTCCTGGTAGATAGCCATAAGTATTTGTAAGTTACCACGACGTGATTGTAGATTACAAGTATCCTAAATTCCTGGTAGATAGCCCTGAAGTATTGGTAAGTTACCATGACCTGATTTTATGTTATCCTGAATTACTGGTAGATAGCCCTGAAATATTGGTAAATTTACATGACTTACTTGTAGGTCAATCTGCATTAATACTGGTTGGTAACCCTGAAGTATTGATAAATTACCATGATGTACTGTTAGGTCACCCTGAAGTATTGGTAAATTACCATAAGTTACTTGTAGAAGTTGTAGTTCACCCTGTAACCCTGAAGTTTGGTAAATTACCATGACTTACTTGTATGTAACCCTGAATTAATACAGGCAGGAAACCCTGAAGTATTGATAAATTACCATGACGTACTGTTGGGTAAAATGACGTACCAGGCGGTACCTTTGACGAACGGGTAGGGAACCATTAACAACTGGTAAGTACTGATATAGGTACTGGTAGGTACCATGGACAACAGGTAAGTACTGATTTAGGTACTAGTAGGTACCCTGGACAACTAGTAAATACTGATTTAGGTACTGGTAGGTACCATGAACAACAGGTAAGAACTGATTAGGTACTGGTAGGTAACATGAACAACTCGTTACCATGGACAACAGGTAAGTACTGATTTAGGTACTAGTAGGTACAATGAACAACATGTAAGTACTCAGGTACTGGTAGGTACCATGGACAACTGGTAAGTACTGATTCAGGTACTGGTAGGTACCTTGGACAATAGGTAAGTACTGATTTAGGTACTGGTAGGTACCGTGGACAACTGGTAAGTACTGATTTAGGTACTGGTAGGCACCTTGGACAACTGGTAAGTACTGGTTTAGGTACTGGTAGGCACCTTGGACAACTGGTAAGTACTGGTTTAGGTACTTGTAGGCACCTTGGACAACTGGTTAGTACTGGTTTAGGTACTGGTAGGTACCTTGAACAACTGGTAAGTACTGGTTTAGGTACTGGTAGGCACCTTGGACAACTGGTAAGTACTGGTTTAGGTACTGGTAGGCACCTTGGACAACTGGTAAGTACTGATTTAGGTACTAGTAGGTACAATGAACAACATGTAAGTACTCAGGTACTGGTAGGTACCATGGACAACTGGTAAGTACTGATTCAGGTACTGGTAGGTACCTTGGACAATAGGTAAGTACTGATTTAGGTACTGGTAGGTACCGTGGACAACTGGTAAGTACTGATTTAGGTACTGGTAGGTACCATGGACAACAGGTAAGTACTGATTCAGGTACTGGTAGGTACCTTGGACAACAGGTAAGTACTGATTTAGGTACTGGTAGGTACCATGAACACCAGGTAAGTACAGATTTAGGTACTGGTAGGTACCATGGACATCAGGTAAGTACTGATTTAGGTACTGGTAGGTACCATGGACAACTGGTAAGTACTGGTTTAGGTACTGGTAGGCACCTTGGACAACTGGTAAGTACTGAATTAGGTACTGGTAGGTACCATGAACAACTGGTAAGTACTGGTTTAGGTACTGGTAGGTACCTTGGACAACTGGTAAGTACTGGTTTAGGTACTGGTAGGCACCTTGGACAACTGGTAAGTACTGATTTAGGTACTGGTAGGCACCTTGAACAACTGGTAAGTACTGGTTTAGGTACTGGTAGGCACCTTGGACAACTGGTAAGTACTGATTTAGGTACTGGTAGGTACCATGAACAACTGGTAAGTACTGGTTTAGGTACTGGTAGGCACCTTGGACAACTGGTAAGTACTGGTTTAGGTACTGGTAGGCACCTTGGACAACTGGTAAGTACTGATTTAGGTACTGGTAGGCACCTTGGACAACTGGTAAGTACTGGTTTAGGTACTGGTAGGCACCTTGGACAACTGGTAAGTACTGATTCAGGTACTGGTAGGTACCATGAACAACATGTAAGTACTCAGGTACTGGTAGGTACCATGGACAACATGTAAGTACTCAGGTATTGGTAGGTACCATGAACAACATGTAAGTACTCAGGTACTTGTAGGTACCTTGGACAACAGGTAAGTACTCAGGTACTTGTAGGTACCATGGACAACATGTAAGTACTCAGGTATTGGTAGGTACCATGAACAACATGTAAGTACTCAGGTACTGGTAGGTACCATGGACAACTGGTAAGCACTGATTCAGGTACTGGTAGGTACCATGGACAACAGGTAAGTACTCAGGTATTGGTAGGTACCATGGACAACATGTAAGTACTCAGGTATTGGTAGGTACCATGGACAACATGTAAGTACTCAGGTATTGGTAGTTACCATGAACAACATGTAAGTACTCAGGTACTGGTAGGTACCATGGACAACTGGTAAGCACTGATTCAGGTACTGGTAGGTACCATGGACAACATGTAAGTACTCAGGTATTGGTAGGTACCATGGACAACATGTAAGTACTCAGGTATTGGTAGGTACCATGAACAACATGTAAGTACTCAGGTACTGGTAGGTACCATGGACAACTGGTAAGCACTGATTCAGGTACTGGTAGGTACCTTGGACAACATGTAAGTACTCAGGTACTGGTAGGTACCATGGATAACAGGTAAGTACTCAGGTATTGGTAGGTACCGTGAACAACATGTAAGTACTCAGGTAGTGGTAGGTACCATGAACAACATGTAAGTACTCAGGTACTGGTAGGTACCATGGACAACTGGTAAGTACTGATTTAGGTATTGGTAGGTACCATGAACAACATGTAAGTACTCAGGTACTGGTAGGTACCATGGACAACTTCTAAGTACTCAGATAGTGGTAGGTACCATGAACAACATGTAAGTACTCAGGTACTGGTAGGTACCATGGACAACTGGTAAGCACTGATTCAGGTACTGGTAGGTATCTTGGACAACAAGGTAAGTACTGATTTAGGTACTGGTAAGTATTACTGACGTACTGGCAGGGAATCATTATGTAATCGTAGTTAAAATTACGTTATTGTACGTAACCCTTAATTTCTGGTAAGTAACATTGAAGTACTGGTAGGTCACTCTTTAGTTAGAAGATGGTGAGTTATGGACATCAGAACACTTTGCTTATTTGAAGTTCTATTGGAAATGACATTAGATACATGATAAAATATTACAATCATCATGTCATAACATGACATCCATTTATAAAGGTATTCGTTTTATAAAAGTTTCTAAGTCAGACAAAGTTAGAATGGCCGTATTTCTAGTGTGTTGGTAGGACCAAGTATAGTCTTTCTTTAATTTCTGTAAATCAGCACAATTGGGTTGTTGATAAACGTGAACGAACACTGTATTTAAACCATTGTGTCATCTTGACTTTTTTATTTATTGTAAGTAACCATAAATGAAAAGAGATTCAAGATTTCAAAAGTGATTTTTAGTTTCAATCCAAACTGTCAGTATGTACTGCATGTGGATGTTATCGGTGCTGAGAACAACTGCAATGTAAGAAAGAGTATAATGTTACACAATATTGAAGCCATACATATCTAAAATCAACATCGCAGCCATTTAGAGCACGACGATAGAACTAAGATGTTAATTTGGGTACAACATACTAGTATATAATCACAGCATGTACTATCCGCAAAGATGTTTCCATACCGGTACTGCATCGCATGTTCAGCATGAGTCAAATAATCAAATTTAAATTGGACAGGTTGTTTTACAAATATTAGATAAAAGTAGACTGTTAAGTAAAAAATTATAATTATAACGTAACATAGAACTGGTCACAAATTGGAATATAGAGGAAGTAGGGATTAATATCCAGGTATTGCATGGAGACTGTCTGGTGCTGAAACAATAATGGTCCAATCATAGAATTAAAAGATAAAGTGCTAACATACAATGCAAATTGAAGTCGACGAATAAAATATAAAATCACCAAAGGACTTCGAAGTCAAATTTCAGAAGCAGATCAAGATATTGATTGCAAAATGTGTGTGGTTTAAGATGCATGCGGCCTTTGATCAATGTGCTGAGCGCGCACATGCTGGTAGAGAAACCGCATACATGACACCCAACGTTATATGCATTCAACCTCAAATTCAGACACCACGTGGGCAAGCTATCAATTGTTGACAGAACGTTCAACTGCTGGTTTTGACATCGGTTGTGAGCTAAGCAGAAATATTACACTGCTGATTAACAGCTCCATAACCAAGCTCACTTTTAGTTAGGTTAAATTTTGGGATACAATGTGGTTAAGCGATTGTATAAAACTTTGGGTAAATTTGACCAGAAAATATTTCTAATAAGATTTAAATGAACCCATTTGTCTGATATTATTTAGAACGTCGTCAAGATCACCAGTTTACTGTTTCGAATCGTCGAGGTCATCTACTGTTTGGTAGAACAAAGTCAGCCATCTTGTTTCTGGTTAAGTTGTGGTTAACATCTTAACTTAACCTTTAATTTAACCAAACATTTTGATTAAGCCAATGTCCATACCATTGGGTGAAGCTGACGGTAAATGTTTAGATAAATTAACTGTATATGACATATTACGTCGGATAGATCATTTTTATTTTATGTTCACCTACCTTACCAATTATTTATCCGATTTAAAATATACTCAATCGCTCCACACGCTATTTCATCGAAACTCTCGCGACAGTATTCTACACCAGTTTCCTCAATTATCCCTTTAATGACAAGAGCCTGGCAAACGTCGTAAAGGTCACATCCTGGACAACCGAGCTGTCCGGACAAACACACTGTAAATAAGACAACACATGATCTGTTAAGAAATGGAGTGTATAAAATGCTTCTCAACAGTTTGTCTAAAATTATTTCGCCTTCTGATACAAACCTCTATAGCAGGCCCTGGGAAATTAGTCAACGTTATTAAATATAATACACCGAATATATGGTTGAACTTGTGTTTTTATACTGAAAATTAGACATACATTGTGTATATGTATTTAATATAAGTATCAGGACCGGGCTAACATTGATGGCATTGATCACTAGTCGGCTGTATGATGGTATCTCTTTATCAGTGGAACTGGAATCTCTCACAAATGTTCTTTGTTATATTTAGGCATTTCAGAACCACATCAACATGATAAACAATCGAAATCATGTTACGTACTGTTTACATAGTAAAGCCAAACTCATGGCATTTATTGTTTATATTTGCAGCCAAAATCATGTCACTAACTGTCACTGTAAACTTTTACGTTGATTAGCAAATGTATTCCTTATTGTTTGTCTTATTTTTGACAGAAATCACAAACTACGAAATTACGTCACGTTAGCGTGCATACTGCACAGCTAGATGCGTGTATTTTGACAGTTCCAAAGCCAAGGAAGATCACGTGTTGTAAGTGTTACATAGTACAATGATATAGACTTGGAAAGGTGCAACCTAAACTCAAACTAAATGTGATAATCTAACATCAGGACACGGGGTTATTAAACTTATAATTGGTCTCCGAGATCAAATCTCAATTCCATTCTCAAAGTTTTGTGGTTGAAAAAATATGGCAGATTATTGTTTTACATGTTCAGATCAGTTATGGTCGTAGACTTATGTATCGAGTACATCATTATTGTCTGATCATAATTAACTTAGATATATTTAAAGACAGACAATACATGAGATTTGAGCTCGGAGATCGATAATAAGTTGACATCGGGGCCTGAACTGTCTATCTTGAAACAAATGTATGCAATATGTTCACCTCTTTCTTCTTTATAATTGATTCTGCAGTTTTCTTCGTCTTCATTGTCTTGGCATTCTTCCGCTCCGTCACAAGGTCTTGCACATATGTACTCCGCTTTACTTTTATTACCGAAACAAATTATTTGATCATCGCTACATTTAGGTTCTAGATGAAATAAAAACGAAAGGACTAATGTTATTATTGCTTTAAGAGAAACATATTAGATACGATCTACCTGACAGTTACTAAGACAATATTATCTACACTCAGACTTGTGAACTAAAGCCATCCATGAGAAAGACAATATTAGGCCTTTATTGACAGGTGGTCTTTATTTGGAGGTCAGTTTGTGCTAAATAATGACGCTTTTTAAAATAATAGCTTTCATAGACAGGTGACCTTCACTCGGAGATGATCGCTTTAAATTATACGTTTGACAGAATAATGGAGCCTTAGAAGCAACTACAGAAGTTATGTGTTTATAATGATTTCAACAAATACCGTTTAGTATTAGACCGTGTACTACGGAAATCGTTCGGTATGGACACGGACAATTGTACGTGAATAAAAATTCACACGAACAAACGGAACTTAGATATATTTATGAATTCTGTTCACCCGACATTTGCCAGTTTATTGTTTGCACATCATTACTTACTGCACAATGTTTCATCAAGTTCACCCTGGCACTCTACTTTAGCGTCACACACAGTAGCACAGCCCAGTCTACCAGTCTCGATCAGTTTACATCCGATTTCGTCATGGGGACAAACTGCAACACAATTATACGAGTGTTTTACAGTCAAACATGTGAAGAAGGGCCACCATCGAGAAAGATATCATGATTGTGAACTTTACTGAGATTTGGCCTTTATTCGGTGGTCATTTTGTTATCAATATTCAACAGAGAGATTTCAAAGTATGGCCTTTATTCGGAGGTGGCCGTTAACACAGTTTTGACTGTATACCCATACAAAGTCATTTCCCAAGGATGTGTATGTATGTATAAATATATACATGTATATACATATAAATATTTGACAATTTAAGACATGGTTGATTACAAGTAACCATGCAGTCCTTAGGCTTGATAACTTCACTAAAATATTTGGATAAATAAATCACCTAATATTTATGTGTTAGTGACATTATTCGGCCGCGGGACAATGTTGAAACTTTAAAGATTTGTAGGAAATTGATTCACTCATCCCATGACAACGTGTTCGGTTAATATCATATATTTTGGCAACCTAATGGGTTATGTTGGAGCGAAATGGAAAAAAACGGTATATTTTGAAGCAAGATAGCACAACATTATGGATGGGTGAAGTTTTAGGTTTACAGATGGACGCAACTCATATAAGTCAATGCTTGTGTTTTGTTGTCTGTGTTACGGTATATTGGTTGAAGAAGTATAAATATAAGCTGTGTTGGTAGATTTGTGTGTCGGTGTTATTTATATTGTTATGAGCTGAGATAATTGCCTTGTGACCGTTTTAATATTTGTTGCCGTTGTTGTAAATAAGTTAATATTTTACCAGCACAATTACGTTCATCCTCTCCGTTCTTGCACTCCATCTTTCCGTTACAAGGTAAGGCACAATTACCATTAAAACACTTCACCTCACCTTTACTACTGGAACATATGGCAGCTAAAAGAATACAAATAAATCCATGTTTTAAATTATGGATGTGGATACCGTACTCCCAGTTCACTACGCTCAACTTCGGTCCATACATGGGAGGGTACTGAACAAATTTGACTAAGACTTGCCATATTAATACTATAAATAGCTTAACTTAGCTTGGAAATATTACACTTAATATTTCTAATTGAGACTCACAATATAAAGCATTTTCGAGATCAACAACAATATTCTATATGAACAGTATCCTATTGAAAGGAATCAAGAATTTAGTATAAGTCAGTTATAGTCAAGTATGCTATAAAAGGTGTACATATACATATACAAGCGTTCAAGATTTATTTCAGCAATACATAAAATGAAAAAAAAAACATGAGTACACAGTGATAATTTTTTCACAGAAGTATACATAAATATAAACACTAGGACTTTGTGGCAGACTTACATTCATAATACAGAAATAGACGGCATGATAAAATACATGTACAATTTACTAGTATATGAGATAAATAGAACAAAAAGGTACAGGACAGTAGTACAAGCTTTAATTACGTTTATAGTTAATCAAATACTAGTATTACATCAGTATTTAGAATATTGATTACATTCAATCTACATTAAGTTCTGAATTCAAACATTTTAAGATGCATATATACATGTATTTGTGCATACACAGTATATTAAACGGGTATTCAAGGAGAGAGACCTGTATCTTGTTGTACATTTATGGCATATCATTTTACTTTTTTGTAAATAGGTAACAACTAAATCTATTTTCAATATCTAAATTCGCTAATAAAGGTAGTACCATAATCGACTTTTTTGTACGAAACAATAAACAGAGAGAAACATTACAACCTGGAACTACTAATCCTGATTATATTATATAATAACAAAGCAATACTAAGATATTGGTATCAAATTCAACGTCGATCATTCTTTGAGATGTACAAGGAAACCACCTGTATTTAATAAGAAGGGGGGGGGGTCACTTGTATTGCTACAAACTGTTACTTTGCGTCGGCAAAAACACCTTCTAAGAGTATTGTAAATAGCCCGACTTAATGTCTATAATTTACGTACATGTAATTCAACGATTTTTAAAAAGAATATGATAATTAGATTAAATAATTCATTGAACTCACGGCAATCTTCTTCATCGTCATTGAGAGGACACTGTGATATTCCGTCACAAAGTTGAGTTTTTGGTATACAAACAAAGTTTGTGACCTTTACAGACGTGTGTGGGTATGTTTGTCCTCCGTTTCCTGGATACGCTGGAAAACCATACGTGTTTGCCATCCCATAGCCGTAGTTAGAGTGTTGATAAGCGTAGGCGTTATTGTGACCATAGTTCACTTGCTGTGAGCCAGTTTTGATTCTGCATGGATATTTAGCTTTTTCGAGACAAGACGCTGTAAAAGATATGGTCGAAAATACATGCGTATGTCGCGGTGAAATAAGAATAGGTAAAAAATAATTGACACTTTTGTATTGTTGAACTATTCTAATAATAAAGACAAAATCATAATTGGATTATACATTCTTTATCTCAATTGAGAAAAATAACCTCTTACCGAACTTAAATAAATAAATGTCGCCATTGTTATAATCAGGTAGGGAAATTGTATAAAGATATCAAATCCCTTTCGGCGCTAAGCATGCAGGTAATCTAATATTATACATAATGGAGAGAGTTAGGCAAAAAGGTAAAATTGACTTAATTCAAAATTGATCATTTAAAACTACAACAATGAAAACTCAATAAAGTCATTTGAGGGTTTTGTACTATTCGTTTGTTTGTTACTAAACTTTTTTGTGAGCATGAAAATATAGTAGAACTTAGTTAAAGCCTTATTACAACAGGTTACCTCTGCGCAACTCATGCGGTGTATATAAGAAATATGTACATATCCGACCGACTGAAGACTTGAGCAAGTTTTGTACAAAAAAGATACATTGACATACTTTAATTTAGGCCCTAATTAATCTTGGTTATATGGCAAAAATGTACCATTATAACTAATGTGTTCCAGGCGATTGGAAGGTTAGTCAGAAGTATGGTCCTTTTAAAATGACTATAGCGTTTATGATGGTGAATCTTGATCACAAAGGTATGATACGAAGTTATGCTATTTTGATCATAAGATTGTAAATACGTTTGAATGTTTACACGTTTTTCAGCGCAATTATGCTGCATAAAACCGACAAATATTATTGAACACAACAGAACAAAACTTTAGTTTGCATGATGATGACTGTAGATGTTTTACCTATTTTCTTGACATAAGACGAGACTCCGTTCTTGCCTTCATATCTTGAACTGTCCACTCGGGCAAGTGAAGCCACTAGGAGGAGGAGAATTAGACACTATGAAAGAGAAAATAAGCAATCAGTGATATGATTCAATATATACTGACACGTGTACATGGAAATCAAGCAAGCAAATTCAAATAATACGCGCATTATTTTATACACTCAAATGATTCACAAGAAAAACATAATAACAAATATTTCTTTAATTAAAGTTTTCCATCTACGCATTGGAATTAATTTGATTAATTCCGAGGCTCTTTAAATAAATAGAACGACAAAATACACTGACACAATGGTCTACTTTTTATCATTATTTTATCAATAAGACACAACTGTACAAATAAAAACTGATTTAAAAATAAATTAATACAGTGATAATTTAATGAATTACAACATTATATACGGTCAATGAAGGATTCCACAAATGTATTAGAAAACGTAGATTATTAATTATATTTACTCGATTCATTTCAAATCCAGTTGAAGAGTCACTTATCCACCAAGTTATAAACTTGAATCAATACAAGATATACATGTTAAGTTAAATTGATACTAAATTAATTAAACTTATATTTCCGTGATTTTTTGCCGTGGGATATTATGTTTTGTTACTATATATGAACGCTATAATTATGGAGAAATAATCAATAAACATAAATAAACTTGATCACGACCTTACAGTTTGAAAATATGTCAACATTCCGCAAGTTTTCCACTTCGCTGTGATATTTTATGCAGCGTTATGAATCGAACCCGGATCGCCGGGGTCAGCACTAACCATTAGACTACGACCGCGGTTTGACACACGCTCAAAGGCAGTATGTTTAGAACATACTTCTGGAACTAGTTAGCACAACAATTGTCAAGATATTGTTAATATTCGTGTTTAAGATAAATTCTTATTCGTCAAGAACCTCAGATCAAGCCAGTTTTTTGTATTGCGATATTTGTATGCTGTCAAGGGACACAACTCCGGAATAAGCCTGACATATTTATAAACTTATTTTCCCCCTTTGTCAACTGTGTAGCGAGTAAGGCGTATGTGCTCATAAACTGGTTCCCGTTGACTTGCCTTTTGGTGCACTGCCACATGGAACGGGAACCAGTTTAATGTGCCCAATTCTTCTCAAAATTGTTAATATTGCTAAAAGAGTACTGATAGCTACTTTAGATCCCCTAGTTGAAATATAGAAAAATATTGATTTCTTTAGATATTGCATGGATAACTATATTTTTTTCTGCATCAAATTAGATTAATGCTGTGCTATTGCATATTTTCACCATGAATTTTCATTTACGTTGATGTTCTTTTTACTTTAATCTTTGAAAATGTGCTGCTCCAATAAACTTCGATGCAAATTTAAAGCGTAAATTACTCAAAGGAATGTTTAAATAACCGACAGAAAGGTCATTGTTTTTATAAAGGAAACCTATACTTTTTAAACATTTCCAAAATATGTCCGCCCTATTTTGAGATCATTTTTTGGGAGTTATGATCTCATTGCCTTAATGTATCATTCAAATTCATGCCGCCAGGAGTGTTATATTGTATGATTTGTAAAACTTTATTTGGCCTTTCAGACTTTGTAGCACTATGAGAACATTAAGTGATAGAATTATACAATGAAATGCAGACTATATGCATGCTATACCTGCATGAATATTCTGAATTATGAAATTGCGATCATTAATAAATAATTATAGTCATTTACTAAGTATAGACACCCACCACCCCCACCCCTACCACCGCACACATATTCCTTAGGCACCAAACACGTGCACTAAGAATGTACTTTACTTTGGTTTGCATTATTTACAACGAAATATATTGAGATATTTACCCAAGTACGTTTTTTGTCCCCTGCCCCAAAGGTACTAATTATTTTTTCGGGCTTGGTTACCTTGAGATATGCCTTATGGCTTTCTGGAAAGCTTACCGTAACCCTAAAACCGTGTTAATGATCACATGTAAGTACATTATATCAGCACGCTGACACACTCACCCAAATATTCACATAAACACATACCCCCCCCCCCCCCCCTCAAACGCATACAAACACAAGTATCGCTTAAATACAAGTATAATGTTCGCTAGTAGCAAATTTGAATATTTCAAATTATAATTTCATTACAATATCGAGTTTGAATGAATGAGAATCAAATTGAATTATTGTTACAGAATTTATTGAAATGAATTTCGTCCTCCGTTTTCCTTGTGGGAGCGGATCATTACATATATTGTACTTAAAGATGTACTGGTTCAACAGTTATTAAAACACATTCCACGTCAATTATATACAACACACTTTCATGGAAATAGTTTATTTAACATCAAATTATTGTCAGCAAACAAGTGTTTTCCATTATCTACAAAATATTTTTATTGCAAAACTGACACTTGCATTCAGATCACAGAGCATGTTATATTTAAAAGTGTGAACACTTGCTACAAGCGCATCAAATTCAAAATATTTATCACCGAAGTCCATTACTTCCTGTTATTTTCAGGGCCTTTAAGATGAAGCTGCACACATTATAACACATGTAGTAATTACGTTGCACTCATACCTATAAAGAAAGGACCATTATAACGTGCCGAATTTAACTACGAATCTGTGAACATCGTCATAACAATAATAGTTTTAAACTACCAGTAACAGATCAGTTAAATTGTTAAAAGTTTGGGATCTAAGCCTAGAACAAACTGTAGTTAACTATTACATGAACTAAAACATGCATGATCACTTACAACAGTCGCCAGGAGATTCGTTATTGCTAATTGACAGTAATCAGGAAATCAAACAACAAATTAACAAAGCTGCCAAAGATTCCATGGTGTGTAGCTTCATCGATTGCATCTACAAATTTAGCTTTCAAGTATCAAACTATAGTTGAAAAAGATAAACATTTATGTTAAAACCAACTGCAGCAGCTGATGACTAAATTTAAAAGTAAATCATAATTGGTGTTAATACACGTACAGTCAAACATGTGTTAGCGGCCACCTCCAAAAAAAGGTTACCATGTGAACAAAGGTCATTCTTTTATAAAATTGTCATTGATTATTTAGAACAAAATGACCTCCAAATACAGGTCAGCTGTCAATAAAGGTCACATTTTGTATTTCCCAAAGATGGCCTAATTGTTTACATGTTGGACTGTAGTTGCACTATAGTGCTGGAGAACACTTGTGATAAAGAACTAACATCTCCTAGGCGAAATTATAACTGACCATGGTCTGCCATGGTCACCACGGTATTTGATGGTTGACCATCTCATATCATGTTCGACTATCAAATACCGTGTTGGAACAATTAAGATCAGGAGCATGGTCGACCATGGTTAGAGAATATGGTCAAACGTCAGGCCATGGTCGGCCATGGCTGACTGCTGACATAACCACATGAAGTGTATGTACATGGCTGTAATAAAAATGGGGAAAAATGATAAAAATTTGGTTTAAGTAAATTGATAATTAAGTTCTTGATAGATTAATGATTTACAACTGAAACCAAACATGACAGGTACAATTATTAGATATATTATCATTATGAATTTATAATGAAATCAAGGACTTTTATACATACATATAAGTCCTTGATGAAATGAAGTGGGTGGGGTATGATGAAACACCACAATTTAAATACCTTTTTAAAAGGGGCGTAAAACTCAAACAAATAAACAAAATTAGATGCTTAGACCCTGGTCCTTAATTATAGTTGTTATTTGTCAGTTAGCTGTCATTTAATGATCAATTATGAAGAAATTGAAAAATATTGGTAGATATATGGTAGATGTTACTTAATGGTTACAAAGAGGTATTAAATACTTAATTTAGGAGATCATTTAATGTTATTGTATGTGTGCTTTTTTAAACTTACCCTTCCACAAGGAGCCCACAACTTCTCCACACATGGAGAAAAATGTTCATAGTTCTAAGTGTTATAATGACTGGGTCTGTCTGTCTGTCACATTAATCAGTGGACCACAGTCAGAATTCATATACTCTATAAACGAGGTGATTATTACAAACATAACATGTCAATCAATCATGGGAGACAACTATTACAGTACGCCAGTCAAACAAATTGTCGTTGAGAAAAATGTGGCTATTTCCCAGGCAAAATGATGACCATGGTCTGCCATGGTCACCACGGTATTTAGGTTGACCATCTCATATCATGTTCGGCTATCAAATACTGTGTTAGGACAAGATCAGGAGCATGGTCAGTGAATATGGTTGATCAACAGGCTGTTGATGTTGTAACGTGCAGGGGTATATATACTTATCAAATAAAACTGTGTGACAATAAATTGGCTACCTTGCCTGGCTGATTCATAAAAACAACTAAAGGTTTATCAAAATATAAGATGTGAATAATTCATCTATACCATTAACAAGACAATGGTTTCTTCAACCTACAATACCATACAAAACTTGCTTTACTTAAGCTTTCCAAGGAACAACTTGATCTAGATCACTTCTTCTTATCATACAGACAATGGCAAGAAATGAGTTCACCGTAATACTTAATGTTACCAATATAATATCACAGAACAATGCTGAGCAGTTCTTTCCTGTGGTTTCACAAGGCACAACAAACAAAGTTTAAGGTGCACACTGTGGTCCGTGCACAAGAGACTCAACTACCCAATAAGCACGAGTTTCTGCTGCTTTCGTAATTACCACAAACTATATATAATTATGCTTGTGGCTATAGTATTTGCAAGCAGAAGGTCAAGATACTTTTAATTATTACTGCTCTGTAATAAATACATTGTATATCTCAGTCCCAACAGTCATCCCAGAGATCATATCATCCTTGGAAGGCCAAACCAGATCTCTATGAAAGCACTAGAACTCCTGCTTTTATAACCCCGTTCTAAGACGTAACTAGTCCAAAACAGGTCCGGTATGTGTTTCATGTAAATAGAAAATCCCCGATTTCAGTCCCAGATTCCAACAATCATTCAACAAATGATGTTTTACAAACAACATTACTGTTTAATAATAAAAGAAGTCTTAAACATTGCAAATCGATGTACTATAAATAAAAATACTGAAATAATAGTCAGTCAACCTGACTTACCCATGTTCAAAAATACAACTGACTAGTCTAACCTAAAAGCGTTTTATATGTAAAATCCAATGAAAAATAAATTATTGATTTCAATCACTAGAAAACTAATTTATTAACACTTAAAGGAGAAAACAATCCCAAATAGTCTAAATTAATCGAATTCTTCTAAATAATAGCAAGGACTTATAGGTCCTTGATATTTATAGTTGCAAAGTTGTAGCAAAAGTAGAACTTCCAATTTTAAGAATTTGTCCATTGTGACCATTGAGTAAACAACACAGTTTTTGCGCATGACACATCGTCTTAATATGATGAACATTTGTGCCAATTTATTTCAAAATCCAATCATGCATGACAAAGTTATGAGCCGGACATGAAAATGCCGTTATACACTTATGCATTTGCAATTTTATAAATCAAAACTTCATCAGTATTCATCTGGATAAAAGTGTTGTAATCAAGAAGGGAGTTAAAAAAGGTTTTTCACAAATCTGTCCTGAAAAATATAAGTCCAGAAATAATCTAACATACGTAACTGTTTGATCCTTTCTTCATGGGTCCACTTGCCTGGGGTAAACTTATAATTCCTTATATTATTCCCTATCGAATGATGTGTTTTAAAGGATTTTTTTATCAAAATGCCTATTGACTACTATATTATTTCATGCCCATGATGGTCAGTCATGGTTGTTGAGCATGGCCCGCAATAATCAACAATCTTTTGTTAAATGGCACCACAGTGGTCAGCCATGGGGTTGATCTTAAAGTTGATAAATTTACCATATCTATAGCATATTAGTACTTAATTAATAGTGCTAAATGACAGCATTCCTAACCTACAAAAAGTTTTATATAAAAAACCACCTTCACAAACAAATCATAAGAAAACACAAGATATTTCGTATAATTTATCAATATATACCACAAATATAACAAATATTGTATGTTATTATGAGTATAAATCAGCATGCATTATCATAATTGTAATATAGAAATAACGGTGTGCCACAACAGACAAATACCAAGAAAAGAATGAAGGACAATAACATTCTATAACTGTATTACTATGGAAACTCAATCCAAATCAAGTGTCTAATCAGCTAGGAAGAAATCTAAACAATCATAAACTAGTTAAAGGCTATCATTACAAGATGTCTTTGATATAATCAAAAACAATTATACAGAATAGTTTTGGCCAATTTCAAACCAACTATGACTTTGGTCACAGGACTTAAAACTTTTATTCTCATTTTAGGAGACATAATCTCTATTAACCAAAATAATAAACAGCTAAAACATTGTCTCAAATCTAGTGTTATTTTAAGGGAAGCAACATTAAAAACTAATTGACAGTAAATAGAGAGACATCAACTGAGATGCTTTGTAACAAACCTCAAGGGAGATAAAAAGAAACATATTTGGTGATCATTTAAACAAATAAAAAAGTATTCAGAAACTTGTTCATCATATAATTAGTTCAGCATTTTAATTAAACTCAATAAAAAAAGATACATGTCGATCTCCTTATGTGAAAATGAACTTGTAAGCTACGGTAACTGAATGATAAATGATTTCAGATACAACCAACTTCTGAACATTCATGCAAACTTATGAAATATAATTATAAAGCATATAATACAATATATCAACAATTATAAATATTTAATAGCTTGTAACAAAACAGTATGATATAATGACAATTTCATTGGATAACATAAAACACATGTACATGTAAATTAGCAAAGTAGTTGAATTTCTGCTTCCAGTACTAGATGTCCTCACAGGGTTCCATCACAGCCCGGACCATGAGTTTCTTCCCTAAATTTACTATAAGATTAATAATAGGCCAATAAGTGGACTAAAATTGTTTTCCTGTTTTGTTTTTTAGTTTCAGGATTACAACACTACTGTTGGAGACTACATTTAGATGAATTTTAGTGTCCCCTTTATCTCTGAGTAAGAACACAGACCAAACCTAAATTATAACACAATTTATTAAAGCCCTTATTGTGCAAAAAACAATGTTATTTGATTACACAGAATTAAGCACAAAATTTAGAAAAGGTCTGAGCAATAAGATTGAAGTTTTGTTTCTGAATGTGTGATGATAATTTTCAAAGAATTTAATCATTTTTGTCGAAACAAATTTAATCATTAGATATTTCAAACCAAAGTCAAAATGCATAGAAAGTACAACTTAACATCATGGTTTTGTACATGTAAGGAGTCCATTTAAGGACATGGTCAGGCTCCTGATGCCTGCAATTACAATATTGCTGTACACAGAAACATATGCCATTTTGTATTAACTACGGACAGGTTATGACATATACCTTAATCATCTTCCACAGCAGACACATCATTCACAGCTATATGAGAATTGTGGTGCAAATTTGACACATTATCATCCATTTACAGTTCAGTAATTGGCTCCTATCATATACAATTATCATCATCATCATCATCCCAGACTCTCCACCAATTACACCTTGTCTACAACAAACAAGTGTTGTTTGGAGAATGGATCTGAATGCTCTATAAATTCTTGCGTGATTATCTATAAATGAAATACAGTCAAGTCTGTGTTAGCAACCACCTCAAAATAAAGGCCACCCTGTAAATGAAGGCCATGATTCTTAAAAAAAACATCATTGACTATTTTGTACAAAATCACCTTCAAATAAAGGTCACCTGTCTATAAAGGCCATGATTATATATTCCATACATAAATCATACAGACAGTATTATTTGGAACATTGTATAGATTTTATAACTTGGTATGGTTTATTAACCTGTCAAAGCTGAATAATTACATGGTCGATGCAAGCATGTATTTTTAGCTTCGTTGTGATTCGATAAATTTCGTAAGTTAACTGATAATCTTCATTAAACCGGTTGCTGTATTGTATGTGAATTGGAATTTATTAATATAACGGAACATTTTCTTGTTGTAAAATAAACAGAAACTATCAACTGTGGTACGAAGATAAAAATAAACGCATTCAGTGACCGTGTGATTATTCAGCTTTGACAGTTTAATAAAATCACACTATATACATTCTGCACTTAAGATAAAACTATTTCAGGAACAACATCACTCATCAAACAGACATATTTTCTGACAGTACAAACAATACAAGAATATGGTTCACATTGATGTTTGTTCCTACTGTGATTTCTCCAAACATCACATGAAAACTTTCACATGTTGTTTAGACTTGATCATGTTTGGCATAAACAGTTTCCATCATGAATTAATTGATTTCTGACTGGACTGTTTATATTGTATGGCTTTGATTGAACAAATTATGAACATAGCAATGATCACTTGTGAAGAAAATATGTATAATATATTGAACAGGTGTGTGCAGGAAGAAGACATGTAGAACCATACCTTACTCTAATACCTGAGATCAGAACATTCCTTCCTAATTATGCTAATAAATATCACCTAGATAACAATAATGCCATTAAATGTTTCATGAGTCAATTGTCTGCACTCCTACCTATGATGATATAAACACCTAATTTTATCATTAAGCCACATCCGTTTTCAATACTCAGTAATAATGTATTTGCCTTGAATATTAGTTCATGAAAAATAGGTCTGTAACAAGATTAGATGTTTAACAATACTACTATAAACATTACTAATCCTATTAATTGGTATTCAATTTTATTTATCAAGGAAAATCCGAGTTACCAACATAGAAAATTTCAAAATCGTAAATGTCTCAAAACTAAAATTCATACTAATTTACGGGAAAATTCTTAATGTGCAAAAACAGTGTTCAAAAACAGTGTATCTTAATTAACTATTTCTTTTTTCCTAGTTGTCTAAAATTTTATCTGCTTGCACATACTTACATGTATTGGATAAAATGAAAACATCTATGTTTGTCTAATCATCAAAAAAAAGCTTTATTCCATCAAAGAATGAAGAGAATTACTTCAAGCACATAAATTGAGCATTACTGATAAACATTTCTGAAAATCTATTCTACTATCCATTAATGTGCAATAATATTAAATTACCCCTCAAATTGTCAGTCTATCTAAGATGCAGATATCTGTAAAAGTTAAAAGTTATTACCAGAACAAGGACCTTATGTCCTTAATTGAGATTTCTCTTGAGGGGAATATTCTAGGCTTGAACAAGGTCTATTATCCTTGAAAGAACCAAAACATGTAGGGTCTAGTACTGGAATGTAATAATGTACACTAGCTTCCTTACACTACAAATGACACAATTGTAGCAATGCTCTACAGTACTAGAACAATCTTTTAATTTCAGAAGAAAACCATAAAATGACAAACTACAAAATGTCACTTCTCAAAAAATTCAAAAAATCAACGCAAGCAGTTTTATACAGGCATACACTGCAGTAATTACCATATATATAAATGTCAATGTAGAATTATATAATGTAATTATTCCCGGAAGAAATAAAAACAACTTCTAATTACTAGAGAAATACATGGTACAATTTGAAATATTAACTACAAGTTGAAATCGTACATAAAACATCAGCGTAGGAAACTCTAATTATGTCAATTAGGAAGAAACAATAAAATTATAATCCTCACAAGTAATTCTTCACAATGAGATTGAAAATCATATAATAATGAAAAAGACTCAATTCCTTTGTAAATTCCTTAAAACTGCATTAATTTTGTCAATCACATACGCCATTAAATGGACTGATAATTGTGTTACATGCATGATTCAACCTGCCTAAATGTTTATCAGTCATTTGTTCATGACGCAAGAAGTAATTAGTCAATGTTTTATTTATTATATTAATTTAAGAAATGATTATTTGACAGCAACAATGGACATTATATCTTTAAATAAAATATTAACTACCATAACATCATAGCACCTAGTTTGACAATAAACCCCTCCCTGACTCCCCACCACTGTCACATGGGAGATATATTTGTATTGCATCAGGAGTGCATGAGATCATAAAACATTATAAAAAGGTCAGTATATATATAAATCTTAGATCAAGGATCTTATCACTTATTTCTGAGTGAAAGTCTAAACTTTGACCAATTACAAGCTGGCATTCTGAGACTATTATGTCTTGAAACTCAAATGTATTACCCTGGGACCCAGAATTCCAATGTTAGTGTAAAATTGATCATCATATTTTGTTCATTCATCCTTCAATAAAATCTTAATATTTTAATGATCTATCTTGGTACAACTAGCAGAGAAAAGTATTCATCAAAATTAACAATTCAAAAAGCAAAATTTAGAAGACATTAATTTTCTATAACATGTTATTTGTCTAAAATATATCAAGATTTTCTAAAACTAAAAAACTCTTTACTGGCTTATTATTACAAAAAAGTGCAAACAAAAGGTAACAACATTCATGCAGATTAATTAAGTCTCGCTTTATAGCGAACAAGAAAAAATTCCATTTACGATTTTTATCAATAATAAATCCAAGTTTATATAAAAATTGATTGCTACATATGCAGACTATCAACTACCCTTTAACTTCAAGTCTGAGCCAATACTGATTCCATAATTAAAGATAATAAATAATATATGTAGTTTGAGAGAGTACATGCTTAGACAATAGACACCTCTAAAATGTAAGGTTAGACACCTATAAAACATATTCTTGACTCCTGTATAAAGTATCTGTAACATATCTGAGACCAAATATTATCTATTGAATGCAAGATAAATATTATCAAAATAAACATAGTTAAGAATTTAAGGTATATTGAAGATAAATAAACATGTATATAGCATTAATAGCAAAAACAAGCAAGCAAGATGTGTGATGACTGAATGGTGAACAGACAAATGTTTGTCAAATCAAAGTTTTAGTAATTATCAAACATACAACAAATCTATAGAGAAATAATTTGAATTATAAACATGAAAATATTTTATTAAGACAGAAACAAATCATACACAAATCATACACAAATCATACACAAATACTCATACAATGGTATTGATAAGTTAATGGGTTTCCATAACAAATAAATTGGTTTCTACATAAGATAAATCAATTATACACAAGCTAACACAAAATTAGCACAGCTGACAAGTGTTTCTGACAGCTTCTAGGTTATATTAAGCGTGCAAGGCACGAAAATCATCACTGCTTTTGTGATGTTTACTTGTCACAAAAGTTTCCACACAACAAACAAAACCATTTAAAGGATCAGAATCTTTCATTAATCTTGGTCCTTATATGGATGTTGCTCTACCATACAAATCTATTAAACCTTAACGACACACATACACTGTTTTCATAAACATATAGTTGTATTATAATGTATGATTTGCTATACAATCAAATAATTATACATGTACAAATAGCAGTTAAATTCTGTGTAAATAAATATATGAGTCATGGTTCATGAACACAATAAATCCAAGCATTTATACTTCATGCGTCCTGCTGAAGTACATGCACACTTAATTGTTAAAAGTCAATGTTTTATCTTAGTTTTTCTACCTGTTGTTTCACAGCCCATTCAACAGCTACGGTCATTTCAGGGCTGTCCCATGCAGAGACAGGGGAGAGAAGATGCAGGGCATTCATTACCCTATACTTGTTTCCTGGTTCCTTGTCTTGCAACATATTAGTAACTTTACAGACTGTCCTTATTTCTTGTCCAATAAAATGTGCTGAGAAAATAAGTCACTTAAAATATCTTTCATATTTCAAATTCCCCTCCCTTGTGATATATTGCATAAAATTCAAAATATGAATGATAACTCATACCACCTCCAGCATGATTCAACTAATTATGAAAGGTAGATACTGCCAGACAATAACTTATGAAATTATTACATTCACTTCATATAAAACAGCAACAATTTGTTGAAGAAACATTCACTGTTATAAAATAGTACTTAATATTAAGGAATATAGCATAAATATTATTAATAAATTTTCACAATAAAATAATTTATGTTCAGCTTAAAATTTATAGACTAGATATATTTCAGCACTTTTACCAGTATACCTGTAGTATGGAGCTGAAGTCAGTCAAACACATATGTACAACAGCTTTAAGTAGTCACTAACTTTAGGGAGAAAATGTCTTATTTAAAGCCTACAATGTAGAACTTTGTGGTTTATATAATAAAATGAATGCCAATCTAGTGTAGTGGATCAAATAATTTTCAACTCAAGAATAATAATACAATCTGAATAATTTAAACTGCATGAAACTCATTGAGTATTCAATTTAAAATAAAACAGGATATTATAGCTCCTACTTTAGATGAAGATAATTAAGATCCATGTAATGTACTTTGCAGTATCATATTTCTACTCATCACAATAGCAGGACGAAACAAGAAGTCTAAGATAACAAGAACAATAGATAATACATGGAAAAATTAGAGCAAAAGAAAATTCATTACATTATGACTGTATAATATTCATCTATACAATATGGTATAATTGTCAAAAATACCGTACAGTGAAAGCGTTTATAAAGGATTCATGAGGAAATACATTGTATGACAAAACAGACCAAACAACACACAAGTACTGTAAATGCCTTTATTGTAACAGCAAGAGTTTGTTAAAATCTAATTAATGCTTTCTTAATGACTCATGTAACATGAAGGCAAAATCCACTTATCAAAGGAATTACGTTAAAATCTGAAATTCAACATTTTTGGGAAAAAAGGGTGATTATTATACTTCAGGTAACTCTTGCCAATGAAATCACATTTACAGTATTTAATATATAGCTTCAGGAATGTGCATAGTAAATGTAAAAAGGCAGTCATGGTTCTATATTTGTTCATATAGCTGACAAACAATATATATATATATATTTATATAATGTATTTATATTTACAAAATATTGCTATTTTTCAAATACCAATGACAATTTAAATATGCAGATAAGTCAATATAATCAAGCTAACTTGCAACAACAACTTATCTTAATTAAGATTTACTTTTAAACAAAAAATCAGGAGACTACGTCAAATAGCTGTTATCCCTTGACAGAATCAGGGTTATTACAAATGCTACTCAGTCAGGCCTGTATGATGTTTAACATAGGCCAGACTCAATAAAAGGCTGCATACATTCGAAAATGTCTCCTGGCCACAAGGTTATTAAACTTGAGAACTAGTCTTAAATCTAAATTCCATTCTCAAGGTATAATTGTAGACAAGATAGGGCTTATCAGTGTTAAAACACATTTTCAGATCAGATATAATGTCAGAATAATATCACTATAATCATCTGACCATTATTTACTTATTTTTATTATAAACATTAAAAGACAAAATATAAGATCTCAAGTTTTATGACTTCAGTGCCTCATGGTCAACTAAAAAAGCCATAAAACTGTGCAAGATTTCTGTCTCATGTTAGACAAAAGCATTTGTTTGAATGCCATGATGATTTATTTCGTATTCTAACTAATCAAAATTTTTATCTCAAACTCAATAGATGAAAACAAAGGCCTTCGGATCGATTAAATAAATACATCAATATTTCATTTCGGTAATACTTACACATATAGGAGATGTTACTTTTGTATAACAAGAATCAAGGAAAGTATATAATAGAATGTTACCAGGAAGAACAAACACAGGAGGAAGTTAATAGCTCTGTGTTCTGTACACCTATTTATATCCAAATATCAACTACAAAATATATTGCATTAACTATACCAGAGCTTTTTGTGCATTTAACTTTGTACAAATTTACAATTTCAAGAAAACCTATGTTACTAAGGACTGTAGAAAAAGCATATCCTGTGAATGCATGTGAATACCACACAGCTAAATATACTAATTTTCCTGAATGTATCTTGGACAAACAAGCACAAAGTGCTTACAACATGTTTTTCTTGGTGACAGGCATTATCAAAGCAGCCAGCTTTATATCTTCATTTACAAGTGTGTCATTCAACTAGTTGCTGGTTACACAACAAACTACATCAATCCTTAATGTAAATCCATCTGGTGAGACATGTTTATGGTATTGAATGAATCCTGTCCATTATTATACCCTGATATAAGATCATACTCAGCCTGGCCTGTACTCAGCTCACAAGTTGCCTTCATCCATAAGTGTGTTCATATCTGTTGTAATCCTGTCCATATAATCCTTGTATTTTCCACCCGGCGTAAAAATAATATCCATCAGAGCTGGATCATTAAAAGTTTCAAAAATTATATTCGCCCGAGACTTGGACTTCTCGGTAAGGTGACGTTTAATCAGTTGCTGAAGAAGCTCTCGGCATTCTTCAATAGAATGTGACAAAAAGTTTTTATCATACGTGAAATCCACCGTGTAAAAACTAACAACAGTCATTGATAATGAATGAAATTTTTGTTTGAATGACTCGGCTAACTTCAGCTCATCAGCGTTAAATTGATCATGTCTGTAAAGGATTCCTATCTTTATTACAGTCTTTATCACATACTTCACGATTTTGTCTGCATCTTTCTTCGGCATATAATCCTTAAGTATCTTGCATGTGTTATCTAACACTCGAGCAGTCGTGTCATCAATAAAGAGTTTGACACTCTTTTTCGTGGACATTTTTCCGATCAGCTTCTTCTGTACTCGAAGCCCTAGCCCCTTGGAGTCAAATCCAGCTCCTGGTTCTGACGCCACTAAAAATACACAAAAATAACACATCAGTAAACTAATAAGATTCTGGTTTTTATACTATTTGAGGCCAATACAATATTTCCCACTTCATATCCCTTTCAGAAAAATTTGAAAACTGATGATTTTCTTCCACATTTGGAAACATGAATTTGCCCCTATATAACTGAAAAATCGTTAAAAAGGGTCTGAACCCAAATAAATAAACATCATTATCCACTACAGGATTTGTTGGCTTGTTTCTTTACTGCCTTTAATTGTTCCCTCTCTTGCACACTAATGCTCAAGTTTTATCACCAGTTTATATACAGTCCTGTATGATGGAAAACTGACATAAACCATGTGTGTATAGGATGCATGCCAGACCTATAACTTCTTCCTTATATCCCAAACATAATCAGACTAGTGATAGGACATTGGTTGGAAATCATAATTGATCATCAGTTGGAATCGGTTGAGGCTCAGATCCGTCTTTCCGTTATAACATTTGTTGTACATTATTCAGTTCTCATTTTGATGTACAAAATATAAGATAAAGGGTGTTTCATATGTGCATATGAATTAATTTCAAACAAGTCATAATAACAGAGCATTTAAATCTTAAACAAGAGAACTATAGCCCTTGGAAAGTCTCAGAACTGGGAGTCTGGGATGCTTGCAAGCTTCACCTTATGATAGAAAGAACTTGTATGTAATATTTCATTCTGAATTCAGATGTAGTGACTTATAATACCCTTTGATGCGATGCAAACACAGATGCTAGTGCAATATGTTCATATCTGATGATCGATTATGAAAATGTGACATCGATCATCGACGAGCTAATCTACTAGTAGCTAATCCATGTTTTCCGATCATTGGTGCATCACTAAAAATAACCAACTAATTTAAAGTGTGACATTTTCATCCATGTTGTCTAAGGGATATACATTTCCTTTTGTTAGGACCTGTTAGGACACAAACTGTGGCCCCTGGTGCTTAGACAATGCTAACTAAGTTAATAATTGGTAGAGACATTGTTCCTTAAGATATAGGACACAAACTGCAGCTCAGTGCTTAGACAATGCTAAGTTAATATGGTAGACACATTGTTCCTTAAGATATAGAAATGCAGACACTTTGGAACAGTAGCATCATGTCTTGTGCTTCCCTGAATACTGCCAATCATATTTGGAATAAATGTCATAGCACATACCATGTAGGAGTTATATCAACTTACCAGTCTGAACTGTAAGCTATAGTAAGATGAAGATGTTACAGTTTCTATATTGATGGATGGTTTGTTTCAAACTAAGGTTGTCAGGTGACTGCAGACTAATATCACCGTGGAAACCAGTTTATTGATCTAATGGGAAAATGGGCTAAAACACCATTAATATATCTTCCCTATTTATTAATTTTTCGTGTCTTTGCAACTTATATTTAAACTATATTAGTGAAACTGTTTCCCAAGTAATTTGCTGTTACAAACTGTCCCTCAGAGACATTTTTATTTACTAACCTTAAGTAAACTCAGTACTACATTTTTTATGAGGTTTTGTGACAAGTTTGTGTTTTAAAGGATGAATTGAACGAAAGCAATGTGTTTTGGCTTTAAGGCATTACCCCTAAGGCCATGGAAGCAATCTTGATTTATTGAGTTACAAAAGCCACATCCACTCTTAAACAGTCATTTTTTCAAATATAGACATTGCAATGTTTGCAAGTAAGTCAAAAACCAATGAATTTAACTAAAAACATAAGTAACAAATTCAACCAGAAAATGAACATTTATTTGTTGTTTAACTGCCCTGATTTGACTGCTATGTCATTTCAGGGCTCAGCCCCAGCAAGAGGGTACAACCACAAAAGAAGCACATCTGAAGCATGTTTGAAGTACAAATGATGCTTCCCCCTGTAGTATCCAAGAAGTACTTTTAAATTCTTGCTTCAAGAGTACCTCATAGGTACAGATAAAATTAAATAAATCTCAGTAAATCAAAGAAGCTCATTTTGAAGTCCCTGTTCCAAATACATGTATATTAATTAGCGCTTCAGATGTACTTCAGTATGCAAATTAGGATGAAGCACATTTGAAGTCTCTAGTCAGAAGCACCTTTGAAGTACCAACAGAAGTCCCACTGTCAGTGAAGCACTTCAAAGATTAATAGCATCATCAAGGTGCCTACATATAATAATTATACATACAGTTAACTGCTCAATCAAAGATCAATGGATTAATCTGTCAGTAAAATCTTGAAAATTTGACATTCCTACTTTTTTACAGTATATAAGCTATTGCCACCATACATTGAACTTTCTATTATGTAGGTACTTAATTTCCTAGTTTTCTTCTGTTCATTTCTATTCATAGTAATTTTTAAAATTTACAGGTCGCTTAGAATATTCATTATTTAAATTAAGGTACTTGGGAATGATTCTTATATCACATACAAACAATTATTCTGCCAATAATAGGACTGTCAGATATAGCAGCTAAGCTTTAAATGCTTCATGCAGTCAAAAACACAACACATACCCGGTACAACTCGCTTTCTTAACAAAGAATTGACAAGATAAAACCAAAACTCACAATTTGTATAAAATAAAATATAAACAAATCTTAAATCTATTCACTTTTTTAACTTACACTGTTATTGCTTTGAAAAATATTTATCACAGTAAGCCAAGATTGGTTCACTTAATTTATACCAGTAGAATTTGATGGGCTTTTATCTATTTCAGCATTTAAAATGTGTAGACTTGTATGATTTTGTATGGCTTGCGCATAATGCACTGAAATCTCAATCAGTAACAATCATCACTATAATTTATTTATTGTCTTCATCTGAAGATGGGTATCACTAAATTCCATTCTGTTATTTCTTAGACCAAGCAGACTAGCTTACAGGAACAATCTGCATACAAAGAACTCTGGTGTCCCAAAACAAGCTTTGGTGAATAGACCTAAGTAAGCAGCTTCAAGGCAGTGTGTAATTGTTCATGTTAGATTGTAATAGAATTGATACTTGAATGAATCCCAGGTGCATCTCTAAGTAAAAATATAATGAATGATAAAAAAGACTAACCTTTGTTATTGAAAAAGAAAGTGACCCTGACCTTTAAAAATTGTCTTACAGGCAAGTGGCCCTGACCTTCCCTAGCCTTTGTCCTACAAGGTAAAGTGACCCTGACTTTTGTCCTAACAGGTGAAATGACCCTTACCTTTGTCTTACAGATGAGTGGCCCTGACCTTTGTCTTACAAACTTATGGTATTCTTACAAGGAAAAGTGATCCTGACTTTCATGTTAAAGGAAAATGACATTGACCTTAGTCAGGTAACGTGACCCTGACCCATGTCTAAAATTTAGTGACCCTAAAAACTGTCGCACAGTCAGCACCATAGTTTACTTTCTATTACTAAATTTGGACAATGGCTTGCATATAGTCAAAATTGTCACTTGATCAAATCATGAGTAAATGAATTATCAACGATGACAAAAAAAAATCATCATAGATTTGTGAATAGTGATATATGAAATGTAAAACAGCATGAACACAGATTTCAAGATATGAATTTGACATGAATTTGACAAAGAGAAAAACACGCAATTTGTGATCCGAGTATTTAAACACATGAACTATATATAAATACAGAATAAAACACATGAACCATAAATACAGAGTAAAACACATGGACTAAACACAGAGTTCATGACTGAACTATAAGCAACTAACACTACACATAAACTGCAGATATGGTAAATGATACAGATCATTACAGCTGAAGCAGGGAAATGCCATCATCCATCAAATAGATGAAGACATTAGAGAAACAATAAAGCAAACATATAAAACAAATGATTCAAGAGTCTTTACAAGATAAATACTTAGTTCTGTGATGTTTCCCAAGATTCATTATCAATATAGATCATAAAATAATTGACTTAGTAATCTATCAACATGCTACTTACAACAAATGACTAAGCATTTATAAAGCGTTACATCTCATCCACATTTTTTCAGTTAAATGCATGACGAGGGCTCAGCGCAACACTGTCGTAACTTGTTCTTATTTCAGTATGAGTTACGACACTGTTGCGTTGAACCCTCGATGAACAGTTTTTCCTTTGATTCGAAGCATTTCTCTCTGGGTCAACCACTAGGTTATTTGACAACTAGTCCAGCTTTAATAATGGAATTAGTAAATGAAAAAATAACCACAAACTTCCAGACACCAGCTGGACATGAGTGGGATTTAAGATCTCTCCTAGAGGTGAAAGTAACTACAGTCAGTGACCATAACCATTCTATTATGGAGGCCCCTTAAATATCAACACTGTTTAAGTGAAGTATTTCAGTAATTTAAACAAGAGGGCCAAGATGGCCCCATATCGCTCACATGACAATCACTGTTCACTCATTAAAACATTGTTTTGTACCGGTGACCTAGTTTTTGACCCCAGATGACCCATGTTAGAACTTGTCCTACATATAAATAAGACAAACATTCTGACAAAATTTGGTGAAGATCCAATCAAAACCATGAAAACTACAGCATAGACAAGGTTTTCCTAAGATTTGACCTCGTGACCTAGTTTTTGACCCCAGACGACCTATGTTCGAATTTGTCTTACATATCATTAAGACAAACATTCTGATTAGGTTTGGTGAAGATATGATCAAAATTTGACATCTAAGGTGTTAATAAGGTTTTCCTAAGATTTGACCTTGTGACCTGGTTTTTGACCCTAGGTGACCCATATTTGAACTTGTTCATAATAGCATTACGACAAACAATCTGACAGGGTTTGGCCAAGATCTAATTAAAACCATGACATTTAGAGCTTTTACAAGATTTTTACCTAAGATTTGACCTGGTGACCCAGTTTTTGACCCCGGCTGACCCATGTTCAACCTTGACCCACATATCATTGAGGCAAATATTCTGACAAGGTTTGGTGAAGATCCAATTAAAACTGTGACATCTACAGTGTTATCAAAGTTTTCCTAAGATTTGACCTGGTGACCTAGTTATTGACCCCAGATGATCCATATTTATACTTGACCGTTATATCATTAAAACAAACGATTTGACAAAGTTTGGTGAAGATCCAATAATAACTGTGAAATCTACAGTGTTAACATGGTTTTTCATAAGATTTGACCTAGTGACCTAGTTTTTGACCCAAGATGACCCATGTTCGAACTCGTCCAAGATATTATGAAGACAAACATTCTGACAAGGTTTCATGATCATCCAATCATTACAGTGACTTCTAGAGTGTTCACAAGGTTTTCCAGCAATTTGCCCTAGTGACCTAGTTTTTCACAGGAAATGACCCATTATCAAACTTAACCTACATATTATTAAAATAAACATTCTGACAAAGTTTCATGAAGATCCAGTCAAAACAGTGATTTCTAAAGTGTTCACAAGGTTTTCCCTTATTTGGCCCTGGTGACCTAGTTTTTTACCCAAAATGGCCCAATATCGAACTCGTCCGAGATTTTGTTGATATTAACGTTCTGACCCAGTTTTGCTAAAATTGAGCTAAAAATGTGGCCCCTAGTGTGGTCACAACATAAAGTTTGACGACGCACGACGCCGGACGGAGAGTGATCCTAATAGCTCACTTTGTGACATGTGAGCTAAAAAAATATTATTTAGCTAAATATACTAAGTTCCTTACATTACTAACCCGTTCCCCCATGTGCTTCATACTTTCTAAATTGATATGCATGAGCCAGAAATGGGAGACCAAAAATGTTAACTTTTCAGATCTTACATTGGTAACTTTGGTAACCTTAATTCATCATTAATAACTTTAAGTACCTGTATATCAACTCTTCAATATGAAAGGTCAGAGGTGGAGGACAAAATTTAATGATGTGATTGATGCCTTGAACCAATTTAAGTGACAAAGGGAACATGTGCAGCAACCTGGGTTTAATCTCGAACACCGGACATCTGCAGATTTCAGATAAAATATTTTATACTATGAAGTTTGTATGACTGAAGTTTTGTATGACATACAAACCATCTTATAGTGAGGTTTGTATGATGAAGATTTAAATAGCTAATGTATGGTGAATCTATTGTACAGCAAAGCTACTTGCACATTAACTGTCTTGTAGGATTTATAATTCTTATTGATAGCAGTTAAATAATTTTATCTTACCTATATGTTTAAACTGAAACTATACACTTCAAACACTCAGACACAATTTATCTTAATTCAGTTTTATAACATCTGATCAAACTTACAGTTAATATATGATCTCATTCTGTAGTACAACGGGAACAAATTAAGTTGGAAAGTAAAGACCAATCGTGTGCAGGAGATGCACAAGTATAGGAACAAGAGGGCCACATTGGCCCTTTATCGCTCACCTGAGAACCAAGGCCAATAATCAATGACCAGGTAATATAGTTTCCATCTCGTAAAACATATTTTTACGTAGATTATGAGATCAAAACCAACAATGAAGGTATAATACTGTAAACCAGCTAAAACGTAGCAAATTTTCTAATCCAAGGGTCCATAACTCTTGAAGTTGTGTTCCGATTCCACCCATAACTTAACATGTCCAAAACCATAAGGTCATACACATTCATTGTAAATATGATTAGGATCGGTGAATAAATGAAGGCGCTAGAGTGTAAACAAGCTAAAATATAGCAAATTTGCTAAGTCAAGGGCCCATAACTCTTGAAGATGCGGTCCGATAATTGTCAATAATCGAACTTGTCCAAGATCTTTTGGTTATACACATTTACTGAAAATATGATTAGGATTGGTGAATAAATGAATGCGCTAGAGTGTAAACAAACTCAAATATAGTAAATTTTCTAAGTCAAGGGCCCATAACTCTTGAAGTTCTGGTCCGATATTGCCCATAATCAAACTTGTCCAAGATCTTTTGGTTATACACATTTACTGAAAATATAATCAGGATTCAAGGGCCCATAACTCTAGAAGTTATTATCAGATTTTGCCCATAATCGAACTTAGCCGAGACATTGTGGCCATATACATTGTGAGCAAGTTTAATTAAGATTCGTAAAGAGTTGCGGTTGCTAGAGTGTAAACAAACTAATTGTGGACGGACGCCGGACGCCGGACATTCACCGATCCTAATCAGGTGAGCTTAAAACTTGACTGGAATTTTCAGACAAATTTAGATTGTTTATTTTATATGCAATATACTTCACCAAATTATATCACAGACAATGGACAACTTAAGGTTAAAGGTACCACAGTGTGATCTAATATTATACTGAGTTAATCTTAAACACTGACTTACCGGTAAGAACATTTTCAGAGTTAGAATCCAAGTCCTCAAATACCCACATTTTGCCAAGAAATCAGAAATAAAACGTCAATTAGTGATCATAGCAATATAAGACCACGTACCTAAGCTTGTGTTACAATTTAATATAATGTTAACATTTACTTGTTTTATAAGGCCACTTCAATACAGTGTAACTTCGGAATACCAAATCCTAAAAAACCCAAACACTTCCAAAAACTGAACTAATTACTTCATTCCTTTAATTTTTTATATCGTCTGTACTTCGGAATACCAGACTTCCAAAATCCCATCACCAATTAAACATTTAGACCATTTTTGCATAATTTTACTACTGAAAACTGAACATTACACAAATTACCCTGCAGCTTAATTATTATATTATCAGGCCTTTTGTAACAGAAATGCAGAAAAAAGTTCTTATCTTTTTTAGCCTTTTAAAATTCATTAGATTCCAAAAATAAATCTTGGATGTAAAAATGTATTCTTTAAGTTGAAATGCATGCAAAATCTCGTTAAGCTTCTTCGGATTCCATTAAAAGCAACACGACAAAACACAACATATACAAAAAACTTGTACATAACTTCATTCACTTTCTACGAAATTAAATAATCGTATAAAAAAAGCATTCATGGGCTATAGGATTATACTTGAGATATTTGCATGGAGACCTTAAGAGAACATAATCATTATTGTATGTAATACAGTAAGTACATTTAATTGAATCAGCTAGCTAACAAAGATGGAAATATACATGAGAAATGTCATTAATTAAATCAATTTATACATAATTCTGGAACTGAGAAAATTTAAAACTGTAATTGGAGAGGTTGAAGCTGTTATTGTATCCTCCACTGACACAACAAAAATTTCATTTGTGAACTAATTCACGACAAATACATCAAACATCAAGTTAACATGGTTTTCAATTTTTAGTGAACTGGAAATACATGATAATTCGGATAACCTACAAATTAATTCCCCTGTCAAAAAGTCATTTATATTTCATGTACTATTAATGATGTATGCAGGAAGAGTTCAACAGGTTATTTATATTTCATGAACTATTCATGATGTATGCAGGAAGAGTTCAAGAGGTTATTTATATTTCATGAACTATTCATGATGTATGCAGGAAGAGTTCAAGAGGTTATTTATATTTCATGAACTATTCATGATGTATGCAGGAAGAGTTCAAGAGGTTATTTATATTTCATGAACTATTCATGATGTATGCAGGAAGAGTTCAAGAGGTTATTTATATTTCATGAACTATTCATGATGTATGCAAGGAGAGTTCAAGAGGTTATTTATATTTCATGAACTATTCGTGATGTATGCAAGAAGAGTTCAACAGGTTATTTATATTTCATGTACTATTCATGATGTATGCAAGGAGAGTTCAACAGGTTATTTATATTTCATGTACTATTCATGATGTATGCAGGAAGAGTTCAAGAGGTTATTTATATTTCATGAACTATTCATGATGTATGCAGGAAGAGTTCAACAGGTTATTTATATTTCATGTACTATTCATGATGTATGCAAGGAGAGTTCAAGAGGTTATTTATATTTCATGAACTATTCATGATGTATGCAGGAAGAGTTCAAGAGGTTATTTATATTTCATGAACTATTCATGATGTATGCAGGAAGAGTTCAAGAGGTTATTTATATTTCATGAACTATTCATGATGTATTCAAGGAGAGTTCAAGAGGTTATTTATATTTCATGAACTATTCATGATGTATGCAGGAAGAGTTCAAGAGGTTATTTATATTTCATGAACTATTCATGATGTATGCAAGGACAGTTCAAGAGGTTATTTATATTTCATGAACTATTCATGATGTATGCAGGAAGAGTTCAAGAGGTTATTTATATTTCATGAACTATTCATGATGTATGCAGGAAGAGTTCAAGAGGTTATTTATATTTCATGAACTATTCATGATGTATGCAGGAAGAGTTCAAGAGGTTATTTATATTTCATGTACTATTCATGATGTATGCAGGAAGAGTTCAAGAAGTTATTTATATTTCATGTACTATTCATGATGTATGCAGGAAGAGTTCAAGAGGTTATTTATATTTCATGAACTATTCATGATGTATGCAGGTAGAGTTCAAGAAAATTAAAAAATTCCACTCTACAGTGAAGACATCATGCAGTCACTAAAATTATCAGGATAACATTGTAAAAGATGAAAATGTTCAAGGCAGACTACAGAACCTTAGGGTTAGAGGTCAAAGGTTAGAATTAGGGCTTAAAGGTTTCTAAAGATTTTGTCATGATACAAGCAATGCAAACAAATAAATATAAATTCAACAGATAAAATATTAATGATAGAAAACCCTAACTACTGGTCAAATGTTTACTGATCATGCTAATCAAAATGAATCCTTTTTTATCAAGCCCAATGCTACCAAGCATATTGGTAAATATTATTATTATTGTTATTATACCATATTTATATAATGCTAAATTGTCCGTAAAAAAATAACGTTCAAAAGTGCTTTACAAATTTACATGTAACATAAAAACTGACTACGGTACATTAATCAAAACAGATTACAGTATATTAAAAGCATGTACATATTATAATGTACAACTGCAGTCCCAAGTTATTTATAATGTTATAAATATCACACTGAAAAAGTATCAATACTTTATTTTTTAGGAGTTTAATAGCAAAATATATAACCAATGATATATTTTGATGTTAAATCTTTATTGCGCAAATTTCATTTTTAGGAGAAAAAAAATGACTTGAGAAAAATCAGATATGTGAATTTGGGCTAGAAATCAAGAACACCGACTCTCATTCTACAAGCAATATGCAAACTAATCAAATTCAAGCAATAACAACAAACATCTAACAACAAGAAATAAGAATACATTTTAGTATAAAGTCAACATGAGTCTCAAATATGTATGAGGAAAGGAAACATCAACGGATGGATTTTTTGTAAGATGAAAAAGACTTGGGGGATAGTTATTTCACTTTATGATACTTCACATTAAGTAGGAAGTATTCTGCAGAAATAACAACATAATAAACAAATGAACTTGTTTGATGCAAAACAGAAATCGCTGAATAACGTCGATCAGTAGTTATATGGGCTTTCTTGGATAATTAATTCAGCGAAATTTAGGAACAAGTAAACAATTCTTGAAGATATTTAAGAGCTGCAATGAGTAGCATGCAGTGTCATTTAAACTCTGGAAGTTCATTAAGAGACCTCACTACGATCATTTGCCAGACACTCTGTGAACAAATCCAACTTTGCAATTCAAAACTTAAATATAGCCAACAAGTTCAAACATTTTTAGTACTTAAAGCTATGATATCACTGAGCACATCAGACTTTTTGAGTCAAGTAGTATTTAAACAAGCCCAACCAATATATTCGAGTCAATCATGCAGCATTATTAGATATTTAATTTAACCTCTGCAGTTACGTTGAGCCAACAAGATTTATAGTCCTAGATGTCTAACCAGTATTATTGAGTCCGTAGACTTATATCATCATATATATATTGAGCCAACCAGATTTTAATTGAACCAACAAGTCTTATATTATACTAAGTCAACAAAGCTTTGGAAGTGACAACAAGGATTTAGGGAGTCAATAAGGCTTTTGGTAGTCAAATAATCTTAGGCAATCGACAAAGTTTTAGGGAAACTGGACAAATCTTAAGAGTCAAAAATGCTTCGGAGAGTCAACAAATCTTTGGGAGTAAACAAGGCTTTAGGGATTCAACAAATCATAGAGAGACAACATTAAGGATAATATTTAAGGAGTTTTTGGGAGTCCAGAAGTTTAGGGAGTCAAAAATGTTTTAGAAAATCAACAAGTCTTTTTGAGATAACGATCAACACTGTTTATTAGGAGTGAATGACAACGCTTAGGGGATATCAATTCTGTTTTAGGGAGTCAATCAGCATGTTCTAGGGAGTCAATACTGTTTTGGGGAGCCAACAAGTACATGTTTTGGAGACAGCTATATTTTAAGGGAGACAACAAGTAAGTCTTTAAAGAAGTCAACCAAGCTACACAATTATAAACTGCAGTCATATAAGCAAGCCAACTTAACATTAGCCCAAGAAAGCATTTCTGATACACACATATTAATGTTATGGCCAGAGACATAATTATGTTTCTGTTATCTATAGTAATTAGTGAACAATGGTCCCAGCAGATCTAACCATCTCACAGTCTAAAACTTTGGAAAAATGCACAACCATATTGTCAATCTCAATGCATACTGATCACAATATGAGAAAAATTTGGAAACTCTAAAAATAAGACTTATTAATGAAGAACTGGTTTACTACAATTGGGTCATATTAGGATTAAATGCAGAGAACTGTTAATATAATGAAGTGTTATCAATATTTAACAGATCTGACATCCAATTAAAATAACAAGGATAGTAGATTACAGTACTAGACCTTTCAAGTAATTTTTATATCAAACTTGCCAGACCACTTGTGCAGAATTCGCCTCCTGGTTTATTTAAACCTTTGTATTTACAAAAACAAAACACACCAGACTAATATACAACAAACAAATGATTTTGGTAGTAATATTGTCATTAAAAGCAAACTGTCCTTTAAAATATGCTATTTTCCCTGGATTTAGAATAATCAAGTTGTTCTTCCAGTAGAGGGGTGTTATAAAAGCTACAGGTTTAGTCTGAATATTTACATAAACCTTAGAACTCAGAACCTAACTTCAAATCAATTCTGAAAACTCAATGAATTGGAAAGAAGTGAAAAAAATATTCATTTCAAGACAACAAATTTTGAAAATGTATACAGATGAATTATTTGACAAACTTTCAAGAGAAACACTGACAACAAATAAAATACAAAATAGAGACTTCCTGAGTGTATTATATGAAATATGTTTAAGTTCAAACATTTACATGAGGGCAGTTATTTAACCAGTGGTGGCTGGGTTGTGATTTTGGCTGTAATGGTAATTAAAGGGGGCTATAACGTACTGCTTGTCCCCCCCCCCTCCCTGTTCTCAGAAAAATAAAATTAAAATTTAAGTCTGTCAAATCTGAAATTGCTCACTATGGGCACGTATGTACATAACTGTATTTTGGTGACTGAAACTGTGTGTCAAACATGACATTGTTAGTGTTGGACCTCAAGTCATTGATTGACACAAAGTATTCAGTATTTAGTTAACTCAATATTAGAGTGCTAAGAAGTATGAATGTAATAAGAAAGCAGTCAATGTAATTCTAAAGACATTTAAGATTCAGCATTGACCTCAGCAACACAAAGTTACCCTGTAAATATCTCAAGTAAATATTTGTTTAACTGACAGTAATTGTAAGTGGTATTGATGTATTGAAGTTTAAAAGTTGAGAAATGTTCCAAGTTGTTGAATTCCTCAGGAGCCAATTAGAGTCCGCCACTTATCATATACAGGTATATACATGATATATACAACTGACACAGTAATTTATGAAAGCTGAGAAAGTAATCAATATTAAACTTGTCACAAAACTTGTAATTAAGCAAATAAAATCATTTTGATATAGATTCTCAAATAATGCCCTCCCCTATCAAATAGTGATTCATACTTCATGAACTATTCATGATCAAAGTATGTAAGATTATGCAGTAGTTCAAGGAAAAATCTTGACTTCATGAATTGACCTTTCAAAGGTGTGGGTATCTGAGTGATTACAGTAATAAATGAAAAATGGTAAATTATAATACATCAAAACATTTGTAAACTGTACACATAAAAAATACTACATTTGTATACTTACTGTATTTTTCATATTCCAAGTCTATGTCAAAGTCATCCATATTGGCAAAATTAAATATCAAATGAATCTGTATCATAAAATACAAATGTAATCCAATGTTCTCATAGAATTCTTTATTCCTTCAAAAAATCAGTTTCCATAAATTACAATCCACTGTATATATAAAGCTTAGGGAATTACTTCTCAAAATAGTTCTCACAAAATTCCCACAAAACTGTATTTTCTCTAGATAGTGAACTAACAGTATTTAAAATGTATGTTTAATTATGCAAATTCATTGCTATAGAGATTATTTCCAGATTTTCCAAAACCATCCTGATTTGAACACATTTGAACTTTCCTATTTAAATCTTGTATAAATCATTAACATATAAAAGAAGTAAAATTATTTCCACTTCTGCACACAGACTTTTATTTTTTAAATTTTAATCCAACAGATGACCGTCCTATTCAATAGTTCCTCCAAAATGAAGAAAAAAACGTTTAATAGTGAGATTAAAATAGTCCAAGTATGACGTTTGGCATTGATTCCAAAGTGATAATTCAGTATTTGGCTGACACACTGCAGACAGTAGAGAGAGAGTGATCACATATCTAAGACTCGCTCTCTATAAAGTTACAAGACGACTCAGTCAGACTGTAACCACAGATTAGTGTAATAGAAATAAATAAATTGCTGTGGCTGCATGACTGTAAGCAGCAGTATACTCTACTTCCTCCTACAAGTACAAATGTATGCTACATTCATCATCAGCTAGCTATGAGGTATAAAGTCAGTCATATATTTCTGTAAACTGAGTGCATTTGTTACATTGAAAGGCTTGTCTATTTCTTAGTCATTTAAAGCATAAACTTATTTCTAATTATAATGTATACCCATAACTACTGTAATGAAATTAAGTATTGATCGATATAATAGTTTTTTCATAAGACTTTTTTTTAGAGACACTGCTAGCACACTTGATGTCAAAAGTACCAGGGATGGGGTAAAATAAAAAAAAATGAACCTAGGTTAATAACAATCTGAAGATCGTCAACAAAATTTCCTACTAATGTAATTGTAAATTTGAGCCTCTATTAGGTACAAATTCTCAAGAGTGAGAAGTCTTATTTTGTTTCTTTAAAGAGCTAATTCAAGGGTCAAATGAGAGAGAAAAGAAGCAATGTTTTAGCATATTTCTTGTAATTCTATCCTTTTTCAAAAATTTGTATTTTAATGTTCAACAGTTTTGTACTGTTCAGCTATATTATTATGAGATCAACATAGGATTCATCAACTCAGGTAAACAAATATTCAGCTGAACTTAAATTGTAACTATACAATCAACCCAGAAAATTTCAGGGAGCGTCGTCAGAGAGGTGTGTTCAGCATGTAAATCGGAAGGTGACTGCAAGTAAGTGACTGTAAAATAAGAATTGTACCACAAAGATTTCCCATTAAGCCAGAGTGTTAAGTGCAGATTCCACATACCAAGATATCTGAGTGCAAACTTTAAATCACTGTAGCAAATATTATATTCTTCTTTCATCTTATACAGTGCAACCTATCCAAAGCAAATCCCTTTGGTACAGTAGCAAAATTATGTTGTATTTAAGAGGATTTGCTGAGGCTGATGTTACAATATTTATAAGTTACAAGACACCGCCCGAATCTAAAATTAATAGTCAAATTGTGCAGTGGGAAAATATCATGCTGTTTTTGAAGAGCGATTGTTGCTTAACAGAGCCGGACTACTCTGGAGAGTTTGTACACTGCAGACAAACCTGTGTGAGTTGCTGTGTCAAAATAAAGGCTACCCTGTGAATTAAGGCCACATGATAATAAAGGCTATATTTTGTTTTTGGGTGGCCTAATTTGTTGACAGGTTTGACTACAGGGCTCAAATTTAACTTTTTTTTGACACTAGCAATTTTTTGCTTAAGTACACAAAATTTGCAAATTTTGAAATTCCGTAGCAATATTTTCGCATTTGTATTCATATTATAACAAAATAGGTTGTATTTTATGTACATGTAGTTGTATTACATAAATAATAATAAGTTATTAAGACACTTTCAGTTCCACTTGCAAAAAACTGCTAGTGGTCGTAAAATGAACTTGCAAAATCTATTTTTCACTAGCATTTTGCTTATAGTTTGCTAGACTGTTAATTTCGAGCCCTGGAATGGATCGGGTATAAGAATTTAGATAAGCGCTCAAAATAAATCCATGATGAATTATTATTTTTATGATCACATTGAATTCTGTAATTTTTTAACAGACAGATATGATGAGATTGTAGAATATAATATAAAATTATTTATATGTTAATGTTAAATATATTTTTGCCAAAGACATAATTTTCTAGCCAAAGAAAAGACGTCAAAATGAAATGTAAATTATCAGCTAAGCCCCGAGTTTAAACGTTAAAATTTTTTGAACTCAGCAGTATTCAAAATTGCAAAAATGTTTCAATTTGAATTAATACCAATAAATTCTTTTTTTAAAGATCTACACTATCGATACATGTATATATCAATAAATTTAAGCCTGGGAAGTCATTTTGTACATACATTCACTCTACTTGTTTATTATATGTGCAAACATTAATATAAGAATCCAGAATTTTATAGAACCTGTACTGTATCACAACACTTTACATGGGATGTGAGCATGTATACGAATTTTCTTGGCACAGAATAAACTAGGAATAACTATCATCTGTTCTTATCCTAACAAGAAGTTCTGATAACACAATGGTGGGGAATTAATGTTGTTTAGATGTTTTTATTACATTGTTATTACAGGATGTGTTTTTTAAATTCTCATGTTATTCATAACACATGTATCTATAAAAACTTGTACTTCAGTCTACAGTTTACAGCTTCCAATAAACATCAAATCTAATACCGGGTATATCCCGGTAGGACAAAGCTACTTTTCTAATTAATCATCCATGGAATAACACCAATTAACAAAAAAATAAATAAAATACAGTAAAATCATCTGTTTATATTATGGATTATTCTCTCATATCAAATGTAACTTTCAATTTCAGACATGTATATAAACAACTTTCAAACAATATCCATTCCTGAAAGTATATCCAGAATTCCACCTATAGGCTTATCAGCACTTTGATTAGATAGGGAAATAAAACACAGAATGTTGCCTCACAAACTTTATCTACTGACAAGTTTACTTCAGTACAATTGGTTTTCAACTTGTCAAGTCAACAATAGGTGAGAAAACGATCAGGATGCTAAAGGAATGCAAACCTTTGATTGACCTCTGAGTCCTGAGACAGTTATCTTAGTGATATCTAACCTACAGGCTCTTCACTTCAATTATGTGGTCTGTTGATTCAGACCTTTTATTCAAAAGTTAAGCAATGTACCAGCTATTACCAGGAGATTGACATTTATGATTGTCAAACATGTTACCAGGTACTAATTGCAATTTAATTAAATATTGGTACAAGACAGCTACAATACTATACTGTCTAAACTGTGAACAAAGACCACCCTAGAGAAAGATATAAGTTGGCCTTTATTGACAAGTGGCCTTTATATGGTGGTCAATTTGTTCAAAACAATTAATGACTGACATCAAAATGGCCGTTTTCCTGAAGTGGCATTTATTCAGAGGTGGTCCTTACATTGTTACACACTGGTTTGACTTTTACAATTTTTAGTTTTGTATATTGTAAACTGGCACACAAACCGAATGTGGGAAGTGATATGGGTTGAAATATAATACCAGGGCACTCATGAACTCATTTCATGTAACTTAGCTATAATTTCCTATGCATTGCAACCAATTATTCTATTCATTTCAGTAGAAATCATAATAGAAATTCTGGAGAAATTCCACAGAGAAGTCTTGTTTAAACAAAGAAATAGTTTGAAAGTATAAGGTTGGAGAAAATTTATACCTGTACACTTCTAGCCTCATATACAAACAGTTTGAAGTAAAACAGACTTGATCTATAAAATTGAACAAATTATTCCTGAAGAAAAGTCTAATATTAAACTCCTGATTATATACATGTACAGGTGTGTAGGTACAGGATATAGTCAAACAATTGTGCTTAGTACACATGACCTGTGAAAAGAGACCACCCGACTGTAAAGACCAGGGTTAAAGGTCATAAGACATGAGACCAGTACACCACTGTGCATACATTCTGATTGAAAACCATCTCCAAAATGAACCAGTACACCACTGTGCATACATTCTGATTGAAAACCATCTCCAAAATGAACCAGTACACTACTGTGCATACATTCTGATTGAAAACCATCTCCAAAATGAACCAGTACACCACTGTGCATACATTCTGATTGAAAACCATCTCCAAAATACTGTGCATACATTCTGATTGAAAACCATCTCCAAAATGAACCAGTACACCACTGTGCATACAGTCTGATTGAAAACCATCTCCAAAATGAACCAGTACACTACTGTGCATACATTCTGATTGAAAACCATCTCCAAAATGAAGCACCTGCAATAGAAACCCCCCACCTTCATTATGGACCACCTCCATTAAGGACCACTTCCATTATGGACAATCAGAAAAAGAACCACCTCCATTATGGACCACCACAAACAAGGTCCACCTCCATTAAGGACCACCTCCATTATGGACCATCAGAAAAAAGGACCGACTCCATTATGGACCACCACAAACAAGGACCACCTCCATGAAGGACCACCTCCATTAAGGACCACCTCCATGATGGACCACTACAAACAAACAAAGGACCAAGTTATCATGGGATCTAGCTTTGAGGTGAACTGAGACAGATGGATTAACGGACAGTAAACCTAGCTAAATTCTCCTTATTCCGCATACACCGGTAGGGGACGTAAATAAAGGCTTCCCTTATAAGGTGGTTTTTGTAGAAACATTTCATTGACGATATCATCTTAGTAGAATCATAACCACTTTTATACCAGAATAAAATATAAGCTGATGATAAAATGTTCATACATTTTTTTCTCATTTTAGAGATCAAAAATGGCAGGCAGCCATTATGTAAGTGGGTTTTATTATATTACAGATATATTAAATAGATATATTATAAATCATTTCAAGACGTATGTTTTATAATACTAAGTAGATAATAGTGTGAAGTATGTGATAATTGGGGTATTTTAATGGATATAATACCACATACTTATCTCTTCATCCAGGTCATAATCATAGAAAATAGCATGCCTGAATTACAATGGTTTATCATCAACAATAGTTACAATGTAAGATCTAAATACATCATCCCTGTCTCAGTTCCTGAGGGGGCTACATGTGAATGTATTTAGAATAATTGCTTGGAGGAATTTTATTAACCTAGTTCCAGTGGGCCACACAGTGCAGCATCTTTAATAAATTAAACTGATATTTATGTAAACAGAACAACATTTTGTTCATACTGTAAAACATGAAGGTCCAAGAATAACATTTAATCAAAGTACTGAAAGCACTCATGGTAAGTGAATTTTTACATTAACATGTAACAGAGGGATACGGACATTTGCCCCCCGGACATTTGCCCCCAATGAAAAAATGGTCATGTGGACATTTGCCCCCGAGTAGAAATGGTAGGTAGGACATTTGCCCCCAATGAAAAAATAGTCATGTGGACATTTGCCCCCGAGTAGAAATGGTAGGTAGGACATTTGCCCCCAATGAAAAAATAGTCATGTGGACATTTGCCCCCGAGTAGAAATGGTAGGTAGGACATTTGCCCCCAAATGCTTAATTCTTAGTGGACATTTGCCTCCCAATGCTTATTTTTCAAGTGGACTTTGCCCTCGCCAAAAAACGTTATATATTACATTGGTTCTAACAAATACTTGAAAAATAAACATTTGGGGGGCAAATGTCCACTGAGATAATAAGCACAAATGTCCTACACTCGTAACAGAAACTAATTTGCATGGCAGATGTAGCAAATGCAATGACGGCTATCATGAAATCTTAACTATTGTTCAGTTTCAAATAATAAGGCATCCAAACCCGAATAATCATCACAAGAGACTGAAAATTCAGGGAAAATCACTCATTTCTGTAGTTACTTAATTATTGAAATATTCAGGTTCAACAAGCAGGCAGCAATTGAATGCAACAAACCCTTATGCATTAGAATTCATTCTTACTTTCAATATGCCATTATAGATAATATAATAATGTAAGTATAGGCACAGTTTTGAACTTAATTGTAATGAAGGACTGTAATGGTCAATTGTTTTATATGAATGTTGTAAACAGCTGAGACATTGAGATGTGCCAGATATATAATGAAAGAAAATTAAACTAGTACCCATATCATGTGACTGCATGTGCAAGTCTATGTGTAAGTTCAGTTAATTTCTACAAGTACTTTCAGTCTGTCTGATACATTTTGTGAATTCTGATACACAGTGATAAGTAAATAAAATGAATACACATTTTATCAATATGCCATCAGAGTCATGTCAATATGACTGATATGAAAGAAATTCCAGATTTAACAATAAGGAAGATTATAACACTATGATTAATGCCTGATCTTAACTATTCAAGGAACAAAAATCAGAGTCACTATTTAACATCTGTACCTACATGTATATAAGAAAATTTGGGCCAGACATTTATATTTACACATATTGATTTTATCCAAAACTTACAAATTAGCTAATTTTATACAATGTATTTAAAGCTTTATTAATTTTATTCATTGGCATTAGTCAGCATATACAGGCTGATTTGTAAGATATTGTTCTTAAAAAGCAATATTCCAAACTAAATGTGAATTGAAATACCTGCAAAGCCCTAAGTTAAATTCTCCCCCCCCCCCCCCCGACACGATGCTTGATTTTTTACTAGGCCTAAAGAATGGTACATCCATTGTCTTAATTTTGACATTTGACATAATTTTGCTACTCCCAAGTCCCGAAGGATGTTGCTTAAATGTTAACATGAATATTTCAACTTTTAATACTGTGAAAATGTCTAAGGAATAAACTTTACATTCAAAATCAATCTTGACGAGAGTTTATGGTGGCATGCCAGTAAAGGGAGATCACTGTGTAGGCAATTACAGTTGAATAACTTAAGTTACAAATGTAATAATTAGTTAAGCCATTTAAGACTCAAATGGAAACTAAACTAGAGATTTAGTGAAGCACTGTTAAATCTATTTTCAAAAAGCAATTAATGGTATGAAACTTGAGTCAGCTTTAGAATACCCTATATTCATAATACACAAGTTTTAAACATTAATCATAAATTTCTAATTCCATAATACTTGAAATCTAGCAATCACCGAGTGTAAATTATTACTTTTACAATTGTATTCAGCCACATTGTTAACAACATAACCGATTCTTTATAACTTGTACTTCTTACAAGATGGGAAAATTTGCAGCTGGTTGCAAGTTTTATAGTATAAGATATCAGCCTAGGATTGTTCATTTACAATTTTGATTTCTGGAAAACAAATAAACTGTCAGTAATATGTTCATTTCCAGATGCCTTGAAGTGAACTAATAGAGAGAAATACTTGAAAGTAAGAATCTGTAACAGAGTAAATTAGTACTGATACCATCACAACTCAATGTGAACATAACATGAGAGCAACAGTTTATTTAAGGCCTAAAGAAGAATTGTTTGTTTCCGGTTAACCTGGCACACACTGATTTGTTCATGTGACCCCAGAATTTTTATTGTGCCTGTGGTACCGATAACCTCGCAAACTTTCTCACTTCTTTACCATGCACACACTATCACAATAGGGCCAAGAAGATGGCCCTATATATTGCTCAAATGACAATAATTGTTTACTGATTAAAACATTGTATTGAGCCTGTGTCATGATGTCAGTTATTATCAAGGGTTTCTGTGATTTGACCTGGTGACTTAGTGTCTGCAGACCCCAGGTGACCCATGTTTGAACTTGTCTGTGACATATCATTAAGACAAAGTTGAAACATTCTAACAAGGTTTGGAGAAGTTCCAATCAAAACCATGACATCGACAGGTTAACAAGGTTAACATATCTAATATTTGACCTGGTGACCTAGTTTTTGACCCAAAGTGACCCATGTTCGAACTTGTCCTACATATCATTAGGACAAACAGTCTGACAAGGTTTTATGAAGATCTAATGAAACCACGCAGTGTCTTCTAGACACTGTTCACAAGGTTTTCCTGCAATTTACCCTGCTGACCTGGTTTTTGACCCAAGATGACCCATTATGATACTTGTCCAAGATATCAATAAGTTAAATATTCTGACAATGTTTCATGAAGATCAAATCAAAACAGTGACTTCTAGAGTGTTCACAAGGTTTTCATTCAATTTGCCCTGGTATTATAACCAAGTTTTTGGCACCAAATGACCCATATATGAACCTGTCCCAAGATTTTGTTAATACACACATTCTGACTCAGTTTTGTGAAAATGAACTACAAATGTGTCCACTATAATGTGTTCCAGTGGTAAAAATTGACGCTGGATGCCACAGTATGACAAACGACTAACAAACACCGATCACAAAAGCTTGATCACTTCAGAGCACTTGTGCTCATGTGAGCTCAAAAGTGCCAACCAACCTATCCTTTTGTGTCTCTTTGTAAAATTTGACCATTTTTCGAGTGAAAAATCTTAAACTGCAAGTTTACAATATCTTTTAAGGTAGTAAAAGTATACATTTCCTGTTAGCGTGTTGAGTTGCCCAAACGTTGCACTATATATATATATATATATATATATATATATATGAGTTAAATATTTTGTACTGCGTTGCAATAACATGGAAGTTTATAACATGTATTGGAAAAGTCGAATTGTCAAAGTTCTTGCCCTTCTAAATATATACGGGTTATAAGCAAATTTTGTTTTAGAATTTTGTTTTTCGTGACAAACCCCTTTGGTCTAATCTTGACTCTATCAACCATGACACCTCCATGTAATACCAGTGCAATGAAAATTCAAAACATGATTTTTTATAACTTTCTCAAGCAGTAGAGAATATGCTTCTCAGCAAGTGTATTTAATTATCATACAAATCAAACAAGGAAGATAAAAGACATCAAGTATTGTTTAATGTACAATGCATTACTACCATTGACATTTAGAATTTTATTACCATTATATATGTAGTGAGCCTAGAAACTAAAATTTCAAACAAGTAATTGTGTGTACTGAATAGCTTATTGTATACTTAATAAACCAAACTAAAACAATGAAACATCATGTTCAATTAAACATATGTTTTTTTATCAAAAGGGCCATTTCAAGTGCATTATTTTGTTGTTACATTTCTTATGCTAAAATTGGATTGTTTAATCCTGAGTTAAGGACAAATTTAAATTAAATATAACATTAAGTCTTCCCAATAGATGATCTTTATCTTTTGTAAACACAGTAAGTATGATAGTAAACACAATAATTTGATAAAACAAGAGTGCTGCTAGCGGTGCCATTTTTACGCTCTTCTAAACACCAACTCAGTAAGATCGTAGTGTCCACTAATGAAGTTTATTGTTGCTACTGCATATTAATTTTTGCATGCCGCACTTTGATCACAATAGCTCTACTTCTTTGAAAACAAGACGAGCTAATAAATACTGTGGAATCATTAATTTTCACTGGGGATTTAATTTTGTAGATTTCGTGGGTCGGCTCATCCTTGAAATCAAATCCCATGAATTTAGATGCAGAGATATGAAGGCTTTTTGTTTTCAAAAATCAAAATCCACAAATTTATGTCCCCACAAAATAGCCATTTTAGTAAAATCCAGGAAAATTGAGCCCAAAGAAAAAAAAATGAAAATACAGTATACTATTAACTATACAAAATTACTTTATATTAATACAATCTGATGTACTTACTGTTTGGTCTTGGAATAATTTTCGTATCTCAGGTGAATTTGCCAACAAGAAATCAGTTTAGAACAAATCTGAAATAACATTGTACAAAATTTAATATAAGTAATACAGTACAAAGAAACAAAGCAGAATCATTCGATGAAAGTAATCTGAAGTAGCCTAAATGTTAATTTCATTGACAGAAAACTTCATCTAAAACCACATTGTCTTTTATTAAAAGGTACCGGTATGTGTCATCACTGTGAGTATAGAATGGTACTGGGTGAACGAATGGTGACATAGGTTCAAATCTCAGCTCTATCCCTTTCTATATTCCAGTCTTCCCATTCCAACTATAACTAAGCTGTGTACAGAAAATCACAGCAAACGGATCAGGCGTGTATCGGTGATTTACACAATGAAGAATCATGAAAAACATTCAAAAACAGCAGGGACATAAATACCCGGCTCTCCTGAATCTTATATCCAGAGACTCTCTCTGGGGCGGCTCTGAAATGACCATAGCAGTCAAATGGGCCATTAAACAACAGATAAGAACTGGCACTGGTTCTTAAAACTTAAAATTTGACATTATTCTCAAGCCAAAATATTTCATTTATTGCAAAATCAAAGACTGGCTTCGGACTAAATTACGAAATAACTAAAAGATACAAACAATCATTCACATAAGACACTAGACAATGTCTGCGCTTTGTGATACTCTTAGACTTTCAATTTAGTATCTTAAGAAAGATAAACATGGGAATAAACATACGTTATAACTTAAATCAATAGCATCAGTTAAAAATTACATCTCTGTGATCAGTAAAATCTTAATACTGTAAACAGGGTTAAAGTCATTCCGGTGGACCTAGATAATGCTTCATCACACCCATAATTTCGCTATGTCCATACTTCATTTATTGTAGAGCCAAGCCTGTGAACAAAGGCCACTCTTGGGAAAGACATAATGTGACTTTTATTGACAGTTGGCCTTTATTTCAATGTTATTTTGTTCTAAATAATCAATAACATTTTTTTAGAGAATGACCTCATTCAAAGGGTGCCCTGTATTCGGAAGTAGCCGCTTACACATGTTTAACAGTATATCCATTACAATAAAGAAACAAGTTGAATGTTTGTACGGCAGAAAATTGCATCAGGCAATTGAATACTAGGATGAAGCATATGATTCGTTGTAATTAGAATATGCAAAGTTTCAGACATTTGTATAAAGTAATTTTGAATTATGTTATGTGCAGGACAAAACTTGATGTAGTGAACGTTACTGCCAATTTATAAATTACTAAGTTTCAGCCAGGAGACACTTGTTGATAGAATGAGGAATGGACAAATATATGAAAGTGCATCCTTACTGTACCAGATCAGTATTGGACTGGCAAAGTGAACAACCAACATTATTTGGAAAACTTGTTTGATATGGTTTATATAAAATAATCAAGTATTAGAAATCTTTTCAAGGTAAAGTAGAACAATACAGGAGTTATAAACAAGAGGGCCAAGATGGCCCTTTGTCGCTCACCAGAGAACAAAGGCCAATAATTAATGACCAGGTAATATAGTTTCCATCTCGTAAAACTCGTAAAAATAGCCAAGGGCCCATAACTCTTGAAGTTGTGGTCCTATTCCACCCATAACTGAACTTGTCCAAAACCATAAGGTCATACTCATTCATTGTAAATATGATTAGGATTGGTGAATAAATGAAGGTGCTAGAGTGTAAACAAACTCAAATACAGCAAATTTTCTAAGTCAAGGGCCCATAACTCTTGAAGATGTGGTCCGATTTTGCCCATAATCGAACTTGTCCAAGATCTTTTATACTCATGTACTGAAAATATTAATAGGATTGGTGAATAAATGAAGGGGCTAGAGTGTAAACAAGCTAAATATAGCAAATTGTGTAATTCAAGGGCCGGGCATAACTCTAGAAGTTATTGTCTGATTTTGCCCATAATCAAACTTAGCCGAGACATTGTGGCCATATACATTGTGAGCAAGTTAATCACGATTCGTTAAGAGCTGCGGATGCTAGAGTGTAAACAAACTAATTGTGGACGGACGCCAGATATTCAACAATCCTAAAAGCTCACCTGATGAATCAGGTGAGCTAAAAACGAAGTTTAATAAAAGAGAGTAAAAAAACATTATGCACATTATACATAAGTAGATTGAAATCCACTTCATGCTATAAAAATTTAATAAACAAGAGGGCCAAGATGGCCCTATATCGCTCACATGACAATCACTGTTCACTCATTAAAACATTGTTTTGAACCGGTGACCTAGTTTTTGACCCCAGACGACCTATGTTCGAATTTGTCTTACATATCATTAAGACAAACAGTCTGACTAGGTTTAGTGAAGATACGATCAAAATTTGACATCTACAGTGTTAATAAGGTTTTCCTAAGATTTGACCTTGTGACCTTGTTTTTGACCCTAGGTGACCCATATTTAAACTTGTTCTTAATATCATTAAGACAAACAATCTGACAAGGTTTGGCCAAGATCCAATGAAAACCATGACATTTAGAGCTTTTACAAGATTTTTACCTAAGATTTGACCTTGTGACCCATGTTCATCCTTGACCCACATATCATTGAGGCAAACATTTTGACAAGGTTTGGTGAAGATCCAATTAAAACTGTGATATCTACAGTGTTAACAAAGTTTTCCTAAGATTTGACCTGGTGACCTAGTTTTACTACAGAAATTACCCATTTTCAAACTTGACTTACATATTATTAAAATAAACATTCTGACAAAGTTTCATGAAGATAAATTCAGAACAGTGATTTCTAAAGTGTTCACAAGGTTTTCCCTTATTTGGCCCTGGTGACCTAGTTTTTGACCCCAAATGGCCCAATATCGAACTCGTCCAAGATTTTGTTGATATTAACGTTCTGACCCAGTTTTGCTAAAATTGAGCCAAAAATGTGGCCCCTTAAAGTGTGGTCACAACAAAAAGTTTGACGACGCACGATGCACGACGCCGGACGCCGGACGGAGAGTGATCCTAAAACAAGAACACTGCGTTCAATAACCATGTATGCCCCCGACGGTAAAATCTACTTAACCTGGTTCAGAACCATTCTAAGTCCAAATTAAGTCAAGGTCAAAGTGGGATTTGTCGCTACGTATGGGTTGAGAATGATCATACGCAACAACTGTAGAAGTATGAAAGTGTTCTAGCAAGCAGTACTGGTGCTAGACGAAACAGTAAAATCTACTTAACATGGTAGAGAATCAGTCAAAGTCCAAATTAAGACAAGGTCAAGGTCAAAGTGGGATTTCTTGATACAGGTGGATTGAGAATGATCATATGCAACAACTGTAGAAGTACCAAAGCGTTCTAGCTAGTGGTATTGGTGCTAGACGAAATGGTAAAATCTACTTAACCTCGTACGGACAGACGGACGGACAGACAGGACGATCACTATATGCCCCGAAATCAAAGATGCTGGGGGCATAAAAAAACAGATTGTACATAGCAGAACTTTAGTAACTTTGAAGTGCCAATCACTTTGATCTACTGGCTTGTTTGAACAATCATAAATAATAGTTGAAAATAAACATACTCTCCGATTGCATTGTACCCAATTAGCAAAATGATAGTTGGATTTCAAAGTAGCGTATACAGTTAGATATTTTCATTTTTGTACATAATGGCATTGCAATATTTACAGTTGGATAATCGTAGTAGTCTTAAATAATACTCTTGTTGTTATTTTGGCTATTTAAATTTGACACAAGTTGATCAATGTATAGTGCGATTTTATTGAACTCACAGTCAAAGCTGAATATTTACACGGTCGCTGATTACGATTATTTTTAGCTTCGTATCACAGTCGAAAGGTTTTGTTTATTTTACCATTAGGGAATGTCCCATTCCGCATGTTTATATCTATATAGTATATTATGTAGCGGATTGAACAACCGGTATAACGAAAATTATCGTATAGATTACGAAGGTAACCGAATCCTACCGAAGCAAAAAATAAATACAAGCATAATGACCGTGAAATTACGCAATTTTGACAATTAAATAAAACGTACTATAACAAGTACGGTATGAATGAATAGTTAAAAACAGTTGATGAATACTGAAGTAAGATTGTTTGAACAATGAAACTTCGAACTTGCTCTTCTGTTGTTTATATCATGTGATCATTGTGATTTCTCATTGAGAGACTATGAACAAGTTTCAACATTTCAACAACATAACATTCATGATTTTTTTCTATCAATGAACAATTAGAGGAACTAAAGTCGTAACATAATTGAATAACCGAAGACGCTCTCTGTTTATGTCATGTGATCATTGCAGATATTTCAGGCACTAACATTACATTCTGCTTCGCTTAAGAAGTTGCAATTTTGCATTGTCCATTAGAAATTATTATTCCATGGGTATGGCGACTTCCAATGCCGTACAATAATGGATGGTTGGGATCAGCTAATTTTTCTAATATCCAAGTCGCACTAATTGGTCTTAAATATTGAGGTAGTGTCATGCATCATTTCAAGAGGATATAATGAAAACCTAAAAAATGTAGTTGTTATAATGTGACATAGTCCTAATATATATAGAGAGGTGGTCACTAAGTGAGGTTTTACTCTACGCAATATCATCATAAGGAAGCCCTAAGCCTTCAAATGCCTGAACAATGGTACATTAGATACATTATAAAATGTTCCAGACCACCTTAATATAAATAAATACCGGTTCTTTTAAACATGTCTTAAACATAATTTTCAGGCAAAAAATTGCATCTGCACACACACATGGGATCAATAAATTTCAAGAATTGCAGAAGATTGCATTTTTATTCCAATTAGCAAATTCCTCATTGTCTGGAATAATAAATGATATGATTTGTCTTCAAGCACAGTTCTCAAATACTCTTCATTTAAACGTTATTTAAGGAGGATAAATTAATTAATAAATTATTATAGCTAGCTTGTTGTAAACTTGATCAAAGGGAGGTAACTGTAGTGTTGTTTAACGGCCTATTCAACAGCTATTTGTCATTTCAGGGCCACCGTAGAGAGGGGAGAGAAGATACAGGAGAACTGCAGGCATTTTGTATCCCTATTCTTATTTCGAATACTTCTGGTTCTTTATCATGCCCTGAGTGTAAACACACCAATACATGCCTCGCCAGTTTCCTCTGACTTTCTTTCAGTTCTTGGCTCGGTAAATTGGGATCAGGGGACACTGAAAAAGCGTCCCTGAAAATTTGGAAGGTGGGGGCCAAGATTTGAACCCACAGCCAGGGCTCCAGATAAATATTGGGGCAAGAGGTATTTTACCCCCTGCTTTCTTTAGTAAGTTTCTTTGTAAGTCACATCAATTAAGGAGATAACAAATAAATAACAAAAAAAAAAATACAAGTCGTTTAAATACAATTTCTAGAAACCAGATAGAGTTCCGCCCAGATAGAGCCCTGTGTTTAAGTGTTCTCAGCTGTACAATCATTTAAATCAAAAGGAAGTAATTGATATTTCTTCCTGAATTTTACACATAGTTAATCAAAACAATGCATAAAAAAATGCTCATTTCTGTTTACCCAACCTTAGCCCTAATTTTCTGGCAAGGTTAACTTTATCTTTATATGAAATCCCAAAAACGGTACATTCACCTCCCCACTTTTTTACCTATCCATGTGCGTTTCAAGATCCAAAATAGATAACAAGAGGGCCATGGTGGCCCTATATCGCTCACCAGATAAAAAGACTCTTGGGAGAAACTTATCATGAGCCTTTGTAAAATATAGTGACCTGAGGGCGGGGTCAATTTTGCCACTAAGGTAATAATTTGAACAAACTTGGTAGATGTCCACCAGTCCATTCTATATACAAAATATGTAAGCTCTATAGGCCTTGAGGTTTTGGACAAGAAGGTTTTTGGTTTTCCTTTATAAGCCTATATAAATCATGTGAATCCTGGGGCGGGGCTAATTTTCACCCTGGGGCCATACTTTTAACAGAATTAGTAGAGGTCGGCTAGACAATGCTACATACCAAATATCTTAGCTCTAGGTCCTGTGGTTTCGGACAAGAAGATTTTTTTAATATTCCTAAATATGTTAGAGTAAACCCCAGAGCAGGGCCAATTTTGACCCCTGGGCAATAATTTTAACAAACTTGTTAGAGCTCCACTAGATAATGCTACATACAAAATATCTAGGCTCTAGGCATTGTGGTTTCGGCCAAGTAGATTTTTTTAATTTTCCTATTTAAGCCTATATGAATCAAGTGGCCCCTGGGGCGGGCTAATTTTGACCCTTAGGCAAAAATTGGAACAACTTGGTAGAGGTCCACTAGACAATGCTACATGCCAAATATCTAAACTCTAGGCATTGTAGTCTCTGACAAGAAGATTTCTTAAATTTCCCTGTATAAGTCTATATAAAATCAAGTGACCCCTGGGGCGGGGCCAATTTAAACCCTAGAACAATAATTTGAGATGTTGTTTAAAGCAATTGTTGACGCACACACACATGGATGACGGACATCACATGATCACAATAGCTCACCATAAAAACAACTTAACCTACCCTATTTTTAATGAGCATATTACTGTAACCATGCAGAAACAAACTCTTTTTTTTAATTTTGCTTAACAATGGAGTCTTAGTTAACAGACGGTATAACTGATGGTTAAACTCATATTACAAAGTAAATATAACAAACTTACTGAGATTATTGCTAGACTTTCCTCTTTATTTTGGTTCAACCATTTTAATGAAATCCTTCCTGCAAGTACAAAAACATGAAGAATTAAAAATAGCATAAATTTGAGTCTTATATGTAATATTCAACATTATGCATCTGAACCAGAAATGGGCAAAGTAACCATATATAGTCAGTGCAGACAATAATAATAAAAACAGTAAAATTAATATTCAAATAAAACACATTCTTGCATCTGTTTCACAGTAAGATAAGAATAGATAAGAATGAAATCACATCAAATAAACAATCAACATGTCCTATTACTCAGGTACTAATTAATGCACTAAAGAAAGGTTACCTGAGCATTCAAGAGTTTTCATGTACAAATAATAAATAGTATGTTTGACTACATAATATGACAGATAATACAATAAGTATGTAAGAATATGTGACAAGACTGATAAACTACAAACACTTGTCAAACAATTGCTTATTAATTAGGCCACATTAAAAAACCATATCTGTTTGCTTGGTCACAAGACAGAGTATTAGTTCTGCACCCTGAAAATTCGCATTAAACAAATCTTTTTTAATTGAATGCAAAACATATTTCTCCAATATCAATGACCCATATCTGTCTAAACCAAAAAAAAACAAATACTGACATATATCATGACAGAATTTCATACCTTGTCTCACCTATTAATGAAACGTGTTCAGATTGTAAACAAACATTTTTTACATATGTTCATACAATGGCATACAAACCTAACATTAAGAGTGTATGTAACTGAACAATGTATCTTGAAAACACATTTCAAACATATCCGGTAAGTAAATTACGTTTCCCTAGATCATTATCATATTGTAACAACCCTTTTAAACAATATTTAGGGTCGTTTACAAAGTACTTAGCAATATTTGGGTCAAAGTCCATAATTGTAAATTGAATAACAGAATAAATGCACGTATGACAATCTATTATCCGATTGTTTGTAATCTGTTGATTTAATTATTGTATGAATGGTTTGTACATTAAAACCTGTGAACAAAGGTCACCCTTGGGAAGGATAAGGTGGCCTTTATAGACAGGTAGCCTTTATTCAGAAGTTTCTTTGTTCAATATAATCAATGGCAGATTTTTAAAGGATGGCCTTTATTCGGAGGTGGCCACAAACACAGGTTTGTCTATATAGATATAGAAGATTACAAGAAGGATCATTACAGTATTCTATGGTATTGGTCACAATGTTCACATATTTATCGAAAATCTGGTGGCATCTATTATATGAATATGATAGGAAATATTTTGTAGTTCAACTCTCTGATCACATCTATGTAACAGGCAATATCAATTCTGTAAAAAGATATGTTACGGTCATAAAAATAAAGTAATCACTTTGAATGCAAAGATAATAATCATTTATACCATAATGGAAGCAATTTACATATCAAAATATCATTTAATTCTGACTGAGGTATTTTATCAGTGAATCATATAATTTACTTCAGACAGAGAGGTTGTCAACGAACATTCAGTTTAAGATGGAACCAAACGATTGAAATAACGTCATTTTCGACGTCAAAACGTTCATTTTCACTGTATTTGTAGTGCCTCTCTTAAAATAACTATCGCTCTATCAATTTATGTAGATATTAAATGGAATTAAAATTTATTAGCAGAGAATAAAATTACCTACGCGTAGGTATAAATTTGATGTTCATGATTTAATTAAAAGTGCAAGTAAAACTATTCTAAATGTAAAGTTTAGTGTTTTTTTCTTCTCACTTCCAAACTTAAATTATTTTTATTAAAAATCTGCCTGAGGGATTTGTTCTTATTTTTGTCTATAATAAAGGTTGGTGTGTCATCTACTGTTCTCATAAATTTTAAGAAAATCTATCGAGACGTTTTTATTTTATCCAAGCATCACTATATAGCGTTACCTTACAAAACGCTCTTTCGCCTTCAAGAACGTCGTTTGGTACACTGTGTCCAGCGCTATTCTCTCTGTTCCAGGTTGACTCTCGGTTGGTCCCTGATGAGTGACCTGGCGAAACCCTGTCAAACCAGGAGTACAACCCTGGTGGCACCATAGTCATCCATGACAGTCCTGGATGGACCTAGCTTTACATGGCATGTATGTTTAAAACCCCAATGAAGTTCATGCCAACTAATGTTTAACAGTGTGTGTATGACATGTTTTCAAACTGTAAGTAGAATATCTATTTGGACATTGAACTCTTCAAATAACATAAAAACTTTAAACATAGGTCTGTATGTCATTAAAAGGTGTTCATCAATGGGACTAGCATCTATGGATAATTCATTTTTGTTTATGCCTTGACCTAATAATGGTGAATTGAGACAGGATACTGAATCAATGACCAACCCTTTCAATTATGACAAACACTGCATGGCTCCCAATATAGCAGTATATAGAACTAATGTTCCAGCTACATAATAAATACTCTAAATAAAAGCTATCAACAACAGAAATAATGAGATATGCATGTGACACATATGCTGATCGACTGATTTCATCAGAGATTTAAGGCAACTGTCATCTTGATAAGTAATATATATTATTATACAAACTAAGATATTAAATTAATTTGCAGCAAACAATTTATACAAGTACTGATAGTAACTGTCGCAAGTTGGTTTTTCCATGGTCAAAACAAAAAAAAGAGAATAGTATCTTAATATTGTTTGCAACTGATGCAATTATTTTTAATGTTTACACTAATGACTTAACATATTTACATATAATGTCAAAATATTGTCAAAAAGGCACAAAAAACATACATCAATCACTGGTAACTATAAAGTTATTGCAAATGCATGCATACGTCTGTAGAGAAATATTACTGACCCATCCAATAGAACTATTTTTAAGTACCCGGAAACAAGATAATCAAAACGACAATACTTTGGCATGCTATTTGAACATTACCATACAGCTCTAACAGCAGATACACAAAACATTTAATTTGAGTAATTATATCATATTTTACCATCATACACTTAATATTTTAAACATGTGACTATTTGCATATAAAATAATTTGAAATAATTTTAGATCCATTTGACACACTTAAATACTACAGGAAATACCATATAATCATATATTATTCACACTTATTTAGTTCAGACCTATTTTCTCTGCGGCTTTCCTGTGTGACAAAGTATAGCTGATATCATGTCAACAGACAATTGTTCCAAACGATCTCAAAGGAAAGTGATTCAATTAGGAATCACCTTCCAAAAACAAACACTGATATATGAATATAAATAAGCTAAATGTTCTGTGAAATTCTGTCAATGGAAAATTCTTGTCATTGTATATATGCATGAAAGTTTTCAACAGTATTTCAGTAAATGTAACTTATAAAAGTTCACTGTGAGTTTTCCTGGATTTGATTTCAATATGAACCTTGTTCTCAACAAGTAAGAATGTAAACTGTGAAGCAGTGAAGTCAACTTAATTTTTTAAGGCAATAGACATATTAATAGTCACTTCCACCAATTTGTCATATAGATCTAGAGCATCATTTAAAATACAGTACCCAGTTCCATAAACTAAGGACTTAGGGAACATCCTGGTATATAACATTGCTTGTTCTTATTACTTTTGGGGTGTGTCAACTCCCCCCCCCCCCCCCCCTCCCTCCATAGTGTTTGAAGGATAATTTATATTTGTTCCTGATGTCAGATACAAGTATCAGAAAATTTGTATCATTATAAGACAACAAATATAGATAACAAAAAACAATATCAGTATCACAGTCTGTTGTGGATGGTTCATGTACACATTCAAAAATAGAAACAAAACAATTAACTAATGTACCGTAACAATAAAGAACTTGTATAAATGTATCCATGTTCCAAACATGAAGCGTGATTCATGCTAATTAAAGTTTATAATTGTAAATAAACAAAGAACATTTTCATTGTAACCTCCACTTTCCATTGTACATAAAAGTATAATTAAGCACCACCTTCCTTTTGTATTTACAATGAGTGTTGTTTTATAATGTTACGAAAAGAAACTAACAGCTGACTACAACATAACTTTTCCATTTCATAGAGAAATAAAGCATAAAGAACAGCTGACCTACAACTTCCCCAGTGCCTTTGAAAATCCATAAAAAAATGCAAAGAAATCCTCACAAAGTTTTTTTCTCACTTTCTTTTGTATAACAAATTATTGTACACAGAACAGATTGATAGTCGTACCTGGGCTAACATTCAAGTGCCTAACAGAGACCACCTGTTCTTCCCTAAATATGAATTTTACTATTCTACAGAACACTTGAATTTTAGTGCCACATATGGACACTGCCATCATTGTTTTAAATTGTTAACAGTTTTGTATGCCCAATACAAACATCTTTGAGAACAGAGTAACTTAATTAAGTCAGGAACTTATTGTGATTAAACCTTAGTGCAAAATTATCCTTAAACAAAATGGTATCATTTAGATTTCAGATTCACCCGAAGAGGTTATAGCAGAGCTTGTTTGTTTATATTAATACCTTAAAGAGCACTAGATTCCAGTAACTTAAAGATGAACTTATTCTTTAAAGATCTGGAACCACTTTTTATTTCAAATAGTAATTAATTCATACTTCATGAACTATTCATGAAGTACGATGAAAGAATAATTAAAGAAAAATCATGTTTTCATTAATTTCCATTCAAAGAGGTTGTGATAAAAAATAAAATCGAACTGCATCAATGACATGCTTGAATACAGTTTTTTAAAATGGAACAAGAAGTGTTTTTGAAACACAGATGCAACTGGGTAGTATGACCCTGACCTTTGACCTACTGACCTCAAAATCAATATAGGTCATTTACATGTGATAACTAATGTCCCATCCAAATCTGAGAAGCTTAGGCCATACAGTTCTCTAGTTATTACCCGGACAAGGTTTGTTTATGATCAACCTACTGACCTTTTCTTCAAAAGGGGGCAAAAAGAGCCGCGGCCATGGTCCAGTGGTAAGTGCACTGGATTTTTGACCTGGCAATCCAGGTTTGATTCTGCGGTCAATTGGCTGGTGACCCTTCCATGAAAGAAATATGAAAAGGTTGATTTTCCTCCACATTGTGGTCAGAAGTTGCCGGTTTCTTGAGGAAGGGTAAGTTAGAACTGGTTAGAATACAGTCCAGGAAAACTCATGGTCCTAAGGTGAATTGGCCACCCTATACAACTGAAAAATTATTGCAAAACAGGGTTAACATCCAAATAAATAAATAAATACAATAAAACACTTGATGTTTTGATTTTCAGATTTGTACAACAACAACTTGTGACAGTTAGAGTAGCAGAAAAAGGACAAGCTTCAAGATGGATTTTTCTGTTGAGATATTTGATTTCAAACCTGACTTTAAGTAACAGTTTTAAAGTCTGAATTCTGCTGAAATTTGATTTCAAAAGTAAAGTGTTCTATTGCACCCTGAGATACATTCAATCAAAGTTCAACTGATTGTTTGATCTCTTAGATGAGGAGAAATGATTGGCAATGACTGAAACTTTTGGTTTATATAAAATATTACTGTGGAACCCAGTCACATGCTGTGAATTTATAAACAATATGAATTATTGATTGATATCCCTCACAGCTGTTTGATAGACCATAGAAATAAATTAGTTATTATTCATTTACCGTCTATTCATATTGATATGCTAATCAAATAATACATGCACACAGTAATGCCAATAAATAAACAAATGACTTCAAAAAATGTTAGATTCAGTTAGCAGGTAAAGCATTTTTCTAACATACTTGCAAGCCTCTGATTGAATGTCTTTTATATTAACAACAATTAAAAAACTGACCAAAGTAAATATTTGTTTATAATATTCAAAGAAAAACTGACCAATGGCAAAGTTTGTTTTGAATTATCAACTAAAGACTGACCAATGGAAAATAATGCTTGTTTTAAATATCAGTTATAAATTGACCAATGGAAATGCTTGTTTTGAATAACAATTAAAAACTGACCAATTTTTTTGTTTTTGAGTGATTTGATCACCTGCAACTATCTAGTCCAGGTTTCAAATTAATTTCTTTGTAACTTCTTTTTATCATACAGTAAACCCCACCTTACAGATTTCCCATAATTATATGTACATCCCGGTAACTTGTTTGTTTGAGTTAGATTCAGTACTAGACTACCATGCTCCATAAGCAACTGCCTACTTTCTCACATAAAGAGACATTGGTCGGTAGCTGGTTCGAACCCACCACCCTCCATCAGTGAGAGATTATAGTGATTTGAAGTCAGTGACCTTAACCCACTCGACCATGGAGGCAGGTTAATTGTACATGTACATATGTACATATAAGTGCAAAATGTGTATTTGTAGGTCTTCAATTTAAAACAAACCCAAAATAAAAACAGAAGTTTTGTGACTAACCTTAACTGGATACATTGTCTTGATTCTTCAACTGACAATTAATTCAATAATATACGCACATAACTTTCACTTCAATATTACTAGCTGTATCTATGAATATACTGAATCAAAGAAATCTAAAAACTTGTACAATTAATGTAAATGTCCACATTCCACTTAAGTCCAGCTGAAAAACACTATTATAATGACACTTTTCACCAGAACCACAACAGTCTATCTGAGTAACAGAGAAGTTTTATTATAAAATTGTTGTGGACAACACAATTCGAAGATAATATTGCAAGATACTAAAACTGATAAATTAATGTTTCTATTTAAAATAATACTCCTTTAAAACCTTTTTGTTGAATCGTTCATGAAGTATGTATAGCTATTTGACATGGGATACTAGTATTGGTAAAATTGGGTATTTATACGGTAAATGCAATACAATATTCTACATCATCTAAACCGTACCAGGTTAATTATTTATCACCACACTGAAGCTTTAATACTATTACTATAGCATTATTGTTAAAATCTTACAAAAGAGTGATTTAATCAAATGGCATGACTTATTCTAACATATCATATGTCTACATTTGGTGTATTATGGAGACAAATGTTAAGTTATACCTACATCTAATGAAATCACTAAATTAATTGTCAACAACATGCTTGCATGATGCATCAAAATTACTTTAATGTATAATAAACTTAAAAGTTATGTAACCAGATTTTTTTGAGTGAGGTCATTTATCCATTATCTACATGAAATATTGCAATATGTAACATATGCCATGTGTAATAGTCACACACAGTGTCATACTTAGATTAAACATCAAATAAATGTGTCCTTAGTAGAAAAAGCAAGCAAGCAAAGACATTATGCAGCAAGAAAAACAGTGAAAAACTTTAAGCTACTGGATATGTCATTTTCATGGCTTCAACCAATGACCTCTAGCATCAGAGACCACGGTATCACTAACCATGCCATTTGGCTGATTTTAAACCTCACCCATTCCCACACTCCTGTGCACCCAGCTAGTTCTGATTCACCCCTGTCAAATAGCTATATTCATATTTCATGAATTATATTCATAATGTATGCAAGAATAAAGATTGTTAAAAATTCATGTTTTCTTGAATTCCTTTCAAAGGGGTATAATAATTATATGACTCGAAACAGCAAAATAAAAACAATATTACAAAAACAGCCATGTACACCAATACATGTAATATTGGACTATTCAAAAAATACTGAGAGTTGTTCTTACAAGCCTTGAAAGCCTTGGGGAAGTATCAAATGGTTGTCTACATCAACAGATTTTGTTCATACAATTATCTGACTAATAAATGCCATTTTTATGATGAAAGATTCATAACATATGTCTCAAATATTCATAACCATAATTTGTTCATATTGGTTTCTAACGCTGCCCATCTTTAAAACTTACACAACATAGTATTACATGCAATTTTTCTCCTGCTTTATAGAAATTAATGGGAATACAAGAAAATAAACTTCCCTGAGATTTTGACCATCATTGATGACCATGGCCAACCATGAAATGCCTGTGATATGCCATGTTTGAAATTTGTGGCAATGAAATTATCTATTTTGGCAATGTTACAGTCATGTCCACATCATTGTTTTTCATTGTCAATAGCAGATTTTCATGGTCAGAACAACGTTTCATCCATTGTTCAACATAGTTTGACATTGCTGATAATTGTAGGGTTGTAAATAAAGAGTACAAAATCGTATATTAATTCATGCAGTAGTCATAGGTACAATTATAACAGGTACATGAATAAATACAAGTCATGTGATTGAAATGTGTGATAAATATATATGATAGAAACCCTAGTGAAAATAGTCTTCGGGATTCCACTGGAATTCAACCAGAATCCTAACCGGAATTTCACGGAAATTCAACTGGAATGAACATATGATGAAGTCATATAACAGTTACTTATAATTATGATATATATGTATTATACCGCTTCAAATGGAATTCATGAAATAATGAATTTTTCATGAACTATTCATGCACACTTTATGAATAGTTCATGAAGTATGAATATCTTTTTGATAGGGGGAGTGAGCAATTACAACCTTTACCACAATTTTGTACCAATTAAACCATCACTCTATCAGGAAGATATTAAATGGACAATGGCCCAGCTCTTCACCTGCTATGCTTCAAATCTAAGTACTTTGAGTTTGAATCAGTGAGTTGTCAGTTACTTATTTAGTAGAACAATGTTCATACTGGTACAGAGTCCATGAACATTGGTTAGGATCTATTCCAACAAATACATTGACCTTTGAAAACAGCACATTTAAGGATGTTTGCAATAATTTTAACAGACATAAATTATATAACTTTTAATTAGGCAGAATGAAAACTGTTCAATAGAATTTGTTTATATTTTGCCTGATCATAGCTTATGATATCACAAACATTTTAAGCGAAAATAACTTGGGGATCGCCGATCTCATTTTCGAATTTGAATTTTTTGCTTTTCATATTCCAACTCTATTGTAGTAAACATCCTTAATTGGCAAAAAAAAAGATTTTGAATGATAAATGAGTGGTATAAACTGATTAAAATTGTTGGTATAAAATTTCCCATCTGCATTTTGACTGCATTCAAGTATTACAATATGTCATTGTGCATGTTTTTGTGTAGTTCTAAAAAAATACCCAGTAACTTGTAAATTAGATTTATTGTTATAAATGATGAAACTTAAATACATAAAACAGTTGAAATATTTAAAGCATTATTGTATTTTCTATGCATGGCATATGTTACATTCAGTATTGTTACATAGAATAGCTTTATATAATAATGCATTATACCAAATGTATTAATAAATTATGAATTGACACAACTGAAGTTAATTCAGAATTTTTTAATGTAACAGCATACAAGCATAAAAGAATACAAGATCAATAAATTACAATACAAGGATTAATATTTAATGTAGTGGCAGCATACTAATATCATCTTCAAAGGTTTGTTATGTACTCTATTAAATCTATTAACATACAAGAAAGCCATCCATGGCCATATCGCTCCCCCAAAGGGTGTTGCTGAAAGGGTGTTATTCCTGAAGACATTTTTTGTGTAAAATTCCATTTTTAACAGTGCCTTAGTATTTGACAGCCAGGCAATTTTGTACCAGTTTTCCAGGATTCTTTTCTTTTGTTAACCTTATTCTACATAAACTGCCAATTTCTCCACCAGAATTGTCATTATGGTGGCTTCAGCCATAAAGATTACACACAAATCATTACAGAAAACATGTGCTACAGCCAGACTTACAAACCCCACAGCTAGACCTTGAAGGTTCAACCCAGCTAAGCTGTAGATTTATTGTTATTTTTAAGGTTCATTGACAATATCTATCTAGCATGATTACACATCACTTACATAAATATAATACAGTACAACCTCTCCTAATTTAAGTAACACCCTTTGGAGGAAGCTTAGTTATAGTATTATGTTGTTGAGGGGTAAATGTTGCTATGGCGAAGTTAATAGGTGGGAAAAATCATGAAGTTTTGGAAGGGAGGTTGTTGCTAAAGAAAGATCTCGCTGCTGCTCTGGAGATCAAGGCGCATGCGCACTGTTAAGACATTCACACACCACTAAGTTGCTCGGGTTCAAAGCTATACATCTTTGATTTTTCACTGATGGTTTATTTGTGGTGCCAATACATGTATTTACATGATGAATGGCAATATATTAGCCAAGGGGACAATCTCATGATGTTAGATCATAGAGACAGACCACCAGAGCTGCTCAAAATATTACAATATTGTACTTAAAATAAAACATAGAATCATATTTCATATATAACAAGTAGACTCTGACCACAAATGAAATCAAAGTACTGAAAGTATTCATGGAAACTGAACTTACATACTATTAGACTTAATTGCACTGTAACATGGAACAAAAACTAGTTTTTCAATTGCATGGCGGATTTAGAAAAACATGGTAATTATAATGGCAGTCTTCAAATTAGGCCACCTGAGTCCGAAGATCAAGTCAGCCTAATAATCACAGTTGATCTGGTAAAAATTGATGGGTCATCAGACATGATAGTCCGCTGATATTTAAGCTGATCGATGCAATGTACGAAATGCATAATGGAGTACCCAAAACTAAATTAAATGATAAAATGTCTCCATTAATTATTATAACACCATCATACTAAACATACACAGTACAACCTCTCCCAAGCAGCCCTCTGTGTAGCAACAACCACTCTATAACAACACCTTCAAAAATTCCCTAAGCTTATGATTACTATGAATTTAAACTCTGTAAACAAACAACCAAATAACGACGGGACCGTGCTTGAAAAAGAAAGCTGAACTATCAGGTTCAGATTTACAAAAATTAAATTAAAACAATGATAAACATAACAAAAACTCTCATTAACATAATTATGAGATTAATTTGTTGCAGGTCATCCATTTCAGTGAGCTAAGACAGTAATTCCCCCTCCCACTTTAATTTGTAAGAGACCAGCCTCCTTGGCTGGGTGGTTAAGATAATTGCTGACTTCAAATCACTGCCCTGTAACCTCTCACTGATGGAGGGTTGTGGGTTCAAGCCCAGCTACTGACCGTGTCTCTGTGTGAGAAAGTAGGCAGTTGCTTATACAAAGGATGGGAGTCTATTAGGGCTGAGTACCGGTTCGCATATATATCGGTATATAGGGTTCGGTTGATATATCGTATCGAACGTTTACGTATCGAACAAATATCGACCAAAACAAAAAATGAATTTAAAAACATGTTCGTTTTTGCTGCCGATTTTAGCCTTTGTGTAATAGTAAGTGTGTCGTCATTGTCATGTACATGAAGCAGAAGTTGATGCATCGGTTAAAAGTCGTTATTACCCGGTCGATTTATTTTTATACAAATACTATAACCATTAGAAGATTTAAAGTTATAGTCTGTGTAAAACGAAAATAACAAACCATTCGACAGGATTCATTTGCATCATTTTAATGTCAACATTGTTGCATCAGCATTCAAAAACAGTTGAGTTTTCAGCGATCATTTGTTGTTTTAAGTGGAAAACGTATAATTTTTATGTGCTATAAATAGCTGCTCAAAGAAAAGCAAGGAAATGTGTTTATCTAATATCTATTAGTGAGCATGTTTTGTGTTCAGATTCAGGAGTTTTGATATAAAAATCGACCAGTCAATGTTTTGTACTGTATACCTGCTGGAACTTTCATATGTAAGAATATCAGATCAGAAAGAATCACAGAATGCTCTGGAAATTGTTAGATGTCGGTATAGGAAAGACAAAGACATGAAGATTGTTCACTGTGATCTTCAAGAGACAGAGGATCTTCATGAGCAAACCAAAGTGGTACATAAGTTGTAAGACAAGAAAAAGCTTTCACAGCAGCAAGGACTTATATATACATGGATTCGCAACTGCTAAAAATAGCTCAAACGATATCGTTCGACTATCCCACAATGCATTGCTGTATACTCGACAATGTCCGACAGCTGTAACTGGATGTTTAGGAATTTGATTATACTGAAAAAACTCTGGCATTTGGGCACGGGAAATTGGTAAAGGATGCAACAAATTCCTTAAAGATATTGAGATACATTTATAATCCACAAAGTCTAAATATAAGCATTGAAAAAGGCATCAGTCAAACATTTTAAATTCCAAGATGGCGGACATCTATTATAATCCTTTCGTCTCCGAGATTAAACATTCGGAATACCACGGATATTTTCGCTGTTATTAACATTCGGATTATCACGGATATTTTCGTATTTTCGCTTTTGTAAATAATAGCATGTGTTTCCGTTGATTCACGTCTTATTATTGCGGGATTTGATTACTTTAAACTGTTAATACGGAAGTTGCGAATCCATGTATGTATATAAGTCCTTGACAGCAGTGAGCAAGATTGAGAGGTATGATCTGTGGCTCATACACAAACTCAACACTACATAACCTCTCTATAAAAGACATTACAATGCATAAAGATCTCACAGAGTTTGTAAAGTTATGTAGGGTAGACATTTGCTCATATATCCATATGTGAAGATCAACCTCCAAACCGAGTCTAAAGACCTAAGGTCAAATTGCTCACTTATAATTGGCAGACAAGGTTTGAATATCAAAGAACTGAAAGACCAACATATGAGCCAACCTGAATCTACCGGTACCCCAATTTCTTTGAGGGCGGCGCCCGGGAAGGGTGCATAACTAGAACTTAACAAAAGAGCCCTATACAATCGCTATAATGTACCAAAAATATAAATCATGTCAATTCAAGAAATTTTATCATACAGAAATATATGCTAGGATAAAAATAAAGTTTCGTAAGAAATGTAAAACTACCTAAGTTCTTAAAGTTATTTGATATATAACGCTATTTAATCAGATGTTTGTGTAACACCTATGCCCCCGAAAGGGCAAATGGATAGGTGACCTTTGACCTATTGATAGACCTTATCAACAGGGGTCATCTATCTATGTGACCAACCTTCAAACCAAGTCAAGACCTAATGGCCAACACAGTCGAATTGGCCGTACAAGGTTTGATTACCAACGAAACTGAAAGACAGACATGAGCCATCCAATATACCCCCTTTTCTTCGAAGAGGGGGCATAACTATATAGAACTGGAAAAAAGAATCCTACAATTACAAAAATATGACGAAAACACAAAAACAAATCATGTCCATTCAAGACATTTTACTCAATAGAACTAACTGCTGAGATTAGAATAAAGTTGCATAAAAAATACTTGTAAAAATTAAAACTGAGGAAAAGTCAACTACCTAAGTTTTTACAGTTATTTCATATATCCTAAGTTAGAATAAGGGTACTTAAACACTATTTAAAAAGATTACAGGTTTTCAGTGAGATACTACCGCTTATGGATGCCACACTAGGCCTGGGCTAGTATACTTAGAGAAATATGATAGCAATCATTTGTCAGCTATCAGAAAGGACTTTCAAATCATGCAGGACGGTTCGTTCTAGCAAGCTAGAGAAATGTTTAAGGATTTGAGTTTGGAGCTGGAACTTTCATATGTAAGAATATCAGATCAGAAAGAATCACAGAATGCTCTGGAAATTGTTAGATGTCGGTATAGGAAAGACAAAGACATGAAGATTGTTCACTGTGATCTTCAAGAGACAGAGGATCTTCATGAGCAAACCAAAGTGGTACATAAGTTGTAAGACAAGAAAAAGCTTTCACAGCAGTGAGCAAGATTGAGAGGTATGATCTGTGGCTCATACACAAGCTCAACACTACAAAACCTCTCTATAAAAGACATTACAATGCATAAAGATCTCACAGAGTTTGTAAAGTTATGTAGGGTAGACATTTGCTCATATATCCATATGTGAAGATCAACCTCCAAACCGAGTCTAAAGACCTAAGGTCAAATTGCTCACTTATAATTGGCAGACAAGGTTTGAATATCAAAAAACTGAAAGACCAACATATGAGCCAACCTGAATCTACCGGTACCCCAATTTCTTTGAGGGCGGCGCCCGGGAAGGGTGCATAACTAGAACTTAACAAAAGAGCCCTATACAATCGCTAAAATGTACCAAAAATATAAATCATGTCAATTCAAGAAATTTTATCATACAGAAATATATGCTAGGATAAAAATAAAGTTTCGTAAGAAATGTAAAACTACCTAAGTTCTTAAAGTTATTTGATATATAACGCTATTTAATCAGGTGTTTGTGTAACACCTATGCCCCCGAAAGGGCAAATGGATAGGTGACCTTTGACCTATTGATAGACCTTATCAACAGGGGTCATCTATCTATGTGACCAACCTTCAAACCAAGTCAAGACCTAATGGCCAACACAGTCGAATTGGCCGTACAAGGTTTGATTACCAACGAAACTGAAAGACAGACATGAGCCATCCAATATACCCCCTTTTCTTCGAAGAGGGGGCATAACTATATAGAACTGGAAAAAAGAATCCTACAATTACAAAAATATGACGAAAACACAAAAACAAATCATGTCCATTCAAGACATTTTACTCAATAGAACTAACTGCTAAGATTAGAATAAAGTTGCATAAAAAATACTTGTAAAAATTAAAACTGAGGAAAAGTCAACTACCTAAGTTTTTACAGTTATTTCATATATCCTAAGTTAGAATAAGGGTACTTAAACACTATTTAAAAAGATTACAGGTTTTCAGTGAGATACTACCGCTTATGGATGCCACACTAGGCCTGGGCTAGTATACTTAGAGAAATATGATAGCAATCATTTGTCAGCTATCAGAAAGGACTTTCAAATCATGCAGGACGGTTCGTTCTAGCAAGCTAGAGAAATGTTTAAGGATTTGAGTTTGGAGCTGGAACTTTCATATGTAAGAATATCAGATCAGAAAGAATCACAGAATGCTCTGGAAATTGTTAGATGTCGGTATAGGAAAGACAAAGACATGAAGATTGTTCACTGTGATCTTCAAGAGACAGAGGATCTTCATGAGCAAACCAAAGTGGTACATAAGTTGTAAGACAAGAAAAAGCTTTCACAACAGTGAGCAAGATTGAGAGGTATGATCTGTGGCTCATACACAAACTCAACACTACAAAACCTCTCTATAAAAGACATTACAATGCATAAAGATCTCACAGAGTTTGTAAAGTTATGTAGGGTAGACATTTGCTCATATATCCATATGTGAAGATCAACCTCCAAACCGAGTCTAAAGACCTAAGGTCAAATTGCTCACTTATAATTGGCAGACAAGGTTTGAATATCAAAGAACTGAAAGACCAACATATGTGCCAACCTGAATCTACCGGTACCCCAATTTCTTTGAGGGCGGCGCCCGGGAAGGGTGCATAACTAGAACTTAACAAAAGAGCCCTATACAATCGCTAAAATGTACCAAAAATATAAATCATGTCAATTCAAGAAATTTTATCATACAGAAATATATGCTAGGATAAAAATAAAGTTTCGTAAGAAATGTAAAACTACCTAAGTTCTTAAAGTTATTTGATATATAACGCTATTTAATCAGGTGTTTGTGTAACACCTATGCCCCCGAAAGGGCAAATGGATAGGTGACCTTTGACCTATTGATAGACCTTATCAACAGGGGTCATCTATCTATGTGACCAACCTTCAAACCAAGTCAAGACCTAATGGCCAACACAGTCGAATTGGCCGTACAAGGTTTGATTACCAACGAAACTGAAAGACAGACATGAGCCATCCAATATACCCCCTTTTCTTCGAAGAGGGGGCATAACTATATAGAACTGGAAAAAAGAATCCTACAATTACAAAAATATGACGAAAACACAAAAACAAATCATGTCCATTCAAGACATTTTACTCAATAGAACTAACTGCTGAGATTAGAATAAAGTTGCATAAAAAATACTTGTAAAAATTAAAACTGAGGAAAAGTCAACTACCTAAGTTTTTACAGTTATTTCATATATCCTAAGTTAGAATAAGGGTACTTAAACACTATTTAAAAAGATTACAGGTTTTCAGTGAGATACTACCGCTTATGGATGCCACACTAGGCCTGGGCTAGTATACTTAGAGAAATATGATAGCAATCATTTGTCAGCTATCAGAAAGGACTTTCAAATCATGCAGGACGGTTCGTTCTAGCAAGCTAGAGAAATGTTTAAGGATTTGAGTTTGGAGCTGGAACTTTCATATGTAAGAATATCAGATCAGAAAGAATCACAGAATGCTCTGGAAATTGTTAGATGTCGGTATAGGAAAGACAAAGACATGAAGATTGTTCACTGTGATCTTCAAGAGACAGAGGATCTTCATGAGCAAACCAAAGTGGTACATAAGTTGTAAGACAAGAAAAAGCTTTCACAGCAGTGAGCAAGATTGAGAGGTATGATCTGTGGCTCATACACAAGCTCAACACTACAAAACCTCTCTATAAAAGACATTACAATGCATAAAGATCTCACAGAGTTTGTAAAGTTATGTAGGGTAGACATTTGCTCATATATCCATATGTGAAGATCAACCTCCAAACCGAGTCTAAAGACCTAAGGTCAAATTGCTCACTTATAATTGGCAGACAAGGTTTGAATATCAAAAAACTGAAAGACCAACATATGACCCAACCTGAATCTACCGGTACCCCAATTTCTTTGAGGGCGGCGCCCGGGAAGGGTGCATAACTAGAACTTAACAAAAGAGCCCTATACAATCGCTAAAATGTACCAAAAATATAAATCATGTCAATTCAAGAAATTTTATCATACAGAAATATATGCTAGGATAAAAATAAAGTTTCGTAAGAAATGTAAAACTACCTAAGTTCTTAAAGTTATTTGATATATAACGCTATTTAATCAGGTGTTTGTGTAACACCTATGCCCCCGAAAGGGCAAATGGATAGGTGACCTTTGACCTATTGATAGACCTTATCAACAGGGATCATCTATCTATGTGACCAACCTTCAAACCAAGTCAAGACCTAATGGCCAACACAGTCGAATTGGCCGTACAAGGTTTGATTACCAACGAAACTGAAAGACAGACATGAGCCATCCAATATACCCCCTTTTCTTCGAAGAGGGGGCATAACTATATAGAACTGGAAAAAAGAATCCTACAATTACAAAAATATGACGAAAACACAAAAACAAATCATGTCCATTCAAGACATTTTACTCAATAGAACTAACTGCTAAGATTAGAATAAAGTTGCATAAAAAATACTTGTAAAAATTAAAACTGAGGAAAAGTCAACTACCTAAGTTTTTACAGTTATTTCATATATCCTAAGTTAGAATAAGGGTACTTAAACACTATTTAAAAAGATTACAGGTTTTCAGTGAGATACTACCGCTTATGGATGCCACACTAGGCCTGGGCTAGTATACTTAGAGAAATATGATAGCAATCATTTGTCAGCTATCAGAAAGGACTTTCAAATCATGCAGGACGGTTCGTTCTAGCAAGCTAGAGAAATGTTTAAGGATTTGAGTTTGGAGCTGGAACTTTCATATGTAAGAATATCAGATCAGAAAGAATCACAGAATGCTCTGGAAATTGTTAGATGTCGGTATAGGAAAGACAAAGACATGAAGATTGTTCACTGTGATCTTCAAGAGACAGAGGATCTTCATGAGCAAACCAAAGTGGTACATAAGTTGTAAGACAAGAAAAAGCTTTCACAGCAGTGAGCAAGATTGAGAGGTATGATCTGTGGCTCATACACAAACTCAACACTACAAAACCTCTCTATAAAAGACATTACAATGCATAAAGATCTCACAGAGTTTGTAAAGTTATGTAGGGTAGACATTTGCTCATATATCCATATGTGAAGATCAACCTCCAAACCGAGTCTAAAGACCTAAGGTCAAATTGCTCACTTATAATTGGCAGACAAGGTTTGAATATCAAAGAACTGAAAGACCAACATATGTGCCAACCTGAATCTACCGGTACCCCAATTTCTTTGAGGGCGGCGCCCGGGAAGGGTGCATAACTAGAACTTAACAAAAGAGCCCTATACAATCGCTAAAATGTACCAAAAATATAAATCATGTCAATTCAAGAAATTTTATCATACAGAAATATATGCTAGGATAAAAATAAAGTTTCGTAAGAAATGTAAAACTACCTAAGTTCTTAAAGTTATTTGATATATAACGCTATTTAATCAGGTGTTTGTGTAACACCTATGCCCCCGAAAGGGCAAATGGATAGGTGACCTTTGACCTATTGATAGACCTTATCAACAGGGGTCATCTATCTATGTGACCAACCTTCAAACCAAGTCAAGACCTAATGGCCAACACAGTCGAATTGGCCGTACAAGGTTTGATTACCAACGAAACTGAAAGACAGACATGAGCCATCCAATATACCCCCTTTTCTTCGAAGAGGGGGCATAACTATATAGAACTGGAAAAAAGAATCCTACAATTACAAAAATATGACGAAAACACAAAAACAAATCATGTCCATTCAAGACATTTTACTCAATAGAACTAACTGCTGAGATTAGAATAAAGTTGCATAAAAAATACTTGTAAAAATTAAAACTGAGGAAAAGTCAACTACCTAAGTTTTTACAGTTATTTCATATATCCTAAGTTAGAATAAGGGTACTTAAACACTATTTAAAAAGATTACAGGTTTTCAGTGAGATACTACCGCTTATGGATGCCACACTAGGCCTGGGCTAGTATACTTAGAGAAATATGATAGCAATCATTTGTCAGCTATCAGAAAGGACTTTCAAATCATGCAGGACGGTTCGTTCTAGCAAGCTAGAGAAATGTTTAAGGATTTGAGTTTGGAGCTGGAACTTTCATATGTAAGAATATCAGATCAGAAAGAATCACAGAATGCTCTGGAAATTGTTAGATGTCGGTATAGGAAAGACAAAGACATGAAGATTGTTCACTGTGATCTTCAAGAGACAGAGGATCTTCATGAGCAAACCAAAGTGGTACATAAGTTGTAAGACAAGAAAAAGCTTTCACAGCAGTGAGCAAGATTGAGAGGTATGATCTGTGGCTCATACACAAACTCAACACTACAAAACCTCTCTATAAAAGACATTACAATGCATAAAGATCTCACAGAGTTTGTAAAGTTATGTAGGGTAGACATTTGCTCATATATCCATATGTGAAGATCAACCTCCAAACCGAGTCTAAAGACCTAAGGTCAAATTGCTCACTTATAATTGGCAGACAAGGTTTGAATATCAAAGAACTGAAAGACCAACATATGTGCCAACCTGAATCTACCGGTACCCCAATTTCTTTGAGGGCGGCGCCCGGGAAGGGTGCATAACTAGAACTTAACAAAAGAGCCCTATACAATCGCTAAAATGTACCAAAAATATAAATCATGTCAATTCAAGAAATTTTATCATACAGAAATATATGCTAGGATAAAAATAAAGTTTCGTAAGAAATGTAAAACTACCTAAGTTCTTAAAGTTATTTGATATATAACGCTATTTAATCAGGTGTTTGTGTAACACCTATGCCCCCGAAAGGGCAAATGGATAGGTGACCTTTGACCTATTGATAGACCTTATCAACAGGGGTCATCTATCTATGTGACCAACCTTCAAACCAAGTCAAGACCTAATGGCCAACACAGTCGAATTGGCCGTACAAGGTTTGATTACCAACGAAACTGAAAGACAGACATGAGCCATCCAATATACCCCCTTTTCTTCGAAGAGGGGGCATAACTATATAGAACTGGAAAAAAGAATCCTACAATTACAAAAATATGACGAAAACACAAAAACAAATCATGTCCATTCAAGACATTTTACTCAATAGAACTAACTGCTGAGATTAGAATAAAGTTGCATAAAAAATACTTGTAAAAATTAAAACTGAGGAAAAGTCAACTACCTAAGTTTTTACAGTTATTTCATATATCCTAAGTTAGAATAAGGGTACTTAAACACTATTTAAAAAGATTACAGGTTTTCAGTGAGATACTACCGCTTATGGATGCCACACTAGGCCTGGGCTAGTATACTTAGAGAAATATGATAGCAATCATTTGTCAGCTATCAGAAAGGACTTTCAAATCATGCAGGACGGTTCGTTCTAGCAAGCTAGAGAAATGTTTAAGGATTTGAGTTTGGAGCTGGAACTTTCATATGTAAGAATATCAGATCAGAAAGAATCACAGAATGCTCTGGAAATTGTTAGATGTCGGTATAGGAAAGACAAAGACATGAAGATTGTTCACTGTGATCTTCAAGAGACAGAGGATCTTCATGAGCAAACCAAAGTGGTACATAAGTTGTAAGACAAGAAAAAGCTTTCACAGCAGTGAGCAAGATTGAGAGGTATGATCTGTGGCTCATACACAAACTCAACACTACAAAACCTCTCTATAAAAGACATTACAATGCATAAAGATCTCACAGAGTTTGTAAAGTTATGTAGGGTAGACATTTGCTCATATATCCATATGTGAAGATCAACCTCCAAACCGAGTCTAAAGACCTAAGGTCAAATTGCTCACTTATAATTGGCAGACAAGGTTTGAATATCAAAGAACTGAAAGACCAACATATGTGCCAACCTGAATCTACCGGTACCCCAATTTCTTTGAGGGCGGCGCCCGGGAAGGGTGCATAACTAGAACTTAACAAAAGAGCCCTATACAATCGCTAAAATGTACCAAAAATATAAATCATGTCAATTCAAGAAATTTTATCATACAGAAATATATGCTAGGATAAAAATAAAGTTTCGTAAGAAATGTAAAACTACCTAAGTTCTTAAAGTTATTTGATATATAACGCTATTTAATCAGGTGTTTGTGTAACACCTATGCCCCCGAAAGGGCAAATGGATAGGTGACCTTTGACCTATTGATAGACCTTATCAACAGGGGTCATCTATCTATGTGACCAACCTTCAAACCAAGTCAAGACCTAATGGCCAACACAGTCGAATTGGCCGTACAAGGTTTGATTACCAACGAAACTGAAAGACAGACATGAGCCATCCAATATACCCCCTTTTCTTCGAAGAGGGGGCATAACTATATAGAACTGGAAAAAAGAATCCTACAATTACAAAAATATGACGAAAACACAAAAACAAATCATGTCCATTCAAGACATTTTACTCAATAGAACTAACTGCTGAGATTAGAATAAAGTTGCATAAAAAATACTTGTAAAAATTAAAACTGAGGAAAAGTCAACTACCTAAGTTTTTACAGTTATTTCATATATCCTAAGTTAGAATAAGGGTACTTAAACACTATTTAAAAAGATTACAGGTTTTCAGTGAGATACTACCGCTTATGGATGCCACACTAGGCCTGGGCTAGTATACTTAGAGAAATATGATAGCAATCATTTGTCAGCTATCAGAAAGGACTTTCAAATCATGCAGGACGGTTCGTTCTAGCAAGCTAGAGAAATGTTTAAGGATTTGAGTTTGGAGCTGGAACTTTCATATGTAAGAATATCAGATCAGAAAGAATCACAGAATGCTCTGGAAATTGTTAGATGTCGGTATAGGAAAGACAAAGACATGAAGATTGTTCACTGTGATCTTCAAGAGACAGAGGATCTTCATGAGCAAACCAAAGTGGTACATAAGTTGTAAGACAAGAAAAAGCTTTCACAGCAGTGAGCAAGATTGAGAGGTATGATCTGTGGCTCATACACAAGCTCAACACTACAAAACCTCTCTATAAAAGACATTACAATGCATAAAGATCTCACAGAGTTTGTAAAGTTATGTAGGGTAGACATTTGCTCATATATCCATATGTGAAGATCAACCTCCAAACCGAGTCTAAAGACCTAAGGTCAAATTGCTCACTTATAATTGGCAGACAAGGTTTGAATATCAAAAAACTGAAAGACCAACATATGAGCCAACCTGAATCTACCGGTACCCCAATTTCTTTGAGGGCGGCGCCCGGGAAGGGTGCATAACTAGAACTTAACAAAAGAGCCCTATACAATCGCTAAAATGTACCAAAAATATAAATCATGTCAATTCAAGAAATTTTATCATACAGAAATATATGCTAGGATAAAAATAAAGTTTCGTAAGAAATGTAAAACTACCTAAGTTCTTAAAGTTATTTGATATATAACGCTATTTAATCAGGTGTTTGTGTAACACCTATGCCCCCGAAAGGGCAAATGGATAGGTGACCTTTGACCTATTGATAGACCTTATCAACAGGGGTCATCTATCTATGTGACCAACCTTCAAACCAAGTCAAGACCTAATGGCCAACACAGTCGAATTGGCCGTACAAGGTTTGATTACCAACGAAACTGAAAGACAGACATGAGCCATCCAATATACCCCCTTTTCTTCGAAGAGGGGGCATAACTATATAGAACTGGAAAAAAGAATCCTACAATTACAAAAATATGACGAAAACACAAAAACAAATCATGTCCATTCAAGACATTTTACTCAATAGAACTAACTGCTGAGATTAGAATAAAGTTGCATAAAAATACTTGTAAAAATTAAAACTGAGGAAAAGTCAACTACCTAAGTTTTTACAGTTATTTCATATATCCTAAGTTAGAATAAGGGTACTTAAACACTATTTAAAAAGATTACAGGTTTTCAGTGAGATACTACCGCTTATGGATGCCACACTAGGCCTGGGCTAGTATACTTAGAGAAATATGATAGCAATCATTTGTCAGCTATCAGAAAGGACTTTCAAATCATGCAGGACGGTTCGTTCTAGCAAGCTAGAGAAATGTTTAAGGATTTGAGTTTGGAGCTGGAACTTTCATATGTAATAATATCAGATCAGAAAGAATCACAGAATGCTCTGGAAATTGTTAGATGTCGGTATAGGAAAGACAAAGACATGAAGATTGTTCACTGTGATCTTCAAGAGACAGAGGATCTTCATGAGCAAACCAAAGTGGTACATAAGTTGTAAGACAAGAAAAAGCTTTCACAGCAGTGACCAAGATTGAGAGGTATGATCTGTGGCTCATACACAAACTCAACACTACAAAACCTCTCTATAAAAGACATTACAATGCATAAAGATCTCACAGAGTTTGTAAAGTTATGTAGGGTAGACATTTGCTCATATATCCATATGTGAAGATCAACCTCCAAACCGAGTCTAAAGACCTAAGGTCAAATTGCTCACTTATAATTGGCAGACAAGGTTTGAATATCAAAAAACTGAAAGACCAACATATGAGCCAACCTGAATCTACCGGTACCCCAATTTCTTTGAGGGCGGCGCCCGGGAAGGGTGCATAACTAGAACTTAACAAAAGAGCCCTATACAATCGCTAAAATGTACCAAAAATATAAATCATGTCAATTCAAGAAATTTTATCATACAGAAATATATGCTAGGATAAAAATAAAGTTTCGTAAGAAATGTAAAACTACCTAAGTTCTTAAAGTTATTTGATATATAACGCTATTTAATCAGGTGTTTGTGTAACACCTATGCCCCCGAAAGGGCAAATGGATAGGTGACCTTTGACCTATTGATAGACCTTATCAACAGGGGTCATCTATCTATGTGACCAACCTTCAAACCAAGTCAAGACCTAATGGCCAACACAGTCGAATTGGCCGTACAAGGTTTGATTACCAACGAAACTGAAAGACAGACATGAGCCATCCAATATACCCCCTTTTCTTCGAAGAGGGGGCATAACTATATAGAACTGGAAAAAAGAATCCTACAATTACAAAAATATGACGAAAACACAAAAACAAATCATGTCCATTCAAGACATTTTACTCAATAGAACTAACTGCTGAGATTAGAATAAAGTTGCATAAAAATACTTGTAAAAATTAAAACTGAGGAAAAGTCAACTACCTAAGTTTTTACAGTTATTTCATATATCCTAAGTTAGAATAAGGGTACTTAAACACTATTTAAAAAGATTACAGGTTTTCAGTGAGATACTACCGCTTATGGATGCCACACTAGGCCTGGGCTAGTATACTTAGAGAAATATGATAGCAATCATTTGTCAGCTATCAGAAAGGACTTTCAAATCATGCAGGACGGTTCGTTCTAGCAAGCTAGAGAAATGTTTAAGGATTTGAGTTTGGAGCTGGAACTTTCATATGTAAGAATATCAGATCAGAAAGAATCACAGAATGCTCTGGAAATTGTTAGATGTCGGTATAGGAAAGACAAAGACATGAAGATTGTTCACTGTGATCTTCAAGAGACAGAGGATCTTCATGAGCAAACCAAAGTGGTACATAAGTTGTAAGACAAGAAAAAGCTTTCACAGCAGTGAGCAAGATTGAGAGGTATGATCTGTGGCTCATACACAAACTCAACACTACAAAACCTCTCTATAAAAGACATTACAATGCATAAAGATCTCACAGAGTTTGTAAAGTTATGTAGGGTAGACATTTGCTCATATATCCATATGTGAAGATCAACCTCCAAACCGAGTCTAAAGACCTAAGGTCAAATTGCTCACTTATAATTGGCAGACCAGGTTTGAATATCAAAAAACTGAAAGACCAACATATGAGCCAACCTGAATCTACCGGTACCCCAATTTCTTTGAGGGCGGCGCCCGGGAAGGGTGCATAACTAGAACTTAACAAAAGAGCCCTATACAATCGCTAAAATGTACCAAAAATATAAATCATGTCAATTCAAGAAATTTTATCATACAGAAATATATGCTAGGATAAAAATAAAGTTTCGTAAGAAATGTAAAACTACCTAAGTTCTTAAAGTTATTTGATATATAACGCTATTTAATCAGGTGTTTGTGTAACACCTATGCCCCCGAAAGGGCAAATGGATAGGTGACCTTTGACCTATTGATAGACCTTATCAACAGGGGTCATCTATCTATGTGACCAACCTTCAAACCAAGTCAAGACCTAATGGCCAACACAGTCGAATTGGCCGTACAAGGTTTGATTACCAACGAAACTGAAAGACAGACATGAGCCATCCAATATACCCCCTTTTCTTCAAAGAGGGGGCATAACTATATAGAACTGGAAAAAAGAATCCTACAATTACAAAAATATGACGAAAACACAAAAACAAATCATGTCCATTCAAGACATTTTACTCAATAGAACTAACTGCTGAGATTAGAATAAAGTTGCATAAAAATACTTGTAAAAATTAAAACTGAGGAAAAGTCAACTACCTAAGTTTTTACAGTTATTTCATATATCCTAAGTTAGAATAAGGGTACTTAAACACTATTTAAAAAGATTACAGGTTTTCAGTGAGATACTACCGCTTATGGATGCCACACTAGGCCTGGGCTAGTATACTTAGAGAAATATGATAGCAATCATTTGTCAGCTATCAGAAAGGACTTTCAAATCATGCAGGACGGTTCGTTCTAGCAAGCTAGAGAAATGTTTAAGGATTTGAGTTTGGAGCTGGAACTTTCATATGTAAGAATCACAGAATGCTCTGGAAATTGTTAGATGTCGGTATAGGAAAGACAAAGACATGAAGATTGTTCACTGTGATCTTCAAGAGACAGAGGATCTTCATGAGCAAACCAAAGTGGTACATAAGTTGTAAGACAAGAAAAAGCTTTCACAGCAGTGAGCAAGATTGAGAGGTATGATCTGTGGCTCATACACAAACTCAACACTACAGAACATCTCTATTAAAGATTTTCCATCTGGTTGCAATTGCAAACAGAGTTCTGTTAACAACTTTGGTAGAGCATCATGCAAGGAACATCCCTGAGAAGTTTTTTTTAAATTGGCCAACTGTTTAAGGAAAATGTGTTGTTTTAAGTTTTTATGTGCCATACAAATCAAATGCAACAACGTTCACTTTTATACTTAGTCACAGACAAGGTACAGAATAAACAAGAAACGCGGCAGTGCCACGAAACCAGGTTTTCCAAGGCTTTAATACCACAGTACTCTAGAATTCTTCGCTAAGGCTTCATTAGTGGTTCAGTTTCCAGTGCTACTAATAAGTTAACATAGACCTTTAACATACTGACATAGAATGCAATCCCAAGCTTGGTTTCTATGTAAGCTACCTCCACACAAAATTTCATCGCAATGTCTAAATCCTTAATTAATTTATTCACCGGAAACTGATTTTCTAAACAGTGACCATGACCAAACTGACCCCAAATACAATTCCAAGCTAAGCTTTCATGCAATGTTGTTTAATACCCAGTTGAGTCAAGATTAGTCATTCCAAACTTAAGTAATTGACTGGAAACTGATTTCTATATTTAGTAACAGTGACCTTGACCCTACTGGCCCTTAATTCAAAAAGCATGGACTGGATGTAAGCTACCAACACACAAAATTGCATCGCAATATCTCAATCCTTATTTAAGATATTGACCAGAAACTGATTTTCTATTTTTAGTAACAGTGACCTTGACCTTACTGACCCTATATTTAATTCAAAAGCATGGACTGCATGTAAGCTACCTACACACAAAATTTCATCGCAATATCTTAATCCTTGATTAAGTTATTCACTGAAAGCTGATTTTCTATTTTTAGTACAGTGACCTTGACCCCACAGACCCCAAACACAATCCCAAGCTAGATTTTCATTCAAGGATGCTAAATACCAAGTTTAGTCAACATTGGTCATTCCAAACTTAACTTATTGACCGGACACTGATTTTCTATTTTTAGTAGCAGTGACCTTGACCTTGACCCCACGGACCCCAAATACAATCCCAGGCTAGGTTTTGATTCAAGGATGCTAAATACCAAATTTAGTCAACATTGGTCATTCCAACTTATTGACCAGACACTGTTTTTCTATTTTTAGTGACAGTGACCTTGACCTTTACCCCACGGACCCCAAATACAATCCCAGGCTAGATTTTCATTTGAGAGGATGCTAAATACCAAGATTGGTCAATCAGAACTTAGGTTATTGACCGGACACCACCTGTTTGACGCCCGCCCGCCTGCCATTTTCGGCATTCTAATAACCAGGTTTCACTTTGTGAAAACCTGGTTAAAAATTCTCAAAAAACATTATTTTAAAGCCAAAACATATTTAAAGAGGCATGCCCTGGAACTCAACCATCTCAAATAGCAATCAAATTGTTACCATTGTAATGCCTAAATCAATTAATGAAAGCCCTGTAAAATAGTTACTAATTAAGTATCCAGCTAGTTTACACAAAATATACATTTCAAAATTAACCAAGCACTTTCAGTATCTGTCAAATCCGAAATCATCGCGGAAAAAATGTCAACAGACAGTGTAATGGTAAGTATTGTTCATGCTATGTTCATTTTTGTGATATTGAGTTCATCCTATCAATCAATTATATGTAAATATCAATGTTATGCTGCAATGAAAGGCAGCGCGCGCTCAGTTCAATTCTCAGACAAATCGGAAATATCATTATAGCTGGCAGCCTTTTATTCAAATTGACATACAAATGCCGACACACATGTTATAGTCATTTTTGACAAGTGATAAATGCATTTTTGGTGTAAACAAAACAAGACACAGAAGTTCCAGGTCATGCTCCTTCAAGATATCGAAGGCACTGTGAAGTTACACAAAATATTGAAAGTAATATCCAAGATAATTTACAATAAACTTGATTAACAAATAGCTAAACTATCAAGAATCATATGCTAGCTAGCTGCGCAAAAATAGAGAAACATTAATACTTAACACCAAGAATGTATCAGATAATTGCTTTTAACTTTAAATTGGCTGTTGTTAAAAATTAGAAGAACAAGAGCCCGCTTAATAATGTTTTGTAAGATTGTACACCATCTTGTCGCTATATTTATCCTGAAAATAACTTATTAACACCAACTGCATGACTTCAGAAAAGGACATGGTAGCACATACAGTTTCAGACATATTGGCACTTCCAAAGATTCATACAAATATTAATTCTATCCAAGAACAGTAAATCAGTGCATCTAATGTTCCCTACTGCTGTTCATCAAGCAGTCATAGTTGACTCCTTTAAAGCTATTGTCACTGTGTCTGTCCGATTCTCTACCACCAGTATTTAGACCCGACCATCCTAATGTATAAAGTTTTAAATTAATACTGAAAATTGTTGTTTTATTATTTAGCATTTGTATAAAATTCAACCACAAATAACTTATCTTTTTAACCAGCGCCTGCACATAATCCTCAATGTAACGAAGGAGTGCAGTAAGTAGAAGAAGAAGCTGGTTTAAAAAGTAATCTAGTAATCCAGACCAAAACCCATTCTGTGATCCATTGTATCATATGTCCTGTAGGAAATTGCCATCTTGGATAGAGTAGACATCGCCTTTTTAGACTCAGAGGACAACAAAGTATACTTTAACAGTACAGTTGTTCCTTCTTAATATCAGTTAACATTAATATGAAAAATAAATAAGGTAATCCAGAAGAATACACAATTCATCAATTAATTCTAAAAACTGGCAATAATCAAATTTTTTCCCATTAACTTAATGTGTACTTTTGATACTAGCTAGTGCTAAACCAATCACTCAAGTGTTGTTTTCATAAAATCATTATTCAGGTGACAATTAATGTATTATTTACACATATACCACATGATTGGCCCTACCGATGTGTAATGCTTTAGCCTTAGGGTATGACAATTAAAGGCTAAGAGATTAAGACTATTGAAAAGGTGTGTAGAGTTAATGATATATAACATACTGTTATGTGTTAACAAGACTACAAAATAATATTTGTCAGAATTGACAGAGAAAACCCTCTTATGGAGAAAGAATTGTTAAAAGAACAAATAAGCATCAAATTCATTGATGCATTAATAGCTATGTATTCTAATGTAACATCATCTGTTAATAGATAATGACATATGAAATCTCAACCCATAAAGTCGACAAGAGGGCCATCATGGCCCTATATATATATATAGATCACCAGAAAAAAGACCCTTAAGAGACTGACATTTTCTTTTTTTTCCCTATATGAGCCTATGAAAATTCAAGTGACACCGAGGCAGCGGGCCAATTTTTACCCCAGGGCCATATTATATGAACAAGCTAGACAGAGGTCCACTAGATGATGCTCACTACACACCAACCATCTAAAGTCTAAGCAATGTAGTTTCTGACAAACAGATTTTTTAAAAATTTCCAATAATTATACATAATGTAGATCTAATCCTATATAAAATTGAGTAAACCCCAGGTCTGAATCAAATTTCTGAATTAAGTCTGATCTGTCTGAATTATGCCTAAATTGTTCTATAATAAGCCAATTAATTTTCAGCATCTCGGTCATTATACAGACAAAAAAGTCTGAGTCTTATATTAAATCTGAACAGAAATACATACAGGGCTGAATTGTTCTGAATTTGTGTCACAGACATGTTTCAGCATTTGTATTCTCACAATATCCAGCACAAATTCAGCAATTGTGCAGACTGTGTTCAGACAATTTTCAATAACAAGAGCTGTGCTGCTTGTCCTACATATGCACCTTGTCCCCTTAAGGAAGTATTCAAAGTTTGAGTTTAATATCTTTGAAAGTCTTCAAGATATAGTACTATTTTTACAAAAAATCTAAGTTAAAAAGGGGCATAACTCTAAAAATACTGTTGACAGAGTTATGCTGCTTGTCCTACATATGCACCTTGTCCCCATAAGGTATTGAGTTGAATATCTTTGAAAGTCTTCAAGATATTGTACTATTTTACCTATTTTAACAAAGTTTCTAAGTTAAAAAGGGGCATAACTCTAAAAATACTGTTGACAGAGTTATGCCAATTTGCCACGGCTGCGTATTGTCCCCATAAGGAATAATTCAAAGTTTGAGTTGAATGTATTTGATAATGTTCAAGTTATTGTACTTTATCAAAAACTTTAACCAACGCAGACGCCGACGCCGGGGTGAGTAGTATAGCTCTCATTTTTTTCCAAAAGTCGAGCTCAAAATTCATCTTGATTCAGATCAATTTCAGACCACACTTTTCATGAGGGATGTCTGAGATAATTACAATATTGAAGCACAAGTATAAATCAATACTTAGTTAAAACTTGATTTGTATTAATTTCATTGTTGTTATTTAACTTTCATTAACTCTACTGTCTAAGGCCTAATAAATTGTTAGTTTCTGGCTACATAATTGTACAGGGTAGGCTACTTAAGGTCAAGGTCTTTTTTACTCTTGAAATCGTGTGGAAAGGTAGAAGGTGAGAAAGTGGGTGGACTGTTCCTTTGAACTAATATTATTAATAGTATGTATACTGTATACTATACAGTCGGGGGGGGGGGGAATTAAGAGTATAAAGGTCAGGTAATCAGATACAAACAATTCTTTTATCACTTACTAGTATATATAATGAGCAAATACTCTACAAATTATGGAATATTGCTATTCTGCCCCTTTTGATGAGATTCTAAATCAAACATATTTGTTAAAATGAAAATTGATAAAAAAAAGAATGACTCGATCACCACAAATACTTTCGTAACAAACAAAATAACAATATCCAGTTAAAATGGTAAAAGAATAACAAGAAAAATAAAAACATTCAAAAATCAGAAAGATATATACTTTAAAATTCAACAGCCCACTGGGGACTTTGATTACTGGTTGGAAACATTTGGTGCTAATATATAATGTTTACGATAATTGATTATAGGAAATATAGTTACAATTATAACATTGAATGATTACACAATACTGACCCTACAAGTATGGTAAATCACGACAAATTCACAACGGTTTCCAGAGATAATATAAACTAGTGTTATAAGTATCATCAATGTATATGTATACTGTAAGTCCAAAATGTATCTCTTTGTACACTTCTATAACTGATACACAAAGTAAAATTGTTAAATCCTCTTAAGAACCATAAAGTCACTTCCTGTCATTGTAAAGAAACCAAAGTGATTCATATTTAACCCAATAATGTACGTAGCACAGGATATGTTTGCTTTAAGTACATTAACATCATACATAAATCATATCTTTAATATCAACGTATAAATTACTGAAACAATATTCACTGTTTACCTTTCAATTAGAAATTCATTAATAACTTACCAATACCTGCAAGTGATATCTCTTAAGTGATGATTAGTTAGATTATCAATTCCTATATGACAAACTTCAATGGTAGTAAAAGTAAACATTTACTGCCATAAATATTAAAGCTACCAGTAGTATTGGGCATTTGTCACTGAATGACTTCTTTAATCAATCATCAGTCTCAATTTTCTTATTGACTTGTTAAAAAAAGGTGATACGTTTTAATTACTATTAAGACTTTAGTCTACCAAAACTCTACCCCGAGTATTAACAGAACTCAATACAAATTTATTGATCGCTGATCAATAGCTGGATAATAACTATATACGTATAACGTAAATATAGACCAGAAGTATTATTTAAACATACATAAATGCCCCATACATAATCCCAAGGTACGTAAGATAGTATAATGATATTATTCTATATATATAGTTCAGACAGATGATAGCTATTTATACAATTACCTATAAACTTACATCATTACAGTGGTGTAAATTTTGTATAGAGAATTTGTATTAAAGGTAATCTAGCTTTGTTTGTTTCTATATCTAAGTATTCTAAGGTGATAGTGTTTTATTGTAGGCCATCATCAGCTACTACAATGCAACAGATGCCTTTTTTCTCTAGTCTAAACACAACTTATATGACACTTAAATTATATCAAGATACCCTACAGTGTTGATAAAATTAAAGGGAACAACACTTGTACAAATTCAATTAAACATAGATACATGTCATCATGCCAGGGCTTGTACCTATAACTTCTCCATCACTAAGCCACCAAACTGATTCAGTTAAAGTTACAAAATACTCTGAATCTATTAGGTATTATTCAATTAGGAGTCAATTTGGTTGATTCAAAGGACTGAGTCAATTGTGACTAATTTTTGTACATTTATAGGAATCATGTGACTAAATTTGGTTTGATTAAATGTTATATTAATAAAATATCAAATTTTCAGCTTACATGTTTCTCTGAAATACACCAGTCAGACCTGATTGAGTGTTCCTGGATTCTGTACCCGCATTAAGCTTGTTTAAACTGCCCACTTCTCTGTATGGATCACTATCACTTAAATCAATGGTGAAGGACAAATGATCTTAAAGTCTCAATCGTCTTCAACTAAACCTTCACAGAAAGTATGTACCAGCCCAAGGTTTGAATACACTAAACCAAGGTCTTTAGACCTATTATGCTCTCATTAAGCTTAGCAGGCTGATAAAATGTTTAAACATGTATACAGCTCGAAGTCTTCATTGCAGTTAACATGTATTTAATTCTATTGTATACAAATATAGACTAATTCCACCTGTATTAAGATCAACAGGTGTATTGTAATCTGACTAGTCCAGGATGATAAAGATCTCTAAATACAGTGTAAATACAAAACAAGTGTAACATATTGCTTATTTTATACAGCTTGAATAAGGGTAATGTTTACATCTATCTGTTGTTTAACAAGCCTATATTCAACAGCTATAGTATTTTCAGAGCCACCCCAGAGAGAGCGCATATCTAGGGGAGAAAAGACATAGCTAGGAGATTTTTTGCTTATATTGAGTTTTACGCCCCTTTTCAACAGTCATGGGAGACTTAAGTCCTGTTTTTCCCCTGCAGGAACAATTAGGTGAACTCACAGTCCACCTCATATGACTCTGATGGTTGAAAAGGGGTGTAAAATTCCCAATAAAACAAACAAACAAATAATAATTGTGAATGTTATACATTTGTAGTATGAATTAATTATATACAGCTAAGCAATATGTTACCAATTATATTGCTCAATTTAGCATACATTTTTTCCCAAATACTTCAAAGGAATATAAACATTCCTAATTAATATGTAACTGAATGACTTAACTAAAATGAATTTATACACTTGGAATTACTTATAAATCGAGGGTTCAACGCAAGAGTGTCTTAACTCATATTGAAATAAGAACAAGTTATGATAGTGTTGCGCTGAGCCCTCGAAATACAATGTACATGCCACAATTAACTTATGCATACATTTGAATATAATTTATAAATCGTTTTATAAGAAATTAGTACATGAAATCCAATTCTAGATTCAGGCACTGCAGGGTTTATTCAATACAAAGAATAGTAACATTATCAAATTAATACGGCATCAGGTTAATTCAAGGGTGTATGTATATATGAATATTATTGGTTATTATATAATTTTTAAGAGATTATCAGCTGCTCCAAATTCAAATAAATATGTATCATCACTTCTGGAATGTTGAAACTTACGATTTATAACATCCTGTTAATCTCCTTCAAAATAAGTAAGTTTGCAGTTAATTTATAAGAAATTCTAAAAATCTGATCGGACATGTGCAATCAAATGCAAATATTCTACCAATCTGACTGGCAAATCAAATACATGTATTCTCAAATCTGACTTGCCAATCAAATGCATGTATTCTACAAATCTGACTGGCTGGTCAAATACATGTATTCTCAAGTCTGACTGGCCAATCAAATGCATGTATTCTATAAATCTGAATGGCCAATCGAATGCATGTATTCTACAAATCTGACTGGCCAATCAAATACATGTATTCTCAAATCTGACTGGCCAATCAAATGCATGTATTCTCAAATCTGACGGGCCAATCAAATGCATGTATTCTATAAATCTGACTGGCCAATTTAATACATGTATTCTCAAATCTGACTGGCCAATCAAATGCATGTATTCTCAAAACTGACTGGCCAATCAAATACATGTATTCTACAAATCTGACTGGCCGATCAAATACATGTATTTAAAATCTGACTGGCCAATCAAATACATGTATTCTCAAATCTAACAGGCCACTCAAATACATGTATTCTCAAATCTGACTGGCCAATCAAATGCATTTATTCTTAAATCTGACTGACCAATCAAATGCATATGTATTCTACAAATCTGACTGGCCAATCAAATGCATGTATTGTACAAATCTGACTAGCCAATCAAATACATGTATTCTCAAATCTGACTGGCCAACCAAATGCATTTATTCTCAAATCTGACTGGCCAATCAAATGCATGTATTCTCAAAACTGACTGGCCAATCAAATACATGTATTCTACAAATCTGACTGGCCAATCAAATACATGTATTTAAAATCTGACAGGCCACTCAAATACATGTATTCTCAAATCTGACTGGCCAATCAAATGCATTTATTCTTAAATCTGACTGACCAATCAAATGCATATGTATTCTACAAATCTGACTGGCCAATCAAATGCATGTATTGTACAAATCTGACTAGCCAATCAAATACATGTATTCTCAAATCTGACTGGCCAACCAAATGCATTTATTCTCAAATCTGACTGGCCAATCAAATGCATGTATTCTACAAATCTGATAGGTCAATCTACTGTATTTTACAAATCTGATTGGTCAATAGTTAAATGCATTTATTCTACAAATCTGATAGGCCAATCAAACACATGCATTCTATTTACAGTAACAGTTACAGTAACATATTACACCAAAGTGCCTCCCATGATTATTTTATACAATCCATGGAAATCATGCTGCCAGAGAGGGGGGGATTTAACACCCTAGATACGGATAAATAAACAATTTGAGATGGAACATAAAGATTCTATATAGTTTTACTCATCAGATATTTGGTAATAATACAGTCTTCAAAACTGCCTTTCTTACAGAAAATCAATAAAAATTAGCAAACATCAAATTCTGTATTTCTGAAGCATGCATCATAGAAAGTCAAAAGACATCAATACGAAACCATAAACTGCTTTGTATTTTTTTTTTAAATTACATAAAAGCACTGCCATATTTAAAATATCAAAATAATACTTTGAAAATGAAAAGTGCCTTGGACAATTTTGATAGCATTCAGTATCACATAATTTAAAATAGATCTGTGACTTCAATGAAAGATCAAGTGTCATGATAAAATTCATTCTGTGTTCTACAACTGCATCAACAATTTAATTATATAAACGAATGAAATAACCAAATACACTGAACACAAAGACCCATCCGAATCAGCATTGATTTAGGAATAAAATTATACCAAAACTTGAAACAAAATAAATTTATAAATTGTAATTGTCTGAGTATTTCTCGTTTTTACACAATACATACAAACTCATATTTTTGTCAATTAATTTAACCAATGTCAGTCGGTAAGGACAAATGAATTTAATTATTTACATTTTTTCCAATGTGTTGGGGTTTAATGTCTTGACATCCAGGGCAATTTGGCAACTTATCCAGCTTTATACAGTGGAGGAAATCCCCAGGCATATACCGGTACCTATGTAGTACCTGAACTGACTTAATGTAAGCAAGCTGGACAGCTTTCTCGCGTGAAACTTGGTCCCTAGATGGGATTTGAACTCAAAACAGTGAGTCGGCCGAGGGGCAAGTAATTACAAGTCAGACATCATTATACCAATTGACCACAGAGGCTTCTTAATTTAATTCAGGGTTTTAAATAAACATAGAATGAATACAATATGTATAACAAGAAATGTCTTTAAAAAGTTTCTTTGATGTTATTTAAACACTGTAGAAACCAAAAGTATGATTTTTATTAAATTCCTAAATCACCATTTCATTTCTACCAATTGAAGAAGAGTTTCCTCTGAATCATCCAATAGAATGAGGAATCTCTTCTGAATAATCAATACCTCATGCCAAGAAATATTGGTCTAAAGTCTAAAGACAGACTGGTCCCTTAAAACTCTGTCACATATTTCACTTTACAACACAGACTGGTTCTCACAGATTTCACTATACAACATAGACAGACTGGTTCCCTTAAAACTCTGTTACAGTTTTCACTATACCCTCCCCCCCCCCCCCCCTCCCAAATTCTTGAACTTTTACCAGACATGCTGGGCAGTTTGACACATTTGATGCACAAGAAAGTTAATAATTTAATTCTAAATAAATCAAGAAAAAACCTACCAATATCACTCAAAGCTCAGCAAGGAGAATTAAAGCCTTCACAATTTGAATGAGATTTTCTGTGTAAGTGATAACAGGAAAACACAACTTATAAAACTTCCTGCTGCAGATAACATACATAAATATCACCCAGATAAATCATTATTAACTATATAGAGGCCGAAAGGTTGCATGTTAAGTTAGACAAAACCTCAAAATGTATGTAAGTCAGGATATGAAGCAGGTTTACAAATGTTGAGTCTGATTTAAACAAGTTGATTTTAAGAGGCATACATATCTTGTACTGATAGATTGTATATTCTATCTTGACAAAAATCACACACATCACATGAGTAAATTAGATCTTAAAATACTGCAGGAGTTAAATAAATTGAGAAGGCAAAACATTAATCTGGTGCATTTTTTTTATTTTCTGACTGCCTTATTCTTTTTTTCATATTTAGCATTATAATCATGGAGTGTATACATTGTGTTCTCTTTAAATAATGCTTTATGATCAAGCTAAAAATGTTCCTGAGAGCAAAGTTAAGAGTATACTCCCATCTCAGCCACATGTATATCCAAAACAAGTAAATTTTATGACAAATAGTTTTTGGTAAAATAACTAAAGAAATTTCAAACATTCACTAATTAATTGACATTAAATGGGCATACCCTACAACTTGGTGCATCTAGAATCAAAGATAACTATACTTATAACTTTGATTTTTAGCAGCAAGTACCTAAACAAGCCATTTTACAACACAATTTATTCTTGCAACTATCAATTATATATTATTTTACATACATCTTGCATATTTGTTACACTTTCATAGAATGTTTGCATCAGTTGTAGGGTATGCCTCTTCAAGCTTATCAGGTACTTAATCATAACTCTTCTCTAAAAATCAAAATATTTTATCTGGACATAATACTAAAACTCAGTAATTCTCTCACCAAACTCATCAAAATATACAAAACTAAACTGATTAATCCCAACTTTATATTTTGATATACACATGATTTTACAGTAAACTACACCTGATCCAGTTTGCTTGGGTACACCAGGACAACACCCACAGTGCAATTAACTGGTTCAGAAATGTTGAAATCTGTGTGTCTTATATTAATCACATTTTGTATAAGTTGCAAGTAATAAGTTTTTTGTATTTGCAGAGGGACAGAGATGCTAGTATATTCAGTTAGGACTGATTTTGTTCAAGCATTTTTTTTATTGTTTAACATCCTGCATGGGCAGCTAGTATAGGTTTTAGAATCTATAATATTGAAGATACAAGATATTAACAATTCAACGCTAGCACTTCCAAGGTTTGATGATAATTCCAGTGCACACCCATTATAATGTGCACATTAAAATCAATAGTGCATTAGAGATCTTCTCAGAACTCTGCCATAAAGTCACTTTGATCTATGACCTTCCAATTTCATTTCTTTCACATGCTTCAAATAAATACTTATTTATCACAAAACATAGTAGTTATAAAATACAAGATCACAGACTATAGGTCTCTTTGATATATTATCAATGGGTAAGTAACTTTTAATTAAATTAATTAAACATTATGTAACATACAATGTATATTTATATAAACACACTATACCATGTAATATTTATGCCACTTAAATGTAATGAAGAGTCACAGCTAAAGGTATCTGTTAATATTGTCAATATTATCAGGTAGTTGTATTTACCTGATATTATATAATAAATATAACTCTCTTTTTTCAATATTATAATTATACAGTACATAAAGCTCTTTTTGTCAAAATTATGTAGTAATTAAATAACCATCTTTTGTCAATATCATATACATGTATAGTAAATAACCCTCTTACTGTCTATTATGCTATATACATACCAAGTGAATGACCCTCTGTATAAAGTCCAGCTGCAGTACATAAAAAAACTATATTAGAGTTTTTATAATTACATTATCTCAGTTTCTATTTAATTAAATTGTCTGAAATATTAATTAGTTATTACAATACTTTTCAGAAGGTTTTAAAGTACAACAAAATTATTGAAGTAACAGAAAATCTGTAACAGTATTTCATGCAGTACATGACAAACTTTTTAAAAGGGGATGACTGTAAATATTCACAAGAGGCACTCAATGCCACTAGGTTTTTTTCAAAATTATTAAACACAATAAGATTAAATCAGTGAACGTACTATACAGTGATGTGGTCATAGAAAAGTGAAAATAAGTCAAAAGCTAAAGGAGTTAGTTTGATAACAATAATTCATTCAAAGCTGGCTACGCCCCTGGCCAGTATCTATAAATCCCACACTATGATTAATACATCGTATACAGACAACATGAAACATATATATATAATTATAACTAACCAACAAGAAGTTACATGTGCACACAGTAAACAGATACAAATACTGAATTAAATTAAATCTAAAACTATAGTTAAATCAGGTACGTATATAGTTAATACAATTGCCGGGATACGCTGCTGTCAAATATCGTAAAATATTTACCGAAAATAATTTTTATTTCATCTTTGATTTCATCAAGTTTATTCATATCTATTTATGCAACATGTCGCGTATTTATATAGGCAGTCATGCAGTTTACGTGAATAAAATCTTCAAGTTAAATTTGTAAACAGGAAATAACGTACTTGAGTTCGGCTTACTTCATTAGTACACATGCACACATTGAGCCTTGTGACAGATTTCAATAACAGTTCACTAAACAAGATAACGTACGTGTTAACACAATAAAAACTACCATTTACAATGAGTATAAGTGCCAACTTACCCAAGTTCCAAAACAGTTAAAAACTTTTAAATGGCCACACAACTTGTCACTGTCTACTTCTAATACACAACAAGTGTGTCTGATTTCTCTTTTCAAAGTTAGTCTTCCGTGACGTCATATCTAATATGTACATGCAGTGTATTAAACCAAAGTATGGTGTACTGACCGGGACATAACGATGGTTAAAGCGGGGGCGTACAAAAAATCGATAGATTTTCTTCTATGTTTGATCTGAACAGGAACGTTACATTTTATGTATATTATATATCAGGACCGTAGGAAACATTGAGGGGTATAGAGGGGGGGGGGGGGCAATTATTTCCGCTGTGATGGTAATTAATATTCACTATAACTGATTTATACCCCCATAATGTGTAAAAGAAGGAGGAAAATAATGTACCCGATGCAGGGCTCGAACCCGCGACCTCCTGCTTGCAGGTCAGATGCTCTACCAACTAGAGCTGAGACCAGTACTCGAGTACCCGGGTATCAAATACAAATCCCGTGTTTAGCTGCTCCGAAGAGTTTGAAGTATCGTTCTAATGGTCAAAATATTAACACCGATATGTTTTCATCCCTTTATTATTGTTAACTCACTTCATCAGTATTTATGTAACTAGCAGTTTAATACTGCAAGTAAAATGACCACACATACAAGTATATTTACCATTATTTAACCAAATTTCTCATTGGTAAAGGTTGGTTAATTTTGGAGCATGGGGAGGCAGGGAAGGTTCGGAACTAGGTTCCTGAACATTTCCAGTAACGTCAGGCTCTGACTTTACGGACACAGGTGGTGGAACACAGACATATAGGAAGGCTTTGATTCGGACACATGTAACTTTGTTCTGCTATATCTAATCAACTCAAGGTCGCAGATATTGCATTTTGTCTTCGGTTCATCGCTAAGAATCGTGAAATACAATGTATTGCTTGCCAAAACTTGGCTTTTTGTGCAGTTTGGTTGTTTGCCATTTTATTTAAACAATATTAAGTACCAGGATGCAGGAATGATGGCTCGTTCTAGAAAAATAGCGAGTACTCGGGTACTCACGGGTAATATGGTCCCGGGTACCCGGGTACAAAATGTCTACCCGTCCCAGCTCTACTACCAACTGAGCTAATTTATAGATACAATGTATCACACCACTACATTAATTCCTCCTTCCTTTTTATTCAAAGTTAAATTTATCGCTATGTCTACAACCACAGACTAACCCAGCCTTTGCTTCACCCTAGTTCTAGGATTCCTAGGCTAGTCACACACTCACGGCACCAAATGTAATAGGAAGAGGAAAATAATGTACCCGATGTAGGGCTCGAACCCGTGACCTCCTGCTTGCAAGTCAGATAATATACAAACTGAGCTAATTGGTCTGGTGAATATCCCTGCCAATTAATAAATACAATAATTACTACATCGCTACAAATGTAAGGTAAGACATAAAATTAGCACCCCCCTCCCCCCCCCCCCCTTCACAAAATCTGAAATTGCATGCTTCCTAAAAGCTGACTACCTGTAGCTATCTTATAACAATATTGACTCAAATTCAGTTGAAGGAATAATGAAGGGTTTGTAAAGCATGGAAATTAAGAATTTGGGGAGTCACATAAGTCACCAGTATGCCCACAACAGAACTGGAAAGGGCAGCCAGGGGAGCAAGTCTCCTAAACAAAAAAAATCTTTTGAAAATGGAAACAAACCGGGAACACGTCAATTGCAAACAATCGATCCGGGCATGAACTCGGCGCCTGGATGCAGCAGGTTAATATAATTATGTACCCTTCTATGAAAATTTTACAAAGATGTTGATTTAAATTTCCCAATATGGAGGGAAGATGCTGACTTGTTCTGGAAGTGTTATTTCGTACTGGTTAGAAAACAGCTATAGACAAGGAAAACTGGTTAAGTATTGTGAGCCCGCTGCCTTATTTAACTGAAATATTTTTGGAAAAAAACAGCATTAAACCCACTGAAACAAAACTGTGTAACTTGATAGTGATCATATTATACAGCTCCTCCGAGTTTACATATTTTGTTCACTTTAACATCTAAATCAATTACTGTATTTTCATTCATTTTAGTCAGGCTCAATTTTCGTGGTTTTACAAAAATGGCTATTTGGTGGGGACATGAATTTGTGGACATTGAATTTTGAAAAGAAATGCTTTATCTCCGCATTCAAATTAATGGGGATTTGATTTCATTAATGAGTGAACCCACGAAATTAAATCCCCAATGAAAATGAATGATTCCACAATATGTACATGTACCATTACATTGACCTCTTCATTATGACAGCTTCAGACCAGTTATCTTCCCGTAACTTGATAATGAGACAAACTTGATGTTAATTAACACAATTTACTATTGTTTAGTTTAAACTTACAAATAAATTTATCTCAAATCGATTATAAAGCAAGATTAACTGTAACTCTCGATGACTGCTTCCTGGAGTCTGACAAGTACTCGCGCCGAAAGAAGGGATTGTGAAGGTCCAGGTCAAATTCCGCCACTGATGGGATTCAAACTGGCAACCTCCGGGTTAGGAGTCTGACCTTCTACCCCTACACCACTGTTTCTTTTTATTTGTCTTTGTCCTGATCCACTGTCTTCATGTCTAGGTTATGCTGCATACCTTAAGTTGAATTTTTATCAACTTTATTTGTACCAGTTTGTTGTATTATGATTGTTTTGAGTAATCATGTATATATGTTATATTAAGCTGTCAATTATACTTGGAACAGGAAGAAAATCCATATAATGTCCTCAATTTTACATGTCAAATACTGCAGTTTTTACTGTGATATACATGGTATTATAGTGTTTATACAATATTCTACTTGATTCCATTAGATGTAAAAAGAAATTTGTTTCTCAGGTTACCTCATGCATCGGGTAGGTAGACAGATCCATGATAAGATGGACCGGTCTGGTCAAGCCTGAAGATGACATCCACTTTGAGACCCTTCTATCCAGGCTCAAAATAAGAGACATTGCCGAAGTTCTCCAACTGGGCAGGCTGAGATGGCTAGGACACGTTGAGCGCAGTACAAGCTGGATCTCGCAGATCAGACACAGAATAGTGCAGCAAAGCGGGGTCATGGCAGACAAAAACTTTCTTGGGATGAACTTGTGAAGCGTGATCATGCAACCCTGAACATGGACTCTACCAACCCACTGAATCGCCAGGCATGGAGAGGAATACTTCGCTCTCGACATATAGGCCACATCCTCATCATTATGGATTAATCCATTGCCTGTAGAATCAAAACTGGTTGATGATGATGATGAGGTAGGTAGGGAAATTAGGGGGGGGGGGGTATTTTTGTATTATTCTTGAAAGTGTGCAGAAAGGTCAAAAAGTGAGACTGTGCATGCACGGCGGGATGGTGGGCTACGGACATAATTAGCCCCCGTCATTTGGCCCCCGATGGAAAAATGGCCATGTGGACATTTACCCCTCAGAATTTATTTTTAAGTGGACATTAATTTTGCTACCCAATGCTTGGTTTTAAAATTGACATCTATCCCCCATAAGTACACTACAGATAATTAGTTTCTGTTCATACAATTTAATGCATAGGAAATAATAAATAATGCAATTATCTTCTAAAAGGTTCTACACATATAAGAAACATCAAAGGCAGCCAAATTATTATACATCCTACCCATCTTTTCTACTTGGGGGCAAATGTCTGCATGACCATTTTTCATTGGGTGGGGGGGGCAAATGTCCGGGGGCTATTGTCGGTCAGAGTAGGTCAACTTAACAGAACAAAAAACTATTTTGTATGCCTCACCTAGAACAGGAAAAAAATCATTTAATTTTCTTGATGAACAGTTCACCTACACATCATTCTTGGGAAGAACCAGTACAATGTACTAGACTCCCATCCTCCATAACCAACTGCCTTCTTTCTCACATGAAGAGATTATGGTCGGTAGCTGGGCTTGAACTTGCATAAAAATTCCTATTTATATCATTTTTCAAAACAAATTTCGTAAATACATGTTTTTTTGGGGGGGTATTTAGTGTTTGTAGTGTGACATACCAAGGACTTACATACACAATGTATATATTAAGTCCTAATGGACATACCAACCAAAATATCTATTGCAGCAAATGGAGCAACATTTGATTTCTTTATACTTTTCCAGTGGGTGCCCTCATTTTGAAAATAAATAAGGCCCAAATCATGACCTATTGCCGAATACGAATGCGGGTGCAGGGAACGCAATTTTCGGAGAAATCATCCGAACCATACTGTACCTGAAGGCTGGGTTGTATGAAGTTGTAATTATGTCACTTTAATCGGGAGAATACCTAAAATTAGAAGTTTCTCTTTAGCTAAACCTCACTTTGCTTGAAATAAATTCTGTTAGTACATAATTATGTATATCAAGTCTAATAATTAAAAGATTACTTGACATGCATCAAGTTGTTTCTATAGAAACATATTTATGAAGAATATGATATTATTGTAACATACTCATGGGAGACACAAGATGTTAGATTTTCATTGAAATTTAATAATTCTGTAAGGAAACATCCATGTTTAATATGACAATACATTTTACTATCAATATAAAGCAAAAAAAAAAAACCCATATTTCTATAAAAATAAATTTATTATTCAATATTTTGTTACAAGCAAAAATAGTAAATATCTAATCAAAGGTTAACACACAAAGTACCGGTAATATAATACTTGTGAGAAATTTATATTTATGAGACATGCTTTCAGTAGTTACAAAAATAACATGACTGAAAATATTCCTCTATGAATATGGCAAAACTAACAGTCTTGTAATGATGACAAAAAGGGAAGATACAGATAATATTTATATCACATCATGATAAATTATCATCATTTACATATCAAAAGTAATCTTCATTTTGTTAGAAGTTTTACATACATTACAGCCTGGTATCCTATTCTATATGTTAAATTGATATTGTACACTTATTTCATACATATATACTGGTATATGCTGAGTAAAATAAAATGAACAAGAGCTCTGTGAGCAGTGACAACGCTTGTCTGTTCACTGCCTCAGTGAGATCTATTCATCAATGAATTTTAATTCAAATTAAATCATTTCAAGTAAATAATTATAGACCTCTGTACAAAGACTATCTCCAATAAAACACATGTGCTCTCCTAAAGCTGATTTTTATGTACAAGTTTGACTAGTATACAAACTGAATTAATTTTATTTACACTAATCAGCAAGCCTGTCCCATTTAATTGATCAAATAAACATAAGAGTTATCATTTATCAATCTGACAATATTACTACAGTCATGTATTATAAAATGTAATCAGACAACTATACAAACACAGCCAATATCACAAGAATCCATATATCACGGTTTATCATAAAATATACAGTCAAACCAACCTGTGACCAAAGGTAGACCATCAAAGGCAGATAAGACATATGGACTTTATAGTACAGTGAAACCTGTCAACAAAGGTAGACCATCAAAGGCAGATAAGACATATGGATTTTATAGTACAGTGAAACCTGTCAACAAAGGTAGACCATCAAAGGCAGATAAGACATATGGACTTTATAGTACAGTGAAACCTGTCAACAAAGGTAGACCATCAAAGGCAGATAAGACATATGGATTTTATAGTACAGTGAAACCTGTCAACAAAGGTAGACCATCAAAGGCAGATAAGACATATGGACTTTATAGTACAGTGAAACCTGTCAACAAAGGTAGACCATCAAAGGCAGATAAGACATATGGACTTTATAGTACAGTGAAACCTGTCAACAAAGGTAGACCATCAAAGGCAGATAAGACATATGGATTTTATAGTACAGTGAAACCTGTCAACAAAGGTAGACCATCAAAGGCAGATAAGACATATGGACTTTATAGTACAGTGAAACCTGTCAACAAAGGTAGACCATCAAAGGCAGATAAGACATATGGACTTTATAGTACAGTGAAACCTGTCAGCAAAGGTAGACCATCAAAGGCAGATAAGACATGTGGACTTTATAGTACAGTGAAACCTGTCAACAAAGGTAGACCATCAAAGGCAGATAAGACATATGGACTTTATAGTACAGTGAAACCTGTCAGCAAAGGTAGACCATCAAAGGCAGATAAGACATATGGACTTTATAGTACAGTGAAACCTGTCAACAAAGGTAGACCATCAAAGGCAGATAAGACATATGGACTTTATAGTACAGTGAAACCTGTCAACAAAGGCTATCCTCGAGAAGGATATAATGTGGCCTTTATTAACAGGTGGCCCTTTTTTGGAGGCAATTTTGTCCTAATCAATCAAAGACGGTTTTTAAAAGAATGGTCCTTATTCACAAGTTGGTCTTTAATTGGAGGCTGTCACTAACACTGGTTAGACTATACAATCAGACTCTTTGTTTGTATGACACTTGCAAAGGATCTGAACTTATGAGACTATAATAAACACTCTATCATTTAACACTAGGTACAGTAAAACCTGTGAAGATACATGATCATAAATAGGAGTTAAGGATATGATGTTTATACACAGTAATTGTAGCCTGTTATTCAGAGGTTTATCCCTATTGGTCTATCACATAAATGGATGCTTATAGGTGCAGGCTCATATACATGAAGATACCTTTTTCTGGGGCATTAACTAAAATTTGACTGTTCTAAATTTAATCCATTGGTATCTAATTTGTGCTAGATTTACACAAGGTAGATAAATACAGATAAACACTCAAATTATGATATTCATACATGAATGTATAAAAACAATTTGTATAAGAGAATGTTACTAAGCTTCTGTTCAAATCTTATTTTTAAATACATATATAACTGTAATTTAATTTGATACAATAAATTACCTTTAGGACAGGGAAGTTAATTTAAAGTTAACAACACTACACAATTTTATGTTTAAAGCTATTTGCCTTCCAATTTTAGCAAGCAATCTTTTTTTTTTATTAGTTTAAAAATATAGCAAGAGCAAAAATACTCAATTTTATGAAGAAAGAATAGTGTTATGTTTTATAACAGCATTAAAAAAAAACTGCAGAAGTCCAGTAACTACTAGAACAATTATTTCAGATTATAAAATTTACATGTTGATAAATAATAGAAGACACATTAACATAATTTATTATGTCATTAGTACTTGCAGGCCATTTCTCAAAGACAAACTATATTGTTCAAATCAATAATTTATTAAGCTTTTTCAATACATTCATCTTCATGACAAACCAGGTTGCATGTACAGTGCAACCTCAACAAAGCAGCACCCTTTGGGAGTAGCAAAATTATGTTGTTGCCAAGAGGTTGTTGCCCTAAAGAGGCTAAATTGATAGTTAAATTGTGCAGTGGGGAAAACTCATGCTGTTGTTTAAGGGAGGTTGTTGTTCAAGGAAGAGCTGCTTAAGAGAGGTTGCCCTGTACATACAAAACATAAATCACAAAAATCTTATCAAAAATATAAATCACTTGTCCATAAGATGCATGTTTTTTTTAAATTGCCTAAAAAAATTGGTTGCATCATATACATTGGTGTAGAACTTAATCCAATTGTCCATGACTAAAAATGGATAAAATCAGTACAAATTTATTTATATTTTTACTTGAGAATCTGATGATATCTATCAAATGGCAACTAAGGGAAATAAATCTTTCATAATGTTTATCTAAAATTTATCAAAGTTCAGGAATGGAATTCGTTCAAAAACCTTTGTGCAAAAATATCTGAAATAAAAGTTACAATAAATAAAAGTGAACAATATTAAGACAAAGAAGAAAACTGACCTTGACCTTAACCCCTGAGTTTTGAAGGGGAGAAAAAATAATTATACTTACATTGTAAAGTATGCGTTAAGAGTTGAACTATTTACACATTAACTAATCAACATTTTGTAAATACAAATTTGTACAAGTACACATTCGCATTAAAGTTGTGTATTTAGTATGTAAAAATGTAAAGTATTAGTACATCTAACATGCCTTGTTTACTTTATGATGATAAGTAACTCCCTGGAATTATGACACAGCACCATCAGTGATATCTAAAAATTGTGATCAAGCCATACACTTAAGTTTGCATTTATGTTGTTTTCCAACAATTTTTCAGCAATATACAGCAGCCTATTCACCTGTTGTCCAGTTTTCCTGGACTGTATTTTTACCAGTACTAACTTTCCATTTCACAAGGAGCCTGCAACTGCACATGTGGAGGAAAATCAACATTTTTGTCTAATTTTCATGAAAGAGTATAACCTGCCATGACCAGGAATCGAACCTTGATCGCTGGGTTACAAATTCAGCATACCAATTACTGGGCCACAGCTGCGGCCTTAATGATATATCTATAAGGTCGGCAAGTAATTTAACAAATAGCTAGAACAAGTGATCTTTTGATCCATTGTGATTTGAGTATTTATCAGTTGATCAGCATAAAAATACATATATTGTATGAACACGGACGATTTTTGAAATCATTGAATACATATAGACAATACAAGCCTTCTTAAATAGACCCAGCCCCAAATACAAGTATTTTAAGAATTGAAATATCGATCTATTTGTTAATAATTGTAAATAAAGTTATAAGCAGAGTGGAGTGATTCAGACATTTAAGTACCATGCTCATAAAACATGCAGAAAATTCTTGAATATTTATCATCATACTTACAACATACACTGTACAAGCTATGGTTTAAATATGATGATAATATTATGATGATAATATTATACTGATAGTAATCTGGAGTGATTTTCTTTAAAACATGCACAAAATGCATTACCAAGATCTGGTGTAATCACAAAATCAAAATTTAATCATTTCATCAATAAAATAAAACATCTGGTTTCCAGGTTATAAAACTTTAGATCTGTCTCTGAGCTGAAATCTCATATCTTGTCTTTTATGTTTTCAAGTTAATTATGATCAGACAATAATGATATATCACTGATAAATTAATCTTACAGAATAATTGATCTGAATATATATTCAAACATTAATTAGATAATTATCTTTTCAACCATAAAACTTTGAGAATGGAATAGAGATTTGAGCTTGAAGGTTCTAAGGTTTTATAGCCTTTGGGGCCTGGATATAAAATTAAAACATAACATGACTCACAAAATATCAATACGAACATTAAGCTAAATTTGGCACATTAAAAAAATAAAGTAAGGTAAAAGATGTATACACTATAATTGCTAATTTGCTACATACAGTAGTATTTGACAACAATGCATACCTCTAAATCTGATGGGATCTGAAGAATATGGAAGGTTTTCAGCATAAAACTCTCAGAGAGCATAAACAGAGAAAAACATGAATTAATGGAAGAAGCCACATAAAACACTGCAAGCTTTACGGTAGCTCATGTTATTACAAACAAACTAAATGAAATTTATTTAAAGATATCAAGCCATCTTAACCATTAAGGGATAAAATCCTATTAATTTAAAAAGAACAAAAATCCAAACTAGTTCCTAAATCTATAGGAGACAAGATGAAGTTAACATCCCCTTCAGGTCATAGCCTGGGCTAATGAACTTATAAACATCACCAAAGAATGTATTATACCTACTTATGTAACACAATGTTAACATGTACAGTCAATCCTGTGAACAAAGGCCACCCACTGGAACGACATAATGTGGCCTTTATTTACAGATGGTCTTTATTTAGTGGTCATTTCGTTCTAAATAATCAATGATGGTTTTTAGAATAATGACATTTATTCACAGGGTGGCCTTCATTCGGAGGTAGCCTCTAACACAGCTTTGACTTTTACCTTCTTTCGATTGGGACCAGATTGTGTTCAACCTTTGATATTTATGAGTCATTATCACACATGTATTCATATAAATGTATTTAAAATCCCAGATAAAACAAACATTCAGACAAAATAAGGTATTATTCTATGACATGGAAGCTTAAACAGTGAACTTAATTTCATTCAAAAACTGCTAATTTAATAAAAATTTACCAAGAATCTTATTGACCAGTTATTGAAAAAGTACACCATGACATTGATCAGTAAAAATTATCTCCAAGGAACTTAACAAGTTTATGTCATAGAAACAGAAAATAAAACATCACAAGTTAACAAATATATATGGAATGCATTACAATATAACATGGTTATAGAGAACACAGATATAGTGAAGAATCAGACACTGTGAGGTATTTATTCTTCCCAGAATAAGCTCTTCTTCATTTATCATTATGAAGAGTGAAATATGGATTTTATAAAAACGACTATTTGGGTAACCGGGAATTCACTAAAACTGTGTTCAACATTATAACTATAATACAGAGATCAAGTTGACTTTCTATCTAGTTGTCTGGCACTGGTTGGTATCCATGGCTTTGAATATTTTTCAGTGGCTTGTCTTTGCTTCCAGTTCTCTTCTTGATACAAACAAATACTCCACCAAAGATGATAAGTATAGCAGGCAGTCCTAATCCAGCAGAGATAATTATAATCACTAGCATTGAAATAGAATCTGATGGTGGAATACCATAACCTATAGAGCCAGACCTGTGTAAAACAAAATATGAAGCAAAAATCTTACAACACTGAATGAAGCTACTTACAAAAAGAACAAAGCTTAATAATTCTATCAAAGTGTGAGTTAAGTTTCTGAAAATGATGGTCCAACAACAAACACTTCTGTCATTTATACTAAGTATTTCATGTAATAAAATGGCAACTGTTTCAAACCATTACTAGACAGGCATCAATGTAAAACAGAGTATTCATGCTGTGGCAATTATCTGACTAGATAATCAACATTATAAATATGATGCAGCTTTAAATATCTTGCTTAAACAGCTATTATAAAGTAATTCTTAAGATAATATTACCATGTCAGAACTTGTGTCTTGTTGTAGCCACCATCTTGGGAAAGTCCGAAGGAAAAATTACCAACATTAATCATTGTATTCAGCAAGTCATTGCCATGGTAACCGTACAGAAAGGTTTTGACAAAGGGTTCAATACTTGAAGATTGTCGCATGCTATAATGCTTCATACCAGTAGCCTTTGACCTTGACCTAGTTAAGGATTTATAGCAGACAGACTTCCACTGTAAGAATCCTTTGTTGTCACTGCTATCAGTAAGCCAGTTATATATCTGTGAGAAATTTCATACAGTATTACATATCAATAGATGACAAGAATAAAATGCAGTTTTGTTGATATACTGCAGAAATATTTACAGATTACATAGAATACCATCAATAATCACTACCAGACAAGGTATAATTTAGCATTTTCATGAAAGAATCACATAAGGCAGGGAATTTCAAACCTTTTTATCAATATTACATACAAGGCTATAAAATCTAACTCCTAATTCATATCTTTGACAACAAAACACCATTTCAATGAAGATGGAAACTTTTTAACAATTCATACAAAGCGATTAATAGATATTTATTCATCTATTTTATAACACATCTAAGCTAAAATAGAAACATAAAACTGATCAATATAACAACAGTTGATTCATCTAGATGTGGTTCATTGTCATAGCAACTGCATTTGTTTCAATTTTAAAAATAACATATAAAATTAATTCAAAATTAACAAATGCAAAAAGAACAACAAATTAAAGAATGCTTACTTTAAAAACTCCAGGTGAGTATTCATCGTCAATACTTTCAGTTTCATCAATATGCATCTCTTTAGCTTCATTGCTTACCATAGCAACCTCAACAGCAAATCTAGATTTTGATAGATTTGTATATAGATGGTCCATGTTTAAATCAAACTGTGTTATATTTTCTGTGTATTGAAGATGTGGTAATTGATCTTCCCGTCCAGAATTACCAAATGCAGATAACTGTAATATAGAATAAGAATTAGTTAAGATATTGCATGAAACTCATGTATGTGCATGTCTTGCCATTTGAAGCCGTTTTCAACAAAATTTTACAATATCAAAAACAATGTGTAATAGAAAAAAATTAAGATGTTGTAAAAAATGAACAAATTTATATGATTCATCCATTTGTTACCATCCCTACAAGTTATATGGATCATGAAAAACAGTAGAATATAACCATGACATGTGTATTTAGCACTCCCTAAGAGTGATGTTATTGCCACAGGCTACCTGCGTGTGAAGGCTCCCACAGACCCTCTACCACCCAGGAATTCTTTATATACAGCAGATGGTTCACTTCACCATTTTTTCCAGGAGTACATTTTAACCAGTACTTACTACACCTTCTACAAGAAGCCGGCAACTTCTCCATATATGGAGAAGAACTGACAATTTTGTCATGGCCATTATGTTTATGCAATATGTTTTGTAACTGTAAATCAATAAGTCCAAGAAAATACATTATTTTGAAACAGAATGATTATCAATGAACGTAAAAAAAACTTGATAATTCAATTCCTAGAATAATCCATACTGGCATATGTCTGAAAGATAGGAGTCATAATCACAAGGTACACATGATTTAATCACATCACCATATAAGACACACAACACTTAGTATGGTTTGTCAAAGATTCTGTAAAGTAGACTCAAAGCAGATACAAATACCCAGATTGATCATTATTAGTCTACAAATGTTAGCAGGGTTCTAAGCCAGGAATTTTTTAAGGCATGTTGCAAATACAATTATGAGTCACCCGTGAGCGCTATGATAAAAGACTGAATGTGTATGAGGGGGGGGGGGGGGGGTAGGACAACCACTTGGTTCATATTGTAGTGAATTTTTAAGTCAAAATATATAAAGTTATAAATATATAACATATCATACACAAATCAATAGGAATTACCATAGAAAAATAAAAGATTCACACTACCTGAATTGAGAAACTGCCATGACTTTGCCATAAATCATTATCCTGGCTGTCTGAATTGTTAGCTCGTAATATGATTATATTGCTCTCTGGATTAGACACTGCAGATATGTTATCCCATTTAAAGTCAGCAAAATTGTATACATTCCATGCTGTTGTTTCAGGACCATACTGAGTCATATCTGCTTTATCTTTGGTGTCATTATAATCAATCAGCTGTGATAGAAAACATAAACAATAGGCTTTATTTAATGAAGAAAGGGTTAACATTCAAGAGAAGACAAAAGTGTAATTACATATTTAGTTTGATCTTACTTTCTTTTCAAATAATACAGATTTGATCTTAAACCTCTGTATTGTACTTAAATTGAGTCTAAATATCACAAGAAACAGAGTATTTTCATCTTGTAGCATTGTTCCATCTTTGAACTGCTGCTGAGAACCTACAATTCCATTATGTTTTTATTTTTTTAAATATCATTATTTCTAAATTTTATCACCTTAGACACAGATTCAAATATTAATAATCAAGTGCTGAAAACACACAATACTTGTCCTACTTCAAATGTATAAATCTGTTGTACTTATTTTATGTACCTTATTAAAAACCATGGAGTAAGAATAACGAACACCATTAGCTGGTGAAAATTTGATAGATTTCTGTCTTTCTGTGTCATTTGGTGACAAGAAACTCGGTAAATCAACTTTAGCTTCAACACCTTTGTTAGTATAAGCCACAAAGATAGTAGGTAAACCTGTAAGTATACAAATAGTTTCACTAAAATGCCTGCATGTTTCATGATTTGACAAAATTTAAAAACAAAATCACCGGCATTGTCTTAATGCAACTACTACATAAATACTGGTATGGTCTTGAAGAAAAAATGCTGTTGTTAATCTTGGAGAGGAATCCAGAAAAAATCTAATCAGTGCTTCTTTTTAAAGTTATTTTGAAAATCTTACCTCTGTCATCTAGTAGATACCACAAAGAGTGTTTTCTATCTTTAAGTACAGGGTGTCCCAAAAGAAAGGCAACACTTTCATACATGTTTAATGTTTCTTTAAATTGCAAATGAATACATAATATCTATATAATCATGTAGTTCAAAGATGTACATGTAAGTTTTTTTGTGTAAGAGAATCTTATAAATATCTTCAGAATTTGAAATTAAATACAAATTTGAAAAAAGTGCATTTTTCATCATTGACGTCATTTTAGAAATTAATGACGTTTTTGATTTGACAACTTTTCATCCTCTCCACTGACCATACAAACACGATGAAAGTTTCTATCTGAGTATCACTTAAAATACACATGTCTTTGTTTGACTTTCTTTACATTGTATCTGATTTGTTTCAATCACTGAAAGACACTGTAAATCTTTTAAGATGAATATAACATGGCATGACATTGCACCAGAGACTTTCTCACTGTGTATACAAAGTGGTCTCTCCGCAAAAAAGGATGAGGTCGATTTTGAAAAGCAAGTTTGTTAATATGCCCCCAAAAAGTCTCATACCTTACAAAACATGTGGTTCATACAGGATGGTTGTACGGCACGTACATATCAAGTATTGTACTATACTTTCTACACAAAATGTTCGGTGAATGAGTCGTATTCAGACAATATCCAGAGGTGAAAGATTGCAGAATATCTTGACCCGCGCGAAGGACCTCAATCCATGCAACTTCTTTCTTTGGGAATATTTTTCAAAGGACCATAGTCCTAAGCCACCAAACAAAGAAATGCTGTTTAAGTGGTAAAAATTTCATCGTGTGTGTATGGTTAGTAAAGAGGATGAAAAGTCGTCAAAACAAAGAAGTCATAAATTACTAAAACGACGTCAAAGATGAGAAGTAGTAGTGAAATACACTTTTGTTTTCAAACTTGTATTAAACTGCAAACTCTGGAGATATTTACGAGATTCTCTTACACAAAAAACTTACATCTTTGATCTACATGTTTATATAAATATTTTGTATTCATCTGCAATTTCAAGGGACATTAAAATGATTAAAGGGGCATGCCCAGGAACTGCTGTGTCTTGGGTTTTATACACCAAAAATGCGTTTATCACTTGTAAAAACAATTATTACCGAAAAGTCAAAGAAGAATGTGCCTTCTAAAATGGCCCTATAACGCTTGCGTGGGTATTTATAAGCCGGTTTAAATAAAAGGCTTACAAGCCTTTTATTGACGACAACGATATTTCCGATTCGTCTGAGAATTTAACTTAGCGTGCGCGCTGTCTTTCAAGCAGCAAAACAATGATATTTACCTATAATTGATCGATAGATAAGCTTTATGTCGCAAACAATGAACATGACATGAGCAATACTTATACCATTTCACAGTTTGTTGACATTTTTTCCGCTTTTTACAGATCCCGAAAGGGTCGAGTTATGAAAATGACGAATATTTTCTAAGGCGTAATCGGCAGGTTTGGTAAATCTTGAAATGTGTATTTTGAGTCAAATAGCGGGACATTTCGTAAATATTTAACAGGACTTTCATTAATTGATTTTGGCATTCAAATGATACCAATTTGAGACGCTTCAGTTCCAGGGCATGCCCCTTTAAACATGTATGAAAGTGTTACCTTTCTTTTGGGACACCCTGTACAATATTTATTATGATGTATTTTATCTTAGGAGCATGGTAACCATTTATGAGTTACTTTTTCATCAAACCTTAGTTTTTAAGCTTGCATCACATGAACAATAAATGTCTTTTGAACAAATTTAACTTAAAAGTTAAATAAGCTGCTTATCAATACTAGAAGAGTTTTGACCTTCAAATCTTCAAAAACAGACCCTTCATCTCCTTCTTGATGAAGAAGGATTACATGCATTCACTGAAAGAATTTATAGTCCTATCCTCTAACATGTACTTGACATAATTTTATATTACCTAAAGTTGTCACCAGGTAATGAAAAGAATCATCTGTACCAGCAGCTTCTATGTGAGCATAACTACCACAAACAGCAGAATCATAGCAACCATGTTTTATACTGGTAGTCACCTGAAATAAAACAGCTTCAATTCAGAGAATTGTAAAAACCCCTTACAAAAATGTAATTCTAACTCTAACAAAATAGGAGACAAACAAATTGCATTACAATATTGAAGATTCCATCATAAACTATTAAAGGCAAGGACGTATATACTGTTTATTCACACATGCTTACATGTATATAGTCATTGACAAATCCTATTGATACATAGTTGCATTCACAGCCAGGTTTCGTTAACTTCCTGGGCTTTTTTTCTTGAGCTAGTTTGCTAAGCCAGGCGTCAACATCCCCCCCCCCCCAGTGTTAAGGGGCAGCATCCTTAAAAGGCTTAATCATTAATGAGGATAACGGGGGGGTTCTGAGATTTAAAATGGATCAGTTAGTACAAAATCAAAGGCTTAAATCCTCAGAAGGCTGAAACCAGGTCCTTCATACAATGACCATTTTTACTCATAATTTCCTAATGACCATTGTCTTTTGCTAACAGTCTAGTCTTCAACTCATTGTTGCTGACTAGGTAAGCAGTAAGCTATCTCCATACATGTGTTCTATTTGAAAATCATCAAAACTTTATTATAAGAACTAAGAACGTTTCCGTTTTACCCAATGTTGTCCCACACTGAAGTCAATCAAAAAATTATTTTCACTTTCTTCACCGTGTCTCTAACTTTCTAACAAAAACAGTTTCATTTTCAACTTTGTAATTTAAGAAGTCTTCGCATTGACGTTTTAAGCCCAACTATTTCTTTAAAATAATCATATAATCAAAACAATCATTCAAACGGTTTAAACAAAAGTAAATTTACCTTTCTATCGCACACAATCACTGAAAATAAAGCAAAAGAAGCTAGTATCAACAAAAGACGCTCCATGACGGCAGACATTTTGTTATAATCACATGACCTTTTTCACGTGACATGTGACTCGTGGGGTATGACTAATACAGGAGCCGGTGGTCCGTGAAACATGTCAATTTCCTAACAGAGTTGTCGTTCGTTGCTCTCACCGTTTATAGAATGCAGTGAACCGTAACTAGTGTCAAACAATGGATTTCTTTCTTGGTGGGGGGGGGGGGATGGAGTAACCCTACAGACAGAGTCAACGAGAGCCAATTTAAATTATGTGTTAATTAATAATTAATTTGATATAGGCCCTGTTTATTATTTGCCCAAGGGCAGTCGCATATTGGCCATATATAGGACTTAAAAATTATGTATATTTTATTAAACATCTATATCACTTTTTGGCCCTGCAGTAGCATGTAACATTGAACAGCTACTATTTAAGTGACCTCCCCCCCCCAAAAAAAAATACACATGGGGTCTTAATTTCTTAATTGTTTTATTGCCCCTAATCAAATCAAGGATATGTATACGAACATGGATTCGCAACTTCCGTATTAACAGTTAAAAGTAATCAAATCCCGCAGTCAAGTTAAGCATGCACATGTAGACTTGGCACCTTAATTATCATATAAAAGGGTCATAATGTGTACTGATTTTTAGAGATAATTAGTTTATGGATAACTTTCCGTTGTTTTTATAAGCATTTTACGTAATTAGTAAATGTTATATCCTAAATGATATTACCATGCAAGTCTTTATAAATACATTAAAAATGCAACTGAACGCTTCTCTTCTATTTATAAATCAAATCATTATATTTATTAAAATAACTTGCAAAGAATTATTTTTAAACTATGTTTGAGAAAGTATATTGGTTAGAAATATTTAATGTTATCTGTTGTGTTAAAATACGTTTGTATTAATTTCACAAAATGGCCTGTTTAATTTATTTATCGAAATCTTCCAGACACAACTAATTAGATTGAGACACAAATATTTGCAAATGTGTTTGCAGCGAAGACCATATTTATTTGACTAATTAATTTCTTTATTCATATTAAATGAGCTGTCTTATTCTTAATATTTTGCATTTAATGCAAACATATCTTTTGTTTTTAAAAAAGGATAATTTATATGTATTAATTATTAATTAAACATTGAATCAATTTAAGTATCTATAAATTAAAGTATCGTTATATTAGCCATATTGTAAATGATTATGTAAATAGAAGCTAGTCTATCAATGACCCTGGCTGTCTGGTTCATTGGCCCGCCGCCGACTTACTGTGGAATATAGTTAAAGGACTGCTGGGTCTTAGTCACATGCCTCGCATTCCTGGTTCAATGTCTTTAAAATGCGGGCTAAAAATATATCATTATGCCACTGCATTAAATGCCATGCAGTAAACAAGTTACAAGGCTGATAATAAATAGCTACTGATATATAGTTATTAATATGTTAACGTCGCAGTTTAGCAGTCAAGCTATTCGGGGACCCACTATTGTGTTCCTGAGGTACTGAGTACTCTAGAGCAAAGACCTATACAATACGTACCCATCTTGAATGTCCAAAGTTATTACCTCAACGTGGATTGACCAGATTGTAAATCAAACCAACGTATCTATAGGGTACACATATACATATGTGTGTATGTGAGTCAAATCATTAAGCATAAATATAATTAAAGTTTAAGTTTTAAAGATCAAATTCGAAGTTCACCATGTGGATTTAATTGAATCCGTTGTATTAATTCTTCCCTTCAATAATATATATGGTAGTTTTGACGGGAGAGCTTTTATTTGTCCGTGGTACAAGGAAGACGGGAGAACAAATGCCCGGGTTAGTAAAATAACGTGAGGGCTTTTGTCCGCCCATATCACATTTGATGGGGAAAACTTTGTCCGGATGCAGTTTCAAAGAAATAGTGGATTCGTTGCAACCCTTTATGTAGATTAATAATGTTTATCAAACAATATATCCGTCAAATGGTTCCTGTTCTATGTTCAAGTGGACGCATATGTACAGACTGGGTCACAGTAACCAGTTGATATAACCGCTGAAGTATTTCAAAGTAGATAAACAAACTGTGTACTTTTAACCATCGAGCTTTGAATCATAAATGTCAAAACAAGGCGACCTCGGTTACGTGTACTTTTAACTAACTGTCCATAATTATTATGTCCATGCTAGTCGACCTACTTAGATATTAAGCGTCGTGTGCAACTCAGTTTATCTGAAGCATTCAACTGACTATAAGCTACTTCGAGCAGTTTAATTTATGCTGGCGCTCACTTGAATTTAAAGTAAGAAAATGTCAAATAATTTAATTTGTTCTTTATTTAATCGGTCAGTATTAAAGTTTACCTTTTCTTATGATCTGAGGTTTATAATCAAGTATAATTCATGATTTCGGCATTTGAATGTTGTTATACCCTCTTTGGATTTGTTAATATCTGATTTGGTGGGAACGTAGATCCGTATGGATTTACAAATTTATGGTCAGTATGTTTAAACATTTGGAAAAGTTTCAAAACGGCAAAATATTGGAGGGAAAAGGTTCAAATTACAAGGCTTGTTATGCATGCGATTCAAATCGACATAGATGTACTGTATTGTATTAGGCGCTCGTTAAAGTCAATCAAGTAGAGGGTGATTTCCTCAGAAGTCTTCTTCCTTTGTCATCATATATTGGAGAAAGCGTGCGTCGACATAATAAAAGCACAGTCTGAAATAGAACCGCTTGTTGTATACGTATGCATTTCATACCGTTATATATTGTTGTATACGTTTCAAAAATTCACGCTGTAACACGCGATACTCCAACACAAAGCTCAAGGTTAGACAGTTGCTTTCATATTACAAAAGCTAGAGAGATATATTGCAGGAATCTGTATTATAGTATATTAAGTCATTTCAACCTCTACCTCGGAAGTTGCAAATGTTTCCGATGGTTCTCATTTAACTTTAAAACGACTGTATTGAAAATATATAGTAGTTTTATTCAGTTAAGTACGTAGGACAGAAACATCATATTAATTGTCTCTGAGCAGTAGTAGGATTGGTCTGAAGTACAATATAAAATAAACTGATGGTTTATACAGTTCACATAGTAACAGTGTAAACTTAAGATCAAAGCGCTGAAGGCAATGAATTTGTTTGGGTTTTCAAGATGTGCAGTAGCTTATCATTTCTCACTGAGTACGTATGTCATGACTTTTGGCATCAAGAACTGATCGAAGTATTTCTTCTAGACAAACAGTTAAAAGATGCTGCTTTTCTTTAGTACATGTAATTGAGGTTAATTTGCCAGATGTACATGTATATTGTGTCAAGACTATATATATAGTTGATCTTCAAATTCTGCAACATATAATGAAGATAACATTGGCCTTTATATATTTTAAGATGGCTTTATCTAATACATTTAACTTCGCTTCTGACAGTGCTCTCAGTGCTTTGATTTGAATCTCGGAACTAAAATTGAAGATAAAATTGGCTTGTCTTATAAACGAATAAATAAATCTGATTTTATTTTAAAAAGTGCATTTATTTATCTTTGTATTAAATTATTCCTAGCTACAACCGGAGGTACAACTGTATGAAATATCACGTCCTGAGTGAACAAATCCACAAGTTGATTAGAGCGCAAAGATATGATGATACAAAGACGTATGATTTTCTAATTTAATTGAATAACAATTTCTTCTGCAGAACATAATAGAAGAAAACAATAATCATAGACAGCTGTGACCAGCATTTTTATTACAATCAAACCTGTGTTAGCGGTCACCTTTGAATGAAGACCACCCTTTGATAATAACCAAATGAACTCCGAATATAAGTCACTTGTCAATAAAGGTCATATAATACCTTTCTTAATTGCCAGGGCGTTCCTTACTTGCACTTTAACAAAGAAATTATCTAATAATGACATCAATTGCAATTTAATATTCATGTATCAAAAATGTAAATATATATATACTAACTCTATCTATTGGATATGTTCAATTAGATGAAGTTTTCTAGACGATTTATACTGGCTTACGAGTATTTGTTTATTATAGCTGTTTGCGAGTACTTACTGTATTGTCTATTACTAGTTTGGCTAATCCTGGCCATTTGATTGGCTAATGGTGATTTCGGTCATTTTTGATTGGTCAATCATTGGACTGGCTATTCGTCGCGTTACCTGTCATGTTTGACTGAATCTGTTCGTCTGCTCGATTCTATGATGTTAACGTGGCATAATATCGGGAACATCATTCGATGTAAGTTTAATGTGGTTGTATCATATCAGACTATGGTGGATTTGGTAGTATTTAGGATGTAACTTATTCCATATTGATGTATGATATGGTAATACCATGTACATGTGGACTATATACATGAATGTATTCATTTGTCAAATACTCATGATTGTCAAAATATGTGTATTATCTATAACTTGTAAATACATAGTTCCCACAACTACAATATTTACCTCCCTTGTTTTGAATTGGCGGCCATCTTGAAAGTCAAATTTCTTATGTGTTTAATAGAAAAAAACAAAAAAGTGGTTATTAACAACTCAATTTACAAAATATAACTTAATCATGAAGTTGGAAAAACCATAAGCATATCAGGTTTAAGAAAATGTAGTTGTCACATATGAAAATTCTATATTTAGAATTATCAGATCAAAAATATAAATATATATCCTCTATCAATGCTAGTCAAATTAGACTTTCAAGATGGCCACCAAGGGAGGTAAATATTGTAGATGTGGGAACTATGTATACTCGTATGTTATACTCTCCATAATGGAGGAATGAATAAAGTAGACGGTCAATATCCTTTATGAAAAAAGCAACTTCATACAAAAAAACTTAAACCAATGCTTGTTGTAATTCGTCTACTATGACCATGATCCTTCACCCTCGTGAGAAAAATAATACTCTCACATTCCCTTAAACTCAGATCGCACAAAAAACGACCAGGAGATATAGATCTCGGTATAACGCTAAATAATCCATATTCGATAAGGTTAACTTGCTAAAATCAATACTGACCACTTATTGTTTTTTTTGGCGTAAAGGGAAACAACTAGTTAATCACACAGGTAAAAGAATCAATAACGACAGGAGTTGTCTTTTCATAGGGAAATAGCGTCAATGTTCCGCATGACTGTAACGTTTTGTTGTAGTTGTTCTTGTTACACTTGTAAACCGTATATCAGATTATTGTCGGCTTTATACTGAGTAAGACAGAGGTATGTTCATTACAATATTACTTCTGTACTTTCGAGAAAATGAATTATTTGGGAAGCCCCGAAGTCTGCATACTGTGGTCTTTTCTACACTTTAGTTGTCGAAGTTTGGTCACGCTAGAGTTTAATTAGTTCGTGTCCACCAATATAATGATTATTCTGGTTATGAATTATACTAATTCTGTGGAAACGCTAAGTGGATATATACGTACACTAGGTAGAGGTTCAAATAATTAACTAACTGTTATCAATTACCGATGAGGAGAATCTAAAGACAACTGTTTATCTTCTATATCTGTGCATGTGAAACTGTATCTTTCTCATAGTAGATACAATGTATTTATAAACGTCCTCGTTCATTGAAGCTCAAAGCAACTCGTGTTCTCGAGTATGAGTATAGAATACATTTATCACAAATTTAGAAACAAGTAAAGTTGCCCCGTAGTTATTTCATAGGAAAGTTTTGTTTAATGTACATTTTGTAATTTCGTTGTAAATCTATCGCGACTAATTGCTGCAGATGGACATTCATATTAACTTCATGCGAGTCATAATATTATAGCCTATATTAAGAATTATTAGGAATTGGGCTAAATTCTGTTGTCACTTATCTCAAAATTTATAGTGATGTATTATGCACTGATAATGATGAAATGTCGTTGTTTGGTAAAATTAACTAATTCTAATCACCACGTTTCAAACATTCACGCTGTAACACGCGATACACCAACACAAAGCTCAAGGTTAGACAGTTAAAAATTATACTTTCATATTACAAAACCTGTATATTAAATACAAGCACATTTATGCTTGACAGTTTAGAATGCATTTGTGCCTATATGTTATATGCGTGAACACTTATAACGTCCCTTTCGTAAAATATGCATATTTTATTTATTTTTGATATTTTGAGCTCAACTTTTCAGTACACATCTCTACAAGCCACATGTGATTATCAACAAAATGCATTTTATTGATTTTTAACCCGTTACGGTTCTATTGTTGTAAAACACTTGATTTGCAGGTGCAGCACGTACTAAATATGAACCTTCGAAATGATTTTTGAAATCGATAGAGTGTTAAGTCACATTATAGAATAACACAAAATGGGACGTATGTCCGCTGAGGAAAGGGCCCACACCGTCGGCCTTATTCAGGGGGAGGTCCCGTACTTACTAAACCACATCTATTCCATATGTTAACGTAGTGATTTGTTTTGATTTGATATAAAAACAAAACATTTTATTTCAACTTATTGTCATGTTTATTATGCGTTTTTTTTATTGTTTAAGGTGGATTGTAACTGGGAAAGATGCAGTTTGAAGCATTAATACTTCTACTGGCTGTGTTAGGATATTATTTCTTTTCAAATGATGCTCCTTACAAAAGTCATAGAGCAATTCTTTCCGATGAAGTAGAGAAAGAGTATGATTACATAGTTGTTGGTGGCGGATCGGCTGGTTCCGTTGTGGCATCCAGACTTGCCGAAGACAAGACCTCCGAAGTTCTTTTACTAGAAGCAGGTGGCTTTTATGACGAAAATCCATTATTTCGTGTCCCGATACATTATCTAGATCTCCTTAACACGACACATGATTGGAAATTCTACACCGAACCTCAAACTGCTTCATGCTTGGGTTTGAATGGAGAAAGGTCATTCTGGCCTCGTGGGCGTGTTCTGGGCGGTACCGGACTTCTGAACGGATTACAATACACGCGAGGAAGTAGACATGAGTACGACAAATGGGCGACCAACGGCTGTGACGGATGGAGTTATAGAGATGTGCTTCCGTACTTTTTAAAATCTGAGGATATGCTTGTAAGTGATTTAAAGCAATCTAGCTATCACAACACTGGTGGCCCTTTGGGTATATCTGGTGGGCGCGTGACAGAATTATCGGACTTATATATGCAAGCTGGAGAAGAACTTGGGTACAAAATAAACGATTTTAATGGCGCCACTCAGGAAGGTTTTAGTAGAATCCAGACAATGGTTAGAGATGGTGAACGTGATCCGACAAGTGTTGCTTTTCTCGGCCGTATTGGTAAAAGACCTAACCTCGATATCGTTATAGAAACTTTAGTAACAAAAGTGGAAATTAAAAATAAAAGGGCCAGCGGAGTCACATACATTCGTAGGGGAATCAAATCATTTGTGAAGGCTCGTAAAGAAGTGATATTATCTGCAGGAGTAGTTAATTCCGCAAAACTATTGATGCTTTCTGGAATTGGTCCAAAGGAACATCTCGAAAGTCAATCAATACCAGTGGTAGCTGATCTACCTGTTGGAAATAACTTGCAGGATCATCAGATGTTCTTAACCTTTAGTGAAATAAATAAATCAATAAGTCTCTCTGACAACCTCGTCAATAGTGCTTGGGCTCGATTTCAGTATAAAATGTTCGGTACTGGTCCACGGTCAATAGCGGGCAGTGATGGCTCTGCATTTTTCTATTTAGACGAACAAAGACGTGGGAAATCCAATCCTGAGATACAAGTAATTTTGGTTAGTAAATACTCTGATAAAAACTATTTTAACTTTAAGGAGGAAGTGGCCAATGAGTATCTGGCCAAAGACGGGAACGTTGAAGGTTTCAATTTTCTTATTAGTGTCACTCACCCAAAGAGCAGGGGAACCATTAGACTACGAAGCCAGGATCCATTTGATTACCCAATCATTGATCCACAGTATCTCACGGTCAAAGACGATGTCGATGCTTTTATTGGTGGCCTTCGTATCTGGGAGAAGTTTATCGAAACTCCCACAATGCGATCAATTGGCGCCAACGACAAAGCAATGAAATTGTCATTTTGTCTGCAACACGTTTACCATTCTGACGATTATTGGGAATGCTTGGTCCGGCATTTAGCTGTGACCGTGTATCACCATTCAGGCACGTGCAAGATGGGGTCTGTTGATGACCCAACAACAGTAGTTGATCCGCACCTCAAGGTCAAGGGGATAAAAGGTTTAAGGGTTGTTGATACGTCTGTGTTCCCTGGTGTGACGTCAGGAAATACTAACGCACCTGTTATCATGGTGGCTGAGAAAGCTGCTGACATGATACGTGGTATTGATTCAGTAAAACAACTTAGAAATAAGCTTCCAAAGGATATTTAAGACTGTGCACATGAACAAATATGTATAGCGAACATAGATTAAACAGTTATCAACGTTTTTATCTCATATTATAACCATCACTTTCATTGCGATAAAATACTTACAGTGTACTAGTATTAAGTGAATGTTCATGTGCGTGTGTTATGTTTTGTTTAAGTAATATGTGCACATGAATATTTGTCTCAATTTCTATGTTTAATCCACTGTATACATTAACCGCTATATTTCAGTTTACAGAATGTATATGCATGTACTTATTATGAATTAACGTACAAATCTGATTTCCATCATCAATTAAGTTTTGTATTAAATATGTCGGACAAAAATATTCTTGTTTACAGTTATTCGACCTCCCTGTATTTTACTTGAACCTTGTGTTTATAAAAAAGAAAGTACTTCTGGACAAATAGTATTGATAAGTGCGAAATGTGTATTTGTAAGTCTTCAATTAGACAAAGCCAATATAAAACAGAAGTTTTGCGACTAATCTACTCGATTATTCACAAGTAGTCATGTTTTCCCAGTGATGCATGTGCCCGTCCGAGTGTCCTGTGACTAGGTATGGGTGTCGAACCCACGAGATCTAATTCTGTACGTACTCTTCTAACAACGCATGCAGATAAGGTTTTGCTTGACATAGTTTTGTTGGGTTTAACGCCGTTTTTTGAAATAATTTGTTCATTTGTATACGGCGTCCGGGTCAGTTAACCAATTTTCCCGGACTATATCACATTCTAAACATGCAACTACTTCACATGTGAAGGAAAGTCGACTTTTTTGGGGTTAGATTTTCACTATGTCTACACCCACGTCACGTCACTTGCTACCCACACCAACCTGTGTAACATCACACTTTGAATGTAGAGAAAAGAACTATATTTTAACCTCTGAAACGCAGCGAAAACAATGAAGTGCTGTAATCTACAGCTTATCTACAGCTTATCGATGGTCTCGCTTGAAAATGCCGGACATGCAATTCTTACAAATGCCGCGCTTTTTCTGAATATACCGAACACTATAGTCAATGGGAAAGGATTAACATGCCTCATGACAATTAAAAATGCCGTATTTCCAAGAGGTAAAAAATCCGAACCTACACATTTCCTGACAGTGATCTCAATGCTTTGATTTGAATCACGGAACTAAAGTTGAAGATAAAACTGGATTGTCTTATTAACGAATGAATACATATGGTTTTATTTGAAAAAAAAATGCATTGATTTATCTTGTATTAAATTATTCCTAGCTACAACCAGAGGTATGGAAAAATCACCTTCCGTCAACACTTTTAGTACTTTGATAGTTCTATAAAGCTACCTATTAAGTGAACAAATCCACAGGTTGATTAGTTCGCCAATATATGTTCATTTTCCGTTGATTAGCAATACATAGACGCATGATTTTCAAATTTAATTGAATAACAATTTCTTCTGCAGAACATAACAAAAGAAAACAATCGCCACAAAAATGACCTTTTTTCAATTTTTCATTGTATTTCTAGCCTTTACATAGTCTATCAAAAGATAGGTATTGGATTCTTAATATAAAGGAAACTACTTTTATCAAACATTTGTCAAAAGGATGTATCTGAAATTGCCAATTTGTATAACAGTTGTTACATATAACTGCGCATCAAACTGCAGTTACAACCCTTTTGCATAAATAAAAAGTTATACATGTATATGTGTATGTAATGGGTTGTAACTGCACTGCAGTTATAGTATTACACAGTAGTGTGTAACCTGATTATATCATTGATTACATCATTGATGACATTAGTCTGGTACCAGACTATGATGACATTACATTACTAAGGAGTATTACTAGTAAGATTACTAGTTTTATTGTCGTAAAATGCGAGTAATATTGCTTTGTTGTTGTTTTTACCAAAAGAAGTCTACAAAGAACATCTAAAAGGTACATTTTGGTTCTGTAATTTATTAATTTTCATAGAAAATACTGTACGTTGGTTACATTCATAGCTATATGATACTTTACTGAAGTAGAGAAGAAATGTTAATTCAATAACAATTGTAATCAATAGTAATTGGTGGTGCAACAATATACCGATACACTAGCTGTGATACAGCGTAGGGCCAATACATACTGCAGTAAAACATCCACGTACCGCGATATTTTCTTTAATAATTGAGCTCACAAACCACTGAATTAAATTATTGCAGACACATTTTGAGTGTAGTTTTGAACAATCAAAGCCTGATTTATCGGTCTGAATAACAAAATATTGATTACATGTATTTGCATTTCCCCTTTAAACCTATATTGGTACAGTGTGTAAAACTGATAGGATAGTTGATCTATTATATACTAGAAACACTATATGAATGAACTCTTCCTTATACAGTTACATCTCTATGTGGTAATGGGTTAATACTTGAGCTGACAGTACCTTTAGTTTTATTACTCCAATCTGTATTGCAATATGGATTGACCGTATTGCAATTCATCGCTAGTTTCGATTATGCAATATCGTCGCACCCCAAATAGTAATTGATAACTTGTCTCTGCCAAATACGTTTTATGTATAGAGATAATGGATAAATACCGGTTTGTATTTTTAAAAAAGCTAATCGAAAAATGGCAATACACTGTATATTTTTGTTTAAGGAACCAGAAATAGTTCCTCGTCCTTTGACTGGTCACAGCAAGTCCGCATATAAGACAGAATTCTACGCAAATAACTGACTGCTTCCTTACATTAGTCAAATGTGAAGGAAAACTGACCACTAGACTTTGATGCAATGTCTTAAAACAGTTACTAGTATCATGGAGAAAGTTTACGGCCCCCAATGAGACTTTGTTGCTTGTGCTTAAAAAGTTGGAAGCATTGTCTAAGATTGTTTAGATGATAATATACCATAAACTTTGACTCTGGAACTTATAAGCATTGAATTAAAATATTGAATCATTTTCAGGGCGAGGTCAGAATGAACATTGTTTGTGGAACAATTAAGGCACCAAGGCGACTGCTATTTCCAAGGAAATGGGGGGGGGGCAATATGTCACGAATGCTCTTCATACTGTGCTGCAGTGTCTACTAAGACTATGGACAGCAAATGATGTTGGATTCATACTGGAATAAGGAGATGCTCTTTGTCTCTGACTGATGAAGACCATTCATTTGTTTCAAAGTGCTTGGACCATTGATGATGTACCATCTTCCATGTTGACTGTTTCAGGAACTTTATTTGTTTGCTTGAATGTGTTGTGTAACAAATCTTCCTTACTATTCATTGAATGGTGTCATTTACTCGTAAATGGGTAAACATGTTATGATTAAATAAAAATGTGCCTTGATTTGTGTAGTACTTGTTAAAAATGATGAATGTTACTATGTTGGACAGTAGAAATGAGGAGAGGATGGTTGTTCCATTGGTAATAATTGTGTGAATGAACACAGAAACAATGCAACACTTTGTAATTTTATATTTGATTCAGTATTGTCACTAAACCTAGACACAACAACATGTTTTGGAATCTCTAAGATGCACCTGGTACAGATAAGCAAGAGGGTGAAGTGAAGCATGATGTTAAAGAGGTGGACGATGATGATAGAGTAGTATGGTAAAAAGTTTTATTCTGGGCAAGGGATAGATAAAGGTGAAGAAGATAATGATTGGGAAGAGGATTACGATGTTGAAGTACAGAAGAATAGTAAAGAAGAGAATGATGACAAGAAGATTAAGTTGATGAAGAGATAGATGATGATGATGAAGCAAAAGAAAATGGTGAAAAGATGATGTTAGAGAAGAGCTACCGGTACATTCTAGTATTATGCGGAAGATGAGAAGCATTTAATGGCGAAGAAGAGGATGATGGTGTAGAAGAGGATGATGGTGAAGTGAAGAAGATGATGATGATGGAGGAGAGGATGATGATGAAGTGGAGGAGGATTTAAAAAAGAAAGATGAAGTCATAAAAAAGATGATGAAATTGAAATTAATGTGATCGATTATTGAATGTAAGGCAAGTATTAATTAATTATGATTTTTACAGTAATTCTAAACTCTCTGGAATCTGACAACAGGAAAGTGAGGTTCATTATCTTTTATTGCTTTAAACCAGAATATGTCAGAATCATGAGTCAGTGGTCTCATGGTTGTGAAAAGATGTATTAATATTGGATAAAAGGTTGGAAATAACATGTCTTACTCTATATTTTGACAAACATGTGGACACTATTATTGTACTTGAACTGATATTTTTAACAATAGATGTGAATAATGGTATTAAAACATTAATTTGTCCTGTTGTATTATTTGATGGGTTGAAATACAGGAAATAAGTAAGTTTTGACTAATAAACTACCAACATGCAATTCAGCAGTACTATATTGACTGGAGCGAACGTATTTGCCAGTTCTAGATCAAATCATGATCGAGGTATGAGGCACAACACAAAACGTTTGTAAGGGCAAGGTCTACAAATATTTCCATTATGACTAATCAAATCGTGTTCTTTGAATAACATATCAGTACAAAAGCCTTAATTGGTGCAATCGTTGTAGTTGTTTAAGACTGAAACTTACAAATTAGGAAAGATTTTTATTCATCCTGAAAAAAAAAACCCTTAAAATTGCAGTTACAACCGTTTTGCGCTAAGCCCGCGAGCTGTGACCCACACTTTTTACTAAAGTCAAACCTGTGTTTGCGGCTACCTCTGAATAAATACTACCCTTTGAATAAAGGTCATTCTATTAAACCCATAATTGATTTTTCAGAACAAAATGAACTCCCAATTTAAGTCACCTGTCAATAAAGGCCATATAATACTGTGGTTTCATTTATTTTCGTTGGGCTCAATTTCGTGGTTTTGACTAAAATGGCAATATCGTGGGGACGTAAATTCATGGATTCTGAATTTTGAAAAAAATGCAATATCGTTTTCTGTCGTTTTCCTAAAAAAATAAACTTATAAGTGAAGAAAAAATACAGGTAATTTACTCTCACGTGTCAAAGATTATACATATGTGACATGTTAAACTGGAATATACGAATCGATTTTGACACTTGGCATTTGCAAATTGACGGACCACAGGAACCTATTAATAATGTTATTCAATAAAAAGAAATATGCTCAACAAAAATTTACCTACGTATAGAAAATGTTCTATTATTCTCATATTTCTGTCTCTACTAGTATGTGTAAGTTACGAGAAACTTTATTCACATCACTTTCTGAACCACAATGCCCACATCTGTCAACAAAAACACTGCAGGGGACCAACGACGTATCACGAGAGGCGGTCTGCATCGAAAACATGTGTATGGTGTGCAACGAAATTTTATGTAAACAGTCTCTGGTTTTCTGACCTCCACATGCCATTTTGAAATGTTTGACCTGCAGGGGGACGAAATGTTAGTTTTTTGGATTGTCTTGTTAGTTGTTTTTATTAAGTTTGTATTTGCCGTTGTAAAATGCGTTTTCTGTACAATGATTGCGTTGTCATTCATCAAATTATGCCAGATTAGTCCGTTATTCTGTGTAAAAAACAGTTTTCCTCAAAAATATTGTGACATGAAACCCATTTGTAAAATATTTAGCACTCATGATACAGGCATCATGTCTGTGAACATAACTTAGCATCTCCCCACCGCTTATCAGATTCAATAGAATGTATACACGTTAACAAGGCCTTTCGCACTAGACAAGTGTGTATGGTGTCAACTGAAGTCTCTTTTTGGTGTATATGTTACTAACAGAGTGTGTGATGTTGCAGTCTGAAGTCAAATGTGTATATCAATTGATTGCATTTCTTCGATTCGTTAACACCATTGCCCCATTCATTAGTATCTATAGCAATGTTGCACCATGCTCGTCAATCCAAGCGTGATTTGCACCGAATTCGCCAATATCCACCATTTGAAAAAAGGTGACCCAGTCTTGAAGACGTCTACGGTCAGTTATAATGCCCCCATCACACCAGAGCACGTCCGCACCACGCTCGCAAAGTTCCTATCACGTCCTGAAAATTTTGATGGCCGTGGCAGGGACGGGGTCAAACTCGAAAAGAAATGATGCACTCAGGCTCGCACTACGCCCTTACAACGTCTTTGCCAGGTTCTCACTGCGTCTATCACGTTGCCAGTAAGTTCATTACACGTGCAGCTTCCCGTTGTCACCAGGTCTATTGCGTTAATACTACGCCCAAATTATGTGCTCACTACGTCCATGCGGACTGAACTGCGCTCGCCCTAGGTCCCAATAACGTCCTCATTGCATTCACTAGCTCCGTATGTATACTGTACCATATGTGTCCATTTATATTAACTGGTCATGATGGCCAAACAGAAGTCTTCTTTCTGCTTATAGTCATGCACTAACGCAACATAATCTAAGTTGCTTCATTATTCTTTTTCTTCTATTTCTTATTTAGAAAACGGCAATTTCAGCATCCAAATGGCTTGTCAGGTGGTACAGTAACAAAATGCATTCATTTGCTAACGTCCTGTCAGGACGCGGTGGAGGTAGTGCAATCGTTGCCCTAGTGTGATGGGTGTATAATTAGAGTAGATGTGATGGATTGAAGAAGCTTTTGTAATTGTACTACGGTCTCTTTTATTGTTTCATCGGTAACGTTAGATCTACTTTTTCAAAGTCCTCTGCGTCTGAGCATAGTATAGTTGTGTCCAATTGTTCCGTCAGTTCAGCACCATCTGGTTGAGAAACTTCTGTACATCCCGGATTCCGCTTGTTTCAGGAACAATTGGCAATGGACAGACTTAGTTGGTGTGTTCACTTTAAGAAATTTCCATATTGGCCTGTCACTTGTTACATTATTTGTAGGTATTATTTTTTCCAGTTTCCGTGATCGTTGTCATGTCGTCGATGTTGTAGATAACGTAATGGTCCTTCATTTTAGGTTGCATTGTGATATTTAGTTGTACTTCTATCATCTGCTTCCCTCATGAACGTAACGCTCTATGTGCTGGAGTTTGCACAGTGTCATTGCGCTTCTAAAATGCTGGAAAATGGTGACCGGCAGTACATACACACCGCGTGGTCTGTATCCTGAAATTGATTTTGACTTCAATGGGCAACGTACACATGAAGAGTGACCTTCGTTTAGCACCATACACACACTCTGTGAGAAACAAACACAGTCGTAGTATGCAAAACACCCGTTCATATGTGCTTATTACACCTACAGAACATTTCTAATGAAGACAAAATGATTGAATAAGTATACCTTACCCAGTAAGTATAAGAAATGATACTCACGAAAAATATTTTAATGAAAAATCTACCAAAACAAGACTGTCTACGAACATCCCTAACTTTTGAGCTTAATTCATACGTAATTGGTACTCAATTAACTGCATACAACTGTTTCATAGTATTAAACGTTTCTATTCACCATGTTTCGTGCTTGGAATATGATATTCCAGCAAAATACAATGTCACTAACTACGAAAAATGTCGTCCTTAGCTTTTCAACCACGTTATGTGTACATAACATGTGCCATTTGTCGTTGTATAACATACATGCGAACCGCCTCTCGTGATACGTCGTTGGCCCCCAGAGAAAAAGCTATAAATATGAATGCGCTGATAAAATGGTTAGTTTAAATACCAGTAAAGACCGTTCTCTTCATAGTACATGTATCGATGTGTGGATTATTATTAAGTATCAATTACCATTAGACATAAACTGCAACCTTTTTCGTTTTTTATTGAATAGGGTAGGTATGTGGTTACTCCAACATTTTATAGATCATCGAAGATCGGTCGTTAACTGTCAGTATAAACCGAAAGTTGTATTTAAGTAGCCCAATTCCGGATACCACCATTTTTCGGATGGTTGGCTGAAATATCGACAATTATATTCGTGGGGATTTGATTTCGTGGAGCCGACCCACGAAATCCACTGAATTAAATCCCCAACGAAAATTAATGATTACACAGTACCTTTCTTAATTGCAAGGGCGGTCTTTACTTGCTATGATACAACGGCATTAAAACACACATATCCAATATGTACAATATTACTCCTTTACTGTCGAGAAATTGAATTATTTGGGACACTCCGAGGTCTGCATACAGTGGTCCTTTCTTTACTTTAGTTGTCGAAGTTTGGTCGAAGTTTGGTCTTTTTCTTCATACGAATCATAATATTATAGCCTTTATATTTAGTATGTTAATGAAATTGAAAACATGATATTAAATAATGAAGTTTCGTACCATTTACAAATATAGTTTATTTTTGTTATTTGTTCTAAACATTCATATTAATATTTATGTGCGTCAATAAATTACCATTGACGTAAATGTAAACAGTTAAGAAATTATCACGAATTGGGCTAAATGCTGGTTGCAACTTATCTCAAAGTTAGTGTTTCATTATGCACTGATAAGGATTATTCTAAGTCGGTGTTTGGTAAAAAACATCAAGATTAATTCTAATCATTACGTATTAAAACATTCACGCTGTAACACGCGATACACCGACACAAAGCTCAAGGATAGACAGTTAAACTAATTATACTTTCATATTACAAAACATGTATTGCTATGCAAATTTTAAATATTTGTAAACATATTTACGCATGACGCGTTCAGAATGCATTTTGCCTGTATACATGTTATATTTGTGAACAACGTTATCAAAGGAACGTAGTGTATTATGAAATTTTAAGATATAATCACTTCACTTTACGACGGACGTTCATGTAATAAATTTCATTTCAACTTATTTTCATGTTTACTTGTGTATTGTTTTATGGTTTAAGGTTGATTGTAACTGGGAAAGATGAAGTTTGAAGCATTAATACTTCTACTGGCAGTTTTAGGATATTATTTCTTTTCAACTGATACTCCTTACAAAAATCATAGAGCTATTCTCTCCGATGTAGTGGAGGAAGAGTATGATTACATAGTTGTTGGTGGCGGATCGGCTGGTTCCGTAGTGGCATCCAGACTGGCCGAAGACAAGGACTCGAAGGTTCTTTTGATAGAAGCCGGTGGATTTTATGACGAAAATCCATTATTTCGTGTCCCGATACGTTATCTGGATCTCCTTAACACGACACACGATTGGAAATTCTACACAGAACGTCAAACTGCTTCATGCTTGGGTTTGAAAAGACAAAGGTCATTCTTGCCTCGTGGGCGCGTTCTGGGCGGTACTGGGGCTATAAACGGATTACAATACACGCGAGGTAGTAGACATGAGTACGACGAATGGGCGACCAACGGCTGTGAAGGATGGAGTTATAGAGATGTGCTTCCGTACTTTTTAAAATCTGAGGATATGCTTGTAAGCGATTTAAAGTCATCTAGCTACCACAACACTGGTGGCCCTTTGGGTATATCTGGTGGGCGCATGACAGAGTTATCGGACTTATATATGCAAGCTGGAGAAGAACTTGGATACAAAATTAACGATTTTAATGGCGCCACTCAGGAAGGTTTTAGTAGAATCCAGATAATGGTAAGAGATGGTGAACGTGATCCGACAAGTGTTGCTTTTCTCGGCCGTATTGGTAAAAGACCTAACCTCGATATTGTTATAGAAACGTTAGTAACAAAAGTGGAAATAAAAAATAAAAGGGTCGGCGGAGTCACATACATTCGTAGGGGAATCAAATCATTTGTTAAGGCTCGTAAAGAAGTGATATTATCTGCAGGAGTAGTCAATTCTGCAAAACTATTGATGCTTTCTGGAATTGGTCCAAAGGAACATCTCGAAAGTCAATCAATACCAGTGGTAGTTGATCTACCTGTTGGAAATAACTTGCAGGATCATCAGATGTTCTTAACCTTTAGTGAAATAAATAAATCAATAAGTCTCTCTAACCATCTCGTCAATAGTGTTTGGACTCGATTCCAGTATAATATGTTCGGTACTGGCCCATGGTCAGTGACGGGCAGTGAAGGCTCTGCATTTTTCTATTTAGACGAACAAAAACGTGGGAAATCTAATCCTGAGATACAAGTAATGTTGGTTAGTAGATACGCTGATAAAAACTATTTTAATTTTAAGGAGGAAGTGGCCAAGGAGTATCTGGCCAAAGACGGGAACGTTGAAGGTTTCAATTTTGTTATTAGTGTCACTCACCCAAAGAGCAGGGGAACCATTAGACTACGAAGCCAGGATCCATTTGATTACCCAATCATTGACCCACAGTCTGGGAGAAGTTTATCGAAACTCCCACAATGCGATCAATTGGTGCCAACGACAAAGCAATGAAATTGTCATTTTGTCTGCAACACGTTTACCATTCTGACGATTATTGGGAATGCTTGGTCCGGCATTTAGCTGTAACCGTGTTTCACCATTCAGGCACGTGCAAGATGGGGTCTGTTGATGACCCAACAGCAGTAGTTGATCCGCAGCTTAAAGTCAAGGGAATAAAAGGTTTAAGGGTTGTTGATACGTCTGTGTTCCCTGGTGTGACGTCAGGAAATACTAACGCACCTGTTATCATGGTGGCTGAGAAAGCTGCTGACATGATACGTGGTATTGATTCAGTAAAACAACTTAGAAATAAGCTTCCAAATGATATTTAAGACTGTGCACATGAACAAATATGTATAGCGAACATAGATTAAACAGTTATCAACGTTTTTATCTCATATTATAACCATCACTTTCATTGTGTTAAAATACTTACTTAGTGTTTTAAGTGAATGTGCGTGTGCTATGTTTTGTTTAAGTGATATGTATCATCAATATTTGTCTCAATTTCTATGTTTAATTCCACTGTATACATTAACCGCGGCAGTTTAGTTTACAGAATGTATATGCGTGTGCTTATTATGAATTAACGTACAAATCTGATTTCCATCATCAATTACGTTTTGTATTAGTTATGTCGGACAAAAATAGTCTTGTTTACAGTTATCCGACCTCCCTGTATTTTACTTGAACTTTATGTTTCTAAAAAAGAAAGTACTTATGGACAAATCATACTTGTAAGTGCGAAATGTGTATTTTTAAGTCTTCAATTAGACAAAGCCGAAATAAAACAGAAGTTTTGCGACTAATCTACTCGATTATTTACAAGTAGTCATGTTTTCCCAGTGATGCATGTGTCCATCCGAGTGTCCTGGGACTAGGTATGGGTGTCGAACCCACGAGATCTAATTCTGTACGTACTCTTCTAACAACACATGCAGATAAGGTCTCGCTTTACATCTCATGGTCATAGTTTCTTTGGGGTTAACGCCGTTTTTCTACAATATGTTCATTTATATACAGTGGCCGGTTTAGTTAACCAGTTTTCCCGGATTATACATTCATTCTACGTTAAGTGCTCAAATATGGAAATGTAGATGATAAAATTTTGATGTCTTAATTTACTTAAGTTTATGTTATCAATGAACAGTCTATAGTAAGGCAATACATGTACTTTATCAATCATTGGGGACCGCAAATCGGCTTTCGTTTTGATAGCACACATTGTCTTTGTAAGTCACCCAAAACACCATTCGTCAGATACGTTGAAGTGATATATTGACAATAAAGGATAGAAATCCAATAAAGTTAAAGGTAGAAATCCAATTAAGATATATTAATGTCAAAACTGAACATTGTTGAATTGGAAAAACTAAAGACTATGAAAAACGCCACTAAAATAACGAATTGAAAAAAAATTAGTGTTAGTAAGTCAATGTTATAAAGATGTTAAAACCCACCCCTGCCAATTCCTGATTTCAAAAAGCAAAGATAGGGCACTTAAACATTATATGTACTCCACAGTTACAGTAAACGGCATATTATATGTTGAGCGGACACACTTATTTCTATAAGTTTTTTATTGTTTCGGTAAATGCTGTAAGTTGATATAATCGCCTAATCATCAAATTTTGATTGGCATTGTTAGAAATATGATCGGAGGTACAGATTAACGTAAACAAATAAAGTTTTTACTGGATGTTGGTTATGAAAAGGCCAAAAGACATACGTCGTACAGAAATATGACACTTATAAAATAGTATGCACTTTATTTTCGTTTCTTAGTTGCAAAATGGGTGAACGATGACCTCGCTTGAAAATGCCGAACATACACAATTTGAACTTTTCAAGAGAGCAAAAAAAAAACATTCAAAAAGGTAAAAGCAAAATTCCTTTCTAAAATGTCTTTCGTCACAGATCTAGTTTCAAAATAGATACAATTTGTACAGAAATTTGATCCAAATATGTCTGTCTTAATATTACAAAGAAACATAGATTTCTTAGTGTTCCACCATTTTTCAATCTGATAAGCAATGCAATAAAATGCCGAAGCTGCAAAGCGTGTAGGTTCGAACTTTTTTTAGCTCTTTATTCTGGCCAATTGATATACGGCATTTTGTCATGTGGCATTTTAATCCTTTCCCATTGGCTATAAATAGTTTTTTTTCCAAAATTTGCGCGGGATACAGAACTAGTTGTATAAAGTGCATATTCGGCATTTTCAAGGGATAAGCAGTGATTACAGAGGTTAAACATATATACGAGGCTTGTCCAAAAAGTTCGTGGACACCTATGATAACTTTTAAACAAAACAAGATAACAAGATCAATCTTTCACTATATCAAATATTGATATATTACAGTATGACATGTAAAATGCCATCACAATATAACAAAAAAGTAAGACGACTGTTAACATTCAAACGGGTATACCTATCGTTGAGCGGGGCACGTTACATTGACTAGTGACGTCGACGTTATTTATGGACGTGATGATAAAATGTTTAATACAGTCACATCTTCTCAAAATAAGAAAATGACATATTTTAACATGCACACTATGCAACTTGTTCATCCCTTGATGGATTAATAATTGATTTTTGTTGATTTTAATTTGGCTTTCATACTAGAACGCACCTATCACCAAGAACTAGTTTGTTGACCGACGGCACGAGCGCGTCCTTAACAATTTTCAGGCGCCCCACTCTCTCATCATTTTGTTTAGTCTGTCTATACCATCCGCAACGCCTTTTTACCATTTAAAAATGAACGATCTATAAACAGTGTTCTTTCCTCTTGCTGAACTTATCATTTTCATTGTCTCACATGGTGTTTTGTTCAGTGAAACACACAATTTAGTAGTCGTATGTTGTTCTTCTGCGTCAAAAGACGCCATTTTTACGAATATCAAATCTCACAGATGCTGAGAACAAATGCCTGTTGATTCAATATGATACGCCTGACGTCACTGAAATTTGCATGAATTGATGTAATAATATGTCGCATGCATATGACTGACGTTCAGTGTAATCTTGCCAAAATTATGAATTTTGTGCCGTGCTATCTGAAACATCAACTGTTTGAAAATTGGGGTGGCCCGCTCAACGCTACCATTGGTTATCAAATCGGCTGCAACTTTCAAAATAACAAGTATAATTTCATCAGAATCATTGATAATATGTGTATTGGATTATGTTTTTCTGTGATATAGCTTAATTTGATGTAATGACGTCGGGAAAAATAATAAAGGGGGTGTCCATGAACTTTTTGGACAAGCCTCGTAGTTCCTTTCTCTGCATTCAAAGTGTGATGTTACACAGGTTGGTGTGGGTAGCAAGTGACGTGACTTGGGTGTAGACATTGTGCAAATTTGACAAAAAGTCGATTTTCCTTCACCTGTATTGAAGATGCATGTTTAGAATATGATGTACATTCATTTTAGTATGCGTATTACATGACGTCATGCAGCTCAATTTCCATATAGACTTTGACGTAAATAAAAATGTTATGAAAGTGTTAAGATAATTATCATACATGCAAATGTTGTTATAAGTTTGAATTAGTCCATCTGTTTGATCTCATGATTAAATGAAATCGATCGCCACTATTTTCACGACTTTTAACCGCCGCATATTAATAAAAAATAAAACAAGAAAATTAATGTCTTTAAAAAGACAAACGACGTAGACATGTATTCAGACATATTAACTACATGTATACACATTAATTCACTGAATGCTAAGTGTTGGTCAAGAACAGTGTATGTCTTTATTTCAACCACCAAGAATACCGTTTCCTACACTTATATTCTACAGATTTTACTATCAGAAAAAGTACACATTGAATATTTGCAGACCCACTATTATAATTTGTATGTAGTAGGGCCTTAATTTGTCCACTATTGTGGGTGTATTTCCACAAGTCTGAGTCTTAACCTGGCTTTAATGTCATAACAGTACTCATGCAGTGTATGCAATCATGATACCATTTATTTTTCATAAACAAGGTTAAAAAGATAAAGTCATACGTACATCATCTGCTAAATAAGAAGGCATGTAGAAAAAAATAGTTACGCTGTCCTATACTTTTAACCAATATTTAGTATATTCATACCACGAACTTAGGACAGGACAAAACTGAGATTAGCTAACATCAGGTAGTTGTATTAACTACCTGCTAACATCAACTGCGACTAGGTAAGTGTTCAACTGAAAAAATACTAGTACTGGTCTATACTTCCAACCAATATCCGTGCCAAGAAATTAGGTAAAAGGTGAGAACAGGAAAGAGATAGTAACTGTTGTGTGACTTGGGATAGATGCTAGTGCTATAGCTTGAATTCAAAGAGTGCAATTTTCATGGAAGCTACAGTATGACTTGCCGTTCCTGACGACAATGCCCAAGAGGGGAGTTTGTACAGTACCGGAATAAGAAGTTGATTACCGGGAATCGGACCCACATCCCCCGGTTACTAATCCTGCTCACTAACCACTGGACCATGACCGCAGCTTTCTCATAGTCGTAACACTGCATATATTGTCTATACTGATACAAGTAATGTCACTTTAGAATGCGGACAAATTGTATTTGCACCAAAATTTTTGTTTTATTTCTCCTAGACAGGTTGACATAGTTTTGTTTGTAATTCATAGAATTTGAATTCATTTAGTCGGCCTATATTCATCTCATGATATGATTCGCAAGATAAAACACGGACTGGCTGAAATAAGTGTGTAAGATAAATGCAGACCTTGCAGATATTTACGAATTATGCCTCGTGTTCAATTTTGTTCAATCCACATGTCAGACTTGAAGTCGTATTCTTGCCGTTACAAACATTCTGATTAATTGGACTAATTATAACATGTACTTTTGTAATAAGACGAACATTTTGATATTTCAAAATGTTTTCAATATCTAGTCGAGATATATATGTATCACAACCGACCGTTTTTCAACAATTATAATTTTTCTTTGTCATAGTTTATGCTTCATATAGCTTATCCAGCTATCCTGCAACAGGACAAAAACATGAACCAATGATAAACATATACAAAATGTATACTGTAGTAGGTATACATTCTTGTAGTATATATTTGTCAATACCTGATTCGTGAATCGTTGTGCATTTTTTGTAGTTGTTACATGTATTTGGAAATTGTTTGTACCAAAGGGATTGGGCATATAAATATCGCCCATACACAAATTAAAGACAATATATATAGATATAGCCAATATAGTGTAAGATGAATCTCTTTACGGAAAAATGTTTATGTGGTCGATAAGTATGCGCCAAACCAATTTGGGTTGTTATTACTATTGGAATTGGCATATGAGTGACAGATGTTGGATGTACGTACATGGCATTTTTATATAACAAATATATTAGATCGATTATCTTAGATCAGGCCAAACTTTCAAATTGTCTTCCCATAGATGTTTAACACTTCAGATGAACTCCCATTTTTACAGTTAATTTCTTAAGATATAGGGACATACAGCTTAATCACTTGAGGAAAGTTTTCTTACATAATCCGACCAACCCGCTTGCTTAAATGACTCAAAATCATTCCCATTTCTGTCATTTATCAGTAAATAATGGACACTGCTTATCAGCGAACATCCCCCATCAGCTGTACTAGTGGTTTGTCAATTAAAGAGAATTGTCCGAGGAGTCTACAGAACTTATTAAAGGAAATGCATTTAAAATTTATACTTATTGTTGATGATCTTTAAATAATTCACTGATTTATTGAAGTCAGATCTTTTTACATTTAAAGTGATAAGATGAAGGAGGGAATGATACATATGTACTGTATGATACGTTAGGAATTTTATTGACAGTACAATGTACTCCTGTATCAGCAAGTTGAACTTTTTTGAAGTCTATATTTTGTTATTTGTTCTGAACATTCATGATTTATATGTGCATCGATGGTTATAATAGTTACAAAATTCATAATATAACGCATTTAGCTATAATTTGGTGGTCACTTAAACTCTATCGAACTCTATCGCAATGTCTTTGGTGATATGATATGTATATTATACTGATAATGATTGTCGGGGTTTGGTCGACATAATGCATCAAGTGCTACGTACGTTCTGTGTAAAACACAATACACCAATACAAAGATTAAGGTTAGACAGTTGAACTAATTATATTATCATATATTACAAAACATGAACTGCGATAAAAATCTTAAATACGAACTTTATGCATGCCGTGTTTAGAATGCTCTTTTGCTATGTGTTAAATGCGTGAACAAGGTAATCAAGGATACGTGTTCTGTTATGAGCTTTTAAGGCATATTCAAATTATTTTTCGCGTGTTGTTTTATTGTTTAATGTATCTATTGTAACTGGGAAAGATGAAGTTTGAAGCATTAATACTTCTACTGGCTGTGTTAGGATATTATTTCTTTTCAAATGATGCTCCTTACAAAAGTCATAGAGCTATTCTCTCCGATGCAGTGGAGGAAGAGTATGATTACATAGTTGTTGGTGGCGGATCGGCTGGTTCCGTTGTGGCATCCAGACTGGCCGAAGACAAGGACTCAAAGGTTCTTTTGATAGAAGCCGGTGGATTTTATGACGAAAATACATTATTTCGGGTCCCGATACATGATATGGACCTACTTAACACGACACACGATTGGAAATTCTACACCGAACCTCAGGCTGCTTCATGCTTGGGTTTGAAAGGAGGAAGGTCATTCTTGCCTCGTGGGCGCATTCTTGGTGGGTCCGGGGTTATAAACGGATTACAATACACGCGATGTAGTAGACATGAGTACGACGAATGGGCGACCAACGGCTGTGAAGGATGGAGTTATAGAGATGTGCTTCCGTACTTTTTAAAATCTGAGGATATGCTTGTAAGCGATTTAAAGTCATCTAGCTACCACAACACTGGTGGCCCTTTGGGTATATCTGGTGGGCGCGTGACAGAGTTATCGGACTTATATATGCAAGCTGGAGAAGAACTTGGGTACAAAATTAACGATTTTAATGGCGCCACTCAGGAAGGTTTTAGTAGAATCCAGATAATGGTTAGAGATGGAGAACGTGAGCCGACAAGTGTTGCTTTTCTCGGCCGTATTGGTAAAAGACCAAACCTCGATATCGTTATAGAAACGTTAGTAACAAAGGTGGGAATTAAAAATAAAAGGGCTTGCGGAGTCACATACATTCGTAAGGGAATCAGATCATTTGTGAAGGCTCGTAAAGAAGTGATATTATCTGCAGGAGTAGTTAATTCTGCAAAATTGTTGATGCTTTCTGGAATTGGTCCAAAGGAACATCTCGAAAGTCAATCAATACCAGTGGTAGCTGATCTACCAGTTGGAAATAACTTACCATTCTGACGATTATTGGGAATGCTTGGTCCGGCATTTAGCTGTAACCCTGTATCACCATTCAGGCACGTGCAAGATGGGGTCTGTTGATGACCCAACAGCAGTAGTTGATCCGAGGCTCAAGGTCAAGGGGATAAAAGGTTTAAGGGTTGTTGATACGTCTGTGTTCCCTGGTGTGACGTCAGGAAATACTAACGCACCTGTTATCATGGTGGCAGAGAAAGCTGCTGACATGATACGTGGTATAGATTCAGTAAAAGAACTTAGAAATAAGCTTCCAAAAGACATTTAAGACTGTGCACAGGAACGAATATATATAGCGAACATAGATTTAACAGGTATCAACGTTTTTTATCTCATAAAGTATCTCCTTAAAGTAAGGAAGTACTCGCCAATGGAGACAAATCGTACTTAAAAACGCGAAATTTGTATTTGTTGGCCAACAGTAAAACAGAATTTTGCGTCTTAACCTTCACTGTCTATTTTATGTTAGCATAAACATAACTTTATTTTGCTGCCTTATTTAGATAAAGATGTTATGCTGTTGAATGCAGTTGTCTTAAGTCGATGTATTCCCAGTGACATGTGGCCAATCCGAGTATCCAGGACCCGATGTAATAAAACTAGAGATCGATCTCCAAGCTCAAATTTAATATAGTTTTATGTTTCTACGTTAATTATGATTAGGACAATTTAATGATGTTATTGGTACATTTAGCCTGTCAGCATAATTGATCTGAATATGGATTCAATTATTGATCTATTCTTTTCAACCATGATACAATGAGAATGCAATTTAGATTTGAACTTGAAGACCGAACTATAGTTTTATAACCTCGGGGCCTGAGAAAATCTATGGGTGTCAAACCCACGAGATCTAATCATGTGATCTTCTAACAGATAAAGTGGCATTGCTTTACATCTCATGGTAATAATTAATTTGGGTTTAACGCCAATTTCAACAATCTTTCAGTTATAATATACGGTGGCCGGTTCACTTAACCACTAGGAACTACCAACTTCTTCACGTGTGGAGGAAAATCGACATACGATGTCAATTAAATTTGCATGGATGGGTACGAGCTATCTGCTGCGATCGGGAATCGAACCCAGCGAACCAACAACTGGATCACGGCTGCAGCTACATCATGGTCTTAACACTGAGCACATACACTGTCTATACAATTATTCAACGTGATAAGTAATGGCAGTACTAGTTTCATGCCACTCTAGAATGCAGACAAATCGTGCTCACATAGGTTATTTTGTTCTATTTGACCAAGACAGTTTGACATAATTTTGTTTCTTATATACGAAATGTACGTTCATTTAGCTGGTCTACATGATCGCAAGATAAGAGGGCTGACTGGATGAGCAATATATAGGCAAGATAAATGCTGACCTTGCGGATTTTTACCTTATATGCTTCCAGTTTATTTTGGTTCAGTCTATCAGACTTGTAATATCTTATTAACACGTCTGTATTACGTAAGTTTTTAAAGTAGGAACTTGAACTTTCCATTATATTGGTGTCATTTTCTCCATTAGTCATAGCTAGACTAGAACATATTCCAAACTTTAAAACATGCAACATCTTAATTGTTTGTAAATTAATAATATTTACATTTTTTATTTCATTTCTAGCTATTTAATGCAATATTTATGACAATGTCATGATGCTGCGCAATGCCAAACCATTTCTAATGATAAACACATTTACATATTGGTCATTTAGGGGGAGGACAACGCTCTTGCTGACACGTTTGTTTCAATGCTAACACATTTATGTAGTTACGTGTGTTTCTTTTTAGTCCTGTATGTTTGGCTTAACGAAGCAATGAACAATGATAGGCTGGCATGTCGCAGTAAACTAATATAATATTATATAGGGTATAATGATTTGAAATTACGAAGATTGGTGAATCGTGACAATTTGCAAGAATTCACAGCATAGAAATCCAACAACCTCGGGGCAATGAGTAATTCTTGTGAGCTAGATTTGCCCACATCCTGAGTTTCGTAACTTAAATAATTCTTATGTGTCTATGCATTATCTTACTTTGAATACATAAAACACTAAAATAAAACACGTTGGAATTTGGAACTAAGAAGTCATACAACTAATCATGCATGATTACCATGTATATCAATTAGTTGTCTGCATGGTGTAAGTTGTCAGTAGGATATGTCTATAAATTGTCAGTATGTTTTTCTTATTTTTTTGGTTAATATCATGTTTTTAGTCAATTTGCAGGAACACATAGAATTGAATCTCACAAATGGAATTGATAAAACTAGTCAGTAATGGCTGAACTACACCTATATCATCATACCTTAAGTAATAATTTCATTTATTGTCAAACCAATAACTACTGAACAATACTGGTTAATGATGAACACTTAATAGCGATATAAAACATTTGATAGGGGAAAGTGCATTCTTAATTGTCACCAAGTAATCTGTCCAAATGATGGTCAACTTTCTACAAGATTGCACGACACTACTACACAAAATTCAAATAAACATGTACAAAGAAAGTAAACAAGAGGGCCAAAATGGCCCTATATCGCTCACATGACAATCACTGTTCACTCATTTAAACTTTGTTTTGAAACGGTGACCTAGTTTTTGACACAAGATGACCCATGTTAGAACTTGTCCTACATATAAATAAGAAAAATATTCTGACAAAATTTGGTGAAGATCCAATCAAAAACATAAAAAACTACAGCATAGACAATGTTTTTCTAAGATTTGACATCGTGACCTAGTTTTTGACCCTAGATGACCCATATTTGAAATTGTTTTAATATCATTAAGACAAACAATCAGACGAGGTTTGGCCGAGATCCAATTAAAACCATGCAATTTACAGCTTTTACAAGATTTTTACCTAAGATTTGACCTGGTGACCCAGTTTTTAACACCAGCTGACCCATATTCAACCTTGACTAATATATTATTGAGGCAAACATTCTGACAATCAAAACTGTGACATCTACAGTGTTTACACGGTTTTCCAGCAATTTGCCCTAGTAACCTAGTTTTTGACCGGAAATAACCCATTATCAAACTTGACCTACATATTATTGAAATATACATTCTGACAAAGTTTCATGAAGATCCAATCAAAACAGTGATTTCTAAAGTGTTCATAAGGTTTTCCCTTATTTGGCCCTGGTGACCTAGTTTTTCACCCAATATGACCCAATATCGAACTCGTCCGAGATTTTGTCAATATTAACAGTCTGACCCAGTTTTTCCAAAATTGAGCTAAAAATGTGGCCCCTAGTGTGTTCGCAATGTAAAGTTTGACAACGCATGAAGCTGGATGGAGACTGTTCAGAAAAGCTCACCCTGTCACTTTGTGACACATGTGAGCTAAAAACCAAGGGTAAAAACGTTGCTTTTCTAGAGCAACTGAGTATATTTTAAAATTATTTAGAATATAACCTACATTTCGAGCCAATCAGATGGCTGGAACAGCTCCATTAAGTGAAGCACTTAATCATTAAGAGCATGACTCAATATTGTACCGTGTGACTGTTTGGTGGGCTTTTTAAAGCTCTGCCTCTCGTATATGAGTAGTAAACGTAACCATATTTGGGCAAAGCTACGTGCATAGGTTCATGAAGTGCATATAACGGGAAGCCTGAAGTAAACAATACGTTTATCATAAATAAAATTTTATTCAACATGATCAACTTTATTTAATCAATGGCATATGGACGATAAAGTAACGAAATAAACTAACACGTTTATCGCTATCGCTCGCTCCACCCCTTCTTAACCAATAAAATTTTGCTTTTATACTTTAACTATTACATAATGTCCCAATTTTTGTTCAACATTCGTTCCAAAATTGGAAGCATAAACATGGGAGGATATAATGCTAATACCAAAGGCACTTCGACTGAAGTACTGGATACAAAATTTATAACTAGTAGTACATGTTTGAAATAAGACAACAAATTACTACATTCTTTAATAAAGGTGTTTATTTTAATTCTTCTATTCAAGCAACAAATATCACATAAATAATACTACTACAGTGCAGGCTAAAATAATTATAAATATGCATATTACCATGAAAACATAAAACATTTTTATTTAATATTTGGACAAAATAATGTATAAAATATAGTACAAAAATGAACAATAAAGTATTGTAGATTAAACAACATTCAGTAACTAAATAAATGTATATATTATATATATATATATTGCAATGAAAAAGTAACACAAGAGGGCCATGATGGCCCTATTATATCGCTCACCAGATAAAAAGACTCTTAGAGAAAATTATCATGAGCCTTTGTAAAATTAAGTGACCCGGGGACAGGGTCAATTTTGACCCCAGGGCGATAATTTGAACAAACTTGTTAGAGGTCCACTAGATAATGCTACATACAAAATATCTAGGCTCTAGGCATTATGGTTTCGGCCAAGAAGATTTTTTTAATTTCCTATATAAGCTTCGGCCAAGAAGACTTTTTTGATTTTCCTATATAAGCCTAAATGAATCAAGTGACCCCTGGGGCGGGGTCAATTTTGACCCTAAGGCAATAATTCGAACAAACTTATTAGAGGGTCACTAGAAAATGCTACACACCAAATATCTAAAGTCTAGGCATTGTAGTTTCTGACAAGAAGATTTTTAAAATTTCCCTGTATAAGTCTATGTAAAATCAAGTGACCCCTGGGGCGGAGCCAATTTTGACCCTAGGGCAACAATTTGTTCAAAGTTGGTAGAGGTCCACTAGACAATGCTACACACCAAATATCTAAGCTCTAGGCCCTGTGGTTTTGGACAAGAAGATTTTTAAAGTTTTTCCTATTTTTAGTTTTTGCTGAAATTTCATTTTTTTAACAACTTTGGTAGAGCTTCATGCAAGGAACGTCCACGTAAAGTTTCGTTGAAATTGGCCAACTGGTTAAGAAGGAGATGTTGTTTAAAAGAAATTGTTGATGCACACACACACGGACGACGGACATCACATGATCACAACAGCTCACCATGAGCACTTTGTGCTCTGGTGAGCTAAAAACACTTATTTAAACACACAAAAAGATCACAGCAAAAGCTTGCGAAAACAACAATACAATTAAGAAACTCAATTAGACAACATTAAACTTTTAGAACTTAAACAAAGCAAACTTATTTTCAGTCATTATTTACAGAATGGACGGAATAATATTTTCATAAATTAAAGACATCATTCAATTTTACTTTACACAAACTTGACATTGATATGAATGTAAGGACATGCATTATTACTTTGTAAGAATCATAATAACACAAATAAGAACCCATGATAAAATAATTTATCAACAATATAGGGATGAAAAAAATATATATATCACAGACTGTTAAATAAATGATATATTTCACACAAAACGAACAGAAGTATCAAGAAATTTGAGAAGTTTGACATTAATCTTCATCCTCATAACTGCTATTTGTGAACACTATGTTCTATAAGGAGTGAAAGATTATAATACTTGGACAATTCTACAATGAAAACACCAGACAGTCTTCAACAGACGCGATTAAAGAACTTAGTTGTGAATAGAAGGCACAGAGGCATATCAAGCTACATGTACTACCAAGTATATTCACAGCAGGTGCTACACTTATGACTCCACTTATGGTTTAGTTGACTACTGTCCGGATATAATTTAGGAAATTTCAATCAGGAGTTCAGCCCTTTAAGCACATCTTTTTCCATTTGAATTACATTTTGTAATGAGAGTAAATTTAGTCATAAATATCAAATAAAGTCATGAAAATACAATACAAAAAATAAATTCAAAAGACAGCACCATCCATGAACACAATGTATAGTGAGGAAATGTAGCAAGTAATGTATTACATGTATCATAATAAAATACCTGCATCTTTTTATGGTTTCTCAAAGATTATATTAATAATATACCAATAGTGAGAATTATTAAATGTTACATCAGAAGAACTGATGATTGTTTACTATAACAACATTACCAGCTATGGATGAATGTTATGCAAAGGGAGGTAAGCCCTAGTTTTCAACTTAGATGCCATTTTTAGCCATATTTCTAATTCCATTTTTTAAAATTGACATTATACACATGAGTGTGTGGGTATCACTCTCACTGATATGCAGTGGTAGTATTAGAATCTTTGGAGGTGAGAGGGGCACATAGATTATAATGTTATTGATATGCTGACAATTGACATAATATGATTATAGACCAAATGAGTATAATTCATAAATTGTGTTTAGACTATTATAAGAAACCATAATTAGTAATGAACTACATATTGAATCAATAATAAGCAAATGACAGACTTATACAGGGATAGACTTTAACTTTTTTGTCACAAGCAGTTTTTTGCCAATATGCAAAATTTCAACTAGCAAAATCTGAAATCCACTAACAATTTTTCCACAACATTTGTTTTCAGAAATAGTCTTGTTATAACAAAATAGGTTGTACTTCATGTACACGTAATTGTATTGCATAAAAACTGAGTTATTACGAAACGTTCAGTTCCACTCGCAAATAAATATGTACGCAACATGATATATGACAATTTATATGACAGAGAGTATATAATTGGGGACTGAAATTTCCTTATAACAATAAACAAAATGTAAGTACCGGTAACAATTTGTGCATTAATTCATTTTAATAATGTCCTGGCGTTCCAGCTAAATGGTAACCAAACAATTAAAAAAAGTGTAAATAAGTCAAGTTTATTTAAGATGAAAGACCCAAGCTGGACAAAATTCTCAAAAGTAATGGTCAATCATACACAGGTTTAAAGCCACTCTTGTTAGCCCCTAAGGGAGCAGGAAACCCGGCCTCATTACCACTAGTTATCTGTTTCCTTCTTGGTATAGACCCCTCACCTTGAGTAAGAGCTAAATAAGTGGAGTCATCTTCCTCGTCACCAGTCAGAGCAATGTTACGTAGATGAGGCATCTCAGCAAATGGAAGATACATTTCACCTGCAGATAAGACAAGGTAAGCATACAGTCATACATGTATTACTATGTTAATGACATTGCATTTCTTACAGGAAGTTAGTGATACTATTAAAATAGTATTTCTTATAAGAATATTGCTGAGCTATGCAAAATCTAACAAAGTTAATGATTATTAGTTTATTACTATAAAAGTTGTCATGTGATCTTAATAAAATCTCATAACACATCAGTACAGTATGTCATTGGAGAAGAGATTCAATCTTTGCCACAAACACTACAGTCATAACTTGCTATGTTAATAGAGTACAAAACGGCTTATTCAGAAGTTATTTGGAATGACTGCATGGGGGAATGGGTAAGCACTGATGTGCCATGTATAACTAAATTACTGTTTTTTATACTTATTTGGTTTATATATCAAACATTTAACAGCTACATTTATTTGACTGATACAAACAGCTGGTAAAACAGATAGATCTGATTACAGCACGGGTCCACTGAGTGATTTTTGATGATCTGATTTATGTAACATAACATTATTAAAAAGGAATTATTTGAATGCCCTTTTCACTTAAACCCTCTCTCAGTCCTACCCTTCTACTTTATCTCCCTCTATGTCTCTTTCATTTAATCTCTATCACAACAGGGTTTTGATTAGAGGAATTGCAAAAAAAAGAGGAAAATCAAAGTCACTGAGCTGGGGCATTGGGACCGCTAGGGCCACCAGTGGGTCCTGGGACAATCAAAACTGTAAATTCCACTGATACACAAAAAAATCTAACCCTTGCATAACATTTTTCTGATTTATATCACTGAACTTACCAACAGGTAGACCATTAGCCACTCTGTCATCTTCCGTCTCAAAGAATGTTTCATGGTCTTCCCAATGTTTGTCACAGGCAGCACAGAGGAAGTTTGAAATGAAGTGACCACACCCACATCCTGAAAAAAGTAACTAAAAATTTTACACTAGAAAACACATTAAAGATAAAGGCATTAGTGGTTACTTGATATGAGCAGTAATGAATTGAGTGGAAGATTACGTTGTTGCCAGGAGGTCTTCTTGTGCCATTAGATGGAGTCTCCTAAGGGTTGTTTTAAAAGATCAAATGATTTCTGAGTGCTATAAATATGGCATGATATTTTGCTGATGATGCTTTGTGCTAGAATCTCAATAGTCAGAAATCACTCCTGAGTGTCAGCAAAGGTGTTGAAATTTCAGAGTTCTATGGTGCATTTTGTTATAAAAGACAAACAGGACAGAAAATATGAATGAGTTGCATTAGTACCTATGGTCACAATACATAATAAACAATAATTCTGCCAGTCAGAGTTATATGTTGATGATTGAATGGTTCAAGCCAGAGAGTAAACGTTTATTTCATCACTTTTGCTTAAGCAGGGGCCATTATTTAAAGAGTACCAGGGTTGATTTTGCTGGTTATCTAGCTTGGCCAAACTGTTATGTCCATTAACATTTTGACAAAGTTTGGTGAAGAATAAATGCGAACTGTTCAACATAGAGAGTGAACAACAAAATGTGGATTCTACAAGGCAACAAAAGCGGTACAGTCAAACCTGTGGAATAAAGGCCATCTTGTGAATAAAGGTCATTCTATTTAAAACATTCATTGATTATTTAGAATAAAATGACCTCCATATATAGGTCACCTGTCAATAAAGGCCATATTTTGTCTTCTCATAGCATGGTCTTTGTTCACAGGTTCTACTGTATAGAAAAATACTGGAAAGCGCTATAATCAAGCAGTATAAACAATACAATACCTGTTCTACATCTTCTCATTCCAGTTGGGTCATGTTGTTCATGTGTATGTTTACATTTACATTTAGCTCTCCATGTTGAAGGATCAAAGTCTCTCCTTCTTTGCATCCAGAACTCTCCTACATCTTCAGCACGAGACGGGATCCAGGCAAACCCTTTACACTTACACCCTCCTTGTTTACAGGGAACCAGTACACTTTTACCTTCAGGTTAAATATATGAACATTTGTAATAATTTATTGGGAAAAGGAATCGTTTATCCAGACAAATGAGTTCAATTTATATACAATACTAGTAGTTTCTTTTCAATTCCTCAGCTACCGCATTTGATTTATTACGTGGAAAGACATAATAATTCAAATTATAAGACATAATTAAATATATATTATATTGACAGCATGTACATTGTGTTAAAATAGATAATCAATAAAAAAAACAAAAAAAAACATTCAATTAAAAATCTCATTGCTCCATTATGTAAAATCAACAAAAAATAACAGTTTTCAACACTATTTACTATCAAAACTATTCATAATGAACACAAGATTCAAAATAAGCATACATGGCGCATGTACAAGTAGAATTACATGTATAAATAAAACTTTTCTAGATTTATCACAGCAAATGCTTCCATTTAAAGTATTTGGTGTAATACAGTCAACCATGTGTTTGCAGCCACCTCAGAATAAAGGCCAACCATTGATCATTTTTAGCAAAAGAACCTTCAAATAAGTATTTTGTCTTTTCTAAGGTTGGCCTATGTTAATAGGTTTGACTGTATGGTAGATTGTGATGAAATTATTAATAATTTGATGATAGAATAATTTTACAGTAAATTTACCAGTAAATTTAGCATGTTCTCCTAATAGATGACCACAAAAGCATTTAGACATAGTGTTGACTCTCTGGCAATCATGCTTGAAATCTGGACATCGATATCCAATATATATACCTGCAATATCAATATTTTAGTGATCAATAAAAGATATCCTTAAGATGTGAGAGGGGCACGGACAGACTCCTTTTTATTCTGATTGATGACATAGAACACAGCTGATGAATCAAGATCTTCCAAAGAAGACCATTTCTTTTTCTGGCATTTTCTGCAATATGCACAAGACATATAGTTTAAAAAATATTTCTGCTGCACCATGCATGTATTTGTGATGCATTTGTGATGAATTATTAGAAGCCTAGCAAATATGAGTATAAGATGCAAATTCTTTCTTGGTTAACATGTGAAATATTGGTCAAGGATTTTAATCAAAAGCAGCAAACCATGAACTTGTTGAGTTCATCAACAAACTAATTCATCAGATACAGGGGTCAGAGTTATGAATCTTATGTACAGTATAACCTCTCAAGAGCAGCCCACTCTTCACTCAGCATCAACCTCTCTTCAACAACATTACAATTTTTCCCACTGCACTATTTAACTACTATATGAACCTCTCTAGAGCAGCAACCTCTCAACAACAACATAATTTTGTTACTCGTAAAGGGTGGTGGTTTGGAGAGGTTGCACTTTATATTACAACTAATGCATAATATGTCTGATGATAAGAAGGGACAAGCAACTTTTACACAATCTGAATCATACCGTTTTACTCAACAGAATAGAATAACAAACTAGACAAAGAATTTATGAAGTTAGCCCTACTGACATAAAATGATGACAAACCAGTTTTCTGAGCTTGTATGGCTGCTTCTGTTTCAGGATCAAATAATTTCTTCAGTCTCGGAGCAAAATCAGGGTTCATAGCACGAGCAAATGATTCTACATCATAGTTTTTGGCTGGTTCAATCTTCCTCATAGTATAACCTGATAAAAGAAACGTAATATGTTCACTCTGCATGCCTAGTAGTTACAGTTCTTGAAATATTTGTTCAATCACGCAAGGAAACAAAGTTACAACAAACTTTAAAAATATTCTTAACACTTAATTGTTTACTGTATTTTTATTTATTTTCGTTGGACTCAATTTTTGTGTTTTTTACTAAAATGGCTATTTCATGGGGACATAAATTCATTGATTTTGATTTTTGAAAGGAATGCGTTATCTCTGCATTTGAATTTCTGGGGATTTGATTTCGTGGATGAGTCGACCCATGAAATCTACAAAATTAAATCCCCAATGAAAATTAATGATTCTACAGTATTTAAAATTGACAAGTTGTCACGGTCACTATTCAAGCAGAAGGAAATAATGTTCTTGATTACCTGGAAATGAAAATTGGGGATAATGTTTGGTAAATCATATCTCTCGTCTATGTCAATATTTTAATTTCCTATCAAAAAATGCTTTAAAGATCAAAACATGATTATGCAAAGATAAAAAACATTATCATTTATGCACTCCATGCTTAATACATTTGTACATATATTCATAATTCTACATTCACCTTCTGGTACCAGCATTCCATCCTGTTTTTTCATTGCAATCGGCCCTGGCATTTTCTTTGGAACCACAGTTCTACTACCCCGAGGTACAACTGCCTTACTGGTAGCACCTGTGCTGGCCTGTTAATTGTAACATGATAAAAAACATGTACTTGTTATTCCAATATGAATCAACTATCTGACAAGTTTTTAATACTAGTTAGTATTGGGACATAAATTGGATAATCCTCATCACAGTGAAGAAAACATATCATACATTTTTTGTACAGTCATATGTACATACCGGTATATGATATACAAATAAAAATAAAATCATTGATCAAAACATTAACTTTTAAAAGAATATAATTTTTGATATTTTGAATGTGATGTGTCATGCTTAACACATATATCAAAGAAAAATCACAGTCTGTTCTCAGTGTTCTGAAAAATAAACACCATGAATCCATATTTTATTTGTAAAAACAGGTAGTTAACGTTGTATTTACAACTACCTGATAAAAATGTGACAAAAATAATTTGATGTGGCTATATCATTCAGTTAATTAAATTTGCTGTAAATACATTTTGTAATTTATTGCTAATGAATTCCATAAAGCAAATTATAATATACCTTCTGGCCAGTTGGGGCTTTCTTACTCATTCTTTACGTGATCTTAAAAAAAAGAATCCTTAAGTTTTAATTTTATACATCTTAATTCGTCTTTTGATATCGATTATATATATAATATGTATCATTTTTTACGTATTAAGAACTTAGTGACCAAAATAATTACAAATGAGGCTCTTTAAAACAAATTTAATTGACAAAGCAAAGTGGGTTACGAAATGGTTTAGGGCGAATCAGACTGTCTTTTAAACAAATGTCCCGTCCATAAACGACAGCGATTTAAATAAACATACAATAAGCTAGTTACAGTATTTGTATAATTCGTACAATCAGTTAATCACATAGGAACTTTCAAGTAAATTAAACACTTGTTCCTACGGAAGCCATTTGTAAACAACTTTAATCTAGAGTATAAACTGGTTCCCGTTCCATGTTGGAGTGCACACAAGTCAACGGGAACTAGTTTATAAGACCTATGATACATATTCGCGTTCTATACATAGCGTGACGTCACTACGTTTGTCAGTGCATAGCGCTACCGTAGTGTACACATTGACATATTCGCGAATAGGACAGCGGGCCAGGTGTAAAACGCGGATCCCGCGGATCCGGATCCAATATAGAACATATAGGGGGGGGGAATATGGAGTGTTACGGATCCATACATAACTTTTTTATTATTTGACAGAATAAGACAAAATCGGTATCGAATTAAAGTTGAATATCACAGCTACATAGGCATATCAGATATTGTAGTTTTTAATGGAAAAACAAACGTGTAATTAAAGATAAAAACTGAGTGTTTTGTCCCGGATCCAGATCTGCAAGATAGAAAAATGGAGTGTTACGGATCCATACATATCTTCTTTATTATTTGACATTTTGGTACAGATTTCAAAGCTGAATATAATAGCTTTATATACATATTAGATATTGTAGTATTTAATGGAAAATCAAGCATGTACAATGTAATAAAATCCAGTTCTGCAATAAGTTATAATAGCTTGAAACCATGGCTGTATAGAACTTTTTTGTACAAAAAGGTTTATTTAATAAATTAAATTTATAGAATTTTATACACTTCAATTAAATAATGTTATTATATGAGTTTATTTTGCATTTCAATTATTTACACAACGGTCGGCTTTTAAAGGAGAACTTCAAAGAGATGCTCTACAAAGTCAAAATTCCTTTATTACACTCATATCACTTTCATGACAAAATGAGGGAACAAAAGAAAAGAGATGAAAGTGATGAATGAAATATTTCCAACATTGAAATGTATATAGTAAAGGTCTTTATTGTTCACGTGTATTAATTGTTAAGAGGAAATTCTATTATGAAATTATATATTTCTGCATACTATGTTCTTTGCTCCAAAACTACTTATAACTTTTCTCTTTTTAATTTATCAACTTGAACTTTATTTGCTACGGATTATCATTATAATATAATTATTATGAAATGTCTATTTACCACTATCTTCTTTTCAATTTCCAATATGTAAGTGATGATTTCGTGTGCGAAATCGAATCATGGCGTATTGTAAAGATGACAAGGGTGAAGATAAAATAGATTCTTTTTCAAATTTGCACTTAAAAAGTTGATATTTCATTTTCGTTTATTGGAGAGTTGATAGTTACGTTAATTTCGTTATCTTGTTCTTGATTATATCCATCTGGTACATTATCATCGATATCGTTTGAAAAATTATTTTTTCTGTAAAAGTTTTCCAATTACATTTGACTCTTTAATTTTCTTTGTTTGCATTTGATTTCCGTAGTTTATAAAGATATCTTGCTCTATGAAATTGTTTACGAGCTGTTTTAAAAAAATCCACATGACGTCTAATCTCTTAATTAATTGTTTTATTGTCCCTGATCAGATTAATCCTGTCTGGTCACGGTCTGCATGTAGACCTGACACCTGAAAAAGTTTATTGATTTATTCATTGTCACCTAGATCGCCATCACTAGATGTGTGAACGAGTCTTTAACAACTGATCAGTTAACAATTGTCACTTCTTTAACTATACTTAATAATATACTGTTATGTTCTATACAAAAGACAAAGTACAATGTATATATAAATTAATTTTCGCTGTTTGAAAACACCAGTGACCATTATCAAAATAATTACAAATGTAATGAATAACCTTCTAATTTTTATCACGGTCACATAAAAAGTTGTTCAAAAATGTGCAAAGACATATATTACTTTGTTTTGACGTACGATGTACTGTTATATATTTGTTTTTATCTGAATTCTTATCAAAATATACTACTTCGACAATAGATACAGTTTGAACTTGAACGTGTATACCTATGACTACTTCCTCTTCCCCGATTAATATTTTGTTGTTCTGTATTTTTAGACAGTTGGTGTTGTCAAGGATAAGTCCTTAATTGGAGTTGTCATTGGTGAAAATGACATTTCTGAACCTGATGCCAAAACGATAGTGGTCAACATACTGGAACTTTGTGAAAAGATCCATTTTTTGGTTTAAAAACATATCATTATGCCAAATATAAAAGATACATGAATGTGTCCTTTAATTCCGAGACCTTTCAAAGCTGGATCCGGGACTAAATACCCAGTTTTTATTTTTAGGTACACATTTGTTTTTCAATTAAATATTTCAATATCTGATATGCCTATGAAGCTGTGATATTCAGCTTTAATTCAATACCAATTTTGTTTTATTCTGTCAAAAAATAAAAAAGTTATGAATGGATCCGTAACACTCCATTTTTCTATCTTGCAGATCTGGATCCGGGACAAAACACTCAGTTTTTATCTTTAATTACACGTTTGTTTTTCCATTAAAAACGACAATATCTGATATGCCTATGAAGCTGTGATATTCAGCTTTAATTCGATACCGATTTTGTCTTATTCTGTCAAATAATAAGAAAGTTATGTATGGATCCGTAACACTCCATATTTCCCCCTATATGTTCTATATTGGATCCGGATCCGCGGGATCCGCGTTTTACACCTCGCCGGACAGCGAATTCACGAATATGATTAATATTTTCTAAAATACTTTTTTTATTCACGTCCCGGGACTATTTGCATAATTTGCGTACTTGGATTTGAATCTAATCAGGGTCACTCAAATATTGTTAATATATTTTAATTATTTTATAAACAAGATTCGATTTTAGAGCCACCAAAATAACAGGGAAATAGCATTCTACACAATAAATATATATAAGCAAAAATAACATATTACCAAAGACCTATACGTACGTACGTATAGGTATTTGACATTACCAATTTGATAATAGCGAAATTAATGTGATAAAAGAGCGTGGACAAAGAATGTCAATAATGAGTTATTTTGCTTTAAGATCGTCTACAATTAATGGTCAGTATTTAGGTCGGAAATGCATGATCAACGATATCGGGGTTTAGTTTGTCACTGCGTGTATGTATCGCATTTAGAATATTTAAAATGATTTTTATAAACGAGCGTGGATATAGAATGTAAATAGTGAGATATTCTGCTTTAGAATAGTTTGCAATGATCAACATTTATGTCGGAAATACATGGTACAACGTACGACCACGGGGCTTGTTTATATTCATCATAAAAAGTAGTTTGACTAAATGCCCTAATTAATGAACCCATTTAACGAGAATACATTTTATAAAAAAGGCTAATCACATAATTTGCTTTCTAAACAATACTACATTCATTTGTAAGATAGTTACTAGCTTTGTCCATCTACATATTCTCCGGGCGATGGACGCACTGACAGCACAAGCATCAACTCCACAGACACAATTCCTGATACAGTACGTCGTTAACCAGTGGATTGACAGCTCCGTATTTCCACCATAATGTAGTCAGCAAATAACTATCAAGTAAGTTTAAATAAGACTAACATATGTTTAAGACCGGTTGAGATGAAGACATATAACCACAACCTTTTTTTCATTATTTTATTTTCATTATAAAATTCAGTTTCATTTGGAACCTATGTTTATAAATGTGTAAAAATACTCTTAACAGATGTAAGAAAGTGATGGGTGTACGTGAGAACTGTAAAATGCTTTCTTTCATAGGGTGAATATCTGTTGTTCTTTTGTCTGGCATTATATCACACTTACTCACGGGGAAATAATTAAATGGGTTGACCAAATGACCACTGAAAACAGTTTTTATTATGTTTCTGTTAAATGTATGTGTGTTGTTTTGTTTGTATCGGAGTAATAATATTGTTCATATATATGAATCGTATAGCTTTTATTTGAGAACACAAAACTGAAAGATTTTTGGCTTAAATTATCATTATCTTGTTATTCATATTAAAAACAAATAGTTTACATCAACATACATACGTATAAGTCCTTGTTTACATACATTTCGAAATTCTCAAAAATAATGGAAAGATGGTTCATATTCGCGAACTTTCGTTCATAGTCGCGAATATGAGTCATATTCGATGTTTAGCCATACCGCTGCTTAAAATAGCGTCAAAATGGCGACCAACGTATCGAAGGTATTTTACTTTCATTGACTTTGCTCCCAAATTAAACTTGTTTTTCGAAATTATTCATTATTTTATTAAAGAATAGGGATATCGAGGTGACAGATACTTATTTCTCACAAAGATACCTTATATTATTGCAAAATCTTAAATGTTATAAGTTTACGCGACGTCAGACTGAAGAATGTTTTGACCAACCAAAGATCATTATCGATCATCGTTTGGTAAAAGTTGAGGCATCTGATCCGATTAAACCGAATATAATCAGTTACAAATTCAACATGTGCTGTACACTAAGTATTCTGTTTTCTTTAAGTTGAAGGGTCAATTTCTTTTTATAGTTTCTTTAATGAAAATGGTTGTGTATTTACTTAATGTTTATATAATCAGCACATATAAATACATTAAACAGATAAAAACAGTTAAAAGTTATCCTTGGTAATTTGGACTAGTGTCAGATGGACTGCACCATTACTTAATACGCTTACTGCAATTGGCACAGTCTCACAAATCTCGCACCCTGTTAACGCCCGCAAGATAGTACAATATTTTGTAGAGTGTCTAATCTCTGTGTAGTTGTTTTGACAGAATGATTCAGAATCTTAACTACTGTAAACTTGGGTAGAATTTTGATCAGAAAGTAGTTTCCTATTGTTTATTTTGTTATTAGACATTAAAGGCCCAGCTTAAATTTGAATTTAGTAATACAGAACAATAGATAAAATGATAGTAAAATATAAGAAATATATTCTATTTGCTCTAACACAATATTTACATAATGCCATTCTTTAGCCACATCGTGTTAAAATGTTATCAGATGCTTTTTCTTACTTTTACAATATCATTTAAAAAATACTGTGCTACATTTCTATATGAACTTTGTGATTAAAAATGAAAATATCAGAATGCTTTTATTGCAAGTAAAGGTCAGTTTCACTGACAAGACATCTTCTTAAGCAAAATAAGACATGTATGCTTTAATTTTAACATCCTAAAAAGCTAATGGAGCAACAAAATATTTACGGTAGGGTAAAATCTTGACTGCTCATTTGATACAAATATTTGTCATTCTCATATTAAGTAATTAACACCCTGATTTGCTCAGTTGGTAGAGCATCTGACTCAAAGTAGGAGCTAGCAGGTTCCAGCACCATATCAGATATATTATATTCCTCCTCCTATTACGCATGATTTGTTTGAATCTTGGAAAGTGTATTTAGAAGAAAGCTAGCCGAGCTTCATCTATGGTACTCATTTCATGTGAGCAGTGTTTGCTGTGACCCTGATTTATGATCTGTCTTTAGGTACAACTTAAACACCTGCATGTCAGTAATATGAGTAAAAGTTTAAATTAGACAAATGTAGCGAATCGGGGGTTAAAAATCTTAGTTACTGAAATGGATGATTATACAATTAAATTTACAGTAAAAAAATTACGCTGGCTTTAATTTGCTCAGGTTGTAAATAATTGAAAATTGAATAATCATATGATGAAATTGTATGGAATGCCTGTGTTTAAAGTTCCTTGTTTTATGTTTAGGATGAAGAAAAAGAAAGAGCTATTGCTTCATGGAGAAGTAAGAATGAAGCAGCAAAGAAAGGGGAAATTCTACGAGAGGTTCAAAAACTCAAAGTCCAGTAAGTTTTGTTTTAATAGTTTATAAAGTGATTTCATTTTAGTTAGTTTCTGTGATCAAGATATGATCAATGAACTTTGGTCTTCCATTTATAAATGAATCAATTTTTTCCTTTGAGTAATTGTGTTTTTAACTACTGAAAGATGATACTTTAATTTCTTTACAGAGTTTCTGATTCATTCATTTATTTATCTGTTGTAAAATGTTTAACGACCCATTGGACAGCTATATGATAATTTCAGAGCCCCCCCCCCCTCAGAGAGAGAGAAATAAGATAAATGAGAAGTGGGTAGTTATTTCCCTATTCCTTTCAACTGTGATTGTCTAGACAAAAAACTTGGCTCAGCAGTTGGGAGTTTCTGAACAAGTGACAATTATTTTATCTTAATTGTATTTGTTCTTGTTTTTGCAACATTTTCTCTATTTTTTCTCTAATCTAGAATCCAAGCTATGGAAAGAGAGAAATGCACTCATCTTTACAGTAAGAGAAGTGACTTTCGACATGACTTTGGAGTTCTGGAAGAAATGGAAACAAAAGGCAATGGAGAAAGAAAGTCAGAGCGTACGATAAAGATTTATTCCTGTTTCATTGCGGTCTATAATAATTGTTGTTCGAAATAGGTTTTAAATTTTCTTGGGAATGCAAATGTGCACTTAAGTTTACTCAATGTATTGTTTCTTTTGAAATAACAAAAACAACTCACTTAGTGACCACTTCAACATCAAGGCCATCTTATAAGAAAGACCACTTTTTGTGGTCAGTCGCAATTATTTCCACTAAAATTTAACTTTTTAATAAAACCACCTCTTTAATAATAAACCTTTTTTTAGCCCAAAAGTTGGCTTGATAGCGTGGCTGTACTGTAGTACCTTAAATCACCTACCTAACATGTTTGACTTTGTCGTAATAGATTAATTGTAATGATTTATCCGTCTGGAAAGTATTTAAAACTCGATTAGATCAGATTGCTTTTATTTCAAACAGAAATAAAATTGAAACAACAACTGGAGAAGATTAGCCACATGGTGAAACGATTTCATAAAGAATTGAGGGATGTAAAACCTACTCCAGAATGTAAGTTGTACTTGACTGAACATTTTTCTTTTTTCAAAATATTTGAAAACCTAAAATTTTTCCAATGGTGTCTTTCTCTAACTGGCTGAAATTTTATCTACCAAATATATTTCTATTCCTTGATTCAGCCCTCTCATGCGGTGTGTTATGAACTTTATTACTCAATATTGGTTGTTATGCTTGAGAATAGCCTTTACTATGCTCTAAATACAACTCTGTGATGTCAGCATATTTCTGTTGAATAAATGAAGTTGAATTTCCTTTTGGAAAACATTGAGATTAATCATGTTTAGTTTATGATTAATATGATCATTATATATATTTATATGCTGAGAAAAATGAAAGGAAAATGTTTTAAAAGTTTTAGAAATTTTAACTTACCGTAATTAAAGAATAATTTGATGTTTAATGAACTTTGTCTGATGTTCTTAGATAATATAGATGATTCCAAATGTTTTATTATGACAAGTCTTCAATAATGATTATTGACTCAGTAAAATAATAACATCAGAGACACAGGTTTTGATTTATTTAATTACATTTTGTAATTCTTTTCACTGTTTCAAAATATTGACATAATATTATGTCTGATTTTAGTTGTGGAGCGGCTGAAAATTATCATGGAAGAAATTGAAGGGACAATCAATGCATTTAAAGATCAACAAAGAAAACAGTGAGTAATGAATTGTACAAGATGGACTGTGTCATGTATTGGATTCATAAGATATTATATTGAGTTTTCTTTTAATGAAATACTAATTTTTGCTTATGCTACAATTTCGTGAACGGTAAAGGAGGACTTCTTTCAGCCATGGTTTTTCTGCATTTGATGGACAGTCAAATCTATGAATGAAGGCCACCCTTTGGAAATACAAATTGTAGCCTTTATTGACAGATGGCCTTTATTTTGTTCTAAATAATCAATGACAGTTTTTAAAAGAATGGCCTTTATTCACAGGGTGACCTTTATTCAGAGGTGACCGCTAGCACAGGTTGGACTGCAGTTTCCTTAATTTTGTTTATGTTTTACAGATATGAATCCATGCTAATGGAAGAAAGAACCTCATGGTTGGAAATTCAGGCTTTAGAGAAGAAGTTTGATTCCTGGTCACAACTTTCTGATGACAGCAGTTATATGAAGAAACCTAAAGTTGCAAATAAACCACTGGCTAGTGCAAGAGACATTACCAAAGATCTTCCTCCAGAAGTTGCTGCGTTTGAGGTATTGATTGTAATACAATATAATTTTAAGCATCATTGTCTAGGAGTTGAGGAAAAGATGCATTATTCATAGGTCATGTATTCTGTTTTGTTAAGACAATCCTGAAGTATCTTAAAAAGGTTATTTGAATTTTGTTCCTCATTTTTCTTATAGTATGTTTTATGTCAACATTTTATTATTCCAGACAATATGCTTTTTATTCCCCCACCCACTGTCAGTGATAGGGCTATACTGGAATCACTTAAAATGTCATGTCGCATAACATTTCTTGTTAAAGCTGTAACATTGTTGCTTTTTGATGGATTTAAAAATAACTTGGCATGATTGTTTACCTACATTTATATGGTGTGAGCACGCAAGAGCCGGGCCCGTACTGCCAATGTCACACTTAAAGGTCAAAGGTCAAATACAGAGTTTGCTTTGTCTGGGTTGTTGTGTGGCCTGTGAAACCCACAGGGTGGTAATGACAAAGTTAAGGCACACTTGAAGGACAAATAATGGGGTGGTAACATGAACATATCTGTGACAAACTCTAGTTATTTCCAAATTCTGGTTTGTTGATTTACTTGTACATGTAGTTACAGTTATTGGATGATATTTCATATGTTTGCCATTTCAGAAATTTTTAGAGCAGACTGGTGGTGTGAGAGGAGGCTGGGATGAATATGATCATCAAACATTCTTAAAGTTCAGACAAAGATACCAGGTATTCAATTGTATGTTACTTATATTGAAAGTTTACTATTTTTAGTGAAATCATCAAGGTCCTGTATACATTATTCATATGTACATGCTGGACTACTAAACGAAAGACTGTTGGTTCGAATCTCGGCTCCACCTCTCAATAATTCAGGGACACCAACTACTGTGTTAAGAAAATCACAGGAAATGGGTGAAGTGTGTGTTGGTGCTTTACACCTGGCAGGATAAAGAAACAGGAAAAACATTTGACAAGAGTAGGGATATAAATGCCTGGTTCTCCTGTTTCTCATCTCCCCACACTGAGGCAGCACTGAAAAGATCATAGCTGTCAAATGGGCCATTAAACAACAGATAAATTAATATATAGAAATGTACAAGAAGAAAAGGAAACTTTTAAAATCATCAAATTATCTTTACAATGAAGTCACAGTAATGTATAATAATGATAAAATTTACCATACTGTCTATTTTAGCCTTTTATTTGCTCATATTTACAGGGTAAATCGATATTCCTACAGCATCTATTACCAGCATTACCAACTCATACAGAAGAGGAAATCCATCAACATGAAGAGTGGCATCAAGAATATCTCTTCTTGAATGAAACAAAGAAAGAAGCTATTAAAAAATGGAGGGAAAGAAAAGAGGTGAGTAACCATTATAAATTTATAAAAGTAGTGTTTCCAGTGCTTGAAATTTCTTCTTGCCTGTATTAAACTTATTCCTTGTCCCATTAAGCGCTCGCTAACTTCCTGTTTTAAAATTGAAACAAAGTGTGGACATATTTTGTGTGACACATTAGAGCTGAGCTGAGTCTAGACCAAATTGAAAGTTTCCCATAACCATGCTTTTCAAGATATAGAAAATGATTTAAATGTACAACACTTAGATTGATTGGTGTTAAAATAGTTTTGTTTCTATGTATGACAGGAAGAAAAGGAAGAATTGTTGGCTAAAGCAAGTGAAGAGCCAGATGAGACACCTGATGAGAAAAGAGAGAGGTTGAAGGCTCAGATGGACCAAGAGAGGTTAGAAAGAAAATCTAAACTGAATGCTTACAAGGTAAACTACAACACTACCAACATTTTACTTATTTTACTTCAGTTTTTACTGTAACACTCTTGCATTGATAAATGTATCCTTATTTCAAATTCTGAAATGGTCAAGCTAAATGGATATTTTAATTTCTGATTGGATTAGAATACTTACCTGGCAATTTCTCTATATTTTGTAAATGACCCTGTTTAATGCTGCTTTTGAATACCTTAATGTGATTGGCCTAAATTTGTGATTACAATATCTAAGGTAGACTACTCTGTTGGGTTTATTGTTGATATCCAAGGGAGACTACTACACATTTAATCAAAATTCCTATTGAGCGTTTTCACATTAACTTATGATTTTCAACAGGTGCAGAAAGAGTTAGAGAGGGCTCAAAAGGAGGAAAGAAAGCTGAGAGAACAACTTGATAAACATAAAAAACAACAAGAATGGAAACAAAAACAGGTAAAAACACCCTAAATACTTCACATAGTTTAAGTATTACTATTTGGAGTATTGGAAACAATTTATAATGAAATTGAAAGCAAATTATCATTATTACTTATTATAAGCACTTTCATAGATCATTGAAATGACTTTTGATACTGGAAAGGTTTCCAAAGAGGATGAACTGGCTTTTTAAGTTTTAAATGTTGTTGATGAATGCAATTTATCCAATAAGCTTCACCTCAGAATACTTTAATATCTAGTTTTATAAGCTGAAGTTGCAGTGTCTATTACCTTTGGGTAAAATATTCATGCCAATAATTACCTTGAAAGCTATGAAATTATGTAATCCCTTCATCTATGAATAGCAGAAATCAGTTGCCATGGTCCTTTTGTAAAAAATTACTTTTATAATTATTTTTTTTGTAATTCTACAAGGAATTTATTTATTTTATGATTACCAGGAAGAGATGAAAGCTAAAGTAATGGAACATAAAAAGCAAAGAGATGAAGAAGAGAGTTATCTTGAACAGCAGAGAAAAATGTGGGAGGCCGAGGAAACAGAAAGGAAGAGACAGATCTCAGCCAGAGAAATAGTCAAGTTTAGACACAGGGTATGTATCACTGTGGTACTCCTGATCATTTTTTTTATCACTGGTGTTTAATGTCTCACCATCAGCTAAGGATCATTCGACAACCTTTCCAGTTTTGAAGGTGGGGGAAGACCCTAGTCTTACACCTGGGTAGAATCGCCGACCTTCCATAAGCTAGCTGGACAACTTCCTCATGTTGGACGATTGTCCCAGCGGGGATTTGAACTCAAGTTGTGAAATACCCTCTTGATCACAGCGGCCTACCCTACGCTGAGTGTAATATATGTAGGTCTGTTAAACAGTTTTTGACAGCCTTTCAAAACATTTTCAAGATGTACTTTGATGCTATTTTTTATCTAATGCTATTTGTTCACCTAAAATATACTTTGAAAATTTGATTGTAGCCTTATTTGTTTATTTTTTGCTGTTAGGATGAATCAGTCTTATATGGAAAACTTCAGAAAGAAAAAGAAAAACAAGAGTTAGCAAAGGAAAAGGAACGTCGTCTTGAATTGCTAAAAAGTCAGGTAAAGTGAACAAAACAATGATTGAAAACTTTATGATAGTTACAGAGACTCAAATATCATGTTGATTGTTGGAATGATTCAATTACCAAAAATAACTTCCAGAAACCAGTCTTCATTGATACTCATACAAGCAGGACCAATACCTAGTAAATACCTAGCATTAGACAGTAATTAATACATCAGTCCGACTGAGAATTACGCATTTGCTTTTTGGTGTTGTGATCAAACCTGCTGGCTTGTAATCCTCATGAAGTTCATTCTTTTATGTTCTTTTAAGTAGAATTGAATGTTAAAACATGGTAATTCTTCTCATGTGCATCAACTGTACTGTATTCATCTAGTACATATTTACTGAGTTGCATTTGTAACATGGTCTAAATTTGTTTAAAGACTTGAAGTATGTGCCTGTGTTTTTTATGAAAAAAAAAGAAAATCGTAATATAAACAGTTTATCTTGTAAATACTTCAGTTTTAAACTTATAGGGTATGTTTTTTAATGGGGGATTTCTTGTTTTCAGACTACATATTTTAAACACAATTTTTCAGATCACGCCATTGCTGCCCAAAAGTGATGTTTCCGCTAGGTTGTAAACATGCTTTCCTTTCTTTAAGGATGGGTGTAATTACACCCTGACAGGCCCATACAGTGACTTATATATGCCTACTTTGGACAGTTCTTGACTTTGATTACTTTGTTATATAGTATGAATTGTTAAGTTGGCTTCATTGTTGGACTCAATTTTTTAGGTTGAAATAGGAGTTGAAAGAGATCCGAATAGATTACTGAAGCCAACTGCTGGATGGAAGAATAGAAAGAATGATAAAAGTTCTACCAGTGGTCAAGTGTTGCAAAACATGATGCCACACCGGTAAGTTCGTACTTCTGTCTAATTAAACACAGGTAACTACCGTATGACATAGACCCTGACAGATCCTCTACTACCCTGGAAATTCTTTTACATCCTGAAACACTGTTAAATATGATGTTTATAGCATGTATCATAAAAAAATAAAGGTTAAAAAAATCACCATGTTTATTATATACATGTAGTACTATATAATATATGTTGCCTGTGTAATCAACTGTATTTTCTTAGCAATTGTAACTTCTGTAAATCTTTCAACATCTATTATCTAATCATGTGAAGGTATTATGATCAGTTGGGTTGAATGCTAGTGTCTTCAACTTAAGATTGTGGTTTCTCACTCAATGAAAGTTCTACCACATGTTCACAATTTTGATGACAAAATCTGATTCAAAACCAACAAAGCAGTCATGGAGAAAATACTATACCAGTCCTGTAATTAGGATTTTTGTATCACAAAAAAATGTTTAATGATTATTATGTATTCGTATTTACAATTTTGGCAATGTTTATTACTTATACAATTTTATAAGAATACAAATGTTGAACTTTATACTTTGTGATGGCATTTTTGTAATATCTACCTTTCAGTACTGATCTATTCAAGCATCATCTGCTTGGCAAATATTGATCAAGTATATTCTTGTAAGCAAATGAAGTGAATACATTTGTATACACAGATGTTTATTTTCTATTTTAGAGCTGTTCCAGCCTGGAGACAAGGACCATAGTGATAACTTCAATAGTGTTAAATATGACATTAACTTGTATAGATTGAACACAAACTTTGGTTGTGATAAATCAACTTTGATGTGATATAACCTTCAATGTACTTTTACTGAAATAAGACTGGTAAAAATGTCGTGATTCTGAGTACCTGCCCAAAGCTACTTTTGTGCTGGCCCAAAAGTTTCTATAACACAAATTCGAAGTAAAAACATGTTTTGGGAGGTGTTACCTGGTAGTCTAAAATAAGGTGTTTAGAAAAGAAATTTTCTCTCCTACTCTCCCCAAAATTTTTGATAACCTCAAACATAACTTAACCTAGTATTCAAACTTTTTACAGTTGTGTATTGGAATGATGGACACAGATTATTTATTTCAATAGGTGCTGTCATTAAAAGCATGAATTAGAAAATTACTGTAAGTCAAAGGGCTTTAAAAAATAGATTTTCTTCATTATTACAGAGAAATTCTCCTTACAAATAATCTGCTATTTACTTTCCAAATTCAACTTATTTTTATGGTTAAATAGAATCTTTTTATCAAATTCCTTGATATATTGTTAGAAATAAGTCTCACTGGGTGCCCATGGTGATTTGTACCATTATGATGTAAAGTAGAAAAGTTTATAGTAAGATCTACAGGTATAAGATTTTGTTTATATTTGTATATCTAGTTGTGGAACTTTCATAGATGATGTGAAAGATACTAGTTCTTATTGCTTGTATTTTATCCAATAATTTATTGATTGACAAATAAATATATTAAAGCACTGAATAATTATTTATCTTATATGTATTTATATTTTCTAACTACTAAAAGCCTGTTTAACCACAAATATTGACATTCGCAATTTCAAAATATGCCTGGAGGCATTTCACTTCAAAACTTCCTCAAATGCTGAACACCTTTATCGTCACTATGACTTTATCACTAGTTATACACATGTATATCAGCTAATGATTGATTGAAAATTATTTCATTACTGACGATTTAATTGGTTAAACATCAGATATAAAGATCAAATTTGGAAAGAAGAAAATTTTTGTTGGAGAATGATGTAGTCAATATTCAAGATTTATTTGAAGATATTTTACTGTGTGATGTAGATAATTATATAAACAACTTTTACTGTAAGAAAACAACAATCTACATGATGAACAGATTAGAACTTTGGATGTTTCTTTTGACTGTGATGTCTTTGTGTTGCTTTAGTAACGGTTATCCAAAAGGACCTCCTGTATCAGTTTGTAAAGATGGCTTACCAGTTCATAGGAAGGATGGTAAAGTTATTCCACCTCAGATGTTACCATCACCTTACGTGATAGAAGTGAATGCTACAACTTACAAGCCAGGGGATTACATCAATGTGAAAGTAACGAGTTATGTTGGCCAGGCCTTTCGTGGCTTGTTCATTCGAGTGGTACCAATACCACACGGTGCTAATGATTCAATAAAATATTCACCAGTGGGATTATACGAGAGGAACATGAAGAATACCAAACTGTTTACTTGTAGACACATGCTGGACACTATTACCCATCAGGATAGGTTTATGAAGTTCGATACATCGTTTAAATGGCGTTCACCTTTGATTATGAAGCATGATGTTGTTGTCAAGGCAACAATTTTGAAAGAGTTTGATGTTTACTGGCATGATGTAGAGTCAGCAGTAATTAAACTCAAGTATGATGGAATCTTACCAGCAGAGACATTAGAAAAACCTTGGCTTGAAGAAATCATCAAGACAGTGAAAGCCTCAGATGACACAGAAACAAGAAGAGAACTCACCAGGCAGAGATTCAACAAAGGATATCAGAATGCCATAACACCAGACGGCAGTATTATGGTACATTATATCACCAACATTCTTCCATATAAAGACAGTCCAGTTCCTGGCTTTGCAGCAACAGCAAGTAAAGTAGGATCTTCAAAGACAACTGATGTTAAGGAAGTCAATAAAACAAATGACATCGAAGATTCTTCTAATAGTACAGACAACAGAACTGATAAAGCAGATGTGACAAGTACTCCTGTAGAGCAAATTAGCACAAATGATAAGAATGCAACTGACTTAACTAATCCAGTGTTGGTTAAAGAAACCATTATCAACAAGAAAGAAACACTCACTAAACAGACGATGCAAAAGTTTTATGAAGTCCTGGTAGAAGCTCTTCTGAATGGTAACAAAGAAGTAGCTGACACACTACATGATCTTATCAGTGAAAAGACACCATAGTGTATCTCGAGTTGTTCTAACATTACTCAGCCAGAAATGAATAACAGTCAATATAGTAATTTAAATATGGAATAAATATCTATTTAATGCTTTATAATACCTTGTGTGTCCAATATCTCTATTACTGCTATTTGATTGTATTGAAATTAAAATTTTAAATGTCACTTTTTAAGCTTGTATGTACCATTATTATTTTACATCAATGGACTTTAAACTATGTACTGTGACTCACCTGTAAATACAAGAGCGCCACAAGCGGTGTCAATGCTTGTCTGTTTACTGCTCAGTGAGATCTTTCCATCTATGAAGTTTCATGTTGCAACCTCCTATAGCTTTTGAGTTGTTGAGCTACATTTAAGTTTTGCTCAGATCACAAAAGCTCAACTTTCTTTGAAAAAAGCTGAGCTAAAAAATCTTCAATATTACTGCCCACTGGGTAGTATTTTAATTACTGTGCTTTAGTTAGTAAAGGGAACTAGACTTCAGACTTTGATATATATTCAAAGACTAGAATGTACAAACATTTCGTATGAATTATGATACAAGATAACATCAAGTAGCATCAAGGTGTATTTATTTGCTTCAGTACTCTCAGGTCTTCATTGAGTGATGTAGTGTAGGTTCCATTTAGATATAGTCCTTTCATTTAGATAAAATATCAACAAATTTATTATTGAATTTCGTTAATATCTGTTGACCCCTAACATACATGTACATTACTGTAAGGTTTTACTATCATGACTTTCTGAGTAGTGTCCCTTTTAATACATGATACTTAGTCTAGTAGTTGGTAACAAATGTAGAAAGGGCTGTTGTGTTTACACATGTAAATGATGATAAAATAAATGTTTTTGCAGTTAAATGTTTATGATATTATGTAACCCTTACACATTCTATAGTCTATACACTACATTAAACATTACTTTCTCTTTCTCTTCATGATAAGTTGCTTACAGAGGATGGAAGTTCAGTACTGGTTCTACCCAGGAACGATGCTTAGGTGAACTGTCTGCCTTATATGATACTGACTGTTGAAAAGGGGCATCCAACTCAACACACACAAACAAATCCTAATGAAAATGATTCTGATCAATCAAATCAACTATCTCTCACCATCAATTAATATACATAGAAAATACAATAACAATAAACACATGAGTATATGATAATTTATCTAACATGATGACATACAGAATTTAATCCATAAACTCTGGGGAACATTCAGTTACAATTAATATTCAATCTAACAAAGTTCCATATAGTATTATACTGACATTGCATCATCAGCAAACCTTCACCAATAGATGTATTGCCTGTCTTTCTATGTTTCTGTTTGTTTGTGTTTAATGTTGTACCAACAACCAGGATCATTAGGGGACTTTTCAAGCTATAACAGTAGAGGAATACCTGGATTATACACCTGGTTAGAAACATTGACCTTCAGCAGACTAGTTGGGCAGCTTCCTCAAGTGAGATTTGTCCGTTCTATACATAGCGTGACGTCACTACGTTTGTCTAACCTCTATACATAAAACTGATTACTATCCACATTTAGATAGTTATACATACGCTAAAAGTATAGTTCCGCGGAAGGATTAAAAATGTCAAAACAACCGTATCGGTTGTATGTTATTAACAAAAATTTGTTTAGTTATGTAAAATGAATACGTTGTACCATTTCTATTCTTGTGCTTTCGTCAATAACACTAATTATTCAATGAAACGCAATGTTGAAGTACGCTTGGCACCAATGTGTACCATACGGTGACGTCACGCTATGTTATTGTTTATAATTTCCGTTTTGTTTGTAGTTCCTGCAAATACCCATAATGCCATGAGCAGAATAACACAGGTCAGTGCATAGCGCTACCGTAGTGTACACATTGAGATTTGTCCATTCACACCTGAGTGAGATTTGAACTCACAGCAGTGTGAGGCTAGTGATTACTAGTCAGAGACCATAACAACTCAATCACAGAGGCTCTTTTACATGGGTGAAAAATTGAAAAATTTACATTAAATTTTAGGTTAATTCCTCATAGCTCTTTCTACCAATAAATGACACGAAATGGTAAACACAAGATGATGTGACCTTTAACTGAGAAAGGCACAAGTAGTTAAATATTTTTTTTAAAACATCATAAGCAATAAATTCAGACACAGGGTAGCAATGAAAATAAGATCTCTGATGGTTAAACAAAAACAAAGAAAATTTGAAGTGTTTTAATTGACAATCTAAAACTAAAGAATTTCCCTTACTTTTTTCATTGAATGATTGAAATCTATAATATTGATTTTTCATAAACAACACTTCATTTTATAGCAAGATTTGGTTCAAGTCAACAGAACTATGCATCTAGACCCATATGACTTTGAAAATAATCACTATATTCACGACAATACACATGAATTCTGTCCTGCAAACAATATTTGTACAATAAGGTGCCTTGTCAATTATTGATACAAGATCAGGTTTCCAAGACATACAATTTCCATTTTGTATCTTTTCGTAGAACTGGAGGAACTTTTATCACAGGATCTGTAATACAGAGAAGAGACAATCAATATTAAATATGCCATACTTTTACTATTTGATACAATCAGACAAGAGCTGTGCACAGAAATGTTATAAATTAGAAAGACCACCAGCTTACAGGCATCTTTTCTGAACACCTTCCTCCTAACAATGTAGATAAATAATATGTTCAATAGAACCAATGTATCAACCTAAAATGTTGTGTACAGTTGTACTAAGGTATCAACCCAAAAAGTATGACAAAAACAGGTACATTTGTACCAAGGAATCACCATCAAAGTTAAACAAATATTAGTACAGTTGTACTTTGATATCAACCGGAACTGCTGCATGAACATAGGTAAAGTGGATCTAAGATATACAATAAGAAAATAGGGATAAGAAATCAATATCAAATTTGGTAACTTACAGCTTACAACACTAGTACAAATAGCTTACTATGATATTATCAGGTGACAAATGACAAGTGCTAATAAAAACACATAAGGTAAGCATTTATGTATAATTAATTTTTCATGGTTGAATGATTAACCAGCACAATTCAAAAGACCTTTTCATTTGTCAGTTAAAGAACTCCATATTATTTATACTGATACACAAGATCTTTGAGAAGTTATTGTCAGTTACATAATATTTGTTCAGCTTAAAATGGCCATAAAAAAGTAATAGCATAAAAAGTCTTACCTAATTTTTCATCTTTTTCTACTACAGATATATTTTTTCCCTGTTGCATCGCCAAAGCTACAGTATTTGCAGTTGAATTTGGTCCAAGAACCTGAAGTTTGTCGAAAGTACAAGTCAGTGGAATAAATCTATTCAATAAAAATATTGAATCAGACAAAATGTTCACAGCTAATATATGCAAATATGGGAAAATAGTTATCATTAAAGTCAGCCATAAGAATATCATGACTAACTTATAACTTTCATTCATTCAGTGAAGAATTCTTTGACAAGCTTTCTTGTGGACATTACTGTGTGTGGATCAAATTGCCATTTATTTCATTTCTGTAAATTGCATACATACAGTGAATAAAGCTGTTATTCTTCCTAAACTTAAAGTCCTTTTTTCTTAGGTACCTTTATATTGATATTATTACTTGTAAAATTATGACAGCCTGATGAAGAACTGGCCCATAGGACAGTTGAGATAAATTGATAGTCTTTCCTTTTTCATGTTATTCTTTATTATTATTCTACATTTATTATTTTTTTTAAATTATTATCATATTATGCCCTCAGGGAGGTCACTGAGGTTGAAGCTAAATACATCTGCGAGGGGTTTGATGCCCATTTAGTAGTCAAAAATCTTGTTGATGTCGTTGGAAGATGCTATTACAGAATGCTCGGATGCAATGATTGATCCAACATTGGGTCCGTTTCGAAATCTCCGCCTACAAATTTTCTCACTGGATATACAATTTTTACAGAAATAAACCCTCAGACATTCCAATCCTCTAAAATCTGCTGAAATATCACATTCTTATATACTTATTAATAATGCTTATTTTGGATAATATAGTATTCTTAACAGATGTGCCTTGAACTTGTTTTATCGTCCAGTGCTTCAGGAAAATAAAGTGAAAACTGTTTATCTTCAATACATAAACCATACTTACAGGACTAAAACCAGCATCTGTATCTTCTTCTAACCATATCTGAGTTACTGATTTATCAATCAATGCTAGAAATGTATCATATTGCTTCTGTAATTGTTCTGCTTGTGTGTCATAATGGAACATGACTAGGGTTCGAATAAGGCTACGCATTTCCTCTAAAAGAAGATACATGTATATAATAAAATTGTCTCTCAAATATTTAAAATCCATCAAATAGATTTCATTAATTTTGTCCTCCTTACAGTATTCATGAGGAAAGGGAGGTAATTCAAGCTTAAAGATTTAATAAGACATTTGAAACATCTTCACCTTGATAACATTTGATGTCTTGTAACCAGCTGTGATGAATCAAGAACTTATCTGCTCAACATACAGCAGGAAGGCAAATACTGATCTTCATTACTTAACTAGTTGTCTGTTTGTCAACCAGTCACATTAGACCATCAACAGGTAGACCCCCCAGAGAGTGTAATTCACATGGCGGATGTCATTGATGGACCTCATCATGTTTTTTCCTCAATTTCTAATTTGACAAAACTTAAAAATTATCGTATGTGCATATATCATAATGTGTGAAACAGTGACCTAACTTTATTGATAAATGCGAACGAATGTTTGTGAAACAAGGCCAGGATGACTTAAGTATGTTACCTCTTAAACCATCCACATATTTGATAATTTTTGCTAATTCTGCAATAAGAGCAAAGTCTTCATATTCACTTCCTTCTTTTAATCTCCATCTTCTATGTTCTGCCTTACGTCTGTTCTTCACTGAACGTCTGAAAGAAAGAAAATACGTAATAATACGGATACCTGGAATAATTTGATTAAAGTCATTATTCATCAGCTGTTAAATGACCCTTTCAACAGCTATGGTAATTTCAGAGCCCGACCAAAAGAGACGGGAAGGAATATACAGGAGAACTGGGCAGTTGTATCAGTTCTGTACTTTTATTTTGAATACTGGTAGTTTTTCCTGGTTCTTTCATCCCAGTGATTCCTTCAAATGCTGATGTTATAAATGACTCTTATTTTCATGGCAGTGATATGACAGTGGTACATACATAGCCAAAAAATTCATGAATTGTTTTATCTAAAGTTTGCAGTGTAAGCATTTTTTATGAAGTCTGAAATATACGTTATCCTTTAAATCATGAACAACATACCCTGACATTTTACTGTAAGCTGAACTTGTTGTTTCGGCAGAGTATCTGGAAGATTGTACACTCTCGCCTGTAGCACTGCTAGTGTCCGAAAACAAATCAGAGTCCTGCAAATTACCTCCACTCTCTGCAGAAACATTGAATGAAAATGAACAATTATTATATATATAAGTTGTTTATTTCCTGGGTCACAGTTAGAGATACCTTTGTAAGTAGGTTCCGAACTAAGGCTGTCATGTTTACAAAATTTTGAGAAACATTACACTATTTAACCATTATGTTTCCGGAAACAATGTTTTTTGTGCCTATCATCAATCTTAAAAACAGCCTATGGTATATCATCAAGTTTACAAGAGATCTTTTAGGTCTGTTTTACAAATGGCACAAATTTCGCCATCCCATTTTCTCAGATGACACCTTGGATTGCTAGATAAATTTTACACACTATACAGTTTCTTATGACTTTCACACTGCAAAAACTTACAGACAAATTGCAGAACTCGTGAACAGCAGTTTTCTTCTCTATATAGCAGAAAATTTATAACAGTACTTAATTCATAGCAAAAAGACTAAGGTGTAACCCTCTGTTTCTGGTGACCCAACCGAGCTTAATTTTTCCAGCGAACCTAGACTTTTAAATAAGCCTGAGGAACAAAACATCTGCATACTTTTTTAAAAGCTTTCAACACATTTTAAAGAGCCCAAAAAAGCTCCAACCGTCCCTAATTTTAATTACCACATTACCAAAAACAACAAGAGTGCCAGGTCACAAGGGGCATAACTCAGAAGTGCTGTTTATCAAACTTGACCTAGACCTCATGGCCATTAACATTTCCATCAAGTTTGGTGAGAATCTGAATAAAACTGTTTGAATTAGAGAGCGGACACCATTGTGGACGCCGCCCGCCCGCCTGCCATATAAAAAGGATTATACACCAGTGAAAGTGAATTGCAGTTTTCACAATAAAGTAATTATTATGTTCGTCGGGTTAACTCCCCACCCAAAGAAAGTTAAAAATTACCTATTAACTCCAATCTAGCCTTCTCTTTCTCCTGTCTTACAGCATTCAGTCGTACTCTGTACTTATCAAAGCTACCTCTCATTTTCTCTAAATGACAAACATGTCCATCATAGGTCTCCAGCAGATGAGATTTCAAATCTGTCTCAATGAAATCAGTTCTATTGTACTTGTGCATCTGGAAATAATAATCATGGCTGTTAATACACTAGTGCTACATGTATACTTAATAGTTTTTTAAATGCTTCGTTAAATTAAATATGGTACAGTGACACAATTGCACATAAGCTACAATCCTGGTATTGCAGTAATATTAGTGTTTTGGTTTTTCACTGGGGTGTAACCTCACATAAATAGAAAGGCTCATTTGGTGACTTCAGTAAGCTAGCTGGGCAGCTTCCTTACGTGACATTGTGATAAATTAAAACAAATATTGAGGTAAAGAAGGATGACATCATTTATCATTGAATCACAATTTTATGTTATAATGGACATTAAAGTCAAATAAATAAACCAAACAAACCCTGAATGTAGATATAATGATATACATGACATGTTATTGTGTACATACCAGTCGTAAAGCTTCATTCCACTGACAGCCTTGTATAAGTACAACAATAGATTCCTCACAATCCTGTATAGTAATTTATACAAATATAGTACATAGTTATGTAACATTTATCTAATATATATAAAACACTGAACACTAAATTACAAGCATCTTGCTGACGTGTCTATGATCCTAGCAGCCATTAACATGCAATCTTGAAAGGAGAGCATAAAATTGTACAAAAACAGCATAAAAAACGATTATTATCAGAGGTTGAAATCATTACTGCATTTAATAAGGAATCACCATAATGTTGAAAGCAAGAAAGTCTAACATTGTGCAAGATGATTATATAATATTATGTATGAAAGAGCATTTAGGCAGCATTAACAAACAGCTAACAAACAAATAAGTTATTTTTTACATCAGTAAAACAAAACTAACATAATTTTTTATCATATAACTAGCAGGTTAATCCTACTTACTTTAGCATACTGCTCCAATATGACTGCTGCTTCTGAGTATCGACTCCTTGCCTTCAAGTCTTCTACAATATAACAATAAGGTTGGTAAGTTTGATGTTATATTGAATAGTATCTCAGGATTATATCACAGGTAAATGATATCTTAAGAGCTCATTATTATATATGTACAGTATAGACAAAAATTGGTCACACCACTGTGTATGGTATTGACATCAGGCAATCTATCAAATTAGGAGGGTCTTATTTACAATCAATACCAAACTTGTTTATCCTTTTAAAAAGAACTGTTCACAACTCACAGAGTAGGAGGCAAAATAATTATCATGCAGCTCAGCAGGAGTTTTCACTTTTGAGGTGTTTTAGCTAGGTACACAATTATCTCTTAATATTATCTTTTAGTGGAAGGCAGTTAGTTACCATTCTTAGAAAGGTAGTAACCATGGCAATATGATTAAGTTAATATTGCCACATTTCAAATGAAAAACTTATACTCAGAAAATAATCAGATATGCACATTCAAGACAAAATTTATAGTTAAAGCAATAATAAGCTGAAATGCTTCCATTCTAGTCTGTACCATAAGTTAAGGTAGGAATAAGTTACCAGCAACTTGGCGTGCTATTTCAATCTCTTTCTCTGAAGAGTATTTTAGCTGTGATGTCATACAGAACACTTGTTGCCATTGGTGACAAGATATATATGATGACAAAGCAGATTCCCATTTCTCTCCTTTAACATACATAATAGCTGCTTCTTCATGTTGTCTTTTACCAGCAAGTATATCACCATAGTTACTGGCAATTTCCTAAATATTAAAAATAAGTTCATTAATAAAGACACATGATGTACATACATCACATTTTTTATCAAAGGTGGTTAAATTATGGTCTTATGGAAATTTCAATAAACCTGAAACTTGGCTTGAAAATCGCAATAACAAAAAAGTAAATTTACACACATTGTAAGCATCCATGGATTTAATCAGAAAAGGAGTACCTCTTCCCCAAAGTTCTCACCAGATTTACATGATTTGAAAAATGACCTTAAACACCCTGGATTTTAGGCAAAATCCCGTAAACTTTTACCACTGTATATATTTAATATGTTGCTATATCATATACACATATATTGTCTATCAGTAGACTATAAATACAAACACACATTGACACTTTCAACAGATATGTCAGACATCTTAAAACTATGCAAAGTTTCTAAGGCAACATCAAGTAAATCAAACACACAGAAGATAAATTCCATTAATTTTAAACTTATTTCAGAGTTTAAGGATCAAGATAGACATGAGTTAAACATACAATATACCTTATATTCATCACTTGATGGTTGATACAGTTGTAATGCAGCTTTATGAAGCATCTGACTATCAATTAATGACAAGCACTCCTCAAAATGGTCGGCACCTGAAATAATCATTTGAAAAAAGTCAATTGGATGTTATGTTCAGATGGAAGTTAATAGTGTAAATAATACTATATTCACTATGTATTCTGTGTTGTGATAAACATAAACTTTGTATCACAAAACTTCAGTTACAATTTAAATGAATCACACAGATATAGATCTGAATTCGATGGAAGACACTGAGCGAACAAAACAAGAACGATGTGGGGAAAAATTAATGATCATTCAAATAAATGTAAAAAATGGATCATTCACTTGTATTTCATCAAAGTCATGACTTCTTTATCAGAGCAGAATTAATCCTTTACACATAAGAAATGTGGCATTGACACCAAACCAGGTTTTAAGTTTCTAAACCATTTGCTATCAGTAATGATGAGCTTGACCTTGACTGCAGAGCCCTTACATTCAATTATAAGAATGCTTCTATAAAAATGTTTGATATAAATCAAGTTTGGGTGGCAATAGGTCAATCTAAACTGAAATGAATGAATAGATACCAATTGTTTAAAGGCACCACCAGGCTAAGATAAGATCAGTTCTTACCACATTTGATGATGTTTTCTAAAGCTTTCTGGTATCTCTTCAAATATTTATCTATGGTGTAACGTTGATAGTTGACTTCCATCTTTCGTAACTGATTCAAAAATGGTATATACTCTTTTGGATCCTGTAAAATAATGGTAAAAAAGTGTAAATCAACCATATTCTCATACTTTTGACAGAGACATATACCGATTTAACATAATAAGCACACTAGTATCAGATGTCACATAAATATATGTGACGTCTCCTTGACATATCAGCTATCGATTCTCGTAATTAGCAGCATGACTGGCAAACATTCTTTGTTAATTTCAAACTCGGGTAGATGTCTAGACTTCGAAATTTGGTTAAATTATGGAACTGGAAGGGTTTTTAGATCGAAATCTGGGTAAATTATGGAACTGGAAGGGTTTTTATATCGAAATCTGGGTAAATTATGGAACTGGAAGGGTTTTTAGACAAACAATATGAAAGATTTATTTGCCTAAGTTGTTTCAATATGCCATTTGATTGAAATCAATGAATTCAATGTGTCCCGATTTTGTCTGTTTGGATCATATTCTACTCCTATGTATAAGATGTTATCGCCAGGGCCCACTCTTTTCTGGCATGACCCTTATTTTTGTTAATGGGTGGGACGAATGTCCCCGCTAGTTTTACCCTGCTTATTCATACCTTCTGTGATTTTTCAGCAACCATTAGCACAAGATCAAAATCATATGTACCAAGAGCAACATCATACAATTCATTAACATCAACAAGGAAGAGTAGATACTTCAAAGCATCCTCAGCACTTATATGTGGCATGTCATTCTCACAATCTGTAATCAAGGATAACAAATAATTCATTTATTTAATACATGATCAGTGAGAATTCATAGACTCAGTGTTGCAAATAAGACTATACTTTAAAGCTTAAAATGCAAGCTGATTAGTTGTTATTCAGCTTAGCCATGAAATGTAACCAATGACAGAAGTCAAAGATTATCAAACTTGTCATTAAATCTGAACAAATGCTCAAATCTTGTAATTTGTCCTTAAATGTTCCCTAGTTAATTACAACTAAACTATGATGATATTCATCCTTAGTTACTCGGCTAGCATAATTGATTGGAATATGTACTAAAACATTAAACTGCATAATCTTTCCAACCAGAATACATAGAATGAAATTGAGATTGGTGAACATGTTCTCAAGTTGCATAACCTCAGTACCAGTCTACATTTAGAGGCTTATCTCCAGACATAAGTTTGACCATAACATTCTAAATTTGTGTTATTATTGTAATATCAGGATGAAATATTGCAACAGTAAAGAATAATGCTTATAGATTGGTAAGTATTCAATGGCTAATCAGAACAGTCCATTGTACAAAAAAATAGAGGAAAACATGCAGTGTATAATAAGATTGTTTTTTCAAAATTTGTCTGAGTACAAACCTAAGGTATGATGTACAGTCAAACCTGTGAACAAGCCCATCATTGGGAAAGACAAAATGTGACCTTCATTGACAGGTGACCTTTATTCAGAGCCCATTTTGTTCAAATAGTAAATAATCAATGATGTTTTTAAGGGAATGACCTTTATTCACAGGGTGGACGCTAGCATAGGTTTCAGTGTACCTTGCCAAATTATATGCCAAGGGCAGTATTTCAAATTTTCATTTTTTGTACAAAATACTATTCTGATACCACAAATCAACAAACACAACATTTCATGCCCCTATAATCAAACAATCTAAAGAATTTATGTTTGTTTACCTCTTAGTTTTTTCACCAGTTGAAGAGCCAGCTCTAGTTCAGGCTTTGTCTTTCTAACATAAGTTGTAATTATAGTCAATAAGTACCTATCAAATATAAAGATATATTCGCATATTACTAACTTTGAACAACTACTTTAAAGAGATTATATCAATAAGTTACAGGTCTGTATTCTTGTCTCACAGAAATGTTGATCTCAGGATTGATTCTCTCATAATGCTGAAGTAACTCACTACTTCAGAGGGTAGGAAAAATGCTTCTATAATTCAAGATTAAAAATAACTTCATCAAGAAAACCGTTGTAGCTTGGAGTATTTCCCTATGTTAGAATACAATAGAAGAATACCGACTGATCTCATTCTGCAGTTGTAGGTTCTTCAGAGACTGATGATTTAAAGAGGTTCTATAGGAATGTCCATTAATGAAACAACTTACTAGTCATCACATCAGACCTAATACCATTGGTAGAAATTTAGATGAAGTTCAGTAAAATTTAGACAATAACTGTCCCTCATAATCAGTAAAAATTTTACTAATTTATGATTCAAGTCATTCTATATTGTGGTGACAATATTATTTTTTCATTCCAGTAATGTCTTCGAGTTTTCTCTGGTCCAGTAAAAGTTTGACTTTTACAGAGCTCTCATTTGACCCTTAGAATTAGCAAAACAAAGTGTCTGACTCTTTGGAATGTGTACCAAAGGGTCTATTTTTCTATTTCATTGAAAGGAAATTTTGTTGACTCTTCAAATCATTATCAGTCAGGGGTCATTTTGACCCACAACCTTTGATGTCTAGTAAGCACCCTGCCTTTACCTATTTGCCTACACTGACTTACTTGTTCTCATCAACAGATATCAAAGCTTCTCTCACAGCTTCACATATTCTGTCTACTTTGTTCTCTTCTTTAGCAACATTTCCATCATTGGTTGCAGTCTTGTTTTTCTCATAAGCTGCTGTATACATAGTTACTGTTACGTCTTCCTCACTACAGAAAATAATCAGTAGATTATAAAATGAACATTAAATCTAAGCCTGTATTTAAACTATGAATATCCTTTATAACTTACTTATGAGCCAAAATTTCATTTAAAACTGTATATTCCAGATAATAACTAGCAAGGTCAGGTACACTACTCACACCATGATTTCATACCATAGTTTATTTCATATTCAACTGTAACTTTTTACTCTTTGAACCTAATTGATAGCACAGAGATATTGTATATTTAAGATTAAAACTGAATTCAAAGCAAACATATCAAGTAAAATTTGTCAGAAAGTTGATACGATTGACTGAAGTCTGACTTGAATAATGATGCTTGAACTAGTGACTGATATAGATATGAAGCACTTTCATTGGACAATAGTCTAGCCTAGAACCAATCAAACAGCTGCAACAAATTCCAAATTTTACAACCATTGAAGCCTTTCAAATCGGAAAAAAAACATAAACAGAAAAAAAAATCATCTACATGTATATAAATTCCCAACATGGTCAAATTAAGTTTTTTTTGTATCTTTGATGCAAATTAAAAAGATCTCCAGTTTACAAAATCTGCTCTTCAGTGTTTAGAAGACTTTTAGCAGTGTACTTACATGAGATCAGTGAGGAATAGGTTAATATGGTTTACAGCAGCCACCTGTTGTAAGAATAACTTGATGTTATCAAGAAACATCTGTGGATTGTGGTCGTACAGTAGATTCATATTGATACGATGTTTCCTCATTATTGTAAAGGCTTCAAGATACTGAAGTCTGAAAAAATACGGATTGGTTTACATTTTAATAGTTTAGTTTAGATATATGAAGTAGTAAAATAAACAAGAATATAGTACAACCACTCTAGAGTAGCCCTCTCTTGAGCAACAACTTCCCTTCAACAACAGCATGATTTTTCCCAACTGTAACATTTATGTATCAATTTAACCTCTGTAGAGCAACAACCTCTCAACAGCAACATAACTTTGCTGCTCCAAATGATGTTGCTTTGGAGAAGTTGCACAGTAGAATGGAACATACTGAATGCATAGACTAAGTCAACCAAGGTATGTATGTAACAAATTCTATGAATGTCTGTTGAGTGTTACCAAGTCAAAACTTTCTTGTGTTAATGACTGGTTTTCATTGGCTATTCTCTTACTTTGCATCAGGGTTGGTGATGTATCAAAACAAGAGAAGCTATTTCTGTTCAAGCTGCATTTGTATTTTTTCTTCTAAAATTGCACTTCTGAATATACAACAATGATTTCTACACTAAACTCAATGTTAAAACAAGGCATTGTTCACATCAAACATGTGTACTTTAGTTCCATAAACAGCAGACAGTACTTACCTATCTAAGTATTTTCGTACAGCTGTCAAAACCAGAGCGCGTGGATGAATGGCTTCTAAATTTCCCCGCGGCATCTGTAAGACAACTTTTGTGTCGTCTGCTACGGCTACAACAATCTGTGAACCTCTCTCTACACGTCGTACACTTTCATCAAATGGATGAGACTTCCCATCAGACAATGAAGGCAAGTCTGTAACACAACAATAGTAGGCCATTTTTATAAAATGTCATAGTCTGAACATTTATCTTAACCTTAAAGTTTATGAACTATTTAAGTATAGGCAACTTTTTTTAAGTAAAATTCAAATGGGGAGCATTAAATTAAGATTACATCCAAATAGAAAATAAGAGTCAAGTAATAAGGTGCATGATATAAGAAAGAACAATACAATGTTGGATTAACACAAATGTGAACACTCATTGAAAACCTCCCATATACTCACCCTTTACTTTAGTATGTAAACTGATACATCGACAGGTGTGTGATAATGTCGTTAGTAACAAGAATTCATCATGAACTGTAAATGATGTACAATTACTAGCAATCTGTAACAGAATAGAATAAAGCTTTTAAATTATAGTAAGGTATAAAGTATTTCATTTGGTGAAATTATTATTTGAATTACCTTTAATTAAGTCCCTGCAAATATCAATTAGTCAGCACATGATATGTTTATACTAGTTTATATTAAGAAGCACCTCACTGCTGTAAGTTATGGTCTCTGACTAGTCATCACTAGCACCTCACTGCTGTAAGTTATGGTCTCTGACTAGTAGTCACTAGCACCTCACTGCTGTAAGTTATGGTCTCTGACTAGTAGTCACTGGCACCTCACTGCTGTAAGTTATGGTCTCTGACTAGTAATCACCAGCACCTCACTGCTGTAAGTTATGGTCTCTGACTAGTAATCACTAGCACCTCACTGCTGTAAGTTATGGTCTCTGACTAGTAGTCACTAGCACCTCACTGCTGTAAGTTATGGTCTCTGACTAGTAGTCACTAGCACCTCACTGCTGTAAGTTATGGTCTCTGACTAGTAGTCACTGGCACCTCACTGCTGTAAGTTATGGTCTCTGACTAGTAATCACCAGCACCTCACTGCTGTAAGTTATGGTCTCTGACTAGTAATCACTAGCACCTCACTGCTGTAAGTTATGGTCTCTGACTAGTAGTCACTAGCACCTCACTGCTGTAAGTTATGGTCTCTGACTAGTAATCACCAGCACCTCACTGCTGTAAGTTATGGTCTCTGACTAGTAATCACTAGCACCTCACTGCTGTAAGTTATGGTCTCTGACTAGTAATCACTAGCACCTCACTGCTGTAAGTTATGGTCTCTGACTAGTAATCACCAGCACCTCACTGCTGTAAGTTATGGTCTCTGACTAGTAGTCACTAGCACCTCACTGCTGTAAGTTATGGTCTCTGACTAGTAGTCACTGGCACCTCACTGCTGTAAGTTATGGTCTCTGACTAGTAATCACCAGCACCTCACTGCTGTAAGTTATGGTCTCTGACTAGTAATCACTAGCACCTCACTGCTGTAAGTTATGGTCTCTGACTAGTAATCACTAGCACCTCACTGATGTAAGTTATGGTCTCTGACTAGTAGTCACTAGCACCTCACTGCTGTAAGTTATGGTCTCTGACTAGTAATCACTAGCACCTCACTGCTGTGAGTGTGAATTCTACCATAGACCAGAAATAATCATATCTAGGGAAGCTATCTAGATGGCTTAGGTCTACAAATGAGGAAAACAGAGGTCTTCCTCTAATGTTTAAGCCGGAAAAGTTGCCTTGACAGACACTGGCAATTAGTGTTAAACCCTAGGGAGGAGCTGGAGAATCCAGGAAGCAATCATCGAGAATAGTTAATATAAGTTGTAAAAACTTGCTCTACAATTGATGTAAAATAAAAAAGTTTAAACAAAACCCCACAGAAAAAAACCCCAATATGTTAACAGAGAGAATGAGCTATTGAACTTACCTCTACATTGTTAACATAAAATCGGTATCTCTGTGTAAGGCCCAGAACAACAAGCTAAAACAGAAAATGAGCAGAATGTATAGATAAATGTTACATCAAGAAGAAAACATTGAGAATGAAGCAGGGACTATCCATGTAGTTTTAAATCTCATCATCTTGACTTTAAAAAATAAGCATGTACATTATTAATATTCTTTCCTATGACAATAAAAACAAAACATAATTTACGCAATAACACACATAATGTACCAAGAGTTGAAAATAGGTATCAATATTAAATATTTTGGGTAATTAAAATTCAGTGAATATACTCCTTTCTGGAATGTAGCTGACAACACCATGATAAGCAGTTCAATACAAAAAATACATTGAATTTAGTACAAAGAATAAACACTATTATCTTTAAATATGACTGTATGCATTACAAATACAACTATTTTACCTCACTGTCAATTTCACAAAGGGCCATCTGTGTACAAGGAGCTGAAAACTGCACCTCATTTCCACCAGCTGTCTCCCATGGTAACATAGTCTCATCATCTACATGAAATAAACAAGATGACTCTCTTTACTTTCATCTTTGAATCCTCACCAATGTATTTAATCATTCAGTGTACAGTTACATAAGAAGTATGAACTATGTTACAGCTTATTTATCTGTTGTTTAACAGCCATTTGATGGCTACAGTCATTTCAGTGTTGCCCCTAAGAGGGGGAAAGAAGATAAATAAACCGGGTATTTATTTCCCTACTATTCTTTCGAATCATTTCCTGTTTTTTTTATTGTTCCCAGTGTAGAGCATCTATACATGCCTCATCCCTTTCTTGTCATTTTTAACACAGTGCTTCGGGATGATGAAAAGCATCCCTGAAATATTGAAAGGAGGAGCCCAGACTTGAGCCCATCACTTTTCATTTAGATGTCCAGCATGTAACCACTACACTACAGATTAAACCATTACCACTGATAAATATATCTTTATTTTGAACATCATGTTTTGAAGCATCATTTACCACATACTTAATACTTTCAAGCATTTTGTATAATTAGAAATAAATAAAAACAACATAATAGAGAAACAAACCTGGTGTATATTTCAACACAGTACCGTCAACCAATTGTACAGCCATACATTTGTGTTTAGCATCATAGGCAGTAGCCAGAATCCGAGACTCAACAGAACAGCTTCCACTATACAAATATCAAAGGAAAAATTAATACATGACAAAACATAATATGCAGTAGCTAGAATCCTAGACTCAACAGAACAGCTTCCACTGTACAAATATTAAAGGAAAAAATAATACAAGAAATACATATATGCAGTAGCTAGAATCCAAGACTTAATAGAACAGCTTCCACTGTACAAATATTAACGGAAAAAATAATACAAGAAATACACATATGCAGTAGCTAGAATCCAAGACTTAATAGAACAGCTTCCACTGTACAAATATTAAAGGAAAAAATAATACAAGAAATACATATATGCAGTAGCTAGAATCCAAGACTTAATAGAACAGCTTCCACTGTACAAATATTAACGGAAAAAATAATACAAGAAATACATATATGCAGTAGCTAGAATCCAAGACTTAATAGAACAGCTTCCACTGTACAAATACAGTCAAATCTATGTAAGAAACAACCTCCAAATAAAGGTCAACTTGTGTATAAAGGTAATTCTTTTAGAAAACATCATTGATTGTTAAGTTCAAAATGACCTGTGATTATAGGCCATCTGTTAAAAAACAATAATTTGTATTTCCTTAAGTGTGACCTTGATTATTATATAAGGTTTTTATATCATACTGAGTAAATTACTTCACTATATCTGTCTAAGTTCACTGTAACAGAAGGAGGCCTCTGCAGTTGAGAGGTCATGGATTCTGACCAGTTATCACAGGTTCAAATCCCACTGGGGACCATTTTTCCAATGTGATGAAGCTTCCCAGCAAGCTTACAGAAGGGTTTTACCCAGGTGTATGTCTGGGATCTTCATCCACTGTACAGGATAGAAAACTCGCCGTACGATCATGTCTGCTGGTGCGAGATCAAACCCCATACACTGAAACGCTGTATAGCATAATAACATAATACACTCACATTACAGATATCTTGTTGTCTTTTATCTGTCCTTTATGGAGAACAGAATGATTTTGACCTGAAGATTTCACACTTGAGAACACTACAGTATCTTCATCAACCCAGGTAAAATGTGACAGTCCAAGTGGATATATATCTACATCAGCAAGTCCATGAATTCTGTAGAAACAATAATGCACTTATAATAGGTACATATACACCAATATGAAGGTCTACATGTATTGTAGCATTTTTTTTTCATTTTAATTTGATTTCAAATCCCCATTATTTAACTATTAAATACACATTTAACAAACAGAGAAGAATAGACAACCATGAAAACTCACATAAAATCATTGTAAAGTGTCCATTTTGTAGTAATTTCATGAAAATATATTACAATGTACAACTTAATTAAAACTTAATTATAGCATATTAATTTTCTACTTAGCTTTCACACATAGAAATTTTGCTAGATATCATAATAAATGAAGTAAACAAACACATCATAAAGAGTCCTAAAACATCTCCAATTTTATAGTCTAACCTGTCTGAATGTCTTATTATTATCATTCTCAAAACTAGTGAGACAGATATCGTTTGATCTGTTTACCTACAATAAATGAGGACCCCCCTCCGTGGTCAAGTGGTTAAGGTTGCTGACTTCAAATCACTGTAACCTCACACAGACAGAGGGATGTGGATTCAAGCCCGCTACAGACCATGCCTCTTAATGTGCAAAAGTAGGCAGTTGCTTACGGAGGATGGGAGTCTAGTTCTGGTTCTTCCCAGGAACGATGGTTAGGTGAACTGTCTGCCTCATATGACTTTGACTCTTGAAAAGGCTGGCGTAAAATTTGATATAACAAACAAAATACAATAGAGGAGCTGATCTCACCAACTACAATACAAATCCTTTATCTAAGTTTTATGTGTCAGACTTACTTGTATACACCTTGAAGTATGGGTACAGAACAACATTGACGGAACCCGTTCCCTCCAGCAGCTGCAAGCTTCACATCATCTGTCTGTTGGTTAGAATCATTATTGAACTTGTAAATAGCAATCCTATTATCTGACTGAGCAACCAGGAAGTCATTGGATCGAGCCGAAAATGCCACCTGACTAACTGGTGACTGTAACTGTATCTCGTACGCTGACATTGGAGGAGGTACAACCATCTGTCTCATTGGTGTCATAAGAACCTTGTCTGAAATAAAGCCAACATTGTTAACACTTTATATCTGTTTAGTATTCAGTATGTTTATTCAACAAGCAGTTAAATTAGTCGGACTGTGACTACTGATTTTCCAAAGACTAATAAAATATCAATTAAAACTGGTGGACATTTTGAGAGATAATTGTCGATCTAAAATACACTTGTAGTAAACTGATTAAATAACACCGACCTATGTAAATATTTATATCTAAATTAATGTCAAATGGTAATAATTCCTTATAAAGCATCAAACTTAATGGAAAGTATGTCAAGACTGAACATTATATAAATATCACATCCCACATAGGGTGATAGAATGTAATGTTCACCCGAGACAAGTAATGTTGACCGAGGCGTTAGCCGAGGTTGACATTACTTTGTCTCGGGTGAACATTACATTCTATCACCTATGTGGGATGTGATATTTATTTTATTATACCGAATAAAACAATAATTGTGAGGTATAATAATATATATTACAACATTATCATTTTGATGGAATCTATTTTTACCTCCATCAATGACAGAGACCAAGGCCTGGTCTTCAGCTACTCTTCTATTGCTATAATCTGTGGCCCAGACAAAAGCATATTGAAAATATCCACCATTTTTACATATAATATGGAGTTTATTTTCCTGCTCTGGGTCCCACATGACTGCACCTATGCTCTGTTCAGGGCCTTCAAATTTCAAACTTTGCTTTAAATACCAGTGATAGTTTCCAGTTGTCCATAATTGCACTGAAAATATATATTTCAATCAAAGCTAGACATCAATATCTATATCAATCAATGATATGCATAAAAAGTGTGTATCAATTAGTGATATAGACATAAATGAAAAATGTATGATTGATGATGATTGATAATTTATAATCACAAAATTGAATCAGTATCAACTGAAACAAAACTTCAGTCAACACTTGCTTATACGATTTCTAAGCACAAAGAAACCAAAATCTAGGAGGTATAAGAACTCATTTAGTTGTACCATAGCAAATTTATATTCATTTATAACACAAGATTTTATCTAATATGTTTTTCATGGCCATTGAAGAGGAAACAAAGGGAGATAACTTTAAGCAGCCATGCTAACATCTGATCTTCCATGAATTGTCAAACAAGACCCTAAAGAAATAGTATTTAAAACATGACCACATACATACCATAACAATTCTTGTCACCCTCAGCTGAAAGATCTTCACACCAGACAGCTAACACAGATGTACTCCAAAGAACTTCTTTAACCTAACAATAGGAGATATAAATGCACTGATACATTTTGTAATATGATCAACAGCTGTTAGTACTTCAGACTTTCTTTATACATTCAATACAACCAAACCTGACACCAAGGCCGCCATAAGGACAATGTGAACCCTTTATCCATCTAATTACATACCATTTATATTCCAAAATATTGGCCAGTAGACAGATTAGTATAACAGTTACTGTAAATTGACAGATTCACGTTATCAAGCCAACAACTACACACAGACAAACTTACCATAACTTGATTCACAGAGAATGGTAAGGTGAACTCCCCATGTCGTAAACCATTCTTCTCAAAGAAAGCTATGTCATGTTTGTTTGGACGTCTTTGTGAGGCAGCAATTAAAGAACCATTAGGTCTGAAAGGATCAAGGTTATCTTAGATTACAATTATTATTAACAGTATTAAAATTTAAATACAACTAAAGTCAACTTAGGCCACAACTAAATTCAGGTTTTTCAGGTTTTGTAAGCAACTAAATTAATGTTATTCACACAATATTAATAACTAAATTCAACCAAGGCCACAATCAAAGTTAGCCGAGGACTTAGTTTAATTTGATTCAGACCACAACTTAAGCCTGTTAAGACCACATTGAACTTAATTCAACAATGGCTACAATGTAATACAGTTTAGTACACAAAATCATCATATTACCTAAGCTAATAAATAATTAATCATATATTTTTGTTACTGTTTTCAGTACAAAATATTGACTTTCACACATTTTGATAAGGCATACTAATAAAATAAACAGATTCAAGAAGAATGCAGTAGTAGTGATACAGACATTGTTTCCATGGTTACTATAGCTGTATCAAATACTCAGAGCAGCATACAGTTATCCTTACCTCCAAGACAAAGCCTGCTCTATACCATCTACATTTTCACTTGTAGAATAATGAGCCCCATCCCTTGTCCAAACACACATCTTACGAGCTCCTGAAGTTTACATAAATTACATGTAAAAACATTTCAACGTTGATTAAATTGACAATGAACTAAATGGATTGAATTTCAGCATAAAATGGTAAGTATATCAGTATCACATGAGCAAAACAATGTCATGAAAAGTAAAAATACAAAAAAAAACATAAAGACATCTATATTATAGTCATCACAATAGACTTTTCTATGATAGTCATTTAATTTTTTCTAAGTGTGCTTGTGATATTCTTAAATCATGTGTATATTTCATTTCATGAAATCTTTTTATCGATGAACACACACCCTTAAAATTAGGTATGTCTTGATTTATTTTTGAGTGATCTCCCTTTCCATAGCTTTCTTTTACCCTGGTTTATCTGAAACCATCGATAAACCGAAATATTTTAACCTGTTGATTTCGGATAATCAAAGTTTTACTGTAATTACTTTAGAAAAATTAATATGTAACTCTCTCAATCAGTGAACCAATAATAACCTTATCAAATATTATGATATTTGGAATTCATAGAAAAACAGACTTAAATTAACATTACTAAACTTAAACCTTAACATACCAGTTTTAATTGTAATAGGAGATGTACTTTTTCTGAAAACTAGAAGCTAAGGAAAGGGATTTTCAGACACAGAATAACAAACACTGACTGGTTCCCTACCTGACACAGGGTGTATAGAACTTATAGCAAAATATTCTCCATCAGCTTTCCATGTAATTCTTGGAATACGATCATCCCAGGTTAGTGCTGGTTTCACATCCTGTCAACAGAAATTAAAATAAGTATAAACTTGGACATTGAGAAATACAAGGTTTGACATTTCAGATCCATCATTCTATATGACAGGGCTTGAATTGAACAGAATATTATCTAAACCAGGCCAGAATTTAAAATTTAATAAATTAAATACAATGTATAATCTAAGATTTAATGACCATTCAATTATGATTAAACTTATTAAAAAGTCTAAAAATTGAGCACACATCAGAATTATTTTTTCAGATTTTCAGTGAATTATCATAGATTAGTAAATCAAATTTTACTCATACTCCATTAAAGGACCAGAGTGTATGTAACAACAATGATTTTCTATATTAAGCAGTGAATGATTGACCAGTTTAGCTTTACCTCAGGTTTCACATGTGCTGCATGTTTACCAACTGATCCATGAAACTGGGTTTCTTTCTTTCCCCAACCAACTTGAACAAATTCAGCTATGAAAATAAAACACAAACCATGAGTTAGTAATCTGTAATAAGTAGAGAGTCATAAATCTTAGCTGTAGTACAACAACTATGAACTAACACTCACATTTTAACTTGGAAACTGTAAAGTGTACATGTGACAATGGAAGTCCTTAATTACATTCACTATATGTAATCAATAATCTGAAAGAATACCCATGAGTGCAAAGTAAATATTGTCAAACTATATCTTGATTATCTTGAACACAACACAGATCCCTCAGCTTGATTCACTGTAGTACAATACTATGGAAAAACACACTTCAACCAGGAACATTAATGAATTCTTAGTGTATTATTACATACAGTTTACCTGTAACAATTTAATTTTTACTACTAACAGGTGTTTATATCTGCAAATAGTTCACATGGATTTATGTTCACACAAGCAGCCAGGGTAATTTTATGATTTTTCCAGCTTTAACAGTGAAGGAAGACCCTAGTGGTACATCTGGGTAGAACCACTCATCTTCCATAAAGCTACCTGTACCTGGACAGCTTCATCACATGTGAAATCTGTCTGGTTCCATGTGAGATTCAAACTGACAGCAGTGTGAGGCTAGTGATAACCATTCAGCTACAGAAGCCCTATGTTCATACCAAAATCCTGACAGAACCTCACAAACAGCCAGAATAATGCTTTGTGTGAATTAAATCTCTACTACCTCTGTTTTCATGCAACATAATTATATTACCTTGATGCTTAATAGTTATTGATAACAACAATGATTCAATCTTCAACTTATGAAGTTTATAAAGTTACTTTTCTGCATTTTTATATGTCACAACCTACCTTCACCCGATTTATCTGGATGTAGTGTAACCTCTGTTATAGGATCAAACTCTCTGGTCATCATTATCAAAGTGTCAGCACCTAAAAAAAATATTTTAAAAATATATAAATATTAGCCAGGTTAGAAATTAGAGATTATTTGCCATCTTTTGCTCCAATTCCAAGTTTCTAAACAATTCAAGTACTATAATCAAGGGTGAAATACAGGTAACACTTGACTTGGAGGTAAGTCTACAGTATACACCCACTATAAACACACACCATCAAGCTCTGGTTATTTTTAATCCTTCAGTCAGTAAACTAAGGGCACAAAAGGTAGGGAAGAGGTATAACTTTCATCTAGGGGTTGTTATGACTTGTGTTTTTTAGGGATTGTTGTCCACATGGGTGACTTTAGTAACAGGTAAACATTTACTCACATCATACTTTAATTGTTCATTAAAAGCCTCTTAACATAGATTAGTTCACTGTAAATTAATATAGGTTTATAGTGGTTTTGAGATAAGAGTTTGTCAATAAACAGATGCAGTAGAAGATGATAATGGTATATTTCTAGGGTACTGAATAAATAGTTCACTGTATCAGTTTCTTCGCTGTATCTGAATTCACTTTAACCATACTTGACTGTATTTGTGTTTAATTCTACAAGCTCAGCAAAATACTTGTCTTTGCATGATAGCACTACATCTACAATAAGCACTCACAGACATAAAAACTGGGATGTTATTTACCTGTTGTAAGTATCAGCAGTTCCTGGTCAGGACTCCATGACATAGCAGTGATACCTGACTCTACACAACCAACGCATTCAACCTGTTTAAGTGATATACATGTAGATATAATAAATATAACATACTGAGCATTTAACACTGACTTTGTACCACTTGTCGCGTTCACTGTCATCCACTGTATTTATATGTTTAGCTATACACCTTTTAAGTTATTGAGATAAGTGATGTTTTCTTGATTTTACCGAAAAATATGGAACTATGAAATTTTTATGTCACATTATATCAAACCAATTAGTAAGGCATTCAGTTTGACTAACAAATTCTTGTACAGTATCAACCAGTAAGACTAAGAGACATGTTCTTCAACAAGCAACAGACAACATCTCCATTAATTTAACTACCGGTAGTGTATAACTTATGTATTTGAAACTGTTTGCCAGAATTACAGTAGCAACATTCTGTTGTACATCTACTAATATATGAAAAATGGAGATTTTCCCAGACAAATTAACTTGACTGGATATCAGGTTTGTAGTTTAAACTTTAAGTCACTGAAGGTACATTTAGTACGTAAAAACAGCAGACATAATATTTTCTATCAATATATGGCATAAATCTCATGCAGGTCACTAATTCTTTCCAGTCTTCAAGCTAACCCACTAGCCCACCGCTAGTAAATTTCTGTTCGGGCTAGAGAACATTCTCGAAATTATGTACTTGGGCTAGTGGTAAATTGTCTGTTGTCAATAGTCCACTAATAGTTCAGGCTAGTGCTTTAAAAATATAAGTTTGAACACTGTGTTTCTGTACCAACAAATACTTGATGAATAATGAAATCTCCTAGAGTTTTGTCACATTACATAAATTAGTAAAGACATGATGAAAGAAACTTACACCATATGTTATATTATTCCACAAAATAAGATCCCCAGTATTTGTAGCAGCACACAAGGACTGATCTTCAGCTAAATGTTTTATGGAAACAAATTTAGCCTCACTCTTTACATCTGGTACTTCACACAAATCTAACTTTCCAACTACCTATGTAAATAGTATGGGCAACATAAGAAAATGTACAAAATTGTTTCATTATGATAATCATTGCTAGCCTACTTTAAAGTCTTCAGAATATCTCTGCATGAATAAAATTATCAAGCATCAAATTTAAATCAAGAACGATGTAATTTATTAATTACATACAAACTAACATTCTTCAGTCACTTACATTCAAATTTAGTTAACCAAGTGAATAAGCATAGATTGTTGTAAACTTAATCAACACAAAATCTGATTATGAGACTAGATGCCAGGTTGACATTGATCAGACAAAATCATTTGATGAAAGTTTCTGGGGTTCAGTGACTTCCACTAATGCTAATTTTATAGATGCTGAGCATACATTTCCTAAAAGATCTCATTTTCTATTTTAACAATTGTCAACTGACAGAAGTTTCTAAATTTCAAAACATAAATAACAAATGTGGAATCATGTACAGATCAAAACTTGAAAATACTCACATTTCCCCCTGCAGTTGAGTCAAATTCAACCAGCAGTCTGTCAGTTGCACAATACACCATACCATTATCAAAGTTTGTATCAAGACATTTAGCCCCAACAGCCTCTTCAATCCTGGCTTTCAAACTTGTAATCAGTTTAAGATTCTTCATAATTGACTCCACACAAATTTTACAATCCAATTAACTGAAAGAAAAGTGGTACGGTATTGTGAGGAAAATTTTATACAGGAAGAACAAAGATTGTATTTAAGTATTCCGCTAGTTTATTAAAAAAATACACATTTCAAGATTAACCAAATCTGCCGATTTCAGCCTCATAAAATATTTGTCATTTTCACAACTCGACCCTTTTGGGATCTGTCAAAACCGAAAACAACGCGGAAAAAATGTCAGCAAACTGTGAGAATGGTAAGTAGTGCCCACGTTATGTCATTTATGCAACATAAAGTTTATCTATCGAACAATTATAAATAAATATCCTTGTTTTGCTGCTTTGAAAGCTAGCGCATACTCTAAGTTAAAAACTCATACCATTCGGAAATATCGTTGTCGTCAATAAAAGGCTGACAGCCTTTTATTAAAATCAACATACAAATACTGACGTGCACAATATATAGAGCCATTTTGGAATGCACATTCTTCTTTTACATTTCGGTAGTAATTGGTTTTACACAGCAGTTCTTGGGCATGCCCCTTTAAAGACACAATCTTAAGAGTGCCCAGTGCCCATTATTTTCATACCTCTGTTTGTCTGTTCAATACCAGAATCGGAACGTACGACGTGCGTTTATTCATTATTACAGTAAAACTCGCTTATAACGAAATGCCAGGGGGTATAAAAATTATTTCGCTGTAACCGAGTTTTCATTGTAACCGAGCACACGCTTATAGTGAAATTTCACTGTAAGTTGCTCACATATAACGAACTTCGTTATAACCTGTATCGGAGGTATAATTCTTCTAGATCTATGTAAATATATGTCATGCAATAAATGAATAGAAAACCTTGATGCATATGTATTTTATTCATGTATTACATTTGATATTGTGAGAAATGTATTTAATTTGAATAAATAAATAAACAACTGTGAGTCAAGTATTCAGTTTTATTATGTTTTGTATTAAAATGTATGCAATTTTATTTTGTAAATCCTTTTCACTCAATAAACATGAAATAATTGACCGCGAAAACATTGAGAACTTACTCAAACAAAATAATTTAAATTGATACACTCCGGTAATCGGTATTTATCACCCGTGAAAACGCTATTGAATTTCATAACAATGGAAAGCTACGGGTCAAAATAATATCCAATACGTAATTATCACGGTCAATAAAAGTTTTTGCTTTGATGTTTGAAAAAATTTAGTTTCATTGTAACCGAGCATATTTCCTCTAAAACATGATTCTGGGGCCAAAAAAATCATTTCACTGTAACCGAGTTCTCACTGTAACCGAGTTCACTGTAACCGTACATTTTTATATAGAATAAAGAAGGCCTCAGCCGGGCCAAAAAAATCGTTTCACTGTAACCGAGTTTTCACTGTAACCGAGTTCGCTGTAAGTGAGTTTTACTGTATTCTAATTAGCTTTATTCGGCGATATTTCGACTTTATCCTTAAATCGATAAGTAAAGCGAAAGTAGGTTTTCGGAAAACGATAAGGTGATGTAATAGTGGACTAAGTGTCGGTAAATTAATCAAAGACTATCACTTTAATTGATGTGGCTATGCATTTTTTAATCCGATCGATAATGCCCAAGGCATCAATTCCTTATCTAGTGTTATAAACAAATGTATAATGACTTAGTTTTGACACGATTGGTTCCGCAAGAAACAATGGATTATACACAATCTCAATATGTATGCCGGTAACCAGTCGTCAACACAGTTACAGTTATGATTATATATCGCCGCAAGCAAGCAGTCATTTCACAGTTTCAACAAGCATGATCATAAACAAAACGATATAATAATTATGTAGAAAATAGGTCCTTTATAAACGATATTAGCATGATTCGTAGGGCAGGTTCTTTGAAAAAGGCAGGGCGGCTGTTTTTAAGGGCAGGGCGTGACACCCTGCAGAAACGGGATAGCTGGAGCCCGTTATAAATCGAATTATCGGATGGTAGTTGTACAAGGCTTGAAATTGGATGTGGCTAAAGTCTGTTGATACCAGTTATTACACCCTGAATGTAAAATTTTAAGTTTAACATTTAAAATTTGACAATTAACACAGAATTTTAAAACTTTATATAAAAGCACATTCACGCAGATTATTTATTGTTGAAGAATTTAGACGTAATTTGAACTTCCCCATGTAAATATGCAGATGTTTGTAAAGCTTACAGGATGCAGTTATTACGCTAACCCACAGGCACTAGCCCACAGCCCGGGGCTTGTAAATTTCTTTTCGGGCTTGTGAATTTTTTTAGTGAATTCAGGCTAGTGCAGTAGTGGTGAATAAACTAAATTATTTATTTTCAACAGTCCACATTTAGTTCTGGCTAGTGCTGTAAAAGAATTAGTTTGAACACTGAGGATGGCCCTTCCAAATGAGTTCACAAAATCGGCTAACTGAAAAGCTGAATTAGTAGGGCTTACCAGAACTTTAAAAGTAGAGTCTATCAGTTTTCCATAAAATGATGAAATAATGAGAAATAGTAATATAGTCAGCTGAAGTCAAAACGCAAGATTTTAAACACAGAAACAATTTCGGATTAAGCAATCAGGTAACAGACGTATAAGAAGCACTAGGTTTAAACAATACTTCAATTGTTTATTTTTTTCAATTTGTAAAAAAGATCCGAATTTTGACGTATCAATTCAATCCTATCAGGCTCTATCAGGCCATAGCTTTAGTATCATCCAACGAAATGTCACAAAATACGAACTAAAGGCGTGATAAAATACATAAGATACATTGCATTCCGTAAATCACACGTTAAACTTACGATATAAACCCAAAATTATGTCAAAATATTAACTACAGCATTGAAATGTGTTACTCCATGGGCGCAGCCATTTTGAATTGTAGTGTCTAAAATCCAGGCTATGTCGTACGGTCCGACATTATGATAAATTATCCAGTCACTGGTAAATGAGATCGTTGTGACACATTTTATTTGAAACAATGAAATATATAACCAAATTAAGCAAATTGTGTTAACAAGTCTTTTTTAATTCCCATTTGAGTTGATAGTGCCATGCATGAATATATAGGATATAGTGCCTATCCCATCTTAGAAACGTTATTTCCATGGAGTTACCTAGATATCAAATACTTCAGCGTGAATATATCAAATGATTTGTCGTGGACTATCAACATTAATTCATAGACCGGTCAATAAAAAAATGCTAATTACCCCCTAGATTTTCTACGGAGAAAAGTCAAGATCAAATCACAGCCCATGAGTCCATATGGCTTACCAGACTCGATCTTGTACGACCCGAACTTGAATATATCCGAGGTCTGGTCACTGCATGCATACTAGTATAACAGTTCACAATTATGTTTTAACATACATTTCATTGACTTTGATTTTGTTTGAAAGTTCCCTCAGGTCTTGGAAGTTCATGTTCGTCCACACGCTGGTGTTACCTGTCCAGAGTCCATTTTCATGGACGATAATGCCCGTGTTCATAGGGCCACTGACACCATTCAGTACCTTAAAAGAGAAACTACTGCTCGAATGGACTGGCCCGCTCGATCTCCCGACCTAAATCCCACCGAACACGACTGGGGTATGCTGCAGAGAGCGATATCTGAGCGTCCTGTCCAGCTAACATCCACCAGACAGCTCAGAGAGGCACTTGCGGAAGAATGGGCTCGAACCCCCAATTTAAGATTGAACGGCTCATCAGAAGCATGAGGAATCGATGTCATACTGTTTTTGACGCACGCGAGGACATCAGTATCGATACCAAACACAAAAGTTAGCACGTTTGCGCATTTTTATATGATTTTGCTTTTTATATATACAAATGTAGCTATAGGTTCATCTTTTTTGGGTTCCGTGACGATGGCATACCTCGCCAGTACAATTACCTGATTGATGGAAGTCAAACAATGGTAGCGGATGGGAAAGGCATCCATGGACCAGCGTATTCAAATGTTGCCTTAATGTATCGCCATGGTGACTAGGAGACAACCTGGAACTGGCGATCATGTAAGTCAACACTACAAGGCGTTGGTAGGGATAAGATCATACCAGCAATTTTGATTTTCTTCGCAAGATCCTGGTTGTGTTTTTACCAAGAAATCAGATAACGACACTGAAGTCAAAATCACTCTGAGGAAAGATGGCAATGTGCCACATGTACGACCTGACATCGTTCCAGCAGCAGGTCTTACACATGATCGATCGCGATACCTTGCCATCCACGTTAGACAGTACCTAAGGGATATGTTAACAAAGACATAACATGTCCTTTAGTCTCTCATGTTAGACAGTACCTAAAGGATGTTAACAAAGACATAACATGTCCTTTAGTCTCTCATGTTAGACAGTACCTATAAGGGATGTTAACAAAGACATATATATAACATGTCCTTTAGTCTCTCATGTTAGACAGTACCTAAGGGATGTTAACAAAGAGTATGATTACTTTTGTTGGAATTATTTTTAAAGATTATAAATGCCTTTATGAAAATGATACTTATCTCCTAAAAAGAATGTTTTGTTGACATGTATTGCCATAGTAACCGCATGTACTATTATATAACATTTATGTGTGTGTGTGTGTATTTCTATTACATACATCTATCATGATCTTTTACTTAATAGTTGATTTAATATTTTTAAAAATCATCACTTATGTCATGATTAATTTGAATATTTATGATCTTTTGCTTCTTTCAAATGATCAAGGATAACAAATAGTGGAAACGTTCAGCGAAATACGCATAGTTCTTACATGCACAATATGACTGTAAATGACTTAAATAAGGGAGATAACAATAATAATCTTGCAGGTACTTTGACAACAAGTTACCAAACATTGACCGATATTTATTTGGCTAGCAAACGAATTGCTGAAATACAATGTTTTGTTTGTTTCAGTTTGATTCATCGGGTTTTACGCCATTTTCAACATTATTTCAGTCATATCGTAGCGGGTAGTTATCCTAACCAGCTTTCCTGGACTTCATTCATTCAGGCCTTAACCGGTACTAACCACATTCTATCTGTAAACTTCTGCCAAGCTTCCCCACATTATTCAGAGGTGGGGGACAATTTAACATAGGATGTAATATCTTCAGTCAAATTTGTTACGGACGGCGTGAGCCTCAACCGGGGTTCGAACTTATAAACTCTCTCGATAAGCAGACGAACGCTCTAACCACTGAGCTAATCGGGCGAACCTTTAATGTGTTTGTAGAAAGTCACTGGAACATAAAATTAGGAGAGAAATAGAAAATAAAACCAATATTTGCAATTAGTAATCTTTTTGGACACATTAAGTCGATCATTTCAACAAAATATAATCGGCCTAGACAATGGTCATTACTTCTTGAGTTATACTGTACATTTTGTATCATCAAATGTTTACGTTGGGAGAATTTGTGTAATCACTGAAATCACGAGAAACATGTGATATTTGTAAATATTCGGATGTATAACTAAGTAATGTCCTTGACGGAGAGCATATTACTGGATTTACGAGTTAAAATAGCAGATCCCATATTTTTTGGTTAATGCAACACATTCAAGCGTATCAACACATACAATTATACACAAGCTAACAAACAAATTACAGTTAGAATGTATGATAAGTAACATGTACACACAAAAGAAACACAATAGACATTATAAGAGGGGTAGGTTCACTGAGGGACAATAATGACCCTGTGTCAGAATTCCTAGATATTTTGACAGTATAGTATATCGGATGTTTCGTCATCAAAAACGTGTTTCAAATTGTTCTGAAATGAGTATTGTTGCCATAGCAACGAAACAAATTCCTTTATCAAAATTTCTTTTTCAATACCTCAATGTTCTTTTTATGAAATACATATGATAGTGTATGACTAAAGTTTAACTGTTACAAGATATATTTATTCCATGGTTGTTATGGAAACGTGCAAGTCACGTGATTGGACATCTATAGTGGTGTTTCGTGTTTATATTAAAAATATACGAATTATTTGTCAACATCTATATAGTAGAACAAATAACATACTTTAACAAGCAATATTAACAGTATTCAAAGTCAATTTTAGAAAGTTTTCATTGACATCCCCAGAATATAGGGTCGATGGAACTATCTTCACATATATTTTAGTTCGGAGATATTATTATTATTTATTATACCATATTTATATAGCCCTTTTTTCATGTAATTACACGTTCAAAAGTGCTGTACAATCACGATTACGACATGGTTAAAACAATATGTAATAAATACAAACATGTTAGTCAAAAATGATATGGGTAAAATATATACAACTATGGACAAAATTATAAGTCAACAAATCCACCATTAATTTATGCATACAAGTAAGGTACACAATAATTCTAAAATGATTCAAGTCCGGTTGGCTTCGTAAGCTGTTTGGCCAGTCCACACGCGCATTACTCCACCAGCCGGTGTTCACTGTTCACTACGCAATGTCACTGAATGTTTACTAAAGGTACATTAAATTAAATTAGTGTTTCAAGAAAAGCGTCAAGATACCACTGCTACAAGAAACCGTCTCCAAAAGTATAAAGATACTACCTTTAAAGAGACCCCCATACTCAAAGGAATTAAATACTATCTAAGAAGTAAAACCTAATAGCCTGAGTAAGCTTTTGTAAAATAGTGCGTTTTCAGCGCTTTCTTGAATGACGGTAGTGTTTTACTGTCTCTGAGTGCAGTTGGCAGTGCATTCCAGAGCTTAGGTGCCGCGGCCGTGAAACATCGATCACCGAACGTGACAGTCCTCATCCTCGGCACAACTAGAAGAACAGAGTCATATTTAGACCTAAGCTGTCTTTGTGGAGTATATACTTCCAACATACTTCTGATGTAGCCAGGGGACTTTCCATTTAGTGCTTTGAATACATGAGTCAACACCTTGTACTCCACTCTGTATTGTACGGGAAGCCAGTGAAGATCCTTCAGCACAGGGGTGATGTGATTGTAACGTGGTGTCCGTGTGATGAGGCGGGCGGCTGTATTTTGAATATTTTGTAGTTTGTTCAGAATGATTTTTGGGGAACCGCACAGTAACGAATTGCAGTAATCCAGCCTTGATGTTACTAACGAATTGATAAGGGATTTTGTTGCATCAACAGTCAAATATTGTCTGATTTGACCTATTTGTCTGATCTGCATGAAACACGACCTTGAAACAGAGTTAACATGTTTATCCATGTCCAAATGTGAATCCAGCATGGCACCGAGGTTTCTCACCATCGATGATGATCTGATCACAGCGTCGCCAACTTTCACAGTTAGATTCTCGGCTGTTCTGGCATTTCGTTTCGGTACAAACAGGATTACCTCTGTTTTGTCAGCATTTAATTTCAGCAAATTTGCTTTCATCCAGTGTAAGATATCCTTCAGACAAGCTTCAATTCGTTGTAGTGTTTCATCACGCGAGACGCAATCTTTTGGTTTGATATACATAAAATACCACAAAAAGGACCGAAACTAATGTCCATAGTAGGAAAAAGAAATTAGGGTCGTGTTAGTGGTGACCAGGATTATTCTGAATAAAGAAATTTTATACACAACAATGTTGAAAAAGCGTAAGGCTGTTTTTCCGTTCATACGTGATCCATGATGCGTGTCCGCGCCCGCTCCCGAATCCGTTATATCCGCGGGGGCCTTTTCAGTTAGTACATATCTGTAATCATTATGTATCAAGATATGGTCGTACAATGTATATTACAATATTATAACAACAGAAAGCTTTCAGAATTGCTAAATTTGATTTTTTCTAAAAACAAAAAACACAAAAAAACTCGCACATTTTCGCTGCCCTTACAAGTATTCAGGGATGCTAAGGTAAATGTGTGGTTAATTTTCAAAGTCCTTAGCATTACTAGTATAATATGAGGACCTCTCACTGATAGAGGGTCATGGATTCGAGCCCAGTTACCGACCATGTATCTTTATGCGACAAAGTAGGCAGTTGCTTACGGAGGATGGGAGTCTTGTACTGGTTCTTCCTAAGAACGATGATTAGGTGAACTGTCCACCATGTACGACTCTGATATATCAGACTGTTGAAAAGGGGCATACAACCAGAAATAAACAAACAAACTATGATATGAGGTTCATGTAATAGATACAGTACGATTTTTTTTCAAAAGTGTCTTCTTACAGACGGTTCGCTTAGCAAACAATTAATTTGTCCGAGGCGAAGCCGAGAATAAATGGTTGTTTGTCTTAGTGTACCGTCTTCTTAGCGTCTGTAAGAAGACATTTTTGAAGACAATACGAGTACGTGTATCTGATTTATACGACGATAAAGGATTTTGTCCACGTGAAAGTTGAGTTATTGAAAAGTGTCTTCTGTGGGTATAGTCGTACAAGTGTACGATATTTACCGAATACGATGTATATCTGCTTAGGAAAGACTTGGTCATGGGATTCACGTGAACTCCGAGTGCGCCTAGTGCTTGATTTGTTTCATGAAGCCCGTGGTCTTTTCAACACAGACCGATTTACGATTATACATATTATCTGTATTACTCTTGATAAATTGTTATTGGTTCTGGCAAATAACTATTAGATATATGTTGCCATGAGTTAGTTTCTAATATATATGTAACAGTTACAACAGAAAGCAGAAATTGTTCGTATGTATTGGTTAGAGTGCATATTTGGGTATTTTCGTAAATAAGAACCAAATTTGACCCCAGCAACTGTTTTCATGAAGCCACTTACAAAGTATTGACGTCAGGCCCAAAAGGTTTTATGACTTGGTCAGTAAAATAGTTTTTATCACAGAAATGGTTTTACCATAATTATATCACTATATATCACCATGACAAATCGCATCAACTCAGGTCTGGGGTCCATTCGGACCCCAAAATAAATGTTCAACATTTCAACATTGTTTCATATTTGTTGCTGACAAAACACGACGTCCACATTATATGTAACACAGAAATATTAGATATACACAGAAATATACATCTAAACAGGATATGTGAGCCATTTTACCAGATAATGTTATGTACTGGTCAGCTAGTGAAGCGGACCATACCTCTAACCATGCATCAGACAATAAAAACGAAACGTCTGACCACATAACAATTTATAGTAAACAAAAACCTAAAGAACTGATATTTCGACAAGACGATTTACGTTTAGCACTGAACGAATGACAATAATACATTAAACTGTGCTCATTGAACGTAAAAACTTAGTTTCAAACATAACGAATTGAAGATGTTAGAAGGATACTCGAAATAATGATAATATCCTTGCCACAGCCGTTTAGGTTATACTTCAGGTCGCAACATGCCAACAGCCTCGGCGCGTTTATTTGGCGATACCCATCTGCTCGCAACATACCAACAGCTTCGGAGCGTTTATTTCGACCCAACTTTGACATATGATTGTGTTGTTTTAATGGTATTTTGGATATAAACACATAAAGATACATGTATACACATTTTGGGCATGCTTCAAGAAAATAGTAGAATTTTCTTAGAAAGTCGCCTATATTTTCGCGACTATGCACGACTATTCGAATATTTTCCAAATAAACTCATGGATAGCGAATTTTGTTCAAGGTTCTTTTTCATTATTAAAACATACCGTTTTATAACAAGTTTTCTCGCAAAATCACACAAACTCGTTTTCAACGAGAATGTCCTTTATACTGTGGCCAAAACGAAGATTGACATTAGATATACACGGCCAATAGCTTGTTGCCAGTCATAAGCGTGTACACAGTCTTAATGAATTCGAGTCCGCGGTTCAAAATTTATCATAGTCCAGTGAAATATTTTATTGGCTCTTAACTTTACAGTTCAAATGAATTATAATATTTATCTACATTGGCGATACATGGTTACAATATTCATTTATACATGTATAATTAAAATTTATTAATCATATGCATGTAAAAAGTAAAATGAAAAGCATGTATACGTAATACAAATGGCAAAATACGGGATAACCTCACTATACTTATTATATGCAGTCATTGTGTTGATGTAGTATATTAATGCAGTACAATATAAATTGGTCTAACTACATACATACACTGTATAAATACAATTACACAAACTTCAGTAAAAAGGTTCGTATCAAAAATATGATTAAAAAAAAAATTAAACACAAACATAGGAGCTTTCGTAAGGTGTTTGGTGTATATACGTACAGAACAGAACAGAACATATCTTTATTTCACCCAGGTACAAGGTACAACATGGGGTTATTACATAACACATATATTGGACATTTGATGATAAACAGGTAATTATATACAACTGACAAAAAGTAGACAATTGAATAAGCAAAAAGAAGATTTCAAGGTTTGATTGCAAATTTTCAACTAGCAATTGTTGGGAAAATGCTTAAGAAAATAAAAGGAAATTGAAAAAAAAATATATGAATACATTTGTATACATATATTAATAAGAGCGTAGTGAGAAACAAGTAAATGAAAAAGTGTGTTCTAGTGGATGATTAAGTATAAGAATGAAATTTGCTTTCAGGGATTTTAGTAGGAAATACAGCTTACACTGGTTATGTGTTTCATATACATGTAACAACATGTTTAAACAAACAATGTAAAATGAAATCTAAGGCTAAACATGCTTACATGCAGACACACACTTAATAACATTCCAAATATCTTAAATGAACAGTTTTGAACAGTTTTATTTTCAATAAACCAGAAGGTCATAGACCCAAGTGGCACATATTTACGTATTAGTTATCGTTCATATTTTGAATTTTATGGTGACGCGAACTGATTTACAGTTTGTCTTAATTTCTGTACATGCAGTTATGTATTTTCTCCATATCAGGTTCTAGGCACATTTTATGCGATATATTTTTCAAATTTCAAATGAAATGCGGACATTTCATTGGAAGAGAAATTAGGACAAACTGTAAAAAAAACATACATGCGTGCATGACGGTTGTTATTAGGCAATTCAGCAAATGCAGTTAATAAACACCAATTTAGTATCGGCTACTTAATCAGAAAGATATAAACATATACATGGCTGTATTTATACTAAACATAATCAAATAATGAAATTCTTGTCTAATCCGATAATAAGCATGATGATTTCGTTTTATTACTGATAATCTAATAAATTTGGTGTTGGTTTTTAACAAGCCGAAATATTATAAAATGATCGTCCACATAATTATGGAGTTTTAATGTACATTTCCACATATGGCTTTTTCTTATACGAAATCGAAATAACAAGAATTAGCCAGTGGACAGAACATATTGCCACAACTATTAAACAAGAACATATTTACACTTAGTCTTACAATCACTAAGGGTTAAATATATAAATAATTGTTGTACATGTGTATGTATGTATGTATGTATGTATGTATGTATGATGTATGCATTTATGTGCGTGTGTGGGTGGTGTATGAGTGTGCGGATGCGTGTGTGTCGGGGATGTGGATGCATACAGAGAACTATCAAATAATATATTTACACACAAGTATACTTATCATAGTAGTATATGTAAAATAAGTATTACAAGTATCAAATGTAACTTTACAAAGAGTAAGTTCATATACCCTATGAGTATCCTCTTAGAATATCAATGCATCGATTTACATAATAATATGTATTACAAAACGAATATATGCATATATACATAATTATATGTACTACAAAACAAATATATTACAAGAAGGATGTACATATAGTTATATGTATTACAAACAGGATGAAGTAAAGTTACGTGTATATACCCTATAGGTATCCTAATCATATCAATGTATCGATGTACATAGTTTTATGTATTACAAAAACAAATATACTACTTTAAATTAAAAACTATAATTAATTTCTATACAATTCATGTGTTCTCACTGCCAAGGCTTTAAAGATGAATGCGCATAATTTTTTTATCAATTCTGGGTTTTCACATGTTAATAATTCTACAAATTTCTGCATGTTTGGTCTACAACGATAACGTCTAGGAAGATACTGTATTCTTAATTCATTATATAAATTGCATTCCAAAACAAAATGATATTCGTCTTCTAAAATATTACAATTTGTGCACTTCCTGTCTGAAATAGGGATAGCATTTGGTCGTGCCCACCTTCCACTTTCAATATTAAGTCTATTAGATGCAACTCTAAGTCTTGTTAAAACATATCTAAATTTTGGAATATTACGTATATCAATATAAGGTTGTAATTTAAATGACGAAATATGCTGATATAAAGAGGCCCTACTAGAGTTTTGTATTCTGCCATTCCAACATTGAACATATTGATCATAAATTCGTTGTTTCACAAGAGACAAGAACTTGTTTACATTTCCTACTTCTTGATATAACCAAACTTCATAAAGACCAAGACTATTTAATAATTGTATTAACAACGTACACCAGTTTTTCTTTTCTGGATTTACATCACTATCAGTTTTTAACATAAGATATACCTTTTTATTAAATTTATTTCCATCAGTATGTAATAGTTTTACCCAGTATTTTATTATATTGTAATATAATACCTCATTGTTTGTAAATTACTTCTGTAAATGTTTGCATCGTATAAGAGATGGGTGGAAGTCGAATTTTTAACTAAAAAGGAGACTAAAAAGAGTGTCTGATTTATTCTGTCACGTGGATTTGAAAAGATAAATACAATTGATTGAATTTACTCAGAAATACATTTTTTTCTATTTCTAACATAGAAACAGCAAACAGTCATATTTTTCATTTCACCAAATTAGGACCAGTACGAATCATATTCAGTGATGTGATAGGAGACTTTCTTATAAATTATGTAGTAAAGGTTTTCATGGACATTAGGCATACATATAACGAGCGCAGGTTTAATCACATAGCAATGAAACTATCAATGATAATACATGTATCTGATTACTCAGACCACAACTTAAGTTTCCTCTCCACTTTAAAGCAATGCTAAGTTTTTTGGTCGTCATTAAATGAGCGTATTTACCAGTGACATAAACCGTGTCTTTTTGTTGAAAAAAGTAAACCATATTTCCCATTTGACAATCTAATTTTCTGTTCAATCTTCATGTATAAATGAATATGTTTTGACACGCATGTATCTCGTGAGAAACGAGATTTACGTGAAATGTGGTATCTTTTCTCATGCTCCTCTCATGCTGGCTTGTGAATAAATTCAGTCAGATAATTGCATAATATACCGTGTAATCATAGTTTGAATTCCCTCTCAGTACAGGTTAAAGTGTATGTTTCGAACGTAAGCATATATTAATGATTTTCAAACAAGTAAGCAAACATATCTAAAATTTATGCTTTTCTGGTGTTGAGAAAAACATCTTGTCATATTGATGTATTTTTGATAACGGGTAAAAATGTTTTATAGCAGTTAATTAAAACAAGACAACCCCAAAAGAGCAACTGTAGACTGAATGAAGTCGTGTTTCCAACATGGCTTTTATATAACCGAAGAGTCCTTTCGGCCGAAAATTCAACAATCATTATATATGACGAACTTCAACTTGACGTGTATGCAATCAACCCCAAATAATGATTATTTATCAAACAGGCCAATGTCACTCTTTTGCATTTCGTTGATATAAAATGTTCGTAAAGTTTAGATTGTATATTCGTGTTTTCTACGTATGTATGAAGGTAAAAGAACGGTGATGCAAATTCATTTTATCTGTTTAGTGTTTATCAATGTGAACTTTTGATGAAATCGTCTTATATCTGTAACATATATTTTAATTATCTATCTGTGGTAACCCGAATGTGAACACGTATTTCTAATCCCGTATTAAAATCAAATTATGATATCTTTCTTGCAATTTACCAACCAATTCAAAAATAAGGGATAATTGTCATACCATATTAGCAGAAGAATGGGATACTTATGAATACCCATTATTGCAACGATTAATCAAGCTTGCTATGTGTGGCTTTATTATATAAGCAGATACGTTTAAGATTCTTAAAGGCACGAAAGATTGTCCTGAGTCTTCGATCTGAGTTAATTGACGATTTAGGATTATATGTGTGAAACGTTTGAATGACTTTAAGTACGTGTTATGATAACACATCGGATCAGCCATGATATTCAGATTACACAATTCGTATAATTGAGGTCAATTTAGGATAAAAATAGGTTTTAAGATACTGAGTAATCCGTTGTTGATTAATCGCAAGTATTACTTACATCAAGAGGAATGGTTCTAATTACATATACTAATAGTTTAGCAATTGTACCCAGTAACATGTAATGGAATTATTTATTGATATGTTAAATGGTATACTTGGCCTTGTCAGATTTTATAAATTGACAATTGTTATTGTATGAATGTACAGTTTTGCAGTGGGGATAACCCTTTGTGCAGGTGTGTATACTTTCACTTCCGTGTGTTTATTTCATACATGCATAGATTATCACATTGATTAATTGATTGGAACTTACTTACTTGTACAAATTTAACTATTCACATGTTCTAATCACTATATTCCTGGTTTGTACGCGTTATCATTATGACTTGTCATAATGTACAGAAAGATACTTGTACTTGTGTACTCTTTATTTACACTTCATTGCAATGTATAATGTAACATACATCCCTGGACAACACTTAGAATAATATGCTGTTATAAATTCTGAAACAGACAAAAAGTAACGTTTTCATTTTCGATCAATGTACATACGCATTTCTACTAGAAATACATGACTATTATTTAATTATTAGTATTTTAGTATTTGTACCTAGCTACTTGTTATTCATTGAGTATTTATAAATGTTGATATGTTTCTGCTTTCATAAATCACCTGTAGTGATTGCAGCAATTCAGCAGCATTGCAGTAGGGATACATGTTTGAGTAGATAAGTATACTTTCACCACCTCCTTACATATTGCACTTATTGAGTAGGACTACCTCTTTATATACATTACATGAATTATATATATGCATGTATAGCTGACTGAAAGTTTTTAACTTGTTCAAGCTTACATACAGTCGAACCTGTGTCAGCGACTTTCCCGAAACGGCAACCATGTGAACAAAGGCCATTCTATGAAAACTCATCATTGATTATAAACAAGAAAACAAATTCTGAATGAAGGCCACCTACCAATAAAGGCCGCATATTATATCTTTTTTAATATTGCTCATAGGTTTGACAGCATTTATAGATTCCAACAGCTCTTTTCCTAGCGTTTACATGTCATTACTGTATTGTTAGGATACTTGCCTTAGTTACAAGTTCATAATTATTTGATCTTGATCAAGTGTACGTGTCCTTGAACTTTTTGAACTCTCAGTGTTTGATAATTTGTACTACGTACTTAATCATCAGAACTTTATTTATTTGTAATATTTATTTCACCCCTTAGATAACTAAATTGCCATGACATTTCAGGGCAAACAACATACAATAACATCTAAAGTAAATTGAAGTTTGAGCGAGACTGCTTTCGACATGTGCTCTTTGTTAGTGCTAAGGATCGGCGTAGTGTTTGTGCTTAGTGTTTGTGTTAAGTGTTTAGAGCGTAGTGTTTGTGCTTAGTGATTGTGCGTAGTGTTTGTGCTAAGTGTTTAGCGCGTAGTGTTTGTGCTTAGTGTTTGTGTAGTGTTATATTTGTGTAAATAAAATCTGGATTAGGATTTAGGATGGATGTCTGAAGTAAGTGGATTTTCTCGATCACGGCACCTAACTCACACAATGATAGGTCCCACACATAATTTAACTTCACATGCACATTTTTTTAGGGCTAGGAAGAAATTTTTTAAATTTTTGTATATTTTGTTTTTACATTTTTCAATTATTTAGGATACGTTACATAATGATTGAGGTTTAAGATAAAAGGATAGGGTCAACAAAATACCACTCTTCGAACCAAAAAATGTTTCGTAAATATAATAATGGTGGATTAGGTTTTTGTAGAATGAAATTGTAAAGGTTATGTTCGCGATATACACAAACATGGGTTTATCAACATTTACAAAAAAGGCTAGCATTATTATAAAATAAATAAAGTAAAGAAGAAAAAATATGTTTCTTATAGAAAACCATGGTCATTTTTGTAAGAAAGCATATGAATCAAATAAAAAACAAATGCGCACAGGTTGTTAACATGATATTCCGTTCAAATGAGTAAATTAATATTCATAGTAAATACTTGCAATGAAATACATGCAAGGTTGCTATAATAATTACTATAGTATGCCAATCATGTATTTTACAGATTGATAATGAACCAATACACGATATTCAATACACAAAGAGTCCGAGATATTAATTTGTTGTGTAAGCGTTAATGTCTTCAATTCGATCTGTTAGAAATCAAATTTTGTATTTAAATTGAAACCATAATTTATCCGTAAAATACGCGTAATAGTAAATAGAAAAGTAAACAAAACCCGTGACCAAATATCATGCATATACATCGTGTGTGATTCATTCAAGACAATAATTTAATGAAATCTAACAATTAAAGACATGATCATCTTGTAGTATGAAATTGATTCCCATCATATGTGTTCATTAATTAGGGCGTGTAGTCAACATATTCTCATTCCATAAACAAATCCCGCCACCGGAGAACCATACATTTTCTGACCTTAATTATATTGAGCATCTTAACGATTTAAAACGAATCCAAACGTTATTTGATTATTCATAGATCCAAACATATCTTAAAGTCTTTGGGGACGGTATTTTGAATACTTTAAAATCAAATATTCTGTGCAAGTCAGAGAATAAAATGTCCGTAAAAAAGTAAACAAAACCCGTGACCAGATACCATGCATGTACATCGTGTGTTATTCTTAAGTCTAAAATGTTGACTATGAAAAAGTACACAAGATCCACCCATTGCATACCCAGCATTTCCGTCATAGATATTGACAATTGTTATTGTTTATAAAGAAATAAGAACAACGGCTTGTTGTTTACAAGTTTTCTCATCATTTGGTCTAGAATTTTGACTATGAAAAAATACACAAGATCCGCCCCTTGCATACCAGGCATTTCTGTCATAGATATTGACCAGTGTGATTGTTTATCAAGAAAACCAATACACAATACTAAATGAATGCAGAGTCTGCGAGAATAACCTGATTTCTAAGTTGTTAATTTCTTCATTTCGACCTATTACAAGTCACAATTTATATTTAAAAAGAAAAAATGATTTTTCCGTGAAATATGCCAAAAATCCCGCATCATAAATTCAGTTGTTCCTAGATATTTATATACAACAATTGTGCAACCTAATCAGTTCAGATATAATTTTGGGAATGATATATATCCAATTTACGATTATTTCAACATTAAGTATGTCTATATGATAAGTAAACAGACCTGCGGCTTGAACACATGTATTTTACACATTGATAATGAACCACTACACGATATTCAATACACAAAGAGTCTGAGATATTAATTTGTTGTGTAAACGTTAATGTCTTCAATTCGATCTGTTAGAAATCAAATTTTGTATTTAAATTGAAACCATAATTTATCCGTAAAATACGCGTAATAGTAAATAGAAAAGTAAACAAAACCCGTGACCAAATATCATGCATATACATCGTGTGTGATTCATTCAAGACAATAATTTAATGAAATCTAACAATTAAGGACATGATCAGCTTGTAGTTTAAAATTGATTCACACCATATATATTCATAAATAAGGGCGTGTAGTCAACATATTCTCATTCCATAAACAAACCCCGCCACCGGAGAACCATACATTTTCTGACCTTAATTATATTGACCATCTTAACGATTTTAAAACAAATCCAAACGTTATTTGATTATTCATAGATCCAAACATATCTTAAAGTCTTTGGGGACGGTATTTTGAATACTTTAAAATCAAATATTCTGTGCAAGTCAGAGAATAAAATGTCCGTAGAAAAGTAAACTAAACCCGTGACCAGATACCATGCATGTACATAGTGTGTTATTCTTAAGTCTAAAATGTTGACTATGAAAAAGTACACAAGATCCACCCCTTGTATACCCAGCATTTCCGTCATAGATATTAACAATTTTTATTGTTTATAAAGAAATAAGAACAACGGCTTGTTGTTTACAAGTTTTTCTCATCATTTGGTCTAGAATTTTGACCATGAAAAAATACACAAGATCCGCCCCTTGCATACCAAGCATTTCTGTCATAGATATTGACCAGTTTGATTGTTTATCAAGAAAACCAATACACAATACTAAATGAATGCAGAGTCTGCGAGATAAACCCGCTCTCTTAGTTGTTAATGTCTTCATTTCGACCTATTACAAGTCACAATTTATATTTAAAAAGAAAAAATAATTTTTCCGTGAAATATGCCAAAAATCCCGCATCATAAATTCAGTTGTTCCTAGATATTTATATACAACAATTGTGCAACCTAATCAGTTCAGATATAATTTTGGGAATGATATATATCCAATTTACGATTATTTCATCATTTAGTATGTATATATAATAAGTAAACAGACCCGCGGCTTGAACAATTGTATTTTACATATTGATAATGAACCACTACACGATATTCAATACCCAAAGAGTCTGAGATATTAATTTGTTGCGTAAGCGTTAATGTCTTCAATTCGATCTGTTAGAAATGAAATTTTGTATTTAAATTGAAACCATAATTTATCCGTAAAATACGCGTAATAGTAAATAGAAAAAAAGTAAACAAAACCCGTGACCAGATATCATGCATATACATCGTGTGTGATTCATTCAAGACAATAATTTAATGAAATCTAACAATTAATGACATGATCAGCTTGTAGTTTAAAATTGATTCCCATTATATATATTCATTAATTAGGACGTGTAGTCAACATATTCTCATTCCATAAACAAACCCCGCTACCGGAGAACCATACATTTTCTGACCTTAATTATATTGACCATCTTTACGATTTTAAAACAAATCCAAACGTTATTTGATTATTCATAGATCCAAACATATCTTAAAGTCTTTGGGGACGGTATTTTGAATACTTTAAAATCAAATATTCTGTGCAAGTCAGAGAATAAAATGTCCGTAGAAAAGTAAACAAAACCCGTGACCAGATACCATGCATGTACATCGTGTGTTATTCTTAAGTCTAAAATGTTGACTATGAAAAAGTACACAAGATCCACCCCTTGCATACCCAGCATTTCCGTCATAGATATTGACCAGTTTGATTGTTTATCAAGAAAACCAATACACAATACTAAATGAATGCAGAGTCTGCGAGATAAACCTGATTTCTAAGTTGTTATTTTCTTCATTTCGACCTATTACAAGTCACAATTTATATTTAAAAAGAAAAAATATTTTTTTCCGTGAAATACGCCAAAAATCCCGCATCATAAATTCAGTTGTTCCTAGATATTTATATACAACAATTGTGCAACCTAATCAGTTCAGATATAATTTTGGGAATGATATATATCCAATTTACGATTATTTCATCATTTAGTATGTCTATATAATAAGTAAACAGACCCGCGGCTTGAACACATGTATTTTACAAATTGATAATGAACCACTACACGATATTCAATACACAAAGAGTCCGAGATATTAATTTGTCGTGTAAGCGTTAATGTCTTCAATTCGATCTGTTAGAAATCAAATTTTGCATTTAAATTGAAACAATAATTTATCCGTAAAAGACGCGTACTAGTAAATAGAAAAGTAAACAAAACCCGTGACCAGATATCATGCATGTACATCGTGTGTAATCATCTAAAGTCTAAAATGTAGACTATGAAAAAGTACACAAGATCCACCCCTTGCATACACAGCATTTCCCTCATAGATATTGACAATTTTTAATGTTTATAAAGAAATAAGAACAACGGCTTGTTGTTTTCAAGTTTTTCTCATCATTTGGTCTAGAATTTTGACCATGAAAAAATACACAAGATCCGCCCCTTGCATACCAAGCATTTCTGTCATAGATATTGACCAGTTTGATTGTTTATCAAGAAAACCAATACACAATACTAAATGAATGCAGAGTCTGCGAGATAAACCCGCTCTCTTAGTTGTTAATTTCTTCATTTCGACCTATTACAAGTCACAATTTATATTTAAAAAGAAAAAATAATTTTTCCGTGAAATACGCCAAAAACCCCGCATCATAAATTCAGTTGTTCCTAGATATTTATATACAACAATTGTGCAACCTAATCAGTTCAGATATAATTTTGGGAATGATATATATCCAATTTACGATTATTTCATCATTTAGTATGTATATATAATAAGTAAACAGACCCGCGGCTTGAACAATTGTATTTTACATATTGATAATGAACCACTACACGATATTCAATACCCAAAGAGTCCGAGATATTAATTTGTTGTGTAAGCGTTAATGTCTTCAATTCGATCTGTTAGAAATCAAATTTTGTATTTAAATTGAAACCATAATTTATCCGTAAAATACGCGTAATAGTAAATAGAAAAGTAAACAAAACCCGTGACCAGATATCATGCATATACATCGTGTGTGATTCATTCAAGACAATTATTTAATGAAATATAACAATTAAAGACATGATCATCTTGTAGTATGAAATTGATTCCCATCATATGTGTTCATTAACTAGGGCGTGTAGTCAACATATTCTCATTCCATAAACAAACCCCGCTACCGGAGAACCATACATTTTCTGACCTTAATTATATTGAGCATCTTAACGATTTTAAAACGAATCCAAACGTTATTTGATTATTCATAGATCCAAACATATCTTAAAGTCTTTGGGGACGGTATTTTGAATACTTTAAAATCAAATATTCTGTGCAAGTCAGAGAATAAAATGTCCGTAGAAAAGTAAACAAAACCCGTGACCAGATACCATGCATGTACATCGTGTGTTATTCTTAAGTCTAAAATGTTGACTATGAAAAAGTACACAAGATCCACCCCTTGCATACCCAGCATTTCCGTCATACATATTGACAATTTTTATTGTTTATAAAGAAATAAGAACAACGGCTTGTTGTTTACAAGTTTTCTCATCATTTGGTCTAGAATTTTGACTATGAAAAAATACACAAGATCCGCCCCTTGCATACCAGGCATTTCTGTCATAGATATTGACCAGTGTGATTGTTTATCAAGAAAACCAATACACAATACTAAATGAATGCAGAGTCTGCGAGAATAACCTGATTTCTAAGTTGTTAATTTCTTCATTTCGACCTATTACAAGTCACAATTTATATTTAAAAAGAAAAAATGATTTTTCCGTGAAATATGCCAAAAATCCCGCATCATAAATTCAGTTGTTCCTAGATATTTATATACAACAATTGTGCAACCTAATCAGTTCAGATATAATTTTGGGAATGATATATATCCAATTTACGATTATTTCAACATTAAGTATGTCTATATGATAAGTAAACAGACCTGCGGCTTGAACACATGTATTTTACACATTGATAATGAACCACTACACGATATTCAATACACAAAGAGTCTGAGATATTAATTTGTTGTGTAAACGTTAATGTCTTCAATTCGATCTGTTAGAAATCAAATTTTGTATTTAAATTGAAACCATAATTTATCCGTAAAATACGCGTAATAGTAAATAGAAAAGTAAACAAAACCCGTGACCAAATATCATGCATATACATCGTGTGTGATTCATTCAAGACAATAATTTAATGAAATCTAACAATTAAGGACATGATCAGCTTGTAGTTTAAAATTGATTCACACCATATATATTCATAAATAAGGGCGTGTAGTCAACATATTCTCATTCCATAAACAAACCCCGCCACCGGAGAACCATACATTTTCTGACCTTAATTATATTGACCATCTTAACGATTTTAAAACAAATCCAAACGTTATTTGATTATTCATAGATCCAAACATATCTTAAAGTCTTTGGGGACGGTATTTTGAATACTTTAAAATCAAATATTCTGTGCAAGTCAGAGAATAAAATGTCCGTAGAAAAGTAAACTAAACCCGTGACCAGATACCATGCATGTACATCGTGTGTTATTCTTAAGTCTAAAATGTTGACTATGAAAAAGTACACAAGATCCACCCCTTGTATACCCAGCATTTCCGTCATAGATATTAACAATTTTTATTGTTTATAAAGAAATAAGAACAACGGCTTGTTGTTTACAAGTTTTTCTCATCATTTGGTCTAGAATTTTGACCATGAAAAAATACACAAGATCCGCCCCTTGCATACCAAGCATTTCTGTCATAGATATTGACCAGTTTGATTGTTTATCAAGAAAACCAATACACAATACTAAATGAATGCAGAGTCTGCGAGATAAACCCGCTCTCTTAGTTGTTAATGTCTTCATTTCGACCTATTACAAGTCACAATTTATATTTAAAAAGAAAAAATAATTTTTCCGTGAAATATGCCAAAAATCCCGCATCATAAATTCAGTTGTTCCTAGATATTTATATACAACAATTGTGCAACCTAATCAGTTCAGATATAATTTTGGGAATGATATATATCCAATTTACGATTATTTCATCATTTAGTATGTATATATAATAAGTAAACAGACCCGCGGCTTGAACAATTGTATTTTACATATTGATAATGAACCACTACACGATATTCAATACCCAAAGAGTCTGAGATATTAATTTGTTGCGTAAGCGTTAATGTCTTCAATTCGATCTGTTAGAAATGAAATTTTGTATTTAAATTGAAACCATAATTTATCCGTAAAATACGCGTAATAGTAAATAGAAAAAAAGTAAACAAAACCCGTGACCAGATATCATGCATATACATCGTGTGTGATTCATTCAAGACAATAATTTAATGAAATCTAACAATTAATGACATGATCAGCTTGTAGTTTAAAATTGATTCCCATTATATATATTCATTAATTAGGACGTGTAGTCAACATATTCTCATTCCATAAACAAACCCCGCTACCGGAGAACCATACATTTTCTGACCTTAATTATATTGACCATCTTTACGATTTTAAAACAAATCCAAACGTTATTTGATTATTCATAGATCCAAACATATCTTAAAGTCTTTGGGGACGGTATTTTGAATACTTTAAAATCAAATATTCTGTGCAAGTCAGAGAATAAAATGTCCGTAGAAAAGTAAACAAAACCCGTGACCAGATACCATGCATGTACATCGTGTGTTATTCTTAAGTCTAAAATGTTGACTATGAAAAAGTACACAAGATCCACCCCTTGCATACCCAGCATTTCCGTCATAGATATTGACAATTGTTATTGTTTATAAAGAAATAAGAACAACGGCTTGTTGTTTACAAGTTTTCTCATCATTTGGTCTAGAATTTTGACCATGAAAAAATACACAAGATCCGCCCCTTGCATACCAAGCATTTCTGTCATAGATATTGACCAGTTTGATTGTTTATCAAGAAAACCAATACACAATACTAAATGAATGCAGAGTCTGCGAGATAAACCTGATTTCTAAGTTGTTATTTTCTTCATTTCGACCTATTACAAGTCACAATTTATATTTAAAAAGAAAAAATATTTTTTTCCGTGAAATACGCCAAAAATCCCGCATCATAAATTCAGTTGTTCCTAGATATTTATATACAACAATTGTGCAACCTAATCAGTTCAGATATAATTTTGGGAATGATATATATCCAATTTACGATTATTTCATCATTTAGTATGTCTATATAATAAGTAAACAGACCCGCGGCTTGAACACATGTATTTTACAAATTGATAATGAACCACTACACGATATTCAATACACAAAGAGTCCGAGATATTAATTTGTCGTGTAAGCGTTAATGTCTTCAATTCGATCTGTTAGAAATCAAATTTTGCATTTAAATTGAAACAATAATTTATCCGTAAAAGACGCGTACTAGTAAATAGAAAAGTAAACAAAACCCGTGACCAGATATCATGCATATACATCGTGTGTGATTCATTCAAGACAATAATTTAATGAAATCTAACAATTAATGACATGATCAGCTTGTAGTTTAAAATTGATTCCCATTATATATATTCATTAATTAGGACGTGTAGTCAACATATTCTCATTCCATAAACAAACCCCGCTACCGGAGAACCATACATTTTCTGACCTTAATTATATTGACCATCTTTACGATTTTAAAACAAATCCAAACGTTATTTGATTATTCATAGATCCAAACATATCTTAAAGTCTTTGGGGACGGTATTTTGAATACTTTAAAATCAAATATTCTGTGCAAGTCAGAGAATAAAATGTCCGTAGAAAAGTAAACAAAACCCGTGACCAGATACCATGCATGTACATCGTGTGTTATTCTTAAGTCTAAAATGTTGACTATGAAAAAGTACACAAGATCCACCCCTTGCATACCCAGCATTTCCGTCATAGATATTGACAATTGTTATTGTTTATAAAGAAATAAGAACAACGGCTTGTTGTTTACAAGTTTTCTCATCATTTGGTCTAGAATTTTGACCATGAAAAAATACACAAGATCCGCCCCTTGCATACCAAGCATTTCTGTCATAGATATTGACCAGTTTGATTGTTTATCAAGAAAACCAATACACAATACTAAATGAATGCAGAGTCTGCGAGATAAACCTGATTTCTAAGTTGTTATTTTCTTCATTTCGACCTATTACAAGTCACAATTTATATTTAAAAAGAAAAAATATTTTTTTCCGTGAAATACGCCAAAAATCCCGCATCATAAATTCAGTTGTTCCTAGATATTTATATACAACAATTGTGCAACCTAATCAGTTCAGATATAATTTTGGGAATGATATATATCCAATTTACGATTATTTCATCATTTAGTATGTCTATATAATAAGTAAACAGACCCGCGGCTTGAACACATGTATTTTACAAATTGATAATGAACCACTACACGATATTCAATACACAAAGAGTCCGAGATATTAATTTGTCGTGTAAGCGTTAATGTCTTCAATTCGATCTGTTAGAAATCAAATTTTGCATTTAAATTGAAACAATAATTTATCCGTAAAAGACGCGTACTAGTAAATAGAAAAGTAAACAAAACCCGTGACCAGATATCATGCATGTACATCGTGTGTAATCATCTAAAGTCTAAAATGTAGACTATGAAAAAGTACACAAGATCCACCCCTTGCATACACAGCATTTCCCTCATAGATATTGACAATTTTTAATGTTTATAAAGAAATAAGAACAACGGCTTGTTGTTTTCAAGTTTTTCTCATCATTTGGTCTAGAATTTTGACCATGAAAAAATACACAAGATCCGCCCCTTGCATACCAAGCATTTCTGTCATAGATATTGACCAGTTTGATTGTTTATCAAGAAAACCAATACACAATACTAAATGAATGCAGAGTCTGCGAGATAAACCCGCTCTCTTAGTTGTTAATTTCTTCATTTCGACCTATTACAAGTCACAATTTATATTTAAAAAGAAAAAATAATTTTTCCGTGAAATACGCCAAAAACCCCGCATCATAAATTCAGTTGTTCCTAGATATTTATATACAACAATTGTGCAACCTAATCAGTTCAGATATAATTTTGGGAATGATATATATCCAATTTACGATTATTTCATCATTTAGTATGTATATATAATAAGTAAACAGACCCGCGGCTTGAACAATTGTATTTTACATATTGATAATGAACCACTACACGATATTCAATACCCAAAGAGTCCGAGATATTAATTTGTTGTGTAAGCGTTAATGTCTTCAATTCGATCTGTTAGAAATCAAATTTTGTATTTAAATTGAAACCATAATTTATCCGTAAAATACGCGTAATAGTAAATAGAAAAGTAAACAAAACCCGTGACCAGATATCATGCATATACATCGTGTGTGATTCATTCAAGACAATTATTTAATGAAATATAACAATTAAAGACATGATCATCTTGTAGTATGAAATTGATTCCCATCATATGTGTTCATTAACTAGGGCGTGTAGTCAACATATTCTCATTCCATAAACAAACCCCGCTACCGGAGAACCATACATTTTCTGACCTTAATTATATTGAGCATCTTAACGATTTTAAAACGAATCCAAACGTTATTTGATTATTCATAGATCCAAACATATCTTAAAGTCTTTGGGGACGGTATTTTGAATACTTTAAAATCAAATATTCTGTGCAAGTCAGAGAATAAAATGTCCGTAGAAAAGTAAACTAAACCCGTGACCAGATACCATGCATGTACATCGTGTGTTATTCTTAAGTCTAAAATGTTGACTATGAAAAAGTACACAAGATCCACCCCTTGTATACCCAGCATTTCCGTCATAGATATTAACAATTTTTATTGTTTATAAAGAAATAAGAACAACGGCTTGTTGTTTACAAGTTTTTCTCATCATTTGGTCTAGAATTTTGACCATGAAAAAATACACAAGATCCGCCCCTTGCATACCAAGCATTTCTGTCATAGATATTGACCAGTTTGATTGTTTATCAAGAAAACCAATACACAATACTAAATGAATGCAGAGTCTGCGAGATAAACCCGCTCTCTTAGTTGTTAATGTCTTCATTTCGACCTATTACAAGTCACAATTTATATTTAAAAAGAAAAAATAATTTTTCCGTGAAATATGCCAAAAATCCCGCATCATAAATTCAGTTGTTCCTAGATATTTATATACAACAATTGTGCAACCTAATCAGTTCAGATATAATTTTGGGAATGATATATATCCAATTTACGATTATTTCATCATTTAGTATGTATATATAATAAGTAAACAGACCCGCGGCTTGAACAATTGTATTTTACATATTGATAATGAACCACTACACGATATTCAATACCCAAAGAGTCTGAGATATTAATTTGTTGCGTAAGCGTTAATGTCTTCAATTCGATCTGTTAGAAATGAAATTTTGTATTTAAATTGAAACCATAATTTATCCGTAAAATACGCGTAATAGTAAATAGAAAAAAAGTAAACAAAACCCGTGACCAGATATCATGCATATACATCGTGTGTGATTCATTCAAGACAATAATTTAATGAAATCTAACAATTAATGACATGATCAGCTTGTAGTTTAAAATTGATTCCCATTATATATATTCATTAATTAGGACGTGTAGTCAACATATTCTCATTCCATAAACAAACCCCGCTACCGGAGAACCATACATTTTCTGACCTTAATTATATTGACCATCTTTACGATTTTAAAACAAATCCAAACGTTATTTGATTATTCATAGATCCAAACATATCTTAAAGTCTTTGGGGACGGTATTTTGAATACTTTAAAATCAAATATTCTGTGCAAGTCAGAGAATAAAATGTCCGTAGAAAAGTAAACAAAACCCGTGACCAGATACCATGCATGTACATCGTGTGTTATTCTTAAGTCTAAAATGTTGACTATGAAAAAGTACACAAGATCCACCCCTTGCATACCCAGCATTTCCGTCATAGATATTGACAATTGTTATTGTTTATAAAGAAATAAGAACAACGGCTTGTTGTTTACAAGTTTTCTCATCATTTGGTCTAGAATTTTGACCATGAAAAAATACACAAGATCCGCCCCTTGCATACCAAGCATTTCTGTCATAGATATTGACCAGTTTGATTGTTTATCAAGAAAACCAATACACAATACTAAATGAATGCAGAGTCTGCGAGATAAACCTGATTTCTAAGTTGTTATTTTCTTCATTTCGACCTATTACAAGTCACAATTTATATTTAAAAAGAAAAAATATTTTTTTCCGTGAAATACGCCAAAAATCCCGCATCATAAATTCAGTTGTTCCTAGATATTTATATACAACAATTGTGCAACCTAATCAGTTCAGATATAATTTTGGGAATGATATATATCCAATTTACGATTATTTCATCATTTAGTATGTCTATATAATAAGTAAACAGACCCGCGGCTTGAACACATGTATTTTACAAATTGATAATGAACCACTACACGATATTCAATACACAAAGAGTCCGAGATATTAATTTGTCGTGTAAGCGTTAATGTCTTCAATTCGATCTGTTAGAAATCAAATTTTGCATTTAAATTGAAACAATAATTTATCCGTAAAAGACGCGTACTAGTAAATAGAAAAGTAAACAAAACCCGTGACCAGATATCATGCATGTACATCGTGTGTAATCATCTAAAGTCTAAAATGTAGACTATGAAAAAGTACACAAGATCCACCCCTTGCATACACAGCATTTCCCTCATAGATATTGACAATTTTTAATGTTTATAAAGAAATAAGAACAACGGCTTGTTGTTTTCAAGTTTTTCTCATCATTTGGTCTAGAATTTTGACCATGAAAAAATACACAAGATCCGCCCCTTGCATACCAAGCATTTCTGTCATAGATATTGACCAGTTTGATTGTTTATCAAGAAAACCAATACACAATACTAAATGAATGCAGAGTCTGCGAGATAAACCCGCTCTCTTAGTTGTTAATTTCTTCATTTCGACCTATTACAAGTCACAATTTATATTTAAAAAGAAAAAATAATTTTTCCGTGAAATACGCCAAAAACCCCGCATCATAAATTCAGTTGTTCCTAGATATTTATATACAACAATTGTGCAACCTAATCAGTTCAGATATAATTTTGGGAATGATATATATCCAATTTACGATTATTTCATCATTTAGTATGTATATATAATAAGTAAACAGACCCGCGGCTTGAACAATTGTATTTTACATATTGATAATGAACCACTACACGATATTCAATACCCAAAGAGTCCGAGATATTAATTTGTTGTGTAAGCGTTAATGTCTTCAATTCGATCTGTTAGAAATCAAATTTTGTATTTAAATTGAAACCATAATTTATCCGTAAAATACGCGTAATAGTAAATAGAAAAGTAAACAAAACCCGTGACCAGATATCATGCATATACATCGTGTGTGATTCATTCAAGACAATTATTTAATGAAATATAACAATTAAAGACATGATCATCTTGTAGTATGAAATTGATTCCCATCATATGTGTTCATTAACTAGGGCGTGTAGTCAACATATTCTCATTCCATAAACAAACCCCGCTACCGGAGAACCATACATTTTCTGACCTTAATTATATTGAGCATCTTAACGATTTTAAAACGAATCCAAACGTTATTTGATTATTCATAGATCCAAACATATCTTAAAGTCTTTGGGGACGGTATTTTGAATACTTTAAAATCAAATATTCTGTGCAAGTCAGAGAATAAAATGTCCGTAGAAAAGTAAACAAAACCCGTGACCAGATACCATGCATGTACATCGTGTGTTATTCTTAAGTCTAAAATGTTGACTATGAAAAAGTACACAAGATCCACCCCTTGCATACCCAGCATTTCCGTCATACATATTGACAATTTTTATTGTTTATAAAGAAATAAGAACAACGGCTTGTTGTTTACAAGTTTTCTCATCATTTGGTCTAGAATTTTGACTATGAAAAAATACACAAGATCCGCCCCTTGCATACCAGGCATTTCTGTCATAGATATTGACCAGTGTGATTGTTTATCAAGAAAACCAATACACAATACTAAATGAATGCAGAGTCTGCGAGAATAACCTGATTTCTAAGTTGTTAATTTCTTCATTTCGACCTATTACAAGTCACAATTTATATTTAAAAAGAAAAAATGATTTTTCCGTGAAATATGCCAAAAATCCCGCATCATAAATTCAGTTGTTCCTAGATATTTATATACAACAATTGTGCAACCTAATCAGTTCAGATATAATTTTGGGAATGATATATATCCAATTTACGATTATTTCAACATTAAGTATGTCTATATGATAAGTGAACAGACCTGCGGCTTGAACACATGTATTTTACACATTGATAATGAACCACTACACGATATTCAATACACAAAGAGTCTGAGATATTAATTTGTTGTGTAAACGTTAATGTCTTCAATTCGATCTGTTAGAAATCAAATTTTGTATTTAAATTGAAACCATAATTTATCCGTAAAATACGCGTAATAGTAAATAGAAAAGTAAACAAAACCCGTGACCAAATATCATGCATATACATCGTGTGTGATTCATTCAAGACAATAATTTAATGAAATCTAACAATTAAGGACATGATCAGCTTGTAGTTTAAAATTGATTCACACCATATATATTCATAAATAAGGGCGTGTAGTCAACATATTCTCATTCCATAAACAAACCCCGCCACCGGAGAACCATACATTTTCTGACCTTAATTATATTGACCATCTTAACGATTTTAAAACAAATCCAAACGTTATTTGATTATTCATAGATCCAAACATATCTTAAAGTCTTTGGGGACGGTATTTTGAATACTTTAAAATCAAATATTCTGTGCAAGTCAGAGAATAAAATGTCCGTAGAAAAGTAAACTAAACCCGTGACCAGATACCATGCATGTACATCGTGTGTTATTCTTAAGTCTAAAATGTTGACTATGAAAAAGTACACAAGATCCACCCCTTGTATACCCAGCATTTCCGTCATAGATATTAACAATTTTTATTGTTTATAAAGAAATAAGAACAACGGCTTGTTGTTTACAAGTTTTTCTCATCATTTGGTCTAGAATTTTGACCATGAAAAAATACACAAGATCCGCCCCTTGCATACCAAGCATTTCTGTCATAGATATTGACCAGTTTGATTGTTTATCAAGAAAACCAATACACAATACTAAATGAATGCAGAGTCTGCGAGATAAACCCGCTCTCTTAGTTGTTAATGTCTTCATTTCGACCTATTACAAGTCACAATTTATATTTAAAAAGAAAAAATAATTTTTCCGTGAAATATGCCAAAAATCCCGCATCATAAATTCAGTTGTTCCTAGATATTTATATACAACAATTGTGCAACCTAATCAGTTCAGATATAATTTTGGGAATGATATATATCCAATTTACGATTATTTCATCATTTAGTATGTATATATAATAAGTAAACAGACCCGCGGCTTGAACAATTGTATTTTACATATTGATAATGAACCACTACACGATATTCAATACCCAAAGAGTCTGAGATATTAATTTGTTGCGTAAGCGTTAATGTCTTCAATTCGATCTGTTAGAAATGAAATTTTGTATTTAAATTGAAACCATAATTTATCCGTAAAATACGCGTAATAGTAAATAGAAAAAAAGTAAACAAAACCCGTGACCAGATATCATGCATATACATCGTGTGTGATTCATTCAAGACAATAATTTAATGAAATCTAACAATTAATGACATGATCAGCTTGTAGTTTAAAATTGATTCCCATTATATATATTCATTAATTAGGACGTGTAGTCAACATATTCTCATTCCATAAACAAACCCCGCTACCGGAGAACCATACATTTTCTGACCTTAATTATATTGACCATCTTTACGATTTTAAAACAAATCCAAACGTTATTTGATTATTCATAGATCCAAACATATCTTAAAGTCTTTGGGGACGGTATTTTGAATACTTTAAAATCAAATATTCTGTGCAAGTCAGAGAATAAAATGTCCGTAGAAAAGTAAACAAAACCCGTGACCAGATACCATGCATGTACATCGTGTGTTATTCTTAAGTCTAAAATGTTGACTATGAAAAAGTACACAAGATCCACCCCTTGCATACCCAGCATTTCCGTCATAGATATTGACAATTGTTATTGTTTATAAAGAAATAAGAACAACGGCTTGTTGTTTACAAGTTTTCTCATCATTTGGTCTAGAATTTTGACCATGAAAAAATACACAAGATCCGCCCCTTGCATACCAAGCATTTCTGTCATAGATATTGACCAGTTTGATTGTTTATCAAGAAAACCAATACACAATACTAAATGAATGCAGAGTCTGCGAGATAAACCTGATTTCTAAGTTGTTATTTTCTTCATTTCGACCTATTACAAGTCACAATTTATATTTAAAAAGAAAAAATATTTTTTTCCGTGAAATACGCCAAAAATCCCGCATCATAAATTCAGTTGTTCCTAGATATTTATATACAACAATTGTGCAACCTAATCAGTTCAGATATAATTTTGGGAATGATATATATCCAATTTACGATTATTTCATCATTTAGTATGTCTATATAATAAGTAAACAGACCCGCGGCTTGAACACATGTATTTTACAAATTGATAATGAACCACTACACGATATTCAATACACAAAGAGTCCGAGATATTAATTTGTCGTGTAAGCGTTAATGTCTTCAATTCGATCTGTTAGAAATCAAATTTTGCATTTAAATTGAAACAATAATTTATCCGTAAAAGACGCGTACTAGTAAATAGAAAAGTAAACAAAACCCGTGACCAGATATCATGCATGTACATCGTGTGTAATCATCTAAAGTCTAAAATGTAGACTATGAAAAAGTACACAAGATCCACCCCTTGCATACACAGCATTTCCCTCATAGATATTGACAATTTTTAATGTTTATAAAGAAATAAGAACAACGGCTTGTTGTTTTCAAGTTTTTCTCATCATTTGGTCTAGAATTTTGACCATGAAAAAATACACAAGATCCGCCCCTTGCATACCAAGCATTTCTGTCATAGATATTGACCAGTTTGATTGTTTATCAAGAAAACCAATACACAATACTAAATGAATGCAGAGTCTGCGAGATAAACCCGCTCTCTTAGTTGTTAATTTCTTCATTTCGACCTATTACAAGTCACAATTTATATTTAAAAAGAAAAAATAATTTTTCCGTGAAATACGCCAAAAACCCCGCATCATAAATTCAGTTGTTCCTAGATATTTATATACAACAATTGTGCAACCTAATCAGTTCAGATATAATTTTGGGAATGATATATATCCAATTTACGATTATTTCATCATTTAGTATGTATATATAATAAGTAAACAGACCCGCGGCTTGAACAATTGTATTTTACATATTGATAATGAACCACTACACGATATTCAATACCCAAAGAGTCCGAGATATTAATTTGTTGTGTAAGCGTTAATGTCTTCAATTCGATCTGTTAGAAATCAAATTTTGTATTTAAATTGAAACCATAATTTATCCGTAAAATACGCGTAATAGTAAATAGAAAAGTAAACAAAACCCGTGACCAGATATCATGCATATACATCGTGTGTGATTCATTCAAGACAATTATTTAATGAAATATAACAATTAAAGACATGATCATCTTGTAGTATGAAATTGATTCCCATCATATGTGTTCATTAACTAGGGCGTGTAGTCAACATATTCTCATTCCATAAACAAACCCCGCTACCGGAGAACCATACATTTTCTGACCTTAATTATATTGAGCATCTTAACGATTTTAAAACGAATCCAAACGTTATTTGATTATTCATAGATCCAAACATATCTTAAAGTCTTTGGGGACGGTATTTTGAATACTTTAAAATCAAATATTCTGTGCAAGTCAGAGAATAAAATGTCCGTAGAAAAGTAAACAAAACCCGTGACCAGATACCATGCATGTACATCGTGTGTTATTCTTAAGTCTAAAATGTTGACTATGAAAAAGTACACAAGATCCACCCCTTGCATACCCAGCATTTCCGTCATACATATTGACAATTTTTATTGTTTATAAAGAAATAAGAACAACGGCTTGTTGTTTACAAGTTTTTCTCATCATTTGGTCTAGAATTTTGACCATGAAAAAATACACAAGATCCGCCCCTTGCATACCAAGCATTTCTGTCATAGATATTGACCAGTTTGATTGTTTATCAAGAAAACCAATACACAATACTAAATGAATGCAGAGTCTGCGAGAATAACCTGATTTCTAAGTTGTTAATTTCTTCATTTCGACCTATTACAAGTCACAATTTATATTTAAAAAGAAAAAATGATTTTTCCGTGAAATATGCCAAAAATCCCGCATCATAAATTCAGTTGTTCCTAGATATTTATATACAACAATTGTGCAACCTAATCAGTTCAGATATAATTTTGGGAATGATATATATCCAATTTACGATTATTTCAACATTAAGTATGTCTATATGATAAGTAAACAGACCTGCGGCTTGAACACATGTATTTTACACATTGATAATGAACCACTACACGATATTCAATACACAAAGAGTCTGAGATATTAATTTGTTGTGTAAACGTTAATGTCTTCAATTCGATCTGTTAGAAATCAAATTTTGTATTTAAATTGAAACCATAATTTATCCGTAAAATACGCGTAATAGTAAATAGAAAAGTAAACAAAACCCGTGACCAAATATCATGCATATACATCGTGTGTGATTCATTCAAGACAATAATTTAATGAAATCTAACAATTAAGGACATGATCAGCTTGTAGTTTAAAATTGATTCACACCATATATATTCATAAATAAGGGCGTGTAGTCAACATATTCTCATTCCATAAACAAACCCCGCCACCGGAGAACCATACATTTTCTGACCTTAATTATATTGACCATCTTAACGATTTTAAAACAAATCCAAACGTTATTTGATTATTCATAGATCCAAACATATCTTAAAGTCTTTGGGGACGGTATTTTGAATACTTTAAAATCAAATATTCTGTGCAAGTCAGAGAATAAAATGTCCGTAGAAAAGTAAACTAAACCCGTGACCAGATACCATGCATGTACATCGTGTGTTATTCTTAAGTCTAAAATGTTGACTATGAAAAAGTACACAAGATCCACCCCTTGTATACCCAGCATTTCCGTCATAGATATTAACAATTTTTATTGTTTATAAAGAAATAAGAACAACGGCTTGTTGTTTACAAGTTTTTCTCATCATTTGGTCTAGAATTTTGACCATGAAAAAATACACAAGATCCGCCCCTTGCATACCAAGCATTTCTGTCATAGATATTGACCAGTTTGATTGTTTATCAAGAAAACCAATACACAATACTAAATGAATGCAGAGTCTGCGAGATAAACCCGCTCTCTTAGTTGTTAATGTCTTCATTTCGACCTATTACAAGTCACAATTTATATTTAAAAAGAAAAAATAATTTTTCCGTGAAATATGCCAAAAATCCCGCATCATAAATTCAGTTGTTCCTAGATATTTATATACAACAATTGTGCAACCTAATCAGTTCAGATATAATTTTGGGAATGATATATATCCAATTTACGATTATTTCATCATTTAGTATGTATATATAATAAGTAAACAGACCCGCGGCTTGAACAATTGTATTTTACATATTGATAATGAACCACTACACGATATTCAATACCCAAAGAGTCTGAGATATTAATTTGTTGCGTAAGCGTTAATGTCTTCAATTCGATCTGTTAGAAATGAAATTTTGTATTTAAATTGAAACCATAATTTATCCGTAAAATACGCGTAATAGTAAATAGAAAAAAAGTAAACAAAACCCGTGACCAGATATCATGCATATACATCGTGTGTGATTCATTCAAGACAATAATTTAATGAAATCTAACAATTAATGACATGATCAGCTTGTAGTTTAAAATTGATTCCCATTATATATATTCATTAATTAGGACGTGTAGTCAACATATTCTCATTCCATAAACAAACCCCGCTACCGGAGAACCATACATTTTCTGACCTTAATTATATTGACCATCTTTACGATTTTAAAACAAATCCAAACGTTATTTGATTATTCATAGATCCAAACATATCTTAAAGTCTTTGGGGACGGTATTTTGAATACTTTAAAATCAAATATTCTGTGCAAGTCAGAGAATAAAATGTCCGTAGAAAAGTAAACAAAACCCGTGACCAGATACCATGCATGTACATCGTGTGTTATTCTTAAGTCTAAAATGTTGACTATGAAAAAGTACACAAGATCCACCCCTTGCATACCCAGCATTTCCGTCATAGATATTGACAATTGTTATTGTTTATAAAGAAATAAGAACAACGGCTTGTTGTTTACAAGTTTTCTCATCATTTGGTCTAGAATTTTGACCATGAAAAAATACACAAGATCCGCCCCTTGCATACCAAGCATTTCTGTCATAGATATTGACCAGTTTGATTGTTTATCAAGAAAACCAATACACAATACTAAATGAATGCAGAGTCTGCGAGATAAACCTGATTTCTAAGTTGTTATTTTCTTCATTTCGACCTATTACAAGTCACAATTTATATTTAAAAAGAAAAAATATTTTTTTCCGTGAAATACGCCAAAAATCCCGCATCATAAATTCAGTTGTTCCTAGATATTTATATACAACAATTGTGCAACCTAATCAGTTCAGATATAATTTTGGGAATGATATATATCCAATTTACGATTATTTCATCATTTAGTATGTCTATATAATAAGTAAACAGACCCGCGGCTTGAACACATGTATTTTACAAATTGATAATGAACCACTACACGATATTCAATACACAAAGAGTCCGAGATATTAATTTGTCGTGTAAGCGTTAATGTCTTCAATTCGATCTGTTAGAAATCAAATTTTGCATTTAAATTGAAACAATAATTTATCCGTAAAAGACGCGTACTAGTAAATAGAAAAGTAAACAAAACCCGTGACCAGATATCATGCATGTACATCGTGTGTAATCATCTAAAGTCTAAAATGTAGACTATGAAAAAGTACACAAGATCCACCCCTTGCATACACAGCATTTCCCTCATAGATATTGACAATTTTTAATGTTTATAAAGAAATAAGAACAACGGCTTGTTGTTTTCAAGTTTTTCTCATCATTTGGTCTAGAATTTTGACCATGAAAAAATACACAAGATCCGCCCCTTGCATACCAAGCATTTCTGTCATAGATATTGACCAGTTTGATTGTTTATCAAGAAAACCAATACACAATACTAAATGAATGCAGAGTCTGCGAGATAAACCCGCTCTCTTAGTTGTTAATTTCTTCATTTCGACCTATTACAAGTCACAATTTATATTTAAAAAGAAAAAATAATTTTTCCGTGAAATACGCCAAAAACCCCGCATCATAAATTCAGTTGTTCCTAGATATTTATATACAACAATTGTGCAACCTAATCAGTTCAGATATAATTTTGGGAATGATATATATCCAATTTACGATTATTTCATCATTTAGTATGTATATATAATAAGTAAACAGACCCGCGGCTTGAACAATTGTATTTTACATATTGATAATGAACCACTACACGATATTCAATACCCAAAGAGTCCGAGATATTAATTTGTTGTGTAAGCGTTAATGTCTTCAATTCGATCTGTTAGAAATCAAATTTTGTATTTAAATTGAAACCATAATTTATCCGTAAAATACGCGTAATAGTAAATAGAAAAGTAAACAAAACCCGTGACCAGATATCATGCATATACATCGTGTGTGATTCATTCAAGACAATTATTTAATGAAATATAACAATTAAAGACATGATCATCTTGTAGTATGAAATTGATTCCCATCATATGTGTTCATTAACTAGGGCGTGTAGTCAACATATTCTCATTCCATAAACAAACCCCGCTACCGGAGAACCATACATTTTCTGACCTTAATTATATTGAGCATCTTAACGATTTTAAAACGAATCCAAACGTTATTTGATTATTCATAGATCCAAACATATCTTAAAGTCTTTGGGGACGGTATTTTGAATACTTTAAAATCAAATATTCTGTGCAAGTCAGAGAATAAAATGTCCGTAGAAAAGTAAACAAAACCCGTGACCAGATACCATGCATGTACATCGTGTGTTATTCTTAAGTCTAAAATGTTGACTATGAAAAAGTACACAAGATCCACCCCTTGCATACCCAGCATTTCCGTCATACATATTGACAATTTTTATTGTTTATAAAGAAATAAGAACAACGGCTTGTTGTTTACAAGTTTTTCTCATCATTTGGTCTAGAATTTTGACCATGAAAAAATACACAAGATCCGCCCCTTGCATACCAAGCATTTCTGTCATAGATATTGACCAGTTTGATTGTTTATCAAGAAAACCAATACACAATACTAAATGAATGCAGAGTCTGCGAGATAAACCTGATTTCTAAGTTGTTATTTTCTTCATTTCGACCTATTACAAGTCACAATTTATATTTAAAAAGAAAAAATATTTTTTTCCGTGAAATACGCCAAAAATCCCGCATCATAAATTCAGTTGTTCCTAGATATTTATATACAACAATTGTGCAACCTAATCAGTTCAGATATAATTTTGGGAATGATATATATCCAATTTACGATTATTTCATCATTTAGTATGTCTATATAATAAGTAAACAGACCCGCGGCTTGAACACATGTATTTTACAAATTGATAATGAACCACTACACGATATTCAATACACAAAGAGTCCGAGATATTAATTTGTCGTGTAAGCGTTAATGTCTTCAATTCGATCTGTTAGAAATCAAATTTTGCATTTAAATTGAAACAATAATTTATCCGTAAAAGACGCGTACTAGTAAATAGAAAAGTAAACAAAACCCGTGACCAGATATCATGCATGTACATCGTGTGTAATCATCTAAAGTCTAAAATGTAGACTATGAAAAAGTACACAAGATCCACCCCTTGCATACACAGCATTTCCCTCATAGATATTGACAATTTTTAATGTTTATAAAGAAATAAGAACAACGGCTTGTTGTTTTCAAGTTTTTCTCATCATTTGGTCTAGAATTTTGACCATGAAAAAATACACAAGATCCGCCCCTTGCATACCAAGCATTTCTGTCATAGATATTGACCAGTTTGATTGTTTATCAAGAAAACCAATACACAATACTAAATGAATGCAGAGTCTGCGAGATAAACCCGCTCTCTTAGTTGTTAATTTCTTCATTTCGACCTATTACATGTCACAATTTATATTTAAAAAGAAAAAATAATTTTTCCGTGAAATACGTCAAAAACCCCGCATCATAAATTCAGTTGTTCCTAGATATTTATATACAACAATTGTGCAACCTAATCAGTTCAGATATAATTTTGGGAATGATATATATCCAATTTACGATTATTTCATCATTTAGTATGTATATATAATAAGTAAACAGACCCGCGGCTTGAACAATTGTATTTTACATATTGATAATGAACCACTACACGATATTCAATACCCAAAGAGTCCGAGATATTAATTTGTTGTGTAAGCGTTAATGTCTTCAATTCGATCTGTTAGAAATCAAATTTTGTATTTAAATTGAAACCATAATTTATCCGTAAAATACGCGTAATAGTAAATAGAAAAGTAAACAAAACCCGTGACCAGATATCATGCATATACATCGTGTGTGATTCATTCAAGACAATTATTTAATGAAATATAACAATTAAAGACATGATCATCTTGTAGTATGAAATTGATTCCCATCATATGTGTTCATTAACTAGGGCGTGTAGTCAACATATTCTCATTCCATAAACAAACCCCGCTACCGGAGAAGCATACATTTTCTGACCTTAATTATATTGAGCATCTTAACGATTTTAAAACGAATCCAAACGTTATTTGATTATTCATAGATCCAAACATATCTTAAAGTCTTTGGGGACGGTATTTTGAATACTTTAAAATCAAATATTCTGTGCAAGTCAGAGAATAAAATGTCCGTAGAAAAGTAAACAAAACCCGTGACCAGATACCATGCATGTACATCGTGTGTTATTCTTAAGTCTAAAATGTTGACTATGAAAAAGTACACAAGATCCACCCCTTGCATACCCAGCATTTCCGTCATAGATATTGACAATTTTTATTGTTTATAAAGAAATAAGAACAACGGCTTGTTGTTTACAAGTTTTTCTCATCATTTGGTCTAGAATTTTGACCATGAAAAAATACACAAGATCCGCCCCTTGCATACCAAGCATTTCTGTCATAGATATTGACCAGTTTGATTGTTTATCAAGAAAACCAATACACAATACTAAATGAATGCAGAGTCTGCGAGATAAACCTGATTTCTAAGTTGTTATTTTCTTCATTTCGACCTATTACAAGTCACAATTTATATTTAAAAAGAAAAAATAATTTTTCCGTGAAATACGCCAAAAATCCCGCATCATAAATTCAGTTGTTCCTAGATATTTATATACAACAATTGTGCAACTTAATCAGTTCAGATATAATTTTGGGAATGATATATATCCAATTTACGATTATTTCATCATTTAGTATGTCTATATAATAAGTAAACAGACCCGCGGCTTGAACACATGTATTTTACATATTGATAATGAACCACTACACGATATTCAATACACAAAGAGTCCGAGATATTAATTTGTCGTGTAAGCGTTAATGTCTTCAATTCGATCTGTTAGAAATCAAATTTTGCATTTAAATTGAAACAATAATTTATCCGCAAAAGACGCGTACTAGTAAATAGAAAAGTAAACTAAACCCGTGACCAGATATCATGCATGTACATCGTGTGTAATCATCTAAAGTCTAAAATGTTGACTATGAAAAAGTACACAAGATCCACCCCTTGCATACCCAGCATTTCCGTCATAGATATTGACAATTTTTAATGTTTATAAAGAAATAAGAACAACGGCTTGTTGTTTTCAAGTTTTTCTCATCATTTGGTCTAGAATTTTGACCATGAAAAAATACACAAGATCCGCCCCTTGCATACCAAGCATTTCTGTCATAGATATTGACCAGTTTGATTGTTTATCAAGAAAACCAATACACAATACTAAATGAATGCAGAGTCTGCGAGATAAACCCGCTCTCTTAGTTGTTAATTTCTTCATTTCGACCTATTACAAGTCACAATTTATATTTAAAAAGAAAAAATAATTTTTCCGTGAAATACGCCAAAAACCCCGCATCATAAATTCAGTTGTTCCTAGATATTTATATACAACAATTGTGCAACCTAATCAGTTCAGATATAATTTTGGGAATGATATATATCCAATTTACGATTATTTCATCATTTAGTATGTATATATAATAAGTAAACAGACCCGCGGCTTGAACAATTGTATTTTACATATTGATAATGAACCACTACACGATATTCAATACCCAAAGAGTCCGAGATATTAATTTGTTGTGTAAGCGTTAATGTCTTCAATTCGATCTGTTAGAAATCAAATTTTGTATTTAAATTGAAACCATAATTTATCCGTAAAATACGCGTAATAGTAAATAGAAAAGTAAACAAAACCCGTGACCAAATATCATGCATATACATCGTGTGTGATTCATTCAAGACAATTATTTAATGAAATATAACAATTAAAGACATGATCATCTTGTAGTATGAAATTGATTCCCATCATATGTGTTCATTAACTAGGGCGTGTAGTCAACATATTCTCATTCCATAAACAAACCCCGCTACCGGAGAACCATACATTTTCTGACCTTAATTATATTGAGCATCTTAACGATTTTAAAACGAATCCAAACGTTATTTGATTATTCATAGATCCAAACATATCTTAAAGTCTTTGGGGACGGTATTTTGAATACTTTAAAATCAAATATTCTGTGCAAGTCAGAGAATAAAATGTCCGTAGAAAAGTAAACAAAACCCGTGACCAGATACCATGCATGTACATCGTGTGTTATTCTTAAGTCTAAAATGTTGACTATGAAAAAGTACACAAGATCCACCCCTTGCATACCCAGCATTTCCGTCATACATATTGACAATTTTTATTGTTTATAAAGAAATAAGAACAACGGCTTGTTGTTTACAAGTTTTTCTCATCATTTGGTCTAGAATTTTGACCATGAAAAAATACACAAGATCCGCCCCTTGCATACCAAGCATTTCTGTCATAGATATTGACCAGTTTGATTGTTTATCAAGAAAACCAATACACAATACTAAATGAATGCAGAGTCTGCGAGATAAACCTGATTTCTAAGTTGTTATTTTCTTCATTTCGACCTATTACAAGTCACAATTTATATTTAAAAAGAAAAAATAATTTTTCCGTGAAATACGCCAAAAATCCCGCATCATAAATTCAGTTGTTCCTAGATATTTATATACAACAATTGTGCAACTTAATCAGTTCAGATATAATTTTGGGAATGATATATATCCAATTTACGATTATTTCATCATTTAGTATGTCTATATAATAAGTAAACAGACCCGCGGCTTGAACACATGTATTTTACATATTGATAATGAACCACTACACGATATTCAATACACAAAGAGTCCGAGATATTAATTTGTCGTGTAAGCGTTAATGTCTTCAATTCGATCTGTTAGAAATCAAATTTTGCATTTAAATTGAAACAATAATTTATCCGCAAAAGACGCGTACTAGTAAATAGAAAAGTAAACAAAACCCGTGACCAGATATCATGCATGTACATCGTGTGTAATCATCTAAAGTCTAAAATGTTGACTATGAAAAAGTACACAAGATCCACCCCTTGCATACCCAGCATTTCCGTCATAGATATTGACAATTTTTAATGTTTATAAAGAAATAAGAACAACGGCTTGTTGTTTTCAAGTTTTTCTCATCATTTGGTCTAGAATTTTGACCATGAAAAAATACACAAGATCCGCCCCTTGCATACCAAGCATTTCTGTCATAGATATTGACCAGTTTGATTGTTTATCAAGAAAACCAATACACAATACTAAATGAATGCAGAGTCTGCGAGATAAACCTGATTTCTAAGTTGTTATTTTCTTCATTTCGACCTATTACAAGTCACAATTTATATTTAAAAAGAAAAAATAATTTTTCCGTGAAATACGCCAAAAATCCCGCATCATAAATTCAGTTGTTCCTAGATATTTATATACAACAATTGTGCAACTTAATCAGTTCAGATATAATTTTGGGAATGATATATATCCAATTTACGATTATTTCATCATTTAATATGTCTATATAATAAGTAAACAGACCCGCGGCTTGAACACATGTATTTTACATATTGATAATGAACCACTACACGATATTCAATACACAAAGAGTCCGATATATTAATTTGTCGTGTAAGCGTTAATGTCTTCAATTCGATCTGTTAGAAATCAAATTTTGCATTTAAATTGAAACAATAATTTATCCGTAAAAGACGCGTACTAGTAAATAGAAAAGTAAACAAAACCCGTGACCAGATATCATGCATGTACATCGTGTGTAATCATCTAAAGTCTAAAATGTTGACTATGAAAAAGTACACAAGATCCACCCCTTGCATACACAGCATTTCCCTCATAGATATTGACAATTTTTAATGTTTATAAAGAAATAAGAACAACGGCTTGTTGTTTTCAAGTTTTTCTCATCATTTGGTCTAGAATTTTGACCATGAAAAAATACACAAGATCCGCCCCTTGCATACCAAGCATTTCTGTCATAGATATTGACCAGTTTGATTGTTTATCAAGAAAACCAATACACAATACTAAATGAATGCAGAGTCTGCGAGATAAACCCGCTCTCTTAGTTGTTAATTTCTTCATTTCGACCTATTACAAGTCACAATTTATATTTAAAAAGAAAAAATGATTTTTCCGTGAAATATGCCAAAAATCCCGCATCATAAATTCAGTTGTTCCTAGATATTTATATACAACAATTGTGCAACCTAATCAGTTCAGATATAATTTTGGGAATGATATATATCCAATTTACGATTATTTCAACATTAAGTATGTCTATATAATAAGTAAACAGACCCGCGGCTTGAACACATGTATTTTACATATTGATAATGAACCACTACACGATATTCAATACCCAAAGAGTCCGAGATATTAATTTGTTGTGTAAGCGTTAATGTCTTCAATTCGATCTGTTAGAAATCAAATTTTGTATTTAAATTGAAACCATAATTTATCCGTAAAATACGCGTAATAGTAAATAGAAAAGTAAACAAAACCCGTGACCAGATATCATGCATATACATCGTGTGTGATTCATTCAAGACAATTATTTAATGAAATATAACAATTAAAGACATGATCATCTTGTAGTATGAAATTGATTCCCATCATATGTGTTCATTAACTAGGGCGTGTAGTCAACATATTCTCATTCCATAAACAAACCCCGCTACCGGAGAACCATACATTTTCTGACCTTAATTATATTGAGCATCTTAACGATTTTAAAACGAATCCAAACGTTATTTGATTATTCATAGATCCAAACATATCTTAAAGTCTTTGGGGACGGTATTTTGAATACTTTAAAATCAAATATTCTGTGCAAGTCAGAGAATAAAATGTCCGTAGAAAAGTAAACAAAACCCGTGACCAGATACCATGCATGTACATCGTGTGTTATTCTTAAGTCTAAAATGTTGACTATGAAAAAGTACACAAGATCCACCCCTTGCATACCCAGCATTTCCGTCATACATATTGACAATTTTTATTGTTTATAAAGAAATAAGAACAACGGCTTGTTGTTTACAAGTTTTTCTCATCATTTGGTCTAGAATTTTGACCATGAAAAAATACACAAGATCCGCCCCTTGCATACCAAGCATTTCTGTCATAGATATTGACCAGTTTGATTGTTTATCAAGAAAACCAATACACAATACTAAATGAATGCAGAGTCTGCGAGATAAACCTGATTTCTAAGTTGTTATTTTCTTCATTTCGACCTATTACAAGTCACAATTTATATTTAAAAAGAAAAAATATTTTTTTCCGTGAAATACGCCAAAAATCCCGCATCATAAATTCAGTTGTTCCTAGATATTTATATACAACAATTGTGCAACTTAATCAGTTCAGATATAATTTTGGGAATGATATATATCCAATTTACGATTATTTCATCATTTAGTATGTCTATATAATAAGTAAACAGACCCGCGGCTTGAACACATGTATTTTACAAATTGATAATGAACCACTACACGATATTCAATACACAAAGAGTCCGAGATATTAATTTGTCGTGTAAGCGTTAATGTCTTCAATTCGATCTGTTAGAAATCAAATTTTGCATTTAAATTGAAACAATAATTTATCCGTAAAAGACGCGTACTAGTAAATAGAAAAGTAAACAAAACCCGTGACCAGATATCATGCATGTACATCGTGTGTAATCATCTAAAGTCTAAAATGTAGACTATGAAAAAGTACACAAGATCCACCCCTTGCATACACAGCATTTCCCTCATAGATATTGACAATTTTTAATGTTTATAAAGAAATAAGAACAACGGCTTGTTGTTTTCAAGTTTTTCTCATCATTTGGTCTAGAATTTTGACCATGAAAAAATACACAAGATCCGCCCCTTGCATACCAAGCATTTCTGTCATAGATATTGACCAGTTTGATTGTTTATCAAGAAAACCAATACACAATACTAAATGAATGCAGAGTCTGCGAGATAAACCCGCTCTCTTAGTTGTTAATTTCTTCATTTCGACCTATTACATGTCACAATTTATATTTAAAAAGAAAAAATAATTTTTCCGTGAAATACGTCAAAAACCCCGCATCATAAATTCAGTTGTTCCTAGATATTTATATACAACAATTGTGCAACCTAATCAGTTCAGATATAATTTTGGGAATGATATATATCCAATTTACGATTATTTCATCATTTAGTATGTATATATAATAAGTAAACAGACCCGCGGCTTGAACAATTGTATTTTACATATTGATAATGAACCACTACACGATATTCAATACCCAAAGAGTCCGAGATATTAATTTGTTGTGTAAGCGTTAATGTCTTCAATTCGATCTGTTAGAAATCAAATTTTGTATTTAAATTGAAACCATAATTTATCCGTAAAATACGCGTAATAGTAAATAGAAAAGTAAACAAAACCCGTGACCAGATATCATGCATATACATCGTGTGTGATTCATTCAAGACAATTATTTAATGAAATATAACAATTAAAGACATGATCATCTTGTAGTATGAAATTGATTCCCATCATATGTGTTCATTAACTAGGGCGTGTAGTCAACATATTCTCATTCCATAAACAAACCCCGCTACCGGAGAACCATACATTTTCTGACCTTAATTATATTGAGCATCTTAACGATTTTAAAACGAATCCAAACGTTATTTGATTATTCATAGATCCAAACATATCTTAAAGTCTTTGGGGACGGTATTTTGAATACTTTAAAATCAAATATTCTGTGCAAGTCAGAGAATAAAATGTCCGTAGAAAAGTAAACAAAACCCGTGACCAGATACCATGCATGTACATCGTGTGTTATTCTTAAGTCTAAAATGTTGACTATGAAAAAGTACACAAGATCCACCCCTTGCATACCCAGCATTTCCGTCATAGATATTGACAATTTTTATTGTTTATAAAGAAATAAGAACAACGGCTTGTTGTTTACAAGTTTTTCTCATCATTTGGTCTAGAATTTTGACCATGAAAAAATACACAAGATCCGCCCCTTGCATACCAAGCATTTCTGTCATAGATATTGACCAGTTTGATTGTTTATCAAGAAAACCAATACACAATACTAAATGAATGCAGAGTCTGCGAGATAAACCTGATTTCTAAGTTGTTATTTTCTTCATTTCGACCTATTACAAGTCACAATTTATATTTAAAAAGAAAAAATAATTTTTCCGTGAAATACGCCAAAAATCCCGCATCATAAATTCAGTTGTTCCTAGATATTTATATACAACAATTGTGCAACTTAATCAGTTCAGATATAATTTTGGGAATGATATATATCCAATTTACGATTATTTCATCATTTAGTATGTCTATATAATAAGTAAACAGACCCGCGGCTTGAACACATGTATTTTACATATTGATAATGAACCACTACACGATATTCAATACACAAAGAGTCCGAGATATTAATTTGTCGTGTAAGCGTTAATGTCTTCAATTCGATCTGTTAGAAATCAAATTTTGCATTTAAATTGAAACAATAATTTATCCGCAAAAGACGCGTACTAGTAAATAGAAAAGTAAACTAAACCCGTGACCAGATATCATGCATGTACATCGTGTGTAATCATCTAAAGTCTAAAATGTTGACTATGAAAAAGTACACAAGATCCACCCCTTGCATACCCAGCATTTCCGTCATAGATATTGACAATTTTTAATGTTTATAAAGAAATAAGAACAACGGCTTGTTGTTTTCAAGTTTTTCTCATCATTTGGTCTAGAATTTTGACCATGAAAAAATACACAAGATCCGCCCCTTGCATACCAAGCATTTCTGTCATAGATATTGACCAGTTTGATTGTTTATCAAGAAAACCAATACACAATACTAAATGAATGCAGAGTCTGCGAGATAAACCCGCTCTCTTAGTTGTTAATTTCTTCATTTCGACCTATTACAAGTCACAATTTATATTTAAAAAGAAAAAATAATTTTTCCGTGAAATACGCCAAAAACCCCGCATCATAAATTCAGTTGTTCCTAGATATTTATATACAACAATTGTGCAACCTAATCAGTTCAGATATAATTTTGGGAATGATATATATCCAATTTACGATTATTTCATCATTTAGTATGTATATATAATAAGTAAACAGACCCGCGGCTTGAACAATTGTATTTTACATATTGATAATGAACCACTACACGATATTCAATACCCAAAGAGTCCGAGATATTAATTTGTTGTGTAAGCGTTAATGTCTTCAATTCGATCTGTTAGAAATCAAATTTTGTATTTAAATTGAAACCATAATTTATCCGTAAAATACGCGTAATAGTAAATAGAAAAGTAAACAAAACCCGTGACCAAATATCATGCATATACATCGTGTGTGATTCATTCAAGACAATTATTTAATGAAATATAACAATTAAAGACATGATCATCTTGTAGTATGAAATTGATTCCCATCATATGTGTTCATTAACTAGGGCGTGTAGTCAACATATTCTCATTCCATAAACAAACCCCGCTACCGGAGAACCATACATTTTCTGACCTTAATTATATTGAGCATCTTAACGATTTTAAAACGAATCCAAACGTTATTTGATTATTCATAGATCCAAACATATCTTAAAGTCTTTGGGGACGGTATTTTGAATACTTTAAAATCAAATATTCTGTGCAAGTCAGAGAATAAAATGTCCGTAGAAAAGTAAACAAAACCCGTGACCAGATACCATGCATGTACATCGTGTGTTATTCTTAAGTCTAAAATGTTGACTATGAAAAAGTACACAAGATCCACCCCTTGCATACCCAGCATTTCCGTCATACATATTGACAATTTTTATTGTTTATAAAGAAATAAGAACAACGGCTTGTTGTTTACAAGTTTTTCTCATCATTTGGTCTAGAATTTTGACCATGAAAAAATACACAAGATCCGCCCCTTGCATACCAAGCATTTCTGTCATAGATATTGACCAGTTTGATTGTTTATCAAGAAAACCAATACACAATACTAAATGAATGCAGAGTCTGCGAGATAAACCTGATTTCTAAGTTGTTATTTTCTTCATTTCGACCTATTACAAGTCACAATTTATATTTAAAAAGAAAAAATAATTTTTCCGTGAAATACGCCAAAAATCCCGCATCATAAATTCAGTTGTTCCTAGATATTTATATACAACAATTGTGCAACTTAATCAGTTCAGATATAATTTTGGGAATGATATATATCCAATTTACGATTATTTCATCATTTAGTATGTCTATATAATAAGTAAACAGACCCGCGGCTTGAACACATGTATTTTACATATTGATAATGAACCACTACACGATATTCAATACACAAAGAGTCCGAGATATTAATTTGTCGTGTAAGCGTTAATGTCTTCAATTCGATCTGTTAGAAATCAAATTTTGCATTTAAATTGAAACAATAATTTATCCGCAAAAGACGCGTACTAGTAAATAGAAAAGTAAACTAAACCCGTGACCAGATATCATGCATGTACATCGTGTGTAATCATCTAAAGTCTAAAATGTTGACTATGAAAAAGTACACAAGATCCACCCCTTGCATACCCAGCATTTCCGTCATAGATATTGACAATTTTTAATGTTTATAAAGAAATAAGAACAACGGCTTGTTGTTTTCAAGTTTTTCTCATCATTTGGTCTAGAATTTTGACCATGAAAAAATACACAAGATCCGCCCCTTGCATACCAAGCATTTCTGTCATAGATATTGACCAGTTTGATTGTTTATCAAGAAAACCAATACACAATACTAAATGAATGCAGAGTCTGCGAGATAAACCCGCTCTCTTAGTTGTTAATTTCTTCATTTCGACCTATTACAAGTCACAATTTATATTTAAAAAGAAAAAATGATTTTTCCGTGAAATATGCCAAAAATCCCGCATCATAAATTCAGTTGTTCCTAGATATTTATATACAACAATTGTGCAACCTAATCAGTTCAGATATAATTTTGGGAATGATATATATCCAATTTACGATTATTTCAACATTAAGTATGTCTATATAATAAGTAAACAGACCCGCGGCTTGAACACATGTATTTTACATATTGATAATGAACCACTACACGATATTCAATACCCAAAGAGTCCGAGATATTAATTTGTTGTGTAAGCGTTAATGTCTTCAATTCGATCTGTTAGAAATCAAATTTTGTATTTAAATTGAAACCATAATTTATCCGTAAAATACGCGTAATAGTAAATAGAAAAGTAAACAAAACCCGTGACCAGATATCATGCATATACATCGTGTGTGATTCATTCAAGACAATTATTTAATGAAATATAACAATTAAAGACATGATCATCTTGTAGTATGAAATTGATTCCCATCATATGTGTTCATTAACTAGGGCGTGTAGTCAACATATTCTCATTCCATAAACAAACCCCGCTACCGGAGAACCATACATTTTCTGACCTTAATTATATTGAGCATCTTAACGATTTTAAAACGAATCCAAACGTTATTTGATTATTCATAGATCCAAACATATCTTAAAGTCTTTGGGGACGGTATTTTGAATACTTTAAAATCAAATATTCTGTGCAAGTCAGAGAATAAAATGTCCGTAGAAAAGTAAACAAAACCCGTGACCAGATACCATGCATGTACATCGTGTGTTATTCTTAAGTCTAAAATGTTGACTATGAAAAAGTACACAAGATCCACCCCTTGCATACCCAGCATTTCCGTCATACATATTGACAATTTTTATTGTTTATAAAGAAATAAGAACAACGGCTTGTTGTTTACAAGTTTTTCTCATCATTTGGTCTAGAATTTTGACCATGAAAAAATACACAAGATCCGCCCCTTGCATACCAAGCATTTCTGTCATAGATATTGACCAGTTTGATTGTTTATCAAGAAAACCAATACACAATACTAAATGAATGCAGAGTCTGCGAGAATAACCTGATTTCTAAGTTGTTAATTTCTTCATTTCGACCTATTACAAGTCACAATTTATATTTAAAAAGAAAAAATGATTTTTCCGTGAAATATGCCAAAAATCCCGCATCATAAATTCAGTTGTTCCTAGATATTTATATACAACAATTGTGCAACTTAATCAGTTCAGATATAATTTTGGGAATGATATATATCCAATTTACGATTATTTCAACATTAAGTATGTCTATATGATAAGTAAACAGACCTGCGGCTTGAACACATGTATTTTACACATTGATAATGAACCACTACACGATATTCAATACACAAAGAGTCTGAGATATTAATTTGTTGTGTAAACGTTAATGTCTTCAATTCGATCTGTTAGAAATCAAATTTTGTATTTAAATTGAAACCATAATTTATCCGTAAAATACGCGTAATAGTAAATAGAAAAGTAAACAAAACCCGTGACCAAATATCATGCATATACATCGTGTGTGATTCATTCAAGACAAGAATTTAATGAAATCTAACAATTAAGGACATGATCAGCTTGTAGTTTAAAATTGATTCACACCATATATATTCATAAATAAGGGCGTGTAGTCAACATATTCTCATTCCATAAACAAACCCCGCCACCGGAGAACCATACATTTTCTGACCTTAATTATATTGACCATCTTAACGATTTTAAAACAAATCCAAACGTTATTTGATTATTCATAGATCCAAACATATCTTAAAGTCTTTGGGGACGGTATTTTGAATACTTTAAAATCAAATATTCTGTGCAAGTCAGAGAATAAAATGTCCGTAGAAAAGTAAACTAAACCCGTGACCAGATACCATGCATGTACATCGTGTGTTATTCTTAAGTCTAAAATGTTGACTATGAAAAAGTACACAAGATCCACCCCTTGTATACCCAGCATTTCCGTCATAGATATTAACAATTTTTATTGTTTATAAAGAAATAAGAACAACGGCTTGTTGTTTACAAGTTTTTCTCATCATTTGGTCTAGAATTTTGACCATGAAAAAATACACAAGATCCGCCCCTTGCATACCAAGCATTTCTGTCATAGATATTGACCAGTTTGATTGTTTATCAAGAAAACCAATACACAATACTAAATGAATGCAGAGTCTGCGAGATAAACCCGCTCTCTTAGTTGTTAATGTCTTCATTTCGACCTATTACAAGTCACAATTTATATTTAAAAAGAAAAAATAATTTTTCCGTGAAATATGCCAAAAATCCCGCATCATAAATTCAGTTGTTCCTAGATATTTATATACAACAATTGTGCAACCTAATCAGTTCAGATATAATTTTGGGAATGATATATATCCAATTTACGATTATTTCATCATTTAGTATGTATATATAATAAGTAAACAGACCCGCGGCTTGAACAATTGTATTTTACATATTGATAATGAACCACTACACGATATTCAATACCCAAAGAGTCTGAGATATTAATTTGTTGCGTAAGCGTTAATGTCTTCAATTCGATCTGTTAGAAATGAAATTTTGTATTTAAATTGAAACCATAATTTATCCGTAAAATACGCGTAATAGTAAATAGAAAAAAAGTAAACAAAACCCGTGACCAGATATCATGCATATACATCGTGTGTGATTCATTCAAGACAATAATTTAATGAAATCTAACAATTAATGACATGATCAGCTTGTAGTTTAAAATTGATTCCCATTATATATATTCATTAATTAGGACGTGTAGTCAACATATTCTCATTCCATAAACAAACCCCGCTACCGGAGAACCATACATTTTCTGACCTTAATTATATTGAACATCTTTACGATTTTAAAACAAATCCAAACGTTATTTGATTATTCATAGATCCAAACATATCTTAAAGTCTTTGGGGACGGTATTTTGAATACTTTAAAATCAAATATTCTGTGCAAGTCAGAGAATAAAATGTCCGTAGAAAAGTAAACAAAACCCGTGACCAGATACCATGCATGTACATCGTGTGTTATTCTTAAGTCTAAAATGTTGACTATGAAAAAGTACACAAGATCCACCCCTTGCATACCCAGCATTTCCGTCATAGATATTGACAATTGTTATTGTTTATAAAGAAATAAGAACAACGGCTTGTTGTTTACAAGTTTTCTCATCATTTGGTCTAGAATTTTGACCATGAAAAAATACACAAGATCCGCCCCTTGCATACCAAGCATTTCTGTCATAGATATTGACCAGTTTGATTGTTTATCAAGAAAACCAATACACAATACTAAATGAATGCAGAGTCTGCGAGATAAACCTGATTTCTAAGTTGTTATTTTCTTCATTTCGACCTATTACAAGTCACAATTTATATTTAAAAAGAAAAAATATTTTTTTCCGTGAAATACGCCAAAAATCCCGCATCATAAATTCAGTTGTTCCTAGATATTTATATACAACAATTGTGCAACCTAATCAGTTCAGATATAATTTTGGGAATGATATATATCCAATTTACGATTATTTCATCATTTAGTATGTCTATATAATAAGTAAACAGACCCGCGGCTTGAACACATGTATTTTACAAATTGATAATGAACCACTACACGATATTCAATACACAAAGAGTCCGAGATATTAATTTGTCGTGTAAGCGTTAATGTCTTCAATTCGATCTGTTAGAAATCAAATTTTGCATTTAAATTGAAACAATAATTTATCCGTAAAAGACGCGTACTAGTAAATAGAAAAGTAAACAAAACCCGTGACCAGATATCATGCATGTACATCGTGTGTAATCATCTAAAGTCTAAAATGTTGACTATGAAAAAGTACACAAGATCCACCCCTTGCATACACAGCATTTCCCTCATAGATATTGACAATTTTTAATGTTTATAAAGAAATAAGAACAACGGCTTGTTGTTTTCAAGTTTTTCTCATCATTTGGTCTAGAATTTTGACCATGAAAAAATACACAAGATCCGCCCCTTGCATACCAAGCATTTCTGTCATAGATATTGACCAGTTTGATTGTTTATCAAGAAAACCAATACACAATACTAAATGAATGCAGAGTCTGCGAGATAAACCCGCTCTCTTAGTTGTTAATTTCTTCATTTCGACCTATTACAAGTCACAATTTATATTTAAAAAGAAAAAATGATTTTTCCGTGAAATATGCCAAAAATCCCGCATCATAAATTCAGTTGTTCCTAGATATTTATATACAACAATTGTGCAACCTAATCAGTTCAGATATAATTTTGGGAATGATATATATCCAATTTACGATTATTTCAACATTAAGTATGTCTATATGATAAGTAAACAGACCTGCGGCTTGAACACATGTATTTTACACATTGATAATGAACCAATACACGATATTCAATACACAAAGAGTCTGAGATATTAATTTGTTGGGTAAACGTTAATGTCTTCAATTCGATCTGTTAGAAATCAAATTTTGTATTTAAATTGAAACCATAATTTATCCGTAAAATACGCGTAATAGTAAATAGAAAAGTAAACAAAACCCGTGACCAAATATCATGCATATACATCGTGTGTGATTCATTCAAGACAATAATTTAATGAAATATAACAATTAAAGACATGATCATCTTGTAGTATGAAATTGATTCCCATCATATGTGTTCATTAACTAGGGCGTGTAGTCAACATATTCTCATTCCATAAACAAACCCCGCTACCGGAGAACCATACATTTTCTGACCTTAATTATATTGAGCATCTTAACGATTTTAAAACGAATCCAAACGTTATTTGATTATTCATAGATCCAAACATATCTTAAAGTCTTTGGGGACGGTATTTTGAATACTTTAAAATCAAATATTCTGTGCAAGTCAGAGAATAAAATGTCCGTAGAAAAGTAAACAAAACCCGTGACCAGATACCATGCATGTACATCGTGTGTTATTCTTAAGTCTAAAATGTTGACTATGAAAAAGTACACAAGATCCACCCCTTGCATACCCAGCATTTCCGTCATAGATATTGACAATTTTTATTGTTTATAAAGAAATAAGAACAACGGCTTGTTGTTTACAAGTTTTTCTCATCATTTGGTCTAGAATTTTGACCATGAAAAAATACACAAGATCCGCCCCTTGCATACCAAGCATTTCTGTCATAGATATTGACCAGTTTGATTGTTTATCAAGAAAACCAATACACAATACTAAATGAATGCAGAGTCTGCGAGATAAACCTGATTTCTAAGTTGTTATTTTCTTCATTTCGACCTATTACAAGTCACAATTTATATTTAAAAAGAAAAAATAATTTTTCCGTGAAATACGCCAAAAATCCCGCATCATAAATTCAGTTGTTCCTAGATATTTATATACAACAATTGTGCAACTTAATCAGTTCAGATATAATTTTGGGAATGATATATATCCAATTTACGATTATTTCATCATTTAGTATGTCTATATAATAAGTAAACAGACCCGCGGCTTGAACACATGTATTTTACATATTGATAATGAACCACTACACGATATTCAATACACAAAGAGTCCGAGATATTAATTTGTCGTGTAAGCGTTAATGTCTTCAATTCGATCTGTTAGAAATCAAATTTTGCATTTAAATTGAAACAATAATTTATCCGCAAAAGACGCGTACTAGTAAATAGAAAAGTAAACAAAACCCGTGACCAGATATCATGCATGTACATCGTGTGTAATCATCTAAAGTCTAAAATGTTGACTATGAAAAAGTACACAAGATCCACCCCTTGCATACCCAGCATTTCCGTCAAAGATATTGACAATTTTTAATGTTTATAAAGAAATAAGAACAACGGCTTGTTGTTTACAATTTTTTCTCATCATTTGGTCTAGAATTTTGACCATGAAAAAATACACAAGATCCGCCCCTTGCATACCAAGCATTTCTGTCATAGATATTGACCAGTTTGATTGTTTATCAAGAAAACCAATACACAATACTAAATGAATGCAGAGTCTGCGAGAATAACCTGATTTCTAAGTTGTTAATTTCTTCATTTCGACCTATTACAAGTCACAATTTATATTTAAAAAGAAAAAATGATTTTTCCGTGAAATATGCCAAAAATCCCGCATCATAAATTCAGTTGTTCCTAGATATTTATATACAACAATTGTGCAACCTAATCAGTTCAGATATAATTTTGGGAATGATATATATCCAATTTACGATTATTTCAACATTAAGTATGTCTATATGATAAGTAAACAGACCTGCGGCTTGAACACATGTATTTTACACATTGATAATGAACCACTACACGATATTCAATACACAAAGAGTCTGAGATATTAATTTGTTGTGTAAACGTTAATGTCTTCAATTCGATCTGTTAGAAATCAAATTTTGTATTTAAATTGAAACCATAATTTATCCGTAAAATACGCGTAATAGTAAATAGAAAAGTAAACAAAACCCGTGACCAAATATCATGCATATACATCGTGTGTGATTCATTCAAGACAAGAATTTAATGAAATCTAACAATTAAGGACATGATCAGCTTGTAGTTTAAAATTGATTCACAGCATATATATTCATAAATAAGGGCGTGTAGTCAACATATTCTCATTCCATAAACAAACCCCGCCACCGGAGAACCATACATTTTCTGACCTTAATTATATTGACCATCTTAACGATTTTAAAACAAATCCAAACGTTATTTGATTATTCATAGATCCAAACATATCTTAAAGTCTTTGGGGACGGTATTTTGAATACTTTAAAATCAAATATTCTGTGCAAGTCAGAGAATAAAATGTCCGTAGAAAAGTAAACTAAACCCGTGACCAGATACCATGCATGTACATCGTGTGTTATTCTTAAGTCTAAAATGTTGACTATGAAAAAGTACACAAGATCCACCCCTTGTATACCCAGCATTTCCGTCATAGATATTAACAATTTTTATTGTTTATAAAGAAATAAGAACAACGGCTTGTTGTTTACAAGTTTTTCTCATCATTTGGTCTAGAATTTTGACCATGAAAAAATACACAAGATCCGCCCCTTGCATACCAAGCATTTCTGTCATAGATATTGACCAGTTTGATTGTTTATCAAGAAAACCAATACACAATACTAAATGAATGCAGAGTCTGCGAGATAAACCCGCTCTCTTAGTTGTTAATGTCTTCATTTCGACCTATTACAAGTCACAATTTATATTTAAAAAGAAAAAATAATTTTTCCGTGAAATATGCCAAAAATCCCGCATCATAAATTCAGTTGTTCCTAGATATTTATATACAACAATTGTGCAACCTAATCAGTTCAGATATAATTTTGGGAATGATATATATCCAATTTACGATTATTTCATCATTTAGTATGTATATATAATAAGTAAACAGACCCGCGGCTTGAACAATTGTATTTTACATATTGATAATGAACCACTACACGATATTCAATACCCAAAGAGTCTGAGATATTAATTTGTTGCGTAAGCGTTAATGTCTTCAATTCGATCTGTTAGAAATGAAATTTTGTATTTAAATTGAAACCATAATTTATCCGTAAAATACGCGTAATAGTAAATAGAAAAAAAGTAAACAAAACCCGTGACCAGATATCATGCATATACATCGTGTGTGATTCATTCAAGACAATAATTTAATGAAATCTAACAATTAATGACATGATCAGCTTGTAGTTTAAAATTGATTCCCATTATATATATTCATTAATTAGGACGTGTAGTCAACATATTCTCATTCCATAAACAAACCCCGCTACCGGAGAACCATACATTTTCTGACCTTAATTATATTGAACATCTTTACGATTTTAAAACAAATCCAAACGTTATTTGATTATTCATAGATCCAAACATATCTTAAAGTCTTTGGGGACGGTATTTTGAATACTTTAAAATCAAATATTCTGTGCAAGTCAGAGAATAAAATGTCCGTAGAAAAGTAAACAAAACCCGTGACCAGATACCATGCATGTACATCGTGTGTTATTCTTAAGTCTAAAATGTTGACTATGAAAAAGTACACAAGATCCACCCCTTGCATACCCAGCATTTCCGTCATAGATATTGACAATTGTTATTGTTTATAAAGAAATAAGAACAACGGCTTGTTGTTTACAAGTTTTCTCATCATTTGGTCTAGAATTTTGACCATGAAAAAATACACAAGATCCGCCCCTTGCATACCAAGCATTTCTGTCATAGATATTGACCAGTTTGATTGTTTATCAAGAAAACCAATACACAATACTAAATGAATGCAGAGTCTGCGAGATAAACCTGATTTCTAAGTTGTTATTTTCTTCATTTCGACCTATTACAAGTCACAATTTATATTTAAAAAGAAAAAATATTTTTTTCCGTGAAATACGCCAAAAATCCCGCATCATAAATTCAGTTGTTCCTAGATATTTATATACAACAATTGTGCAACCTAATCAGTTCAGATATAATTTTGGGAATGATATATATCCAATTTACGATTATTTCATCATTTAGTATGTCTATATAATAAGTAAACAGACCCGCGGCTTGAACACATGTATTTTACAAATTGATAATGAACCACTACACGATATTCAATACACAAAGAGTCCGAGATATTAATTTGTCGTGTAAGCGTTAATGTCTTCAATTCGATCTGTTAGAAATCAAATTTTGCATTTAAATTGAAACAATAATTTATCCGTAAAAGACGCGTACTAGTAAATAGAAAAGTAAACAAAACCCGTGACCAGATATCATGCATGTACATCGTGTGTAATCATCTAAAGTCTAAAATGTTGACTATGAAAAAGTACACAAGATCCACCCCTTGCATACACAGCATTTCCCTCATAGATATTGACAATTTTTAATGTTTATAAAGAAATAAGAACAACGGCTTGTTGTTTTCAAGTTTTTCTCATCATTTGGTCTAGAATTTTGACCATGAAAAAATACACAAGATCCGCCCCTTGCATACCAAGCATTTCTGTCATAGATATTGACCAGTTTGATTGTTTATCAAGAAAACCAATACACAATACTAAATGAATGCAGAGTCTGCGAGATAAACCCGCTCTCTTAGTTGTTAATTTCTTCATTTCGACCTATTACAAGTCACAATTTATATTTAAAAAGAAAAAATGATTTTTCCGTGAAATATGCCAAAAATCCCGCATCATAAATTCAGTTGTTCCTAGATATTTATATACAACAATTGTGCAACCTAATCAGTTCAGATATAATTTTGGGAATGATATATATCCAATTTACGATTATTTCAACATTAAGTATGTCTATATGATAAGTAAACAGACCTGCGGCTTGAACACATGTATTTTACACATTGATAATGAACCAATACACGATATTCAATACACAAAGAGTCTGAGATATTAATTTGTTGGGTAAACGTTAATGTCTTCAATTCGATCTGTTAGAAATCAAATTTTGTATTTAAATTGAAACCATAATTTATCCGTAAAATACGCGTAATAGTAAATAGAAAAGTAAACAAAACCCGTGACCAAATATCATGCATATACATCGTGTGTGATTCATTCAAGACAATAATTTAATGAAATATAACAATTAAAGACATGATCATCTTGTAGTATGAAATTGATTCCCATCATATGTGTTCATTAACTAGGGCGTGTAGTCAACATATTCTCATTCCATAAACAAACCCCGCTACCGGAGAACCATACATTTTCTGACCTTAATTATATTGAGCATCTTAACGATTTTAAAACGAATCCAAACGTTATTTGATTATTCATAGATCCAAACATATCTTAAAGTCTTTGGGGACGGTATTTTGAATACTTTAAAATCAAATATTCTGTGCAAGTCAGAGAATAAAATGTCCGTAGAAAAGTAAACAAAACCCGTGACCAGATACCATGCATGTACATCGTGTGTTATTCTTAAGTCTAAAATGTTGACTATGAAAAAGTACACAAGATCCACCCCTTGCATACCCAGCATTTCCGTCATAGATATTGACAATTTTTATTGTTTATAAAGAAATAAGAACAACGGCTTGTTGTTTACAAGTTTTTCTCATCATTTGGTCTAGAATTTTGACCATGAAAAAATACACAAGATCCGCCCCTTGCATACCAAGCATTTCTGTCATAGATATTGACCAGTTTGATTGTTTATCAAGAAAACCAATACACAATACTAAATGAATGCAGAGTCTGCGAGATAAACCTGATTTCTAAGTTGTTATTTTCTTCATTTCGACCTATTACAAGTCACAATTTATATTTAAAAAGAAAAAATAATTTTTCCGTGAAATACGCCAAAAATCCCGCATCATAAATTCAGTTGTTCCTAGATATTTATATACAACAATTGTGCAACTTAATCAGTTCAGATATAATTTTGGGAATGATATATATCCAATTTACGATTATTTCATCATTTAGTATGTCTATATAATAAGTAAACAGACCCGCGGCTTGAACACATGTATTTTACATATTGATAATGAACCACTACACGATATTCAATACACAAAGAGTCCGAGATATTAATTTGTCGTGTAAGCGTTAATGTCTTCAATTCGATCTGTTAGAAATCAAATTTTGCATTTAAATTGAAACAATAATTTATCCGCAAAAGACGCGTACTAGTAAATAGAAAAGTAAACAAAACCCGTGACCAGATATCATGCATGTACATCGTGTGTAATCATCTAAAGTCTAAAATGTTGACTATGAAAAAGTACACAAGATCCACCCCTTGCATACCCAGCATTTCCGTCAAAGATATTGACAATTTTTAATGTTTATAAAGAAATAAGAACAACGGCTTGTTGTTTACAATTTTTTCTCATCATTTGGTCTAGAATTTTGACCATGAAAAAATACACAAGATCCGCCCCTTGCATACCAAGCATTTCTGTCATAGATATTGACCAGTTTGATTGTTTATCAAGAAAACCAATACACAATACTAAATGAATGCAGAGTCTGCGAGATAAACCTGATTTCTAAGTTGTTATTTTCTTCATTTCGACCTATTACAAGTCACAATTTATATTTAAAAAGAAAAAATAATTTTTCCGTGAAATACGCCAAAAATCCCGCATCATAAATTCAGTTGTTCCTAGATATTTATATACAACAATTGTGCAACCTAATCAGTTCAGATATAATTTTGGGAATGCTATATATACAATTTACAATTATTTCATCATTTAATATGTCTATATAATAAGTAAACAGACCCGCGGCTTGAACACATGTATTTTACATATTGATAATGAACCACTACACGATATTCAATACACAAAGAGTCCGATATATTAATTTGTCGTGTAAGCGTTAATGTCTTCAATTCGATCTGTTAGAAATCAAATTTTGCATTTAAATTGAAACAATAATTTATCCGCAAAAGACGCGTACTAGTAAATAGAAAAGTAAACAAAACCCGTGACCAGATATCATGCATGTACATCGTGTGTAATCATCTAAAGTCTAAAATGTTGACTATGAAAAAGTACACAAGATCCACCCCTTGCATACCCAGCATTTCCGTCATAGATATTGACAATTTTTAATGTTTATAAAGAAATAAGAACAACGGCTTGTTGTTTTCAAGTTTTTCTCATCATTTGGTCTAGAATTTTGACCATGAAAAAATACACAAGATCCGCCCCTTGCATACCAAGCATTTCTGTCATAGATATTGACCAGTTTGATTGTTTATCAAGAAAACCAATACACAATACTAAATGAATGCAGAGTCTGCGAGATAAACCCGCTCTCTTAGTTGTTAATTTCTTCATTTCGACCTATTACAAGTCACAATTTATATTTAAAAAGAAAAAATAATTTTTCCGTGAAATATGCCAAAAATCCCGCATCATAAATTCAGTTGTTCCTAGATATTTATATACAACAATTGTGCAACCTAATCAGTTCAGATATAATTTTGGGAATGATATATATCCAATTTACGATTATTTCATCATTTAGTATGTATATATAATAAGTAAACAGACCCGCGGCTTGAACAATTGTATTTTACATATTGATAATGAACCACTACACGATATTCAATACCCAAAGAGTCTGAGATATTAATTTGTTGCGTAAGCGTTAATGTCTTCAATTCGATCTGTTAGAAATGAAATTTTGTATTTAAATTGAAACCATAATTTATCCGTAAAATACGCGTAATAGTAAATAGAAAAAAAGTAAACAAAACCCGTGACCAGATATCATGCATATACATCGTGTGTGATTCATTCAAGACAATAATTTAATGAAATCTAACAATTAATGACATGATCAGCTTGTAGTTTAAAATTGATTCCCATTATATATATTCATTAATTAGGACGTGTAGTCAACATATTCTCATTCCATAAACAAACCCCGCTACCGGAGAACCATACATTTTCTGACCTTAATTATATTGAACATCTTTACGATTTTAAAACAAATCCAAACGTTATTTGATTATTCATAGATCCAAACATATCTTAAAGTCTTTGGGGACGGTATTTTGAATACTTTAAAATCAAATATTCTGTGCAAGTCAGAGAATAAAATGTCCGTAGAAAAGTAAACAAAACCCGTGACCAGATACCATGCATGTACATCGTGTGTTATTCTTAAGTCTAAAATGTTGACTATGAAAAAGTACACAAGATCCACCCCTTGCATACCCAGCATTTCCGTCATAGATATTGACAATTGTTATTGTTTATAAAGAAATAAGAACAACGGCTTGTTGTTTACAAGTTTTCTCATCATTTGGTCTAGAATTTTGACCATGAAAAAATACACAAGATCCGCCCCTTGCATACCAAGCATTTCTGTCATAGATATTGACCAGTTTGATTGTTTATCAAGAAAACCAATACACAATACTAAATGAATGCAGAGTCTGCGAGATAAACCTGATTTCTAAGTTGTTATTTTCTTCATTTCGACCTATTACAAGTCACAATTTATATTTAAAAAGAAAAAATATTTTTTTCCGTGAAATACGCCAAAAATCCCGCATCATAAATTCAGTTGTTCCTAGATATTTATATACAACAATTGTGCAACCTAATCAGTTCAGATATAATTTTGGGAATGATATATATCCAATTTACGATTATTTCATCATTTAGTATGTCTATATAATAAGTAAACAGACCCGCGGCTTGAACACATGTATTTTACAAATTGATAATGAACCACTACACGATATTCAATACACAAAGAGTCCGAGATATTAATTTGTCGTGTAAGCGTTAATGTCTTCAATTCGATCTGTTAGAAATCAAATTTTGCATTTAAATTGAAACAATAATTTATCCGTAAAAGACGCGTACTAGTAAATAGAAAAGTAAACAAAACCCGTGACCAGATATCATGCATGTACATCGTGTGTAATCATCTAAAGTCTAAAATGTAGACTATGAAAAAGTACACAAGATCCACCCCTTGCATACACAGCATTTCCCTCATAGATATTGACAATTTTTAATGTTTATAAAGAAATAAGAACAACGGCTTGTTGTTTTCAAGTTTTTCTCATCATTTGGTCTAGAATTTTGACCATGAAAAAATACACAAGATCCGCCCCTTGCATACCAAGCATTTCTGTCATAGATATTGACCAGTTTGATTGTTTATCAAGAAAACCAATACACAATACTAAATGAATGCAGAGTCTGCGAGATAAACCCGCTCTCTTAGTTGTTAATTTCTTCATTTCGACCTATTACAAGTCACAATTTATATTTAAAAAGAAAAAATGATTTTTCCGTGAAATATGCCAAAAATCCCGCATCATAAATTCAGTTGTTCCTAGATATTTATATACAACAATTGTGCAACCTAATCAGTTCAGATATAATTTTGGGAATGATATATATCCAATTTACGATTATTTCAACATTAAGTATGTCTATATGATAAGTAAACAGACCTGCGGCTTGAACACATGTATTTTACACATTGATAATGAACCAATACACGATATTCAATACACAAAGAGTCTGAGATATTAATTTGTTGGGTAAACGTTAATGTCTTCAATTCGATCTGTTAGAAATCAAATTTTGTATTTAAATTGAAACCATAATTTATCCGTAAAATACGCGTAATAGTAAATAGAAAAGTAAACAAAACCCGTGACCAAATATCATGCATATACATCGTGTGTGATTCATTCAAGACAATAATTTAATGAAATATAACAATTAAAGACATGATCATCTTGTAGTATGAAATTGATTCCCATCATATGTGTTCATTAACTAGGGCGTGTAGTCAACATATTCTCATTCCATAAACAAACCCCGCTACCGGAGAACCATACATTTTCTGACCTTAATTATATTGAGCATCTTAACGATTTTAAAACGAATCCAAACGTTATTTGATTATTCATAGATCCAAACATATCTTAAAGTCTTTGGGGACGGTATTTTGAATACTTTAAAATCAAATATTCTGTGCAAGTCAGAGAATAAAATGTCCGTAGAAAAGTAAACAAAACCCGTGACCAGATACCATGCATGTACATCGTGTGTTATTCTTAAGTCTAAAATGTTGACTATGAAAAAGTACACAAGATCCACCCCTTGCATACCCAGCATTTCCGTCATAGATATTGACAATTTTTATTGTTTATAAAGAAATAAGAACAACGGCTTGTTGTTTACAAGTTTTTCTCATCATTTGGTCTAGAATTTTGACCATGAAAAAATACACAAGATCCGCCCCTTGCATACCAAGCATTTCTGTCATAGATATTGACCAGTTTGATTGTTTATCAAGAAAACCAATACACAATACTAAATGAATGCAGAGTCTGCGAGATAAACCTGATTTCTAAGTTGTTATTTTCTTCATTTCGACCTATTACAAGTCACAATTTATATTTAAAAAGAAAAAATAATTTTTCCGTGAAATACGCCAAAAATCCCGCATCATAAATTCAGTTGTTCCTAGATATTTATATACAACAATTGTGCAACTTAATCAGTTCAGATATAATTTTGGGAATGATATATATCCAATTTACGATTATTTCATCATTTAGTATGTCTATATAATAAGTAAACAGACCCGCGGCTTGAACACATGTATTTTACATATTGATAATGAACCACTACACGATATTCAATACACAAAGAGTCCGAGATATTAATTTGTCGTGTAAGCGTTAATGTCTTCAATTCGATCTGTTAGAAATCAAATTTTGCATTTAAATTGAAACAATAATTTATCCGCAAAAGACGCGTACTAGTAAATAGAAAAGTAAACAAAACCCGTGACCAGATATCATGCATGTACATCGTGTGTAATCATCTAAAGTCTAAAATGTTGACTATGAAAAAGTACACAAGATCCACCCCTTGCATACCCAGCATTTCCGTCAAAGATATTGACAATTTTTAATGTTTATAAAGAAATAAGAACAACGGCTTGTTGTTTACAATTTTTTCTCATCATTTGGTCTAGAATTTTGACCATGAAAAAATACACAAGATCCGCCCCTTGCATACCAAGCATTTCTGTCATAGATATTGACCAGTTTGATTGTTTATCAAGAAAACCAATACACAATACTAAATGAATGCAGAGTCTGCGAGATAAACCTGATTTCTAAGTTGTTATTTTCTTCATTTCGACCTATTACAAGTCACAATTTATATTTAAAAAGAAAAAATAATTTTTCCGTGAAATACGCCAAAAATCCCGCATCATAAATTCAGTTGTTCCTAGATATTTATATACAACAATTGTGCAACCTAATCAGTTCAGATATAATTTTGGGAATGCTATATATACAATTTACGATTATTTCATCATTTAATATGTCTATATATTAAGTAAACAGACCCGCGGCTTGAACACATGTATTTTACATATTGATAATGAACCACTACACGATATTCAATACACAAAGAGTCCGATATATTAATTTGTCGTGTAAGCGTTAATGTCTTCAATTCGATCTGTTAGAAATCAAATTTTGCATTTAAATTGAAACAATAATTTATCCGCAAAAGACGCGTACTAGTAAATAGAAAAGTAAACAAAACCCGTGACCAGATATCATGCATGTACATCGTGTGTAATCATCTAAAGTCTAAAATGTTGACTATGAAAAAGTACACAAGATCCACCCCTTGCATACCCAGCATTTCCGTCATAGATATTGACAATTTTTAATGTTTATAAAGAAATAAGAACAACGGCTTGTTGTTTTCAAGTTTTTCTCATCATTTGGTCTAGAATTTTGACCATGAAAAAATACACAAGATCCGCCCCTTGCATACCAAGCATTTCTGTCATAGATATTGACCAGTTTGATTGTTTATCAAGAAAACCAATACACAATACTAAATGAATGCAGAGTCTGCGAGATAAACCCGCTCTCTTAGTTGTTAATTTCTTCATTTCGACCTATTACAAGTCACAATTTATATTTAAAAAGAAAAAATAATTTTTCCGTGAAATATGCCAAAAATCCCGCATCATAAATTCAGTTGTTCCTAGATATTTATATACAACAATTGTGCAACCTAATCAGTTCAGATATAATTTTGGGAATGATATATATCCAATTTACGATTATTTCATCATTTAGTATGTATATATAATAAGTAAACAGACCCGCGGCTTCAACAATTGTATTTTACATATTGATAATGAACCACTACACGATATTCAATACCCAAAGAGTCTGAGATATTAATTTGTTGCGTAAGCGTTAATGTCTTCAATTCGATCTGTTAGAAATGAAATTTTGTATTTAAATTGAAACCATAATTTATCCGTAAAATACGCGTAATAGTAAATAGAAAAAAAGTAAACAAAACCCGTGACCAGATATCATGCATATACATCGTGTGTGATTCATTCAAGACAATAATTTAATGAAATCTAACAATTAATGACATGATCAGCTTGTAGTTTAAAATTGATTCCCATTATATATATTCATTAATTAGGACGTGTAGTCAACATATTCTCATTCCATAAACAAACCCCGCTACCGGAGAACCATACATTTTCTGACCTTAATTATATTGACCATCTTTACGATTTTAAAACAAATCCAAACGTTATTTGATTATTCATAGATCCAAACATATCTTAAAGTCTTTGGGGACGGTATTTTGAATACTTTAAAATCAAATATTCTGTGCAAGTCAGAGAATAAAATGTCCGTAGAAAAGTAAACAAAACCCGTGACCAGATATCATGCATGTACATCGTGTGTAATCATCTAAAGTCTAAAATGTTGACTATGAAAAAGTACACAAGATCCACCCCTTGCATACACAGCATTTCCCTCATAGATATTGACAATTTTTAATGTTTATAAAGAAATAAGAACAACGGCTTGTTGTTTTCAAGTTTTTCTCATCATTTGGTCTAGAATTTTGACCATGAAAAAATACACAAGATCCGCCCCTTGCATACCAAGCATTTCTGTCATAGATATTGACCAGTTTGATTGTTTATCAAGAAAACCAATACACAATACTAAATGAATGCAGAGTCTGCGAGATAAACCCGCTCTCTTAGTTGTTAATTTCTTCATTTCGACCTATTACAAGTCACAATTTATATTAAAAAAGAAAAAATGATTTTTCCGTGAAATATGCCAAAAATCCCGCATCATAAATTCAGTTGTTCCTAGATATTTATATACAACAATTGTGCAACCTAATCAGTTCAGATATAATTTTGGGAATGATATATATCCAATTTACGATTATTTCAACATTAAGTATGTCTATATGATAAGTAAACAGACCTGCGGCTTGAACACATGTATTTTACACATTGATAATGAACCACTACACGATATTCAATACACAAAGAGTCTGAGATATTAATTTGTTGTGTAAACGTTAATGTCTTCAATTCGATCTGTTAGAAATCAAATTTTGTATTTAAATTGAAACCATAATTTATCCGTAAAATACGCGTAATAGTAAATAGAAAAGTAAACAAAACCCGTGACCAAATATCATGCATATACATCGTGTGTGATTCATTCAAGACAATAATTTAATGAAATATAACAATTAAAGACATGATCATCTTGTAGTATGAAATTGATTCCCATCATATGTGTTCATTAACTAGGGCGTGTAGTCAACATATTCTCATTCCATAAACAAACCCCGCTACCGGAGAACCATACATTTTCTGACCTTAATTATATTGAGCATCTTAACGATTTTAAAACGAATCCAAACGTTATTTGATTATTCATAGATCCAAACATATCTTAAAGTCTTTGGGGACGGTATTTTGAATACTTTAAAATCAAATATTCTGTGCAAGTCAGAGAATAAAATGTCCGTAGAAAAGTAAACAAAACCCGTGATTAGATACCATGCATGTACATCGTGTGTTATTCTTAAGTCTAAAATGTTGACTATGAAAAAGTACACAAGATCCACCCCTTGCATACCCAGGATTTCCGTCATAGATATTGACAATTGTTATTGTTTATAAAGAAATAAGAACAACGGCTTGTTGTTTACAAGTTTTCTCATCATTTGGTCTAGAATTTTGACCATGAAAAAATACACAAGATCCGCCCCTTGCATACCAAGCATTTCTGTCATAGATATTGACCAGTTTGATTGTTTATCAAGAAAACCAATACACAATACTAAATGAATGCAGAGTCTGCGAGATAAACCTGATTTCTAAGTTGTTATTTTCTTCATTTCGACCTATTACAAGTCACAATTTATATTTAAAAAGAAAAAATAATTTTTCCGTGAAATACGCCAAAAATCCCGCATCATAAATTCAGTTGTTCCTAGATATTTATATACAACAATTGTGCAACCTAATCAGTTCAGATATAATTTTGGGAATGATATATATCCAATTTACGATTATTTCATCATTTAGTATGTATATATAATAAATAAACAGACCCGCGGCTTGAACAATTGTATTTTACATATTGATAATGAACCACTACACGATATTCAATACACAAAGAGTCCGATATATTAATTTGTTGTGTAAGCGTTAATGTCTTCAATTCGATCTGTTAGAAATCAAATTTTGTATTTAAATTGAAACCATAATTTATCCGTAAAATACGCGTAATAGTAAATAGAAAAGTAAACAAAACCCGTGACCAGATATCATGCATATACATCGTGTGTGATTCATTCAAGACAATAATTTAATGAAATAAAACAATTAAAGACATGATCATCTTGTAGTATGAAATTGATTCCCATTATATGTGTTCATTAATTAGGGCGTGTAGTCAACATATTCTCATTCCATAAACAAACCCCGCTACCGGAGAACCATACATTTTCTGACCTTAATTATATTGAGCATCTTAACGATTTTAAAACGAATCCAAACGTTATTTGATTATTCATAGATCCAAACATATCTTAAAGTCTTTGGGGACGGTATTTTGAATACTTTAAAATCAAATATTCTGTGCAAGTCAGAGAATAAAATGTCCGTAGAAAAGTAAACAAAACCCGTGACCAGATACCATGCATGTACATCGTGTGTTATTCTTAAGTCTAAAATGTTGACTATGAAAAAGTACACAAGATCCACCCCTTGTATACCCAGCATTTCCGTCATAGATATTGACAATTTTTATTGTTTATAAAGAAATAAGAACAACGGCTTGTTGTTTACAAGTTTTTCTCATCATTTGGTCTAGAATTTTGACCATGAAAAAATACACAAGATCCGCCCCTTGCATACCAAGCATTTCTGTCATAGATATTGACCAGTTTGATTGTTTATCTAGAAAACCAATACACAATACTAAATGAATGCAGAGTCTGCGAGATAAACCTGATTTCTAAGTTGTTATTTTCTTCATTTCGACCTATTACAAGTCACAATTTATATTTAAAAAGAAAAAATAATTTTTCCGTGAAATATGCCAAAAATCCCGCATCATAAATTCAGTTGTTCCTAGATATTTATATACAACAATTGTGCAACTTAATCAGTTCAGATATAATTTTGGGAATGATACATATCCAATTTACGATTATTTCATCATTTAGTATGTATATATAATAAGTAAACAGACCCGCGGCTTGAACACATGTATTTTACATATTGATAATGAACCACTACACGATATTCAATACACAAAGAGTCCGATATATTAATTTGTCGTGTAAGCGTTAATGTCTTCAATTCGATCTGTTAGAAATCAAATTTTGCATTTAAATTGAAACAATAATTTATCCGTAAACGACGCGTACTAGTAAATAGAAAAGTAAACAAAACCCGTGACCAGATATCATGCATGTACATCGTGTGTAATCATCTAAAGTCTAAAATGTTGACTATGAAAAAGTACACAAGATCCACCCCTTGCATACCCAGCATTTCCCTCATAGATATTGACAATTTTTAATGTTTATAAACAATAAGAACAACGGCTTGTTGTTTTCAAGTTTTTCTCATCATTTGGTCTAGAATTTTGACCATGAAAAAATACACAAGATCCGCCCCTTGCATACCAAGCATTTCTGTCATAGATATTGACCAGTTTGATTGTTTAACAAGAAAACCAATACACAATACTAAATGAATGCAGAGTCTGCGAGATAAACCCGCTCTCTTAGTTGTTAATTTCTTCATTTCGACCTATTACAAGTCACAATTTATATTTAAAAAGAAAAAATAATTTTTCCGTGAAATATGCCAAAAATCCCGCATCATAAATTCAGTTGTTCCTAGATATTTATATACAACAATTGTGCAACCTAATCAGTTCAGATATAATTTTGGGAATGATATATATCCAATTTACGATTATTTCATCATTTAGTATGTATATATAATAAGTAAACAGACCCGCGGCTTCAACAATTGTATTTTACATATTGATAATGAACCACTACACGATATTCAATACCCAAAGAGTCTGAGATATTAATTTGTTGCGTAAGCGTTAATGTCTTCAATTCGATCTGTTAGAAATGAAATTTTGTATTTAAATTGAAACCATAATTTATCCGTAAAATACGCGTAATAGTAAATAGAAAAAAAGTAAACAAAATCCGTGACCAGATATCATGCATATACATCGTGTGTGATTCATTCAAGACAATAATTTAATGAAATCTAACAATTAATGACATGATCAGCTTGTAGTTTAAAATTGATTCCCATTATATATATTCATTAATTAGGACGTGTAGTCAACATATTCTCATTCCATAAACAAACCCCGCTACCGGAGAACCATACATTTTCTGACCTTAATTATATTGACCATCTTTACGATTTTAAAACAAATCCAAACGTTATTTGATTATTCATAGATCCAAACATATCTTAAAGTCTTTGGGGACGGTATTTTGAATACTTTAAAATCAAATATTCTGTGCAAGTCAGAGAATAAAATGTCCGTAGAAAAGTAAACAAAACCCGTGACCAGATACCATGCATGTACATCGTGTGTTATTCTTAAGTCTTAAATGTTGACTATGAAAAAGTACACAAGATCCACCCCTTGCATACCCAGCATTTCCGTCATAGATATTGACAATTGTTATTGTTTATAAAGAAATAAGAACAACGGCTTTTTGTTTACAAGTTTTCTCATCATTTGGTCTAGAATTTTGACCATGAAAAAATACACAAGATCCGCCCCTTGCGCATACCAAGCATTTCTGTCATAGATATTGACCAGTTTGATTGTTTATCAAGAAAACCAATACACAATACTAAATGAATGCAGAGTCTGCGAGATAAACCTGATTTCTAAATTGTTATTTTCTTCATTTCGACCTATTACAAGTCACAATTTATATTTAAAAAGAAAAAATATTTTTTCCGTGAAGTACGCCAAAATCCCGCATCATAAATTCAGTTGTTCCTAGATATTTATATACAACAATTGTGCAACCTAATCAGTTCAGATATAATTTTGGGAATGATATATATCCAATTTACGATTATTTCATCATTTAGTATGTATATATAATAAGTAAACAGACCCGCGGCTTGAACAATTGTATTTTACATATTGATAATGAACCACTACACGATATTCAATACCCAAAGAGTCTGAGATATTAATTTGTTGTGTAAACGTTAATGTCTTCAATTCGATCTGTTAGAAATCAAATTTTGTATTTAAATTGAAACCATAATTTATCCGTAAAATACGCGTAATAGTAAATAGAAAAGTAAACAAAACCCGTGACCAAATATCATGCATATACATCGTGTGTGATTCATTCAAGACAATAATTTAATGAAATATAACAATTAAAGACATGATCATCTTGTAGTATGAAATTGATTCCCATCATATGTGTTCATTAACTAGGGCGTGTAGTCAACATATTCTCATTCCATAAACAAACCCCGCTACCGGAGAACCATACATTTTCTGACCTTAATTATATTGAGCATCTTAACGATTTTAAAACGAATCCAAACGTTATTTGATTATTCATAGATCCAAACATATCTTAAAGTCTTTGGGGACGGTATTTTGAATACTTTAAAATCAAATATTCTGTGCAAGTCAGAGAATAAAATGTCCGTAGAAAAGTAAACAAAACCCGTGATTAGATACCATGCATGTACATCGTGTGTTATTCTTAAGTCTAAAATGTTGACTATGAAAAAGTACACAAGATCCACCCCTTGCATACCCAGGATTTCCGTCATAGATATTGACAATTGTTATTGTTTATAAAGAAATAAGAACAACGGCTTGTTGTTTACAAGTTTTCTCATCATTTGGTCTAGAATTTTGACCATGAAAAAATACACAAGATCCGCCCCTTGCATACCAAGCATTTCTGTCATAGATATTGACCAGTTTGATTGTTTATCAAGAAAACCAATACACAATACTAAATGAATGCAGAGTCTGCGAGATAAACCTGATTTCTAAGTTGTTATTTTCTTCATTTCGACCTATTACAAGTCACAATTTATATTTAAAAAGAAAAAATAATTTTTCCGTGAAATACGCCAAAAATCCCGCATCATAAATTCAGTTGTTCCTAGATATTTATATACAACAATTGTGCAACCTAATCAGTTCAGATATAATTTTGGGAATGATATATATCCAATTTACGATTATTTCATCATTTAGTATGTATATATAATAAATAAACAGACCCGCGGCTTGAACAATTGTATTTTACATATTGATAATGAACCACTACACGATATTCAATACACAAAGAGTCCGATATATTAATTTGTTGTGTAAGCGTTAATGTCTTCAATTCGATCTGTTAGAAATCAAATTTTGTATTTAAATTGAAACCATAATTTATCCGTAAAATACGCGTAATAGTAAATAGAAAAGTAAACAAAACCCGTGACCAGATATCATGCATATACATCGTGTGTGATTCATTCAAGACAATAATTTAATGAAATAAAACAATTAAAGACATGATCATCTTGTAGTATGAAATTGATTCCCATTATATGTGTTCATTAATTAGGGCGTGTAGTCAACATATTCTCATTCCATAAACAAACCCCGCTACCGGAGAACCATACATTTTCTGACCTTAATTATATTGAGCATCTTAACGATTTTAAAACGAATCCAAACGTTATTTGATTATTCATAGATCCAAACATATCTTAAAGTCTTTGGGGACGGTATTTTGAATACTTTAAAATCAAATATTCTGTGCAAGTCAGAGAATAAAATGTCCGTAGAAAAGTAAACAAAACCCGTGACCAGATACCATGCATGTACATCGTGTGTTATTCTTAAGTCTAAAATGTTGACTATGAAAAAGTACACAAGATCCACCCCTTGTATACCCAGCATTTCCGTCATAGATATTGACAATTTTTATTGTTTATAAAGAAATAAGAACAACGGCTTGTTGTTTACAAGTTTTTCTCATCATTTGGTCTAGAATTTTGACCATGAAAAAATACACAAGATCCGCCCCTTGCATACCAAGCATTTCTGTCATAGATATTGACCAGTTTGATTGTTTATCTAGAAAACCAATACACAATACTAAATGAATGCAGAGTCTGCGAGATAAACCTGATTTCTAAGTTGTTATTTTCTTCATTTCGACCTATTACAAGTCACAATTTATATTTAAAAAGAAAAAATAATTTTTCCGTGAAATATGCCAAAAATCCCGCATCATAAATTCAGTTGTTCCTAGATATTTATATACAACAATTGTGCAACTTAATCAGTTCAGATATAATTTTGGGAATGATACATATCCAATTTACGATTATTTCATCATTTAGTATGTATATATAATAAGTAAACAGACCCGCGGCTTGAACACATGTATTTTACATATTGATAATGAACCACTACACGATATTCAATACACAAAGAGTCCGATATATTAATTTGTCGTGTAAGCGTTAATGTCTTCAATTCGATCTGTTAGAAATCAAATTTTGCATTTAAATTGAAACAATAATTTATCCGTAAACGACGCGTACTAGTAAATAGAAAAGTAAACAAAACCCGTGACCAGATATCATGCATGTACATCGTGTGTAATCATCTAAAGTCTAAAATGTTGACTATGAAAAAGTACACAAGATCCACCCCTTGCATACCCAGCATTTCCCTCATAGATATTGACAATTTTTAATGTTTATAAACAATAAGAACAACGGCTTGTTGTTTTCAAGTTTTTCTCATCATTTGGTCTAGAATTTTGACCATGAAAAAATACACAAGATCCGCCCCTTGCATACCAAGCATTTCTGTCATAGATATTGACCAGTTTGATTGTTTAACAAGAAAACCAATACACAATACTAAATGAATGCAGAGTCTGCGAGATAAACCCGCTCTCTTAGTTGTTAATTTCTTCATTTCGACCTATTACAAGTCACAATTTATATTTAAAAAGAAAAAATAATTTTTCCGTGAAATATGCCAAAAATCCCGCATCATAAATTCAGTTGTTCCTAGATATTTATATACAACAATTGTGCAACCTAATCAGTTCAGATATAATTTTGGGAATGATATATATCCAATTTACGATTATTTCATCATTTAGTATGTATATATAATAAGTAAACAGACCCGCGGCTTCAACAATTGTATTTTACATATTGATAATGAACCACTACACGATATTCAATACCCAAAGAGTCTGAGATATTAATTTGTTGCGTAAGCGTTAATGTCTTCAATTCGATCTGTTAGAAATGAAATTTTGTATTTAAATTGAAACCATAATTTATCCGTAAAATACGCGTAATAGTAAATAGAAAAAAAGTAAACAAAATCCGTGACCAGATATCATGCATATACATCGTGTGTGATTCATTCAAGACAATAATTTAATGAAATCTAACAATTAATGACATGATCAGCTTGTAGTTTAAAATTGATTCCCATTATATATATTCATTAATTAGGACGTGTAGTCAACATATTCTCATTCCATAAACAAACCCCGCTACCGGAGAACCATACATTTTCTGACCTTAATTATATTGACCATCTTTACGATTTTAAAACAAATCCAAACGTTATTTGATTATTCATAGATCCAAACATATCTTAAAGTCTTTGGGGACGGTATTTTGAATACTTTAAAATCAAATATTCTGTGCAAGTCAGAGAATAAAATGTCCGTAGAAAAGTAAACAAAACCCGTGACCAGATACCATGCATGTACATCGTGTGTTATTCTTAAGTCTTAAATGTTGACTATGAAAAAGTACACAAGATCCACCCCTTGCATACCCAGCATTTCCGTCATAGATATTGACAATTGTTATTGTTTATAAAGAAATAAGAACAACGGCTTTTTGTTTACAAGTTTTCTCATCATTTGGTCTAGAATTTTGACCATGAAAAAATACACAAGATCCGCCCCTTGCGCATACCAAGCATTTCTGTCATAGATATTGACCAGTTTGATTGTTTATCAAGAAAACCAATACACAATACTAAATGAATGCAGAGTCTGCGAGATAAACCTGATTTCTAAATTGTTATTTTCTTCATTTCGACCTATTACAAGTCACAATTTATATTTAAAAAGAAAAAATATTTTTTCCGTGAAGTACGCCAAAATCCCGCATCATAAATTCAGTTGTTCCTAGATATTTATATACAACAATTGTGCAACCTAATCAGTTCAGATATAATTTTGGGAATGATATATATCCAATTTACGATTATTTCATCATTTAGTATGTATATATAATAAGTAAACAGACCCGCGGCTTGAACAATTGTATTTTACATATTGATAATGAACCACTACACGATATTCAATACCCAAAGAGTCTGAGATATTAATTTGTTGCGTAAGCGTTAATGTCTTCAATTCGATCTGTTAGAAATGAAATTTTGTATTTAAATTGAAACCATAATTTATCCGTAAAATACGCGTAATAGTAAATAGAAAAAAAGTAAACAAAACCCGTGACCAGATATCATGCATATACATCGTGTGTGATTCATTCAAGACAATAATTTAATGAAATCTAACAATTAATGACATGATCAGCTTGTAGTTTAAAATTGATTCCCATTATATATATTCATTAATTAGGACGTGTAGTCAACATATTCTCATTCCATAAACAAACCCCGCTACCGGAGAACCATACATTTTCTGACCTTAATTATATTGACCATCTTTACGATTTTAAAACAAATCCAAACGTTATTTGATTATTCATAGATCCAAACATATCTTAAAGTCTTTGGGGACGGTATTTTGAATACTTTAAAATCAAATATTCTGTGCAAGTCAGAGAATAAAATGTCCGTAGAAAAGTAAACAAAACCCGTGACCAGATACCATGCATGTACATCGTATGTTATTCTTAAGTCTTAAATGTTGACTATGAAAAAGTACACAAGATCCACCCCTTGCATACCCAGCATTTCCGTCATAGATATTGACAATTGTTATTGTTTATAAAGAAATAAGAACAACGGCTTTTTGTTTACAAGTTTTCTCATCATTTGGTCTAGAATTTTGACCATGAAAAAATACACAAGATCCGCCCCTTGCGCATACCAAGCATTTCTGTCATAGATATTGACCAGTTTGATTGTTTATCAAGAAAACCAATACACAATACTAAATGAATGCAGAGTCTGCGAGATAAACCTGATTTCTAAATTGTTATTTTCTTCATTTCGACCTATTACAAGTCACAATTTATATTTAAAAAGAAAAAATATTTTTTCCGTGAAGTACGCCAAAATCCCGCATCATAAATTCAGTTGTTCCTAGATATTTATATACAACAATTGTGCAACTTAATCAGTTCAGATATAATTTTGGGAATGATATATATCCAATTTACGATTATTCATCATTTAGTATGTCTATATAATAAGTAAACAGACCCGCGGCTTGAACACATGTATTTTACATATTGATAATGAACCACTACACGATATTCAATACACAAAGAGTCCGAGATATTAATTTGTCGTGTAAGCGTTAATGTCTTCAATTCGATCTGTTAGAAATCAAATTTTGCATTTAAATTGAAACAATAATTTATCCGCAAAAGACGCGTACTAGTAAATAGAAAAGTAAACAAAACCCGTGACCAGATATCATGCATGTACATCGTGTGTAATCATCTAAAGTCTAAAATGTTGACTATGAAAAAGTACACAAGATCCACCCCTTGCATACCCAGCATTTCCGTCATAGATATTGACAATTTTTAATGTTTATAAAGAAATAAGAACAACGGCTTGTTGTTTTCAAGTTTTTCTCATCATTTGGTCTGGAATTTTGACCATGAAAAAATACACAAGATCCGCCCCTTGCATACCAAGCATTTCTGTCATAGATATTGACCAGTTTGATTGTTTATCAAGAAAACCAATACACAATACTAAATGAATGCAGAGTCTGCGAGATAAACCCGCTCTCTTAGTTGTTAATTTCTTCATTTCGACCTATTACAAGTCACAATTTATATTTAAAAAGAAAAAATAATTTTTCCGTGAAATATGCCAAAAATCCCGCATCATAAATTCAGTTGTTCCTAGATATTTATATACAACAATTGTGCAACCTAATCAGTTCAGATATAATTTTGGGAATGATATATATCCAATTTACGATTATTTCATCATTTAGTATGTATATATAATCAGTAAACAGACCCGCGGCTTGAACACATGTATTTTACATATTGATAATGAACCAATACACGATATTCAATACACAAAGAGTCCGAGATATTAATTTGTTGTGTAAGCGTTAATGTCTTCAATTCGATCTGTTAGAAATCAAATTTTGTATTTAAATTGAAACCATAATTTATCCGTAAAATACGCGTAATAGTAAATAGAAAAGTAAACAAAACCCGTGACCAAATATCATGCATATACATCGTGTGTGATTCATTCAAGACAATAATTTAATGAAATATAACAATTAAAGACATGATCATCTTGTAGTATGAAATTGATTCCCATCATATGTGTTCATTAACTAGGGCGTGTAGTCAACATATTCTCATTCCATAAACAAACCCCGCTACCGGAGAACCATACATTTTCTGACCTTAATTATATTGAGCATCTTAACGATTTTAAAACGAATCCAAACGTTATTTGATTATTCATAGATCCAAACATATCTTAAAGTCTTTGGGGACGGTATTTTGAATACTTTAAAATCAAATATTCTGTGCAAGTCAGAGAATAAAATGTCCGTAGAAAAGTAAACAAAACCCGTGACCAGATACCATGCATGTACATCGTGTGTTATTCTTAAGTCTAAAATGTTGACTATGAAAAAGTACACAAGATCCACCCCTTGCATACCCAGCATTTCCGTCATAGATATTGACAATTGTTATTGTTTATAAAGAAATAAGAACAACGGCTTGTTGTTTACAAGTTTTCTCATCATTTGGTCTAGAATTTTGACTATGAAAAATACACAAGATCCGCCCCTTGCATACCAAGCATTTCTGTCATAGATATTGACCAGTTTGATTGTTTATCAAGAAAACCAATACACAATACTAAATGAATGCAGAGTCTGCGAGATAAACCTGATTTCTAAGTTGTTATTTTCTTCATTTCGACCTATTACAAGTCACAATTTATATTTAAAAAGAAAAAATAATTTTTCCGTGAAATACGCCAAAAATCCCGCATCATAAATTCAGTTGTTCCTAGATATTTATATACAACAATTGTGCAACCTAATCAGTTCAGATATAATTTTGGGAATGATATATATCCAATTTACGATTATTTCATCATTTAGTATGTCAATATAATAAGTAAACAGACCCGCGGCTTGAACACATGTATTTTACATATTGATAATGAACCAATACACGATATTCAATACACAAAGAGTCCGATATATTAATTTGTTGTGTAAGCGTTAATGTCTTCAATTCGATCTGTTAGAAATCAAATTTTGTATTTAAATTGAAACCATAATTTATCCGTAAAATACGCGTAATAGTAAATAGAAAAGTAAACAAAACCCGTGACCAAATATCATGCATATACATCGTGTGTGATTCATTCAAGACAATAATTTAATGAAATCTAACAATTAAAGACATGATCATCTTGTAGTATGAAATTGATTCCCATTATATGTGTTCATTAATTAGGGCGTGTAGTCAACATATTCTCATTCCATAAACAAACCCCGCTACCGGAGAACCATACATTTTCTGACCTTAATTATATTGAGCATCTTAACGATTTTAAAACAAATCCAAACGTTATTTGATTATTCATAGATCCAAACATATCTTAAAGTCTTTGGGGACGGTATTTTGAATACTTTAAAATCAAATATTCTGTGCAAGTCAGAGAATAAAATGTCCGTAGAAAAGTAAACAAAACCCGTGACCAGATACCATGCATGTACATCGTGTGTAATCATCTAAAGTCTAAAATGTTGACTATGAAAAAGTACACAAGATCCACCCCTTGTATACCCAGCATTTCCGTCATAGATATTGACAATTTTTATTGTTTATAAAGAAATAAGAACAACGGCTTGTTGTTTACAAGTTTTTCTCATCATTTGGTCTAGAATTTTGACCATGAAAAAATACACAAGATCCGCCCCTTGCATACCAAGCATTTCTGTCATAGATATTGACCAGTTTGATTGTTTATCTAGAAAACCAATACACAATACTAAATGAATGCAGAGTCTGCGAGATAAACCTGATTTCTAAGTTGTTATTTTCTTCATTTCGACCTATTACAAGTCACAATTTATATTTAAAAAGAAAAAATAATTTTTCCGTGAAATACGCCAAAAATCCCGCATCATAAATTCAGTTGTTCCTAGATATTTATATACAACAATTGTGCAACTTAATCAGTTCAGATATAATTTTGGGAATGATATATATCCAATTTACGATTATTCATCATTTAGTATGTCTATATAATAAGTAAACAGACCCGCGGCTTGAACACATGTATTTTACATATTGATAATGAACCACTACACGATATTCAATACACAAAGAGTCCGAGATATTAATTTGTCGTGTAAGCGTTAATGTCTTCAATTCGATCTGTTAGAAATCAAATTTTGCATTTAAATTGAAACAATAATTTATCCGCAAAAGACGCGTACTAGTAAATAGAAAAGTAAACAAAACCCGTGACCAGATATCATGCATGTACATCGTGTGTAATCATCTAAAGTCTAAAATGTTGACTATGAAAAAGTACACAAGATCCACCCCTTGCATACCCAGCATTTCCGTCATAGATATTGACAATTTTTAATGTTTATAAAGAAATAAGAACAACGGCTTGTTGTTTTCAAGTTTTTCTCATCATTTGGTCTAGAATTTTGACCATGAAAAAATACACAAGATCCGCCCCTTGCATACCAAGCATTTCTGTCATAGATATTGACCAGTTTGATTGTTTATCAAGAAAACCAATACACAATACTAAATGAATGCAGAGTCTGCGAGATAAACCCGCTCTCTTAGTTGTTAATTTCTTCATTTCGACCTATTACAAGTCACAATTTATATTTAAAAAGAAAAAATAATTTTTCCGTGAAATATGCCAAAAATCCCGCATCATAAATTCAGTTGTTCCTAGATATTTATATACAACAATTGTGCAACCTAATCAGTTCAGATATAATTTTGGGAATGATATATATCCAATTTACGATTATTTCATCATTTAGTATGTATATATAATAAGTAAACAGACCCGCGGCTTGAACAATTGTATTTTACATATTGATAATGAACCACTACACGATATTCAATACCCAAAGAGTCTGAGATATTAATTTGTTGCGTAAGCGTTAATGTCTTCAATTCGATCTGTTAGAAATGAAATTTTGTATTTAAATTGAAACCATAATTTATCCGTAAAATACGCGTAATAGTAAATAGAAAAAAAGTAAACAAAACCCGTGACCAGATATCATGCATATACATCGTGTGTGATTCATTCAAGACAATAATTTAATGAAATAAAACAATTAAGGACATGATCATCTTGTAGTATGAAATTGATTCCCATTATATGTGTTCATTAATTAGGGCGTGTAGTCAACATATTCTCATTCCATAAACAAACCCCGCTACCGGAGAACCATACATTTTCTGACCTTAATTATATTGAGCATCTTAACGATTTTAAAACGAATCCAAACGTTATTTGATTATTCATAGATCCAAACATATCTTAAAGTCTTTGGGGACGGTATTTTGAATACTTTAAAATCAAATATTCTGTGCAAGTCAGAGAATAAAATGTCCGTAGAAAAGTAAACAAAACCCGTGACCAGATACCATGCATGTACATCGTGTGTTATTCTTAAGTCTAAAATGTTGACTATGAAAAAGTACACAAGATCCACCCCTTGTATACCCAGCATTTCCGTCATAGATATTGACAATTTTTAATGTTTATAAAGAAATAAGAACAACGGCTTGTTGTTTACAAGTTTTTCTCATCATTTGGTCTAGAATTTTGACCATGAAAAAATACACAAGATCCGCCCCTTGCATACCAAGCATTTCTGTCATAGATATTGACCAGTTTGATTGTTTATCTAGAAAACCAATACACAATACTAAATGAATGCAGAGTCTGCGAGATAAACCTGATTTCTAAGTTGTTATTTTCTTCATTTCGACCTATTACAAGTCACAATTTATATTTAAAAAGAAAAAATAATTTTTCCGTGAAATATGCCAAAAATCCCGCATCATAAATTCAGTTGTTCCTAGATATTTATATACAACAATTGTGCAACTTAATCAGTTCAGATATAATTTTGGGAATGATACATATCCAATTTACGATTATTTCATCATTTAGTATGTATATATAATAAGTAAACAGACCCGCGGCTTGAACACATGTATTTTACATATTGATAATGAACCACTACACGATATTCAATACACAAAGAGTCCGATATATTAATTTGTCGTGTAAGCGTTAATGTCTTCAATTCGATCTGTTAGAAATCAAATTTTGCATTTAAATTGAAACAATAATTTATCCGTAAACGACGCGTACTAGTAAATAGAAAAGTAAACAAAACCCGTGACCAGATATCATGCATGTACATCGTGTGTAATCATCTAAAGTCTAAAATGTTGACTATGAAAAAGTACACAAGATCCACCCCTTGCATACCCAGCATTTCCCTCATAGATATTGACAATTTTTAATGTTTATAAAGAAATAAGAACAACGGCTTGTTGTTTTCAAGTTTTTCTCATCATTTGGTCTAGAATTTTGACCATGAAAAAATACACAAGATCCGCCCCTTGCATACCAAGCATTTCTGTCATAGATATTGACCAGTTTGATTGTTTAACAAGAAAACCAATACACAATACTAAATGAATGCAGAGTCTGCGAGATAAACCCGCTCTCTTAGTTGTTAATTTCTTCATTTCGACCTATTACAAGTCACAATTTATATTTAAAAAGAAAAAATAATTTTTCCGTGAAATATGCCAAAAATCCCGCATCATAAATTCAGTTGTTCCTAGATATTTATATACAACAATTGTGCAACCTAATCAGTTCAGATATAATTTTGGGAATGATATATATCCAATTTACGATTATTTCATCATTTAGTATGTATATATAATAAGTAAACAGACCCGCGGCTTGAACAATTGTATTTTACATATTGATAATGAACCACTACACGATATTCAATACCCAAAGAGTCTGAGATATTAATTTGTTGCGTAAGCGTTAATGTCTTCAATTCGATCTGTTAGAAATCAAATTTTGTATTTAAATTGAAACCATAATTTATCCGTAAAATACGCGTAATAGTAAATAGAAAAAAAGTAAACAAAATCCGTGACCAGATATCATGCATATACATCGTGTGTGATTCATTCAAGACAATAATTTAATGAAATCTAACAATTAATGACATGATCAGCTTGTAGTTTAAAATTGATTCCCATTATATATATTCATTAATTAGGACGTGTAGTCAACATATTCTCATTCCATAAACAAACCCCGCTACCGGAGAACCATACATTTTCTGACCTTAATTATATTGACCATCTTTACGATTTTAAAACAAATCCAAACGTTATTTGATTATTCATAGATCCAAACATATCTTAAAGTCTTTGGGGACGGTATTTTGAATACTTTAAAATCAAATATTCTGTGCAAGTCAGAGAATAAAATGTCCGTAGAAAAGTAAACAAAACCCGTGACCAGATACCATGCATGTACATCGTGTGTTATTCTTAAGTCTTAAATGTTGACTATGAAAAAGTACACAAGATCCACCCCTTGCATACCCAGCATTTCCGTCATAGATATTGACAATTGTTATTGTTTATAAAGAAATAAGAACAACGGCTTTTTGTTTACAAGTTTTCTCATCATTTGGTCTAGAATTTTGACCATGAAAAAATACACAAGATCCGCCCCTTGCGCATACCAAGCATTTCTGTCATAGATATTGACCAGTTTGATTGTTTATCAAGAAAACCAATACACAATACTAAATGAATGCAGAGTCTGCGAGATAAACCTGATTTCTAAATTGTTATTTTCTTCATTTCGACCTATTACAAGTCACAATTTATATTTAAAAAGAAAAAATATTTTTTCCGTGAAGTACGCCAAAATCCCGCATCATAAATTCAGTTGTTCCTAGATATTTATATACAACAATTGTGCAACTTAATCAGTTCAGATATAATTTTGGGAATGATATATATCCAATTTACGATTATTCATCATTTAGTATGTCTATATAATAAGTAAACAGACCCGCGGCTTGAACACATGTATTTTACATATTGATAATGAACCACTACACGATATTCAATACACAAAGAGTCCGAGATATTAATTTGTCGTGTAAGCGTTAATGTCTTCAATTCGATCTGTTAGAAATCAAATTTTGCATTTAAATTGAAACAATAATTTATCCGCAAAAGACGCGTACTAGTAAATAGAAAAGTAAACAAAACCCGTGACCAGATATCATGCATGTACATCGTGTGTAATCATCTAAAGTCTAAAATGTTGACTATGAAAAAGTACACAAGATCCACCCCTTGCATACCCAGCATTTCCGTCATAGATATTGACAATTTTTAATGTTTATAAAGAAATAAGAACAACGGCTTGTTGTTTTCAAGTTTTTCTCATCATTTGGTCTGGAATTTTGACCATGAAAAAATACACAAGATCCGCCCCTTGCATACCAAGCATTTCTGTCATAGATATTGACCAGTTTGATTGTTTATCAAGAAAACCAATACACAATACTAAATGAATGCAGAGTCTGCGAGATAAACCCGCTCTCTTAGTTGTTAATTTCTTCATTTCGACCTATTACAAGTCACAATTTATATTTAAAAAGAAAAAATAATTTTTCCGTGAAATATGCCAAAAATCCCGCATCATAAATTCAGTTGTTCCTAGATATTTATATACAACAATTGTGCAACCTAATCAGTTCAGATATAATTTTGGGAATGATATATATCCAATTTACGATTATTTCATCATTTAGTATGTATATATAATCAGTAAACAGACCCGCGGCTTGAACACATGTATTTTACATATTGATAATGAACCAATACACGATATTCAATACACAAAGAGTCCGAGATATTAATTTGTTGTGTAAGCGTTAATGTCTTCAATTCGATCTGTTAGAAATTAAATTTTGTATTTAAATTGAAACCATAATTTATCCGTAAAATACGCGTAATAGTAAATAGAAAAGTAAACAAAACCCGTGACCAAATATCATGCATATACATCGTGTGTGATTCATTCAAGACAATAATTTAATGAAATATAACAATTAAAGACATGATCATCTTGTAGTATGAAATTGATTCCCATCATATGTGTTCATTAACTAGGGCGTGTAGTCAACATATTCTCATTCCATAAACAAACCCCGCTACCGGAGAACCATACATTTTCTGACCTTAATTATATTGAGCATCTTAACGATTTTAAAACGAATCCAAACGTTATTTGATTATTCATAGATCCAAACATATCTTAAAGTCTTTGGGGACGGTATTTTGAATACTTTAAAATCAAATATTCTGTGCAAGTCAGAGAATAAAATGTCCGTAGAAAAGTAAACAAAACCCGTGACCAGATACCATGCATGTACATCGTGTGTTATTCTTAAGTCTAAAATGTTGACTATGAAAAAGTACACAAGATCCACCCCTTGCATACCCAGCATTTCCGTCATAGATATTGACAATTGTTATTGTTTATAAAGAAATAAGAACAACGGCTTGTTGTTTACAAGTTTTCTCATCATTTGGTCTAGAATTTTGACTATGAAAAATACACAAGATCCGCCCCTTGCATACCAAGCATTTCTGTCATAGATATTGACCAGTTTGATTGTTTATCAAGAAAACCAATACACAATACTAAATGAATGCAGAGTCTGCGAGATAAACCTGATTTCTAAGTTGTTATTTTCTTCATTTCGACCTATTACAAGTCACAATTTATATTTAAAAAGAAAAAATAATTTTTCCGTGAAATACGCCAAAAATCCCGCATCATAAATTCAGTTGTTCCTAGATATTTATATACAACAATTGTGCAACCTAATCAGTTCAGATATAATTTTGGGAATGATATATATCCAATTTACGCTTATTTCATCATTTAGTATGTCAATATAATAAGTAAACAGACCCGCGGCTTGAACACATGTATTTTACATATTGATAATGAACCAATACACGATATTCAATACACAAAGAGTCCGATATATTAATTTGTTGTGTAAGCGTTAATGTCTTCAATTCGATCTGTTAGAAATCAAATTTTGTATTTAAATTGAAACCATAATTTATCCGTAAAATACGCGTAATAGTAAATAGAAAAGTAAACAAAACCCGTGACCAAATATCATGCATATACATCGTGTGTGATTCATTCAAGACAATAATTTAATGAAATCTAACAATTAAAGACATGATCATCTTGTAGTATGAAATTGATTCCCATTATATGTGTTCATTAATTAGGGCGTGTAGTCAACATATTCTCATTCCATAAACAAACCCCGCTACCGGAGAACCATACATTTTCTGACCTTAATTATATTGAGCATCTTAACGATTTTAAAACAAATCCAAACGTTATTTGATTATTCATAGATCCAAACATATCTTAAAGTCTTTGGGGACGGTATTTTGAATACTTTAAAATCAAATATTCTGTGCAAGTCAGAGAATAAAATGTCCGTAGAAAAGTAAACAAAACCCGTGACCAGATACCATGCATGTACATCGTGTGTTATTCTTAAGTCTAAAATGTTGACTATGAAAAAGTACACAAGATCCACCCCTTGTATACCCAGCATTTCCGTCATAGATATTGACAATTTTTATTGTTTATAAAGAAATAAGAACAACGGCTTGTTGTTTACAAGTTTTTCTCATCATTTGGTCTAGAATTTTGACCATGAAAAAATACACAAGATCCGCCCCTTGCATACCAAGCATTTCTGTCATAGATATTGACCAGTTTGATTGTTTATCAAGAAAACCAATACACAATACTAAATGAATGCAGAGTCTGCGAGATAAACCTGATTTCTAAGTTGTTATTTTCTTCATTTCGACCTATTACAAGTCACAATTTATATTTAAAAAGAAAAAATAATTTTTCCGTGAAATACGCCAAAAATCCCGCATCATAAATTCAGTTGTTCCTAGATATTTATATACAACAATTGTGCAACTTAATCAGTTCAGATATAATTTTGGGAATGATATATATCCAATTTACGATTATTTCATCATTTAGTATGTCTATATAATAAGTAAACAGACCCGCGGCTTGAACACATGTATTTTACAAATTGATAATGAACCACTACACGATATTCAATACACAAAGAGTCCGAGGTATTAATTTGTCGTGTAAGCATTAATGTCTTCAATTCGATCTGTTAGAAATAAAATTTTGCATTTAAATTGAAACAATAATTTATCCGTAAAAGACGCGTACTAGTAAATAGAAAAGTAAACAAAACCCGTGACCAGAAATCATGCATGTACATCGTGTGTAATCATCTAAAGTCTAAAATGTTGACTATGAAAAAGTACACAAGATCCACCCCCTGCATACACAACATTTCCCTCATAGATATTGACAATTTTTAATGTTTATAAAGAAATAAGAACAACGGCTTGTTGTTTTCAAGTTTTTCTCATCATTTGGTCTAGAATTTTGACCATGAAAAAATACACAAGATCCGCCCCTTGCATACCAAGCATTTCTGTCATAGATATTGACCAGTTTGATTGTTTATCAAGAAAACCAATACACAATACTAAATGAATGCAGAGTCTGCGAGATAAACCCGCTCTCTTAGTTGTTAATTTCTTCATTTCGACCTATTACAAGTCACAATTTATATTTAAAAAGAAAAAATAATTTTTCCGTGAAATATGCCAAAAATCCCGCATCATAAATTCAGTTGTTCCTAGATATTTATATACAACAATTGTGCAACCTAATCAGTTCAGATATAATTTTGGGAATGATATATATCCAATTTACGATTATTTCATCATTTAGTATGTATATATAATAAGTAAACAGACCCGCGGCTTGAACAATTGTATTTTACATATTGATAATGAACCACTACACGATATTCAATACCCAAAGAGTCTGAGATATTAATTTGTTGCGTAAGCGTTAATGTCTTCAATTCGATCTGTTAGAAATGAAATTTTGTATTTAAATTGAAACCATAATTTATCCGTAAAATACGCGTAATAGTAAATAGAAAAAAAGTAAACAAAACCCGTGACCAGATATCATGCATATACATCGTGTGTGATTCATTCAAGACAATAATTTAATGAAATCTAACAATTAATGACATGATCAGCTTGTAGTTTAAAATTGATTCCCATTATATATATTCATTAATTAGGACGTGTAGTCAACATATTCTCATTCCATAAACAAACCCCGCTACCGGAGAACCATACATTTTCTGACCTTAATTATATTGAACATCTTTACGATTTTAAAACAAATCCAAACGTTATTTGATTATTCATAGATCCAAACATATCTTAAAGTCTTTGGGGACGGTATTTTGAATACTTTAAAATCAAATATTCTGTGCAAGTCAGAGAATAAAATGTCCGTAGAAAAGTAAACAAAACCCGTGACCAGATACCATGCATGTACATCGTGTGTTATTCTTAAGTCTAAAATGTTGACTATGAAAAAGTACACAAGATCCACCCCTTGTATACCCAGCATTTCCGTCATAGATATTGACAATTTTTATTGTTTATAAAGAAATAAGAACAACGGCTTGTTGTTTACAAGTTTTTCTCATCATTTGGTCTAGAATTTTGACCATGAAAAAATACACAAGATCCGCCCCTTGCATACCAAGCATTTCTGTCATAGATATTGACCAGTTTGATTGTTTATCAAGAAAACCAATACACAATACTAAATGAATGCAGAGTCTGCGAGATAAACCTGATTTCTAAGTTGTTATTTTCTTCATTTCGACCTATTACAAGTCACAATTTATATTTAAAAAGAAAAAATAATTTTTCCGTGAAATACGCCAAAAATCCCGCATCATAAATTCAGTTGTTCCTAGATATTTATATACAACAATTGTGCAACTTAATCAGTTCAGATATAATTTTGGGAATGATATATATCCAATTTACGATTATTCATCATTTAGTATGTCTATATAATAAGTAAACAGACCCGCGGCTTGAACACATGTATTTTACATATTGATAATGAACCACTACACGATATTCAATACACAAAGAGTCCGAGATATTAATTTGTCGTGTAAGCGTTAATGTCTTCAATTCGATCTGTTAGAAATCAAATTTTGCATTTAAATTGAAACAATAATTTATCCGCAAAAGACGCGTACTAGTAAATAGAAAAGTAAACAAAACCCGTGACCAGATATCATGCATGTACATCGTGTGTAATCATCTAAAGTCTAAAATGTTGACTATGAAAAAGTACACAAGATCCACCCCTTGCATACCCAGCATTTCCGTCATAGATATTGACAATTTTTAATGTTTATAAAGAAATAAGAACAACGGCTTGTTGTTTTCAAGTTTTTCTCATCATTTGGTCTGGAATTTTGACCATGAAAAAATACACAAGATCCGCCCCTTGCATACCAAGCATTTCTGTCATAGATATTGACCAGTTTTATTGTTTATCAAGAAAACCAATACACAATACTAAATGAATGCAGAGTCTGCGAGATAAACCCGCTCTCTTAGTTGTTAATTTCTTCATTTCGACCTATTACAAGTCACAATTTATATTTAAAAAGAAAAAATAATTTTTCCGTGAAATATGCCAAAAATCCCGCATCATAAATTCAGTTGTTCCTAGATATTTATATACAACAATTGTGCAACCTAATCAGTTCAGATATAATTTTGGGAATGATATATATCCAATTTACGATTATTTCATCATATAGTATGTATATATAATAAGTAAACAGACCCGCGGCTTGAACACATGTATTTTACATATTGATAATGAACCACTACACGATATTCAATACACAAAGAGTCTGAGATATTAATTTGTCGTGTAAGCGTTAATGTCTTCAATTCGATCTGTTGGAAATCAAATTTTGCATTTAAATTGAAACAATAATTTATCCGCAAAAGACGCGTACTAGTAAATAGAAAAGTAAACAAAACCCGTGACCAGATATCATGCATGTACATCGTGTGTAATCATCTAAAGTCTAAAATGTTGACTATGAAAAAGTACACAAGATCCACCCCTTGCATACCCAGCATTTCCGTCATAGATATTGACAATTTTTAATGTTTATAAAGAAATAAGAACAACGGCTTGTTGTTTTCAAGTTTTTCTCATCATTTGGTCTAGAATTTTGACCATGAAAAAATACACAAGATCCGCCCCTTGCATACCAAGCATTTCTGTCATAGATATTGACCAGTTTGATTGTTTATCAAGAAAACCAATACACAATACTAAATGAATGCAGAGTCTGCGAGATAAACCTGATTTCTAAGTTGTTATTTTCTTCATTTCGACCTATTACAAGTCACAATTTATATTTAAAAAGAAAAAATAATTTTTCCGTGAAATACGCCAAAAATCCCGCATCATAAATTCAGTTGTTCCTAGATATTTATATACAACAATTGTGCAACCTAATCAGTTCAGATATAATTTTGGGAATGATATATATCCAATTTACGATTATTTCATCATTTAGTATGTCTATATAATAAGTAAACAGACCCGCGGCTTGAACACATGTATTTTACATATTGATAATGAACCACTACACGATATTCAATACACAAAGAGTCCGATATATTAATTTGTCGTGTAAGCGTTAATGTCTTCAATTCGATCTGTTAGAAATCAAATTTTGCATTTAAATTGAAACCATAATTTATCCGTAAAAGACGCGTACTAGTAAATAGAAAAGTAAATAAAACCCGTGACCAGATATCATGCATGTACATCGTGTGTAATCATCTAAAGTCTAAAATGTTGACTATGAAAAAGTACACAAGATCCACCCCTTGCATACCCAGCATTTCCGTCATAGATATTGACAATTTTTAATGTTTATAAAGAAATAAGAACAACGGCTTGTTGTTTTCAAGTTTTTCTCATCATTTGGTCTAGAATTTTGACCATGAAAAAATACACAAGATCCGCCCCTTGCATACCAAGCATTTCTGTCATAGATATTGACCAGTTTGATTGTTTATCAAGAAAACCAATACACAATACTCAATGAATGCAGAGTCTGCGAGATAAACCCGCACTCTTAGTTGTTAATTTCTTCATTTCGACCTATTACAAGTCACAATTTATATATTTAATAAGAAAAAATAATTTTTCCGTGAAATACGCCAAAAATCCCGCATCATAAATTCAGTTGTTCCTAGATATTTATATACAACAATTCTGCAACCTAATCAGTTCAGATATAATTTTGGGAATGATATATATCCAATTTACGATTATTTCATCATTTAGTTTGTATATATAATAAGTAAACAGACCCGCGGCTTGAACACATGTATTTTACAAATTGATAATGAACCACTACACGATATTCAATACACAAAGAGTCCGAGATATTAATTTGTCGTGTAAGCGTTAATGTCTTCAATTCGATCTGTTAGAAATCAAATTTTGCATTTAAATTGAAACAATAATTTATCCGGAAAAGACGCGTACTAGTAAATAGAAAAGTAAACAAAACCCGTGACCAGATATCATGCATATACATCGTGTGTAATCATCTAAAGTCTAAAATGTTGACTATGAAAAAGTACACAAGATCCACCCCTTGCATACCCAGCATTTCCGTCATAGATATTGACAATTTTTAATGTTTATAAAGAAATAAGAACAACGGCTTGTTGTTTTCAAGTTTTTCTCATCATTTGGTCTAGAATTTTGACCATGAAAAAATACACAAGATCCGCCCCTTGCATACCAAGCATTTCTGTCATAGATATTGACCAGTTTGATTGTTTATCAAGAAAACCAATACACAATACTAAATGAATGCAGAGTCTGCGAGATAAACCCGCTCTCTTAGTTGTTAATTTCTTCATTTCGACCTATTACAAGTCACAATTTATATTTAAAAAGAAAAAATAATTTTTCCGTGAAATACGCCAAAAATCCCGCATCATAAATTCAGTTGTTCCTAGATATTTATATACAACAATTGTGCAACCTAATCAGTTCAGATATAATTTTGGGAATGATATATATCCAATTTACGATTATTTCATCATTTAGTATGTATATATAATAAGTAAACAGACCCGCGGCTTGAACAATTGTATTTTACATATTGATAATGAACCACTACACGATATTCAATACACAAAGAGTCCGAGATATTAATTTGTCGTGTAAGCGTTAATGTCTTCAATTCGATCTGTTAGAAATCAAATTTTGTATTTAAATTGAAACCATAATTTATCCGTAAAATAAGCGTAATAGTAAATAGAAAAAAAGTAAACAAAACCCGTGACCAGATATCATGCATGTACATCGTGTGTAATCATCTAAAGTCTAAAATGTTGACTATGAAAAAGTACACAAGATCCACCCCTTGCATACCCAGCATTTCCGTCATAGATATTGACAATTTTTAATGTTTATAAAGAAATAAGAACAACGGCTTGTTGTTTACAAGTTTTTCTCATCATTTGGTCTAGAATTTTGACCATGAAAAAATACACAAGATCCGCCCCTTGCATACCAAGCATTTCTGTCATAGATATTGACCAGTTTGATTGTTTATCAAGAAAACCAATACACAATACTAAATGAATGCAGAGTCTGCGAGATAAACCCGCTCTCTAAGTTGTTAAATTCTTCATTTCGACCTATTACAAGTCACAATTTATATTTAAAAAGAAAAAATAATTTTTCCGTGAAATACGCCAAAAATCCCGCATCATAAATTCAGTTGTTCCTAGATATTTACATACAACAATTGTGCAACCTAATCAGTTCAGATATAATTTTGGGAATGATATATATCCAATTTACGATTATTTCATCATTTAGTATGTCTATATAATAAGTAAACAGACCCGCGGCTTGAACACATGTATTTTACATATTGATAATGAACCAATACACGATATTCAATACACAAAGAGTCTGAGATATTAATTTGTTGTGTAAGCGTTAATGTCTTCAATTCGATCTGTTAGAAATCAAATTTTGTATTTAAATTGAAACCATAATTTATCCGTAAAATACGCGTAATAGTAAATAGAAAAAAAGTAAATAAAACCCGTGACCAGATATCATGCATATACATCGTGTGTGATTCATTCAAGACAATAATTTAATGAAATCTAACAATTAAGGACATCATCAGCTTGTAGTTTAAAATTGATTCACACCATATATATTCATAAATTAGGGCGTGTAGTCAACATATTCTCATTCCATAAACAAACCCCGCCACCGGAGAACCATACATTTTCTGACCTTAATTATATTGACCATCTTAACGATTTTAAAACGAATCCAAACGTTATTTGATTATTCATAGATCCAAACATATCTTAAAGTCTTTGGGGACGGTATTTTGAATACTTTAAAATCAAATATTCTGTGCAAGTGTGAAAATAAAATGTCCGTAGGAAAGTAAACAAAACCCGTGACCAGACATCATGCATGTACATCGTGTGTAATCATCTAAAGTCTAAAATGTTGACTATGAAAAAGTACACAAGATCCACCCCTTGCATACCCAGCATTTCCGTCATAGATATTGACAATTTTTATTGTTTATAAAGGAATAAGAACAACGGCTTGTTGTTTACAAGTTTTTCTCATCATTTGGTCTAGAATTTTGACCATGAAAAAATACACAAGATCCGCCCCTTGCATACCAAGCATTTCTGTCATAGATATTGACCACTTTGATTGTTTATCAAGAAAACCAATACACAATACTAAATGAATGCAGAGTCTGCGAGATAAGCCTGATTTCTAAGTTGTTAATTTCTTCATTTCGACCTATTACAAGTCACAATTTATATTTAAAAAGAAAAAATAATTTTTCCGTGAAATACGCCAAAAATCCCGCATCATAAATTCAGTTGTTCCTAGATATTTATATACAACAATTGTGCAACCTAATCAGTTCAGATATAATTTTGGGAATGATATATATCCAATTTACGATTATTTCATCATTTAGTATGTCTATATAATAAGTAAACAGACCCGCGGCTTGAACACATGTATTTTACATATAGATAATGAACCACTACACGATATTCAATACACAAAGAGTCCGATATATTAATTTGTCGTGTAAGCGTTAATGTCTTCAATTCGATCTGTTAGAAATCAAATTTTGTATTTAAATTGAAACAATAATTTATCCGTAAAAGACGCGTACTAGTAAATAGAAAAGTAAACAAAACCCGTGACCAGATATCATGAATGTACATCGTTTGTTATTCTTAAGCCTAAATTGTTGACTATGAAAAAGTACACAAGATCCACCCCTTGCATACCCAGCATTTCCTTCATAGATATTGACAATTTTTTAATGTTTATAAAGAAATAAGAACAACGGCTTGTTGTTTACAAGTTTTTCTCATCGTTTGGTCTAGAATTTTGACCATGAAAAAATACACAAGATCCGCCCCTTGCATACCAAGCATTTCTGTCATAGATATTGACCAGTTTGATTGTTTTTCTAGAAAACCAATACACAATACTAATTGAATGCAGAGTCTGCGAGATAAACCTGATTTCTAAGTTGTTAATTTCTTCATTTCGACCTATTACAAGTCACAATTTATATTTAAAAAGAAAAAATAATTTGTCCGTGAAATACGCCGAAAATCCCGCATCATAAATTCAGTTGTTCCTAGATATTTATATACAACAATTGTGCAACCTAATCAGTTCAGATATAATTTTGGGAATGATATATATCCAATTTACGATTATTTCATCATTTAGTATGTATATATAATAAGTAAACAGACCCGCGGCTTGAACACATGTATTTTACATATTGATAATGAACCACTACACGATATTCAATACACAAAGAGTCTGAGATCTTCAATTGGATCTGTTAGAAATCAAATTTTGTATTTAAATTGAAACCATAATTTATCCGTAAAATACGCGTAATAGTAAATAGAAAAGTAAACAAAACCCGTGACCAAATATCATGCATATACATCGTGTGTGATTCATTCAAGACAATAATTTAATGAAATCTAACAATTAATGACATGATCAACTTGTAGTTTCAAATTGATTCACATTATATATATTCATTAATTAGGACGTGTAGTCACCATATTCTCATTCCATAAACAAACCCCGCCACCGGAGAACCATACATTTTCTGACCTCTAATTATATTGACCATCTTAACGATTTTAAAACAAATCCAAACGTTATTTGATTATTCATAGATCCAAACATATCTTAAAGTCTTTGGGGACGGTATTTTGAATAATTTAAAATCAAATATTCTGTGCAAGTGAGAGAATAAAATGTCCGTAGAAAAGTAAACAAAACCCGTGACCAGATATCATGCATGTACATCGTATGTTATTCTTAAGTCTAAAATGTTGACTATGAAAAAGTACACAAGATCCACCCTTTGCATACCCAGCATTTCCGTCATAGATATTGACAATTTTTAATGTTAATAAAGAAATAAGAAAAACGGATTGTTGTTTACAAGTTTTTCTCATCATTTGGTCTAGAATTTTGACCATGAAAAAATACACAAGATCCGCCCCTTGCATACCAAGCATTTCTGTCATAGATATTGACCACTTTGATTGTTTATCAAGAAAACCAATACACAATACTAATTGAATGCAGAGTCTGCGAGATAAACCTGATTTCTAAGTTGTTAATTTCTTCATTTCGACCTATTACAAGTCACAATTTATATTTAAAAAGAAAAAATAATGTTTCCGTGAAATACGCCAAAAATCCCGCATCATAAATTCAGTTGTTCCTAGATACTTATATACAACAATTGTGCAACCTAATCAGTTCAGATATAATTTTGGGAATGATATATATCCAATTTACGATTATTTCATCATTTAGTATGTCTATATAATAAGCAAACAGACCCGCGGCTTGAACACATGTATTTTACATATTGATCAAGAACCAATACACGATATTCAATACACAAAGAGTCCGCGATATTAATTTGTTGTGTAAGCGTTAATGTCTTCAATTCGATCTGTTAGAAATGAAATTTTGTATTTAAATTGAAACAATAATTTATCCGTAAAAGACGCGTACTAGTAAATAGAAAAGTAAACAAAACCCGTGACCAGATATCATGCATGTACATCGTTTGTTATTCTTAAGCCTAAATTGTTGACTATGAAAAAGTACACAAGATCCACCCCTTGCATAACCAGCATTTCCTTCAAAGATATTGACAATTTTTTAATGTTTATAAAGAAATAAGAACAACGGCTTGTTGTTTACAAGTTTTTCTCATCATTTGGTCTAGAATTTTGACCATGAAAAAATACACAAGATCCGCCCCTTGCATACCAAGCATTTCTGTCATAGATATTGACCAGTTTGATTGTTTTTCTAGAAAACCAATACACAATACTAATTGAATGCAGAGTCTGCGAGATAAACCTGATTTCTAAGTTGTTAATTTCTTCATTTCGACCTATTACAAGTCACAATTTATATTTAAAAAGAAAAAATAATTTTTCCGTGAAATACGCCAAAAATCCCGCATCATAAATTCAGTTGTTCCTAGATATTTATATACAACAATTGTGCAACCTAATCAGTTCAGATATAATTTTGGGAATGATATATATCCAATTTACGATCATTTCATCATTTAGTATGTCTATATAATAAGTAAACAGACACGCGGCTTGAACACATGTATTTTACATATTGATAATGAACCAATACACGATATTCAATACACAAAGAGTCCGAGATATTAATTTGTCGTGTAAGCGTTAATGTCTTCAATTCGATCTGTTAGAAATCAAATTTAGTATTAAAATTGAAACCATAATTTATCCGTAAAATACGCGTTATAGTAAATAGAAAAGTAAACAAAACCCGTGACCAAATATCATGCATGTACATCGTGTGTGATTCATTCAAGACAATAATTTAATGAAATCTAACAATTAAAGACATGATCAGCTTGTACTTTAAAACTGATTCCCATTATATATATTCATTAATTAGGGCGTGTAGTCAACATATTCTCATTCCATAAACAAACCCCGCCACCGGAGAACCATACCTTTTCTGACCTTAATTATATTGACCATCTTAACGATTTTAAAACAAATCCAAACGTTATTTGATTATTCATAGATCCAAACATATCTTAAAGTCTTTGGGGACGGTATTTTGAATACTTTAAAATCAAATATTCTGTGCAAGTGAGAGAATAAAATGTCCGTAGAAAAGTAAACAAAACCCGTGACCAGATATCAAGCATGTACATCGTGTGTAATCATCTAAAGTCTAAAATGTTGACTATGAAAAAGTACACAAGATCCACCCCTTGCATACCCAGCATTTCCGTCATAGATATTGACAATTTTTAATGTTTATAAAGAAATAAGAACAACGGCTTGTTGTTTACAAGTTTTTCTCATCATTTGGTCTAGAATTTTGACCATGAAAAAATACACAAGATCCGCCCCTTGCATACCAAGCATTTCTGTTATAGATATTGACCAGTTTGATTGTTTATCAAGAAAACCAATACACAATACTAAATGAATGCAGAGTCTGCGAGATAAACCTGATTTCTAAGTTGTTATTTTCTTCATTTCGACCTATTACAAGTCACAATTTATATTTAAAAAGAAAAAATATTTTTTCCGTGAAATACGCCAAAAATCCCGCATCATAAATTCAGTTGTTCCTAGATACTTATATACAACAATTGTGCAACCTAATCAGTTCAGATATAATTTTGGGAATGATATATATCCAATTTACGATCATTTCATCATTTAGTATGTCTATATAATAAGTAAACAGACCCGCGGCTTGAACACATGTATTTTACATATTGATCATGAACCACTACACGATATTCAATACACAAAGAGTCCGAGATATTAATTTGTTGTGTAAGCGTTAATGTCTTCAATTCGATCTGTTAGAAATCAAATTTTGTATTTAAATTGAAACAATAATTTATCCGTAAAAGACGCGTACTAGTAAATAGAAAATTAAACAAAACCCGTGACCAAATATCATGCCTATACATCGTGTGTGATTCATTCAAGACAATAATGTAATGAAATCTAACAATTAATGACATGATCAGCTAGTAGTTTAAAATTGATTCACACCATAATATTATATATTCATTAATTAGGACGTGTGGTCAACATATTCTCATTCCATAAACAAACCCCGCCACCGGAGAACCATACATTTTCTGACCTTAATTATATTGACCATCTTAACGATTTTAAAACAAATCCAAACGTTATTTGATTATTCATAGATCCAAACATATCTTAAAGTCTTTGGGGACGGTATTTTGAATACTTTAAAATCAAATATTCTGTGCAAGTGAGAGAATAAAATGTCCGTAGAAAAGTCAACAAAACCCGTGACCAGATATCATGCATGTACATCGTTTGTTATTCTTAAGTCTAAAATGTTGACTATGAAAAAGTACACAAGATCCACCCCTTGCATACCCAGCATTTCCGTCATAGATATTGACAATTTTTAATGTTTATAAAGAAATAAGAACAAAAAACGGCTTGTTGTTTACAAGTTTTTCTCATCATTTGGTCTAGAATTTTGACCATGAAAAAATACACAAGATCCGCCCCTTGCATACCAAGCATTTCTGTCATAGATATTGACCAGTTTGAATGTTTATCAAGAAAACCTAACACAATACTAAATGAATGCAGAGTCTGCGAGATAAACCTGATTTCTAAGTTGTTAATTTCTTCATTTCGACCTATTACAAGTCACAATTTATATTTAAAAAGAAAAAATAATTTTTCCGTGAAATACGCCAAAAATCCCGCATCATAAATTCAGTTGTTCCTAGATATTTATATACAACAATTGTGCAACCTAATCAGTTCAGATATAATTTCGGGAATGATATATATCCAATTTACGATTATTTCATCATTTAGTATGTCTATATTATAATAAGTAAACAGACCCGCGGCTTGAACACATGTATTTTACATATTGATCATGAACCACTACACGATATTCAATACACAAAGAGTCCGAGATATTAATTTGTCGTGTAAGCGTTAATGTCTTCAATTCGATCTGTTAGAAATTAAATTTTGTATTTAAATTGAAACAATAATTTATCCGTAAAAGACGCGTACTAGTAAATAGAAAAGTAAACAAAACCCGTGACCAAATATCATGCATATACATCGTGTGTGATTCATTCAAGACAATAATTTAATGAAATCTAACAATTAAAGACATGATCAGCTTGTACTTTAAAACTGATTCCCATTATATATATTCATTAATTAGGGCGTGTAGTCAACATATTCTCATTCCATAAAGAAACCCCGCCACCGGAGAACCATACCTTTTCTGACCTTAATTATATTGACCATCTTAACGATTTTAAAACAAATCCAAACGTTATTTGATTATTCATAGATCCAAACATATCTTAAAGTCTTTTGGGACGGTATTTTGAATACTTTAAAATCAAATATTCTGTGCAAGTGAGAGAATAAAATGTCCGTAGAAAAGTCAACAAAACCCGTGACCAGATATCAAGCATGTACATCGTGTGTAATCATCTAAAGTCTAAAATGTTGACTATGAAAAAGTACACAAGATCCACCCCTTGCATACCCAGCATTTCCGTCATAGATATTGACAATTTTTAATGTTTATAAAGAAATAAGAACAACGGCTTGTTGTTTACAAGTTTTTCTCATCATTTGGTCTAGAATTTTGACCATGAAAAAATACACAAGATCCGCCCCTTGCATACCAAGCATTTCTGTCATAGATATTGACCAGTTTGATTGTTTATCAAGAAAACCAATACACAATACTAAATGAATGCAGAGTCTGCGAGATAAACCTGATTTCTAAGTTGTTAATTTCTTCATTTCGACCTATTACAAGTCACAATTCATATTTAAAAAGAAAACATAATTTTTCCGTGAAATACGCCAAAAATCCCGCATCATAAATTCAGTTGTTCCTAGATACTTATATACAACAATTGTGCAACCTAATCAGTTCAGATATAATTTTGGGAATGATATATATCCAATTTACGATTATTTCATCATTTAGTATGTCTATATAGTTAGTAAACAGACCCGCGGCTTGAACACATGTATTTTACATATTGATAATGAACCACTACACGATATTCAATACACTAAGTGTCCGAGATATTAATTTGTCGTGTAAGCGTTAATGTCTTCAATTCGATCTGTTAGAAATCAAATTTTGTATTTAAATTGAAACAATATTTTATCCGTAAAAGACGCGTACTAGTAAATAGAAAAGTAAACAAAACCCGTGACCAGATATCATGCATGTACATCGTGTGTAATCATCTAAAGTCTAAAATGTTGACTATGATAAAGTACACAAGATCCACACCTTGCATACCCAGCATTTCCGTCCAGATCCTACCCCTTGCATACCAAGCATTTCTGCCATAGATATTGACCAGTTTGATTGTTTATCAAGAAAACCAATACACAATACTAAATGAATGCAGAATCTGCGAGATAAACCTGCTTTCTAAGTTGTTAATTTCTTCATTTCGACCTATTACAAGTCACAATTTATATTTAAAAAGAAAAAATAATTTTTCCGTGAAATACGCCAAAAATCCCGCATCATAAATTCAGTTGTTCCTAGATATTTATATACAACAATTGTGCAACCTAATCAGTTCAGATATAATTTTGGGAATGATATATATCCAATTTACGATTATTTCATCATTTAGTATGTATATATAATAAGTAAACAGACCCGCGGCTTGAACACATGTATTTTACATATTGATAATGAACCACTACACGATATTCAATACACAAAGGGTCCGAGATATTAATTTGTCGTGTAAGCGTTAATGTCTTCAATTCGATCTGTTAGAAATCAAATTTTGTATTTAAATTGAAACAATAATTTATCCGTAAAAGACGCGTACTAGTAAATAGAAAAGTAAACAAAACCCGTGACCAGATATCATGCATGTACATCGTGTGTAATCATCTAAAGTCTAAAATGTTGACTATGAAAAAGTACACAGCATACCCAGCATTTCCGTCATAGATATTGACATTTTTTATTGTTTATAAAGAAATAAGAACAACGGCTTGTTGTTTACAAGTTTTTCACATCATTTGGTCTAGAATTTTGACCATGCAAAAATACAAAAGATCCGCCCCTTGCATACCAAGCATTTCTGCTATAGATATTGACCAGTTTGATTGTTTATCAAGAAAACCAATACACAATACTAAATGAATGCAGAGTCTGCGAGATAAACCTGATTTCTAAGTTGTTAATATCTTCATTTCGACCTATTACAAGTCACAATTTATATTTAAAAAGAAAAAATATTTTTTCCGTGAAATACGCCAAAAATCCCGCATCAAAAATTCAGTTGTTCCTAGATATTTATATACAACAATAGTGCAACCTAATCAGTTCAGATATAATTTTGGGAATGATATATATCCAATTTACGATTATTTCATCATTTAGTATGTCTATATAATAAGTAAACAGACCCGCGGCTTGAACACATATATTTTACATATTGATAATGAACCACTACACGATATTCAATACACAAAGAGTCCGAGATATTAATTTGTTGTGTAAGCGTTAATGTCTTTAATTCGATCTGTTAGAAATTAAATTTTGTATTTAAATTGAAACCATAATTTATCCGTAAAATACGCGTACTAGTAAATAGAAAAGTAAACAAAACCCGTGACCAAATATCATGCATATACATCGTGTGTGATTCATTCAAGGCAATACTTTAATGAAATCTAACAATTAAAGACATGATCAGCTTGTAGTTTAAAATTGATTCCCACCATATAATTATGTTCATTAAATAGGGCGTGTAGTCAACATATTCTTATTCCATAAACAAACCCCGCCACCGGAGAACCATACATTTTCTGACCTTAATTATATTGACCATCTTAACGATTTTAAAACGAATCCAAACGTTGTTTGTTATTCATTGAGCCAAACATTCTTAATGTCGTTGGGGACGGTATTTTGAATACTTTAAAATCAAATATTCTGTGCAAGTGAGAGAATAAAATGTCCGTAGAAAAGTCAACAAAACCCGTGACCAGATATCATGCATGTACATCGTTTGTTATTCTTAAGTCTAAAATGTTGACTATGAAAAAGTACACAAGATCCACCCCTTGCATACCCAGCATTTCCGTCATAGATATTGACAATTTTTAATGTTTATAAAGAAATAAGAACAAAAAACGGCTTGTTGTTTACAAGTTTTTCTCATCATTTGGTCTAGAATTTTGACCATGAAAAAATACACAAGATCCGCCCCTTGCATACCAAGCATTTCTGTCATAGATATTGACCAGTTTGAATGTTTATCAAGAAAACCTAACACAATACTAAATGAATGCAGAGTCTGCGAGATAAACCTGATTTCTAAGTTGTTAATTTCTTCATTTCGACCTATTACAAGTCACAATTTATATTTAAAAATAAAAAATAATTTTTCCGTGAAATACGCCAAAAATCCCGCATCATAAATTCAGTTGTTCCTAGATATTTATATACAACAATTGTGCAACCTAATCAGTTCAGATATAATTTCGGGAATGATATATATCCAATTTACGATTATTTCATCATTTAGTATGTCTATATTATAATAAGTAAACAGACCCGCGGCTTGGACACATGTATTTTACATATTGATCATGAACCACTACACGATATTCAATACACAAAGAGTCCGAGATATTAATTTGTCGTGTAAGCGTTAATGTCTTCAATTCGATCTGTTAGAAATCAAATTTTGTATTTAAATTGAAACAATAATTTATCCGTAAAAGACGCGTACTAGTAAATAGAAAAGTAAACAAAACCCGTGACCAAATATCATGCATATACATCGTGTGTGATTCATTCAAGACAATAATTTAATGAAATCTAACAATTAAAGACATGATCAGCTTGTACTTTAAAACTGATTCCCATTATATATATTCATTAATTAGGGCGTGTAGTCAACATATTCTCATTCCATAAACAAACCCCGCCACCGGAGAACCATACCTTTTCTGACCTTAATTATATTGACCATCTTAACGATTTTAAAACAAATCCAAACGTTATTTGATTATTCATAGATCCAAACATATCTTAAAGTCTTTTGGGACGGTATTTTGAATACTTTAAAATCAAATATTCTGTGCAAGTGAGAGAATAAAATGTCCGTAGAAAAGTCAACAAAACCCGTGACCAGATATCAAGCATGTACATCGTGTGTAATCATCTAAAGTCTAAAATGTTGACTATGAAAAAGTACACAAGATCCACCCCTTGCATACCCAGCATTTCCGTCATAGATATTGACAATTTTTAATGTTTATAAAGAAATAAGAACAACGGCTTGTTGTTTACAAGTTTTTCTCATCATTTGGTCTAGAATTTTGACCATGAAAAAATACACAAGATCCGCCCCTTGCATACCAAGCATTTCTGTCATAGATATTGACCAGTTTGATTGTTTATCAAGAAAACCAATACACAATACTAAATGAATGCAGAGTCTGCGAGATAAACCTGATTTCTAAGTTGTTAATTTCTTCATTTCGACCTATTACAAGTCACAATTCATATTTAAAAAGAAAACATAATTTTTCCGTGAAATACGCCAAAAATCCCGCATCATAAATTCAGTTGTTCCTAGATACTTATATACAACAATTGTGCAACCTAATCAGTTCAGATATAATTTTGGGAATGATATATATCCAATTTACGATTATTTCATCATTTAGTATGTCTATATAGTTAGTAAACAGACCCGCGGCTTGAACACATGTATTTTACATATTGATAATGAACCACTACACGATATTCAATACACTAAGTGTCCGAGATATTAATTTGTCGTGTAAGCGTTAATGTCTTCAATTCGATCTGTTAGAAATCAAATTTTGTATTTAAATTGAAACAATATTTTATCCGTAAAAGACGCGTACTAGTAAATAGAAAAGTAAACAAAACCCGTGACCAGATATCATGCATGTACATCGTGTGTAATCATCTAAAGTCTAAAATGTTGACTATGATAAAGTACACAAGATCCACACCTTGCATACCCAGCATTTCCGTCCAGATCCTACCCCTTGCATACCAAGCATTTCTGCCATAGATATTGACCAGTTTGATTGTTTATCAAGAAAACCAATACACAATACTAAATGAATGCAGAATCTGCGAGATAAACCTGCTTTCTAAGTTGTTAATTTCTTCATTTCGACCTATTACAAGTCACAATTTATATTTAAAAAGAAAAAATAATTTTTCCGTGAAATACGCCGAAAATCCCGCATCATAAATTCAGTTGTTCCTAGATATTTATATACAACAATTGTGCAACCTAATCAGTTCAGATATAATTTTGGGAATGATATATATCCAATTTACGATTATTTCATCATTTAGTATGTATATATAATAAGTAAACAGACCCGCGGCTTGAACACATGTATTTTACATATTGATAATGAACCACTACACGATATTCAATACACAAAGGGTCCGAGATATTAATTTGTCGTGTAAGCGTTAATGTCTTCAATTCGATCTGTTAGAAATCAAATTTTGTATTTAAATTGAAACAATAATTTATCCGTAAAAGACGCGTACTAGTAAATAGAAAAGTAAACAAAACCCGTGACCAGATATCATGCATGTACATCGTGTGTAATCATCTAAAGTCTAAAATGTTGACTATGAAAAAGTACACAGCATACCCAGCATTTCCGTCATAGATATTGACATTTTTTATTGTTTATAAAGAAATAAGAACAACGGCTTGTTGTTTACAAGTTTTTCACATCATTTGGTCTAGAATTTTGACCATGCAAAAATACAAAAGATCCGCCCCTTGCATACCAAGCATTTCTGCTATAGATATTGACCAGTTTGATTGTTTATCAAGAAAACCAATACACAATACTAAATGAATGCAGAGTCTGCGAGATAAACCTGATTTCTAAGTTGTTAATATCTTCATTTCGACCTATTACAAGTCACAATTTATATTTAAAAAGAAAAAATATTTTTTCCGTGAAATACGCCAAAAATCCCGCATCAAAAATTCAGTTGTTCCTAGATATTTATATACAACAATAGTGCAACCTAATCAGTTCAGATATAATTTTGGGAATGATATATATCCAATTTACGATTATTTCATCATTTAGTATGTCTATATAATAAGTAAACAGACCCGCGGCTTGAACACATATATTTTACATATTGATAATGAACCACTACACGATATTCAATACACAAAGAGTCCGAGATATTAATTTGTTGTGTAAGCGTTAATGTCTTTAATTCGATCTGTTAGAAATTAAATTTTGTATTTAAATTGAAACCATAATTTATCCGTAAAATACGCGTACTAGTAAATAGAAAAGTAAACAAAACCCGTGACCAAATATCATGCATATACATCGTGTGTGATTCATTCAAGGCAATACTTTAATGAAATCTAACAATTAAAGACATGATCAGCTTGTAGTTTAAAATTGATTCCCACCATATAATTATGTTCATTAAATAGGGCGTGTAGTCAACATATTCTTATTCCATAAACAAACCCCGCCACCGGAGAACCATACATTTTCTGACCTTAATTATATTGACCATCTTAACGATTTTAAAACGAATCCAAACGTTGTTTGTTATTCATTGAGCCAAACATTCTTAATGTCGTTGGGGACGGTATTTTAAACACTTTAAAATCAAATATTCTGTGCAAGTGAGAGAATAAAATGTCCGTAGAAAAGTAAACAAAACACATGACCAGATTATCATGCAAATTCATTTGTGTAATTTATTCTGGTCAATATTTAGAACAGAACAAAACAATATATTTCTTAACAGAATATTTATAAATTGACTTAAGCGTTGAGCTCATCGTCATTATCATATATACAACATACAGTAATACACAAACACATGCATTCAACAAATGACATTCATATGTCACAAAGGCACGGCATGATCAGCCTGTTGTTTAAAATGTATTCCCGTCCAATGAGGTCATTAATTAGGGCGTTTGGTCAAACTGTTTTCGTTGAAAAGAATACAAACAGACCCCGCCATTGTTGTATCATGCATTTCCAACCCAAATATTGACCATTTCATACACGTATAAACACAATAATTCAGTATTAGTATTCTATGTCACCACTTTTGTATTATATTCATTTCTCTATAATCAAATTGATAAATTTATGTTATTTTTTATACTAGAAATCATTTGAAAAGTCCTACATACGATACAGTGGTTTGTAAATATTCAATTCGTGTTTACAATGTCAATACACACCGAGTTCGCGATGTTTACTTTGGTGTAAGACGTTCGTTTCTTTATTATTCATTTATTAGGTCCTACATTCCAACTGTTTTCTTTGACAAATATAAACAACCCTGCGATCGGAGTGCGGTGCATTCCCGGCCATAATATTGACCATTTTTGATAATTTCAACGCCTAAAAGTCAACATTTTGGACGAGGGCGATTGAGAGACGCGTGTCCTTTAATATTTGTATGTGTGATTTTTGAATTCCTTTTCTCGGAAAATAACAAAAATCAGAAGTAAAACTTAAGAATTCAACATATTAAGAAAATCTTGTAAATTTGATTTAATTCCCTGTACACTCCAAACAAGAAAACTTGAAAATGACAAATAAGCTGTTTTATCATCTGTCTTAGTTTTCAACATCGTTGGAATCAACTGTTTACGTCTTTCTTGCTCACTGACGCATATATCAAACTGGTGTTGTTCAGCATCATTTACTGGTTGTCAATAATTTGAAGAATCATGCACTTACGGGTTCGAGTTGTTGTTATCAATGATAGATTGCTTGATGAAAAGTTAATCCTGGTAATAATTAAATTTAACCACAACGGGTCGAGTTTGGGATAATTTGTTTCCCAAACGATGTGCTCGATCCATCTTTATGGTTGAATGCGGCTCCTTGATTTTTAATGCATCCCGGAAGTAGTCAGTCACGTAACACTTTTCTCTCCATTAAGGGAAGCTGAAAAAGGGACATCGATCTAGAATGTAGATCCAATATTTCATTCGACATATCTTAGAAAGAATTGTATCCAGCTTGGGGTTTGTTTACCCGTTCTAAATTCGATCTGCTGTTGTTTTTATTCAATCTCATGAAATAATCAGAATTACATGTTCTGTTGGTTCCAAGTTCAATTACCTTTGATTTTGTCTCTGTTACGGTTGTTTCAATGGAAGTAACCATAGTACAATTAACATACGGACATTGTTTTCTTATACAGTACAACTTCTCCAGAACCTCTCTTCAATTTTTTCCTATAAAACTGATATTTACTATAAATTGAACCTCTGTAAAGCAACAACCTCTGAACAACGGCCAATATTTGCAGGTCCCACAGTGTGTTGCTCTACAGACGTTGTACTGTATTTGACAATTGTTGTTCAATTTGATCTAAATTACATAATAGTTCTATTGTTGTAAGTTTGGTATATACAAAAATTGCCAGTTCAGAAAATAAATAAAACCCGTAACGACGTCGACATTATCATGCATGTACATTGTGCGTAATTCATTCAAGTTAATAATCAAGGATGCTGTGTGACAATAAAGACACAATATGAAATTCTTATGGCGTTAATTTCATTATTTTAATCTATAAAATTCAGATTTCATATCTTAAATAAATCATAATTTACCATTGACTTACGCCGACAATCCCGCGAAATAAATTCGTTTTGTTCTTATATTTTTACAACATTCATCCAACCGAAACATTTAAGATAATATTATATTATTGCGCACGTTATACATCATACATACGATTTACGTTCGTTTTTTTCGTCTCTATTAGTAGTACATATGATAAACTGCATGAAGCTTGTGCAGCGCGCTATTTGTTTACCAGATAGCCACATCATAGAAGCTCGAGCTATATCTCAAATTAATTTATCTAATAAAGTTATAAACAGTTTTGCATCCTAATCGTTTCAATTGATATATTGTGCACGGTGTATATGATTTGAAAATTCTAAAATGTTAGTGATGGCTTGTTGTTTACAATGTTGTCTCATCATTTATAGTCTAAATCTGACAATGAAAAAATATACTCAAGATCATCGACTGGATTTAAAGCTTTATCGCCATAGATATTGACCACTTTGATAGTTTTTCAAGAAGACCTGCAATGCCTGTATGTTATCAAAGGAATCTAATTCATTGAAAGTTTGCGTTAAAATAAGCGTAGTTCGCTTGTAATTTACAAATAATTTTCTTTTCGTACGGAAAAGAAGTTCTCGGGACCAATGACATGAACATATAACTTGCGCATAGAAAAATAACTAATAATAATGGATAGTCCTTTTTCTAAATTCGTATATCATTTTCTACTATCTGGCTAGGTGGATTTGAACACTAAAAAAGAATATGTTTTTTAAGTACATGTACATTTCTTCTGTTTTCTTGTTTAAATGCATTGATTTTTATAAATTTATGTTTATGACCTTCAATATCTTACAGCATCATCTTTTCATGTATAATATCATGTAACTGTATGGTTTAGATACTTATTATAAAGTTGCAAGGATTGTTATAATGTTACTCTGCAGTCCAGATGTTATTTAGTTATATGTACAACAAATATAATACACTCAGTAAGTAACAGTGGTAATGCCATATATTCAGAGGTGTATTTCAGAAAATTCCGGTATATGGGTTATACCGGTAAAATGTGGGACCGTCAACAACTTTTAATTTATCTACATGTATTCATACTATTCACTGCTTAAATATCTAGACGGATTCAACAAATGTTTGGTGTTAGTTAATTTCCTGACTTTTGAATAAATTAACTGATGTATTTACTAAATATCCATAATTTCAAGGTCAGATAGCTTAACTGGATAGAGCATCCCAGGCCAGTGATTGGCTATGGGGAAATTCGGGTTCGAATCCCGATCTGACTGGAACTCAATTTGAACAGTTGTTTTGAGCGTAGCAGTGTCGTTGATTCAAATTTAAACAGTGCTAATTAAGTTAAAATCATATTTTCTTATTTTGACAAATGGGTAAATCCCCGTTCTAGGCAGTGCTTAATTTCAGATCATCTATAAAAAGATAAATGTCTCTATCCGTGATACATTCTGAATCCATCCAAGGTTGAATACGCTGCTTAAAGTGTTGGTTATAATTTTTGTATTGATATTGTATTTTCAATGATAAACTTGTTTACTAAAGATAAATTTTGATTTATTTTTTAACTTTTTGTACCTTTTGGCAAAGATAATCGAAGTTCTAGACGGAGAGAGACGTTGTGAATGATTCATGTTTCGGGAGATTTCAGCGCTCTGATTTTAGTCATTCAAAATTGTCTCCCTTATTTTGATCAAGGTCGGCAAGCGTCTAGTAGATCGAAGTTCTTCACATGTTGATCAATAGTTTTACCTGTTTATGAACTACTTCCTGGTAAGTGTTGATTCTGTGACGATGAAATACAATTGATGGCTTTTTTATTTGTGTTGATTGTGCTAGCAAGGACTTATATCATGTATGTATATAAGTCCTTGGTGCTAGTTATATGAATGTCATATATTTTCGCGATATTGCGATGCCAGTTTTCGTCATAGTAAGGAATAAAATCAATAAGATTAACATTTACATAAGATTAACAATTACATTAAGTCAATAATCTAACCGTTAATCTTCTAAAACTATATATTTTCTATAAAATCAATAAGATTAAAGGGGCATGCCCAGGAACTGCTGTGTCTTTTTTCGTACACCAAAAATGCGTTTATCACTTGTAAAAACAATTATTACCGAAAAGTCAAAGAAGAATGTGCCTTCAAAAATGGCCCTATAACGCACGCGTGGGTATTTGTATGTCGGTTTAAATAAAAGGCTTACAAGCCTTTTATTGACGACAACGATATTTCCGATTCGTCTGAGAATTTAACTTAGCGTGTGCGCTGCCTTTCAAGCAGCAAAACAATGATATTTACCTATAATTGATCGATAGATAAGCTTTATGTCGCAAACAATGAACATGACATGAGCTATACTTACCATTTCACAGTTTGTTGACATTTTTTTCCGCTTTTGACAGATCCCGAAAGGGTCGAGTTATGAAAATGACGAAAAAGGCGTAATCGGCAGGTTTGGTAAATCTTGAAATGTGTATTTTGAGTCAAATAGCGGGACATTTCGTAAATATTTTACAGGACTTTCATTAATTGATTTAGGCATTCAAATGATACCAATTTGATTTATATTCGAGACGCTTCAGTTCCAGTGTATGCCCCTTTAACATTTACATAAGATCAACAATTACATTAAGTCAATAATCTTATTTTAATCTAACCATTAAATCTTCTATAACTATATATTTTCTAAAGTACAGAATGCATATCATTCTTTAATAAACTCCAACACCTCGTATTGTTAATTAATGTAACAGTATTTGGCGCCGGCAGTAACTAGTCCAGTTGGCAGCTAAATAAATACTGTGTCTAGTTTTCGTTGTGTCATACACAAATATTACCCACTACAGAGTAGTTCAATTCAATGTTCCAAAAAGCGTATCAAACTGTCACAACAGAATTTCAGGTGGGTCCAGTCTCATATCTCAACTCAATACAACATATCCAAACCAAGTTAGCCCCATTTCCGACTTTGTCAGATTTTTTATCAATATATTATAGAAAGGTATGCAACGCTGCTAAACTGAAAGTACACCTGGTTTCGAAAAAAGGCTGTCACTCATTCATATTTCAAGCAATTTTCACAACGCGAATGCACACTTTGACAACATGATTTTCCTGGCTTACGCTCTTATTGTACCCTTTTGTTCTCTTTGGTCATGGATTAGCTAGTTTGACATTGTTTTTTTGGGGGGTAATTTCTTTTTATCCTGTGAAATTACAAAACCTTGTATACAATATGTTTTAGACTAATGGAAATAAGGAAATTCACATTTCCTATTTTGTGTCTTCTTGAGTATATATGTGCATGTACTGGTACATCTAAAAATTTATTAGTATTATATGTCATACTGCCTTTCATTATATGTATTTTTCTAGTCTTTGTAACAATGTGATATTTAAAACATTTATATCTTGTATTGTACCATACCATGTGTTTTATATGCTGAATAATTCTATCTATCTAATTTATGAGACATACAAGCAATCTGTTCATGTTTTTGCTATTGCCTGTTACTCGCATGTCGAAAGGTATCACAATATCGTCTGTAGTGTACAATTATTTGGACTAACATGGAGTGATTTAATTAAAAAAAGAATGAAGCCAAAGCGTGACTAAGGACTTGAAATTTCAACATTGGATATCATTATAATCTTTTGTTGCATCGATCATGGAACCAATACATTGAAATTAATTTTCAAAGAGATGAATCAATACGAAATATATTTTTTTAAATCTTTATTAAACTTTGAAGGAATTTTTTTTCAACAATGTTAACAAGTATAAATGAACATATTTTTTTTAAAAAGAGTGTTGAAAGCAGTTTATTTGAAGGATAATATGTAAATATCATGTAACTAACATTCTGACTAGAAATTAATTCAACAATACTGAGATTTTGTGAAATATAGATTTTTTTAGCATTAATTAGGTCTTAAGTTTATAGAAGCACTTGGAAATTTTCTTTTATTTGAATGTTGGCTTTCTGATTTTGATGAAATTATATCAATAGTATTATATGATAGATAGAAGATATACTGCAAAGCTTCATCAAGATTGGATGATATATGTTGAAAAATTTTATACAAAAATCAGCTTTTTTCATACACTTGGGACAAAAAAGTACATATGTTCAAATCAACATTTTAAACAAGGAGTTCACTTAGTTATTTAACATATTATGTGATGTAAGCAACAATGGTAATGTTGAGGAGTAGTTCCAACTATTATAATACGATTGGATTTTTACTAAATTTTCATTAAAATCTAAAGTATCAATGACAGTTACGAATTTCATCTGATACATTAATTAAAACTTATTAAATCAACTCAACTATTACTAAAATCATGAAGTTAGTGCATGATATGTTGCATTTTGTTATGTAGAATGTGTATTAAAACAACAGTCAATTTCAAAGACGAATGTTTTAACCTCTCTTTAAAATTGAGAGTTGGATGTAATGCGTCCATCCGTACACTTGGGACAAAAAACTAAATTGTCTTACATAATTCCATATTTATTTAATGAAAATTATCCAATAGAATACACAAAATTGATAAAAATGACTCTAGTAGGAGATGTTGTTAAGTATTGCATTTATAATCATAGGTAATGAGCAATAAGTTGGAAACATCATGATTAAGAAGTTCATCATTTCAGGTATTGATATGAATTACCTTTTACAAATGCTTGGATGAAAGTCACATTTCAAAATCTTTTTTGTTATGTTTGCACTAAAATATTGAAAGTATGAAATCATAACTAAAATAATATAACTCTATAAAAGATCTAATGAGATACTGATGTGATAAACATTATTGTACAGTTAAGTTTTTACATCTTGGAGTTTCACCTGAAATTGATACCATGAAAAGAAATTCTTAAAATTTGTACTAGTGTAATGTTGGCAGTATTCAAAGGACTTTTGATCTCACTGACAGATTCAACCAGGATCTTCTTGGTGTGATATTCCTAACATCTAGAAGAAGTACAGCTTCAGCCCATTATTTGGAATCCTTTGTGTTCTGTCTGCTTCTACTAGATGATAAAAGTCATATAATGGTTCTTCTCTCTGGCTTCTCTCCATCTGTTCAGCTGGGCTTTGCTGGTTTCAGTTCTTGTATTTCCTTCTTCTTTTTGTTCCTGTATGTACTTCCATTTTCACCCCCTTATTATAGTTTGGATCTGTCTATCTCTTTTTCAGTACACTTACCTGCAATTGATGTTTTCATTTCTTTTCTTGGATCTTAGGTGTTGTACTTGATCAGGATCTGACTTCATCAATATATTTATCTATTATTACATACAGGGTGTCCCAAAAGAAAGGTAACACATACATGTATAATTTCCCTTCAAATTGCAGATGAATATATGATATTTATACAGGTATGAAGATCAAAGATGTAAGTTTTTTGTGTCAGAGATCCTTATGAATATATTCAGTATTTGCAATTAAATACAAATTTGAGAACAAAAGTGCATTTTTCATCATTGACGTCGTTTTAGTAATTTATGACGTTTTTGATGTGACGACTTTTCATCCATTTCACTTATCATACACGCACAATGAAATGTTCAATCACTTAAATACATAATTATGTCTTTGTTTGACTTTCTTTACCTTGCATTTTATTTGTTTCTCACTGTGCAGTGGTCTCTCCGCATAAGAATTAGGTCGCTAATGAAAAGCAAGTTTGTTAATGTATTCAAAAAGATGTCTCCTACCGTACAAAACATGTGGTCCATACAGGATGGTGGTACGGTACATACATAATCAGTTTTGTACTATACTTTATACACAATATGTTCAGCGATTCAGTAACATTCAGACGATATCCGGGAGTTAAATATTGCGGAATATTTTGACCCACGCATAGTCTTGACCTCAACCCATGCAACTTTTTTCTTTGGGGATATTTTTTAAGTCAAAGGTCTATAGTCCTAAGCCACCCACCAAAGAAATGCTGTGAAGTGTTAAAGTGGCATAGATTTTATTGTGTGTGTATGGTAAGTAAAGAGGATGAAAGGTTGTCACATCAGAAACGTCATAAATTACTAAAACAACGTCAAGGGTGAAAAATGCACTTTTGTTTTTAAATTTGTATTAAATTGCAAATTCTGAAGATATTTACAAGGTTCTCTGACACACAAAAACTTACATCTTTGATCTACATATCTATATATATAAATATTATGTATTCATCTGCAATTTAAAGGGACAATAAACATGCACGAAAGTGTTACCTTTCTTTTGGGACACCCTGTATAATAAATTATTCTCTGTACCTCTTCTAACTTAGTTCTAGATGTACTTTTCTTTTCATATATTTGCTACGAAATTCTATTTCTTGTTCTGAAGCGGTATTTTACCACCAATTTGTCATGCTTGTACACCAAAAATGTCATGAAATCATTTGATGGGATGTGTAACGTACTGTGCCAATCATATATTGTATGCAAAATATGTGTTCACTGATTACTGTGGATCTGAACACATGATGACATTGATTGTTCCTGTTTTTATGTCCCGAGTGTACATAAAGTACATGTTTTAAAAACATAGGGTATCTTGTAACATACCATGAATGATCGATAGTTGAACATTTTTATCAAGAAATTGAATGGTCATTCAAGAATAGAACAGCTTGCCAGGTTTATCTGCATGAATTGACTTAATCACAAATGTTAATAAATTCAGTTTAATTAAAAAACGACATTGCTCAATAAAAATTTAACAAAATTCTTCTTCACAGCCATGTAATCATATTTCATGAATAATGTAACCTTAATACTGACTGATTCCACAAATTTTTCAAGTGTAATGAATGTTGCATGATATTTGACACTTGTAATTGTTTAAGTGCCAAAGCTGTGTATACACTTTTTAATTTTGATGGTAAAAATCAATACAGACCATCAGTTCCTCAAAGCAAGAATATACAACAAGACATTGCCATAAGAACAGAACAGATTTTTATTTTCAAAGACGTGTACACAAAGTACATAGTCATATACCGAGGGCTCAGCGCAACACTGTTGTAACTTGTTCTTATTTCAATATGAGTTACGACACTGTTGCGTTGAACCCTCGATACATAGTAACAAACATATTTACATACATGGATAACATGGTAAACAGACAAAAGATAGAAATAAAGAAATACATGTACGTAGAAAGAGGACAAACATGTAAATATAATTAATTAGACAGGATGGTTGCTCTTAGCTCTAATGCATTTTTAACATACAGAGAGATTTTACGTAATTTTATATCATTTTCACTTTGTAGAAGTTGAATAAATTTAAACATGGAGGGCCTAGTGACATAGTAATTAGGAATATATTTTCTTCGTATTTCGATAAAACAGGGGCAAATACAAATAAAATGAAATGTATCTTCTAAGTCTTGTGTGTTACAACATAAACAATACTGTAGGTTCCTGTCTATTCTTTCTCTACCATAACGACCGGTTGTAACACGAAGTGGTAAAAGGGATATGCTATGTTGGGAATATGTTTAATGTTATGTACATTTGTGATTTTAAAAAATATAGGCTCATTTGTTTGATTTCGTACACTTGGGACAACTCTGGTTCAAATGATACAAAATGGAATTACTTGTACAATATTGCTTAATTTTGATGTAAAATTATCATTTTTCAACTGTTGATACAATTGTTGGATAAAAAGAGCCGAAAAAGTTAACCACAACATGATCATTTTGTGACTTAAAAAAAAGATCTGTAATATGTATTGGGGTTATCTTTCTATTCAACTTGGACAATGGTGATTTAAAATGTCATGCTAAAAACGTTACACTTGGGACATTTTTGGCATGTTTTTCGTGCATAACCTTGTAATAAATTAAGTAATCATTGTGAAATTTGGCAGGATAATAGCTTGTATTAGGACAATGCACATAAGCCTAATTATTACATCATATAGAGCTTATTATATATTTTATGAGCATATTTAGAAAAGGCTTCATTTTTTTTTAAACCACCCCATGTCTCAATTAACTTATCCACAGTCTGTGGTGACATTATCGTTGCTGATTGCTGTGGAATAATCAACCCTACCAAAAAACATTAAGGGCCAGGGTCTTGTGTATTAAAATCACCAAGTGTTTTTATAGATTCACTTACCATGCATTATGGGATTTATGCTATATTAATTAACAGTCCATAGAAGTTACTGTGGATTTTAAAGTCTACTTTCTGTTTAACACGACTGTGTGGAGAGACAAAATTTCTGCTTTGAACCAAAGCAATAATTTGTGTTTGACTTGTATTTTGGTGTAGCTAAATACCATTTTCTCGACTCTAAAATATATCCATTGACTTAAAAACGATGTAATGATTTACAGTCCAGTATGCATACAGAAGTTTGTTACAAATTTGAACGCCATGAGCACAGCATTTTTTTTGGACCGAAGGTTGGTCACTTTACCAAAAGGTTTTTGTAAACCAACAAATAAAAAGTTGTGGTCTTTGTGTTGAGCCCTGTTTGTCATTGCAGCTTTATACACTCAGACCAGTAAACATACAGTCTGTGCAATGTCTGTTAAAAGTCACTGATACAGTGATTCATACACAATCAATATTAACTCTGATACTTTTCATATACTGTATAGGGGTGACTATTGGGTCCAGTTTTGGCTATTGCAATACTATTGATATTGCTGAAAGTACTATTGCGATACTACATTGGAATTGCTAGTAACTATTGCGATACCATTGCAATAGTTATTGCCAAGATTTGACAACCACAGAGACAAGGACTTACATAATTCCTTGACTTGTAGATGCAAATTTGCACAGTGTAAGATATAATTTTGCTGTAAATATATGCTAAAATATATATATATATCGATATTTCGATGCATCGGCCCACCCCTAATACTGTACAACCTTTCCAGAGCGGCCCTCTCTTGAGCAACAACCTCCATTCAACACAGCATGAGTTTTCCCTACTGAATGATTTAACTGTTATTTAACACCTGATCAGAGCAACAGCCTCTCAACAACAACATAATTTTGCTACTCCTAAAGGGTGTGGCTTTAGAAAAGTTTCACTGTAAATATACATATTTTTAAATATGAATCATGCTAAATATGATTAAAGGTAGCAAATATGAAAAAATATCAGTTTATATTAGTAAAACCCTCATATCAAATTTAAACAGTCATTTACATGTATGTACATAATATGTATCCTACTTTTCACGGCAGCCTCCATGCAGTTTATAACATGTCATTACAGATTTGATGATCAAAGCCCAGAAGGTCTTCTACCTAAATTATGCTGGCAGCCCTACAGGTTTTATTAATGTATTTATATGTTCATTTTTTTGTTTGTTTCCAAATGATATTGATTAACCACCTTAAATTTGGTGTTGTCTGCATTTTGTTAGTTAAAAAAATATGACCAACTTTGTAATTGTTACATGTCCCCACCATGCAATGGCGGACAGTTACAATTATAGTGTTTACCCTGTCCGTTGTATTGGGGGGGGGGGGGGCATTTTTTCGTTCATTATCGGATTTTAGAATAGATTGACACAAATGATCATCATTTTAAGATAGCAAATTCTTTTGTGCATTCCTTGTATTGAAATTGTTGAAGTGCATCATGTGTGTTTATCACCAATTGGATTTTAAAATAAATTTGCACAAATGATCATCATATCATGAAGTGTCTTGTACAAAAACTGTGTTGCTTGCCCAAATGTTAAGGTCACAGTGGCACTAAAGGTTTGTGGGTATTCCTAATATACAAATAGTGAAATTATGTTTGTGTCCAGCTCATAGCTTTGTCATGCTTGATTGAATTTTGAAAAAGATTGGCACAAAATTTTAATGATCATCATATCAAGGTGACATGTCATGTGCAAAAACTGTGTTGCTTATTGTCCTAATTGACACATTTCTATTTTTTAAATGACCTAACTTAAACATTATAATGTGTATGTCGTCATGACTCTGTGTTCATAAAGACAAGCACTTACATACAAAAATAAGTGCATGTAAGTCCTTGATAAAGAGAAAAAAAATTGATGGAGCATTTGCGAACGGCTCATCCACTTTAACTGTAACAGCAATTTAGGAATTTTATTGAATCATACTCTGTATATAACATCAAAGAAACTTTGCGACTGTTTTTTTAAGACATTTCTTGTTCATAATTGATTCAAACTGTTGAAGTTATTTGTATTTTACTTTTTATTATCTTTATTGTGAAAATATATAAGGCCACTGGCCCATACACATATATAATATGTACATGACATTTTATTTTACAAAGAAATAACAGAAATTACTGCATATATACACCAACACCATTACACACCATACTCTGCCACCATTTCACTTATAAACTGAAGTTTCATTGAACAAAGTATGATTTTGTATTTTATTGAATAATGCAAAGAATGATTTGTTATTGCAGGTTCTCATGTATTCTACTTGTTGGATGAGGTGACTCCAGTTATGGAAAGGGAGTGAACAGTGTTACTTCAATGATGCATGACTACTTTAAGTTCTGTTTTGATGATCGAGTCCAGTGTGAAACTTCATATGATCAACTAATCTGGGCAGAATAAGAATACCACAGTGATTCGGTACTTGCAAACTTACATGTATTTTGTATTGATTATGAAGAATATTTTTAATACTTCACAATGACTTGAAAATTGTGTATTGAATCTATAAAAAAGTAAAAAAACAATGCACATAAACACATATCATTGGCGGAATACAAATACAAATGTAATTACAGTAAAACCTTGACTGTATGAAATCAACGGGTCGGAAATATTCTTTCAGTCAATCCATGGTTCATGCATCATTTTTCCTATTATTTAAAATTTCATTAAAATATGTTGAAAATTGGTCAGTATCAATATCTACAGATGAACTACTTTTATTGCTTCTGAATTGATTAACCCTTTTCCAGAATTGTTTTGGTGCTTTGCGGCTCATAGTGGAAAATTTTGATTTCTCTAAAGCATAGTACCAGGATTTAGCCTTTCTCTTAACGTTAATGAAATATTATCTGCTTTCAAGAAATTTTAAGTTATTTTCGGTGGTAGCACATTGTTTGAAACCTCTTCTATCATGATAAAAACGTTTTTTCGCAGATCTACATTCCTCTTTAAACCATGTATTTGTAATCCGCGTTGTTCGGTGATTAGGATAAATAGTCCTACAGAAAGTACTGCTTGTACATTTATACATGAGTTCTGATAAATCAGTTATATTTAAATCTATGCTCTCTTGCTCATTTTCTATTCTATATGTGATATCTTCGAACTTTTCTCGTTCATTTTCTATGTTAGTAAAAAAATCATTTAGTTTATTTTGATCCCATATGATTTTTTCGAATGGGATGTCACTGTTCCTATTACGATTTGGAGCCTCATTTAGACTTCCGATTTTAAAAGTTATAGGACAGTGGTCCGAAAAGTCCAACAAAGCATGTACAGTAAAATCAGTAATAAGATCAAAGTTTGAGTATTTTGTGATTAAATAATCAACCATACTAGAACACACTCGATTTTTATTTTTACAATAATACATACAACTACCTTCATCTAACCTTCCGTTAACAATATATATATAGTTTATGTTTTTTACATAAATAAATCAATTTCCTACCAAATGAATTTATCAAAGTGTCCTTGGTTTTTCTATGTGGGGTTAAATTGTCCTTTTGATCTGGTATTGTAACATATACCTATTCAAGCCTATATTGTCAACATAATCACACAAATCTCCAGTTCTGCAATTAAAATCCCCCAACAGATATACATCCCCAATCAAACTAAAGCGTGAAATATCATCTGACAAAATATCAATTAAGTCAGAATCATACAAACAAGAATTAACATTTGTATATACAGTTGAGTCCTCTGGTGGAATGTAGCACACACAAAAATAAATATTATCCTCGACACCTGATTGAAAACAATTCAATTTGAACCAAATAAAACTATTGCGTATTATTTTGATGACTTTTATCGAGGTAGCCAGAGATTCCCTAAAATACACAATTATTCCACCACTAAATCGTTTGGCCCTTTGGTTCGATTTCGTTCTTAAGCACTGGAAGAAGTTATATCCTGGAATATTTATATTTGAGACATTTGAATGCCACGTTTCACATAATATTAATATATCATAGCACGATATATATTTAAGGTGGATCGCGGGTTTCCTCCAGAAAAATTGTCATTTTTTAAGACGTCAACGTACAATAAGGAAATTTTGTATGAACAACTTTTAATGTATTGGCTAATGCAGAAATGATATATTCAAATGATATTTCCATGGGAACCGCTCAAAAGCGCCACCTAGCGGAGCGATATGTTTTTTGTTGATTTTCGCGTTATTTCCTGTACTGCTCAGATAATATTGTGTATTAGGTTATGCAACTTACATAACTGCAATGCTGGATCATTTACAAATCCGAAAAAGTCAGTAATGTTACATTTTGCTGCCATTAAATATTAAAATACAAGAGAGCGAACTCTGTAGGGGTGGCAATTTACAATGCCAAAAATGAGATATTTTTCTCTCAGTAGCGTCAGTAGTGAAAAAACGGCCCGATGAATTGTTTTTTAAAACTCAGAACAGATTCTTTGTACAATTTAGAAAACTTTATTACAATAAAAAGATATGGTCACCGACTTCGTTTTCGCGCTAATGAAACTTTTTTTAAACTTAAACTAAAAAGGCTAAAAACGTCAATGTTTTAATACAAGATCGACGTGACGTTGCGACTTTTTAGTTGTTACTGACATATTTTGGCTTAATGTCACGTCGATCTTGTATTTTTTGGCAATGTTTTTAGCTTTTTTTCGTGTTTAAATAAGTTTCAATGGCGCGAAAACGAAGTCGGTGACCATATGTTTTTATTTTTTTAAAGTCTCAAATTATCTTAAGAATCTCTACTGAGTTTTAAAAAAAAATTCATCAGGCTGTTTTTTCACTATTGACGCGACTGAGAGAAAAATGTCTCATTTTTTGACATTGTAAATTGCCACCCCTACAGAGTTCGCTCGACGTCTTTTAATATTTAATGACAGCAAAATGTAACATTACTGATCGGATTTGTAAATGATCCAGCATTGCAGTTATGAGAATTGCATAACTTAATATACAAACATATCGGAGCAATACAGGAAATAACGCGAAAATCAACGAAAAATATATCACTCCGCTACATGGTGCTTTTTGACCGGTTTCCATGGAAATATCATTTGAATATATCATTTCTGCTTTAGCCAATACCTTAAAGGTTGTTCATGCAAAATTTGTTTATTGTACGTCGACGTCTAAACAAATGACCATTTTTTCTGGAGGAAACCCGCGATCCACCTCAATTAATTCTGCGTCGTCCAACTTGGACATTAAACCTTGCACATTCCATTGAATAACTGATATAGTATTTTGCTGATCGGTGTTGACCTGGTGACTCATATCTTCAACGGGGTATTTGTTTGTCGTTTCGGTGGTGGGCCTCGTTTCACGACAATTTAATCGTATGATATTATTGCATTTTTTCCTTCTTGGCGAAGTTGCATCAATTCAGGGACGAGCTGTCTATGTTTTTCCTAAATAGCCTTTGGATATTGGTCACTGACCCGGAATGGTGTATTTTTCAGGTGTATAAATGAAGCATCTTTGATTTTGAGTTTATCGTGATAATAGTGCATTTTTGCAACCATTGGTCTGGTTTTACCAGGTATGAATTTGCCAAGAGGATGGGCCCGGTCAATGACAAGGTTTTGGGCATCTTCCATTTTGAGCGTTTCACCACACAGTGTCTTGATTTTCAGGGTACAGTTTTCCTCATTACGGGTTTCAAATGTTTGTTCTTCCGTGAGACCGAAAAATAGTAGATTGCCTCACATTGATCTTGCCTGGAGGTCTACAAGGTCATCCGTTCTTGTTTTCAGTTTTGATTTTATCGAACTCTTTCATAATTGTCTCCCTTTGTATTTTGTCATTACTTAAACATTTGTCGATATCTCTCTGCTTCATTTGTATATTGTGACAAATTTGTGATTGCTCGTGACTGGTGGCTTCAATTTCTGTTAGTTTTCTGTTTTGCTCTTGTGATCCCTGTTCAAGACGGCTGATTCGTGTACATGTATCTAGAGCTTTGATATTATCGTTTATGTTAGAAACCTGTATATCAATGCTATCTAGTTTTCGTTTTTCTACATATACTGCAGATGATGACTGATATATTGTTCATGTTCGTAGCTTACATGCTCTTACAAATAAGAATTTTTATGCGCGCATTCATATAACATCTCATAACATTTATTAAAGTGACCCAAATTCAAGTATTTTTGGTGTGTACAATTATTGTTATGTTCTTGATAATTTCACAGATTTCTTTAAAGAATAAACAGAAAATTGACAAAAATATCGTTCATATACGCAGCGCAGACGCATTCACAAATATGAATTTCTAAGTGAGTATTCATATAACAGCTCATATCTTTGATCAAGTTGATCCAAAATCAATGATTTTTGGTATATCATATTATTTTTATTTTCTTTATGATTTAGAAATGAAATACTTTGGAAATTCTCATAAATAATGAAAATATCGTTCATATTTGTGTATTTTATTAATTTTTATTTTATATCAAACATTTCTGCTGTATTGGCCTTCATCAGTGATAATAAAATTTATTGTTTATTATTTATTTTTGCACTCAACAACATCTACTAAATTTACCAAAAAATAGATGATATTTAGTCTTAACCATATTGTATCATAATCAACAAAATAAACAGGTACACTTATTGAACACAACTGTTGGAACACATTTACCTTGATGACAATTGGTAAATTCATTACATGTGAATGTTTAAGCAGTAAACAAATTTTCGGCTTTAAATTTTATTCACGATAGTCTCCATTTTGGTTTATAATGTTCCGAATGACTCGCATTCTATCCAGTTTATGAAAATGATTTTCATTGGCCGATTTCCAAAGGGCTCTCCAAGGCGAAATGACAACATGTTAAAAGAAAAATCGAAATTTAAACATTGAATTACATGTTATGTAGGTAAAATAGTGTATGCTTACAATGCAGGAATATGTCTTTGTTCAGTTATGGCCGTAAATAGAATATTCATTTACATGAATTCTTGATGAAATCTAAAAATAACCTCAGTGATCATCCAGAGAATTTTCATTGACACATACCTTGTTAACATATTAATAAATAGTGTTTTTATATCACAGTTATGATCTCATTTTCAGCAATGAAGAAGGCATGGTGCCAGATGTACAGGTGTAAGCATGGGCCTTCAAGGGTAAAAGTGATCATGCATTGAAAAGTGATCATGCACTGATTAAATATAATTTCAAATCCAGCACACTAGATAGTGATAGTGAGAGAGTAATATACAAATGTATAGGTATGATAAAGCTGATTGGACTGTTATTAGAAAGGACTTAAACATAAACTGGGAAGTGAAATTTAAGGGACTTATAACCTTAGATGAACAATGGGAGAAATTTAAGGAAACAATAAACTTAGTGATAGAAGAAAGTGTTCCTAAAAGGACAGAATTTTTTTTATTTGCGGATGATACTAAGATATTCAGGGAAATAAACAATATAGAAGACTGTAATAATCTTCACTTAGATATTTTTTTAATGAAAAAATGGTCAGATAAATGGATGTTAAAATTTCACCCAGATAAATGTAAAACCATGATAGACTTTCATTTGAAAAACATATATCAAAGAAGATCAATAAGGCTAATTCTTCAGTTGGAGTGATCTGCAGAACATTTGAATTCTTAGACAATAACGAGACTCTATTTGCATCACTACTACAACCTCATCTCGAATATGCAAATTAAGTGTGGAGTACATATTTAGCAAAACACATTGAAATTATTGAAAATGTTCAAAGAAGCGACTTAACAGGTACCTGGTCTTAACAATTTTACAGACGAAGAAAGACTACATATACTAGAACTGCCAACATTAGCAAACAGAAGAATTAGATGAGATTTGATAGAAACATATAAAATATTAAGGGGGAAATATGACTCGGAAGTATTTGAAATATTTGAATTGAATGAAAACCAAGCTATGAGGGGGCATAGATATAAGTTTTACAAAAGAAGATCAAGGCTAAATGTAAGGAAACAGTCTTTTTGTTATAGAGTTATTGACATTTGGAATACCAATGGAGATAGTGGAAGCAAAAACAGTATACTCTTTTGAAAAAAACTAGACACGTTTCTAAAAGATCAACTCATGTTTTATGACTTTGAGATGCCAAAGAAACTGGCCAGATGTGTCAAAGTAAGAATAATGAAAATGAAGAGCTGACGTCACAAGCTGGAAGCAGCCTATTGTCAGAAGAGGATCTGTGAGTACTCTGTGAGTTATTATAATTATTCAGTATTTAATTGTTTATTTATAATCTATTCATGATACAATACCATGCAGATATGTTATATATTGATAAATTCATCTTTTACAATCTAGCACTTTTAAATTTTAACTGAATCAAACTAAACTGATAAAACAGATTTAATTGGGATCCAAATAGTCCAGTCATTCTAAGTTAAACCTCCAAATAATTGCAACAGAAATTATTTTTGGTGAAAAGGCCTCAATAATGTTATATTAGAAACATATCAAAAGTCTAACAAAATATATGGAGGGGAACATGAAAAAAATTGACATTAAAATGTGAAAATTTACAAGCAGTCCAAAATGGCAATATCAGGATACCATACATGTAAAACGAAGACATTTGATGAATATCTGAAACTATGAAGTTAGTTTAATTTTCTTTTTATCCTAACAGTGTTTAAAATAAGACAAAGCTATGATGACATATGTTGTCCGTTGTGGCATTTGTAAAATGTAATATGTTTCCGTGACCTTTTGCATGTTGTTATTACTTGTGATTAAGAGGTTATTGTTGCAAAGGTATAACTTGCAACCATGAAAAGGGTACTAAATCATAGATGCATTGTAAATAAAACAGCAATTAAAAATATGTCATTATTAAAAAAACTGAATCACAGATTTAAAGGTAATTATGTCAATTTATTTTTCTACGGAAGGGCATTGTTGCCATAATTTGGATTATGAAGTAAAAGATCCATAATTTTCAATCATTCAATACCTTTTATACGTACAAATAACAAATTAGGTATCTTTTTCCTTTATACTGGATATGATGGACTGCGTATAAATATACCCTGCACCAAATTAATGCATGCTTGTTCTAGTGGATGATGCATTGCTTGTCGAAAAGGCATTTGATGCTGACTTAAATTTATCCCGACATACACCAGCACTATATAAGTGCAATTAAAATTTGCAAGATAACCTTATTTTGTATTGCAACAAGGCTCTCCTAGTGTTAACAATACTACAGGATCAGAGCATAAAAGTAATGTAATACTGTCAGAAATTGAATAAATTATGAAGTTATGGCTGTAAAAATTACTGTGGCTGAAGTCTGCACTAAAGATGTCTTCAGAACTGTAGAAGAAAAACCATGCAAAATGTTTGCTATTGCAGTTCCGCTCCTCAAAGTTGTGGTTAATGTATATGAACATAGTAGATTTACTAGAAACATTATAAAAGCTGAGGGTACACTTTCTTGGCTACTTCATTTTTGCACATTAAAACGTATGTTACCCTACTTTGCCCTGCTGCTGCTGACGATGATGGTCACAGTTTATTTGTCACATCTGTATTAACACACATCAAAACAATGGCTTAGCTTCCTGTTGAACAAGATTGTTTGAACGTTTCAATGATGGATATCATGTGATACAAAGAAGTCACCCGTTTTGGGCAGGTTTGTCATTGGATTTAGTCATTGAATGTATTGATAAGAAGTATTAAACCAAGTAGAGGTATGACACTAGAATACGGTATAACACGAGGACTTAGAATGTCAAGTTTGTACTAGGATCAAATTCCATACAAGTGATCAACACAAGTAAATTCCATCTACAAGAATTGACAGAGACCATAAAGACAGAATTAAACATTTGATATTTCTTAAAGAGAGCTAAAACCCCTTTGTTGAAAATGTATCATTAAGCATACATATTGGGACAGGAATGATAGCTGATTCATGTTTTAATGTTGATGCTTCACATGAAATTCATACGAAGATCATCGAATTTTAAAATTTAAAATATTCTGGAAACCTGCTTCAAAAAATCAAATCAGTTAAGACTCGTTACAAAATCTCCAATAAATGTGATGGAGAAAGTATACATGTTGGTCCCAACTTTTTAAACACCTTTCAACAGCTGCAGTCTTATTGGTGACGGAACAGAAATTTCCTTGTTTGAGTTGTGCAGTTTTTTGTCTTTTAAGATATTAAATGCAATATGATCTTTCGGTGATTGCAGTATGACTTGGTAAACTAGATCTCCTGTGCAATACGAATTAGATGGTGGATCTTTATTATAGCACATACCGTTGGTTAGTGGAGAAATATATGGTAGTATTTTTAACAACAATGTCCAGTACGTAATTGACCAGTCGCCACCTGTCAATCAATCCAATCGATTATCCAATCAGATATCGGCTTTTTCTCACACCCCCTAGCAACACTTATTGCCACCATTTTCCTTCGACAAGCTGTCGTGTCGAAGGTTATCTGATACGCTATGTAGAAGCTCAAAGACAATGATTGTTTTACTAAAACTGATTGAATACACATTTTAAATGGTTAGAATATGTCAGTTGGAACCATGCAACTCGGACGATTGCGATGAAGATTGACTGAAAGGAGATATTATACAGTTTGTTCCTTTTCCCAAACTGAAAATTAAGGAATCTTGAAAAAATGTAAGAGTTGGATCTAGACGTACGTTCATCCCTAATGTCAACAGAATTAACGGGAATTAACATATGCTTGATTGCACCAAGTGAGGGCAGCATTTTTACTTAATTATAACAATTATTCACTGTTACAGGACGCTTAAAATTTAATTTCAATAGCGCTGTCGTACTAAAATTACACGTACGGTCTCTCTGTAGAAGCTACATGAAAAACTTGAACACCAAGTCTTGTTAATATAAACACTATAATTTGGCACGAGTATTGAACGGCTCATATTATACAAGTGAACCCCAAAGTCCACATGAGGTCTTAATTCTTAATTGTTTTATTGCCCCTTATATCGGTCTAATTGATCCCCTCTGATCACGATCAGCTTATAAAATATAGTGTATGTATATACTTGACACCCAGTGAAATGCAAGGGTCACACAATTTTATTGATTAATGGAGATAATTAGTTTATAAATAACTTCCTGTTGTTTTTATAAGCATGTAGTAACTGATTAAGTAAACAAAAGCATGTCTAGCAATGATCATTTCAGTTATATTACCCCCTGCTGTAGAATACATAGGACTGCTGGTCCGTGAATCACATGCCTCGCATTCCTGGTTAAATGTCTTTGAATAAGTCATAGATGTTTGAGATTATACCGTTTGTTGGTATAATATAAGACTTATATTTATCCATATTAATTTACAATATTCATACTTCTGACGTACACATTCGAGCGTATTTCGTGTCGCTCTCATATCTCCATTTTTCAACGCAGCGTCAAGAGGGTTTACTGGTAATTTCCCTTGCTGTTTTTTTTTATAGAATTTAACATAATGACATAAATCATTTTCTTTGTAATATGATTTTTAGCTCACATGTCACAAAGTGACAAAGTGAGCTATTAGGATCACTCTCCGTCCGGCGTCCGGCGTCGTGCATTGTGCATCGTGCGTCGTCAAACTTTATGTTGTGACCACACTAGGGGCCACATTTTTGGCTCAATTTTAGCAAAACTGGGTCAGAACGTTAATATCAACAAAATCTCGGACGAGTTCGATATTGGGCCATTTGGGGTCAAAAACTAGGTCACCAGGGCCAAATAAGGGAAAACCTTGTGAACACTTTAGAAATCACTGTTTTGACTGGATCTTCATGAAACTTTGTCAGAATGTTTATATTAATAATATGTAGGTCAAGTTTGATAATGGGTCATTTCTGTACTAAAATTACGTCACTAGGGCAAATTGCTGAAAAACCTTGTGAACACTCTAGAAGTCACTGTTTTGATTGGATGATCATGAAACCTTGTCAGAATGTTTGTCTTCATAATATCTTGGACGAGTTCGAACATGGGTCATCTTGGGTCAAAAACTAGGTCGCTAGGTCAAATCTTATGAAAAAACATGTTAACACTGTAGTTTTCACAGTTATTATTGGATCTTCACCAAACTTTGTCAAATCGTTTGTTTTAATGATATAACGGTCAAGTATAAATATGGGTCATCTGGAGTCAATAACTAGGTCACCAGGTCAAATCTTAGGAAAACTTTGTTAACACTGTAGATGTCACAGTTTAAATTGGATCTTCACCAAACCTTGTCAAAATGTTTGCATGAATGATATGTGGGTCAAGGATGAACATGGGTCAGCCGGGTTCAAAAACTGGAATTTGGCCAAACCTTGTCAGATTGTTTGTCTTAATGATATTAAGGACAAGTTTAAATATGGGTCACCTAGGGTCAAAAACCAGTTCACAAGGTCAAATCTTAGGAAAACCTTATTAACACTGTAGATGTCAAATTTTGATCGTATCTTCACCAAACCTAGTCAGAATGTTTGTCTTAATGATATGTAAGACAAATTCGAACATAGGTCGTCTGGGGTCAAAAACTAGGTCACCGGTTCAAAACAATGTTTTAATGAGTGAACAGTGATTGTCATGTGAGCGATATAGGGCCATCTTGGCCCTCTTGTTTATTATCATAAAGTATTATTACTGTCGCATTACATGCATATATTGTCACGGTCGTGTATGAATGTACTTACAAAATGTATACTATGTGTCATGAATACTATATATGTAATATTATATAAATATAGTGTTCCAGTACATGTCAAGAAGGTTAATTGATCAGTTTTATAAATTTTCTAAATATATACATAGATTTGTATTATCACGGTCGAAATGAATATGATTATAACGCCTATATAAGAAGTCGACATTATCAGTTATGCTTGTCGCTCTTAGATAAAAAAGATGCGCGTTACGGATAATTTTTCTTTAATTTTAATTTCTACTGAAAAATTCAAATGATAGATTAACATTTTCAAACTGCATTAAAGTTAACATCAACATAAATCAGTCATCATAATTTTAAGTATCCCATGGACTGTAATAAACAGAATCCCTGAAGTATCTTTATTTCTCGGTTACTGTATATATACAGTCTGTGTATTTCTTGTCATTTTCTGAAATTCAAATTTGTATCCATGGCAGATACGAAGCGTCAGGAATGTTTATTGATTGTATAATCTGTTATAATCAACCTAAATAGCCAATAAATATTTTAAAAATCGGTGTATTTTACACCTGCCTGAGGGATTTATACGTTAATCTGTCCGCCATCTTGGTTTTAGCTTGTCGAAGGTTTCGCATTGCCACACCACTTGATTGAGTGGGCGGAGCATTCCTGTATCTGGCGACTTGGTCAATTACAGAATACAGTACAACTGTCATTGTTTTTATGTCCATTTACGAAAGAATCAACATCCCACAGGAGAACAAGGGATATAACTACATCACTTGCATCTAAAAAGGAATATTTTCTAATGAGCATAGACAGTAAACAAAATTTTATTGACATGTTCAGGATTCAGCTCCAATTCAAAGGTTGTCAAGTTTTCCAAGCTGGCGGTGATGCCAAATCTTTGATTGTCAAAACAGCTATAGATTTTGCTACTGTTTCCAATACCACACAGACATCCTTATTGCGTGATATTATTATGCTGATTTTAGTACATTGTACTTACAAAGTCTATTTTGAATTTGAATTGTACTAAATAATGGGATATAATTAAAACTTAAATAGATATTAGGACCAGCTAGACCTTACCAAAATACTACATCAGAAATGTTGTGGAATTGGAAATAGGTCATAGTAATAGTATTCTTACAAGGACAAGCAAGTGTTATTATTAATGAGAACAAGTCCTAACAGGAAACAATATTTACAATGTACCGGTATAATAGTTTGCCAAAATGAGGGATTTGGTAATCTTAGGTTTAGAAAATTTACAACTAAAGTTATGACAACTACTAGCCAGGTTCATACAATACCACCAACAAGTGTATCAGCTAGTTATCACAGTATGTTTATCTGCAAGTTACGGAATGGATAAGAGACTAAAGTACCATTAATTCACTTGGATGGGGTTGGATGGAAGTTTGACAATCGTTCACCCATAAAACACGCATGCAACCAGCACCGGATGATTTATTGAAAATCATTGCATGTAACCGTAAAATTAACTTTGATACCAAGCGATGTACATCTATGAATATATGGTTTGGAATGTGCTGTGGTGAATGTTATGGAACAAGTTCATTAAATGGATGTCATATTTCAGATTATGTTTAGTCATTTATCATTTTAGATACCGTACATTTTCCATCAAACTCCCCTCCATTAACACCTCAGTTCCTTTTTAAATCTACTCATCAACTTCAAGTCCTAAACAGAAGAGCAAATCCAAAAACTAAATACATATCCTTCAAATCCTACTTTCGAGCAACAACAACTGCAAACCTTAAATACGAGGGTTGTCCCGAAATTGCATAGACAACTGTTATAACTACTGTTTTATTTACCGGAGGATATTGACATTTTGTAATATTATAAAGTAGAACATATTGCACAATTATTCAAAATATCAAGCAAATATCTACAGAAATCAACTTTTTACAATAATTCTTCACGCATCAACTTTTGCCTACCGACCCACGAAAACAATGTCAATAACATCATGTATACTAACGTCATTCTTTCTCAAAATATTCTCCTTGATACGGTGGCATTGTATCTATTTTAGTTCAGTACAGTTTCAAACCAGGACTTTTCCATCATTTTGACAATATTTATTGTCTCTTGTTGAAGTTCTTCAAAGGTATCAAATCGTAATCCTCGAAGGTGTGATAAATTATAAAACTTAATAAATACTCTCGATGCGGATATCCGCTTCATTTTTAGCTCACCAGAGCACGAATGTGCTCAGGGTGAGCTTTTGTGATCGCCCTGCGTCCGTCGTTTGTCGTGAAGTGGCGTCTATATTTACTTAAAACAACATCTCCTCCTACACTGCTATGCCAATTGCAACCAAACTTTGCTGGAATGATCCTTGGGTGGTCCCTTTTCAAAGTTGTTCAAAAAATTAAATTTCACTAAAAACTCTGGTTGCTATGGCAACAAATAGAAAAAACTTAAAAAATCTTCTTGTCCGAAACCACAGGGCCTAGAGCTGAAATATTTGGTATGTAGCATTGTCTAATGGAACTCTACAAAGTTTGTTCAAATTATTCCCCTGGGATCAAAATTGGCTCCGCCCCGGGGGTAACTTGATTTTACATAGACTTATATAGGAAATTTAAAAAATCTTCTTGTCAAAAACTAAAATGCCTAGAGCTTTGATATTTGGTGTGTAGCATAGTCTAGTGGACCTCTACCAAGTTTGCTCAAATTATTGCCCTAAGGTCAAAATTTGCCCCGCCCCGGGGGTCACTTGATTTATATAGACTTATATAGGAAAATTTAAAAAATCTTCTTCTCCAAAACCGCAAGGCCTAGATCTTAGATATTTTGTATGTGGCATTGTCTAGTGGACCTTTACCAAGTTTCTTCAAATTATGGCCCTGGGGTCAAAATTGGCCCTGCCCTGAGGTTTATTCTATTTTATATAGGAAAATTTGAAAAATCTTCTTCTCCTAAACCACAAGGCCTAGAGCTAAGATATTTGGTATGTAGCATTTTCTAGTGGACCTTTACCAAGTTTGTTCAAATTATTGCACTAGGGTCAAATTGGCCCTGCCCCGGGGGTCACTTGATTTATATAGGCTTATATAGGAAAATTTAAAAAATCTTCTCCGAAACCACAAGGCCTAGAGTTAAGATATTTTGTATGTAGTATTGTCTAGCAGACCTCTTCCAATTTGTTCATATTATGGCCCTGGGGTAAAAATTGGCCCTGACCTTAGGGTCACTTGATTTTAATTGGACTCGTGTAGAAATATTTTAACAATGTTCGTCTCCAAATGACCTTTTTTCCTGGTGAGCATTTACAGGGCCATCATGGCCCTCTTGTTTTAATTCAGTTAATAATCCAGGCATCCATCTCACATAAACTTTATTCATTCTCAGTTACGCACTCAAAAAGCGATACACAGATGCTTTGCTTTAAACCCACCATCTCAGAAACGTTCCGCACTGTCTGACGCCGATCCCGATCGATGACGCGGCGAACATCGGCAATGGTCTCAGCGTTGAATTCTTTCGGTCGACCTGTTGTTTTTTTCACTTCTGGTGACCAACCGTCACTAAATCGCTTATGCCATTTGTATACAAGAGCTCTAGATAGTTTCCGGTGGTCGTCTGTAAGTTTCAGTTTTTTTGCGTTTCAATAGGTGTCATTCCAAGGTCGACATAAATTTTTATAACATTTCGGTGGGCCGCATTTTCCGCGGACGTCGACATTTTAAAAAAATTCAAATGGGCACTGACAAACTTCAACGCACTCTACTTTTGCCGTTAGTGACGTCAACGTTATCAAAATTGACATGATAACTTAATATATATTGACTTTGAATCAGACAGAATTGTTTGGCGCAAATTTACCGACTTCAATTTTTGTGACTATTGATTTGAACATCATATAACAAACATTAGGCCACCTAATCCTACCTACTGTTTATTTTACTTTAATAGAACACATGCTATTAACATAATTGATATATGAAGTCTTTAAATATGTCAAAAAATGATTGTTAAACAATTATAGGAAGTTTCATCTAAATATTTTGTTGCGTTGTTAGAAAAATCAATTTGTCTACGCTATTTCGGGACAACCCTCGTACTTACGCAATTTAGGTCACATAGGCCATTTATTGATGTTGTTAACCTTGATACACACTTCATAGCTCAATCAAAACTGTTTTCGCTTATTTATGATTGAGGAAAATCTCATCTTAGTCTCATTTTGGAAAATGTAAAGACAATGGGGCCTTTATTAGGAAGTTTACAGTATTTGTTTATGCATTTTGTTTCAATTTATAGATACATGATGAATAATCATTAATTTATCTTTTAGTATTGGCAATTTTATACTTAAAATGATTGGACATATTTTTCATTAATTAAATAATGAGTGGTAGGCTATGGGCTACTGGGCGAAACCCTCCCCCCCCGGAGGCATTTTTGTAGACACCATTTTTTTGAAAGCCCAATGCCTGCTGATCATTTTTCCAGTGTCTACAATCTGGGCGTTGGGGCGTTTGTGAACTACAGCATGCTAATTACCGTTACCGAAAAATACGTTTGACAATAATTTTATTTTGTTAGAAGTCTTATTCTAGATATTTTCAATAATTCATCAATTTGAACAATTCATTTGACCATAATAAGTTAGCAGCGGCTTTACTTGTCGATCAAATGCATGTTTTTCACGTCATTGTACTATATATTCTCTGTAATTTACGTTACCCTGCGTTACCCTAAAATGACAAGGAAATGACAGTTGTATATGTTAAATTAACTTAAAAGCAGTCGTAAACAATGTTTTTATTCATATTAGGCAAATACTACCACATGTCCATGTTTTTCTTTCATTGAATGCTAGTTTATGTCTTCATTTTACGTAAAATACGTTACATATAAAAGTATATGTGTAACATGGAAATCATTTATATTACTGTGATCACATGCTATGATCAAATAGATATACAGTGATAGGTAATCATGATGCATTCATTAATACCCATAACTGGAAAACATTTCTAGTTACAAATGTTGTAAAGTTCGACTGTGATAATAGTATAGTTTACGTTACATAACGTTACCTTTATCACGATAAGTACTTAACACGCTTTACAATGCATAAAACATTGATTTGATATACAAAATGTTTATACTTGATTACTGACAATACGTACATGTAAATTAACATTCCAACTTTTTTAATTCATCACTGATTGTGTTTTACGTTACATGGTTTTATTTGTGTTACGTTTGAAATTATTCATAAACGAGTAACAACATTTCTATGAAACTGTTATAAAACCATCATCGAATGTATTCTAAGATTATGTATCTATGAAACAATCAAATTTACAAAGACAGCGACAGTGCAATAAACATTGTGCCATTGACACACATAAACATGTGTGTGTCATTTACGTTACCATTTGTTACATGATTATTTATATATATATACTTAAGTGCAATATTGTATGTTATGTCAGATTTCATTAGCTGTACATATTGTCATCAAAGGTATTTTTGTTGTTCTGATGGCAAACGTTCACGAATTTCACAAATCCTCATCACTTTTCTGTTTCATAGACAGCATCGACCATACTAATGAGCTCAATGTCGTTTTTATCATCAGTGTCTTCTGCGTCGCTAGCCTTTGGCACAATATTATCATTGTACCAGTTGTATTCCAGCATGTTGTCGAATTTCCAACCACTTTCGTCCTCTTTTAGAAGATCAAGATTGCCCTCTTTGCATGGGTTCAAATATACACCTTATTACTATCCGTAACACATTGAACATACGTGACGGGATCTGCAGGGAGTGAGTAAGCTCATGTCCATACCACTTAAAGCGTTCAGAACACAACCATGGCTTTGATACTTGTCATACCTCAGTTTATTGATGTCGTATTTTTAATGACCAAACAACACACATACAAATGTCTCAATGGCACTGTAAAGTTCATCCGAACAAACATGCGTGGTAAATTGGCTAATATTGTCATGTAATCTTCATTTATAGGAGCAAAGCTCCTATAGCTATACATTACTTTTTCTAATTACAATTACGTGACGCATATACATCCGCTTTGAAAAATAATATAAGTATACATTGTAGACTTTTGCAGTTTTGATAAAATTTGGAGATATCTGCAGGATTCTGTTTATTTCCTCCGTTTCATCATTAACTGTTGAGGTAACGAAATTCACTACATATTGAAAATAGTTTCATTCAGTAAAGTAGCGCTGGAACACTATATTGTCTCTGAGATTAGTGAGATTGCGTATTGACACATGATAGCTTTTCCTTGGTAATTGTGGTTAATTGGTCAAATGATGTACATCTGTACAGACTATACATACTTGACATTCAAATTTTAATTCAAAATGATGATAACACAGGCCTTTAAATGGTTTAACGATGGTTTTGTCTAACACATTTAAACTTTGCTCCAGACTGTAATCTCAGTGCTTTGAATCTCAGTTAGTGTGACTGTGACGCCATCTCTATAAGACTGCTCAAAGATTAGCTTTATTGACTGTGTCTTATTGTCGTCATTAGATATAAAGCCCATCCGATTTCATTGCTTTTTTTACCTGAGATCAAGAACGTTGGAGCTGCCAAACGTCATCGGCACTCATCTGATTTAATAGACCTGTTTGTTGTAAGTGTCTGATATAAAGTCTACACGAGATGTTTTAGGCAACTGATAAGAAATCGCCTCAGCTACTTGCTCGAATGTGTCCGGAACTGCTATAAGACTCTGCAGTTACCCAAATAGGCGTTACCATTAACAACATAGGATGCGCCTTCTGTAGAATGGCTAGCTGTTGGTTCTATTAGTGATTCAATATAAGGCACTCGACCTAGAAGAAATGACCAGGAAGCTTCAGGTCTATGTCATGTTGAACTGACAGGAGCATAAGCAGGCCAAATGCGTTACGTTCTGCTCGTATCTGAGTTATTATATTATGCTGAAATACTCTGTGTGAAAGGTTGTGTTTCTTCAAATCTTGGCCGGGGTAGTTGACCCTTCGATAAGGGCTTGTGCTCCCATAGAGCATGGTTTTAGTGTTTCCCAGACGTCACTTTGTCAAGAGAACCACTGGCACAATTCCGGAATTTATCATAAGTTCTGCGAGACCACTGTCGTTCATTACTTTACCTAGGTGTATCGAAGATGGAGCATACGTGTGTGAAATACACCCGTTCTCACTAAGATATTAGTGAATTTGTTCCGGAAACTGCCAAACCAATGAGTACGATTTCATGGCCACTGCTATGTCACAGGTTACAATTGCATAATCATTGAAAAAAAGAAACATATCTATAAATTACTATAAAATTGATAGACTAAATTAAATATTTATTTGATTAATGAAATTATTTATTTATTGATAATTGATTGCTTTGATTAGATTGATTGATATGAAAATTTTATATGAAATGTTGTTTTTTTTAATTTAAAACTAAATGCCACTTTTGATTTTATAATGTCTGATGCAAGAAACATCAAGGTTTAGTTATACATGCACTTATGTTCATAGTTATATTTTGGTAACGCATGCGGTTAATAATATACACGTATTTTCTGCATAATTGTGACCTTTTTTCACCTTGTCAACATATAATACAATTGAGTACCATTTACTCATTAGATAGTGTTCTGCTCGATCCAGAAACAGTAAGTATATGATGATAATCGAATATTTTAGAGTATATGTGACCTTATTTCAGTGATATAATATTGGTAACGTAAATTATACCACATTTGATGATGAGTTTAACATTTCTACACTCTTGTTTACATTCTCTGTGCTTATAATCATAATTATAAAGCCTTTAACGCAAATTATTTTGATCTCTTTGCGGTATTGTGTTAACTTTAAAATTTCAATTATGGTAACGCCCCAAAATGGCGGTAACGGAGTAAAGCCCCAACATCCAGATGGTAGACACTGGGATTTGGTAGGTCTTTCCATACACTTTCAGAAAAACATACTGTAGAAAAATGCCTCCGGGGGGGGAGGGGGGGTATTGGTGCCCCATAGTCTATGGGGTAATGTTACCTTCCACTGGCTTGCATTTTACTAATAAAATAAAATAAATGCAAATATCATTTCAATATTAAATGGAAATTGTGGAACAAATGCATGGTTAGATTTTAGAAATTAATACATGCAAAAAGTATTTTTATACAGATGTACTTTTAAATAAAAAAATGCTGTTAAAAGGCAAAAAGTCATATGATTTTCATGTTTTGGTGGTGTCAAAGAAGGGCAAAATTTGAGTATTTCCACAGATAATATTTTGTTAGACTTTTGATATGTTATTCAGTAGGCTTTAAGCTTGACTCTACAGTAATTTTAATTTCTGTTGCAATTATTTGGAGGTTTCGTCATTTTTGTCATATAATGACTGGACTAAAAGAAGTGTTTCATTAACCCTTTACCTCATAGCCCCCTAGTCTAATCTGGTACACCATCTGCATAGAGGTTATTTGAGAAAATGCTATTGTTTTGACAACTGTCTATTACATCACTTATTACTGTGTTAATTATTAATCTGATCAAATTTGTGTGGTTATAAAAGTTGTGCATAAATTAATTACCTTTCTAATGGTGTAAATTGTGTTATTGTAGGGCAAATAGTAAGAAAACTATTAGAGTTAAATTAAAGTTAAATGGATATTTTTTAAATATTTTCTTTCTTTTTATTATACTGATTTAACACCTGCTCAATTTATCATTGATAATAGCACTTATTAATGATCTTATGAATTTTGTTTTAAGTAAAATATTTTGCAGTTTAAATTATATTACTTACAATAAAAATAGTAATAGTGTAAGGCAAATATTAAACTTATCACATAGGGTACAGATTTACATCATTTCTTGTTTCATTTCGTTTTTCATGTAAACTTCATGTTTTATTTGGCAATTCCTTTTACAAACATATTGTTTTATCCTAAAGTAATGGATAATTGATTTATCATTAACAAATCTTAAATGATTATATATATTAGTCTTGAAAAGAGTCACACATGCCAGCTGCAATAAACAATGCATGACCATAAAACTTTTGGTGACACATGTGTTTGATGATATCTATGGACCCATACTGTTCTGGGACATAATCCCCTTTATAATTGCACTTATTAACAACTAATGTTGTAAACAAAATATATTTCCACACAAAATAGCCTCTGGGTGTTAAAGACATTGAACAGCTACTATATAAGTGACCCCCCCCCCAAAAAAAAAATCCACATGAGGTCTAATCTCTAATTGTTATTGCCCCTAATGGGATTAATCCTGTCTTTTCACGGTCAGCTAAGTGTCTGTAGACTTGACACCTAGTCATGCGTATAAGAGGGTCATAAATTTTATTGATTTTTAGTGATAATTATACCCCCAGATATGAAATATATGGGGGCTATATTGGATTCACGCTTGTCGGTCGGTCGGTCGGTCCGTGCGTCTGTAGACACAATTTGTCCGGAGAATTTCTCAGCAACTACTTACAGGATTTCAATAAAACTTCACAGAAGTGATCAGTAGTAAGCCTAGTTGTGCTAGCTTAAAGCATTTTTCGTTCGGATTAATTTTCACTGAGTTATACCCCTTTGTTGTTTTTATTCAGTATATACAATAGGCAAATTTTGTCCGGAGAATTTCTCAGCAATTACTCACAGGATCTCAATGAAACTTCACAGAAGGGATCAGTAGTAAGCCTAGTTGTGCATGCTTAAAGCAATTTTCGTTCGGATTAATTATCACTGAGTTATACCCCTTTGTTGTTTTTATACAGTATATACAATAGGCAAATTTTGTCCGGACAATTTCTCAGCAACTACTCACAGGATCTCAATGAAACTTCACAGAAGTGATCAGTAGTAAGCCCAGTTGTGCATGATTAAAGCATTATTCGTTCGGATTAATTTTCACTGAGTTATGGCCATTTGTTGTTTTTATACAGTATATACAATAGGCAAATTTTGTCCGGACAATTTCTCAGCAACTACTCACAGGATTTCAACGAAACTTCACAGAAGTAATAAGTAGTTAGCCTAGTTGTGCATGCTTAAATCATTTTTCATTTGGATTGATTTTCACTGAGTTATAGCCCTTTGTTTTTTTCTACAGTATATACAATAGGCAAATTTTGTCCTGACTATTTCTCATTGACTACTGCCAGGAATTCAATAAAACTTCTCAGAAGTGATAAGTAGTTAGCCTAGTTGTGCATGCATTAAGCTTGTCTTGGTTGCAGGTTAAATTTTCACACAGTTATGGCCCTTTGTTGTTTTTTATACAGTGTATATACAATATCTCAGTAACTACTCATAGGAATTTAATGAAACTTCACAGAAGTTATAAAAAGTAAGCCAAGTTGTGCACGCAATAACCAGGTTTTGTTTGGATTAATTTTCACTGAGTTATGGCCCTTTGTTTTATACAATTAGGTAAATTTTGTCCGTACCATTTCTCAGCAACTACATGCAGGAATTCAGTGAAACTTCTTAGAAGTGATAAGCAGTTTGCCAAGTTGTGTATGTCCACAATAGGTTTTGTCCAAGTAAATTTTAATGAGTTATGGCCCTTTGTTATTTTTTATATAATGTATATTTAGAAACTGGTCAGGATATTTCTAAGCAACAATTTGCAGGTATCAAAAAAATGAAAATTCATTATATTTCCCTCTGTAAAATGTAACAATAACTGTGTCAAGGCCGCATCTGGGGGTATTCATCACCTTTAGTGATAGTTCTAGTTAGTTTATGGATAACTTCCTGTTGTTATTATAAGCATTTTATGCAATAAATGAATTTATCCTTTAATTACCAGAACAGAACAGAACATATCATCATAAGTTAAATTAAAAATTGAAGAATATGTGCCAGTTTTAAAGAGTAAGAGGGGATTTTTGCCAAATGGGATTCTGTCTGAAGGGGATTATATCCGGCCTGGAAAAAGCATGAAGGGGATTTTGTCCGAAGGGATTTTGGCCGTACACCCATTTATTCACTCAATACATGTACAAAACATGCAAATATGAGGTTTTTACAATAAAACAAAACAAATAAACGAGGCTATAGAATTTAGACATACTGAAAAATGTACATTTGTCAAAGTATATCGACATAATATTTAACAATTTCAGCATATAGAAGAATTACATTATCACTTTTTGGATTATACATTTTACAAATTTACATAACTTATTTCTAACTTATTTTTTGTGCACATTAGATTTTCCAGTTTAAACATATTTGGTCGACGGTAATAGATGGGTTTCAAAAATCGTTTTCTTTCATCATTAAATTCAGAACATTCGAATAAATAATGGAACTCGTCGCCAATTTTATCTTGACAGGTGTTACATAATCTTTGATTTATTGGTGTTCTTAGCCAGCTACCTGTTTCTATTGGTAATCAATGTTTCTGGTTCTAAATTTAATAAAATAGTATAGAAGTGGACTTTCTAAGTCTGTTAAGAAGGACTCAGTACCAAATGTCTTTTTGAATACTCTGTAAAACAAACTGTTACTTGAATTATCAATTTTGGAATACCAGTCATTAAGAAATAGGTCTTTTAATTTTTGTTTTACAGCAAGTTTTAGCCATTTAAAATTTGTGAGTATATTGTTATACCACTCATTTACAAAACCACATTTTATCAAAATAGATTTAACATTAAACATCCATGGAAATTTCTTTTTAAATATAGCATCATTTAGTCCAGCTGTAGAAAGTAGTGTATGTTTATAAACAAGCGTAGATATTTTATTGGTAATTCCGTCGTTTGTGCAAAGTTTCGACCAAAACGATATAACTCTTTCTTCGATATCAAGTGACAAAGGCATGCAACCAGTTTCACCATATACAAAATAATTAGGAGTTGATCTCTTTAACTTTAATACATGTTTTAAAAAATGTAATTGTACACGTTCTAATATATCTAGATTGCCAAATCCCCAAATTTCTGCTCCATAGAGTAAAATTGGTTTGATGGTTTTATTAAATAACTCGATTTGTAGATCAATTGGAAGGTTAAGTCGATTTGAATTTTTTATAAGACTATACATTGCTCTGGTACCTTGGTTTGCTATATATGTTTTTTACAGTTTAAAAAGGAGCCACTTCTATCAAAATATATACCAAGGTATTTATACTCCTTTACTACCTCAATAGGTTCATTTTTAAATGTGAAATTATACACGGGTTGTCTTCCTTTTGAAAAAACTACTATTTTTGTTTTGGAGGTATTTACTTTCAGTTTCCAATTTACACAGTATTGTTCATATGTATTTGATGCTTGTTGCAGATCGTTAGCTGTTTCAGCAATAATAACTGTATCGTCTGCATAGAGCAGAATAAATATTTTTAATAGATTAAATAGTTCGTTTGTGTTCCGTTCATTTTCCATTATTATTCCTTGTACATTACTGTTGTTTTGAAAGAAAGACTCCAAATCGTTTAAAAATAAAGAAAACAACAACGGTGATAAGTTTTCCCCTTGACGTACGCCAATATTACATGAGAAGAAGTTAGAAAAGTCTGAATTTACTTTGACGCAAGATTTTATATTACTATACATATTTTTGATAACTTGTAGACATTTTCCATTTATATTCGAATTTACTAATTTCTCCCATAGACCATTTCTCCAGACAGTATCAAATGCCTGTTTTAAATCGATAAAAGAGCAAAATAACTTTTTATTGTTATTATTGAGATATTGGATAATGTGTTGTAATACAAATAAATGGTCTATTGTTGAGAATCCCTTTCTGAAGCCCGCTTGTGTATTATTAAGTATATTATTAGATTCAACATAATCTGTTATTCTTTTATTTAAAATACAGGTAAAAACCTTCCCTAAACAACTTAACAATGTTATTGGTCGATAGTTTTCAGGTTTAGTTATGTCCCCCTTATTTTTGTATATTGGGTTAATAATAATGGTCCATAGTTCTGGTATAATACCAGTATCATAGATAAGATTGAAAAGCTTAACATATATTGTTTTCATTATAGGAAACGATGCTTTTATTTGCTCATTTACTATTTTGTCATACCCACTTAAGCTTTGTTATTTTTCAAATTTTTAATTGCATATTCTATTTCGTTTTCTGTTATAGGAATATTTATTTCTTCGTTATTATCATTATTTCCATCGACTAAGTTATGTTGTATTCTATCATTAAGTTTAGAGTTATCGTCATTTACAAAATTTACATTTCTAAAGAGATTATAGAGATGGGATAAGTTCACTTCACTTTTCTCATTTGATTTTTTGTTTAAAACTTTCCAGTATTTTCGTGGATCTTTACTTTATACTTCACGCAATTTCTTTATTTTTGATATTTTTTGTTTATTATGAAAATGCTTGTGTGTATTTTTATAAATTTTTGCCTTTCTTTTTAAATTTTCTTTTATTGCATCTGTTTTTCTTAGTTTATAAAGATATTTTGCCGTATGAAAATTTTTCCTTGCTTTCTTACACATTGGTCCAAACCAGGAATCTGCATTAATTGTATTGTTGTTATGATTACTATTAATTTGCGTATAGCCAAACGATTCACTTGATGTCTTTAAAAATAAGGATGATATATCCTCGACTATTTTGTCAAGATTTTGTTGGTTGCAGTTAGTTTCGGTTGTACAATTTTCAATAGCGTCTTGTATATTTTGTATTATATTCATATCAAGTTTATTTATAAAATCGTTAACTTTCGTTCTCTCCCAAAGTTTTACAGTGGGTTCGTTTTTTTGTACATTATTAATATTACGTAACTTAAAGTTTAATTATGCACATCTGACAGCAAGGGACAAAAATCTAATACGTTAAGAGATACAATATGGTTAAAAAGATTAGAGTTGCAAACAAAATAGTCTACAGTACTAGTTCCTTTACATGTTGTCCTTCCGGGGACATCACTGTTCGTTCTACCGTTTAAAATGTATAAATTATTTAGTTTTAGAAACTCAAGAAACTGATTTCCATAGTTATTTGAGGTTTTGTCACCATTTATATGCTTCCAGTTAACATTTGGGGCCATATCAAACAAATTCATTTCAATGTTATATTCTGTACAAAGTTCGTCCAAATTTTGACTTTCATTTTCATTGTCAAGTATGATATAATCATTTAAAGATTTAGTTCTACTATTAAAGTCTCCAAACAAACAAATTGTATCATATCTATCAAAAAATTTGTTAACATCATTTTGGATTTCTAAGAAAGGATCTTTAACAGCATATTCTGAGTACTCGGGTGGTATATAAACAACGCCGCGAACTACATCTTTTTCCGTTTTACAAAGCATTAGAGAAATAGTGAACCATAAAACTAATTTGCTATCTGATTCTCTAATAGTAATATGTTTTGAAATGTCTTGTCTAACAAGTAAAGCAAGCCCGCCAGATTTGCGTCGCTTACTAATACTTTTCCTATTATTAACAAAAATATCATAACCGGGTAAATCTATATAATCCAAGTCATCACATTTAGTTTCCTGTAAGCCTATAATACAGTATTGCTTTAAAAAATTTATAAACTCAGGACAATTTAATTTTGATTTCAATCCACAAACATTTAATGAGAGCACATTTAGTATGCCCGCCTCTGTAAAGTTTTCATTAACACAACATATCTCTTGTTCCGGTTTTTCTCTATTCAAATTATCTCCCTTATTTTGTAAACTGTCATTCGAATTTTCAACATTTTTCTCAATATAATTTCTTACATGATAAAATGTAGGATACAGCATGGAACAATTTGGATGTAGTACACTACAAAACCTACTACATGTACTATCGATATCATAATTCAACGGATACAATAATTTATAATCCTGCACGGTATATCCCTGATTCGTATAGGCATTATAAAATACATCTGAATGGTCAAAATTACCCTGATATAATTCTCTATAAAAATGAGATATGAAATTGTCATAGTATTTATATAAATACCCTAACATATAATTGTAAACATGGTTGTACAAATAATACATTTCAGGTGATGACAATGACCAGTAATAACATGGAATGTAATAATAAGTTTGATCATTTGTAACAGCGTTGTTACTTGTATAGTCCAACGATAAAGTCACAGGTGAATAAACACCATTCACAAAATAGTACGGTTCAGTTTTATCAATACACGGCCAATGTTTATAATTGGGTGTTAGTGTCACCAGCATTTGTCAAACTTTGAGGTTCCGCATTTTGGTTACTGGGAACGTTACTGGTATTCCTGGAGATGGTCTGAAGTGCACAGCCATTTGCAGTATCACATTGAGTAGCAGAGTCACAATTAATCACTACACCAGCATCTTCAGCCCATTGCACATTGTCACGATTATTATAAGTAGATGGTCGCTTCAGATTGTAGTCAATATCCAGCGGCGAACGTTCCTTACGCTTTTGTGACGTTCTGTCTACTTCCATTGCTTCCTTTCCAAGTAGATCAAATTGGTTAGGGGTTTCAAAGTTTAGTGTTCTACCACTGTAATTCTGGTCACGCCGGGCTTGGAAAGTTTGTCTGTCGGGGTAAGGACCGTTTTCATTACGATGATTGTCTCTACGTGCCTCTAACCTACCACCACGATACACAGGCGCGTTGCTTGGGTGGATATAACATGTACGGCCACTTCTATCAATGTATTTACCAGTGTTTATGTTATACAACTGATTATTTGTAAATAGTCTGTCTTTTACTAGTGACACTTTCTCCCCTAGCTCGGACAGATGACGTACAATTGGATATAACGTTTTTCGTCTTTCCTCTACTTCTCGCGGGAAATGTTCATGTATTTTGATACCTGTATTGAGAGAATTCAGAGAGATTCCTGCTTGTCGAACTATGTTTCTATCACTATTTTTCTTGAATTTTGCAATAATTGGTCTTGGTCTGCCGGTTTCTCTGGCTCTCAGTGGGTTACCGACTCGGTACACCTTTTGGAAGTTCAAGTTTTTATCTGACACAGGTGTTTCCTTGCAGACTGATGAGTTATCTAACAACTTGGAGGTCAATGTTTCTTTGAGGATTGATTCAACATCTTCCTTCTTGTAGTCACCATTCTCACCCGTAGGACGGGCCTCATTCACCCCAAAGATAATGAGATCATTTTCCATGTATTTACATTGTAGGTCTACACATCGTGTCTCGAGTTCTGCATTTTTGGATATAAGTGTTTGTATTTGTGATTCAAAAGTGGAATTGTGCTGCTTCAAATTGTTAATATCAATGCCAGTTTGTTCACAAGAGCGGATAATTTGGTCGAACACTTCACTATTATATTGGCATGATCTCTCAATTTCCGTTACCTTTTTGGACAAGGATGAGTTTGTGTCTTGAATTTTACACATCTGATTCTTAAGGTGAGTTAAATCTTGTTCCATAGGGCCAATTTTTGCCACGTTGAGCTCAATTGATTTCAATCTTGTATTCATCTCGAGAATAAGTTCAAGCATACTATCTTGACCCTGGGTGGGGTAACTGTTTCTACTAGGGTAGCTGGCGTTTCCCGTTCGATATAACTGGGGTGTCGTCAGGCCTGGTAGACCAAATGTAGGAAAGAAACCAGGTTGAGGACCCAAATAAGGGTGTATGATCGGTACTTGATTTGTTTCACCATTACTGTTTTTCGAGTTACCATTGTTCCCTTTGTTTGAATTTTTATCTTTGTCGTTTGGCATACTTACAAGATAGATTTCCACCAAAAAACTCTCTGTGTCACAATACAATCAATATCCAACACTTTATCACTCAAATCCTCTGAATATATCCAGATTGATTATTATAAAAGTCCAAAATAAACAGTTTTACTCTTGATGTTCAAATATTTCCACCATCTTGTTTAGCCTCGTTTTCGCTTTTTTTCAAGATTATGTAAAACAGTTACAGACTTCAATATATACTAGAATATAACAATTACTGTCACTACCATTTATTCCTGTCATTTTTTCTTCTTTGTACATTAAAATTGCAACTGAATGCTTAATTCTTCTATTTCTAAATAAAATCATTCTAATTATACATGAAATTATTTTTTACAATATAACTATTATAATCTTTAAAATAACTTGCAAAGAAACTATGTTTATACCATTACAGCTTGAGAAAATATATTGGTTACAAATATTTAATTTAAAAGGCAAAGGTGTTAGGATACGTTTGTATTAATTTCACAAAATGGACTGTTTAAATTGATGTGAAATACATATATTTGCAAATGTGTTTGAAGTGTAGAGCATTTATGTTAGTAATTAACTTCTTTAATCATATTAAATGAGCTTTCTTATTCTTAATATTTTGCATTTAATATAAACATACTTTTAAAAAAAACACATACATAAAAAAATACATAATTTATATATATTATTAATTAAACACTGAATCAATTTAAGTATCTATATACAGTAGCTATATATTAGCCATATAGCCACTGATTATGAAATTAGAAGCTAGTCTATCAATGACCCTGTCAGTTTTATTGGACTCCCTACTGTGTAATATACAGGACTGCTGGGTCTTAGTCACATGCCTCGCATTCCTGGTTCAATGTCTTTAACTTCAAATGCCTGCCTAACTCTGGGATGAAATGGTGTTTTTTGTACAAAAAAATATAAATGCATTATCCTTATACTTTTATCCTATCACTCCACTATGTAGACAACTATTTCATCTGTAAATAGATGTAAGATATTAGTTTTACTACATAAATTTTTGTAAAATAATATTGTTCATTTTAACAAGTTATTTTTAAGGCCCTAAAAAGTAAGCCGTTTACACTGGAAGTGAACCGGAAGTACATTATTATTGTTTTTAATCTTGTTTTAAACTACTACACAGAGGGTGATTATTTCCTTTTATAATTACCAGTCCTCACTCCTGTATATTTCATTCTTTTCTAATCTAAATATACTATTAATAATACATTATTCAGGTCCTGTGGGTTATTTTTTATAAAAAGCCATCATACTCTCCGGTATGTCTTAAAGACTTCATCAGACACATACAAATGCGGCTGGCCGCAATAAGTGAATCAGATTATAAGATGAAGCAATAACGTTATATCAGATTCACCCAAGAGTTTGCATCCTCTTACATATGTTGTAATAGAGAATGCAAACCACATATCGGAAAGTACCTATTTACTATGGCATCCAAGTGGGTAAAATTCTATCACAAAATGACTTCCCAAACATCTAAATGAATAACAGACTGGTAGTTAAGCCCCATCATAAACAATTACATACAGTTATACATTTAAGAAATAGATATGACATTTAAAGACCAAAATTCAAAATAAGATCCCTTTTTAACTAGTACTAAATATAGCTAATAAGATCATAAATATAGCTATTATTCCCAAAATAGAAACAATTGTATACTATTATTCATAATATAGAGTCCTCTCCCTTTAATTTAGTATAACATTTAAAACAGTATACAATATAGAATTACTTCCCTTTAATTTAGTACAATACAATAGATTTTTATAAAGAAAGGCTATGTAATAAAGAAAGTTATATTGTTAAAGATAGAGAAAGCTATATATATGAAACGCCTTTACTGTCTTATATTAGCAAACAGTCTGATATAATGTCAATATCGCTGCATGAACATAAATGCATGCGACCACTATATAATGGCAAAATCTCTATAATTATATATTAAATATAAAAATGAATATACAATGGCAAAACATTAATATATAAAGATATAACTTCCTTATATGTAGATAAAACATTTACATATAAAGGCATAACTTCATTATATAAAGGTAAAACATTAATATATAAAGGCATAACTTCCGTATATGTAGATAAAACATTTACATATAAAGGCATAACTTTCTTATATAAAGGTAAAACATAAATATATAAAGGCATAACTTCATTATATAAAGGTAAAACAGTAATATATAAAGGCATAACTTCATTATATAAATTTAAGGTAAAACAGTAATATATAAAGGCATATAACTTCATTATATAAAGGTAAAACATTAATATCTAAAGGCATAACTTCATTATATAAAGGTAAAACATTAGTATATAAAGGCATAACTTCATTATATAAATTTAAGGTGAAACATTAATACATAAAGGCATAACTTCCTTATATAAAGGTAAAACATTAATATATAAAGGCATAACTTCATTATATCAAGGACTTATATACATGCATGGATTCGCAACTTCCGTATTAATAGTTTAAAGTAATCAAATCCCGCGATAATAAGACGTGAATCAACGGGAATACAAGCTATTGTTTACAAAAGCGAAAATACGAAAAAATCCGTGATATCCGAATGATAATAACAGCGAAAATATCCGTGGTATTCCGAATGTTTAATCTCGGAGACGAAAGGATTATAATAGATGTCAGCCATCTTGGAATTTAAAATGTTCGACTGATGCCTTTTTCGATGCTTATACTTAGACTTTGTGGATTATAAATGTATCTCAATATCTTTAAGGAATTTGTTGCATCCTTTTCCAATTTCCCGTGCCCAATTGCCAGAGTTTTATTAGTATAATCAAATTCGTAAACACCCAAAATACAGCTGTCGGACATTGCCGAGTATATAGCAATGCATTGTGGGATCGCCGAACGATATCGTTTGATCTATTTTTAGCAGTTGCGAATCCATGTATGTATATAAGTCCTTGATTATATAAAGGTAAAACATTAATATATAAAGGCATAACTTCATTATATAAAGGTAAAACATTAATATATAAAGGCATAACTTCATTATATAAAGGTAAAACATTAATATATAAAGGCATAACTACATTATATAAATTTAAGGTAAAACATTAATATATAAAGGCATAACTTCATTATATAAAGGTAAAACATTAATATATAAAGGCATAACTTCATTATATAAAGGTAAAACATTAATATATAAAGGCATAACTTCCTTATATAAAGGTAAAACATTAATATATAAAGGCATAACTTCCTTATATAAAGGTAAAACATTGATATATAAAGGCATAGCTTCATTATATAAAGTGCTTTCTCCATTATATAAAGTGAAAGCTAAATTCACGATGTAAATAAATTTATGTGCACACAGTGGCATTTGCGCGGCAGATTATTCACGCGGAATAGAAATCAACTTGGGTGGTATTCACGAAGAATCTTAAGTATTAATGTTTGACCATAAGACATTCCTTATCCCTTAACCATTGCGAGGATAAGGAATTTTTGTCCATAACTTTCCTCAGTTAAAGAATATCCTTGTACAAGACAAAAATATTATTAATGTCTATACAAAATATAAATTCACAAACAGGTAGAATTTTATTGTATTATAACAGGAGCGGTGTTGGTTTAAAATAATGTGTAGGCTGAATTCTAGGGGATCTTGGTACACGCTCCTCAGAAATGTTTTTGCTCAGTAAGTAAATAGATCATATAGCCCACGGCCTACACGGCCTAAAGTAAGCTAAGTCCCGGATTAGTTAAGCTGTTACCACTAGAAACAAGCCTCAATCAACTGGACTAAAAATAAGCGCTTTTGTGACTGCTGATTGAGGGGTACAGTTTGGTGGTTTTCATATTGTCATCAAAGCAATCAATTATTTTCAAGCTTGTTAGTCATTGAGAATTAATATTCAATATTCAAACCTTAATCTTGATATTTTTACCAGTATTTAAGTAGTCTTCCTCTTGAAATTGAATAAACATGAAATCTTCTATATCGAAGGCTTTAAACTTAGAGTAATAAGATAAAACATAATCTTTTAGACATCCATTATAGTCAATGACATTGTATTATAGACATAATGCTAATATCTTGATGCTAAGGAATTGCAATCCGAAAATGACATTAAGAAATTCTAGATTTTGTATTCAAAATTGAATAAACTACAGAAAAATATTTTTTTGAAAATTCTCACAATGGTAAATTATTCCATGTCAAAACATTTCATCCAAAAATCTTAGTAATATATTAATTCTAAGTGTTACTTTGAGAAAAAGTTTAAACCTGTCTAACAGAAACTGATTAAACTCTCTATTTGTAAACAGAGGCACATGCTTTGGAGCAGCCTATGCTTTCTGTATAACAAGAGTACTTTACTGGTCAGTTGATGACTCACCCATTCTTCTGCTATTTTAAAACAGAGAGTTTAATTGACATGTAGTATTTGGCAAAATCATTGAATTCATGGACTGATGGGATGATAACTGCACATGTAAGTCAACCAGATATTTAAAACAGTGGTTCATTGGGAAATTATATTTGATTAATTTACCGCTTATTACAAGTAACCGTTTCTTCGAGCATATCTCCATGTATGAGATAGTACATTCTTTATACGTTTAGTATAGAAAGGGGCAGGTTATGTAGTATATAATTATGTTAATTGCTTTATAACTACTTTTGTTGATCAGATAGGATACATAAATCAAAGTACTGAGAGCACATGGAACAGGAACAACTTTAACAATTGCATGGTGGGTACAGAAAAGCAATTGCATGGTGGGTATAGAAACGTGTAGAACTTTGGTCTGCATCGAAATCCATGCACAAACTATTGTTTGGTTCCAAAACTCAACTAAATACCTCACCCTTCAATGAAATTCAACTTTGGTTACTTTGTTGTTCCGAACAACAGTAGAACCTTCAGAGCTTTGATTGTTTATACCGTGTTTTACGCCCCTTTTCAACAGTAAGAGTCATAATCATGAGGCGGACAGTTCACCTAACCATCGCTCCTGAAAAGAACCAGTACTAGATTCCCATCCTGACCAAAACACGGTTTGTTTGTGATACTGTCTTCCTCCTGCGCGATGAGTTTGATACTTGAGCGACTTGGACAGGGTGAAGATGTGATGTTGCGCTTTAGACATGACAAAATTATACACAGTCATTAGAGGCAGATTCAAGTGGGAGCTAGGTGGCGCATCTGACGCGCCCATCCTAAAAGTCCCTGACCATAGACAGATGGGAAATATACATGGAAAACTTTGTTAACACTGTAGATGTCACAGTTTTAATTGGATCTTCACCAAACCTTGTCAAAATGTTTGCCTGAATGATATGTGGGTCAAGGATGAACATGGGTCAGCCGGGTTCAAAAACTGGGTGACAAGGTCAAATCTTAGGTAAAAAGCTCTAAATGTCATGGTTTTGATTGGATCTTGGCCAAACCTTGTCAGATTGTTTGTCTTAATGATATTAAGGACAAGTTCAAATATGGGTCACCTAGGGTCAAAAACCAGGTCACAAGGTCAAATCTTAGGAAAACCTTATTAACACTGTAGATGTCAAATTTTGATCGTATCTTCACCAAACCTAGTCAGACTGTTTGTCTTAATGATATGTAAGACAAATTCGAACATAGGTCGTCTGGGGTCAAAAACTAGGTCACCGGTTCAAAACAATGTTTTAATGAGTGAACAGTGATTGTCATGTGAGCGATATAGGGCCATCTTGGCCCTCTTGTTTAAATATTTGATTTTATGGAAGATTGAAGTATATAATTATTTACATAAAAACTTAATTTTATGTTGGAAAAAACACTTTATAAAGGATAAAAAATCAGAGGCGTGATTTGACGGGACTATGCAGATGAGGTAGGGGCGTGATTTGGCGAGATTATGAGGAAAAGGGAAAAAGTGACTTACATTTCTGTTTAGAGATCAAATATCACCACGCAATATTTATCCGTTTATTTCCATGAAACAACATGTATGTGTGCACTATAAACATTTCCTGGTGAATAATGACATCATCAATACTAGGGGTGACTATATTGGGTCTAGTTTTGACTATTGCAATACTATTGCTATTGCTGAAAGTACCATTGTGATACTATTGCTATTGCTGGAAACTATTGAAATACTATTGTCAAGATCTGAAAACCACATAGATTAACTTGTAAATGCAAATTTGTACAGTGTAAGATGTAACTTTGATGTAAATACATCAAAACTTCTATCGATCCATAATATCGGGACACTTGGGATCACAATGCATCAATATTTCAATATATTGGCCCAGCCCTAGTGAATGTAGGACAAAAGCTCCCCTGGACAAAAGCTCCCCAATTCATTTTGATAGGGGCTCTCCCATTGTTTTACTACCCCGGACAATCGCTCTCCCGTTATTTTTGTACCTCGGACAAAAGATTATAGATTAACACTTAAGTGCATTGTTTGCAAGAGACGTTTCAATTAGCGTGTAACAAACAAAATTAATTAGAATATAGTATAGATTCCGGTCTTAAGTAGTCCGAAGTAATCTGGATACATTTACAAAAAATGTATTTTATATTTATTGACTGAATAACATGATCAACTGGTGAGTTTTTGCCTGGGGGAGTTTTTGTCCGGGTGCAAAAATAACAGGAGAGCGATTGTCAGGGGTAGTAAAACAATGGGAGAGCTTTAGTCCGCCCCTATCAAAGTGAACGGGGGAGCTTTTGTCCGGATTCCAGCCCTAATCAATACCACGCTGTCAAAAGACATCACATACTTGTATATGATGTAAAAATTAGGAATTTTGATGTGCTAGAGTAGATACCTTATATAATAATATAACCTGGTAAGCAGATGATATCCATGGAAAACTCAATATGATTTAAGTAAAACAAAGTTTGAGTTAACAACATAGTGTATGTTGAGGGACTGACTAATTTCTAAAAATATTCATTGTTTCTGCATGTAAATATTAATTTTAATTGTCATTGTTAGATATATAACCAACAAGTGTTTGATACAAAATCTTCAGCTGAAGTAGGAGTTTTCTCATTGGTTAAAAGCATTGTTGTTACAAATTTTTTGGGCAGAATTTGTAATTGTTCGTTGTTTGTAATTGTCTGAAAAAATGCAATTATCAAAATCTACAACAGTATGAAATTAGATATTGAAACATTTTAACCATTGCAAAATAAACTCCTTATAGCCTAGCTGGGGTGGTATTCACGAAGAATCTTAAGTATTACCTTAAGAACTTCTTTATCCTTTACATAATTATTTTCCTTAACCAAGGATAAGGAATTTTTTTATCCTTAATTTTTTTTTTTAAATAAACTAAGGATTTTCTTATCTAAGGGCATCCTTAACTTTAAGGAAAACTAAAAATAGACTGGAAAATCGAAATACGTTGTAAACAAATCTTGTAAATATGAGCTTGGCAAATAGAGCATCCCTCATTTTTAATCAGTGACTAATTGCTTCACATGAAAGTCATGAATAGACAATATATAAATGATTTGAATATGACAAATAATGTTTATACATTAATCCATAAATTCACAAACATTGAGAATTTTACTGCATTAACAGGAGAGGTGCTTGGCAGTTAAAAATAATGTGTAGGACGAACTATTGTGGATTTTAATACATGCCTCTCATAAAATATTTTGCCATGTATTTTCACTGTCCTGTAAATAGAGTTTTAAGGCCGCGGCCTTCACGGCCTATAGTAAGCTACATCTCCGATTAAGCCGTTTCGGGCCTCAATCAATAGGACAAAAAATAAGTGCTTGTGTTATTAATGTTGTATTTGAGTTTCAATAAAACAAAGTACATGTACTATTTAAGTCAAACAAAAAACTTTACAATGCATAGGAAAAATACCAGCACATTTCTAGCGGGAATATCATTAAAATTGGACTGTGTTTATTTGTATGTTTTTTAATACACTATGCATTTATACAGTACGTATTACTAAATACCGAAAACAACTTATATTGTTGCCATTAATTATGTTATGATTATTTCATAAATTATATATATAAAGGTGTGTTTATTTAAATCGTATACATTATTATATGATCTATAAATAAACACGTTTTGATTGGCTTAAAGCCTGATCCATCATCTAACAAATGTCATATTCAACGGTGAAACTTGATATTTAATGGATATTTTGGAATTTCCAATTCTAAAAATAGAACCATGTCAATATTCATCACACAAAAGATAGATGCATTTTTTAACAAATCTCTGTGCATCTCCCCCAACCCCAGGGCAGTTTTTGTCCCGGGCCTTCGAACAAATTTTATCTAGAATCCCCGGCATTTCCCCCGGGCATTTCAGCCGACCACCAGGCATTTCCCCGAACCCCGGGCAATTTTTGTCCCAATCCTTCGAACAAATTTTATCCAGTCCCCCGGCATTTTATCCAGACCCCTGGGTAATTTTTGTCCCAACCCCGGGGAAATTTCTGAATTTCCAATTCTAAAAATATAACCATATTCATCTACCAGAATTATAAGTTGTTATTTGTGATATATTCATCTTTCTTTATAATTGATATGTCGATACAAATTTCTGTTTATCAAGGACTTATATACATACATGGATTTGCAACTTCAGTATTAACAGTTTAAAGCAATCAAATCCCGTGATAATAAGACGTGAATGAACGGGAATACAAGCTATTGTTTACAAAAGCGAAAATACGAAAATATCCGTGATAATCTGAATGATAATAACAGCGAAAATATCCGTGGTATTCCGAATGTTTAATCTCGGAGACGAAAGGATTATAATAGATGTCCGCCATCTTGGAATTTAAAATGTTCGACTGATGCCTTATACTTAGACTTTGTGGATTATAAATGTATCTCAATATCTTCAAGGAATTTGTTGCATCCTTTACCAATTTCCTGTGCCCAATTGCCAGAGTTTTTTTAGTATAATCAAATTCGTAAACACCCAATTACAGCTGTCGGACATTGCCGAGTATATAGCAATGCATTGTGGGATCGCCAAACGATATCATTTGAGCTATTTTTAGCAGTTGCGAATCCATGTATGTATATAAGTCCTTGTGTTTATCAAGTAATGCATTAAATTACGAAATGAATCAGAATATTATCCTCAATGTTTTCAAATCAACTTTTCATATAATAAAACAGTTGTTGACTTGTGAACCAATAAATATGATGTGATATTCACAGGTAGAATACCATATTGACCTCGGCTACACCTAGGTCAATATGACATTCTGCCGGTGAATATCACATCATATTTATAATGGCTCACTAGTCAATAACTGTATAATATTTCAAGTAAAATATTGTTTTTTAAGGAAGTAATGATGATTTGTTTGAGTTGCTTCCCCTTGTGCCTAAAAATTCAGAATACCAAAAACAACTTATATCTCTGTTGGTAATGAAATTATGACTATGTATTTACTAGACCACTGCATCACTCTATAATTATCCTAATTGAGTAGTATTTCTCTTAATTATATCATATTGTATACACATATATGTAATTAATTATCATGGGCCTTAATTCTCAATAAAGTTTTGTACAGTTGTATATAATAAATCATTTGAACCAATATAGGCACTTTTTGTGTCATTTTCCATGACATTCAGTGGTGTAAAAGCATTAATGCAAGAATGCTTTGCTGCATACAGATTTTATCTGTATATGAGTATACTCATCAAGCAGTAAATTTCACTTTAAAAGGATAACATTGATGATACAAATATTTGGCAGATGCAATAATTATGTTCAAACTATGAAGAAACCAAATGTGAATACATACCGCCAGAATTTGACATTCTATTTGATTTCTGAACATACATATTGAATTTTTTTGTATACTTAAGGACGTCCTTAACAGATTTAAGGAAGCCACGACCTTCCTTATAATTTAAAGAAAATGGCGAGTTTTAAGGAAAATCTTAAGTTGAAATGGTATGTGAATAATTCTTAAGATTTATTTTAGATTTAAGGAAAATGTCTTGAAACTTTCAACCTTAAGGAAAATTTTATTATGAATACCACCCCTGATCTGCTATGGTAATAGTACACTTGGTGTAAAATAATGTTAAATCTGGCAAATTAACAATTTTAAAGGTTAAAAAAACATGTGGGTCGAGTATGGTAACAAAAACAAAATTTATGAAATATCAACATCTACATTTCAAATTTAATTACCCGGTACTATTATTTATTGCTTACTTGGTCATTTTTTACTGTACAGGGCTTTCATTAGACCTCAAAAGTTTAGGTTCAAATATGACCTTTGGCTGTTAATGATTTAAGAAGTTTGCAAATTTCTTACTATTGTAAATACAAATTTGAGCCTTTGGTACCATGTCTCAGGAGTCAGTATCCATATTTTATTAATTTCAAGGGTCAAAATACCATTTTAAGGGTCAAATGAAAGCAAAATTACAGTTATTTACACAACTTGAGGATTTCCTGCCATAGCTGGTGAGAATAAAAGAAGAAAATGAACCTTACCCCTTGAGTAAATTTTACCAAAACATTAATACAATTGATTATTTCCTTTTTACAATGTGTTGTCATGTTTGACTTTGCCTGTGTCCGAAAACTATACAGCTATATGGCATTTTGTACTGTATATGCACCGATTATCTTTTTTTAAAGATATTTCTTGTTAGATATGGTTGAAAAATAAGATTTTCTGTGGTTATCAGTATGGAAAATGTGCATTTCTTCAGATAAAACGCCATTTTCAACATTATTTCAGTCATATCATGACAGGTAGTTAACCTAACCAGCTTCCCTGAACTTCACAAATTATACTGTGATATAGGCTACCATATGTTCTATCCACAAGTTACTACCAAACTTCACCACATATTCCAGAGGTGGGGGCAATTAAACATGGGATGTATAATACCTTCAGTCAAATTTGTCACAGACAGTGTGAGCCTCGACTAGGGTTTGAACTCACAACCACTTGATCAGTAGACCAGTGCTCTAACCAATGACCTAACCGGGTGGCTATATGCATTTCATAAATGGATCTAAATTTTTCATGGCTTTATCTTTCCAATGTCCTTCATTTGATATACAGTCAACCCTGTGTTAGTGGTCACCTTTGAATACAGGCCACCTTGTGAGTAAAGGCCAGTCTTTTAAAAACTGTGATTGACATTTAGAAAAAAAGACTTCTGAAAAAAGACCACCTGTCAATTAAGGTCGCATTATGTTATTAGCATGGCTGGCCTTTGTTTGCAGGTTTGACTTAATGTGTGTTTGTTGAGATATTTATTTCATCTATCCACTGACAATAATTATTTGGAGAAAGATGTTCCAGTTTATTGTGGCTGGACATTTGTGTGAAAAAAAGTATAACACCACTTAATTGATAAGGAAATTTTTATTCTAAGGAAAGTCAGCAAATACCACCATCCTTAAAAGTTTCAGTGATAATAAAAGATAGATTCTAAATTCTCCCTGCAGCATAAACTACAATATAATTTATTTTATTATCTTCTTTTCAAATGCATGCATACATTTTTCTTTCTTTTGTTACTATTTGATGCACAAAACTAAAGTTGTATGTATGTAATTCTGTGTAATGGGTCGGTGGCCTACTTCATTTAGATAAAGTTATTGTATTGTATATAGTCAAACCTGTAAACAAAGATCATCAGAAGGAAAGAAGAAATATGACTTTAGCCATCAGATTTCTCTATCATGCTATATTGATCCCAGGTTGCAATTAATTAACTTGGGTACCTTAATAATTTATCATATCATATAGCACCACCTCCCTAGAGTGGCCCTCTCTTAAACAACCTCCCTTCAACAACTGAATGATTTTTCCCACTGCAAAATTTAACTAATAGTTTAACCTCTCAAAAGCAACTACCTCTTAACAACAACATAATTTTGCTACTCCCAAAGGGTGTTGCACAGTCTTGGTTCGTTTTTATGATCCGTTCAACACGTATTGTATGTATATTAATGTACCACTTGATCACTGATCAGGGTTTGAAGACTTGTGTTCAATTTTATATACGTTTGGTGATAATTGTTGAAACACTGGATCAAAATCCCAGGTTCTACTGTTACTAATTGAATTAACTAATAACTAGATATATAAGGACACAGTTTGGGTTTACAGATACTTTTACTTTCTGTTTATTTATAAGTTGTCATAATATTTATAACTGAAACAAGCTTTACGGATTATAAAATAAACAAGGTGAGCAATAAATGAGATCAATCAAATACTCAACAATCCTAACCTAACCTAACCTAACTTAGTTAAATTTACATATATAAAGACCATGAATTTAGAAGGAAAGAAAGATAATAATTTAGTCTATGAATTTAGAACCCTGGTCAAAATATTATAAAAGTATCCCTTAAATTTACAAAAGAGGTGGCAAAGTTCGAACAAAGGTAGAATCTACCTTGCAAATGTCAGTGAACTGAGCACTGAGTGCTGGATACTCAGCCTTATATACCCTTTCCGGGAGAGAAATCATGAGAATTTCATGATACACTCTTTTTGAATGAGACAGGGGTATGATTAAACATGTACAGTATTACACATAAACTGATGGTTAAACAATGTGATTTTAAGTATATCAAGTGAATAAAGAGCCCTTGAACACCCCAATGGCTAGATAGTTGAACAATATTATTTAATGATTGCTTGAATAAACATGTGTAGAAGGAAAAATACCTTAAGATTAAATGTATTTAAGAAGAAACAAAATGGACTTATTGTAATAATAATCAATCATAGATGTTGGAAAGTAACTAAAAGTCAATTCTGCCACACTGTATATAAAATGCAAGAATGAGGTTGATGTTTGCAAGAATGGTTGTTATCTTAGGTATGACTCAATTTTAATGTGGTTGCTTTGTTTTTTTTGTTAATTGATAATTAATTATAATTTGTACAGCTGCTGTTCATGATCTTTAAATGCTTCATGGTTTATAGGATTTTGTAAATACTTATTTTATTGTACAGTACAATTAACCTCTCCTGAGTCCATGGCCCTATCTTGAGCCACAACCTCACTTCTACAACAGTATGGGTTTTACCCACTGAATGATTTAAGAATTTATTTAACCTCTTTAGAGCAACAACCTCTCTTCGGCAACATATTTTTGCCACTCCCAAAGGGTGTTGTTTTGGAAAGGTTGCATTGTATCTATCTTCAGGAAACACAGACTTGTAACTTTCTGTTCAGAATTAAAATGAATTGACACTTTTTATTAATCAATTGGATTCTGGGAGGTGAAATATATTCATATTTGGTATCAATTTGTTCCTAATTTTATGTAGATTAAGATGCATATGGTTATGTATTATTTAACTAAGTGATTTCATCATAAAAATGCTCTTTTACTTCTTTTGCTTGAGAAAATAGGTGTGGATAGCTTACAAAGACAATTAAAGTATAAACCTGGAAGGTGTAAGTTCATAGTTCACCTTGTGTTTAGCAGGTATTTTTCTATTGAAAAGGTCACACTTGCTGTTGAAGATTTTGAATCACAATTGTAACATAGACTTTTATTGGCAAATAATGTAAACATTCAAATTCTTTTTATAAGCTTGCCATTGATTGGTTAACAAAGGGTCCTGACCAATCATATTCACTCAGGTTTTAACAGGAAATGACCCTAGTTTTTGGTGTAAGTCAGGGTAACAAATATTAAAAGTTGTACTTTGTCTATTTATTTTAATGTGTTTTAAGGATATTGGATTTGTTGTAAGTAGTTTTTGATGATTCTCTTTGAACTTTCTACTGCTCATATTTTGCAATAAAGATTTACCAATTAAATGATGACAGTTAAAGAAAAAAATACTCACACAATACAGCAATGTCACTCACATGCAAAATGAACTTGGTTGGCAGACTTTTATACCATTGGGCATGTATTGCTCCACCTTACGGTGCTTCTGTCTAGTTTATTTTTGTTATTCCATAAAACATATATACAAATATTCATGTAAGCAATTTATATTTTTCAGTAAACAAAGATGAAGACTAAGCATCCTGTGGCAGCCACTGGACAAGAGGTAAGTGCTCAAATTCTAAATCAGTCCTATAGCATTAACAATTTCGGATGACAAAATTCCATCGAAATCTGTTGTGTCAAGTGTGCCACTGGGGGTATATGTGTTTATTGAACGCAGGGTCTTGCTTGAAATAATTATTAATAACATAAAGAAAAATTGAAATATACAATACACTTTTTGTACACTTCCTTCTACAGTTGATTCTCCTTATGTCAACTTCACTTATAGGAAAATTGTGTTTATGACAAACTGTTCCTTGCATTGCCAACTTTTTTGTTTTGATTTCTTAAAAATACATACTTTCAATTTTGTTTGTGTCACACTTTGATATTAATTTGTTCACATGACTCTAATAAGAATGTAGTTTTATATATTTATGTCAAAGATAGTGCTGATCACTTTCACGCTTATTGTAACATTTCGCTAATTAAACTGAAGGCTCGATAAGATTAACATTTGAATAATCAAAGTGCTGAAAGCACTGAGATATTCACTACTGATTTAAGTATTTATACAATACTACACATATTATTACAGATAAACAAGTTTTGCTATACACTATTCTATAATTTCTATTAATTAGACCTGCACCATTGTTTCATTAGTTTATTACATGACCGTCAGCCATTACAGAAGTGAAAGTTCCAATTACTGATAATCAGTATTTGCTAATTAATGGAGTAGTGTTTATGAATATGCCTGTAAATAAATTTCATTGTTTGATTCTTGTGGACTGTAGAGTTTAAACTGTAGACTTTAGAAAATTATTTGATGAGCTGAAAGCTATTCTTTGAAACATTTTAACAGGAAGTTCTCAGATTTTTCACTTCCGATGTTAACTGTTTCTGAAATATGTAAACATTTTATTAGTCTGCTACACAGTAGCGAATACAATCAAGGCACTGGGAGTACTGTCAGAAGCGAAAGTTAAAATGTTATTGATAATATTTGGTAGATTTGTGTTAGATAATACCAAAAATCTCAACCAACTCTAGGCCACAATGTTACAAAATCAAATGTATTTATTGTTTGGACTAATAATTTCCTCAAAAGAGTCAGTTTTGGCTCAGTGTAATAAAGATGTTTTGGTAATGGTCCACTTGTTATGCTCCCAATACTGTTTAAGTTGAAAGTAAACTTGTACCTCCACTTCCTGTTCACTGTAATTAAACATATCTGACTCTTAATACTTCGTAATTATATGTTAAAATAAAGTTAGTATCTCCTTCATTAGGGTTAACTCTTAAGCAATGCTAGGGGTCCTGTGTTGAAAGAATTCTTAAAATGCCCCGAATTCAGTCAAACAGGCTGATTATAATTCTGTTTTAAATATAAGAAATTCATTTTGCAAGATTGAGCTAGTACTTCTGTACTTTATGTCTGTCCAGTAGGCGGAGTTACGATTAACTGGTGTCCTCGCTCTTTTAGCGTCCTTTAGCGATTCCCTTGTGTATAATTGGCGGTGCGCACTATTTATTGTCTTTATGAATGAAACATTTGTGTGGATGGTCCTTATGAATGAAACTTTTGTGCTGATGAATACTGAATTATTAAACTAAAAAATTGTACAGTTTAAATTGCCATGACAATGTAATAATTCAAAATGAACATTATCCTGCAATATATCATGATGAACTTGTCTCAAATCTTTCATCTCCTCCAAATTGAGTTCAATCTTGCTTCACTGCAAGATGGTGATAACACTGTGGAAGATGAAATCACCAAAGCAAACCTTCTGAATAACATTTGTCGGGATCAAATACCTGTTGATGAATAATTAGGTGCTCGAACTCTGCAAAATGACGTGAATGACATCAGTCCTGTCTTGGACCACATTACAATAACAACCTCTAAGATAGAGGATATTATAAAATTTGAACTGTCCACTCCTCTGTGTGACTTTTTCGACCAGTCTCTGTCCTCTTCTGTTTTTCCTGGCTCATGGAAAGACGCTTTGTCACTCATGGAAGCCATTCTCATGTTGGCAATTGTCAACCTATATCTCTACTCTGTACCATAGGGAAAGTTCTTGAAAGGGTAGTCCACAAGCATACATTAAACACAATAACAACAATGATCTTCTCACTCTGTCTTAAACCAGGCTTTGTACCTGGTGACTCAACAGTTACCCAACTGACTTATCTATACAACTTCTTTACTGAGGCTGTCAATTCCAGAGCTTTATTCTGCGACATAAGCGAGGCTTTTGACTGTGTCTCGCATCATGCTTTCCTCTTGAGACTCAAAGCATTTTCGGATTTCTTGCAGTCTTTTTAATTGGTTCTCCTCCATCTTATTTAAGTGGCAGACAGCAAAATGTTGTTCTGTCTGATGTGTAATCAAAATGGAATGATATCAAATCTAGCTGGGATTCCACAGGAGTTAATTTTGATATTTCTTGATGACATCGTTTCTGACATCAGGACAAACATCCATCTATTTGCAGATGACACAAGCCTTTACATAGTTGTCAGGGTTCAATTAACTGCTTTACAAACACTGAATTCTGACCTACAAAAAATACCTCTTGAATAAAATTTGTTCCATTTTAATAGCTTCATTTTTTAGGAGTAGGAGGTGGATTTGGATTTTTCTTGAATTACAAACACCTCATTAAGATAGCATTTTAGTACCCTTATTTTAATTTCAATTGTAGATTTTATAAATCTGAGGAAAAATCAACTGCCTAAATATTTCTACAAAACTTTTTTCTTATTCCAGTAGTTATTTCTATTAGGTAAAATGTCATGAATTGAAATTATTTGTATTTATATTTTTGTCATATTTTTATAATTGCATGGTTCTTTTTTTAAAGTTCTAGTTGTGCCCCCATTTCAAAGAAATGTGGGTATATATTGCTGGTTTGCTCATGTCCATCTTTTTTGCTCGTTTTTAATCAAACCTTGTCTGGCCAATTCGACTGTATTGGCCTCTTAGGTCTTCACTTGGTTTGAAGGTTGGTCAAATACAGATAGATGACCCCTCTTGATAAGGTCTATCAATAGGTCAAAGGTCAACTATCCATTTGCTCTTCAGGGAGCATTGGTGTTTCACAAACACCTCATTAAGTGAGCGTTTTAGTACCATTATTAAAACTTAAGATATATCAAATAACTTAAAAAAACTTAGGTAGTTGATTTTTCTGAACTTTATTCCCTACTAGTATTTTTGCAAAATTTTATTCTTATCCAAGCAGTTATTTCTATTAGGTAAAATGTCTTGAAATTGAAATGATTTGCATTTATATTTTTGTCCTATTTTTGTAATTGTAGGGTTCTTTTTTAAACTTCTAGTTATGCCCCCACTTCAAAGAAATGTGGGTATATATTGCTGGTTTGCTCATGTCCATCTTTTTTGCTCGTTTTTAATCAAACCTTGTCTGGCCAATTCGACTGTATTGGCCTCTTAGGTCTTCACTTGGTTTGAAGGTTGGTCAAATACAGATAGATGACCCCTGTTGATAAGGTCTATTAATAGGTCAAAGGTCAACTATCCATATGCTCTTTTGGGAGCATTGGTGTTCACAAACACCTCATTAAGTGAGCGTTTTAGTACCATTATTAAAACTTAAGATATATCAAATAACTTAAAAAACACTTAGGTAGTTGATTTTTCTGAGCTTTATTCTCTACTAGTATTTTTGCAAAATTTTATTCTTATCCAAGCAGTTATTTCTATTAGGTAAAATGTCTTGAAATTGAAATGATTTGCATTTATATTTTTGTCCTATTTTTGTAATTGTAGGGTTCTTTTTTAAACTTCTAGTTATGCCCCCACTTCAAAGAAATGTGGGTATATATTGCTGGTTTGCTCATGTCCGTCTTTTTTGCTCGTTTTTAATCAAACCTTGTCTGGCCAATTCGACTGTATTGGCCTCTTAGGTCTTCACTTGGTTTGAAGGTTGGTCAAATACAGATAGATGACCCCTGTTGATAAGGTCTATCAATAGGTCAAAGGTCAACTATCCATTTGCCCTTTAGGGGGCATTGGTGTTTCACAAACACCTCATTAAGTGAGCGTTTTCGTACCATTATTAATTTTCATCTAAGATATGTCAAATAACTTAAAAAACTTAGCTAGTTAATTTTCCTTACATTTATCAAAAAATAAAGCTAAGGAAAGATTGACTGCCTAAGTAACTTTTACGCCTTCGAAACCAAACTGCATATGTTGATGAAATAAGAAAGGCCAAACTAAACCACAATAAATTTGTTAGCACAAAATCTCCTTTCCTCTTCATTGTTTAGGAAATCATGGTGAAATTGTGTCAAATTCCAAATTGAGTTCATCTTTGCTTCACTGCAAGATGGTGATAACACTGTGGAAGATGAAATCACCAAAGCAAACCTTCTGAATAACATTTGTCGGGATCAAACCCCTCTAAATGAATAGTTAGGTGCTCAAACTCTGCAGAATGACGTGAATGTCATCAGCCCTGTCTTGGACCACATTACAATTACAACCTCTAAGATAGAGAATATTATAAAATTCAAACTGTCCACTCATCTGTGTGACTTTTTGACCAGTCGCTGTCCTCTTCAATTTTTCCTAGCTCATGGAAAGACATTTTTGTCACTCCTTGAAGCCATTCTCATGTTGGCAATTGTCAACCTATATCTCTACTCTGTACTATAGGGAAAGTCCTTGAAAGGGTAGTCCACATGCATACTTATACACAATAGTGACAATGATCTTCTTACTCTGCTTTAAATCAGGCTTTGTACCTGGTGACTCAACAGTTAACCAACTGGCTTATCTATACAACTTCTTCACTGAGGCTGTAGATTCCAAAAAGCTGTATTGTGCAACATAAGCAAGGCTTTTGACCGAATCTCGCATCATGCTTTACTGGTCAGACTCAAACATTTTGGATTTGTTGGCAGACTTTTTAATTGGTTCTCATCTTATCTCAGAGATAATCGGCAAACTGTTGTTCTGCCTGATGCTCAATCAAAATGGAATGATATTAAAGCTAGGACTCCACATGAGTCAATTTTTGGCCCCCTCATTTTCTTGATATTGATCAATGACATTGTTTCTGACATTGCAGATGACACAAGCCTTTAAATAGTTGTCGGGGTTCCATTAACTGCTTCTGAATTCCGACCTACAAAGAATTCCTCTTGAATAAAATTTGTTCCATTTTAATAGCTTCATTTTTTAGGAGTAAGAGGTGGATTTGAATTTTTCTAGATTTTTATTTCTTAATTACAAACACTCATTAAGATAGCATTTTAGTACACTTATTTTAACTTAAATTGTAGATTTTATAAAGCTCAGGAAAAATCAACTGCCTAAATATTTCTACAAAACTTTTTTCTTATTCCAATAGTTATTTCTTTTAGGTAAAATGTCTTGAATTGAAATGATTTTATATTTATATTTTTGTCCTATTTTTGTAATTGTAGGGTTCTTTTTTAAAGTTCTAGTTATGCCCCAATTTCAAAGAAATGTGGGTATATATTGCTGGTTTGCTCATGTCCATCTTTTTTGCTCGTTTTTAATCAAACCTTGTCTGGCCAATTCGACTGTATTGGCCTCTTAGGTCTTCACTTGGTTTGAAGGTTGGTCAAATACAGATAGATGACCCCTGTTGATAAGGTCTATTAATAGGTCAAAGGTCAACTATCCATATGCTCTTTTGGGAGCATTGGTGTTCACAAACACCTCATTAAGTGAGCGTTTTAGTACCATTATTAAAACTTAAGATATATCAAATAACTTAAAAAACACTTAGGTAGTTGATTTTTCTGAGCTTTATTCTCTACTAGTATTTTTGCAAAATTTTATTCTTATCCAAGCAGTTATTTCTATTAGGTAAAATGTCTTGAAATTGAAATGATTTGCATTTATATTTTTGTCCTATTTTTGTAATTGTAGGGTTCTTTTTTAAACTTCTAGTTATGCCCCCACTTCAAAGAAATGTGGGTATATATTGCTGGTTTGCTCATGTCCGTCTTTTTTGCTCGTTTTTAATCAAACCTTGTCTGGCCAATTCGACTGTATTGGCCTCTTAGGTCTTCACTTGGTTTGAAGGTTGGTCAAATACAGATAGATGACCCCTGTTGATAAGGTCTATCAATAGGTCAAAGGTCAACTGTCCATTTGCCCTTTAGGGGGCATTGGTGTTTCACAAACACCTCATTAAGTGAGCGTTTTCGTACCATTATTAATTTTCATCTAAGATATGTCAAATAACTTAAAAAACTTAGCTAGTTAATTTTCCTTACATTTATCAAAAAATAAAGCTAAGGAAAGATTGACTGCCTAACTAACTTTTACGCCTTCGAAACCAAACTGCATATGTTGATGAAATAAGAAAGGCCAAACTAAACCACAATAAATTTGTTAGCACAAAATCTCCTTTCCTCTTCATTGTTTAGGAAATCATGGTGAACTTGTGTCAAATTCCAAATTGAGTTCATCTTTGCTTCACTGCAAGATGGTGATAACACTGTGGAAGATGAAATCACCAAAGCAAACCTTCTGAATAACATTTGTCGGGATCAAACCCCTCTAAATGAATAGTTAGGTGCTCAAACTCTGCAGAATGACGTGAATGTCATCAGCCCTGTCTTGGACCACATTACAATTACAACCTCTAAGATAGAGAATATTATAAAATTCAAACTGTCCACTCATCTGTGTGACTTTTTGACCAGTCGCTGTCCTCTTCAATTTTTCCTAGCTCATGGAAAGACATTTTTGTCACTCCTTGAAGCCATTCTCATGTTGGCAATTGTCAACCTATATCTCTACTCTGTACTATAGGGAAAGTCCTTGAAAGGGTAGTCCACATGCATACTTATACACAATAGTGACAATGATCTTCTTACTCTGCTTTAAATCAGGCTTTGTACCTGGTGACTCAACAGTTAACCAACTGGCTTATCTATACAACTTCTTCACTGAGGCTGTAGATTCCAAAAAGCTGGATTGTGCAACATAAGCAAGGCTTTTGACCGAATCTCGCATCATGCTTTACTGGTCAGACTCAAACATTTTGGATTTGTTGGCAGTCTTTTTAATTGGTTCTCATCTTATCTCAGAGATAATCAGCAAACTGTTGTTCTGCCTGATGCTCAATCAAAATGGAATGATATTAAAGCTGGGACTCCACAGGAGTCAATTTTGGCCCCCTCATTTTCTTGATATTGATCAATGACATTGTTTCTGACATTGCAGATGACACAAGCCTTTAAATAGTTGTCGGGGTTCCATTAACTGCTCCTGAATTCCGACCTACAAAGAATTCCTCTTGAATAAAATTTGTTCCATTTTAATAGCTTCATTTTTTAGGAGTAAGAGGTGGATTTGAATTTTTCTAGATTTTTATTTCTTAATTACAAACACCTCATTAAGATAGCATTTTAGTACCCTTATTTTAATTTCAATTGTAGATTTTATAAATCTGAGGAAAAATCAACTGCCTAAATATTTCTACAAAACTTTTTTCTTATTCCAGTAGTTATTTCTATTAGGTAAAATGTCATGAATTGAAATTATTTGTATTTATATTTTTGTCATATTTTTATAATTGCATGGTTCTTTTTTTAAAGTTCTAGTTGTGCCCCCATTTCAAAGAAATGTGGGTATATATTGCTGGTTTGCTCATGTCCATCTTTTTTGCTCGTTTTTAATCAAACCTTGTCTGGCCAATTCGACTGTATTGGCCTCTTAGGTCTTCACTTGGTTTGAAGGTTGGTCAAATACAGATAGATGACCCCTCTTGATAAGGTCTATCAATAGGTCAAAGGTCAACTATCCATTTGCTCTTTATGGAGCATTGGTGTTCACAAACACCTCATTAAGTGAGCGTTTTAGTACCATTATTAAAACTTAAGATATATCAAATAACTTAAAAAACACTTAGGTAGTTGATTTTTCTGAGCTTTATTCTCTACTAGTATTTTTGCAAAATTTTATTCTTATCCAAGCAGTTATTTCTATTAGGTAAAATGTCTTGAAATCGAAAGGATTTGCATTAATATTTTTGTCCTATTTTTGTAATTGTAGGGTTCTTTTTTAAACTTCTAGTTATGCCCCCACTTCAAAGAAATGTGGGTATATATTGCTGGTTTGCTCATGTCCGTCTTTTTTGCTCGTTTTTAATCAAACCTTGTCTGGCCAATTCGACTGTATTGGCCTCTTAGGTCTTCACTTGGTTTGAAGGTTGGTCAAATACAGATAGATGACCCCTGTTGATAAGGTCTATCAATAGGTCAAAGGTCAACTGTCCATTTGCCCTTTAGGGGGCATTGGTGTTTCACAAACACCTCATTAAGTGAGCGTTTTCGTACCATTATTAATTTTCATCTAAGATATGTCAAATAACTTAAAAAACTTAGCTAGTTAATTTTCCTTACATTTATCAAAAAATAAAGCTAAGGAAAGATTGACTGCCTAAGTAACTTTTACGCCTTCGAAACCAAACTGCATATGTTGATGAAATAAGAAAGGCCAAACTAAACCACAATAAATTTGTTAGCTCAAAATCTCCTTTCCTCTTCATCGTTTAGGAAATCATGGTGAACTTGTGTCAAATCTATCATCTCCTCCAAATTGAGTTCATCTTTGCTTCACTGCAAGATGGTGATAACACTGTGGAAGATGAAATCACCAAAGCAAACCTTCTGAATAACATTTGTCGGGATCAAACCCCTCTAAATGAATAGTTAGGTGCTCAAACTCTGCAGAATGACGTGAATGTCATCAGCCCTGTCTTGGACCACATTACAATTACAACCTCTAAGATAGAGAATATTATAAAATTCAAACTGTCCACTCATCTGTGTGACTTTTTGACCAGTCGCTGTCCTCTTCAATTTTTCCTAGCTCATGGAAAGACATTTTTGTCACTCCTTGAAGCCATTTTCATGTTGGCAATTGTCAACCTATATCTCTACTCTGTACTATAGGGAAAGTCCTTGAAAGGGTAGTCCACATGCATACTTATACACAATAGTGACAATGATCTTCTTACTCTGCTTTAAATCAGGCTTTGTACCTGGTGACTCAACAGTTAACCAACTGGCTTATCTATACAACTTCTTCACTGAGGCTGTAGATTCCAAAGCTGTATTGTGCAACATAAGCAAAGCTTTTGACCGAATCTCGCATCATGCTTTACTGGTCAGACTCAAACATTTTGGATTTGTTGGCAGTCTTTTTAATTGGTTCTCATCTTATCTCAGAGATAATCAGCAAACTGTTGTTCTGCCTGATGCTCAATCAAAATGGAATGATATTAAAGCTGGGACTCCACAGGAGTCAATTTTGGCCCCCTCATTTTCTTGATATTGATCAATGACATTGTTTCTGACATTGCAGATGACACAAGCCTTTAAATAGTTGTCGGGGTTCCATTAACTGCTCCTGAATTCCGACCTACAAAGAATTCCTCTTGAATAAAATTTGTTCCATTTTAATAGCTTCATTTTTTAGGAGTAAGAGGTGGATTTGAATTTTTCTAGATTTTTATTTCTTAATTACAAACACCTCATTAAGATAGCATTTTAGTACCCTTATTTTAATTTAAATTGTAGATTTTATAAATCTGAGGAAAAATCAACTGCCTAAATATTTCTACAAAACTTTTTTCTTATTCCAGTAGTTATTTCTATTAGGTAAAATGTCATGAATTGAAATTATTTGTATTTATATTTTTGTCATATTTTTATAATTGCATGGTTCTTTTTTTAAAGTTCTAGTTGTGCCCCCATTTCAAAGAAATGTGGGTATATATTGCTGGTTTGCTCATGTCCATCTTTTTTGCTCGTTTTTAATCAAACCTTGTCTGGCCAATTCGACTGTATTGGCCTCTTAGGTCTTCACTTGGTTTGAAGGTTGGTCAAATACAGATAGATGACCCCTCTTGATAAGGTCTATCAATAGGTCAAAGGTCAACTATCCATTTGCTCTTTATGGAGCATTGGTGTTCACAAACACCTCATTAAGTGAGCGTTTTAGTACCATTATTAAAACTTAAGATATATCAAATAACTTAAAAAACACTTAGGTAGTTGATTTTTCTGAGCTTTATTCTCTACTAGTATTTTTGCAAAATTTTATTCTTATCCAAGCAGTTATTTCTATTAGGTAAAATGTCTTGAAATCGAAAGGATTTGCATTAATATTTTTGTCCTATTTTTGTAATTGTAGGGTTCTTTTTTAAACTTCTAGTTATGCCCCCACTTCAAAGAAATGTGGGTATATATTGCTGGTTTGCTCATGTCCGTCTTTTTTGCTCGTTTTTAATCAAACCTTGTCTGGCCAATTCGACTGTATTGGCCTCTTAGGTCTTCACTTGGTTTGAAGGTTGGTCAAATACAGATAGATGACCCCTGTTGATAAGGTCTATCAATAGGTCAAAGGTCAACTGTCCATTTGCCCTTTAGGGGGCATTGGTGTTTCACAAACACCTCATTAAGTGAGCGTTTTCGTACCATTATTAATTTTCATCTAAGATATGTCAAATAACTTAAAAAACTTAGCTAGTTAATTTTCCTTACATTTATCAAAAAATAAAGCTAAGGAAAGATTGACTGCCTAAGTAACTTTTACGCCTTCGAAACCAAACTGCATATGTTGATGAAATAAGAAAGGCCAAACTAAACCACAATAAATTTGTTAGCACAAAATCTCCTTTCCTCTTCATTGTTTAGGAAATCATGGTGAAATTGTGTCAAATTCCAAATTGAGTTCATCTTTGCTTCACTGCAAGATGGTGATAACACTGTGGAAGATGAAATCACCAAAGCAAACCTTCTGAATAACATTTGTCGGGATCAAACCCCTCTAAATGAATAGTTAGGTGCTCAAACTCTGCAGAATGACGTGAATGTCATCAGCCCTGTCTTGGACCACATTACAATTACAACCTCTAAGATAGAGAATATTATAAAATTCAAACTGTCCACTCATCTGTGTGACTTTTTGACCAGTCGCTGTCCTCTTCAATTTTTCCTAGCTCATGGAAAGACATTTTTGTCACTCCTTGAAGCCATTCTCATGTTGGCAATTGTCAACCTATATCTCTACTCTGTACTATAGGGAAAGTCCTTGAAAGGGTAGTCCACATGCATACTTATACACAATAGTGACAATGATCTTCTTACTCTGCTTTAAATCAGGCTTTGTACCTGGTGACTCAACAGTTAACCAACTGGCTTATCTATACAACTTCTTCACTGAGGCTGTAGATTCCAAAAAGCTGTATTGTGCAACATAAGCAAGGCTTTTGACCGAATCTCGCATCATGCTTTACTGGTCAGACTCAAACATTTTGGATTTGTTGGCAGACTTTTTAATTGGTTCTCATCTTATCTCAGAGATAATCGGCAAACTGTTGTTCTGCCTGATGCTCAATCAAAATGGAATGATATTAAAGCTAGGACTCCACAGGAGTCAATTTTTGGCCCCCTCATTTTCTTGATATTGATCAATGACATTGTTTCTGACATTGCAGATGACACAAGCCTTTAAATAGTTGTCGGGGTTCCATTAACTGCTTCTGAATTCCGACCTACAAAGAATTCCTCTTGAATAAAATTTGTTCCATTTTAATAGCTTCATTTTTTAGGAGTAAGAGGTGGATTTGAATTTTTCTAGATTTTTATTTCTTAATTACAAACACTCATTAAGATAGCATTTTAGTACACTTATTTTAACTTAAATTGTAGATTTTATAAAGCTCAGGAAAAATCAACTGCCTAAATATTTCTACAAAACTTTTTTCTTATTCCAATAGTTATTTCTTTTAGGTAAAATGTCTTGAATTGAAATGATTTTATATTTATATTTTTGTCCTATTTTTGTAATTGTAGGGTTCTTTTTTAAAGTTCTAGTTATGCCCCAATTTCAAAGAAATGTGGGTATATATTGCTGGTTTGCTCATGTCCATCTTTTTTGCTCGTTTTTAATCAAACCTTGTCTGGCCAATTCGACTGTATTGGCCTCTTAGGTCTTCACTTGGTTTGAAGGTTGGTCAAATACAGATAGATGACCCCTGTTGATAAGGTCTATTAATAGGTCAAAGGTCAACTATCCATATGCTCTTTTGGGAGCATTGGTGTTCACAAACACCTCATTAAGTGAGCGTTTTAGTACCATTATTAAAACTTAAGATATATCAAATAACTTAAAAAACACTTAGGTAGTTGATTTTTCTGAGCTTTATTCTCTACTAGTATTTTTGCAAAATTTTATTCTTATCCAAGCAGTTATTTCTATTAGGTAAAATGTCTTGAAATTGAAATGATTTGCATTTATATTTTTGTCCTATTTTTGTAATTGTAGGGTTCTTTTTTAAACTTCTAGTTATGCCCCCACTTCAAAGAAATGTGGGTATATATTGCTGGTTTGCTCATGTCCGTCTTTTTTGCTCGTTTTTAATCAAACCTTGTCTGGCCAATTCGACTGTATTGGCCTCTTAGGTCTTCACTTGGTTTGAAGGTTGGTCAAATACAGATAGATGACCCCTGTTGATAAGGTCTATCAATAGGTCAAAGGTCAACTGTCCATTTGCCCTTTAGGGGGCATTGGTGTTTCACAAACACCTCATTAAGTGAGCGTTTTCGTACCATTATTAATTTTCATCTAAGATATGTCAAATAACTTAAAAAACTTAGCTAGTTAATTTTCCTTACATTTATCAAAAAATAAAGCTAAGGAAAGATTGACTGCCTAACTAACTTTTACGCCTTCGAAACCAAACTGCATATGTTGATGAAATAAGAAAGGCCAAACTAAACCACAATAAATTTGTTAGCACAAAATCTCCTTTCCTCTTCATTGTTTAGGAAATCATGGTGAACTTGTGTCAAATTCCAAATTGAGTTCATCTTTGCTTCACTGCAAGATGGTGATAACACTGTGGAAGATGAAATCACCAAAGCAAACCTTCTGAATAACATTTGTCGGGATCAAACCCCTCTAAATGAATAGTTAGGTGCTCAAACTCTGCAGAATGACGTGAATGTCATCAGCCCTGTCTTGGACCACATTACAATTACAACCTCTAAGATAGAGAATATTATAAAATTCAAACTGTCCACTCATCTGTGTGACTTTTTGACCAGTCGCTGTCCTCTTCAATTTTTCCTAGCTCATGGAAAGACATTTTTGTCACTCCTTGAAGCCATTCTCATGTTGGCAATTGTCAACCTATATCTCTACTCTGTACTATAGGGAAAGTCCTTGAAAGGGTAGTCCACATGCATACTTATACACAATAGTGACAATGATCTTCTTACTCTGCTTTAAATCAGGCTTTGTACCTGGTGACTCAACAGTTAACCAACTGGCTTATCTATACAACTTCTTCACTGAGGCTGTAGATTCCAAAAAGCTGGATTGTGCAACATAAGCAAGGCTTTTGACCGAATCTCGCATCATGCTTTACTGGTCAGACTCAAACATTTTGGATTTGTTGGCAGTCTTTTTAATTGGTTCTCATCTTATCTCAGAGATAATCAGCAAACTGTTGTTCTGCCTGATGCTCAATCAAAATGGAATGATATTAAAGCTGGGACTCCACAGGAGTCAATTTTGGCCCCCTCATTTTCTTGATATTGATCAATGACATTGTTTCTGACATTGCAGATGACACAAGCCTTTAAATAGTTGTCGGGGTTCCATTAACTGCTCCTGAATTCCGACCTACAAAGAATTCCTCTTGAATAAAATTTGTTCCATTTTAATAGCTTCATTTTTTAGGAGTAAGAGGTGGATTTGAATTTTTCTAGATTTTTATTTCTTAATTACAAACACCTCATTAAGATAGCATTTTAGTACCCTTATTTTAATTTCAATTGTAGATTTTATAAATCTGAGGAAAAATCAACTGCCTAAATATTTCTACAAAACTTTTTTCTTATTCCAGTAGTTATTTCTATTAGGTAAAATGTCATGAATTGAAATTATTTGTATTTATATTTTTGTCATATTTTTATAATTGCATGGTTCTTTTTTTAAAGTTCTAGTTGTGCCCCCATTTCAAAGAAATGTGGGTATATATTGCTGGTTTGCTCATGTCCATCTTTTTTGCTCGTTTTTAATCAAACCTTGTCTGGCCAATTCGACTGTATTGGCCTCTTAGGTCTTCACTTGGTTTGAAGGTTGGTCAAATACAGATAGATGACCCCTCTTGATAAGGTCTATCAATAGGTCAAAGGTCAACTATCCATTTGCTCTTTATGGAGCATTGGTGTTCACAAACACCTCATTAAGTGAGCGTTTTAGTACCATTATTAAAACTTAAGATATATCAAATAACTTAAAAAACACTTAGGTAGTTGATTTTTCTGAGCTTTATTCTCTACTAGTATTTTTGCAAAATTTTATTCTTATCCAAGCAGTTATTTCTATTAGGTAAAATGTCTTGAAATCGAAAGGATTTGCATTAATATTTTTGTCCTATTTTTGTAATTGTAGGGTTCTTTTTTAAACTTCTAGTTATGCCCCCACTTCAAAGAAATGTGGGTATATATTGCTGGTTTGCTCATGTCCGTCTTTTTTGCTCGTTTTTAATCAAACCTTGTCTGGCCAATTCGACTGTATTGGCCTCTTAGGTCTTCACTTGGTTTGAAGGTTGGTCAAATACAGATAGATGACCCCTGTTGATAAGGTCTATCAATAGGTCAAAGGTCAACTGTCCATTTGCCCTTTAGGGGGCATTGGTGTTTCACAAACACCTCATTAAGTGAGCGTTTTCGTACCATTATTAATTTTCATCTAAGATATGTCAAATAACTTAAAAAACTTAGCTAGTTAATTTTCCTTACATTTATCAAAAAATAAAGCTAAGGAAAGATTGACTGCCTAAGTAACTTTTACGCCTTCGAAACCAAACTGCATATGTTGATGAAATAAGAAAGGCCAAACTAAACCACAATAAATTTGTTAGCTCAAAATCTCCTTTCCTCTTCATCGTTTAGGAAATCATGGTGAACTTGTGTCAAATCTATCATCTCCTCCAAATTGAGTTCATCTTTGCTTCACTGCAAGATGGTGATAACACTGTGGAAGATGAAATCACCAAAGCAAACCTTCTGAATAACATTTGTCGGGATCAAACCCCTCTAAATGAATAGTTAGGTGCTCAAACTCTGCAGAATGACGTGAATGTCATCAGCCCTGTCTTGGACCACATTACAATTACAACCTCTAAGATAGAGAATATTATAAAATTCAAACTGTCCACTCATCTGTGTGACTTTTTGACCAGTCGCTGTCCTCTTCAATTTTTCCTAGCTCATGGAAAGACATTTTTGTCACTCCTTGAAGCCATTTTCATGTTGGCAATTGTCAACCTATATCTCTACTCTGTACTATAGGGAAAGTCCTTGAAAGGGTAGTCCACATGCATACTTATACACAATAGTGACAATGATCTTCTTACTCTGCTTTAAATCAGGCTTTGTACCTGGTGACTCAACAGTTAACCAACTGGCTTATCTATACAACTTCTTCACTGAGGCTGTAGATTCCAAAGCTGTATTGTGCAACATAAGCAAAGCTTTTGACCGAATCTCGCATCATGCTTTACTGGTCAGACTCAAACATTTTGGATTTGTTGGCAGTCTTTTTAATTGGTTCTCATCTTATCTCAGAGATAATCAGCAAACTGTTGTTCTGCCTGATGCTCAATCAAAATGGAATGATATTAAAGCTGGGACTCCACAGGAGTCAATTTTGGCCCCCTCATTTTCTTGATATTGATCAATGACATTGTTTCTGACATTGCAGATGACACAAGCCTTTAAATAGTTGTCGGGGTTCCATTAACTGCTCCTGAATTCCGACCTACAAAGAATTCCTCTTGAATAAAATTTGTTCCATTTTAATAGCTTCATTTTTTAGGAGTAAGAGGTGGATTTGAATTTTTCTAGATTTTTATTTCTTAATTACAAACACCTCATTAAGATAGCATTTTAGTACCCTTATTTTAATTTAAATTGTAGATTTTATAAATCTGAGGAAAAATCAACTGCCTAAATATTTCTACAAAACTTTTTTCTTATTCCAGTAGTTATTTCTATTAGGTAAAATGTCATGAATTGAAATTATTTGTATTTATATTTTTGTCATATTTTTATAATTGCATGGTTCTTTTTTTAAAGTTCTAGTTGTGCCCCCATTTCAAAGAAATGTGGGTATATATTGCTGGTTTGCTCATGTCCATCTTTTTTGCTCGTTTTTAATCAAACCTTGTCTGGCCAATTCGACTGTATTGGCCTCTTAGGTCTTCACTTGGTTTGAAGGTTGGTCAAATACAGATAGATGACCCCTCTTGATAAGGTCTATCAATAGGTCAAAGGTCAACTATCCATTTGCTCTTTATGGAGCATTGGTGTTCACAAACACCTCATTAAGTGAGCGTTTTAGTACCATTATTAAAACTTAAGATATATCAAATAACTTAAAAAACACTTAGGTAGTTGATTTTTCTGAGCTTTATTCTCTACTAGTATTTTTGCAAAATTTTATTCTTATCCAAGCAGTTATTTCTATTAGGTAAAATGTCTTGAAATCGAAAGGATTTGCATTAATATTTTTGTCCTATTTTTGTAATTGTAGGGTTCTTTTTTAAACTTCTAGTTATGCCCCCACTTCAAAGAAATGTGGGTATATATTGCTGGTTTGCTCATGTCCGTCTTTTTTGCTCGTTTTTAATCAAACCTTGTCTGGCCAATTCGACTGTATTGGCCTCTTAGGTCTTCACTTGGTTTGAAGGTTGGTCAAATACAGATAGATGACCCCTGTTGATAAGGTCTATCAATAGGTCAAAGGTCAACTGTCCATTTGCCCTTTAGGGGGCATTGGTGTTTCACAAACACCTCATTAAGTGAGCGTTTTCGTACCATTATTAATTTTCATCTAAGATATGTCAAATAACTTAAAAAACTTAGCTAGTTAATTTTCCTTACATTTATCAAAAAATAAAGCTAAGGAAAGATTGACTGCCTAAGTAACTTTTACGCCTTCGAAACCAAACTGCATATGTTGATGAAATAAGAAAGGCCAAACTAAACCACAATAAATTTGTTAGCACAAAATCTCCTTTCCTCTTCATTGTTTAGGAAATCATGGTGAAATTGTGTCAAATTCCAAATTGAGTTCATCTTTGCTTCACTGCAAGATGGTGATAACACTGTGGAAGATGAAATCACCAAAGCAAACCTTCTGAATAACATTTGTCGGGATCAAACCCCTCTAAATGAATAGTTAGGTGCTCAAACTCTGCAGAATGACGTGAATGTCATCAGCCCTGTCTTGGACCACATTACAATTACAACCTCTAAGATAGAGAATATTATAAAATTCAAACTGTCCACTCATCTGTGTGACTTTTTGACCAGTCGCTGTCCTCTTCAATTTTTCCTAGCTCATGGAAAGACATTTTTGTCACTCCTTGAAGCCATTCTCATGTTGGCAATTGTCAACCTATATCTCTACTCTGTACTATAGGGAAAGTCCTTGAAAGGGTAGTCCACATGCATACTTATACACAATAGTGACAATGATCTTCTTACTCTGCTTTAAATCAGGCTTTGTACCTGGTGACTCAACAGTTAACCAACTGGCTTATCTATACAACTTCTTCACTGAGGCTGTAGATTCCAAAAAGCTGTATTGTGCAACATAAGCAAGGCTTTTGACCGAATCTCGCATCATGCTTTACTGGTCAGACTCAAACATTTTGGATTTGTTGGCAGACTTTTTAATTGGTTCTCATCTTATCTCAGAGATAATCGGCAAACTGTTGTTCTGCCTGATGCTCAATCAAAATGGAATGATATTAAAGCTAGGACTCCACAGGAGTCAATTTTTGGCCCCCTCATTTTCTTGATATTGATCAATGACATTGTTTCTGACATTGCAGATGACACAAGCCTTTAAATAGTTGTCGGGGTTCCATTAACTGCTTCTGAATTCCGACCTACAAAGAATTCCTCTTGAATAAAATTTGTTCCATTTTAATAGCTTCATTTTTTAGGAGTAAGAGGTGGATTTGAATTTTTCTAGATTTTTATTTCTTAATTACAAACACTCATTAAGATAGCATTTTAGTACACTTATTTTAACTTAAATTGTAGATTTTATAAAGCTCAGGAAAAATCAACTGCCTAAATATTTCTACAAAACTTTTTTCTTATTCCAATAGTTATTTCTTTTAGGTAAAATGTCTTGAATTGAAATGATTTTATATTTATATTTTTGTCCTATTTTTGTAATTGTAGGGTTCTTTTTTAAAGTTCTAGTTATGCCCCAATTTCAAAGAAATGTGGGTATATATTGCTGGTTTGCTCATGTCCATCTTTTTTGCTCGTTTTTAATCAAACCTTGTCTGGCCAATTCGACTGTATTGGCCTCTTAGGTCTTCACTTGGTTTGAAGGTTGGTCAAATACAGATAGATGACCCCTGTTGATAAGGTCTATTAATAGGTCAAAGGTCAACTATCCATATGCTCTTTTGGGAGCATTGGTGTTCACAAACACCTCATTAAGTGAGCGTTTTAGTACCATTATTAAAACTTAAGATATATCAAATAACTTAAAAAACACTTAGGTAGTTGATTTTTCTGAGCTTTATTCTCTACTAGTATTTTTGCAAAATTTTATTCTTATCCAAGCAGTTATTTCTATTAGGTAAAATGTCTTGAAATTGAAATGATTTGCATTTATATTTTTGTCCTATTTTTGTAATTGTAGGGTTCTTTTTTAAACTTCTAGTTATGCCCCCACTTCAAAGAAATGTGGGTATATATTGCTGGTTTGCTCATGTCCGTCTTTTTTGCTCGTTTTTAATCAAACCTTGTCTGGCCAATTCGACTGTATTGGCCTCTTAGGTCTTCACTTGGTTTGAAGGTTGGTCAAATACAGATAGATGACCCCTGTTGATAAGGTCTATCAATAGGTCAAAGGTCAACTGTCCATTTGCCCTTTAGGGGGCATTGGTGTTTCACAAACACCTCATTAAGTGAGCGTTTTCGTACCATTATTAATTTTCATCTAAGATATGTCAAATAACTTAAAAAACTTAGCTAGTTAATTTTCCTTACATTTATCAAAAAATAAAGCTAAGGAAAGATTGACTGCCTAACTAACTTTTACGCCTTCGAAACCAAACTGCATATGTTGATGAAATAAGAAAGGCCAAACTAAACCACAATAAATTTGTTAGCACAAAATCTCCTTTCCTCTTCATTGTTTAGGAAATCATGGTGAACTTGTGTCAAATTCCAAATTGAGTTCATCTTTGCTTCACTGCAAGATGGTGATAACACTGTGGAAGATGAAATCACCAAAGCAAACCTTCTGAATAACATTTGTCGGGATCAAACCCCTCTAAATGAATAGTTAGGTGCTCAAACTCTGCAGAATGACGTGAATGTTATCAGCCCTGTCTTGGACCACATTACAATTACAACCTCTAAGATAGAGAATATTATAAAATTCAAACTGTCCACTCATCTGTGTGACTTTTTGACCAGTCGCTGTCCTCTTCAATTTTTCCTAGCTCATGGAAAGACATTTTTGTCACTCCTTGAAGCCATTCTCATGTTGGCAATTGTCAACCTATATCTCTACTCTGTACTATAGGGAAAGTCCTTGAAAGGGTAGTCCACATGCATACTTATACACAATAGTGACAATGATCTTCTTACTCTGCTTTAAATCAGGCTTTGTACCTGGTGACTCAACAGTTAACCAACTGGCTTATCTATACAACTTCTTCACTGAGGCTGTAGATTCCAAAAAGCTGGATTGTGCAACATAAGCAAGGCTTTTGACCGAATCTCGCATCATGCTTTACTGGTCAGACTCAAACATTTTGGATTTGTTGGCAGTCTTTTTAATTGGTTCTCATCTTATCTCAGAGATAATCAGCAAACTGTTGTTCTGCCTGATGCTCAATCAAAATGGAATGATATTAAAGCTGGGACTCCACAGGAGTCAATTTTGGCCCCCTCATTTTCTTGATATTGATCAATGACATTGTTTCTGACATTGCAGATGACACAAGCCTTTAAATAGTTGTCGGGGTTCCATTAACTGCTCCTGAATTCCGACCTACAAAGAATTCCTCTTGAATAAAATTTGTTCCATTTTAATAGCTTCATTTTTTAGGAGTAAGAGGTGGATTTGAATTTTTCTAGATTTTTATTTCTTAATTACAAACACCTCATTAAGATAGCATTTTAGTACCCTTATTTTAATTTCAATTGTAGATTTTATAAATCTGAGGAAAAATCAACTGCCTAAATATTTCTACAAAACTTTTTTCTTATTCCAGTAGTTATTTCTATTAGGTAAAATGTCATGAATTGAAATTATTTGTATTTATATTTTTGTCATATTTTTATAATTGCATGGTTCTTTTTTTAAAGTTCTAGTTGTGCCCCCATTTCAAAGAAATGTGGGTATATATTGCTGGTTTGCTCATGTCCATCTTTTTTGCTCGTTTTTAATCAAACCTTGTCTGGCCAATTCGACTGTATTGGCCTCTTAGGTCTTCACTTGGTTTGAAGGTTGGTCAAATACAGATAGATGACCCCTCTTGATAAGGTCTATCAATAGGTCAAAGGTCAACTATCCATTTGCTCTTTATGGAGCATTGGTGTTCACAAACACCTCATTAAGTGAGCGTTTTAGTACCATTATTAAAACTTAAGATATATCAAATAACTTAAAAAACACTTAGGTAGTTGATTTTTCTGAGCTTTATTCTCTACTAGTATTTTTGCAAAATTTTATTCTTATCCAAGCAGTTATTTCTATTAGGTAAAATGTCTTGAAATCGAAAGGATTTGCATTAATATTTTTGTCCTATTTTTGTAATTGTAGGGTTCTTTTTTAAACTTCTAGTTATGCCCCCACTTCAAAGAAATGTGGGTATATATTGCTGGTTTGCTCATGTCCGTCTTTTTTGCTCGTTTTTAATCAAACCTTGTCTGGCCAATTCGACTGTATTGGCCTCTTAGGTCTTCACTTGGTTTGAAGGTTGGTCAAATACAGATAGATGACCCCTGTTGATAAGGTCTATCAATAGGTCAAAGGTCAACTGTCCATTTGCCCTTTAGGGGGCATTGGTGTTTCACAAACACCTCATTAAGTGAGCGTTTTCGTACCATTATTAATTTTCATCTAAGATATGTCAAATAACTTAAAAAACTTAGCTAGTTAATTTTCCTTACATTTATCAAAAAATAAAGCTAAGGAAAGATTGACTGCCTAAGTAACTTTTACGCCTTCGAAACCAAACTGCATATGTTGATGAAATAAGAAAGGCCAAACTAAACCACAATAAATTTGTTAGCTCAAAATCTCCTTTCCTCTTCATCGTTTAGGAAATCATGGTGAACTTGTGTCAAATCTATCATCTCCTCCAAATTGAGTTCATCTTTGCTTCACTGCAAGATGGTGATAACACTGTGGAAGATGAAATCACCAAAGCAAACCTTCTGAATAACATTTGTCGGGATCAAACCCCTCTAAATGAATAGTTAGGTGCTCAAACTCTGCAGAATGACGTGAATGTCATCAGCCCTGTCTTGGACCACATTACAATTACAACCTCTAAGATAGAGAATATTATAAAATTCAAACTGTCCACTCATCTGTGTGACTTTTTGACCAGTCGCTGTCCTCTTCAATTTTTCCTAGCTCATGGAAAGACATTTTTGTCACTCCTTGAAGCCATTTTCATGTTGGCAATTGTCAACCTATATCTCTACTCTGTACTATAGGGAAAGTCCTTGAAAGGGTAGTCCACATGCATACTTATACACAATAGTGACAATGATCTTCTTACTCTGCTTTAAATCAGGCTTTGTACCTGGTGACTCAACAGTTAACCAACTGGCTTATCTATACAACTTCTTCACTGAGGCTGTAGATTCCAAAGCTGTATTGTGCAACATAAGCAAAGCTTTTGACCGAATCTCGCATCATGCTTTACTGGTCAGACTCAAACATTTTGGATTTGTTGGCAGTCTTTTTAATTGGTTCTCATCTTATCTCAGAGATAATCAGCAAACTGTTGTTCTGCCTGATGCTCAATCAAAATGGAATGATATTAAAGCTGGGACTCCACAGGAGTCAATTTTGGCCCCCTCATTTTCTTGATATTGATCAATGACATTGTTTCTGACATTGCAGATGACACAAGCCTTTAAATAGTTGTCGGGGTTCCATTAACTGCTCCTGAATTCCGACCTACAAAGAATTCCTCTTGAATAAAATTTGTTCCATTTTAATAGCTTCATTTTTTAGGAGTAAGAGGTGGATTTGAATTTTTCTAGATTTTTATTTCTTAATTACAAACACCTCATTAAGATAGCATTTTAGTACCCTTATTTTAATTTAAATTGTAGATTTTATAAATCTGAGGAAAAATCAACTGCCTAAATATTTCTACAAAACTTTTTTCTTATTCCAGTAGTTATTTCTATTAGGTAAAATGTCATGAATTGAAATTATTTGTATTTATATTTTTGTCATATTTTTATAATTGCATGGTTCTTTTTTTAAAGTTCTAGTTGTGCCCCCATTTCAAAGAAATGTGGGTATATATTGCTGGTTTGCTCATGTCCATCTTTTTTGCTCGTTTTTAATCAAACCTTGTCTGGCCAATTCGACTGTATTGGCCTCTTAGGTCTTCACTTGGTTTGAAGGTTGGTCAAATACAGATAGATGACCCCTCTTGATAAGGTCTATCAATAGGTCAAAGGTCAACTATCCATTTGCTCTTTATGGAGCATTGGTGTTCACAAACACCTCATTAAGTGAGCGTTTTAGTACCATTATTAAAACTTAAGATATATCAAATAACTTAAAAAACACTTAGGTAGTTGATTTTTCTGAGCTTTATTCTCTACTAGTATTTTTGCAAAATTTTATTCTTATCCAAGCAGTTATTTCTATTAGGTAAAATGTCTTGAAATCGAAAGGATTTGCATTAATATTTTTGTCCTATTTTTGTAATTGTAGGGTTCTTTTTTAAACTTCTAGTTATGCCCCCACTTCAAAGAAATGTGGGTATATATTGCTGGTTTGCTCATGTCCGTCTTTTTTGCTCGTTTTTAATCAAACCTTGTCTGGCCAATTCGACTGTATTGGCCTCTTAGGTCTTCACTTGGTTTGAAGGTTGGTCAAATACAGATAGATGACCCCTGTTGATAAGGTCTATCAATAGGTCAAAGGTCAACTGTCCATTTGCCCTTTAGGGGGCATTGGTGTTTCACAAACACCTCATTAAGTGAGCGTTTTCGTACCATTATTAATTTTCATCTAAGATATGTCAAATAACTTAAAAAACTTAGCTAGTTAATTTTCCTTACATTTATCAAAAAATAAAGCTAAGGAAAGATTGACTGCCTAAGTAACTTTTACGCCTTCGAAACCAAACTGCATATGTTGATGAAATAAGAAAGGCCAAACTAAACCACAATAAATTTGTTAGCTCAAAATCTCCTTTCCTCTTCATCGTTTAGGAAATCATGGTGAACTTGTGTCAAATCTATCATCTCCTCCAAATTGAGTTCATCTTTGCTTCACTGCAAGATGGTGATAACACTGTGGAAGATGAAATCACCAAAGCAAACCTTCTGAATAACATTTGTCGGGATCAAACCCCTCTAAATGAATAGTTAGGTGCTCAAACTCTGCAGAATGACGTGAATGTCATCAGCCCTGTCTTGGACCACATTACAATTACAACCTCTAAGATAGAGAATATTATAAAATTCGAACTGTCCACTCATCTGTGTGACTTTTTGACCAGTCGCTGTCCTCTTCAATTTTTCCTAGCTCATGGAAAGACATTTTTGTCACTCCTTGAAGCCATTTTCATGTTGGCAATTGTCAACCTATATCTCTACTCTGTACTATAGGGAAAGTCCTTGAAAGGGTAGTCCACATGCATACTTATACACAATAGTGACAATGATCTTCTTACTCTGCTTTAAATCAGGCTTTGTACCTGGTGACTCAACAGTTAACCAACTGGCTTATCTATACAACTTCTTCACTGAGGCTGTAGATTCCAAAGCTGTATTGTGCAACATAAGCAAAGCTTTTGACCGAATCTCGCATCATGCTTTACTGGTCAGACTCAAACATTTTGGATTTGTTGGCAGTCTTTTTAATTGGTTCTCATCTTATCTCAGAGATAATCAGCAAACTGTTGTTCTGCCTGATGCTCAATCAAAATGGAATGATATTAAAGCTGGGACTCCACAGGAGTCAATTTTGGCCCCCTCATTTTCTTGATATTGATCAATGACATTGTTTCTGACATTGCAGATGACACAAGCCTTTAAATAGTTGTCGGGGTTCCATTAACTGCTCCTGAATTCCGACCTACAAAGAATTCCTCTTGAATAAAATTTGTTCCATTTTAATAGCTTCATTTTTTAGGAGTAAGAGGTGGATTTGAATTTTTCTAGATTTTTATTTCTTAATTACAAACACCTCATTAAGATAGCATTTTAGTACCCTTATTTTAATTTAAATTGTAGATTTTATAAATCTGAGGAAAAATCAACTGCCTAAATATTTCTACAAAACTTTTTTCTTATTCCAGTAGTTATTTCTATTAGGTAAAATGTCATGAATTTAAATTATTTGTATTTATATTTTTGTCATATTTTTATAATTGCATGGTTCTTTTTTTAAAGTTCTAGTTGTGCCCCCATTTCAAAGAAATGTGGGTATATATTGCTGGTTTGCTCATGTCCATCTTTTTTGCTCGTTTTTAATCAAACCTTGTCTGGCCAATTCGACTGTATTGGCCTCTTAGGTCTTCACTTGGTTTGAAGGTTGGTCAAATACAGATAGATGACCCCTCTTGATAAGGTCTATCAATAGGTCAAAGGTCAACTATCCGTTTGCTCTTTATGGAGCATTGGTGTTCACAAACACCTCATTAAGTGAGCGTTTTAGTACCATTATTAAAACTTAAGATATATCAAATAACTTAAAAAACACTAAGGTAGTTGATTTTTCTGAGCTTTATTCTCTACTAGTATTTTTGCAAAATTTTATTCTTATCCAAGCAGTTATTTCTATTAGGTAAAATGTCTTGAAATCGAAAGGATTTGCATTAATATTTTTGTCCTATTTTTGTAATTGTAGGGTTCTTTTTTAAACTTCTAGTTATGCCCCCACTTCAAAGAAATGTGGGTATATATTGCTGGTTTGCTCATGTCCGTCTTTTTTGCTCGTTTTTAATCAAACCTTGTCTGGCCAATTCGACTGTATTGGCCTCTTAGGTCTTCACTTGGTTTGAAGGTTGGTCAAATACAGATAGATGACCCCTGTTGATAAGGTCTATCAATAGGTCAAAGGTCAACTGTCCATTTGCCCTTTAGGGGGCATTGGTGTTTCACAAACACCTCATTAAGTGAGCGTTTTCGTACCATTATTAATTTTCATCTAAGATATGTCAAATAACTTAAAAAACTTAGCTAGTTAATTTTCCTTACATTTATCAAAAAATAAAGCTAAGGAAAGATTGACTGCCTAAGTAACTTTTACGCCTTCGAAACCAAACTGCATATGTTGATGAAATAAGAAAGGCCAAACTAAACCACAATAAATTTGTTAGCTCAAAATCTCCTTTCCTCTTCATCGTTTAGGAAATCATGGTGAACTTGTGTCAAATCTATCATCTCCTCCAAATTGAGTTCATCTTTGCTTCACTGCAAGATGGTGATAACACTGTGGAAGATGAAATCACCAAAGCAAACCTTCTGAATAACATTTGTCGGGATCAAACCCCTCTAAATGAATAGTTAGGTGCTCAAACTCTGCAGAATGACGTGAATGTCATCAGCCCTGTCTTGGACCACATTACAATTACAACCTCTAAGATAGAGAATATTATAAAATTCGAACTGTCCACTCATCTGTGTGACTTTTTGACCAGTCGCTGTCCTCTTCAATTTTTCCTAGCTCATGGAAAGACATTTTTGTCACTCCTTGAAGCCATTTTCATGTTGGCAATTGTCAACCTATATCTCTACTCTGTACTATAGGGAAAGTCCTTGAAAGGGTAGTCCACATGCATACTTATACACAATAGTGACAATGATCTTCTTACTCTGCTTTAAATCAGGCTTTGTACCTGGTGACTCAACAGTTAACCAACTGGCTTATCTATACAACTTCTTCACTGAGGCTGTAGATTCCAAAGCTGTATTGTGCAACATAAGCAAAGCTTTTGACCGAATCTCGCATCATGCTTTACTGGTCAGACTCAAACATTTTGGATTTGTTGGCAGTCTTTTTAATTGGTTCTCATCTTATCTCAGAGATAATCAGCAAACTGTTGTTCTGCCTGATGCTCAATCAAAATGGAATGATATTAAAGCTGGGACTCCACAGGAGTCAATTTTGGCCCCCTCATTTTCTTGATATTGATCAATGACATTGTTTCTGACATTGCAGATGACACAAGCCTTTAAATAGTTGTCGGGGTTCCATTTACTGCTCCTGAATTCCGACCTACAAAGAATTCCTCTTGAATAAAATTTGTTCCATTTTAATAGCTTCATTTTTTAGGAGTAAGAGGTGGATTTGAATTTTTCTAGATTTTTATTTCTTAATTACAAACACCTCATTAAGATAGCATTTTAGTACCCTTATTTTAATTTAAATTGTAGATTTTATAAATCTGAGGAAAAATCAACTGCCTAAATATTTCTACAAAACTTTTTTCTTATTCCAGTAGTTATTTCTATTAGGTAAAATGTCATGAATTGAAATTATTTGTATTTATATTTTTGTCATATTTTTATAATTGCATGGTTCTTTTTTTAAAGTTCTAGTTGTGCCCCCATTTCAAAGAAATGTGGGTATATATTGCTGGTTTGCTCATGTCCATCTTTTTTGCTCGTTTTTAATCAAACCTTGTCTGGCCAATTCGACTGTATTGGCCTCTTAGGTCTTCACTTGGTTTGAAGGTTGGTCAAATACAGATAGATGACCCCTCTTGATAAGGTCTATCAATAGGTCAAAGGTCAACTATCCATTTGCTCTTTATGGAGCATTGGTGTTCACAAACACCTCATTAAGTGAGCGTTTTAGTACCATTATTAAAACTTAAGATATATCAAATAACTTAAAAAACACTTAGGTAGTTGATTTTTCTGAGCTTTATTCTCTACTAGTATTTTTGCAAAATTTTATTCTTATCCAAGCAGTTATTTCTATTAGGTTAAATGTCTTGAAATCGAAAGGATTTGCATTAATATTTTTGTCCTATTTTTGTAATTGTAGGGTTCTTTTTTAAACTTCTAGTTATGCCCCCACTTCAAAGAAATGTGGGTATATATTGCTGGTTTGCTCATGTCCGTCTTTTTTGCTCGTTTTTAATCAAACCTTGTCTGGCCAATTCGACTGTATTGGCCTCTTAGGTCTTCACTTGGTTTGAAGGTTGGTCAAATACAGATAGATGACCCCTGTTGATAAGGTCTATCAATAGGTCAAAGGTCAACTGTCCATTTGCCCTTTAGGGGCCATTGGTGTTTCACAAACACCTCATTAAGTGAGCGTTTTCGTACCATTATTAATTTTCATCTAAGATATGTCAAATAACTTAAAAAACTTAGCTAGTTAATTTTCCTTACATTTATCAAAAAATAAAGCTAAGGAAAGATTGACTGCCTAAGTAACTTTTACGCCTTCGAAACCAAACTGCATATGTTGATGAAATAAGAAAGGCCAAACTAAACCACAATAAATTTGTTAGCTCAAAATCTCCTTTCCTCTTCATCGTTTAGGAAATCATGGTGAACTTGTGTCAAATCTATCATCTCCTCCAAATTGAGTTCATCTTTGCTTCACTGCAAGATGGTGATAACACTGTGGAAGATGAAATCACCAAAGCAAACCTTCTGAATAACATTTGTCGGGATCAAACCCCTCTAAATGAATAGTTAGGTGCTCAAACTCTGCAGAATGACGTGAATGTCATCAGCCCTGTCTTGGACCACATTACAATTACAACCTCTAAGATAGAGAATATTATAAAATTCGAACTGTCCACTCATCTGTGTGACTTTTTGACCAGTCGCTGTCCTCTTCAATTTTTCCTAGCTCATGGAAAGACATTTTTGTCACTCCTTGAAGCCATTTTCATGTTGGCAATTGTCAACCTATATCTCTACTCTGTACTATAGGGAAAGTCCTTGAAAGGGTAGTCCACATGCATACTTATACACAATAGTGACAATGATCTTCTTACTCTGCTTTAAATCAGGCTTTGTACCTGGTGACTCAACAGTTAACCAACTGGCTTATCTATACAACTTCTTCACTGAGGCTGTAGATTCCAAAGCTGTATTGTGCAACATAAGCAAAGCTTTTGACCGAATCTCGCATCATGCTTTACTGGTCAGACTCAAACATTTTGGATTTGTTGGCAGTCTTTTTAATTGGTTCTCATCTTATCTCAGAGATAATCAGCAAACTGTTGTTCTGCCTGATGCTCAATCAAAATGGAATGATATTAAAGCTGGGACTCCACAGGAGTCAATTTTGGCCCCCTCATTTTCTTGATATTGATCAATGACATTGTTTCTGACATTGCAGATGACACAAGCCTTTAAATAGTTGTCGGGGTTCCATTAACTGCTCCTGAATTCCGACCTACAAAGAATTCCTCTTGAATAAAATTTGTTCCATTTTAATAGCTTCATTTTTTAGGAGTAAGAGGTGGATTTGAATTTTTCTAGATTTTTATTTCTTAATTACAAACACCTCATTAAGATAGCATTTTAGTACCCTTATTTTAATTTAAATTGTAGATTTTATAAATCTGAGGAAAAATCAACTGCCTAAATATTTCTACAAAACTTTTTTCTTATTCCAGTAGTTATTTCTATTAGGTAAAATATCATGAATTGAAATTATTTGTATTTATATTTTTGTCATATTTTTATAATTGCATGGTTCTTTTTTTAAAGTTCTAGTTGTGCCCCAATTTCAAAGAAATATGGGTATATATTGCTGGTTTGCTCATGTCCGCCTTTTTTGCTCGTTTTTAATCAAACCTGGTCTGGCCAATTCGACTGTATTGGCCTCTTAGGTCTTCACTTGGTTTGAAGGTTGGTCAAATACAGATAGATGACCCCTCTTAATAAGGTCTATCAATAGGTCAAAGGTCAACTATCCATTTGTCTTCAGGGAGCATTGGTGTTTCACAAACACCTCATTAAATGAGCGTTTTCATACCATTATTAAAATTTAGATATATCAAATAACTTAAAAAACACTAAGGTAGTTGATTTTTCTGAGCTTTATTCTCTACTAGTATTTTTGCAAAATTTTATTCTTATCCAAGCAGTTATTTCTATTAGGTAAAATGTCTTGAAATTGAAATGATTTGCATTAATATTTTTGTCCTATTTTTGTAATTGTAGGGTTCTTTTTTAAACTTCTAGTTATGCCCCCACTTCAAAGAATGTGGGTATATATTGCTGGTTTGCTCATGTCCGTCTTTTTTGCTCGTTTTTAATCAAACCTTGTCTGGCCAATTCGACTGTATTGGCCTCTTAGGTCTTCACTTGGTTTGAAGGTTGGTCAAATACAGATAGATGACCCCTATTGATAATGTCTATCAATAGGTCAAAGGTCAACTATCCATTTGCCCTTTAGGGGGCATTGGTGTTTCACAAACACCTCATTAAGTGAGCGTTTTCGTACCATTATTAATTTTCATCTAAGATATGTCAAATAACTTAAAAAACTTAGCTAGTTAATTTTCCTTACATTTATCAAAAAATAAAGCTAAGGAAAGATTGACTGCCTAACTAACTTTTACGCCTTCGAAACCAAACTGCATAATTATGTTGATGAAATAAGAAAGGCCAAACTAAACCACAATAAATTTGTTAGCACTAAATCTCCTTTCCTCTTCATCGTTTAGGAAATCATGGTGAACTTGTGTCAAATCTATCATCTCCTCCAAATTGAGTTCATCTTTGCTTCACTGCAAGATGGTGATAACACTGTGGAAGATGAAATCACCAAAGCAAACCTTCTGAATAACATTTGTCGGGATCAAACCCCTCTAAATGAATAGTTAGGTGCTCAAACTCTGCAGAATGACGTGAATGTCATCAGCCCTGTCTTGGACCACATTACAATTACAACCTCTAAGATAGAGAATATTATAAAATTCGAACTGTCCACTCATCTGTGTGACTTTTTGACCAGTCGCTGTCCTCTTCAATTTTTCCTAGCTCATGGAAAGACATTTTTGTCACTCCTTGAAGCCATTTTCATGTTGGCAATTGTCAACCTATATCTCTACTCTGTACTATAGGGAAAGTCCTTGAAAGGGTAGTCCACATGCATACTTATACACAATAGTGACAATGATCTTCTTACTCTGCTTTAAATCAGGCTTTGTACCTGGTGACTCAACAGTTAACCAACTGGCTTATCTATACAACTTCTTCACTGAGGCTGTAGATTCCAAAGCTGTATTGTGCAACATAAGCAAAGCTTTTGACCGAATCTCGCATCATGCTTTACTGGTCAGACTCAAACATTTTGGATTTGTTGGCAGTCTTTTTAATTGGTTCTCATCTTATCTCAGAGATAATCAGCAAACTGTTGTTCTGCCTGATGCTCAATCAAAATGGAATGATATTAAAGCTGGGACTCCACAGGAGTCAATTTTGGCCCCCTCATTTTCTTGATATTGATCAATGACATTGTTTCTGACATTGCAGATGACACAAGCCTTTAAATAGTTGTCGGGGTTCCATTAACTGCTTCTGAATTCCTACCTACAAAGAATTCCTCTTGAATAAAATTTGTTCCATTTTAATAGCTTCATTTTTTAGGAGTAAGAGGTGGATTTGAATTTTTCTAGATTTTTATTTCTTAATTACAAACACCTCATTAAGATAGCATTTTAGTACACTTATTTTAACTTAAATTGTAGATTTTATAAAGCTCAGGAAAAATCAACTGCCTTAAAATATTTCTACAAAACTTTTTTCTTATTCCAATAGTTATTTCTTTTAGGTAAAATGTCTTGAATTGAAATGATTTTATATTTATATTTTTGTCCTATTTTTTGTAATTGTAGGGTTCTTTTTTAAAGTTCTAGTTATGCCCCAATTTCAAAGAAATGTGGGTATATATTGCTGGTTTGCTCATGTCCGCCTTTTTTGCTCGTTTTTAATCAAACCTGGTCTGGCCAATTCGACTGTATTGGCCTCTTAGGTCTTCACTTGGTTTGAAGGTTGGTCAAATACAGATAGATGACCCCTCTTGATAAGGTCTATCAATAGGTCAAAGGTCAACTATCCATTTGCTCTTTATGGAGCATTGGTGTTCACAAACACCTCAGTAAGTGAGCGTTTTAGTACCATTATTAAAACTTAAGATATATCAAATAACTTAAAAAACACTTAGGTAGTTGATTTTTCTGAGCTTTATTCTCTACTAGTATTTTTGCAAAATTTTATTCTTATCCAAGCAGTTATTTCTATTAGGTAAAATGTCTTGAAATTGAAATGATTTGCATTTATATTTTTGTCCTATTTTTGTAATTGTAGGGGTTTTTTTTAACTTCTAGTTATGCCCCCACTTCAAAGAAATGTGGGTATATATTGCTGGTTTGCTCATGTCCGTCTTTTTTGCTCGTTTTTAATCAAACCTTGTCTGGCCAATTCGACTGTATTGGCCTCTTAGGTCTTCACTTGGTTTGAAGGTTGGTCAAATACAGATAGATGACCCCTGTTGATAAGGTCTATCAATAGGTCAAAGGTCAACTATCCATTTGCTCTTTAGGGAGCATTGGTGTTTCACAAACACCTCATAAAGTGAGCGTTTTTGGTACCCTTATTTTAACTTAAGATATATCAAATAACTTAAAAAACTTAGGTAGTTGATTTTTCTCATCTTTATTCTTTATCCTAAGAGTGGTGTGTCATCATTAAATTAGTCAAGGGTTTGATATTCACAAAGTCAAAATGCTTTAATGGTACAACATTGTATGGCCATTTCTCACTATGGTATCTCACTGACTGGATTACGTATACAGTGTAACCTTCATGAATGGTCACCTCTGAACTACAGCCACCTCCCTGTTACAGCTAGTATACTAGCAAGCCAGATTGATTTTTTACTCTATTGTCACTCTCTAAACAAAAGTCACGTATTGCACTGTACACAAATGAACATTTTTGCTATTTCAATTGTAGCATGGATGGAATCACTGGTATGACCCAACACAAGGCATTATGGTCAATAATGTCTATGTTAATCACAGTGTGCACAGCATGCAACAATAACAATGAAGTAAACATAGTCTTAACTATCTATCTTTATAGGATTACATAATAACTTCATATATGAGTACCTAAGTCACTAAGCTGGTGTAACTTAATATCTTATTCTTTCTTAACGAAAAGCATTTTCTTCATGATCTACAAGCTGGATGAAATAAAAACGTGTCTGAATCATGACAAAAATCGGCACTTTTCATATACCTCTGTAACACCGCAACTGGACTTGCACAAGTAACACCTTTAGCACTATAATACTATTTTCCTTGTCTATAAACATCAGTTTTACTTTGACTAACAAAAATCACGATGTGATCTTCATTGAATCTGAAAAAACCTGCATATGATCACAAAATCATAGAAATGTCTTTCAAAGAGATGCCCCAGACACTTAATACATTGAGAAGTTACAAAAATGCAGTGTCGATTACACCCATTCGACCAGTTATCAATGATCTTCACCAAACATAGTGGAACTCATGGGCATGAGATCTCAGTCATGTTTGATAACCAGCCAAATGCCCCGAGCCCTTCTGAGTTATGCCCCTTGATACTTTGAAAACAGACTAAAAATGCAGCGTCCACCCAGTTGACCCATTATCTAATGTTCATTGATTATCGGCATTTTTGACAAATGTTGCTTATCTTTAAATTTTTTTATGTAATTTGCCACTCATAGTATCCCAAACCCTTTGACGGGCGTATTTTGTGACATTTTGGAACTTATTGTTTTGTTTTAATGCTATTGATAGCATTGTGTATCTTAGTTTATGGCTATAACATTTGAAAAGTGAATGATTAATTATTCACCAAAGAGGCCATTATTGTCTTTACCCGGACTTACTGCCCCTGATATAGGTAATAATCTATAATCACTTATAAAGTACTTGAATGCGCCATCATCTTTCACTAACTTTGGTTAATATGGAGTTGAAGTCCATTGTGGTATAATCAGTGTACAGTCAAACCTGTGAACAATAGCCACCTAGGGAAAGACATAATGTGGCCTTTATTGACAGGTAGCCTTTAATAGAAGGTAATTTTGTTCTAGATAATCAATGATGTTTTCTAAAAGAATGGCCTTTATTCACTGGGCGGCCTTTATTCACTGGGTGGCCTTTATTCGGAGGTGGCTGCTAACACAGGTTTGACTGTACCTGGGCTTTTATCATGAATCATTTTAGCAATACATTTTGCTGCAAGTTTTGGTGATGGAACCAAACAGTTATACTTTAAACCAGGAAATCATTTCGCGCATTTTAAGTTAGCGACTATCGTGGTGGGGTTGTTTCCGCGAAAGTAAAATGCCGCGAACCACTGTCTTGTCATATAAAACCGCGAAAATTAGTCGCTACAAAAGATTGTCATGAAAATGCATCGGTTTGGTTATTCAGCGTGGTAATGGTAAATTGTTAACATATTTACAATCCAAGGTGTGAATAACATACTTTAAATAAGGTTGGTAGTTACAGGTTTTATTGTTTTTGACACCCCTTGTTAGAGTAGACTGCAGTTGAATGTACACAGTGATGACTATCATTATAGACACTAATTGATGAGCAAACAAACCATTTCCTAATTTTTTGTTCGACATAAAAAACTATGTATTTTACCAAACTTACCACTAATACTAATATTCCAGTAACTCCAATCAACATCAACTAGCCTTAAACTTTTTAAGCTATATTTTCACTCAAACACCATGACCACTGACTGTAAATTAACGTTAAGTATGTTGTACATAATTTCCATCATATTATTCAAAATATACATTTCATTCAAAACGTGTTTTGTTTTGCGAGATTCGCGATTTCCTCAAATCCGCGAAAGTTTAATGCTGCGAATATTCTTGGGAGCTTAAAAATGCGAAAGTTTCTTGGCGCGAAAGTTTCCTGGTTTACAGTACACACCACACCAATTCTGATCAAAACAATTGATAGCTTCTGTCCCTTCAACCCACCACCTAGAATTGAATCTCAAACATACAGCATCATAGTGATTGGCAAATCTATCTATATAATTATACACTGTGCGGACCCCAGACATTGTTTAATTGATTGAAAACTTTTTCAGAAATTGACCAGTCATTGCAATCTGAACATTTACTTAAAATAATCTGCTGTTTGGTTGATTTTTCATGGAATCCAATTACTGGTTACGATCAAATCGACATTGTGTTTTCCGCAAAATTCATTTTCAGTGCAACCTCTCCCAAGCAACACCCTTTGGGGGCATCAAAATTATATTGTTGAGAGGTTGTTGCTCTGAAGAGATTAAATTAGTACTTAAATCATGCAGTGGATAAAAATCATGCTGTTGTTGAAGGGAGCTTGTTGCTCAAGAGAGGGCCGCTCTGGATAGGTTGTACTGTATTTTCAAACTGAGTTCATGCTATCTGTCATTATTGTTACCTAACCTGACAATAGAAGTAATGTTTCTGTTGTCTGTGAAGAATTTTGGATTATATTTTAACTAGACAACAATATTCTGTACACAGCCTCTCTATCTTGCTAAGTTGAGTTTTTTCTTGCCTTGTCATCCTTCCAAGTAGCTATTAATTCTGACATGTTTATCAATGATATGTTTTCATTACACATACCTACTTCCAGGGGGCACGTCTTCAGCAACCCTGGTTGTTTCAATAAATGCATCTGAACAAAGTTTTAGTCTTAAGTCTTGTGTCTGACTCAGTGTTCCAACCCTTCCAGGCTTGGATGAATACTGATCTTCCCTCACCCGTTTCAAGAGGTATAACCCATGACCTTACTTTACCTACTTCCTGAGGTGTAAACTATGAACTTACCTCACCCACTTTAAGGGCTGTGAATACAAACCCAACTTCACCAGTGTCTGAGGGTAATAACGCTGACCCCTTCCCACCTACTTCCGGGGGTGTACTCACTCGCCCATCCCCACCCACTTCCGGGGGTGTGCATACAAACCCAACCTCACTAGTTTCTGAGGGGGTGAACATTTGCCCATCCCCACCTACATTAGGTTGTGTGAACACTCTCCCATACCCACCCACTTACGAGGATGTGAACAATGATTTAACCGCACATGCTTTCGGTTGTGTGAGCACTAAAACTTCCCTATCTCTTTTCGGGGGTGTAAATTCCGACAAAATCCATTCACTTCCTGGGAGGATGTAAACTGACCTACCTTCAAAGATTATCATAACACATATTGTCATGTAACATTGTTTCTTGTTGTCTCAACCCTTAAAATCGTCTTTGGAGCATTATCTCTGTTTTCATAACCTACATAACCCAGATTATGTAGGACCTGAAACTGTTTGGAACAATTTGGTTTAACATAGCTGCCGTAACCAATGGCACTTGCGTCTGAGTATATTATAAAATCTACATTTCTGTTATCTTTCAATCTCCTACCTTTTTAGATTGACTATTCGAAGAATATAGAGAGCTTTTGCAATCACCTTTGCATCGGTGTCGGTGTTGGTGTTGCATATGGTGAAAGTTATGCGTGCAAGTTATCATCATGCATATATCTTAGTAACCACTTATGGGATTGTCTTCATTTAAGTGTCTAGGGGTATCAGACAGACAAGTCCATAAAATTATAAATACTGCTTCCTTCTACATTAGTCCAAAAATATCAAATAATAAGATAATATTTCTTTGTCTGCTACACTGTTTCACAGACAGCTCTTTTTAAATAGGTATATTAGTATTGTCTTCTTAACAAAAGTTTGTTTACTATCAATCACTGAGAATAGTCAAGCATGCTGTCTTATGTACAGCTCTTGTTTATTAAGCATGCTTATATCTTTATGCCAAAATTGCAGTTCTTTCAAAACATCATCACTGACATACACAAATTACATGAATCAATGCATTTATGCAAAAACCTTGTTTTCGGACAAACCATTCTTTCTAACACACGGAGAAATAATTTGACCAACAATGGTCGCTTAAAAAATTCCTGTTAATAATTGATAAATGACAGAATCAATTGTTACCTCTATTCTGTCTATCCTCTCACTAATAATGAACCATTTATTTGATTATAATAATAATAATAAAGACTATATTTTTGTTTAAATGTGTAAAGACTTTGCAATTTTTGTACTTCTATAGATAATGAATTCCATATTTTTGGCCTCGAGTATTTGAAGGATTTTCCAATTCTGAGCTACCCTCCAATAATATCGTCGAGGAATGTTATGACTTTATGACCTAATGAAGCCAATGCTTTATCACATATCATTCTAACAACTTTGGTAAAAGTATGCCCTGCTGTTGCTAGTCGATAACTAATCTGACTACTCCACAATTGGTGACAACCGATGGCTTTATTCAACAATCTATTGTTTAAGTGTTCTGACACCGTTGGATCCTGGGGTTGCTAACTATAGGTCTAGGAAAAAAAACGAGCAAATGTCAACTTGTCAACGCATTTGTATTTATTATTAAGTGTATAAAATTTGTCATAAATTTACTGTTCACATCTTTATTGGGATTTAAAAAGTTAATCTTACTTCAATCTTGAAGAAAGAATCTGGTCATTATTGTATGGAAGGGCTGGAACCTTAAAGGAAAGAATGGTCATAAAAGAAATTGTGTATACCAATTGTACCATCGATTGACAATCGATTGTGGGGGTCTGATTATCGATTGTGATGTTTTTTAGCCTAGTTGCTAGACCAAAAAGTAAAAAATTAAATACAATAATTATACTTGTTTCCATTCTCTGTTGGCCATTAGAACCTAGATATGTCTATTGTGTTTACTTATATCAATATGGTGATTAGCACTCTTTAAATTGAATTCAAAAATGAAACATTTGGGCCATCCTTGAAAAAATGTTTGTTTGCTGTAGCCGGACCCAGAAAATTCAGTTTTTAGATTTAACCCAAAATACATGTTAGAATGCTATTTTTATCCACAAAAAAAAAGAGAAAAAGTCCTGTGAGGCCCCAAAAAAGTTGGATAGGGGCCTTTTTGGCATGTAGACAGGGTTACAGCAAACAAAATATTTTTTAAGGATGGCTTTGTTTCACAGTATTAATGCCCTCAAATTTTATTTTGAATAAATGTAAGTGTGGATTGATATGCCTACAATCCAAAACCATTTTTGTTTTCCCTACTCTGTTATAAGCTACTGTTAAAGGTTTGAACACTGTTATTTCTGATACCTTGGACACAACATTTTTTGACAACAATTTATCTTTCTTTACAAATTCTTCCTTGTGTCTTGCTGACATATTATTTCTAAATCCTGATTGTTCTGGTTAAGATATCAAAGGTAACTTATAATAATAAACCATTTTCTATCACGTCTAAGATATATATATACAGTATAACCCCTGAATACTGGACCCCTTCCGGACTGAGCCAAAAGTCCGGTTTTCTGAGAATTCCGGTTTTCAGAGAACTTTTGGTAATTTATCCATACTTGTGTCTTGTGGGTGACTGATTTGTATATGTACCACATTGTTGTATTATATCCTTAGTTGTATTGATGTGTATTACTATCAAGCAAAGAATACGCTTTTCAAATATAGTATCATTTTGTCTTCTGTGTAAGGGTTTTATAGCAATCAAGTTGTGTAAGAGAAACAGCTCGAACCCAGTACTACTCAGGGAAACTTGATAACACATGTAGAAAAGGAAATGACACAATCATACCTTTAAAGATGGTTTAAGAATAGACTCATATCATCTGTCAATCTTAATTTTGTCTTCAAGAGACAATTCAAACCTTCTATGTCTAGTAGATGGTTCAGACATTATTTTAAAGAAGAGCGAAAGCAGATATGAAATGACCAAAAAATTATTAAAATAATATTTCAACATTACCCAATAAAAATATCATAATTTTATCGGTCATTTCCAGTGATCCTTTCATAATGATCGTAATTAAATGGGTTCGTAAATAAACAGATTATACGTGCTAATTGCACTTTCGGGTACAAGTTCCACTTATTGATATTTTATTGTTATCTAAATATGTTTGTCATCAGTTTGTTATCACTGGCTAGTTATGTTTTGATACTTGCTTTTACAACAAAAGATCAAACTACCTGGCCATCGTGTCATGACTGCATAATTACGATCTTTATTGATTCTACCTTATTGTTCAACTTCAACACACAATGTGTTTTTCACGCCTGTACTAATTACACGCACGACCGCTAATTGGTAAACAAAGGAAAATGACACTTGTCAGTCCGAATATACAACTTGAAAATATGCGCGTCCGGTATTCAGGTTGATATCCATTAGCGGACGGTAAAAACCGTCCGGTATCCGGAATTCTGAGGTTCCGGTATTCAGAGAACTTTTTGCATTGATTATAGAAGAGAAAAAAAATGGGACTTGAAAAATCGTCCGATATTCAGAGAATTCCGGTTTTCAGGGAGTCCGGTTTTCAGGGGTTATACTGTAGTTATCAACATTGATTTGATTCCATGCTTCAACGTTACATTTCAAACGTCCCAAAGGCAACTCATTGGACATAAAGCTTTTATTTGCCTTGTTGCAGTTTTCATTATAGCTGACTTTCTTGCTCTTTTCAGAGCTTATACTATTTTCTTATTCCCTCTTTACTACACCTCCATTAGAACATGAATAACAACAAACTAACAAATTGTTTTTTGGTATAAGCCGTGGGAACCGCCAGACCGACTGTATATATATATTCTCATCTCAATCCACTTACATCTGTATATAATTACACTATATAATATATCATGACACAATAACTTTATAAAGAAGTGTTTCTTATTAATCAGTATATGATCAGACTTGCCCAGTAAAAACCAGAGATTTTTACTCTGGAAAACTGTGCCCATTTGTCAATTGTCTGTCGCCAAATGTTGGGCATCATTCCTGATATAAATTTACGTATGATTAAGTACAAAGGTTGCATTAAAAAAATATGAACGTTCATAATACAATATCATAACTAGTACATTTCATGACATGATTGACATCTATACGCATAAGTGAATAAATTTAGCTATACATGTAAACATCTAAACTTGATACACATTTAAATATTCATCAATGACTGATATGTGATAGATAATACATACATAACAATAACTCTGCCCTTTGAAATAGTATCTATTAAACTTCATTTCGTTACAATATTCGACTGTTGTAAATATTGTGTTTTTTAAAGAAAACAACGTCTACCGTTGGTTGTTCCCCTGAGCTGAATGACTATTTAGCGCCAAAACTTACTTTTACTTACCCAAATTTCATGCTTATACATGAGCGACACCTAACAGAGAAATCTTACCTAGGGAAATAAATTTTTGTCTAATTCACCTAAGTTCAAACAAAGAAAATTACATTTTCCTCTTTACTACACCTCCGTTAGAACATGAATAACAACAAACCAACAAATTGTTTTTTGGCATAAGCCGTGGGAACCGCAGACCGACTGACCTAAAAGAATGGGCAACAATATAAACTAAGTATCGCGACATGGCCACTTGCAACCTTTCAATAAATAGAATATTTTACATAAAAATCTTTTTTCAACTTGCTGGGTCATCTGCCATGACGTTTAAACATTCTATCAGGAATACCTCTATTTGCCACAGCTGTAGCGTAGCCTGATCTCAATGAAAGTAAACAATATTTACTAATTTCTACTATATGAGGTTTAATTACATCCAAAAACAATGTACGAAGGTTACTATAAACCAGATGCTTGCCATCTTTTCTAAGCATGTGACCATTCTTAGCTGCACCTAAATGAGAAATTATTAATGTTTCTGCATCACAGGATATACCTGCCCATACTTTATAACGTTCAAACAGGATATAACTTAGTCCCATTTCTAGCAATGAAGATCAATACACCATCTCTATATTTATCTCTATAAATACACTCATGTTTATCACACTGAATATCATATCACTATGTTTTAATTGTAAACGTTTGTCACTTCTTAAGAACCCAGCATAAGACAATAAACATGCACATATATTTCTTTGGTTCATAACACTTCCAACTTCATGCACACGTTCATACATTTTGACAAAATATCCAAATTAATAGGTTCCTTCTTTTGCACAGGTTCAGCCAATAATTGAATTTGTCTAAGTATTGTAATCTATTGCAAATATACTCTCCACAAAGTATATTCCTCGAGGAATAACGTATACCCTTCCAGTTTACAATACCCTATTATTACTACATGTATAATACTATTTCAAATCTGATCCTCTACGGATAACTTGTAACACTGCAAATGTCATTTACGCAGGAAAATGCATAAGTATGCACATATAATCCACGCGGGATACTGTATGATAATGCAAATATAGTCCATGAGGGATACTGCATAATACTGCAAATGTCATTTACGTAGGAAAATGCATAACTATGCAAATATAATCCACGAGGGATACTGCATAATACTGCAAATATAGTCCATGAGGGATACCATGTACTAGCTTGTACAATATTGCAAATATAATCCATGAGGGATCTTGTGTAATACTGCAAATATAAACTATGAGGGTCAATGTACATAATACTGCAAATATAATCTACAAGGTACATTGTACATAAAACAATATTAATGTACTGCAAATGTAATTCACGAGGGACGTACATTGTACATAATACCTCAGGTTTAAACCACAAGGGGCATTGTACATAATACTGCAAATATAATCAACAAGGCACATCATACACAACACTCCAAGTGCAATCCACAAGGCACATGGTACACAACACTCCAAGTGCAATCCACAAGGCACATCGTACATAACACTCCAAGTGCAATCCACATGGCACATTGTACATAACATTCCCAAGTGCAATCCACAAGGCACATCGCACACAACACTCCAAGTGCAATCCACAAGGCACATCGTACATAACACTCCAAGTGCAACCCCCAAGGCCCATCATACTCTACACTCCAAGTGCAATCCACAAGGCATATCGTATACAACACTTCAAGTGCAATCCACAAGGCACATCGTACACAACACTCCAAGTGCAATCCACAAGGCACATCGTACATAACACTCCAAGTGCAACCCACAAGGCCCATCATACTCTACACTCCAAGTGCAATCCACAAGGCATATCGTATACAACACTCCAAGTGCAATCCACAAGGCACATCGTACACAACACTCCAAGTGCAATCCACAAGGCACATCGTACATAACACCCCAAGTGCAACCCACAAGGCCCATCATACTCTACACTCCAAGTGCAATCCACAAGGCATATCGTATACAACACTCCAAGTGCAATCCACAAGGCACATCGTACACAACACTCCAAGTGCAATCCACAAGGCACATCGTACATAACACTCCAAGTGCAACCCACAAGGCCCATCGTACTCTAGACTCCAAGTGCAATACACAAGGCACATCATACACAACACTCCAAGTGTAATCCACAAGGCCCATCGTACATAACACTCCAAGTGCAACCCACAAGGCCCATCGTACTATACACTCCAAGTGCAATCCACAAGGCACATCGTATACAACACTCCAAGTGCAACCCACAAGGCACATTGTATACAACACTCCAAGTGCAATCCACAAGGCACATCGTACATAACACTCCAAGTGCAACCCACAAGGCACATTGTATACAACACTCCAAGTGCAATCCACAAGGCACATCGTACATAACACTCCAAGTGCAATCCACAAGGCACATTGTATACAACACTCCAAGTGCAATCCACAAGGTACATCATACACAACACCAAAGTGCAATCCACAAGGCCCATTGTACATAACACTCCAAGTGCTACCCACAAGGCCCATCATACTCTACACTCCAAGTGCAATCCACAAGGTACATCGTACATAACACTCAAAGTGCAATCCATAAGGCACATCGAACACAACACCCCAAGCGCAATCCATAAGGCACATGGTACACAACACCCCAAGTGTAATCCACAAGGTACATTGTGCACAATACTGCAAATATTATCCACAAGGGACAGTGTATATTTTCTGCAAATATAATCCATGAGGGATACTGTGTTATTCTGCAAATATAAACTACGATGGACATATTCCATAATACTACAAATATAATCCACTAGGGACATTGTACTTAGTACTGCAAATACAATCCACAAGGGATAATCTATAATACATACATTTCAGATGTAATACAGCTTGAATACATTGTTTATATATTCACATACTCAACTAGGGATAATACTTTATATAACAGTTTCATCAGTGATATATTTCAAGCCCGATGTTCTAACATTGCATGTACATTATATGTTAATTCAATGAAGAATAACTCTGTAACATTTCCCTTTCAAGAGAAACCTTCCCTTACAATGTTGTAAAGTCTCACTCAGGAATAACCAAAATACCTTTGGCTCTACAGTATCTCATTTTCTTTAAAACTCCAGACTCTAAATTAACTGGAAGAACATATAATCTGTCATATGTAAATGCATCAACTCCTGAAGATTTATAACACCCAAATTTGGAATAAAAACAGACAGCTTTGTATTATGTACGGATGCAGAATAATCACTTTCTAAAGTACCCCATCATTCTTGTATACTATCCAAAATATGCACAATCTTCCCCAGTCTTATACCTCTACCACCTTTGATAAATAATCTACTCTCTCATTCAGACTACAAGGTATCCATTATTCCTTATTGCCAAGCATCCATTCACACTTATAAATGTTGAAAATGGAAAATGACTATCATGGCTGACTGTCACTAAGCCACCAACTCAAGAAGATGGGAAATTAAAATTATTTTAACATTTATAACCTTGAAATATAAACAATATCTGCAAAAGAGCACTTGCTACCTAACAAAATAGTCATCATTAGTGCCACCAAAACAAAATGGCCTCTTTAGTTTTAAGTCCTCAACCAATCTGTTTATGAGTAAACATCAGTCAGAAAAAAACATGTCTACCAAATTCAGTAAAAAAACAAAATGTCAGTTTACATGTTCTATCAAATTGAAAATTTAATATGAAGGCCATGCTGAAATATAGCGGATTCTCTCCAAAGCAACACCCTTTTGGAGTTGCAATTGTGTTGTTGTTGAGAGGTTGTTGCTTTAGAGAGGTTAAATTCAAGTTAAAATATGCAGTGGGAAAAATCATGCTGTTGTTGAAGGGAGGTTGTTGCTCAAGAGAGGGCCGCTCTGGAGAGGTTGTACTGTAGTATTGAATTAATGGAAACAATGTACCTTAGAGAGGTGTGAACATGAAAGATCACCTAAAACTTCAAGCAATCTTTAGGCCTTTAAATTTGCAAATATCAAGTGATAAATTTGTCATGTATATTCAAGTATAGTTTTATTTATGTACATGAAATTAAGATTCATGTTAAATTACTTGACAGGTGCCCTTTGATGCTTGGGTAGGTTTTACTGCATTAACAAAGTTCTTTTTATTTAAGAAAATGAAAGAATGCAATAAGGGCAGACAGCTTTTCCTAAAACTCAAATCTACAATTTTTTCGTCTCAACAAAAAAGCCATTTTATTTTTTTTTTAAATGGAGCCTAACGAAAAGTTATTCGCTTAAATTTGGGTTTATTTAAATTCTTTGTGGACTAATAGAATTAGCATTACATAATTCTGTTCAACCACTACATGTATATGATTACACCAAAATAAATTGTTTAATTCAAAATACATTCTCTCATGAGTTTATGCTTACAATTTCACACTTATCAGTATTTTTTGTTGAAATAAGTTTTGTAACCAGGGAACACATGCATGTTTGTATTTTTGGAAATTAAGCTTAAAGATATAGGAGGAAAAAGGAATGTAGGAGTAATACAGCCATTTTTATGAAATTAACTAGTTTCTTGTTTGTATATCTTTTCTCTTTTTGCTTTTATATAAATGACCATACATGTAACAGAGTGACAAGTAAATTTATTAAAATATTTACCATTACGTGAACAATTTGCAGATAAATACATAATACTGTATACGTTGATATTTCCTCATGTAGAAAAGTTAACAAATTTGAAATTTTGGACATTTCGCATGCGGAAATATTAGCGAAATTCTATCTGGTAATTTGCATATTAATAGCATGTCGTAAAATCACAATCTGAAGTATGTCGTGTATAAAAACATACCATGTCCCATTTACATTACGTTTCCAATTTATTCATGCATAAAAATACCCACTCCCGTATGCAATGAACAATATAAGCAATGCGTATGTTTGAAGTAAACATATGCAAACTGTTATGGTGAAATTGTAAAGGGTGTGGAATATTTCCATAGCTTAGCGTGTTCGTTTTCAACAAAATTAAGTAAATATGATTATGCAGAACTGAACATTCAAATGCATTAAAACATTTTTCTGTCTTGTAGGTTCAACCAAACTGCTCTGGCCATATTTGACGTTTTATTGTTGTTAGAACAAGTAGTAGCCTACGTCGTAGTAGTTATAGTAAATTGTAACTTAAATTGTGAAATAAAATCATTCAATATTTATTATCAATGCTTGAATGAAAGATTCTGATTTCAATTAACTCTAGTTAAATAAATGTTGTAATGATCATAATAGACCCGGAAATTATCGTATACCGGTGTTATAAAATTCTTCCTGCAATAGGCGGATATTTTTGCGAGATGAAATATTTGCGCATTTCATCTATTAATGAAATTCACTCACATTTCCATGTCTCTAACTTAACCAGTTATACAGTATATATATAGATATGTAAAATTTTTGTGTCAGAGAGGATGAAGTCATCACATCAAAAATGTAATGAAATACTAAAACGACATCAAGGAAGAAAAATGCACTATTGTTTTCTAATTTGTATTTAACTGCAAATTCTGAAGATATTTATAAGATTCTCCAACACAAAAAACTTACATCTTTTATCTACATATCTATAAAATTTAATGTATTATGTATTTATCGGCAATTTAAAGGGGCATTAAACATGTATGAAAGTGTTCCTTTTCTTTTGGGACACTCTGTATGTCAAAAAGATTTGAAACCAAACATATGTACTTAGAATTTAAAATGGTGGGGCAGTGTCTTATAAAAAAAACTCACTTTAAATGAATGGACAGTGCATGATACCTGGTGCACATAGGTAGGGTAGTACATGGGAAAAAGAAGTGATCCTTATACCTTCTCTTTCTACAGTAGAACCTTTCTAATCTGATCTTGTGCAGACTCACAAAAACTAACAAAGAGCTCACAAATAAACAAAGTGGAAAAAAAAATTAGTTAGCGCCTGATTATATTAGAAAACAGAATCACAATTATTGTCTTATTTAAAATAGCATTTTTAACACCAAATGTAAAGTATTTGTTCTACTTACCTGTAATGTACCTGTCATCCTAGAATTTTAATGTTTGTAACTGTACGGTTTCAATTTTTTACTTACATTTATTTACCTTAAATAATTTTACAACTTCAATTTTTATTTTCGGTAATTTATTTTGGTTAAACACTGTAACTTTATAAAATTATGCTAATTTTTTCAACATAACTTTATAAAATTATGCTGATTTTTTCAAAAGTTAATACTACATGTATTTTATGTATTGCACTCTTAACTGAAATTTGCTATTTCTAATACTATAAGCAGTTACAATTTTATGTGTAATATATTTCCTATGTACCATTTTTACAAATGGTTGAAACATAAAATAATGATAATGATAACAATGGTCAACTAATATCTATCTATAATAATACACATCAACAAAGCACTAGGCTTAAATGATGTATTCAAATATTTGGATACTGGCCATGTCCATAGCCCAAATTTTGGAGTGCATAGTTTTAAGCTACCATGTGCAGTAAATGATCTTAATGATCATTAATTTTGTGTATTGGGAGAAGACCATTGTTTAAGATAAAACTTGAATTGGCATGCATATACATATATTTATAGCCACATGTTGTTGTCTGACTTTTCTCATGAAGTTTAAACAGTCAGGTTTTTGACAGTACTATTCTCTGACAATTTTGTCTGTTGTAACTTAATTGTGTTTCAATTTTTTAACAACTTTTTGACATTAATGATTGTAAGCTTGTGCAAGTAATGTTGAGTTAAGTGAACCTTAGTTTTTTACATTGCTTTGAAACACTTTGGCGTTTTACTTTTTTTAATTTGTTTCTGAGAATGTAAATTTTTAGGTATGATATTGAGTAACAGGTGAGCTTTGAAGCATAGACCTTAAATTTGGACATTTTGTGATAAAAAAAACTGTCACTAAATCAGATTTTTTTATAAGCTACTTGATTAACTGGATTTAGTTAAATTTATTGATTGCATTGTTTTCCGCAACATTCAGTGTTACATACAATATTGATAGTTTCTTTTTTAGTTACTACAAATCTTTTGTAGAATTCTGACTTTTAATTTGAAATTCAAATAGACCAATTTTCAAAGCCTGAGATTAATAAGGATCACACTTCTTCGTAGTACTCGTCCATGATGCTTGTTATTGTAATTCAAACAGACTAATCCTATTGTCACAAAGTCATGGATTTTGGGTGTATTGTAAAACAATTTATAAGTAATTACCCTCCATTTTGAATCTGAGTAAGATGTGCTTAAATATCATAAGGTTTTGTGTAACAAAGGAAAATATTGGCAGGAATAATAGATACATGCACTCAATATGTCAAATACATTGTATCTGAATTCAGTAATATTAAACTTGAATACACATATCAAATTTAATACTTACTATTTGCAAAATGACAAAATCTGATGTACAAAAAATGAGTAGAATTTTAAGGGGCCATTGGTTTGCACACCTTTCATAAGAACATAGTTTCAGTTATGTCAATACTATTATAGTACAACCGTTACACTTCTGTCCCTGTAATTTTTAGCATCAATTATACCAGTCTGATATGAGAAGCTTTAATTTATATCACAACACTTCAGTTAACTTCACAGCACACAAATTCCACGAAATTAAATACTCAACCAAACTTGGACATTATAAAAGATATTCAACTCATACTTCATGTGAAATTGGGAATACTTGCTTATACGATAAGGGGCATAACTGTGTAAGCAGTATTTTTAGTGTAATGCCCCTTTTTAACATAGATTCTTTGTTAAAATAGGTAAAATAGTACAATATCTTGAAGACTTTCAAAGATATTCAACTCAAACTTTGAATAGTTCCTTATAGGGACAAGGCGCATCTGTAGTACAAACAGAATAACTCAGTCAACAGTATTTTTAGAGTTATGCCCCTGTTTAACTTAACGGTAGATTCTTTGTTAAAATAGGTAAAAGAGTACAATATCTTGTGAAGACTTTCAAAGATATTCAACTCAAACTTTGAATACTTCCTTATGGGGAAATGGCGCATCTGTAGTACAAACAGAATAACTCTGTTAACAGTATTGTCAGAGTTATGCCCCTTTTTAACTTAGATGTTTTTCCTCTATCAAGCATTTTATTTCACTGAAAACTTATAAAAGTCGAGCTGTCTTTGTACAGCTCTTGTTAGCTTGACTATTCGAAGAACAGTGGGGCTATCTTACTGGCTTGATGAGTTTTGCGTGCAACTTCTTGTACGACTTTATATCTCCATCAACCACTAAAGATATTTACTTGTTACTTCACACAGTCATGTCTTTGAGATCATAATTGGAGGTCACTTTTTTTTGGCTTATCAAAATATTTGAATATGTTTGAGGTGTAAAACCCAACCAGTATCTTTTAGCACAGTAGTTTATTTTAATTTTGGTATGTTAGATCACCTTTCAAACATTACAAGGCAGAATGCATTCAATAATTTTGGTTTCACTTTATTACAAAGAAAACAACATTTTCTTAGTTTAAATACTGTATGTTTCATGTTAAACTACACCATACCAATATTTAAAATGCTGATGATTGTTATGTACTTAGAGTCCTAAAAGTTTGAATAATTGTTCTATTATAAGATCTTTATACATGCTTAACTATATATGCATTTATCATAAATCAGTTCACTACCATTTGTATCTTGGCATCACAATACATAAACACTTCATTTCCATGAAAAAAGTCTGTAATACTATGTTATCTGCTATTCATGCTGGTTAGCATCTCTGCAGCTACTGCGACAAATCCATAACTCCCATTAACACAGGCAAAATTTCTCATTAGGTCCAAAAATTCATTTGCTAAGATTGTATTTGGTTGAAGGAATACAAGCTTTACATTACACAATGTCTGGTAAGATTGAGATGGCGCATTATCATTAAGATTTTCCATCTTTGACTTCTTATCTTGCTATCCACACACAAAATCCATTCCTCAAATAACCTACTGGTTATCCAGCTTTCACCTTACTTAAACATCTCAGTTTCACTGATTTCCCTATCACTAATGGTTTTAGTTTTCTCCTGTCATACTGGCACAAATAGCTACTGTAATACAATTTTAGTACGCTTCCCCCCAGCACATTCTTCTCTTGACTTGACGAATGTTGTTCTTCAACCGGCTATATAAAAGATCCCACTTTCATCCATATTAAATATGTCACACGGTTCATATTCTTCACATACATGCATAAGCTTATCTTTCCAACCTTACACCTCATCTTTTTACTCACAATGTTGTGTCTTTTCAAGAATTTCTCCTAACAACCATTTGAAGCCTTAAGTTCATGCAGACCTAATTCACTGTCTGTTGAATTTGTGACTGAGGGTCGCAGGCAGGGCGACAGCCTCGCGCTGTGACGCACGCTGTGGAGCATATGAAGCAATTTTTATTACCTATACTGTATGTCGTAGCAATTTCACAAAAATAACTGTTACATACTTGAACTTGAGGTCTACCAACACCGAAATGCTAAGCAAATTCTAGCATTTTGATGGCAGCAATACACTACTCAAGCATCAGAAACTTGCGTGTTTTTAGTACTCATAGTGACATGAACAAAGTCAGAGTTATTTGTTTAATTTATGCATAAAATATCTTTAAGAAGCATGTCGACAATCAAAAACTTGAAATTAATAAACATTAATTTGCACTAATCCCTTGACACCATTCCATCGAACACACCAGACAATTGTTTGACATTTGACACACACATAATTTTATATTGTTGACTGACCGTTAGAGGCTTATTATGACAGTCAATGACTGGCGGTTCAGAGGTAGTAAAAGGTTATAAGGAACAAATCTGCAGGCCAGAGTTCTTAGATGACCGGTGGTGAATCGTTCTTTTAGTATGTTGAAAATACACTGGGGAATTCAAAGTGGCCGTACTGCTAAGATGTGACCGTTATTGAGAGATGAACGTTCATGGAGGTTCCATTGTAAAGTTGTCTGTGTCCCGCAAACATAAATCCACTTAACTGATAAATTCATCAACATTTTTTCAAAAGAATCGGGCTTAATCACAATTGAAAATTGCAGTGAAATTTTACTCAGCCCGACTGTTGAATGAACAAGTTGAGAACATGCATTTGAGGCATATCATGATGTTATATCTATATATTGATCACATGACTACTTATAACTTAAATGTGCATTAAATGTGCTTTAAATGTGCTTCCCACTCTCCAAGGCCCATAACTCATTATCAATCACTGGGAATATAGTCTATCATGCTGTCCTACTCTGGTACTTGTCTCCTTTACCTTCATTTTCACCCTTTTGCTTGGTGTTGGGTTTATCTTGTGGGTCTAGACTTATAGAAAATAGTTTTTCTGTAATTTGTGTTGTGATAAATGAATTTAAGTATACATGTTGTTTCTTATTTGTTGATTTCAAGATGGAGATCTGAGCACAATTAGGTTCTAATTCTCTCTCTACATCTCTTACTATCAAACTTTCTCAATTCTACTTGACTCACATTAAAATTGTGAGTAAATCAATTATTCTCTAATCTCAATTATCAGTATAAAACATATACCAAATACATTACAAATACAACAAATAGGTATGGACTGTGTGTTATGGCAGCAATTCTTGATTTTTAACATGTAATACTACAATGAATAAAGCAAATTATATCTGTCTGCAGACTTGTAGTGGACTTTGGGTGTCTTCCTGGCTGTATTCTGAAATGAAACTAATGAAAATATTTAGCCAATATTATGGGAATTTGAAAAAATACTTGATTTTCATATCTTTACCTTGTATCAGCTAGTCAAATATCAGTTTAACAAGTCCATTAATTAAAATTGTAGTTCGAACAGACAGTAAGGTCTTGTTTGGATAAAGTTTGGAATAGCTCAACATAACCAGGAATCATCTTCCCGTCATATCAAACTTTGTACCACACTTCAAGTTTTTGATTATAAAACTCATACATAACATTTTGTCCAAAGGGTAAGGTAAGTACATTGACGAGTATGATTATCTAAAATCATATACTAAATATATAACAAATACAACAAATAGGTATGGACTGTGTACTATGGCAGCAATTCTCAAGTCAAAACAAAGAGGGTAAAACAAAGATAGTTACCTATAACCAACATTACCAATTATGTTTCCAAACTATACGACCATGACTGTATTTTGTAAATGACATCTCCAAAGTCTGTGTCTGTACCATAACTTCATTTCAAACTTCACTGATATATCGACACCAATGTGATATTGTAGCTATATATATCATAATTTATTGGCAACCTGGGCACATAACAGCAAACGTTATCACCCGTGCGAATTCAACATCATTTCCTTAACATAACATTGCAACCTGGGCACATAATAGCAAACATTATAACCCCTGCGAATTCTGCAGCATTTTCTCGAAAAAAACTCGCAACCTGGGCACTTAACAGCAAGCATTATCGCTTGTGCGAATTCTACATGATACACATATCCTGCATCTGAATAAACAGTCTTTGAAATATCTTTTTGTGACAGGCTTCCTGACTATATTCTTTGTGAAGAAAACCCTCTAAAACTAAGTTGTCCCCTAAAAGAATTAAAGAAGGAAAAAGTCTGTTCGGGCAGGGGACAACCCACTTATACGAGGACTGAATAAATGGAACAAATGTGTATACGCGTGTTCATGATTTAGCATATTATTGAACATACATGTACATGTATTTAATCGATATAATACATTACACCGTTCAGTTCACAGTCCCAATTATCTTAGTCATTGTTCTATAAACATCAAATAAATCTGATTAATTTACACTACGTTCATCAGATTATTTTATTACACAGACTGTCACTATATGATAAAATATCAATGATGAATGTGTCCTCCTGTCACTGCATGATATATTTCAACAAATATAACATCAATTCAATGAGAAATTAAAGCTTTAAATTTAAAGAGACAGACAAGCGATCTTGTAAAGAATCTTCAACCAAACTATCCCTAGCAGAAACAGTTTTCCACCTCGCATGTCTTTACCAAAGTCTTTCGTTGGTTTTATTGTTAGCGCTTAAATTAGCTGCTCCAGATCTAAATGAATGCAGACCATAATTATAAATCTGGATTAATACCAATACTTTAAAGTTTGGTTTTAAATTTCATTGGTCAGCTGCCAAAACCTCGTAAGTCTTGTCTCAAAAAGTCGCGTCTCTAGGCCATTAATTCCCTCATGTACAGTCATGTGATGAAATGACGTAACTCCAGTTGGTTTATGGAGCAACAGTTCAAAATATTGTATCTCGAAATAAAATCGCAACGAATTATCAGCGACAGTTTTACTATCAACAAGTCATTGGAATCTTCATTTAAAGAGATAAAATCTGTTTTATTTAAACATGTTATATCTTTGCCACTTATTTCAAATATTCATCTTATGTATTTTATATCATGTGGCTTTCAATTCACAGAAAATAATTGAAAAATAGTTTTAGTCAATTGACAAGTTTTCGAATAACATTGACGAAACTAAATAGCAGATAAAATGCATTCATTACATGTTTATTGTTTGAAAGCTTTCGGGTTGAAATTTCAAGATAACTTTTGCAATAAGTGTATTTTATTCCGTCAATAGTGAGTTACGACAATTTGACACAAAGACATTTTTCATACCTTAAAATTAGTATCTATTTGGATAATTTGAGATACGACTCTTTGGAAGTACTACAAAATACAGCATCTTAATAACAATAATATTTATTGATTCATTATTTATACATGTATTATCCCATGCTGTTTAATTAATTGTATATCTCCAAAATTGCAAGCAAGTGCACTATACTTTAAGACTATAAGCTTGTGTGTCACAACTTCATGTGTCATGTTATTTTGGGCTGGAAAGGAGAGTGACCTGAAAGTTTGTTTGCAACATGCATAACACATCACATAGAGACAGTTGTCACAAAAGGTAACCAAATAACGCAGTTCATACTATACACCGATGGATGTGGGTACCAGAATCACAACTCAGTTCTCGAAAATGCTTTGTGCCATCTAGCCTCTCGGCTTAATATCACAATGACACAAACGTATCTTGAAAAAGGCCATACCCAAATGAAGGTTGACTCTGTGCAGAAGTAGTTATATATATATTAATATGGTTTTCCACAGACCCGTATATCCCGTATCGGGTCAGTTATAACTATCCCCATAACGATTATATCACACAGACTATACCTTCCTCCTCATCATTTGCGATAAAAGTCTCCATTACAGACCCAATATTTAAACATAAATGTCTCCATTACGGATGACGGACGTTTCGGTCCAGGCTGTTACGGTCTCGATACGTTTCGGCCCCGATGCCATTTTGGCCTCGACGTTTCGGCCTCAAGGAATTTGAGTGTACATGTGATGTAAAATAAATCTATTGCTGGTGATTTTTTATTGAATGAATATTTCATGGAATCATGTTATATTTTGTCTTTTCATCTTGCTGACCTTTTTAATGAAATTAATCTAGCATGTTATGTATAAGTTACTAAATAAGATCATGTTCTGTTCTTCTGTTCTGTTATTAGAGCTTGGTGGTGATTATATTGGACTGGGAATATGCAATTTAGATATAACAAGAAATGGTTTATATTTTCGTGTTAAATACATTTTTATAACAATCATAACAAACAATCATATTTCCTCACAAACAATTTGTCATAAAACCTCTCTTTTATAAGTCACAATAATAAAGAAACATCATAATACTTCGTACATACACTCATCAAATTTAATATAGTTATTTTTAAATATCATGATTTTAATTATTACACACAACATTCATATCATATGCGGAAAAAGTCGTTTGAAAATGTTATGGTAAAATGATCAGGTCAGTCAATCAGGATCGGCATGTTATCAAATGTCACACTTACGGAATAAACAAGCAATCAGCTACCGTAATAATATTATCCGTTGATTGTATATTTGATTTGACAATAGCATGCATATACAAGCATTCACATGCGTCAATTATATTGAGTACATTTGAAGTTTTTTTTCTTTATAGGTTTAATTGTTTATTTATTATTCATCCACATTTATAAATATAATAACATATCTGATACATATATATATAAAAAAGATAAAATATGTAGTCCTTCTGACTAGAATTATAAGAGACAAGGAACATAAAACAATTATTTGACGAAATTAATATCATTGAAAACCATCTAAAATCAGTCCCTAGTTTAATAGTCTTGCAAACGCAAGAGAAAGTCTGATAAAACTGTTTATTTACATATACATACAAAAATCGACCATATAAAATGAGTATACCAAAAGTTCAGGATTTGTGAACTAAACTGGAAAGTACTCATTTATTATACATCAAAATCAGGACTGATTAGATAGATAATATGCTGGACACATAGTTAAACGTTAAGACTTTTTTTCATAAAATGATTACTTTATGATAATTCTATATCGAAACCAGTCATACGAAGACACATAATGCATGACAGTAATAAAAAGAAAAACACTATTTTCAATATTTTTTATTCTGACAATTCAAGTTCTATATATATATTCTTTATTTTTGTCTCATTTATGTACATGTACAAGCATACAATTTTTCATAGAATAAAACAGTTCAAATGTACATAACCATTCAACATTGAATTGTAAGAGACATTTGGCCCTTAAAATACTCATAAAAGCACCATAATAACTACAATATCACATTACTATTTTTAAGCATTATTTACATACATAAAACTAAGAGACTGTTGTTAATACATTGTTTTAAAAGGTCGTTAGGAATTCATTTAATAAAACACTGAATTTTGTAAATAAAGCACTAATGCGCTAATTAAAAAACATCTTAATATACCAATTATCACCCCGGACAGGCCGTAGATGAATTGATTAACAACAGCCTCTTAGGATGAGATAAAAGAAGCAACTATAATCTATTAAGAAACATTATCTAGCATTTACATATAAAACACACACACATATAATAAATTATATTAAATTATCAATATAGAACATTTTCCCTTGATTTTAAAATCATAAAACAGGCTTTGGCTCTAGCTTTAACAATATGGTTGTTGGATAGAATATATATCACTTTTTTCATCATCTGTTAGTTCGGTGAAAGTTGTATTGATATCAGAACATGCCTTAAACAATTCATTTCTGATGCTACTATATGCAGAACAATATAAAAGTGCATGGAGTTCATTTTCTATGGCATCTGTATTACAAAGACAGAGTATGTTATTAACAATAATATTCTCATACCGTCCAGTTTCTATGTACTATTTTATGTTTCATTAGTTAATTTCAAATCTACTAAAATTATTATTCATTATCATGATTAAAGGCATTCCGTTCACCAAGCTGTGATTACTTAAAATGTGTATATAAATACAATGATTTTCAATTTTTTAATTATGGAAATCGTGACCTTAAATACAACTAAATTGGATTTAAAAGTAGCAAACTTTCACTTTAAACATGTGATAATAGTGTTGTAATTATCAGGATCAAAGCAAATACATTTGACAAATTGTAATGAACAGAACAGAACAGAATTTTATTGAAGACTTGTACATAGTACATCGTCTATATATATGCATATTTACAAAATACAAAACACACATGTGATATAACAAGATAACGGTACAAATGACAAAGTTACATTACGGTTCGGGTGATTTGTCCGATTTTCGCGTTTCCCCCGCGTTCATAATCGTCAATTTATCACCCGTAGCGGTGTTTTTCATCGCGGCATCAATCTTGAAAAAAACGCGAATCAACTACTATTAAGTTCTCAACACTCGTTGATTATAATTTATGTCAATGCTAATTTTTCACACATATCAGGTAACAATTTGTTCACAAAAGCGCAATTAAATAATGTGTGAATAACAGTGTTATTTACAAGAAATTTGTATGTTTTGAGTAAACTAAAGAAGCGACATCGCGTATCACCGGGTTGAGCGATCGTCACCGCAATCCACCGCGAATTATTGCCCATCAGTGGTGACAGTCACCGTCGATCAAACCAAAATTCAAATCGCCGCGTTGAAGCGATCTACCTGTAGCTTAGCACGATTTTAATTCCGCGGCGATTCGTGAAAATCGGACAAATCACCCGAACCGTACTGTACATGTAATTCAACGAAACAAATGTACATGGAGAGTAGAAGAAAAAAAGAAATATCACAAAAATCTTCTATACTACCCCTCAACAAAAGTTAGATTATTTCTGAATTTAAGTGATTCTTTAATATAAATTCCTAATTTTTTTAGGACTTTATTGTCATGGCAATTCAATAATTCATAAAATTTAAAAACAGATGGTCTAACATAATAGACCTTTTCCAAAAAATTTACTCTAACATTACAATAGAATGGACAAATACAAACAAAATGATAAATATCTTCGATGTCATTTGTATTACAATATAAACATATTCTTTCATTCCTTGGTAACCTATTTACTCCAAATCTTCCTGTATGAATTCTTAAGTTATGGGCTGAAATATGTAATTTGGTTAAAAAAAATCTTAAATCATGTGGTATCAAATCTAGGTAAGGTTCATATTTAAAACTCGTTTTAAAATGCTTATATTCTTCCAATATACTGTTTCTATCAATTAAGCCAAACCATTCTTGTTTAAAACAGTCAATAACTCTATTTTTAAAGGCGATTGGAAAAGACTTAGCCTGTAAAGATGAATAATTAATAATATTAAACATTTCTGAGAAACCAAAGTCATCTAAAAGTGTTTAACTCTACTCTATTTTTACACCCGATACACAGTCTCTAATAGCTAAATTATACAATCTATTTAAAATAATGTTATCAGAATGAGTGCATTTTACACCAGTACTTAATGATTCTACAATATCTATTTACATATAAAGGGTAACGCCCTAACTCACCGTAAACTGCAGCGTTACATGCATTCCACGGAACTCTCAATACACGTTTGCAAAATTTCAAATGCACCCTTTCTATTTCTTTAGCTTTCTTAAAACCACTTATCTCACAACCATAATTCAACATAGATCCTACAAATGAATCAAATAACTGACATGACAATTTCAATTTCAGAGGTAATTTGTAACAATTATGTAATAAAAACTTCATTGCCTTTAAGGCTTTTCCGGATATATTTTCGTGAAAATTTGAAAAATTTCCCGTATAATAAAACACCATGCCTAAGTAATTAAAACAGTCCACAACTTCAACCAAAATACCATTATATAACCAATGTTCATTTCTTTTTAATCCTCCCCTCTTCCTTAAAAAACATTATCTTTGATTTAGATGTATTTACTTCAAAGCCCCATTTGTTACAATATACGTTTAAAGTATCAAGATTCCTTTGTAAATCCTCTGGCGTTTTACCAAATACGGCCATATCATCCGCGAATAATAAAATAATTAATACAATATCATCAATTAGTAAACCACTATCAAAATCATTCTGCAAAAACAGCTCTAGGTAAGAACAATGATACTAAAACTGGCGACATTATCTCACCCTGCCTCAAACCAACAGAATATTAAAAAAAGTCTGAAAAAGAATTACTATGTTTTATACAAGATTTAACTTCTTTGTACATGTCTTTAATTATACGCAACAATTTTCCTTCAATTCCTGAATTTTAAATTTTAAACCAAAGCGCATTTCTATAGATAGAGTCAAAACACTTTTTTAGATCAATAAAAGCAACATAAAACCTATTATTGTGATTAAGATAATGTTTGATTAAGATATTCAATGCAAATATTGCATCAATAGTCGAGCTACCCTTCTTAAAGCCAAACTGAGCATCTGAGATACAATTATTTTTTTCACAAAAAGACACTATTCTGTGGTTCAACACAGAGGTAAACAACTTAGAAAGACAACTCAGTAACGATATTCCCCTATAATTATTGACATAATTTTTATCACCTTTCTTATGTAAAGGTATAATAATACCTTTTCTCCACTGTTTCGGAAAAGTTACAGATTCTAAAATTGCATTAAATATGTCACATAAATATGTCAACAATATATCAATAGATTCAATAAAATATTCATTAAGAAGACAATCACCCCCGTAAGCTTTGTTTGATTTTTGTGATGGTCGATAAACAATATCATTGATAATTAAGCTTGACATTCATTGTTGAATATGTAACTATATACCCATGAATTTATGTTTTGTTATTTGCAATTATTATGTCAAACATTGACTTATGAATATAATATAATAACTTAATTTTATATCTGATCGCTAATTTTCTATAGCAATTTACTATTATATGCACACTTACAATGTACTGTACCTAACTGTTTAAAAAAAATGCGTCTACTTTAACTCATTGTAAATCATGTTTTACTCCATCAATTTAAAATATCTTTACTTACATGAAAACTAGATTACAAAACCTCTTTAACCATGTAGATTAAACAAAATATATATTAACAAATAAAAAAGATTATGGTTACCAACAGTATTAGTTTTAAAAATATATTATGAATTAAAAAAGTTAAGAGATTTTTTGCTCATGTTTAACCAGGAATAAATGCATAAAAACAATACAGATTTCTTTATCTAATTACTTATTCTAAAACTACAGAACGTTAGCTTTAATATGATATCAAAATTTTTAATATCCAACAAGAAACGAAAAAGTTGATGGGGGGCACGTTTTCCTTTAATTTTGTGCTAAATTCTATAGAAGTACCATGTTTTATACTCCGCCAATTAATATTAATATTAGATGCTGAAATAATGCAATTGTTTAAATCATAAATTCTAAAAAAGGATATTTTGACAAATAATTTATGAATTACTATTACAGGGAGGCCGAAACGTATCAGGACCGAAACGGCTATTAGGTATTATTGAGGCCGAAACGGATGGGGCCGAACCGGATTGATACCTCCATTACAGACCCAATATATTCTGGTAACCTAATATAGGATATATTAGTCACCATGTGACGTCAAAACATCAAATGACAGAAGAGTATTTTGTAGTAGGCGTGATATACCGATATACCTGTGTATTGCAATACAACCTAAATGTCACAACATCCATGTCATGCGATATTTTCTTTAATGTTTGAGCACATATAATGCATTGAATTAAATGAATGCAGACATAATGTTTAGTGTTTTGTACCATCAAAAATCGATTCATCTCTCTGATCATCAAAGACTCGCGTCCGTGGTTGAGTGGTTAAGGTCGCTGACTTCAAATCCCTGTAACCTCTCACTGATAGAGGGTCGTGTGTTAGAGCCCTGATATCGACCATGTCTCTTTATGTGAGAAAGTAGGCAGTTGCTTACGGAAGATGGGAGTCTAGTACTAGCTCTTCCCAGGAAAGATGATTAGGTGAACTGTCTGTCTCATATGACTCTGGCTATTGAAAAGGGGCGTAAAACTCAATATAAACAAACAAACAAAAACTGATCAATAAGTCATTGATTATTTGCAGTTTTCCAATAAACCTGTCTTGGTACAGTGTGTAAAACGATAGTTCACCTATTTATACTGATAAGCCATGTACTGGTTACACTATCTCTATGTAGCAATGGGTTAACACTAATGAGTTAACAGTGGCTTTAGTTTTATTATGTTTTTCATTACTTCTTTGTATTGCAATACATATTGCGATATGGGCCGACTGTATTGCAATATATCGCAATAAATGAAATATCAAAACATGCTTATCAATCAATCAGTAGAAGAAAACAAATCTACGTACACGCACATTAAAGCATTGATCAGACATCAGCATATGTACTGACCAAGTTACATGCGAGAGTAAAACCAATTACCGATTACTCAAATATTGCACGTGTATACACTGTGTAGTGAGCAATATGACATAATTTAGAGATTTTTACATTTGGAAGCGATTGAATTTGTTATTAACGACATGTGCGTAAAAATATTGTGGACTCGATTTATAAGGTTGAGAGTTGAGTTGATAGACTCGTGAATTGTACGTATTTTTGTATCTAATCAACAGTCTAAATTAATTAATTGCCACGTTTATATAGCAAAACGGTTACGAGTAGAGTTAATCACAAAACGGCAGAAATTTAAGAAAACCTTGATAATGTACAGTCAACAGTCTATGAACGACAGTCAAAAACTACCGATCGTCCGCAGAGTGACACTTCTGCAGAGCGGCAGTTATTTCTGTCTTTGCCGGATGTCGCTCTACGGAGGTTATACTTTACTCAAAAAAGAGAAACTTTACATATTTTAGGTAAGATTTCCATTGACGCAACTTTAGTTGACTATGTATTCACCTAAATGACCTGTGCATTGATAAAATTAGTGGTATGATATGCAGTGGACTAGAGCCGATACAGTTCGTTCAAGAAATGAACAGTTTATGCAAACAGTTGACCAAAAATGCAACAGCAAATATGCTCTTATTTCAATTCAAAGGGAGGTAATTTGAAACTTATCAATGTTTGACTCAAACTGCATTCATCAGGGTTAGACATTTTAGTATCAAACTTGTTTTTCTTTACAACAATACGTCACTTACGTTATTGATGTTTACAACATTAAAACAGGTCAACAGCCCATGAACAGATAGTTTGAATACCCATAATGCTGTTTTTAAAAAATCAGTTATTCCCCTTTCTGTTCAGTAATTCTTAGTTGTTTTCCTTGGAATTCTTCAACGGGATGGACAGTTAAAATGCCACTATGTCTGTCCTTGGTTATTTCTTTAATGAGCATTGAAATATCAATACATGAATAATGTAAAGTTTCTTTTTTTTGCTGAGTAAATACATTGTATATATATAATTATATATGTATATACAAGCACATTTTTTTATCATCAAATAATTATGTTACCAGTTGGTTTTATAGGCTTAGATGCTTCCAGACTCCATGCACTGTGGTTAAAATGTCATGCTTCAAGCTACAGTACTGAGATTACTGATAATTCAACATAGATCATTTACATTGAATACAAATTTACCTTTAATTTGAAGGACAAATATATCTATAAAAATCTTTACTAAGATCTGTATCCTTGAGTGCCACAAATTATTTGTCTTTATATACACTCAGCAAATGATATATTTAAGTGACGCATCAAGAAAACTCGAAAGTTCATATGGTTTAACTATACAAGCACATTTTAGCCAATTTCACTACATGCATAATCACCTAATAATTCTTTTAAATTCGAATCGCCAAGTCAATAAGATGGATGAGATCAATTTTGAACAGGGTTGCTTGCAACCTTGTTCTTGGTTACTACCAGTTTTTTTAACCTCACAGTATCAAATTCTAAAAACAGTAACAACTGGTTTCCCCTATCACAACCAATAAGAAGTTCTTCCCAAATAGTTCCAATGAGAATACAGCATTCAGTCTTATCTGGTTTACACTGTCCATATAAAAACAAGACTAATTTTGATGCAAAGCATCAAAGACGGCGCACATGTTGTTTCAAATATAAGGTATTTTACATAAGAATAAAGTTTTGAGAATGTGGATGTATAGTGTGAACAAGCTTTTACTTTGATTTGGCCTTCTAGCCTTATCTGACCCATTATAAAATCTGACCTAGATCTTATTGATGAGCATCATGACAAATTTTCTACAAAATTTTGTCATATTTGTAACTAGATTACCCATGTATGGACGAAAGTTGTTTCAGTCATACATCATGTTACTATGTAACAATGAGCAAAAACAAAACCTCTTATGAAAGAGATGTTTCTAAAATGCCAGCCAAGTAGTCATTCATGTTAAAGGTCTCAATCAATATAGGTCATACACAGATGATAACCAATTTTCATGTAAAGTTTGAAGATCTTATGCCCAACCGTGCACAAGTTACTTATTGTAAGGAAACTGTTTTGTTGTCTGAAGGAAAACCATTTGTTCAACCTACCCAACAACAAATATTAAACACTCAGACTAACTGACTTGTACAAATTTAAGCAACATATTCCCACATGTTCGACCTGGCCATATATAATAAAAAAAAGAAAAGTATGTATAACAAGTAAAAATAAATTTATTATCAAAAATATATTCTTATGCAACAACAAATGTTACGTTTACTAAAGAGATTAGTTAAACTGATACAACAAATAGTTACTAATTGCACTTTTTGGAGGTACGACAGCACATTCATGAAAGTTGAAAGTTTTAAGACGAAATATGCATTAAATAAGATTTATAAAGGAAAAATGTTAATGAAACAGTACAGTCACAACAGTACTATATATTCATATTAAACACAGACACAGTTGAGCAAATGTGCACTTAATAGACTATGGGGCACCAATACCCCCCCTCCCCCCCCGGAGGCATTTTATTACAGTATGTTTTTCTGAAAGTGTATGGAAAGACCTACCAAATCCCAGTGTCTACCATCTGGGTGTTGGGGCTTTACTCCGTTACCGCCATTTTGGGGCGTTACCATAATTGAAATTTTAAAGTTAACACAATACCGCAAAGAGATCAGAATAATTTGTGTTAAAGGCTTTGTAATTATAATTATAAGCACAGACAATGTTAACAAGAGTGTAGAAATGTTAAACTCATCATCAAATGTGGTATAACTTACGTTACCAATAGTATATCACTGAAATTAGGTCACATATACTCTAAAATATTCTATTATCATCAAATACTTATTGTTTCTTGGTCGAGCAGCACACTATCTAATGAGTAAATGGTACTCAATTGTATTATATGTTGACAAGGTGAAAAAAGGTCACCATAATGCAGAAAATACGTGTATATTAATAACCGCATGCGTTACCAAAATATAACTATGAACCTAAGTGCATGTATAACTAAACCTTGATATTTTTTTTGCATCAGACATCATAAAATCTAAAGTGGCATTTAGGCTTAAATTAAAAAACAACAGCATTTCATTATAAAATTTTCATAACAATCAATCAAACCAAAGCAATCAATTGTCAATAAATAAATAATTTCATTAATCAAATAAATATTTAATTTAGTCTATCAATTTCATAATAATCTATAGATATGTTTCTTTTTTCAATGATTATGCAATTGTAACCTGTGACCTAGCAGTGGCCATGAAATCGTTCTCATTGGTTTGGCAGTTTCCGGAAAAAATTCACTAATGTCATAGTGAGAACGGGTGTATATCACACACGTGTGCTCCATCTTCGATACATCTAGGTAAAGTAATGAACAACAGTGGTCTCGCGGAACTTATGATAAATTCCAGAATTGTCCCAGTGGTTCTATTGACAAAGTGACGTCTGGGAAACACTAAAACCATGCTCTATGGGAGCACAAGCCCTTATCCAAGGGTCAATTACCCCGGCAATGATTTGAAGAAACACAATCTTTCACACAGAGTATTTCAGCATAATATAATAACTCAGATACGAGCAGAACGTAACGCATTTGGCCTGCTTATGCTCCTGTCAGTTCAACATGACATAGACCTGAAGCTTACCTGGTCATTTCTTCTAGGTCGAGTGCTTTATATTGAATCACCAATATAACCAACTACTAGCCATTCTACAGAAGGCGCATCCCATGTTGTTAATGGTAACGCCTAATTGGGTAACTGCAGAGTCTTATAGCAGTTCCGGACACATTCGAGCAAGTAGCTGAGGCGATTTCTTATCAGTTGCCTAAAACGTCTCGTGTAGACTTTATATCAGACACTTACAACAAACAGTCTGTTAAATCAGATGAGCGCCGATGACGTTTGGCAGCTCCAACGTTCTTGCTCTCAGGTAAAACAAGCAATAATTCCATGAAATCGGATGGGCTTCATATCTAATGACGACAACAAGACACAGTCAATAAAGCTAATCTTTGAGCAGTCTTATAGAGATGGCGTCACAGTCACAATAACTGATATTCAAAGCACTGAGATTACAGTCTGGGGCGAAGTTTAAATGTGTTAGACAAAACCATCGTTAAACCATTTAAAGGCCTGTGTCATAATCATTTTGAATTAAAATTTGAAAGTCAAGTATGTATAGTCTATACAGATGTACATCATTTGACCAATTAACCACAATTACCAAGGAAAAGCTATCATGTGTCAATACGCAATCTCACTATTCTCAGAGACAATACAGTGTTCCAGCGCTACTTTACTGAATGAAACTATTTTCAACATGTAGTGAATTTCGTTACCTCAACAGTTAATGATAAAACGGAGGCAACAAACAAAATCCTGTATATATCTCCAACTTTTATCAAAACTGCAAAGTCTGCAATGTATACTTATACTATTTTTAAAGCGGATGTATATGCGCCACGTAATTGTAATTAGAAAAGGTAATGTATAGCTATAGGACCTTTGTCCCTATAAATGAAGATTACATGACAATATTAGCCAATTTACTACGCATGTATGTTCAGATGAACTTTACAGTGCCATTGAGACATTTGTATGTGTGTTGTTTGGTCATACGACATCAATAAACTGAGGTATGACAAGTATCAAAGCCATGGTTGTGTTCTGAACGCTTTAAGTGGTATGGACATGAGCTTACGCACTCCCTGCATATCCCGTATCGTATGTTCAATGTGTTACGGATAGTTATAAGGTGTATATTTGGACCCATGCGAAGAGGGCAATCTAGCTTGGTCTTCTAAAAGTGGATAAAAGTGGTTGGAAATTCGGTCCTGACAACATGCTGGAATACAACTGGTACGAGGATAATATTGTGCTAAAGGCAAGCGACGCAGAAGACACTGATGATTAAAACGACATTGAGCTCAATAGTATGGTCGATGCTGTCTATGAAACAGAAAAGTGATGAGAATTTGTGAAATTCGTGAACGTTTGCCATCAGAACAACAAAAATACCTTGATGACAATATGTACAGCTAATGAAATCTGACATAACATACAATATTGCACTTAAGTATATATATATATAAATAATCATGTAACAAATGGTAACGTAAATGACACATACATGTTTATGTGTGTCAATGGCAGAATGTTTATTGCACTGTCGCTGTCATTGTAAATTTGATTGTTTCGTAGATACATATTCTTAGAATACATTTGATGATGATTTTATAACAGTTTCATAGAAATGTTGTTACTCGTTTATGAATAATTTTAAACGTAACACAAATAAAACCATGTAACGTAAAACACAATCAGTGATGAATTAAAAAAGTTGGAATGTTAATTTACATGTAAGTATTGCCAGTAACCAATTATAAACATTTTGTATATCAAATCAACGTTTTATGCATTGTAAAGCGTGTTAAGTACTTTTATTATGATAAAGGTAACATTATGTAACGTAAACTACTATTATGCCAGTCAAACTTTACAACATTTGTAACTAGAAATGTTTTTCAGTTATGGGTATTGATGAATGTATCATGATTACCTATCACTGTATACCTATTTGATCATAGCATGTGATCACAGTAATATAAATGATTTCCATGTAACACGTATACTTTTATATGTAACGTATTTTACGTAAAATGAAAACATAAACGAGCATTCAATGAAAAAAAAACATGATCATGTGCTAGTATTTGCCTAATATGAATAAAAACATTGTTTACAACTGCTTTTGTGTTAATTTAACGTATACAACTGTCATTTTCTTGTCATTTTAGGGTAACGCAGGGTAACGTAAATTACAGAGCATATATAGAGCAATAAAGTGAAAAACATGCATTTGATCGACAAGTAAAGCCGCTGCTAACTTATTATGGTCAAAGAAATTGTTCAAATTGATGAATTATTGAAAATATCTAGAATAAGACTTCTAACAAAATAAAATTATTGTCAAACGTATTTTTCGGTAACGGTAATTAGCATGCTGTAGTTCACAAACGCCCCAACGCCCAGATTGTAGACACTGGAAAAATGATCAGCGGGCATTGAGCTTTCAAAAAAATGGTGTCTACAAAAATGCCTCCGGGGGGGGAGGGTTTCGCCCAGTAGCCCATAGCCTATAAGCTTGAGCAAATACATTGTAGCATACCTGAATGTTGCTTTTTATGATAAATAGTGAAAATACAAACTTATACATCACGATACTTGATATAATGTTTTATTTTACAATATTGATGTTCACAAGAGAAGAAGTTGCTATGAATATTTTTTAATACATTGAAATAGAAACATATAAGAATTTGCAAAAATTATGTAATATCTAATTTATATCATTAGTTCAGCATTCCTTCGACACTTACAACTGGCACAATTAAAATACTAAAAAATAGTTTTGACAATTAAAACAAAATATATGAAGTATGTGTAATGAAAATATATTTTTAATAATAATAATAATGTCCCTAGACTGGTTATCACAAAGTACTAGGGCTGTGGATCGTTGGGCAAGTGGCGATCCAATCCGATCCACGATTCAACACTTACGATCCACAAATCGAATCACAAATCTTTTGTAATCAAGTAACCCATTAAAACTTCAAAATTGCAGTCCTGAAGACAGCCAAATCTTTTTAGGAATAATGTAGTAAATCAATATAAATTGTTCTATGGCTTAAATGTATACATACTCCCTTCCAGCTAATTGATTTGCCAGCATCATTATTTAAAGAACCAATTGGACATCTTGGCAAACAAAGTAGTCCATGATTAGACAATATTTATTCAGAGAAAAGGGATTTTTTAAGAACAGATAATACACTTTTAATTTGATTGCGAACCATGAATCTTAGTTATGACGATTATTCATATTCGATTTTTCCATTTGATTCGTGAATACCCGAGTACTCGAATACTCGCCACAACCCTACAGTATATAGCAAGCCAAAATGGGGGGGGGGTAGATGGCCCTATATCACTGTCATGAGTATTTACTCTAACAATCCAATATTAATGGAAAAATCTCAATTGCTTATACAAAGTTTTTATGTTTTATCAGGTGACCAAATTAATTACTGACCTAATTCAGACACTAATATCTGGTGAAGATTGCAAGCTGTACTGCGTATGTAAAAAATTTAATAGGACCTAGAAATCCAATCTTAGACCCCTTTATCAATATTGTTTACATTCTGAACAAAAAAAGTATTAGCCAGTAGGGCTGTCCCGATACAGATCTCAGCCGATACGATACGTATTGCGATACGGTACTAACGATATGCGATATCAACTATACGATATAAAAGTATTTCAAAGTAATGAAAAATGTCGGTAACATTAGTGTTTTAAGGAACTCTGCATATTTATTTGGTGCTAGAAAGTCCTAATTAACTGTTAAAATGTGTAAAACTAAATTAAACAATTAGGAGAAATATTAGCAAGTTTGAATCTCTATCCCATAAATGACCTTATATCAACAATAGAACCTAGCCATATAAAATTGTATAAAGAATCAGGGATATGATTGTCAAATTTATCAACAATACATACACTAAATTAATAATGAACTTCTGAAACTTTCAACTTGGATGTTATGATGACGAGACATATTTGTTCTAATGTTGCTAGTCCTATCACTATACTTGACATCGCGTTGACACTTGTTATAGACAACTACGTGATTCTTAAAAATTCTTTCATCAATCGGCAAACCAAAATGCTGCCACATTTTAATTCAATTTATCAGTCAATATCTACTTGACAAAATCTGTATATTCGCATCGAATCCGTTGTCTAGCTTTACCTGACACTGCTAATGTCGATAAATAGAGTATGGAATCCTGGATATTGGTTGCATAAGCATTGTCGACGATGATATGAGCGTAAATTCGCAAATCTAGTTCAGTAGTTCAACATTCTAAGTTTATTTTAATATAAATAAAAAACCGCGATACGGCCGATACGGGACCTTCCGATACGATACGTATATCGTTCAGCACTGTACCGGTACGTACCGGTACATAGTCATATCGGGACAGCCCTATTAGCCAGACTACAGGCAGACAAAGAGTAATCATAAATGCTCATTCTGTCTTTATACAACGAGTACCAATAACCTCCTAAAAATATTGTATATTTATAAAGATATGTAAAGAAAAAAATACTTCTTTGGAAAATAATCAATAGTCAATAGTTTAATAAAAATTAAATGGGAAAATGCAATAGGAAAGATTGAATTTCTTATGATATCATAAGAGTTACAAAAAAAGAAATTAGCAACATCTATACCAAGAGAGTCCTGTAGTCTGGTACACACAAAAAATAACAAGTACGCACAAAAAATAACAAGCAATAGATATATACATTTTTGCAAAGAAATGTAAAGATAACAATAGTGACAGGAGAACTAAAATATAAGAGAACTTTTTTGCACTTTCCTTAAAGCTTAATACAGAAATACATTTGAGGAAATAATCAAATAATTGGCACATGGATTATTAAAAAAAAAATTTACGAGTTTAAATGGGAAAAAAAGAAACATTTCAAAGTTGAAAAATTGAATTTTTTATGAGATCATATAAGTTGTAATGCAAACATGATTAATAATATCTCTACCAAGAAAGTCCTGTAGCCTGGTCTACTCAAAACACAGCAAGCAATATATATATACATGTACATATTTACTAAGATATGTAAACAACAACAATGGACAAGATAAAGTCTGATCTCTGGTAAGTTTTCTATTACTTTCCAAGTGAATTTTTACCCAAGATGGCCCAGTACCTAACTTTAACATAATTTAATGACAGAAAGACTGTTAATATACAGAAGGAAAAATTATCAGAAAAGTTAATATTTCATTTTGTTATAGATGAACTAGAGCAATGAAAGTCCTATAGTATAATAAACCAAACTTACCATACGATAAATATTATAGCACAATGGCATTTGGTTAGAAATAAATAGCCATGATTAGTGTTCCTATAATCATTTGTTGGTAAGAATAAAAATTGTTTCATAAATATGAATTGAAGAAATTTACTAAGCAATAATCGTTAATTAATAATCATGCATCGCTTGCATAACAGATATATAAAAAGACATCATGTATTGTATTACCTGATTTCTTGGTAAAATTAATTTTCATTTAAAAAAACAATCATGAATATTTTTTTACTCAAAAATAACTAAACGCTGCATGCACAGTCAAAAACAATGTTTTCTAACAGGCAAAATTTGTACTGTGAACATGGTGAACACAAAATTTAATGTATTCTTATTGTCTAAAATGCTAATTTCTGGTTTTAGGCATCTTTCAAAATGTAATTATACCTTTAAAGCAACAAACATCTAAAATGTAAATATTTTACCGGTAAATTAGAAAAATATCTGCATGGTAAATTTGCATGTTCTGAGGAGTATATATTTATTGATTTATTTTTTCTTAATATTATAGAAGTTTGTCCCAGAAAAGTTTGCTGTAAAATTTACTGGCAACAACTCCACCATGCTGAACAATAGACCATCATCTTCTTCTTGTGGTAACTTCCCAAATAATTTAACTAAATCACCTTATGGTAACATCCTTTGAGAAATTGTGTCAAATGACTGACAACTTGCACCTGTAAGTTCTTGATCGTTCTGTTCCTTCACAAGTTGGACATACACCTTCCACTAACTTCTTCTTGCGACAAAATGTAAATGTATAAATAAAACACTTATTAATATATAAACAGGAACACAAAACAACACATGACTGTGTATTCTATACACAATGTCTTTCCCTTTGACAACATATGAAAATCAGTCAGAACTATTATGTGGTTTATGACCGAAACATATGTTCCCCACACAGACATCCGTATACGAGGGCTGTCCTGGAAGTTCGCGGAATTTCTCGATAACATGACTATTTACAGGACTTTTGAGATAAAACTGTAAACAAATTGTTTTTATAGTTCATTCCTCATTATAAATAGCAGTATCCATAGTAACCACTAGACATATAAGCGGTGCATGCAAAAATTAGGCATATTTTTTAAAAGTTTGTAGTCAAATTATGTCCAGTTTCGTGGTTTCTGTTAAAGAAAAATCTCGTAATACTGACGTCATTTCTTTCAAATTTAACGTCTGTCGGTACACTTGTTTATTTTCAACGTCAAAAACTGTAGAGCACTTGATAAAAAGACTTAGAACAATGACATCAACAGGCGACGTTGAATTACAGAACGTTTTGCGTCGAACTTGTAAAATCACCGGCGGAGACATTAAAAATGATTACATCGTCTAGTACATTACTACCATGTAGCAAGATGATTGTTTATAAGTGGCATGAACAATTTAGAAATGGAAGAAGATCAATTAATGATGACAAAAGAGCAGGTGACCATCATTAGTAATGCACAGCACACAGAGCGAGATCGACACTACTTGAAATTGATCTACCAGGGTTTAAACTGTTAGCCCATCCACCGTACAGTTCTTACCTGGCACCAATGGAATTTTGCTGTTTTCCTGAGGTCAAGAAAATGTTGCACGGACAACACCTTGAGTCAGATAATAATGCGCACAGAAATTTGTAGCGGGATTTAATAAAAAATAGTATAATGATATTTTCATGAAGATGATTTGTAGGCAGCGTAAATGTCTAGCAATACGTAGAGATTATATCGAGAAGGTGAATCGCTCTCTTAACTATGATAATGTTTGAAGTGCTTTGACGTCATGTTATGACGTTAGACGCGACAACGTGCTCCGGATGACGGACAGGGATGGTTTTATTGCTTCATGTATGTTATTGATAGTTACTGTATGTTTCTGATATTCACTCAATAAGAGCTATAACATTCAAGTTTCACATGATGTACTTTGTTTTTATATTTGTATCTGCCGTAACTTCCAGGACAGCCCTCGTACATGACATTTTAACAATTATTGATTCTATTAATGACCTCGACCACTTGTCAAGCATAACATTTCCAAATTTAAACAGTTTTTGGACTATCATAAATTTAATGTAAGCCAGTTTTCATTCAAATCTGAAATATAGAAATTCAAGCACTTTTTAGGGTTTGTATGAAACCCACAACTAATAAACAGTGAAAATAAAGTCTAATCCAAATAATTCTCAGTTACCAGCAAAGTGCCATAACTTGGGCAATATTAAATCAACCTGAAATTTCTGGCAGTACACTTAAGCTGACTGATTACAAACATTCAAGTTTCATTGACATCCAACCAATGATTAAGGAGAACAACATTGTTTATCTGATTTTTCACTAGATACTTGTTTACAGCTAAGTTTTGATTATGAATGGGTTATCTATCTAGCAATAATATCTAACATAAAATTCCTGACGTTATTATTATTATACACAATTAGGCTTTAATAGTAACAACTAATTATGTAAAGTTTCATTAAAATTACAGCAGTGGTTAAGCAGAAGGACAGAAAACATTTTGACATTATCCAGTACAAAAACACAATTAATTCTTCTACTAAGGTTATATGTTATCCTGTTATTAGCAAAATCCAAGCAGAACAGCAGTGTTGTTTCTGTCCTCATTGTCTGTTCATTTTAGGAAGAATTATTGCTAAAATTGCTGATTTGGGAAATAAAATAGCTTGTGTAAGTTTGAAGTTTTGGGAAAACTGCATGATTTTAAAGAAATTTTCAATTGGGAAGAGGCCTATAAAAGGCCTCTGTTATAGTAGGTGAAAAATCACTGAACAGTGATATGGGCAAGCTAAACACAAAAGTAGTATGTCTATAGACAAACATTCCACACCTTGTGTACTACAAGCAGTATATGAAGCAACTTCATACAGTGAATCAATTGAATACACCAACTCCTTGTCTTTCATTTGCACAGCAAAATCACCATTTTTTTTAAAAAGTTGTCAACGTCCTCATCTTCTATTGACACAGGTACAGCATCATTGGAAATGAACTGAAAATATTAGTATTATAAATCTAAGCTCTGTAAGATATAGTCTATGAAGTTTAAAGGATAGTAAATTAAATAGTTCTCAAGTTACTTACAGTTGGAATTACTTGTCCAAATCACCAAAAGTAAATAGTTTTCCTTTATACTATAAACATAATTATTGATTAAAGTTAATTGTCCAAATCAATAATTACTTGTCTGGGACAACTAGTCAAGTGCTTATTTTGCAGACTGTAATTTTGAGTGAGTCACATTATGGAGAGGTCTTAAGGTGAGTTGTTTAAAAAAGATTAAAAAAGAAACAGTATTCAAAACCGTGCTCGGGGCCGTCAACAAGTCAAAATAGTTTTCTGCGGAAATAAAAATGACTTTGGTGTTAAGATTATACGTAAAACATGTTTCTTAATGAATGGAATAAAATGCATTAAATAAAAGTTGAATTTGATGTGATTAATTCACTGCTTAATATCCAATGAAAATATGTAATTTATGTTATAAAAGACTTTCTGACCAGTGCTCTGTATTGTGTAATTTATCACTTCATGTCCACTCTCAGATGTGAAATGTACAACTTAGATCATTTTTTAACTGCAGCTTGTATGTTTAGCAGGAATATTGATCAATGAAAGAAAAGTAGTTTAATAATTATGTCATATTATTACTCAGCAGTATAATTGTACTAAAACAGAAAAAAATATCACGGATTAAAATCCCATTAGGCTTTCATTTGGATGTAGCATATTTTACCTAGAAAGATGTCTTACTGGTGTAATAGGCCTTTATTTGTATAAGAAACATTTCAAACTGTTTTTAAATTACAAAGTACATGTAGAAGTATAGCCCTTTTTATCTCACCTGGCACAGAAGGCCAGTATGAGCTATTAAGATCGGGCTGAGTCTGTCGTCCGTTGTCAACAATTCATTTATACATCATCGACTGTCATAATCAGTTTGTAAAAGACAAAAAAAAAAATTACATGTTTATAGGTTCATATAAAAATTACAGTAGCAACAAGGTATATGTAATACATTCTACTTAAGAATTGATAAATATGTATTCATTGAAAGGTATGACCTGCAGCGACCGGGAATCCAACCCGGATCGCCAGGTTACAAATTCAGTGCACTAACCACTGGACCACGGTCGTGGCTGTGTGTGTGGTACTGTGTGGCTGATAATACAACTGTCTAACATCAGGATCAAACCCTGTTCTTCCAGCGCTATCAGCGCTTAGATTTTCTTAAAGTATTTTTGTTTTCATGACTAATCAATAATTAAATAAACCTGAAAGAGATTCATTATTATACTATCAACCTGAATCAGGGTCTCTCAAATAGACCCTGTCTGAATCGACATCGTGAGAATATGTCTTACTTATTGTTTCTGTTTGTGATTCATTCGTTTTTTTATCTACTATCATCATCTTGTTTTTTTTCCTGATGATTTTTTCTTCTTTTGAAAAATAATACATGTGCATTTAACTAGAAACTCATCTAAGACCTATGCATATGATTATATGTGTATGTATGTGTGTATATATATGTAGACCTTTATACATGTACATATATGTAAACTATGTAGTATGTATTTGTGTGTACCTTGTGTATAAAGAAATGCTACATTTTAAGAATTACACACAATAATGAAGTAGCTGAAAGTGTACTGCATAATTATCATGGTAAATTTTTATAACGAAAACACCATAACTATTCAAATAACAAATGTATTCGTAGAACCATTGGCATCCCACCGCCGCCGGAACAACATTATCCATGACTACAAGTCACATTTGTCACAAAACGCACCGTTGAATTGCACACAACGTTCATGTGTATGGACCCACTGTTTGAATGCGTTCTTGTAAAATGACCTGTCAAATCCCCTCAAGACATTGCACATGACAGGAGCTTTTCAAAGCTGTAGAAATTTCCACCTTTCAAATAATATTTTAAATTTGGAACAGAGAAGGCCACAAGGCGCAAAATTTGGTGAATATTTGGCGGGTGTTTCAGGATATCAGCACCAAGCTGGACAGTAATAGATAATTGGGCGTCTAGTGCCTAGTGACTTTGGGCGTTACCTGGTGTAGAATTGTGTCCTCTAGGTCATCAGATCATGGTAATACGATCAAGTTTTATCAGTGGTTATAATCCTGTTCAGGAATCGAGAACGTTCCCATTTGTATCACCTCAGAATTGTTTTACTGAGTATCATAGCTATTCCATTTCATCATTTGACAACAATCGTGGGACCCATCTTGCACTTATTCTTCTCATATTCAAGTCTACCATTAAAATCTGATGAATCAGCCCGTAACTTATATCAATCTGCTCACTAATCTGACTTATTATTGTCCGCCTATCTTTGTCCAAGATTTCTTTAACAAGCTTGACGTTAGCATTGCTATGTTTTGTTGTCGGTCATCCATATCTTTTGTCATCTTTAACCTCATCACGTCCCTTATGGAATCTTGTGAGCCACTTGCACACCAGTGAACGACACCCATTCTCTTTTCCTGATACTTTGTCCAATTTTTCTTTAGTTTCTGTCGTGTCATTTCAAGTCTTACGCAAAATTTGATAACTGCTGTTTGTTCTAAATTGACGTCTGACGTCGCATGACGTTGTTTTGTCAGATGAACCCCAGTATCTTGACATTAGCATCGTAATGTAATAATAAGTTCAAATTTTGTTTTGTTCAAATCAGGCAGCTAAGGCGTTATGATATGACGTTTACGTCATTGACTTATGACAGGGTTCCAAGCCAAATTGAGGCCACAGTAAATGCTGGATTATATGCAGTTAAATATAAAAATTTTGATCTGCGGTGGTTATGCTTACTATTGTTGCTATGGTGATCGATTTCACGTGCTTATGAAAGTCTTTTAGCGGAAATTAAATTTACTTTTTTTCCTTATATGTTCATTAACCTTATTATACAAAGTATACAATGAATTATAACAGAACAGCAAGGTTGTCCACGAATTTAATGATCACCCCTCGCATATATGTGAGTAGGTATATGATTTATTTTTTATGTATGTAAGTATACCTGTATGAGTGTATGTATTATACTAAGCATGTTAAGCCATAGATTTCATTTTTATATTGTTTGTTTAAACATGTTGTAACACATGTATACGAAACACATAACCAGTGTAAGCTGTATTTCCTACTAAAATTCCTAAAAGCAAATTTCATTCTTATACTTAATCACCCATTAAAACACAGTCTTTAATTTATTTATTTCTCACCACGCTCTTATTAATATTTTTTTCAATTTCCTTTTCCTTACATAAGCATTTTCCCAACAATTGCTAGTTGAAAATTTGCAATCAAACCTTGAAACCTTCTTTTTGCTTATTCAATTGTCTACTTTTTATCAGTTGTATATAATTACCTGTTTATCAACAAATTTCCAAGTCTATGTGTTATGTAATAACCCCATGTTGTACCTGGATGAAATAAAGATATGTTCTGTTCTGAATTAATTTGACTGGTAAAAACCCTGTCATAAGTAGATGGTCACATTCGACTGATAATTACATCCAAAAGAACAAGTTTGGCCCCTGTGCAGCTGTCAAAACAATGAAGATCTATATACGACAATGGGTGATAAAAAATATACGTAAACTACCCCTTACTGTTTTCCACGGTTGACTTCTTGCAATCAGTAAAGATCATCACCGTGATTAGGATAATGATAACTGGATGGCATGCCAGTTGAAATTAAGACAAAAGATAAAACAAAACTTGTGCTGAACAAATGTTTTTGACTAGTTTAGATATTTGCATTGAATGCGACAAAATATCGAAGTTTATTAGTGTTTTAATTATTGTGAATGTGTCAATCAATTAATTATCGTTCGCACATACAATGTGAAACACATGCCCATTGTAAGGATTTCTGTAATTTGTTAATATAATTGGATTATCCGTTTTAATTAGTCCCGCTTTATTTAATATATAATTTAAGTTTTACGTATGTTTTAAAAGTTGCAGATCATCAATAAAAATGTACGAACAATATCGTGTCAAAAACAGCAGATGATGCAGAAAATTGATAGTGTATGTATACAAGTCCTTGATAGTGTATATAAAAGCATGTTTCTACCACGGGCATTTATTTATGCTAAGATTTAATTCAAATTATTATTATTTTAAAAGTCCATTTAACTTAGTGTGTTCTTTTTATCAAGGACTTATATACATGTATCTAATTAATACAAAATAATTATCTTTAAACACATGTCTTCAATTATGTTTTTATGGATATAGTGATTGTCCTGTCCGTCTGTCTTTCCGTACAAACAAATTGGGTTAGGGCGACTCTAGGGTTAGGGTTAGGACTCTTTGTTCAACCGGAGTCACTTAAAAAAATGTCCATAAGTGGATTTATGTGGCTAAAATCGAGTTTATGTGGCTAAATTTTAACAAATTTTAACATGGGAAAGCCACTTAAGTATCCTATCGTTAGTACGCCTGTCCGTCCTTCCGTCTGTCCGTACAATTTTAGTAGACTAAATTACTTATTCAAGCAGATTTTACCGTTTCGTCTAGCACCAATACTGCTTGCTAGAACACTTAGATGCTTACGCAGTTGTTGCATATGATCATTCTCAATCCACCTGTATCAAGAAATCCCAGTTTGACCTTGACTTAATTTGGACTTAGAATGATTCTGTACCAGGTTAAGTAGATTTTACTGTTTCGTCTAGCACCAATGCCGCTTGCTAGAACACTTCTACAGTTGTTGCTTATGACCATTCTCAATCCACACATAATTATCAAACACCGACTTTGACCTTGACATTGTTCAAATGGGCTATTGCTTCATGAGCATGCTACTGGGGGCATATGCGTTTATTGAACGCAGCATCTTGTTTTTTTTGTAAGCTCGACTCACAAGATATTCTAAATGAAAATGAAAGGTTATAAAAAGTACATTTTTTCATAATTAATACAAACTTAATTTCTATGCATGCCTATCGATTTTATTGTAGCGCTTTCATGAATCCACATGACTAAAATTTAGGTGGTTGTATATGTCTATGTCTGAATATAGCGCTTTATGAATTCAAGTAATATTATTAAAGGAGATTACATGAATATATCATGAATTGCATGCATATCTTATCATTAAATGCATTAAAATATTGTAAGTGTTATGACTTGCATAAATCGTTGACCATAACGATGGAGCATTTGACACTTAATGTAGATTTTATACAAATTAATCAACTTTAAACGTATCAGGAAATAAAAGATTGGCCATTACACTGTTCGGTATTAAATTTCACTCTGAAACGTGTTTTTGACTTAATCGTAGGCTATTTAATACGATCAAATATTTTTATGTCATCCTACAACGGATCAATACGTTTATATTGCATCATGTCTACAGTTATTGTTTTTTGCCCACCAGCAAGACTTCGTGTGCATGTGTGAGAATGCTTCCATTTGTTTACAAACACGATGTTCCCTTATAGGGAACATCGCCGTGACGTCAAGCGCACCTGTTATTCATTTGTAAATATCGCTGGTGGGCAAAAGAATCAATATCAGGTTATCACCATCATAACAGTTCCTGACACATTCTTTTTCATAGATAAAAACATAGTTATGGTTCGGTCTTGTATTACTTTTTGCTGCCAAACTGATGTGTGCTAGAAGCCACCTCCAAATAAAGGCAACCCTGTGAATAAAGGCCATTCTTTTAAAAAGTGTTATTGATTAAAAGTTACCTGAATAAAGGTCGCCTGTCAATAAGGCCACATTTTGCTGTCCCGTTCAGAGGTTTGACTGTACAAACTATTATACATACATGACTATAAACACTGATGATGAAGTCTAACAGATTGTTTGTTTCTGGTTACATGCTCATTAATAATACATGTAGGCAGCTGGACCCTTGAATGCCAACTTAGAAAGATAAAAATTAAGAGCAAGAAATTGAACTTTCTGTTCCTCTGACCTAATAAAATGTCTAGGGTCGTTGAGAAAAAAAAATAGGCTACTGGGTAAGTCAGGTAACATTAAGCAAACAAAACAATGTACAATTAAGGATGGTGAATATGCATTTAATATGTACAATAATTTTATTATATGTACAATTTACATATATCTGAATTAAAGACATTTTAATGCTCAAAACTTACTTTTTCAAATGAGTAAATTTTGCACAATAACATCATGTTGTTAAAATAAATATTTACCAATAATTTATATATAAGCATATAGTGCCTTCTTAAAATATGATACCTTTTTGAATAATCTGATATAAAATTATTTAGTTTTTGTACTGTTAAATTATCACAGAGGTGGATCGATGCTTCATTGAAAATGCTGAACTAGTGAACAAAAGGTCTTAGGTTCAAATCTCAAATCTTCTGATATTTCAGGGACGCTTTTTTTTTCAAGTATCCCCATCCCAACTATCAAACCAAGTACTGCTAAGAAAATTACAGGAAATTATATATGTATATATCAGTGCTTTACACATGGCACAATAAAGAATCAGGATAAAAATGCCTGGTTCTCATGTATCTTCTCTCCTCTCTGTGTCTGGGATGGCCATGAATAACCATGGCTGTCAAATGGGTCGTTTAACAATAGAAAACAATCTGCTTATCACAACAAACATGAAATTTTATATTTAGTTTGTTTAGTAATAACTGCAAGAGTGTACTAAGTTTTGGGAACTTAGTGATTCTGAGATATGACATAATTTGAACTGAATAACTACTTGTGTTACCATGAAATGAATCAAGTTGATTCATATTATTCAATTGCATGTGGTAGTAAAAGAAAGAATTGATGGTGAACTGCAGGAATAACTGTTTTCTGCAAAGACCAATCAAGTCAAGGTAATTTTCCTTTGATATAGAAATTACATCCTTATTAGTCCCCTGCTGTACCGTAGGGGACTATAGTGTTTGTCGTCGTCACTCTGTCCGTCCGCACGCATCCGAGGGTGGTTGTGGGGTTAGGGTTAGTACATTTAGGTCTCGTGGGGTTCAGGTACGTACCAACTGGACTTGTGGGGATTATTTCTACTTGTGGGGTGCGACTTGGGGTTAAAAACACCGAAAAGATCTAAGGGATCACCCCACAACATACGTCTCATGAGAACGCACGTCCCTCCGTCCGTCCATCTGTCTGTCTTGAGTGGTTTCCGGATGATAACTTCAGTTAAAATTGACGGATTTCAATGAAAGTTGGTATAAGGATAGCTTAGGGCATTTGGGGTCAATAGGTCAAATATCTAGGTCACTGTTACTAAAAATAGAAAATTGGTTTCAGGATGATAAATTCAGTTAGGGGTGATGGAAATCTATGAAAGTAAGTGTATGGATAGCTAAGGGGATAACCTAGAGTGGGATTGAATTTGGGGTCAATATATCAAATATCTAGGTCATTGTTACTAAAAATAGAAATTTGGTTTCGGGATGATAACTTCAGTTAGTGTTGATGGATTTCAATGAAATTTGGTGTATGGATAGCTTAGGGGATAACCTAGGGTGAGATTGCATTTGGGGTCAATAAGTCAAACATCTAGGTCACTTTCACTAAAATAGAAAATTGGTTTCCGGATGATAACTTCAGTTAGGGATGACAGATTTCAATGAAATTTGATGCATAGATAGCTTAGGGGATAACCTAGAGTGTGATTGCATTTGAGGTCAATAGATCAAACATCTAGGTCACTGTTACTAAAAATAGAAATTTGGTTTCCGGATGATAACTTCAGTTAGGGATGAAGGATTTCAATGAAAGTTAGTGTATGGACAGCTTAGGGGATAACCTAGAGTGGGATTGCATTGGAGGTCAATGGGTCAAATATCTAGGTCACTGAAAGTAAAAATTGAAATTTGGTTTCCAGATGATAACTTCAGTTAGGGATGACGGATTTCAATGAAAGATGGTGTATAAATAGCTTAGGGGATAACCTAGAGTGTGATTGCATTTGAGGTCAATATGTCAAATATCTAGGTCATTGTTACGAAAAACAGAAATTTGGTTTCTGGATGATAACTTAAGATAGGGGTGACGGATTTCAATGAAATCTTGTGTATAGATAGCTTAGGGGATTACCTAAAGTGGGATTGCATTTTGGGTCAATGGGTCATATATCTAGGTCACTGTTACTAAAAATAGATATTTGATTTCCGGATGATAACACCAGTTAGGGGTGACAGATTTCAGTGAAAGTTGGTATATGGATAGCTCAGGATATAACCTTGAATTGGATTGCATTTGAGGTCAATAAGTCAAACATCTAAGTTACAGTTACTAAAAATAGAAATTTGGTTTCTGGATGATAACTTCAGTTAGGGGTGATGAATTTCAATGAAAAGTTGGTGTATGAATAGCTTAGGGGATAACCTAGAGTAGGATTACATTAGGGTCAATAGGTCAAATATTTAGGTCACTGAAATTTGGTTTCTGGATGATAACTTAACTATCATCATTAAAAAATCTAGACAGATGTAGCTGTATAAACATCAGCTAACATTTGAATGATATGTGCTGGCAGGGGACTTGTATGGCATGCAATACTGACTGTAAGCTTGCTTAATTGGTTAAGAAATATTGAAGAGGGATTGGGAGAGCTTGTTCTTTTAAAAAAATAAATAAGTAGTTCTTGACCACCATTTTTTACCTCACCTGATTCATCCGTCCACAATTAGTTTGTTTACACTCTAGCAACCGCAGCTTTTAACGAATCATGATTAAACTTGCTCACAATGTATATGGCTACAATGTCTCGGCTAAGTTCGATTATGGGCAAAATCGGACAATAACTTCCAGAGTTATGGGCCCTTGAATTACAAAATTTGCTATATTTAGCTTGTTTACACTCTAGCGCCTTCATTTATTCACCAATCCTAATCATATTTTCAGTAAATGTGTATAACCAAAAGATCCTGGACAAGTTCGATTATGGGCAAAATCGGATCAGAACTTCAAGAGTTATGGGCCCTTGACTTAGAAAATTTGCTATATTTTAGCTTGTTTACACTCTAGCGCCTTCATTTATTCACCGATCCTAATAATATTTTCAGTAAATGAGTATAACCAAAAGATCTTGGACAAGTTCGATTATGGGTGGAATCAGACCACATCTTCAAGAGTTATGGGCCCTTGACTTTGAAAATTTGCTATATTTTAGCTTGTTTACACTCTAGCGCCTTCATTTATTCACCAATCCTAATCATATTTACAATAAATGCGTATTACCTTATGGATTAGACAAGTTTAGTTATGGGTGGAATCGGACCACAACTTAAAGAGTTATGGGCCCTTGGATTAGAAAATTTGCTACGTTTTACCTTGTTTAGCAGTATTATACCTTCATTTTTGGTTTTGATCTCAAAATCTACGTAAAAATGGATTATACAAGATGGAAACTATATTATCTGGTCATTAATTATAGTGCCTTGGTTCTCAGGTGAGCGATCAAGGGCCATCTTGGCCCTCTTGTATATTTAAGAATGTTTGGATTGTAACATGAAATGTGGACTGACTTGATGGAATTCCAATAAACCTTGTCACCCTTAGTGTTCTAAACAAATTTTTAGCTCACATGCCACAAAGTGACAGGGTAAGCTTTTGTGATCAGTCTTCGTCCGGCGTCGTGCATCTGTGCATCGTTTGCCATGGGTTGTCAAACTTTACCTTGTGAACACACTAGGGGCCACATTTTTAGCTCAATTTTCACAAAACTGGGTCAGAATGTTAATTTCGACAAAATCTCGGACGAGATCAATATTGGGCAATTTGGGGACAAAAACTAGGTCACCAGGGCCTAATAAGGGAAAACCTTGTGAACACTTTAGAAGTCACTGTTTTGATTGGATCATCATGAAACCTTGTCAGAATGTTTGTTGTTATAATATCTTAGATGCGTCAGAACATGGGTCATCTTGAGTCAAAAACTAGGGCACTAGGTCAAATCTTATGAAAAACCATGTTAACACTGTAGATTTCACAGTTATAATTGGATCTTCACCAAACTTTGTCAAATTGTTTGTTTTAATGATACAACAGTCGAGTGCAAATATGGGTCATCTGGGGCCAATAACTAGGTCTTGAGGTCAAATCTTTGGAAAACTGAGTTAACACTGTAGATGTCACAGTTTTGATTGGATCTTAACCTTGTCAGAATGGTTGCCTAGATGATATGTAGGCCAAAGATGAACATGGGTCAGCCGGCATCAAAAATTAAGTCGACAGGTCAAATCTTAGGTAAAAACCTTGTAAAAGCTCTAAATGTCATGGTTTTAATTGGATCTTAGCCAAACCTTGTCAGATTATTCATCTTAATGATATTAAGGACAATTTAAAAAATGGGTCACTTAGGGTAAAAAACTAGGTCACGAGGTCAAATCTTAGGAAAACTTTGTTAACACTGTAGATGCCACGTACAGTTTTGATTGGATCTTCACCAAACCTTGTCAGAATGTTTGCCTCGATGATATGTGGGTCAAAGATGAACATGGGTCAGTCGGGGTCCAAAACTAGGTCACCAGGTCAAATCTTAGGTAAAAACATTGTAAAAGCTCTAAATGTCATGGTTCTAATTGGATCTTAGCCAAACCTTGTCAGATTATTCATCTTAATGATATTATGGACAATTTAAAAAATGGGTCACCTATGGTAAAAAACTAGGTCATGAGGTCAAATCATAGGAAAACCTTATTAACACTGTAGATGTCAAATTTTGATTGTATCTTCACCAAACCTTGTCAGAATGTTTGTCTTAATGATATGTAAGACAAATTCAAACATTGGTCAGCCGGGGTCAAAAACTAGGTCACAAGGTCAAATGTTAGGAAAACCTTGCTGTAGTTTTCATGGTTCATGGATCTTCACTAAACCTTGTCAGAATGTTTGTCTTATTCATATGTAGGACAAGTTCTAACATGGGTCATCTGGAATCAAAAACTAGGTCACCAGTTCAAAACAATGTTTTAATTAGTGAACAGTGATTGTCATGTCAGCAATGTAGGACCATCTTGGCCCTCTTGTTTAAAACTTTGAGGAGTCAAACATTTGAAATAAAAAAAAACTGTCAAAGACATTTCCATCACTTAAAAAGATTGCTTGGTCAATCCCAGCCCATTTTCATTCTGAGTATACCCAGCCTCTAAATATTTGTATGTAAATGATTCAATTTGGATTTTATACACACAGTACCAAAGCATGGTTATGTAAAATTTGTTTTTATTCTGACTGCTGCAATTTTCACTATAAAAAATTAAATGTAACTTTTTCACCATCAACAACCTTAATTCTAATTTAATCTAGAACACAAGAACTTATTTTACAAGAGCCTCAGTTTTAAATTGTCTTATTCCAGACGTTACAATAACCTTCTATCAAACTAAGATCATAATTGCATCGAAAAAAGAAAGTATTAAAAAACATTCAAAAGGGTCATTTAGAATTTGCTGCAGATCAGAACAAGCACTTATAACTAATGATTGGTCAGATTTTGATATAATTCTATCATGCTCCTTGTTTTCATTGGCTATTTGTTTGTTTTCTGTATGTTGCTTAAAAGAATTATGCATACTTTATAACATTTTGCTCTTTTTATGCATTTTTTGTATGCAACACATACCACCTTGAAATGAGGTGATGCTACTTATTGATATCAGCAAGAGGCCAAATGCAAATGGACAATTTGCTGTCAATCAGAAACTGAAAAATGTTGATTAGTGGTTACATTTATATCTACATCATGGATCACAACCAGGCTGGATTATTCTAGCATGTATAAGTTTGCCCTTTTCTGAAATATGATTATTCTAGTCCATGATTTCTATAATCTTAAAGAATATTTCTTTTCCATAAATCTGTATTTTTAGAATATTTGTGGGAGCATCTTTGTCCCTCAATTTTAATGATTCATCAAGCATTGTTGACAATAGTGGCTGATTTTTAAAACTGAAGAATGCATATTTACAACTTGATTATTTTTTCCAATAAAATTAATTAAATAAGGAGAATATTATCATAATCATTATAGTGATAATAAATTCTCATCAGGTACATATTCATCATCCATATCACCAACAGTGTCTACATCTGGACTATTTTTGAGCATCATTATTAAGGTTTTATATCCATGATGTCTAAAATTGTTTTCATAAAATGGAGTGGACAGATTTTTTGAACCTTAATAGTTTTTAAAAGTATTTTTGATAGAAAATGATTTACCTAGAGATATTTAAAAAAAAAAAAGTTACTATGATAATCCTTATTGGCCCTTTAAATTTGCATTGAAGTCTATGGGAGTAGATTAAATGATTAAAGAAAAAATGGAGATCCATTTTAATGAAAACTCATGGAACTAGTATCCAATCTAATTTGACAAATAAAAATGCAAGACACCATACAATACCTTCAAAAATTTACAATTTTGAACAAGGGCAGTAACTCTTACAAAATTTTCAAATGTGTTGTAAAATAAATCAAGGGTAACTATCAAACAAATAATGATAATTTGGCAACACTACTTTTGTAATATTAACAATTTTTCAGTATCATTGAGTGATGTCCAAAAAGTCTTACGGAGTGCAAATGAACTATAATGAAAATTTTCAAAGAACTCTCATTCATTCTACTGTGGAATCATTAATTTTTGTTGGGGATTTAATTTCTGAACTGTAATGAAAATTTTCAAAGAACTCTCATTCATGCTACTGTGGAATCATTAATTTTCATTGGGGATTTAATTTCGTGGATTTCGTGGGTCGGCTCATAAATAAGGCATTTCTTTTCAAAAATCAAAATCCACGAATTTAAGTCCCCACGAAATAGCCAGTTTAGTAAAAACCATGAAAATTGAGCACAACAAAAATAAATGAAAATACAGTATTTAGTCATTGGCTATAAATAAATAATTTTTGATATATTTATGTCTGAGAAACTCATAATATGATGACATCACATTGATGACATCATATGACTTGAACTGAGTTACATATAGTTTTCTATACAATCAGTCTGTATGAATATAACATTGTTTAATGGAAAACTGTTTGTAACTCAATTACATACAGTTTTCCATTTACAGAACTGTAATTTTTGAGATAAGACTCTTTTATACAATAGGGATACAAAGCCATTTTTTTTCCTCTTATGTATAAATGGTCACTCACACCAAAAATTTGATAAAAAAAATTAAGTTACGACACTTCTGTTTAGCCCTCGAGATACCAGACTTGAATGTCAGTTTCCTATCATTTAGTTTAAGTATGCGATACTTTTCAGATAAACAAAACAAATTATGTTAGTTTCTTTTCGAAGCCATTGGGAAGCCTGACTACTTTTTAGACGTTGACAGAGGATTAGAAAGGAATGACAATTCTGGATAGAGATTGTCATTTGGGGTCAAAATAAGGTCAAAATGTCAAATTTAGTGAACAATTTTGAACACACCAGAGGTCATTGTTATGATTGGATCTTCATGAAATTTTGTCAGAATGTTTGTCTTAGGAAACCTTGTGAGCCCTCTAGAGGTTACTGTTTGTATTGGATCTTCACTAAATCTTGCCTGAATGTTTGTCTCAATGATATCTTGGACAAGTTTGATAATGGGTCAACTGGGGTCAAAAACTAGGTCACCAGGTCAAATTTGAAGAAAACCTTAATGAATGATTGTCATGTGAGCAATGTAGGGTCATCTTGGCCCTTTTGTTTTATGATTGGCATGTCAGCAAGTAGTCAAATGCAAAAATTAAAATATTATTTTTATAATTTTGATAAAAAGCGAACAGCAAATCCGATGAACAAATAATTGAACCGGTATGGCCTTATCATCCTTTGTAAAATATACAACATATTCTGCACTGGTCATTTTATTGTACAAGGGTTTGCAGTAATTGTTTTAGCTCACCTGAGTGTGAAGTATTAGTATAGTATTTTGTCTGTTGTCTGTCTGCCCACAATTTTTCAAACGACTTTCCTCTGAAACAGCTCGGCCAAATTTGATCGCCATCCAGAGACCCTCTAACAAAGTTGCTAAAATAATGTACCTGGGATTAAAATTGGCCCCACCGCAGGGGTCACTTGTTTCATATAGTTTCATATTGAGGAAAATATATCTAAGCACAAGGTTTAGAGCTTAGATATTTTTCATGTAGCAGCATGTAGAGGCCCTCTTACAAAATTGCAAAAAAATGATATCCCTGAGGTCTTATTTTCAAATACTTTTTACTTATTGCAGCACACATTTAAATCAAATTCATAAGTGATATTGCCACAACTCATTTATCAGGTGAGCATTGCAGGGCCACTGTTTGTTAGTCATTTTGTTTACACAGCAAATTTAAATCTCAGTATAAAACGGTTCAGTGCTTTCCTATCATCCAATTTGTCAACCAGTTTTTGATGCAAAATTCTCATGCTTCTTGAAATGTGTATACACGTTTGTAAGGAGAACCAGTTTTCGATCAGATTGTTAGCGGACAGGCACATGGTAGGTTGATATTTTACTAATGAAATTAATTTTAGGTCACAGGTATGTGAGCTTTATACATTTAAATTATGAATTCTTTCTTCAGATGATTTTGTATTACTATTTTATAGTTTGTTTAATTTTCTTCAATTTCTTTGTTAGAATATTGTAATGTTATTGCTGAATGTTTTAAAAAAACTTACTGTCCATGTCTCTTTATGTGCGAAAGTAGGCAGTTGCTTTTAACTTTTCCATGTGCTTTCAAGTGACCAAAAAAGCCCAAACCTACCTGGTATCTTATTGTAAATAACCAGAAAAATACATATTTCTTTTATTCCTAAGGAGACCCAGGTGGTTGTTTGAATGTTATAATAGATATTTTGTAGTAGATGTTCAAGCTCGTTTATTTAAAATAAATTAACTGTTTTACTGGCAGTATTGTGTATAGCAATAAAACATCATCGTAAGTGCTCAAAGACTTATTTCAAATCTAACATTCTTAAGCTCAACAACAAATTGTTGAATATTTAGCTCATATGAGCCAATGGCTCAAGATGAGCTTTTAGGATCGATGAATGCCGGTGCCCGTCCACACTTAGGATGTTTACACTCTAGCATCCGCAGCTATATATCAATTATGTTCAATTATGGGTAAAATGTGATATGTATTTCCAGAGTTATGGGCCCTTGACTTAGAAAATTTGCTCTATTTTAACTTGTTTACATTCTTCATTTCTTCACCAATATTAAACATACTTAGAGTGAATGTGTATGACCTAAAGGTCTCTGAGAGTTTGATATGGGTGAAATTGAACCAGTGCTTGCAGAGTTATGAGCCCTTGACTTAGAAAAATTGCTATATTTCAACTTTATTACATTATGGCATCTTGATTTCTTCACTAATTGTTATCAAATTTACACAGCATCTATTATTCATGAAAAAAAATTTCAATTTGATCAAACTCTATTTAGAAACTGCATGTACAAGATGAAAAACTATATCACCTGGTCATTAATTATAGTGTAGTTGTTCTCAGGTGAGCAATATACATCAATCTTGGACTTCTTGTTAAAATAGCTTTTAATGGACCCATGATGTCGGTGTTTATTTTTAAATTTATCATTTTATATTAAAGTCATCCGCAACAAGAAAAACAGTGAACAATTCTAGGTATGGTGCATGTGAATGAATAGACTTGTATTTTTTGAGGCCTGTGTTCTACAATGAAGACTTGGCCATCAGTGTAAGGTAGGTGTTAAAAATTGCATACTCTAAAATTATCACTCTCAGCGTGTCGATGACTTTATCATAAATTTATTTTTTGGTTGCATTCCAGTTGTCCACAATAGTTCAGTACATGTAATGTACCAGTGGCAAGGATGTTATTTTTCATCTGCAGAATTTTGTGGTTTTGATCATCCCTCGGACCAACTGGGGCCCTAGCAGCCCTAAGCTCCCAGCTTAATGAATTATTTCTCATTTTTGCCATCACACATTACACTCTCATGGTAAACCAATTGGATTCTGTACCAATACTTACCTTGCTCTCCGCATGCCGCAGTCTACTTCTCTACATGTAATAAGCGTTCAATTTCATAGAAAATATGAAAATAAGATTGAAATTATGTTGTTGCTTTATTGTAGATTGGTTGTCAAAACTTTACTGAAAAATGAGAATGAAATCATCTACTTCTCATCTCTGGATTATGGAAGAGCCTTCCCATGATACTTCTATATTGTGTATATGTCTGCCTCAGGTATGTAGAGCCTGGTAGAGTTGCATAGATATAACTCAAATATTGTCTCTCCTTATTTGCAATGAACAATGTTTTATTTCTATTGAGCTGTCAGTTAAACATGGTGCCAATACCATGTTCTTCTCAATGATATCAATGCTAGTACACTACGTCATCCAGCACCTGCTAATAGATACACATCGTACACTTTTTTTGACAACATCTCCTTGACTCGAAGTTAGATTTAATTATTTCTGCATGAAATTGTCAAATTGATATGAAATGATATCGCGCACCAAGGATTTACTGTTGCATATGATGTTTTCATGAAAATGGTTTGTAGTAAGTCTCTTTAGTTAAGGCCTGAAAACGGGATTAGTTTTAACTTGTGTGTGCATGATACGTCCCGTACTTTTCTTATGAAATGCCATAAAACGTGGCAAAACTTCTTTTTCTCATTTCTTTAACTCACCAGGGAATAAACCAAGTGTATATGGTAACGGTTTCTAGTTTGTTGTCGAATATTTAGCTTCAGAAGTCAGTTTTTCTCAGATATTGTTGTATAAAAAGAAAATGGTACCACCCAGACTCCATTTAAGAAATTATACCACCATCCGTACCCAAAATATTCAACGATTTCTTCTGGAGTAAATTATGTTCACATAATCTTGTAATGATATTTTGTATGCGTAATTTCATTTTAGATAAAAAGTATACATATACTGTAAAATGATTTAATTTATGCTTCATACAATTTGCAATAAAGATATATTGCACTATTTTTTCAATTATTTTCTGATAAGGTATGTTTTATACCAATCGTTTAAGAAATGTTGCATGGTCATGCAACATTTGACAATGGTAGCCCTTATGAAAAATAGAAATGTAGCGGCCAGCTAGCTGCTACCTAGTCGCTACTTTATTTGATAGCAAGAACTAGTAGCAGGAAGGTAGTGGGTGGTAGCGAGTATCTTAACTAATAAACTAACCTAAGTAGCAGTAATTCAAACACCTGCTGTAAATTACAACAAGGTAATATATGAGCCTTTATCATTCAAATGATAAAACCAAGGTTAACAGGTACTCCAACAAATACATTTACATTGTACATTTTTGTATATTGGTTATTTAGGCGAATTATTATAATTTATATCAATGAAATATTTTTTTAAAAAGTTGATACTTTCTTTTTTGGCTTAGTATAGATACAGGTTTTAAATTTACAGGTAGCTTCCAATATTCATTATAAAAATTTAGGTACTTGGGTATGATTCTTATCACATACAAACAATTATTTTGCCAATTAAAGGTCTGTCAGATATAGCTTTATACACTTGATAGACCATTCAAATTTAAATAACTGACTTCAATGAATATCATATGGTGTTTTTATTCATATGATGTTTGAATTCCTAATGACTATGTTCATAAAGCTCTCGCTATAAGAAATTCAATTGTGAGTTTCTGTTATGTTCATCCTTATTGTATTGTATACATTATATAATTTTTATATCATGACTTTATGTATTTCACTCATGAATAATTTGACCATTATCTGTGTAAATATTCATGTGACTAATGCATTTGTACTTGTTTTTTTTTCTGATATGGATTATGTACTTTGTACACATCTGAATTATCTGTTCTGTTCTGTTCAGCCAATGTGTAACTCAAAGATTACAATTGGACTTTTGCTGAATTTGCAGCTTTATTCTACGATTGTGGAACAAACTCTGAAGATGGCTATGAAGGTCATGTTCAGCTGTACCTTCACCAGTATCCATGGAAACAAAACAACCCAGTTCTTCATTGAAGAAGATTACTATTCTAATGAAGATAAAACAATTAGATGATAATGTGTACTAAAGATCAGATATTACAGACAGGAAATCAAGAGGTAGTTTTATTGTACGTAGTCGTTTTCTTTAATGTATGAAAGTGTAACCTCCATGAATGGTCACCTCCAAACAACAGCCCCCTCCTTATTACAGTCGGTAAACTAGCAACCTAGATTGATGTTTTACTCTATTTTCACTCTCCTCTCAACAACAACCACCTCCTTACAATAGTCATCCTTGTCATTACAATTGGTGGCTGTTGCAGGGAGGCTGCACTGTAAATTCTTATTGCTATTGTATGGTGACATTTTTCTGCATACACTGTGAGTTAATTTTCGTGAGAAAATGTTTTACCTTCATCGAGGACATATGTACATACATGGAATTGGAACTGTTAAAAATAGCCAAAACAATATCAATAGACAATTGATTACGATACTCGACAGCTGTAACCAAAAAATAATTACAAGTGTAGAAAGTGCAATTTTGTTTAGGTCATTTTTAAAACTCTGTTTGCTGCATACATAAAACGTGTTTTATTGAGTAATAGCGCATTTCAAAATGTAAATACGGAAGTTGCAAATCTATGTATGTATATAAGTTATTGCTTTCATGAAAATATTTTTCGTCCACTTAATAGGTCAGTTAGGAGATAGGTTTCCATTTAAGGTGCATTGAGGGTTTCCAATATGGGTTCAAATAAGTTTCATTGGTGCGAAAACGAAGTCGGTGACCATGTTTTTATTTTTTTTAAGTTTTTCGAATTGTTTTTAGAATCTGTACTGTGTTTTAAAAAAAATCATCAGGCTGTTTTTTTCAGTATTGAGAGATAAATGTCTCATTATTTGGCATTGTAAACTGCTACCCCTGCAGAGTTTATCAGTGTCTTTTAAGATTTAATGACGGCAAAATATGACATTCTTGTATTTTTTGTATTTGGAAATGATACAGCATTGCAGTTATATAAATTGCATAACTTAATATACAAAATTAATGAATCAATGCAGGAATTAACTCGAAAATCAACAAAACCATACCCTCCATTAAGTGGCCCTTTTTGAGTGGTTTCCATGGAAATATCCTTTGAATATATCATTTCTGCTTCAGCCAATACCTTAAATTGTGCGTTGACTTCTGAAAAAAAATTTGTGAGGAAACCATGCAGTGACCCACCTTTAAAGTCAGAAAATCTTATCATGAAAATCTCATAGATTTCACGAAAGTAATCTAAATAAATTATGCAGAAATATGCCACTATACTATCGCCTTAATGAATGAACCCTGATAAAACTCAAGTAAATCTTTCTGTATTCATTCTTTATGAACTAACATTGCTGGTCCTAAAGTGAATTCATTATGTAATCAAAGTACTGGAAGTACAAATGGAAACTGAACTAAAATTTAATAGACTATAGCACTGCAACATGGGACGGGAACTAGTTTAACAATTGCATGGTGGATGTAGTAGAGTATAAGACTTTGGTCCGCATCAAAATTCATGCGCATCTAGCTAGTAATGGCTATAGAAAGCTGTCTATCATTCTGTTTCCAATAATACTGTGGTACAACCATTTGGCAACCATTTTTTGATACAATTACAAAGATTTGGCAACCGGTCTTGGTATGCTGCTCTACTACAATAAGGAAACAGTGCCGAAGCAACCAATGAGGGAATAAAGTAAATTGTTGACTTGTTTTCATTTTCCAGATTTATCGTCTTAGCTCCAGTGGGAATTTGTTTCGTTTTGTTTTGAAAATTTGTTTTGTAAGATTTTCTGCTTGTTCACTGTTTATTTAATGTCTCTCTATCTATTTTCTAGATAATCCAAGAAAAATGTTCTGCAGTAACCAAGAAAATCTTATGACCAGTTGCTGGTAAGTAAATCATATATCTTATATTTGATCTGAATTTTGATGAGATTATAATGACTAAAAACTTGGGTGATTTAAAACAAGTCATTAATTAGTTCATGACTGACATCACTATCTGACCGTATTGAACCAGTGAAAACCATTAAAACATATTTTGAAAAATAACATTGTGAAGCCTGGAACATTCAAGTTGTTTATAAAAAAATTAATCTTGCGAAGCCAATGATTGTTTCTATTTTGAACTGAACATTCAAAAAGATGTTACTACACATGTAATGGTTGAAAATAATCAACCCTCATGTTGTTGTTTGATCTTGGTTAACTGGTAATCAAAATTTAAAGCCAGATATTGTGTGATTTTATTAAACTGACAAAAGCTGCATAATTTCATGGTCAATGCTTGCATTTATTTTTAGCTTTGGTAAGGTTTGATTACTTTCATAATTTGTTACACCGGTTGTCAAATGTGCATGTATTTAATGATAAGCAACATTATAAATATTATGTTAACTTGCAGAATAGAACATTCCCTAACAGTAAAATAAACAAAAACTATCAACGGTGGTAAGAAGCTAAAAATAATCGCATTCAGCGACCATGCAATTAATATACCCCCAGATATGAAATATCTGGGGGCTATATTGGATTCACGCTTGATGGTCGGTCGGTCCGCGTGTCTGTAGACACAATTTGTCTGGACAATTTCTCAGCAACTATGTACAGGATTTCAATGAAACTTCACAGAAGTGATCAGTAGTTAGTCTAGTTGTCTTGTCTTGTTCAGTTAAATTTTCACAGAGTTATGGCCCTTTGTTTTTTTTTATACAGTGTATACACAATATCTCAGAAACTACAATTAGGAATTCAATGAAACTTCACAGAAGTTATAAAAAGTAAGCCAGGTTGTCCATGCAATAACCAGGTTTTGTTTGGATATTGGCCCTTTGCTTTATAAAATAGGTAAACTTTGTCCAAACCATTTCTCAGCAACTACATGTAGGAATTCAGTAAAACTTCTTGCAAGCGATTAGTAGTTTGCCATGTTGTGCATGTCCACAATAGGTTTTGTCCAAGTAAATATTAATGAGTTATGGCCCTTTGTTATTTTTTATATAATGAATATTTAGAAATTGGTCAGGATATTTCTAAGCAACAATTTGCAGGTATTAAAAAGATGAAAATGCGTTATATTTCCCTCTGTAAAATGTAACAATAACTGTGTCAAGGCAGCATCTGGGGGTATTCATCACCTTTAGTGATAGTTCTAGTTCAGCTTCAACAGATTAATAACAGCAGATGTCAACCTAGTATGTAAGAAGTGTATGATGTAGCTTTTTATACCTCCAGCATCTATAATGCAGGAGACATATAGTGATTGTCCTGTCTGTCCTTCCATCCTTTTGTCCATCCATACAAGAACACTTGAATACTTACATAGTTATATACACTTGTCATTCACGTAGACACTTAGCCAGTTACTTGCTTAGTTATGTATGATGCAGGAGGCATAATTATGGTGATTGACCTGTCCATTCATACAAGGTTAAGTAGATTTTACCATTTCATCTAGCACCAATACTGCTTAATTACTAGAACACTTGAATACTTATACAGTTGTTGCCTATGACATTCTTAATCTACCCATATCAACCAACCTCACTTTGACCATGACATAATTTTGACTCAGAATTGTTAAAATGGACTTATCTCGACAAGCATGCCACAGCTAGGGGTATATACAATGAATGAACACACCAGAGTCTCAGCATCTTGTTATGTTTGTAGACTAGTGTTCTTATATTTCTTAAATCATAGTGTTGATTTCTGATATAATGTCAATAAAACAAAGAAACACTAACTTAAATGTCTATTGTACTTTAGATACTTATATGAAGTTATTTCTGTTTTATTTTTCATCTGATGTTTTTGTAGGTGATACAGGATACAATCTTGGATGTAGGTATGGTTTACTGTGAAATCTTTCAACACAACAATGGAAAACAAACAACTTGGTTAGAGAAATATCTCCAATAAGACAATTTTGTAATCACCTTCTTTCAGTTCATTCATTCTGTATCATTAATATATGAATTTATAATTGAGTGAAACATTTCCCTTACATGTTAGTACCAAATAAGTTTGATTCAGTTTTAAATTGGGACATGTGTTTATAGCAGATACAACTTTTTACATCTTTGTTGATTGTTAATTAACAAGTCACAAACTGATCATCATTGTAAATGTTCCGTGAACATCAACAATTTAATGTACTCTTTTGTGCCCCACCACTTTTTTGGGGGGGGGATATAGTTTTGTATACATCTGTGATACTAGCTATGTTTGTTTTTGACTCCACATGATTGATTGTACTTGATCCTTGATGCTGATCTTGATGTTAAAACTAAAAGTCTACTGGGTATCATAATTGAATTTAATATTTAAATATTATTACTTTCCTATGGAAGAGCATTATTATATGCAAGAATGACATTGGCACAAAAACATGTGAAATTGTCATAGGGATAATCAATTTGCAAAAAATGAAAATTCTTAATTTCTGTCTGTGCATTGTTTAAACTTGTATTGTTTATATTGTTCAACCTCTCCAAGAGCGGCCCTCTCTTGAGCAACAAACTCCCTTCGAAAACAGCATAATTTAACTATCAATTCAACCTCTCTAGAGCAACCATCCTCAACAACAACATAATTTACTTCTCCAAAAGGGTGTTGCTTTATGCTTGTATTCTTTATACTTATCTGTTTAGTGAAATTTTATGAAACTGTCAAAACTTAATAATTACATGGTTACTTCTTTTAACTTCATACCGCAGTTAGTAGCTTTTATTCTAGTAATTTCATATGTAGCACATTGTTAAAAACATGATTGTACATTCGACATCTTATCGTATAAATTACGAAAGTAATCTAAGCTCACCGAAGCTAAAAATAAATGCAGCTTTGACAGTTCAATAAAATGACATAATACATAGTTCCCACATCTACAATATTTTCCTCCCTTGTATTCAATTGGCAGTCATCTTGAAAGTCAGATTTCTTATAGAAAACAAAACAATATCAATTCTCGTCAAATTAGCCTTTCAAGATGGCCACCAAGGGAGATAAATTTTATTGTAGATGTGGGAACTATGTATACTTGTTTGACATACATATTACGAGAGGTCTAACATTTTGTGAGAACACTAGGTACAATTTATTCTGAAATGTATTTGTCTGTTGTATTAAAATCATTCAGGTAGTCATAAAAATGACTTCTGACCATATATTGTATTATTGAAGATCATTACAAGTGTATGAATAAACTGTAAGACTTGTGATCTTTTGTTAGTATTCTTTATTCAATAATTTTGTGACAAGTATATTTTACAAGCATCACATAATAAGAAAGTGAAACAATTAAATATAAAATAAACCAAGTTTAAGTACATTACAAAAAAATAATTTAACAAGTGAAGAAATCGAAACAAAAAAAAAGAAAAAATTTGCCCACAAAGACGGCAAAATTTCCATAAGTGCCTACACTTTACACAGACCACCAAATGTGTAAGGGTCGGCCTTGTGTATCTACCTTGTGTATACACAATACATCAAGAAATATACTACTCCAAATTTGATAAAGAACACTTCCTCAATGATTGCATGTATAGTTCAAGTTCAAGATAGTTTAATGGTATAAACATGAATACATGTTTGTCGCCATTTATAATACCTACAAATACACTTGACAAGTACACCAAACTTATAACGTCCCTTTGTAAAATATGCATATTTTGTTCATAATTATAAGCTACAGGACTATCAACAAAATATGTGTTCTATTGATTTTTACCCCGTTTCTTCTCTATAGTTATAAAACAGTTAATTTGCATGTGGTAAGTATGAATCTTCGAAGTAATTTTTTAAATCAATAGACACGTTACAGAAAAACACAAAATGGGTGGATGTCCATTGAGGAAATTTTTTTAAGGGCCGGCTGTCTGCCTTATTCAGCAAGGATCCTGTACTTACAGGTACATTTAGATTTCAATTAATATTTAATTTACTTAACACATCAAATTAAAACAAACCACTAAGTTAACATACGAAATAGCTGTGGTTAAGTTTTATACGTGATTTTGCAATGTTATTTACTAGAAAATAATTATGATATGTCTTATAATGTGCCAGTCTGTATTGCTGCAGTTTTAGTGATATATCTACCTTTATTAAATAAAAGAAAAAACTACACAGTATTTTCATCTTAGAACTTCCGACTGTTTTCTCCAATGTCACAAAAAAGTATTGAATGTCATTAAATTGTAAAAATTTATAGTGAATTAAATTAGGTTTTAAAGTAACTCATTAAATTCAATCAGGCTATCATCTCACGTAAGTCATTACAGCTGTCAAATGTATTTATGAATATTTAGTTAGTGGAAAATATAGGTGTATTTTAATGTCTTCTACATTGCCAGAATTTTTGAAGTTTGTAAGAAAATGATTGCTTGACTGAATGCAAAATACATTTGACAGCTATAATGATATACATAAAATGATAGTAGTATGGGAGCCCTCCCTGAATAAGGCTGATGCGGGCCCTTTCCTCAATGGACATCCATCTTATTTTGATTTTCTGTAATGTGGCTTAACATTCTATCGATTTCAAAAATTATTTCAAAGATTCATACTGTACTTTCCAGGTGCTGCACTTGCAAATTTAATGTTTTGTAACTGCAGAGACATAACAGGGTAAAAATTAATAAAATGCGTTTTTGTTGATAGATTCATGTAGCTTGACTTGTTAGAGATGTGCACTGAAAATCTGAAATATGCATATTTTACTAAGGGGATGTTATAACTTACAAGTTTTCTTAAGTGTACATGTAGATACTATGATACCATATGATATACAGATATGCTTCAATGGACAAATATTGTTTCATTTTTTCACTGGCATATGATGCCTAAAAGACCAATTTTCAATCAAATCTAATCGTCAGTAGTATTAAAATTTTGAAGCAATTACTTCGAGCAATATTGCTAGTGACCCTTATCAAATTTTGAGTAGTATACATGTAGTTAAAATATCAAATGTGACGAAGTAAGTAACTATATGTTAGATGCTTTCTTAGTTGTATACTACAAGAGCTATTAGCCAGTATCTTAACCAGTCACCTTATCACCCTTGTAATATCTTAATTATAATAGCCACATTATGCAAGACATGTCTAAGACTATGAGACTATAGGTAAGTGACAAAAAGTGTCAGATGCTTACATGGTTATGTACAATTAACCTGAGTCACTTACCCTATTTTATACACTTGGTCAGTAATAAGTGTATATAACTTGTGTAGTGACTGGCTTATTGCATGTTAGTGTATACAACTTGTGTAGTGACTGGCTAATTGTATGTTAATTAGTGTATATAACTTGGTGACAGGCTAATTGTATGTTAATTAGTGTACATGACTTGGTAAGTGACTGGTTAAGTGTATGTAAATTAGTGTATGTATATATAACTTGTGTAGTAACTGATTAATTGTATGTTAATTAGTGTATATACGAGTAACTTGGTGAGTGGTAAATTGTATGTTAATTAGTGTATATAACTTGTGTTGTGACTGATTAATTGTATGTTAATTAGTGAATATAACTTGGTAAGTGATTAGCTAGTTGTATGTTACTTACTTATATAATAGTGTATATAACTTGGTATGTGACTGACTGGCTTATTGTTTGTAATGTGCAGTGCAATTTTATTAAACTGTCAACGCTAAATAATTACACAGTCGATGAATGTGATTATTTTTAGCTTCAATAACAGTTTTTTTTACCATTATATAATGTTTTGTAGTCATCGTTAGATACATAATTGTACATTTGTTCACTGGTATAACAAAAATCATAGTAAAGATTTCCAAAGTAATTGTACGGTACTACCTTGCAGAAGGTAAAAATAAATGCAAGCAGTAACTGTGAAATTATGCAGCTTTGACAGTTTAATAAAATCACACATTATCAACCTTTAAATATTGACTAATAATGTTCGGAAATAATTGACCACACTCCGATGAAATGCAACCATGGTCCTGCTTTTATGAGGATCCATTAGCTGACACAAAATCTAGTTCAAGAACATGTGTATGTACTTGGCAAATAAGTAAGCCCTTATTAATTATAATTGAAACATATGCAAAGTAACAATTATAGAATCTAAGCTAAGACATGTCTATGAAACTATACTTGAGACTTGTGTACATACCCTCATGCAGGTAGTCATCAGATCAATACAGGAGCATCATGGGAAAACAATATCACCACAGCTATCTACAGATCATACATCCACTTAATGAGTGATTTCTTAGTTCTCCGCACCATGCTATAAAAAGAACAATTTCGGTGTTAATTAAATGATCATTAACTAGACCAAATATGGTAATATATAAATTGGAATATCTATTCACAAATGTGCTTAACGAAGTATAAACAGACAAACTAAGTTAGCTAAGGGCCTGACTAAATACAGTCAAACCTGTGTAAGGGGTCACCCCTAAATATAGGCCATCCTCTGAATATAGGCTATTCTTTAAATGACTGCCATTGAATATCTAGAACAAATGACCTCCAAATAAAGGTCACCTGTCAATAAAGGCCACATTTTCTCTTTCCTAAGGGTGGCCACTGGTTTGGCTGATTGTAATTGCCTGACTAAGTATATAACTGACTAACTTGGTATGTATGTGACTGACAAAGTAAATAAGTGCCTGATTAAATATGTAAGTCTTTGCCTTAGTATTAAATTCCAGACTTAGTTTATAATTGATTGACTAAGTATGTAAGCTTGACTAAATACGAGTATGCAAGTTTATTACTAAGTATGTAAGTATCTGAATAAGTATGCAGTGTCTGACATAATATGAAACTGACAAAGTATGTAACTAAGTATGTAAGTGCCTGATTAAGGATTTCAATCATGACAAAATATGTAAGTATTATATTAAGTATCTAAGTATCTGATTCTGACTTAGTATAAAAGTGCCTGACTTAGTATCTAAGTATCTGAATAATTATGTAAGTGGCCGACTTAATATTTAAGTATCTGAATAAGTATGTAAATGCCTGGCTTAATATTAAGTATGTAAGTGCCTGATTTAATATTTAAGTATCTGAATAAGTATGTAAGTGCCTGTCTTAATATTTAAGTATCTGAATAAGTATGTAAGTGCCTGGCTTAATATTCAAGTATCTGAATAAGTATGTAAGTGCCTGATTTAATATTTAAGTATCTGAATAAGAATGTAAGTGCCTGTCTTAATATTTAAGTATCTGAATAAGTATGTAAGTGCCTGGCTTAATATTCAAGTATCTGAATAAGTATGTAAGTGCCTGGCTTAATATTCAAGTATCTGAATAAGTATGTAAGTGCCTGGCTTAGTATTTAAGTATCTGAATAAGTATCTAAGTGCCTGGCTTGAAATTTGAGTATCTGAATAAGTATGTAAGTCCCTGGCTTAATAATGTAAATACATGTATCTGAATCAGTATATGAGTGCCTGACATAGGATGTAACAGACTAAATTAGCATATATATAAGGACCTGACTAAATAAGTATCTGTCTAAGCATAACAGTGCCTGATGTTGGTATACGTTGTTGAGCGTCGAGGGCCTAAAAATATTTTGTGCATGCACGAAATTTTCAACGAGTGCCGAACGTATATTTATCAGTTAATTGTGTATACGTTAGACGATCGGTATGCATTCGTTATTCGAACGTTCGCAATACGCTTTCGAACGTTAAGTACGCGTTGGTAACGCACCAGTACATTCACTAGCGTTCGCATATTACGTGTTTTAAACGTATGCGTAACGTTTGTTCAACTTATAACGTGTGAAGGGCGTTCTTGAAGCGTATGAGATGGACTTAACGATACCCAACGCTATAGTAACGCATGAATAACGCATGAAGACCCATTCTTATTTAGAATTGCCAATTAGTGTCGCCAGGGTTTAAGAATGTATTTCACAATAATAAAACAATTATATATATATATCTAATGTTTTCTATCAGAAAGAATGGTCTTTTTGGATAAGAAAACATGTTTTTCTGTACGATTTCTAATACTTGGACGAAAAATTTTACCACTTGAATGGGGGTCCAAATATCGCATGTCGCCAGTCAATTTTTCAATATGTATTGCATGTTTACGTGTTGATTTTAATGTTATTTGAAAGAAAAGAAACCTCATTCTTTAAGTATTAAATGGCTTGTTTAAATAAAACGAGAAAAATGTTTCTTTTTCTTGCTTATTTGGGTTTTCTCTTAAACATATGTCATGTCGCCAAATACAGTCTAATTTACGAGTCCAAACTTAATGATCGCATACCCGAAATCGCAAATATAATTAAATCAGCTGCAATTCGCCTTTTCTGGATCGATTATTTGTCATACAAAGTGGAAAACATACGTTTTAGAAAATGTTCTTTACCATAGAGATATGAAATAAGTCGAATTTCAGATTTTTGAAACGGAAAAAAGCATTATAATTTACGGGACATTTACAATTCAGCTGGTGGTGTTGTCATAGACTACTAGTATCTAAGAGCAAGTTTTGTCTTCACAGGTTATAGCAAGTATATATTATTAAAGTTTCTTTCAAATGCAATTTATTACATTCATTTCAGAATTATAGTCATGTCAGTGATTCTATATTAATATTTAAACCTAAAAATTCTAATTTACGGGACGAAACCCATCATATACTGTACCCATTATTAACATGCCATTTGACAGTTATATCGTCGATTTCATCCAATATAGTTATTTTGTACCCAACCGGTGGTGTAAATCACGTGTACGTCGCCTATCTTTAAAATAAGTTGGCGAGTGGAAAAAATATGAGACGGTCCCGTACATTAGAAAAAGTCCCGTAAATTAGAAATTGATACAAACCTAGTCTGGTACGAAAGTTATCCAACAACAAACCTGTTTTATTTTCTAAATTTGTGAAAAAGCATATAAGTATGCAATTCACATGCTGATATAAAATAATAATCCGGTTATAAGTGAATTTAAAACACTTGTAAAAATGAATAAATGCATTTAAAAGACATTTCATTTCAATAAACTTCTATTAAACGTTCACTTACGTGAGTGTCACTTCTTATTTTCTATGAGTTAAGTATGTTTTTCAGATACGTTCAAATCTGATTTATTCACATTGTCCTATTCTCTCTTGTTTAATTCCCTATATGAACATACAAAAGAGTATTGTGCTTGACAAAAATGTTTTGGACAACAGTGGTTTATTGTAAAGTGCAACTGTGAACGGAGAATTGTAACTATAAAAATAGGGAAACCTTCAATAAGGGTGATGTATCTAATCCACGCCAGTAGATATTGAGACTGTCATATAACTATACGGTGGCGAAGATAAAGTAAGCGCGCAAACATCCGACTTCGTTATTGCAAGTGTTTAAGAAGTTGGTGATGATGATTAGTCTTTGTATATTATAATTTCAAGACTAAAAGTGGTAAATCTGTAAAAAGATTTAGCTGGCCTTCATTGTTGGATCGAATTTTGGTAGAAAAGGGCGAGGTTCATCGCAATATAAATGCACCAAAAGCAGAATGAAAAGCTGGAACAATCTTTGCTCTGTCCGACAATATCGTGCATTTCATGGACGACTAAAAATATTTTTTTTGAAGTTGAAACATGTATAATTTCAAAATTTACGAGACTTAACATTCAATGACTGTATACTTCGAATTAATATTTGAGAGTTTTTACCTTGTTAACTAATTGTATTACCTGAACAATTTTCAAATTAAGATGTACACGAATCACTAGAAATCGCGTTACCTATGACCTTAAATACAATTTTATTAATTCAAAATTGCAAAATCTGGTATGTATACATGTATTATCATTATGTCATCTGAAAATATTTTTATCGGCATTTTTTTCTAATTAATAAGACATAATAGTTACGGACACCATTTGACTGGGGTAAAACATTTTAAACATACACAGTGAAATATTTAACTTTCTTATGTAACACTGTAATCTACGGGACATTCTTTTCTAATTTACGGGACAAATTTGTTTTGCAACATTAAATTTTCTTTCATCTTTTAACAAGAAAAAGGTTGGGTTGGGTTATTGTGTGGACACATCGGATGTGTTTAACACGTGATTGGTGCATTTTACTCGTAGATTTATCTAATTATCTTAATGTTAGAAAGCAGGTACATCATGATAAAACTAATTCATGAAACATGCTTGGACTTACTTTATGCTATTTCAAGAGCAAAATTGCCAGTTTACTTAAAAATTCGATTGATTCATACAATTTAATATCACGACTTACTAACAACATCGAATTTATATTCATACTGATCAATACAGAGCATTTTTACTGCACTTGTAAAAATACTGTTTTTTAGCAGGTAGCAATTTAATTATATTCAAACAGTCGATGTCAGGTTTCAAAATTAATGAACTTATATTTTTTCTGCTTTGGAAAAAGATCAGGTACACCCACCATTAGTTGGTGGTGAATACGAAAATTCTGCCTGATGAAGTTGAAAAATCATCATTTCTAAACCCTAATTGGCAATTCTTCATAAGAATGGGTCTAAAACGTTTGACAAACGTTCTTAGACATAAAGAACGAAAATAAGGACGATGCTTATTAAACTGTATTTTATTTTCATGTATGAGAAAATTAATTCACTTGACTGTGTACATGACTAATATCTTTCTACCACGACCATTTGTCAAACATGGCTGATACTGATCTCGAGCGCCTACACTTTGCTGTTTTGCAACACCAGCAAAATCTTTTAAACCTTGCACAGTATGTTGTACACTGAACTAGGCGTAGAAGAAGAGAACGGTCTGGATATGCCAAGCCTTGAATCGGGAGGCGGCGGTGTTATATATGATAATATATGAATACTGCTCTGATGCGTTTCTAATACATTTTGAGCAGGTTACACACACGTTCTTCACTCGTCATGAATGTTATGCACACTCATAACACACACTAACAAAATTACTTAGAATTCTGTATTCGGTAGGCGTGAGTTATGAAAACATTTCTCGGTCGTTATTCAAATGTTATGTATTCGTTAAACGCTACAGTATGCGTCTGAAAAGCAGCTTCTCGTTCACGTTTCGGAAGTTCGCCAGCGTATTAGACAAAATCTAATACGTTCCGCACTCATTGGTCTAATACGCTGTAGTTTGACAGGCCCATTACCAACTATGTAACAGACTAAACAAGTATTATTGCGTCTGGTATTATATTAAAGTGCTGAATTGAATTTGTAACAGAGCAAATAAGTAAGTGCCTAACTGGGGATGTACGTAATTGCCTAGCTAAAACTATTTAAGTGCCTTACTTTTTATGTAACATATTACAAAATATGAAATGATGTAACTAAGTATACAATAATTGCCTTACTAAGTATGTTATTTTCTAACAGACTATAATGTAACAGACTTACTGAGTTTGAAACGAATTAAAGAAGAATGTAAGTACCTGGCTAAGGATGTAAGTTCCTGACATGGTATGCAAGTCTCCAATTATGTAAGTGCTTCATTAAGTATGTAATGGACAAACAAAGTATGTAACTTCCTGGATAAGTATTTAAGTAATTTACCAGCCCAAGGCTAAGAACAAGAATGTCATGTACTACACAATCATTAAATAAAATTTTACCTTGAACCCTTGAATAGTCTTATACTGTTGACTGTCACTCTTGTTCTAATTGGCTTCAAACTGTGTTGGTCGTTTATTGTCAAGAACAATTCGCCCAAATCTCCCAATCATAGCCTTATGCTTGAAGTGTACTGTGCTTACAGCTTTAGTTGAAGACTGTTTCTTATTTCCATGTGACCTGTTACCACAAAATGATGAACTGTTATTGATTATGTAAGTGAATGAAAACTCAAATATTACCATATCTAAACATATTGTACTCATAGAAAATTAGGTCTAGGGCTTGAACTCATGATCCCGAGGGACATAGGCCCGGTGCACTCGGAGTCGAGCACAGTAGCCTGGCAACATTATGTAATAACTAATGAAAGTAATTTCCGTGAAGAATAAGCCACCCCTATTATCTCTAGGTTGTTTCCCTTTACACCAAAAAAGTCCATCTAAGTTTATTCAGCGTTTATTCAGCCTCTGATTCTGTACATCATATACTTATAAGTGCCTAGGGTGAGCTTTTGTGATCAGTCATGGTTTGGCGTCCGATGTTGTGCAGCGTCAACTTTAACTTGTGAACACAAAGGGACAACATTTTTAGTTCACTTTTCACAAAACTGGGTCAGAATGTTAATATTGATAAATTCTCGGACGACTTCGATAATGGGTCATTGGGGTCAAACTAGGTCACCAGGGCATATTGAAGGCAACCTATTGAACACTTTAGAAATCACTGTTTTGATTGGATAGTGCGATAATGGGTCATCTGGGATCAAAAACTAGGTCACCAGGGCAAATTACTGGAAAACTTTGTGAACACTCTAGAAGTTACTGTTTTGATCAGATCTTCATGAAACCTTGTCAGAATGCTTGTCTTTATAATATATTGGACAATTTCGAACATGAGTCATATTGGGTCAAAAACCAGTCAAATCTTAGGTAAACCTTGTCAGCGCTCTAGATTTCACAGTTATAATTGGATCTTCACCAATGATTGTCAAATTATTTGTCTTAATAATATGTAGAACAAGCTTGAACATGAATCACCTGGGGTCAAAAACTACGCCACCAGGTAAAATCTTAGGAAAACCTTGTTAACATTGTAGGTGTTACAGTTTTGAGAGAATATTCACCAAACTTTGTCAGAAAGTTTGTCATTATAATATGTTGGATGATTTCAAACATGGGTCCCCTGGGGTCAAAAACTAGGTCACAAGGTCACATATCTTAGGTAAAAAACATATGTCAATACTCTAGATGTCACTGTTTCGATTGGATCTTCCCCAAACATTGTCGGATTGTATGTCTTAATGAGGACAAGTTCGAATATGGGTCATCTGATGTCAAAAACTAGGTCACCAGGTCAAATCTTATGAAAACCTTATTATCACTTTAGATGTCAACTTTTGGTTGGATCTTCACCAAACCTTGTTAGAATGTTTGTCTTAATAATGATATGTGGGACACGTTCGGACATGCGTCATCTATGGGTCTGACACTAGGTCACCTGGTCAAATCACAGGAAAACATTGATATCAACAGACTTCATGACACAGGTTTATAACGATGTTTTAATGAACAAACAATGATTGTCGTCTTGGCCCTTTTGTTTATCTAAAGGCGGAGTGATGCAATTTGAATTCAAGAAAATATTGAATATTTACAAGAAGTCCCTATTTAGGTAAACTGTCATACAAACAGGTTATTTCTCTGGAGTGACCCTATTCGTAAATAACTTACACATATAATAGCAACAAGGTGAATCTAATCCTGAATATCGTACCATTATAATAAGTGACTCTATTCGTAAGGAACATATAATAATGATAATAATGCTATATTTGTTAATCACTTACACATATTTTCGTAAATAACTCACAAATATTATATTATGCAGTATGCACTGACCGACTTAATAGCATTAAAAAAAGAATTACCTCTCTCAAATCTCTCACATAATGGTGACCTGAAAATTCTGCCATCGTGAACGAGTCAGGCCATGCAGCGTAACAGCTTGTGGTCTTGGCTATATGGTCACAACGCAGATCTGTAAATAAATTAAATCACTAAATAGTAGTAACATTTCTTACCGTACATGAACACAGTAAAACCTCTCCAGAGCGGCCCTTTCTTGAGCAACAATCTCTCTTCAACGACAGTATGTTTTTTTCCTACTGCACGATTTAACTATTAATTTAAGATCTCTAGAGCAACAACCTCTCAACAACAACCTAATTTTGCTACTCCAAAAGGGTATTGCCTTGGACAAGTTGCACTGTATATGCGTACGTCATGTTTGTTGTAACACAGTGTTGTAATTAATGACTTAGTCACCCATTATGATTCACCGTGAATTATTGTCGCACAAAATTCTTAGGGGTACTAGTAAGTGTTTGTATTATTATAGAACATTCTAATTGTTTCCATTCTTACGTTCACTGGTCATCAGGTGGGGTTGAGCTCATACATATGTAGAACGTTTAACCACCAAACTAAAGAGAATTATTTCATTTAAATAATGATAAATATTCATGAATATACAAATAAATTAATTCTTGCAGTACCGTCAATATAAGCAGAAAGAACAAAGTTTATACACCCCACAACAACGTACTAACCCCTGATGTTTTCAACAGCATTTCATTTAAATACCAATGGGTCCCATTCAATTCGAATTTTCCAACGCATGTTATAAACTTCCATGTTATTACAATGCAGTACAAAATATTTAACTCATATATTGCAATAACATGGAAGTTTATAACACGCGTTAAAAAATTCGAATTGTTGAAGTTCTTTCTCTTCTATATACATGTATATATGGGTTACATGGAAAAAAAAAATTTGATTTTTTTTCGTGACAAACCCCTTTGCTGTGAATAGCTATTGGCCGAAATAAGCAGCACTGCTTTACAACATGAGACATTTTATTGTACAGTATTTTATTACTCATTAGAAAAAACACGTACTTATCACAGTATATTACAAAATAACAAATTTACCTGTCCGTACAGTTGTCGCAACATTCCAAAACTGTCCACATCTTGGAACAAATTCTCATCAGAAACATTCTGTTTTATCAAACAATGACAGCTGTCTTGTCCCGCCAACGTATAAATGACCAAATTTTATGAGTCACATGGCCACATTTTTATTCAAATCTTACACAGGTATGTTTTACACAAAGTGTAACTTCAATTGTATCTAAACCAACAAATGTTTACAGGTGATACAAATGGACACACGTGAAAGTCGTGCGAATGGATTGAATATGCTACGGACGGTACAAAATTGTGTTTCGAAGAGGCGTAAAACTCCTCGTAAATTATTGCTGGGGTTCAATATAGCTTTTCATCTCATTTCAGGAAGTAACAGCAGACGTTCTAGACGATGATTCAGCAACTGTTTCACTATGGAAAGCCACAATACACCCCCAAAATACTACTATATTTTTCTACAAAGCATAACAAAGCGTATTTTGAAAATACAATGATCATAAACTACAATGTTTACTGCATACTCTGACAAACTGATTTTGTTATTGTTCATTTTATAGTCGAGAAATCGACTTGTAAACAAGCATATAAGTGAAAGAATTTGGTCCTGCTCCGGGTAGACTAAGGTCCTGCTACGCGTGCGGCTACATTTTATGTATGATATCATGAAGGTTTCCTCCTGAGGATTTTTAATGTTTTGTTAATGTAACAGGAGTGAAAGTCGAAGCCGCCCCTGACAACGTTCAGAACTTTGGTTCGATTAAAATCGTACACAAATTGACGGATCTTACCAGAGAACGTGGTTGTAGTGTATTGAGTTTAATCTAAAACAACATTGGCTTATCCGTTACCTGTCTGTATAGTATTGTACATGATTGGTTAAATAGCCTCTGACACATCAATATTTAAAGCCTAATGTCAAATGTCAAAAATGAAAGTAAGTTCTAAAACAAAATATTGAAGTTAATACAAGCCAAAATCGATTGTGCCAGAATTCTTGAGATAATTTATTGTTTATATACGGCTATCATTGCGTGTAAAACGACGATGAATTTGTTGAAAGCGCCTTCATAAGAAGTCGGTGAGCATGCACGGCCAAACCAAAGACATCACATCTAGGATAAATCGACAGTTTCCAACCCCTGTGTATATTTGTCCCAGTCACTGCTCAGAAACAGTATAGTGCCCCTGAACTACTTTAGTGAATGAAGCTATTTTCAATATGTAGTTAATTTTGTTACCTCAAAAATGTATGAATGCAACTTTTGTGTAGTTGAATACTGAATTATTATACTTGTTCGTTTTACAGTTTTAATCATGCAATATATATCCAACTTTTATCAAAACTGTCTGCAACGTATACTTATACCGCAATACTGTATACAACAAGTGGTACTATTTACCATGCGGATGTAAGAGGCATCACATAATTGTAAGTAGAAAAAGTAATGTGTAGCTATAGGAACTTCGCTCCAAATATGGTACATGTATAAGCCAACCATGGACCATCGTTCTAGGGCTATGAAATCAAACGCATACACCTACAAACATCATCAAACTTCACATGTTGGTTCCTCATGATAATCTGTACAAAACCTGTGCATTTTCAGGTCAGTAGGTCAAATATCACCCTGAGGGGGCATTATGTTTTAAGAACACATCTTGTTTCAAGCTGATATTTACATTTTCATATACATGTACAGTCAAACTAGTAAACGACCACCTCCCAATAATGCCATCCAATGAATAAAGCCTTTCTTTTAAAACCTATCATTGATTATTTAAATCAAAATAACCTCTGAATAAAGGCCACCTGTCCACATTATTTTGTCTTTCCCAAAGATGGCCTTTGTTCACAGGTTTGATTGTACACTATATCTCAGAACTTTTGACTTGAATGCACATAATATTTGAGACTCGGAAAGAGAGAGAGGGAGTCATTCACAAAATGTTAATCATGAAGACTGCATTGATAATACTACCAAATCTCTCAAGTCCTTTTCCAAAAATTGGGAAGGGGCCTTAGCCTTTCATTTTGGGAAATTCAAGCGCAATTTCTCACCAAATCGGGTGAAGGTTAGACAACTGAGTTAGAATTGCATTGTATTTTTGGGAATTTGGCGGGCCACTGAAGCACATTAATATCATTTTGGCTTAATACATCCTGTGGACGGGCGTTATCCTGTTGTAAAGTAGTGATGTTACGTAGTTGCAGAAACGGCACAACTTCTGGTATGATAATCTCATCACAATATCGCTTTGCTGTCAGATTCCCGAAAACCGTCACAAGCTCTGTCTTACCATCATGGTAAATTTCCGCCCATACCATTACGCTACCACCACCGTAACGATCATGATTTAGGACGTTTTCAGGATCGAACCTCACCCCTTCTCCTCCAAACACTCATCACTGAATGGAACGTCTTTCCATTGTCTGCGTGACCACCTGCGACGAATCTGACGGCCCACTGAACATATATGCCTGACGGATGTCTATATGTGTCAGAGGGATACTGACTTAAGGGGGACGTCTTCTTAAACCAGCTGCTGGCAGCCTGTTTCTGACAGTAATATCAGAAATTCTAGTCCCGGTAGTGTTCCTTAAATGGATAACTAACCGCCGGCTCAACATGAAGCGGTTACGTCGTGATCACGTCACTAAGTAACGGTCCTCACTTGGTGTTGTCTGTTTGCTGGAATTTGATCTACAGGCGACTGATGATCGACTCATGAACATTGAAATGCCGAGCGACGTCTCTAGCAGACATGCCAGCCATTAGCATTTGTACCCGAGTTATTAGTTGAGAATATTCCTCCGGTTCATGTCTAGGTAACAAGAGCTCAAGTTACAAATCATGTATAAATAGATAGTAAACAGGCCTGAGTAATGCTGGTAGGTCCTGATCTTTCGACCATTATGGTAATGCTGTCAGTAGAATTATCGACAGGCAGGTATACGTCATGGAAAATTACAAGCATTGTGGGTAATATTTCGCCTTCCAAAATTTCCTAGAGGAGTCAGGGTTTTTGATAGCAAGTAACAAGACGTAATTTTCAGAGTTCGCTTTATCTTAATAATACTTAAAATAAACATCTACTTGAACAATTGTATCTGAGACTTACGAACAGTGATGGATATTCTTAGCTTACTCAGTTTTGCTTGATTTTAAGGATATTAATCGGTATTTGGGCAAACCGAAATATAATCTTAATCATTAATGATTTGAAGACAAAACTATATCCTCTGAAATTTGCAGTATGATTGATTATCGTATTTGACAAAGATAACAAATCACAAACACCACATAAGCATCTCTGTCTAACTATCACAGTTAGATTTTGGTAAATGTTAGATTTCGGTTTTCCCAAGTACCCTAGATAATGGCATTAAATGAAAAAAGTGGTTATTCATAGAATTTGCAAATAAAGAAGGTACAAATAATATATGAGAACTGTTATGAATTTATTGCAACTTTTAGAGTGTAATAATTATACAACACATAATAAAATATATATTAAAAGACAGTAACAACACTGAAAGGCTATTTGAAACAAGAGGGCCAAGATGGCCCTATATCGCTCACATGACAATCACTGTTCACTCATTAAAACATTGTTTTGAACCGGTGACCTAGTTTTTGACCCCAGATGACCCATGTTAGAACTTGTCCTACATATAAATAAGACAAACATTCTGACAAAATTTGGTGAAGGTCCAATCAAAACCATGAAAACTACAGCATATACAAGGTTTTCCTAAGATTTGACCTCGTGACCTAGTTTTTGACCCCAGACGACCTATGTTCGAATTTGTCTTACATATCATTAAGACAAACATTCTGACTAGGTTTGGTGAAGATACGATCAAAATTTGACATCTACAGTGTTAATAAGGTTTTCCTAAGATTTGACCTCGTGACCTGGTTTTTGACCCTAGGTGACCCATATTTGAACTTGTCCTTAATATCATTAAGACAAACAATCTGACAAGGTTTGGCCAAGATCTAATTAAAACCATGACATTTAGAGCTTTTACCAAATTTTTACCTAAGATTTGACCTGGTGACCCAGTTTTTGACCCCGGCTGACCCATGTTCAACCTTGACCCACATATCATTGAGGCAAACATTCTGACAAGGTTTGGTGAAGATCCAATTAAAACTGTGACATCTACAGTGTTAACAAAGTTTTCCTAAGATTTCACCTGGTGACCTAGTTATTGACCCCAGATGACCCATATTTATACTTGACCGTTATATCATTAAAACAAACGATTTGACAAAGTTTGGTGAAGATCCAATAATAACTGTGAAATCTACAGTGTTAACATGGTTTTTCATAAGATTTGACCTAGCGACCTAGTTTTTGACCCAAGATGACCCATGTTCGAACTCGTCTAAGATATTATGAAGACAAACATTCTGACAAGGTTTCATGATCATCCAATCAAAACAGTGACTTTTAGAGTGTTCACAAGGTTTTCCAGCAATTTGTCCTAGTGACCTAGTTTTTCACCGGAAATGACCCATTATCAAACTTGACCTACATATTATTAAAATAAACATTCTGACAAAGTTTCATGAAGATCCAGTCAAAACAGTGATTTCTAAAGTGTTCACAAGGTTTTCCCTTATTTGGCCCTGGTGACCTAGTTTTTTACCCAAAATGGCCCAATATCGAACTCGTCCGAGATTTTGTTGATATTAACGTTCTGACCCAGTTTTGCTAAAATTGAGCTAAAAATGTGGCCTCTAGTGTGGTCACAACATAAAGTTTGACGACGCACGACACACACCGCATGACGCCGGACGCCGGACGGAGAGTGAGCTAGTAAAAAAACTGGCTTTTTAAAAAATTATTGCCATATATATTAGTCTGACATACATGTAGCTATTAACTTTGAAATTTGATCATTGCTGTCAGTCTGGTCTAGAAGTAAAGTCCATGAAATGAGCCAGGTATATCTAATTTATCTCTGATGAGCATATGAATACAGACAAACCTGTCAATAAAGGCCACACTTTGCCTTTCCGAACGGTGGCCATTGTTGGCATTTTGACTACACATATTATTTTCACTATTTCTTGTATCTCACTCGGTAACAATGACAATGACTTTGAAATTAGTTGATAAAAATAATAAACTTTACCAATTTTAAATCTTTCTTACTTAATTAATATTCCTTTAAATAGAGCTAACCAAGCAACACAAGTATTATCTCATTACTGAGGTAGTGATTGGTGTACTTGGGATAAAGTATTTGTTATTGAAAGTTCAGAAATAAACTCATCATATGTTCAGTGTAAGACATAAGCACATTATCTATATAAACTACTATAATCATGAAAAATAACTAACATTCCATAGGTATTATTATATAATTCAATTGCCGACCGGTTTCGTCACCGACTCATCAGGGCATTTATAATAAAATGGCATCAAAATTTACGTAGTTACTATATCGAGGGTTCAGCGCAACAGTGTTGTAACTCATATTGAAATAAGAACAAGTTACGACAGTGTTGCGCTGAGCCCTCAATATATATATATACATACATACAATTGCATGAAATGGCTGTAAAATCACCATTCAATCAGTGATATAATAATACTAAATATATTGATAATGAACTGCAAACAAAAACAAGAGGGCCAAGATGGCCCTATATCGCTCACATGACAATCACTGTTCACTCATTAAAACATTGTTTTGAACCGGTGACCTAGTTTTTGACCCCAGACGACCTATGTTCGAATTTGTCTTACATATCATTAAGACAAACAGTCTGACTAGGTTTGGTGAAGATACGATCAAAATTTAACATCTACAGTGTTAATAAGGTTTTCCTAAGATTTGACCTTGTGACCTGGTTTTTGACCCTAGGTGACCCATATTTGCACTTTTCCTTAATATCATTAAGACAAACAATCTAACAAGGTTTGGCCAAGATCCAATCAAAACCATGACATTTAGAGCTTTTACAAGATTTTTACCTAAGATTTGACCTTGTGACCCAGTTTTTGAACCCGGCTGACCCATGTTCATCCTTGACCCACATATCATTGAGGCAAACATTTTGACAAGGTTTGGTGAAGATCCAATTAAAACTGTGACATCTACAGTGTTAACAAAGTTTTCCTAAGATTTGACCTGGTGACCTAGTTATTGACCCCAGATGACCCATATTTATACTTGACCGTTATATCATTAAAACAAACGATTTGACAAAGTTTGGTGAAGATCCAATAATAACTGTGAAATCTACAGTGTTAACATGGTTTTTCATAAGATTTGACCTAGCGACCTAGTTTTTGACCCAAGATGACCCATGTTCGAACTTGTCCAAGATATTATGAAGACAAACATTCTGACAAGGTTTCATGATCATCCAATCAAAACAGTGACTTCTAGAGTGTTCACAAGGTTTTCCAGCAATTTGCCCTAGTGACCTAATTTTACTACAGAAATTACCCATTTTCAAACTTGACCTACATATTATTAAAATAAACATTCTGACAAAGTTTCATGAAGATAAATTCAAAACCGTGATTTGTAAAGTGTTCACAAGGTTTTCCCTTATTTGGCCCTGGTGACCTAGTTTTTGACCCCAAATGGCCCAATATCGAACTCGTCCGAGATTTTGTTGATATTAACGTTCTGACCCAGTTTTGCTAAAATTGAGCCAAAAATGTGGCCCCTAGTGTGGTCACAACAAAAAGTTTGACGACGCACGACGCCGGACGGAGAGTGATCCTAATAGCTCACTTTGTCACTTTGTGACATGTGAGCTAAAAAGAAATGTAATGTGTAGGTCATGAACGAATTTGCAGTGAAGTCTAACTGTGTAATTGATCAAATATTGAATGCATGGTCATTAGAAATATGCAATCATACATCTATTGCAAGGTGTGCAACTGAAATGGTTTGTAATAGATACAGTACAAGTTTTCTTCAAGTATCTTCTTACAGACATAACAGGACAGTCCACTTTGACAAACAACCATGTAAGAAGACATTTTTGAAGAAAATACGAGAACATGTATCTGACTATACATTGTACAACAATATATAGATTATGTGTAAAATTATACATCTATATTAATACAAAAGGCCATGATGGCCCTTTGCTCGCTTATCTGAGTGAAGACTGCTACTTTGTTCAATTATTGCAACTTCTTTCAAATCAATATTTAACTAGGAGAGCCTAATCAACAAGACTGGATGAATTAAAGAAGATTTTTAAAGTTTTTTCTAGATTAAGAAGATTTTACTTACAGGGAAAACCCATAATCCCCCGGGGCCTACTTTGACCCTAGGGTCTTAATTTGAATAATCTTGGTGAAGATCCACCACACGATGTTTCATGCTGAATATCTAAGCTCTAACCTTTGTGGTTTCTGAGGAGATTTTTGAAGTTTTTACAACATGCATAAAGGAAAACCTCATAACCCGGCTGAGGGCCAATTTTGACCCATGAGCCTTAATTCGAGCAATATTGGTAGAGATCTACTTGATATGGTTTCATACCAATTATCTAAGCTCTAGCCTTTGCAGTTTCAGAGAGGAAGACTTTAAAAAATACCATACATTGTATGCATATAAGGAAAACCCATACTCCCCTCCCCCCCCCCCAAGCGGGGCTAAATTTGACCTAAGGGCCATAATTTGAACAATCGTGGCAAAAGTCTACTACACAATGTTTCGCTTCAAATACCTGACCTCTACCCTTTGCGGTTTTAAAGAGGACGATTTTTACTTTAGTTTTTACTTTAAACCCATAACCCCAGGGGCGGGGCTTTCTTTGACCCCAGGGCCATAATTTGAACAATCTTGGTAGAGGTGTACTACCAATGTTTCATGCAAAATAGATTAACTTTAGCCTTTATGGTTTCAGACAAGATTTTTTATCTTTTTACCATATACATATAAGGAAAACCCATGACCCTCGGGGTGGGGCCAATTTTGACCCCATGGCCATACTTTGACCTATCTAGGTGGAGGTCCACTAAACACGATTTCATGCCAAATATCTTAGCCTTAGCAGTTTTGGACAAAAAAGATTTTCAAAGTTTTTTTCCATTGCCATGACAACCAAAATTCAGCATGGAATTGATTTTTTGACTGGCTTTTCAAGAGCTTCATGCCAGGAACTTTCCTGACAAATATTAGCAAAATTGGCCCAGCGGTTTGGGAGAAGATGTCATGTCAAGCAAATTGTTGATGACGCACGATGCATGACATATGACGCCGTGCAATAGCTCAGCAATAGCACTTTGTGCTCTGGTTTATAGCAGCATGCCATACATTTTATGTTACTTATATTATGCATACAATAATTTAGCATAACTGTTATGTCAAACAGTTCAGAGTTTAGACATTAGAATGTTGCAGAATTAAATAAGATATTTCATTAAATACCTGTGAACAAAGGTCATTCTGGGAAATACAAATTGTGGCCTTTATTGACCTGTGGTCTTTATTCAGAGGTTATTTTGTTCTGATTAATCAGGTACTGTTTTAGAAAAAATGGTCTTTAATCACAGGCTGGTCTTTATTTGGAGGTGACAACTAACACAGTTTTGACTGCCACTTAAATCAAGACACTAAAAAAATATCAAGATATTTAATAACTATTAAAGATAAAACATCTTCAACTGAACAAAAACCATGCATTGAGTCATAAAATTCTTATAACATTCTAAATTCTAATAATTTTTTATACCATAAATAGTCATTAAGGTTCTATTCCCAACTTTTTAACTTCATGATTAAAAACATATCCATTAAATTGAAATGCATATCCTTTGTCAATTCATTTTTCTAAATAGTTTGTGTATTTTTTTGGATGTTTTTTTAATAATTCAGAATATCAAGATATGAATAATTGCACGGCAGATCAATTGTTTTCTGTGTCATTCTCGTTGTATGGTCAGGATGGTCTGGTTGCTCTTTTGTTGTACAATCCTCTGGCAAGCACATCTGAAGTATGCTGTTATCTTTTTCAGGTATGGTTGATCAGGATGAGGACTTACTACAGGCAGGTTATCCACCTGCTCAATGCCTTTCTTGACCCTAAAACAAGATAAGAATAAGAAATAAGAGAAAAAGACAATGCAATTTCATCCATTATTGTTAAAAGCTCTACAAACTAGACACTTCTCTAGGCACCTACCAAATATATTGTACAAATTGAATTAAATTCTACTCTTTTAATGATTCTTATGACCCTTTGCCATAGTTACTTTACCAATCAATAGCATGGGCATTTCTTGCACTAAATAAAAGAAATGTACTGGTATTCCATATCATGGATCAATCGAAACGTTATCCTTACAATCTTCACAAATAATTTTTTCAACAACCCGACATAGTGAAGACACAAATTTTGCCAGACCAACAATTTTTTACTGTACCAAATAAAACTTTTTTTGTATGATTAAATTTTGTTAATGAAAGCATATTTGTTTCCTATGATGGTATTGTTATAATAAAACGGAAACTTTTTATTCAATATTATATACTAGTATATAATACTGTACTGTACATAGTACTGGTGTTCATAAAATAGCTGTAATATTAACTGCTCTATTAGACAGTTGATAGAGCATCTGTCTTGCAAGCAGGAGGTCGAATGTTTGAGCCCTGCATCAGGTACATTATTTTCTTTCTAATTACTTTTGGTGCCATGAGTGTTTGACTTGTATGGAATCCTAGAGCTAGAGTGAAGCAATGACAGAGTCTAAAAAGCCTAGAGTTGTCGCAATTAAATGCCTTGAGAAAAAGGAAGGAGTAATGTAGCAGTATGTTATGAGTATTTGTTAATAAATTGACTGTAATATAGTAATATCAACAGTCCAATTAGCTCAATTGGTAGAGCATCTGACTTGCAAGCAGAGGGTTGCAGTTTTTAGTCCTGCATCGGGTACATTATTTTCCTTTTGGGACTCAATTATACATTCTTAACAATATATCAGCTCCAAATTTCACAGGACCATCATCTGTTATACCTGACCAATAGCAATTTTGGCGGACTCCGTGTGTCCGACCTGAGGATAATCTCAAAGGCAGTCCATAGTGCTTCAATAGTTTTTTGCATTTGAAATTACTTATGATAAAATAATTACATGTATTTCTTTTAATTCATATTACCTTATAACCAACTCTGACTTGGTTTACTTTGATATTTGCTTCTGAACTATAATTATTAACCACAGTTCATTGACATTGCATTTCTAAGGACTTCTTGGCAGCAAAGTTCCAGTTAGATCTGTGGCTTATACTGAAAATACACAAAGATTTTTTTTAATTAAATAGAATTACATAATGTTAATTATCCAATTACCTTGGCAAAAGGTTAAAGTTTGTAATAACATAACTTCATTAAAAGAAGGAATATAAGACATACTTATTTGAAGTAATAATATTAATTATTATAAATAAATAAATTTGGTTCACCACTCGAATGCGATAAATATTTACTTGTGTTAATGTGCATGTTTGTCACACATGTTGTTTGAGAAGGGGCATTAGTGATCAAGCTAAGTAATTTCACATATTACCTACTTAATCTCATTATCAGATCAACGGAATTATCGGTGTACATGATTTTCACACATGTGGAAATGGTACTAGGGACACTTGTGATCTAGATTATTATGATCTTAGCTTGATAAGTGAGACAAAGGAGCAACGTCTTTGTTTCATTCAGACTCTGTTTTTCAAACTACCAAGATGCAATAATTGCATTAATTAGATATATACTTATTTTTGTTTTTCTAAACAGTTAATTTAGAAATTAATTTTCCCACCACCAACCCCTTCTCCACCAAATTATTTCATGCAATTTGTTTTAGTTACAAATATTGTGTATCAGTTTCATTGATCATTTGTTATAGTATTGATTGTGTTGGCGCTTTATATCCCCACCTTTGCTGTTATATATTTAGTTGTTATACATTGTATAACATTAATTATAGATTAATAGATTAAACCGTCATTTTAATAAATAAAATGACATTTTCACAATATATGCTTTTTGTTGTTATATATCTCAGCAAATAGAACCAAGATCCCTATCAGTGGTATTTGTAATTGTATTGTAATAATGCTGGAGTGGTGAAGCAAATGTTAATAAATTTCATAGATTGCCTGTCTGCCTAAACAGTCTGCCTGCCTGCCTATATTGCATCACATCCTTTAATTTTTGAGCAGGTGGGCATCAGTGCTAGAAATTGTTTAAGGTAAGCCATCCATCATTGGCATAATTGAGAATTACAAAATAATTTTTGTTTTCATGAAAGGTATTATTTAACAAACAAAAAAAATTACCATGGGAATTTTGAGAATTTTAATTTTCATTGGTCTATCCCCCAACTTCAAAATATAACTTCTCCCGAAAAGACCCTTAAGCTGTTTTTTGCTTTATTTTTTAAATAAAAATGAACAAAATATTTATTGATTTCTATAGATGAGTGTCTAAGTTTTAAGATAAATACTGTATTAATTCATAAAAGCCAAGCAAAAAGTGTCACCCTGACTTTAAACATTGTCTCTTCACAATTTGTTACTGGATTTCAGCTTGCATTAATTCTATTGTCTCTCAATAATGATGAACTGATACATTTACTAACATCCTGCATTAACTGAAATGAACTTTACTTTTTCCACTGATGTATGTAGGAAAAATAAAAACCAAAATAAATATCTTTTACTATGTATTTTTTTTCAAAATTGAGATATTTACATGTATACCCCCTAATCACAATACATTTATTTACAATAATAAGAATCTGTTTATGTACAGTCACATAAAGACCTTTGTCACCACTTGATTGATTAAAATCTCATTTTATTTCTATACAAGCCTCCAATTTACAATATTATTGAATAATATTCTCACATTTATGAATACATATGCTACAAATGATAAACAAAATAGAAATTTAAGCTGCACACAAGGACCTTTAAATTATCAAATATCGGCACCTGTATATGTATGTTAAAAATATCAATGTATATAGTTTTTTTCTTCTTCAAACACTGTTCAATTGATAGTCAAGGTACACAGATGACAACTTGGCAATTCATAATACCTTGCTATTGCCTTTAAATACCGATTAGGCCAAACAAATTTAATACTATGTTTCCACTAATATATCAAAAAAAATTAGGGTCAGTAGGTTGGCAGAATCTTTTTTCTAATGTATATTTTATAAATGTTACATTGAAAATGAACATATTAGCAATACAAGAAGTTCACAGAGACCTATAAATTGTGATTTATGACACTTTATTCAATTTCCTGTTCTTTGATTGCTTTAGTGTACCATTTTTTGTCAATGACATGTTTTAAAATAACATGTTTTTTGTCAAAGATTTTTTTCACATTAAATTTAGGTCTTATGAGCTTTGAGGGTATAGTCAACATCTAAGAACTCAATAGTGAAGCCATCCTCTTTCATTTCATATACATCCTTCACTCCACTCACACCTTCACTTCCATTGTTCTCACACTTCCTGCATGGGTAAAGAAACATCGATGAGTCCTTTTTTCAAACAGACAGTTCTTACACCACCACTAACAGGTTCCACATGTGTGATGGGGCACAAGAGTTTTAACAATTTTCTTCCCATACTTTTCCATGGACATAAAGAATGTGTGCTGAAAAAATACAGAAATAATCAAAATTTCAAATATGCAATATCATCAGTAAATCATTCAAACAACTTGCCTTTACATATGTTCATTAATCATTGCAATTAAGTTTATCTTTACATTTGAATGAGCACAATACAGAAAATGTATACAATTGAGAACAATGATTTTGTGCACACCTCTCAGGCTGTCCAGCATTTGCTATTTTCATAATCTTTTGAGAGCTTTGTGCATTTCACAAGGCAATCAGATGAGTGTATTTTTCAATGCATGTAGAAATTTTTCTACTTGTCCATATCTTTTTCATCTGAAGATTTTCATAGTCACTTAATGTAGATCATCTTGCAGATATACAATGCAAACAAAGTCAACAATGTGTAAAATGGTCTCAATTTACATAATTTGACAAATAGACTAACATTCATGTTAATATAATGTCATACTGTTTAATCCATGTTTGTACCATGCAGTATCTACAGCACATGACATCTTTGTTCTGGTCTTACAAGGAAATTTAGAAAGTAGTTTTACTAGTTTTAATGGATGCTGTGTTGACTTTCTAATTACACTGCATGTTGCACCAGGGGTCTTTTGACCGGGCTTCGAACTCACAACTTCTTGATCAGTAGACGAACGCTAATACCACTGAGCTAACCGAGCTCATATATTTGTGTATGAATGTTCAAGCATTCAGCTGTTATATAATAAATGGCACAAACAATGTGTTACCTATGTGATTCAACTATCTGTGGATAGGTGTATGTGGAGTACAGGCAGACAGTTGGTACCACTTCTTTCTCTGGGTCTGACACTCTATCACTGGATATAGTAATCTGTAATAAAGTAGTAGTGTATAGTCATACATTTATATTCAACTTGTATTTTTTCTGATGACAATCAGTGCACTTAAAACTTTTCAACATGCATTTCAACATGCATAGACAAGTGGATGAGGGACTAGTTGTTTACAGCAAAACATGATAGCACTTCATATTAAATTACTACATATGATTAGACGAATGTATTTCAACAATAACATCAAACTTTTATTCATTTTAATGGTTAGCATACCTGTGCCAAGCTTTACATTCAGGTCAAAATAGGGCAGTTTGTACCGGCACACAACTCATCTTCCATGGTTTGTGTTGATGTCATACGTGATCAATGTTCACACATTTCTCATTAGATACCCTCCAAATCTCTCATAGAAGTTCCTAGCTACATAATTAAACATCGTCGAATGTCTGGGGCATCGATCCAAACCCACAGAATTAGCATGACTGCCAGTTTGACAATAAAGCACCCAAATGTCCGTGTTTATGACCTTTTTTACGATCTGCCAAAATAACGCCCAAGACAAAGTTACGACATGAATTGTTACATTACTAATGGCTATGTGACTGATCTGATCATTTAATTTTATTCTCCTAAGACGAATATCTATTTATGATTTTATATGATAATATTTATTTTATCGACTCTTAGATTTCATTGAGACTAAATGCCGAAGTCTTCCGAAATTACCGGAATTTCACGATATGCGCGATATTTAATCATACCCAGCTTACATAAAAAAGAAGAAAAATACAGGATAATCAAGTTTATACATTTACAATCTTGTATGTGTTAGAGTGGAAACAAAGCTGATAGTGTTAATAAAAGATGAAATGTACAGTTAAAAAGATTAAAAACAGCCTAACCACTCAAAAATGATGGCACAGTCTAGTTACCCCTGTCTCAAAACAGGTCCTGGGTAGGCACCTACAGGTGCAATGTCAGCTGGCAAGGATCGAATTCCAAAGTAAGATAGCAGCAAGGTAAAAAGAAAATTTATAACAGTCACTAGGGGTTAGAACTTGTCTAAAAGAAAAGAGGTACATTTATGTGTCTGACTACATTAACTACTTAGATTTATCAAACTTGACTGGTCAGTGGGAAAGTGATTGGCTGTTAAATGTTCTTTTATGGCAAATCAATGTAATATGGACTCAAATACATTTGATAATACTTGTCAATGTACAAGTGAATACTTCTTGAAAATATTTCAGATCCTGTTCATCCAGTTCATTGAATCATTAGCAATTTGACAATTTATTTTATTTCAACTTACATTTTTATATGTACATTGTGGCGAGACTGCTTTAGAAGTTGCAATACCACGCTTTTCACTAGACTCTGAATCATTCATCACGGTTGACAACCTTATAAGGGGATCTGGAAAGTATAAAAAAATTAAAATAATTATTTAATCTTATCACAGACAATAATAAACATAGCAAGTGAATAACAGATACATTATTTTTTGCAAGAAAAAATCAACAGTCACATAGCAAGTTATTTTTTATCATCTTTTTTTAAGGCAAAGATGATTGTGTATCAATGTGAGTACATGTATATCTTTAAGTAAAGTAAATTAGGAGCGAGAAAAATCCACGGTCATCACCGGGGAATGAACCCAGGACCCTTAGCACTGTAGGCAGACACTCAACCTCATCACTAACTCATCAACACAACTGTTGAAAATGGCCATGGTCCTACAACCACGAAACTCCTCCCCCTTTTACTTGTAACATATTTTCTGTCCGAGCGGTATATGAAGGTATAAACTGGTTTCAAACTTACAACAAGTAACAATGCATAAAAAAGTGATAAACTGTACTTATAACATAATTTTCCTCAAGTTTCCTTGCTTCTGATTGAAATAAATTATTGATATATTTATACAAAAACAACAATGAAACAAACCCTAAATTATATCTTGATTAGTAAATGACTGAACTAGAAAATACAATAAAACAGTCTGACACCAAAACCACAGGTATAAAGGTTTGATACTGAATTAAAATACTAGCATTCCATACAATAAATAAACTAACTTCTTCAGCCTTATATTAAATATGAAAGGGTTCCAAACTTGGAACGGCCGAAACATTCTCAGGTCAGAGTATACACCACCTAAAAATGACAACTCAAACAATATCCAATTCTGAGCTATGCTGCAACTTAGGATAATTCCCTTATTGTCATATAGACTCTATAAGAGTTGGTCGGCTAGCTACTTAAATATTTTACTTATTACTACTACGGAGGCATCAAACAGAATGACCAAAATACAAAGCTACACGCTCTTTTATACCCTGCACAACATGTGAAATGAATTTGATTGGCCAATGATTAACGATGTCTTTGATTGGATAATGTGAGGTATGTCTAATGGAACAAAAATAGAAATAATTGTTGTCGTCTCATCAATAAATTATAACAACATAGGTGTACGCAATATATGTATGAAATTAAGATGAAGATATGTGCTTGCATAGTTAATAATATCTTTACATACTTTTAAGAGCTCACCAACTCTTCAGTTTGATACTCCATGCCTCAGCATGAATTCATGAACTTCATTAAAGATCGCTGCCACCAATAATTTAAACGAGAAGTGTTTGTGAAACACGAATGCCCCCTAACGGCCAACTGGATAGTAACACTTCAACCTTTGACCTGTTGAACTTAAGTCACTGTGCTCATGACCTTTGACATACTGACCTCAAAATCAATAGGGGTCAACTACATATGATGACCAACCTCCCCCCTTCAAATTTGAAGAGCCTATGTGAAATCGTACACTAGTAATTGGTCAGACAAAGTATTTGTGCCAAACGTCACTGTGACCTTAACCTTTGAGGTAATAACCTAAAAACCAATAGGGGTCATCTACATGTGATGATTACATCCAAATTAAATCTGAAGAGCCTAGGCCAAATCATTCAAGTTTTTGGTTGGACAAGGTTTGTTACGTACAGACCTTCTGACTGACCGACATGGGCAAAGCAATATATACCCCCTTTTCTTTGAAAGGGGGCATAATTAGGAGCGTAAAAATTGATGGCCATCACCGGGGATTGAACCCAGGACCCTTAGCACTCAAGGTCATGACTAGTCCAACTAATTAGACTGTTTGTAATGAGGAGATACTTTATCTACTTATCCCTCTTGATGGGAGTTGACTTTTTCATTTCTGCTATGATTTATAACAATGTTCTTTTTGGGGGGGGGAGGGGGGTATATTTTTGTATTCGTCAACTTCTTGTCTCGACATACTGCAAATATGTCAAGAAGAGCTACACAGTGGATGTGTAATGGCTAGTTCAAGTTTATTTTCTCTGCAAAAGCACAAGAAAATTGGATATTCACATTCCTTTTAATCAATACATAATATATAAACGAGCAAAATGAAACATACCCTTTTAGGAAAGTAAATGAAAACTATCGACTACAGTACGAAGCTAAATTATTCAGCTTTGACAGTTTGATAAAATAGCACAATACATATTTGCGTGCGGTAAATCCCCAATTAAAACCTGCTGGGCACGATAACTACAATATCTGTGACCAAAGTGTACAGATCAGTAGGTAGAAAACACATTTCTATAGTATAAATTATTCCAACATACCTTTTCAGAGAAGTGCATAAATCAGTGTTGTTTCTCCCAATTATTTCCCAACTGAAAACATAACCAGAGTAATGGAGGTTAAAAGCCTAAGTCATCGAAAATTGTTTTGTAAATAATTTAAGTATGAATCTAGTTAAATAATTTTGTCCACGAAACTCTGGCGAATTAAACTTTAATCAACTTTTATTCACCCTAGGTACAAATTATATAGATTTAGAATTGAACTTTCTGAAGGTAGTTGTATATACGGCATGGAATTTGATGTGGCCTAAGTATGTTGATACTTGTTATTAATTTCACTGAATGCAAACTTTTAAGTTTAATTTAAATTTGACGTTTTATTCAAATTTGACATTTTACACAGAATCTAGCACATTCATGCAGATATTATTAAAAACAGTACAACCTCTGTAGAGCAACACCCTGTGGCAGCAGCAAATAATGGCCATTGTTAAGAGGTAGTTCCTCTACAGAGTTAAATATACAGTAAATATCAACTTAGGAAAATTTTGAATGTGTTGTTACAGAGAGGTTGTTGCTCTACAGAGGGCCACTCTGGAGAGGTTTTGCTGCATTGCTACATCTATCGATTTAAGTATGCTATACAAGTTATTGAAGAATTTTGATGTAACTTGAATTTCCGCACGTTAATATGCAGATCTTTGTGTAATATAGATTCATTATTCAAGCTTTTCAGTCATTATCATTTTTCCTGCTTATACATTAATGCGGTCAACCATGGTGTTTTAATTGTTTACTCTTTTATAAATATAATTGGTTATTATCTTATATTATGTCTTTTTACCTGTTTGTAAACTATATAACCAATGGTTATTTAAACCAATTAGAATTGTTGTTACTTTCAGTATATGTCATCATAAACGTAGGGTATAAAACCCATGCAAACCGTTTGAAAGGCCCCGATTAGAAATCTCGCCTCTCAAGGTAAACATCCCAGCTTAGATTTAGGTTTAAAAACCTTGTTCGAACATAAGGCCACCCTTAATTAATTGTTTGTTTGCCACTTCCGACCCATACTTTTTGGGTTGGGTCGGTAGGTAAAATCTTTTTTTTTTATATATACTATACTTTATAATCACCTACAAGACGATCCCCACATAATCTTTGATCGCTAAGGGTCATGGTGATACGTCTGAAGCCGACTCTCGAATAGCTAAAATGATATTTATTGTGAATGTTTCTCCTACTTTCGCTTTTTGTTGACTGTTCATTTTCCGAAAACAGGCACATGATAAGTTAACACTTACTAAATCCGTCGGCTAAGAAGGACAGAAATCCAGGCATTTGATTGTATTTTGTGAAGTAGGAAATCCCATTCTTGAAGTAAATATGTAGAAAACCGGTGAATTGCTAAGCGATTTTGTAAACAGTGTAGCCATGTTTTACATATGCAGCGTTACGTACAGGGCGAGATTAATATGTCTATTTTTAGTGTTTTATATATCGAGTACCAGGGCGAGAATTTAGACCGAGTCGCAGTTTCTCATTTTACCTATGTAGCTCGGTGCTCTAATCAATAAAACCAGTCCACTGTTTACATGTAATATTATTTCGCGCAATAATATACGAAAGCTGACAGATTAATTAAAGCTCATCAACTCCGTACTATTAAGTTCTCAACACTTGTTGATTATAATTTGTGTCAACGCTAATTTTTCACACTTATCAGGTAATAATTTGTTCACAACAGCACAATTAAATAATGTGTGAATAACGCTGTTATTGGCGAGAAATTAGTATCATGTTGAGATTTACTTAATTCTCGCGACATCGCCAATCACGTGCTTATGGGTTGTCGACGGAATAAAGGATGTCAAATATACAACTGTAAGCATGTGTGTCGAAGAAACCAAATGGCATTTGACTTAGATTCATGAAAGAAATATTACACATAAGTAATAAAAAAAATGCATTATTTTTTTAGTAAAAAATTTTTTTGGACCGGCAGATTTTTTGTCGGGTCGGCCGGAAGCGGCAAACAAACAATCTTTTAATTTAGGCCTAAGTTCCACTACCAGAGTGTTTGCACTCATCCAGTAATACACCTAATACTATAATTACTACTTTGTTCATTTATTAATCTAGACTTATCATGATTATAATTTGATTGGTTAGGCACATTCTATAAATTGCACTAAATATCTGATTGCTTCATAATATATAACTGACATAAATAAAAATATACCTTGATCGTCTCAATTAACATGTTGTGGTTTATTTTGTTGTTAGATGGTACATGTATTTAGTGAGTCGATAGTTACGAAAACTACACAATCTGTGATACAAAGGAACTTCATTGGGAACTACTGAATTTTACAAGAACAACAATATACAACAACTCAAACAAAACAGAACCAGTTACATTTGTAAGGCTGAGATGATGGCCCTTTCAAATTCATTCACAAAAATCGGCCAACCAAAAACAGAATAAGTAGAGCTAGGTCATATGACCTGACTGTCAGATGTAGACAATTGGCTGCTAAACAGCTTCTAGGAGAAAGATCGAAATATTAAAAAAAAATGAATGTAAGTTAATTTACTAAGTGATATATCCTCTATTCTCACAACTTCATGCCTTACCCCAAGTTCGTGCCCGAGGCTATAACCGATTTTAGTGATGAATGACATGGTTCCCGTGTCCAAGTTTATGCTAGTTGTAGATGAAGAAATATTGCTGTGAGAAAGAAGTGAAAAATGCGTAAAACTTTCTAAAAAGAAATTAAACTGTTAAGAAGTTCACATTTCCAATTTATTTGACACTCGCTGACTTTATCTTCGTTGGTATATTTTATTACTAATCTTATCAAGTGTGTAAGTGTTTATTCTTAAAAAGCATACCCAATACTTACAATTAATGATAAAATATATTTAGAAAATAGCAGCGCGGCTTCCGCATGACGTCATCAGTTTACGAGCACGAAGTTGTGAGAAAGCTTCCAGATGATCAAGATTGTCAAGGTCATGTTTTATGGATATCTTGTTCAACTACGGTAGTATCTTATGAGCATGCGCAGACTTCGAATATTAATGGGCACGAACTTATGAGTGTAGTGGCTACCTGTTTCTTATGCTTCCTAGTGCAGAACTATTTGAAGCATTTTATAATTTTTTTATGCAAATTGTTGAAGAGGTCAGGAGCATAAGTATGCAATAGTTCAAATATTACCTTAAAATCAATTACAAAAAATAGTTCTAGCTTCAATTAAGGTAACCCTATGTAGTGATTTGGCATAAGCATCCGATTCGCTCTTCCGGAAATGGGTGCGTGATCTGGGTCAATCTCGTAACTAGTGACGCTTTACGAGATCTGGTGTGGAGCGAAGAGGCATTCAGAAGCCTGGCGAACGAGAGATCGGACGTGTCAATTATATAGTAACTTATACTTGTAGAATTAATGAATACCATCACTAAAGACTTAGGTAATTATACCCACCCTTAGGCCCATAGTAAGCCTGACTGAAATATTGACAATTACTTTACCTCTTGTCAAAGATTTCTCTTGCCATTGATGAGAGAATATAATACAGACCATACTGTGCAACTCCTACAAGTATTTCACAATGTCATTTCGCAATGGGGGTCCAGCAACTGGCAATAAGCATGGCGCACCGGCCTTCCATAGAAAATGAAGGTGTCTGTCACGATTTTGAGTTACTCGACGGTACATATACATGATGGACAAAAAATCCGCAATCAAATGCCAAGATATTAACATGAAAGTTCGTACCTTGTCCTCTAAATTAGAAAACATTAACTTAATGTTGTAGTAAAACGCAACGTTCGTAATTGAATAACACCGATAAACAAACTTAACTCACCTTATTTACGGCAGAATATCGATTGAATAGTCGTTTTTTTCATAGTGGACCTTGCGGTGTTATCATCCATCAAAAACTTCACTTCCGGAAAGGGAGTAAGCGTTATAGTTATAAACTGGTTTATTGTGGAGAACCTTCCTTTGCACTGATTAAACATAATTTACAATAACATGTTAGTTGCGAATTATGTGGTAAAATGTTGCTCATAATCGTATGAGCGTATTAAAACAAAATAATATAACGTAAGTAAATATAATAAGTACTCCCTCCATTTGGTCGCTACTAAAAGACGGAACGGGACGTGTTTTAGTTGGTATGCCTAAAGTACGTGGCGAAAACGGCGTAAAGTGGAGTAAAGTGGCGTAAAACAATAAATACATGGATGAATTTTATATGTTCTAGTCTAGTTCTAAACGCTTTAGAACATACAATTAGTGTAATATGCAACATTAAATTAGGACTGTGGCGAGTAATTGAAAAATCAAGTATGAATAATCGTCATGACTAAGATTCGTGGTTCGCGATCTTGTTTCAGTTTAACAAATTAAAAGTGTACGTATTCTTTGTTCTTAAAAAGTCCCCTTTCTCTGAATAAATATTATCTCATCGTCGACTACTTTGTTTGCCAAGACGCCCAAATCGGTTCTTTAAATAAAGATGCTGGTAAATCAATTACCTTGAAGGGAGTACGTCTACATTTAAGCCACATAACTATTTATATTGATTTACTTAATTATTCCTAAAATTTTTTAGCTGTCTTTTGAAGTTTTAGATGGGGTTACTTGATAACAAAAGATTCGTGATTCGATTTGTGGATCGTAAGTGTTGAATCGTGGATTGGATCGGATCGCCACCTACCCAACGATCCACAGCCCTACAGTACAACAAATAATGTAATTTTATCCATTTGTTTATTTTTTAAAACATACATAATTATACTGTATGAGTGCATATATTAAGTGGAGGCGAAAAACGGCGTAACGTGGCATAAAACAATAAATGCACGGATCCATTTTATATTTTATATTTCTAAACTCTTAACAACATAAAAATACTGAAATATGCAACAAATAATATTTTAGTAGGTAATGGGCCTCCATTTTCCCTGTTCATTCAGTGGTTCCCGTTCCATGTTCTAGTGCACTAACAAAGGCAAAGCCCTAGTCCAATAATAAAGAAAAAAGAAACGATTCTACGGCCCTAGGGTTTAAGTTTTTATTTCTTAACCGATCTTTTATATGTATATATCAAATTAAAGATAAAGCTCTCAACTTTCAGAGAGTTTAAATATATTTCTAATATCTGACCAGGAAATATGTTTTCGATCAAGGGGAACTTCACATATTTTTCGATAAAAATTACCGCTTATTTTTGGATTGATCTAGTATTTTCATTCTTTGAATATCTTTGTTCCGAGTTGCGCCAGGATTTCAACTGATTTAGCAATTTAAATACCTAAAATAAACGCAAAATATATATAATTAACACGAATTCATCCCTGGACGCCTATATTTTCTACTTTATCGCAATATATACACATTGCCTTTAAATATCGCATAAAACACTTCATACAGCAAGCATATATTATATTGTGGATTATTTTTATTATAATTTATTTTTATATCAGTTTATCATATTTACAATTGACTAAAGAGTAATGTTTGGGGGCCAATTTAACTTGTTTGGGGCTAATCTGACGGAAAAAAGTACAGCGCGGGGCCAATTTGACCGATTTTGGGGCCAATCTGACTGATTTTGGGGGCAATCTGACTGAATTTGGGGCAATCTGACTTGGGCCAATTTGACTTGATCATTTCACTTACTGTAATAGTATTGTCTAATTCGTTAAACATTGTTTTAAATTCACTTTTAACAAATCGCTCATTACGATAAATTATATCGTCACCAGGCTGATCAAAATCTTCAGGATTATTCAGTATCGCTCAAAATAGTTTATTGTTTGTTTTTATGATTTGTACTATTCATATTATGATAAAGGTATTGTTGTTATTATGGGTGACTTTAATACCAATATTGACAGAGGTTACTTATGTAAACGTGATCAGTGCATCATGGACCTTTTATTTAATTGTCAATTATCTGCTGTTAAATTAAATACATTACCAATTTGTGAAGGACCAAGGCATACTTTTGTTTCATATGATGAGTCGTGTTTTTCATTGTTAGACAATGTTTGTATGACAAGTGATTATTTAGATCTTATTGTCTTATTGTGAGGTAGGCTCAGATATATGCTTAGACTACTCTAGACAGAGACCCAATATTATGTGTTTATGTATGAGCAATACACCAGGTAACCCCGAAGAGGGGTCTGATACTTCTTGTATGATAAATTGGAACAAAATTACAAATGATCATATGAAACTGTATCAAGATTAACTGTTGAAGGTTAGTGATATGGCTTACTTATCAACGATGATCGTAGTAATGTGACCAGCAATTATAAGAAATTGTGTAGCTCTCTTTTACGCTGTGCTAATGAAGAATTTCCCAAGAAATCTTATTGGAATAATACGCTCACTGAATTACATGTTAATATGTTGTACGATTGTGAACAATGGCGGAAATCGGGGAGACATAGAGATTAGAACTCATTCATCTTCAAACAGTACAAATGTTCAAAAAGGATATTCAGACTGGAGCATCGTAGAATAGTTGGCGCTTATTTATCTGAACAAGATAGGAAACTGGAACAGAAAGCACGACCTGCAGATAATGTTGGTTTTTGGAAGATAGTCAATAGTCGCAAACTAGTATCAACAACAGTTACAGGTTGAATATATGTTACAACTATTCTTGTAAATGGAGATATATGTATAATCATAATGTTGATAGATGTTCTCTTGTCACATTTATTGATCGAGTGTTTTACTCTACTGTAAAATCAATTTTACTCTTGGTAATGAACATATCCATGTACATTTGTATATACATCTTTGAGTGAATATTGATCAAAATATGTCTACCCTAAATTCAATGAAAGATGCAAGCATCAAACTTAGAGGAACGTTTTTAAACATTATCGACACTGGCATACATCCTAGTTCGACTACACCAATAACTTTAAAATCCATGTATGAACGTATCGTGATCCCCAAGGCGTTATACGGATGTGAAATGTGGAACTTTTATTCTACGTATGAAATACAAATTAGATAAATTGGAAAAATCTCTTTACTTTAACTTTACTGAACTGTGTACCAATAGAAGTCATGATTGATCACAGAAAACTGCAATTCTTTGGACAGTTTTGTAGATTACCAGCTCATTATCAAGCCAAGGAAAGATTTGTTTATAGAATCATACACTTTACCAAGAGCAACAATCAACTGTGAGGATTTATCCCAGATATTTTTTAGATAATGTCTCAAGCATCTTTTATCCTACTTTTATAACTTTGTAAACAGCAGTTGGTTCCCATCCAACTGTCAGTGGAAGAAATCATTGTTTAGTAACGTCTAAAAACGAGAGAGCATGATCGTGTTTCTTCATATCTAAAAGATACCTTGTCATCGAATTTATTCTGTCATGGATATTGTAGTCCATTGTGGTCAATTGTTCGTGATTCTGACATATTTATATTGAAATTTGCGTGTAAAACCATCATACAATCGATAGCAACGTTCTTCTCTAGACAATATATACGTAAATGTGAAAATGTCTTCTTCTAATTACAGACAATATCGTTTGGCACAAAGTATGTTTCTGTGATAAACTAAATCAACATTGTGAAAACTGTGGGATAGTTTGTTACAAACCATGGGATACGCCTGGTTTATTTCTTTAACTAAACTTAATTGTGATGAACAATGCTGTGAAATTTTCAGAATTGCAACTATCAATAACAGTTAAAGGTTTCATTATACGAATTGTGGGTGAAAAATGCACACAGAGTTTGATGCATGTGTATTGTATGCGGGATATATTTAAAAAGTCAGAATATAGTTTCACCAATGTACTCTGAATAGGTTCAAATCCATATTAATAGACTTAAGAATTGTAGATTTCGATGAGGCGTCGACTTGTTGTTATCTAGAAAGCTTTTCCTTATTAGGTGATCGATTATCATAACTATAACGCATCTTCTCCCTTTTTGTATTATCATGGTTTTTATTTTCAAGCGCTGACAACATTTTGAACAGAAGCATTTATTAATCTTAATGTTCTTAGTACACGGAACCATTAGTATCATATTGGAATTCTGTAAGAAGTTAAGATGTGGATTAGCACGTGACCTGTTTTGCTATTGAGGAACACGTGACCTGTTTTAGCTGTGAAGGAGGACGTGACCTAGCATCCTCAATATCCACAGCTTTTATATTACAAAATACTCACGCAACCTGAAAGTGATTACATTGGTTCATACGTTTTAGAACTTGCGACGACATATACATGAAATTCCATTGATATATTATTTCATAATAATGCAAATAAAATACCAGCAAGAAAAAATATCGACCGACTCTGAAATATTGTCTTGGGTCGGAAGAAGAGAGTACCCCTAGTTTGGGGGGGGACCTTGTCATATGGTTATACAACTTGAGATTAGTCTCTGAGCTCAAATATCAGATCTTGTATTTCAAAAATGATCAAAAGATAACGAATCTTTTTGAATCGTTATTCTGTCTGCATAATTCACTGAATATGGTTTTAACATTAACCAGCTCTATCTCCCCAACCATTATACTTAGTTAATGGAATTGAGTTTTGTTGCAAGGCCCCGAGGTTATAAAAATTGAGATCTATCCGTGTACTCAAAATTCATATTTGTCTTTGGTATGTTGATTTGTTAATTATGATCAGATGATAATATTATGGAACATTAACCTGGCAGTATAATTCATCGGAACATATATTTAAGCATTAATCTGCCCTATCCTTATACCGGAATACTTTGAGGATGGAAATAAGATTTGAGCTGTATGAATAATGATAACATAATTGTGTCCAATTTGTTAAAAAAATCAAGGATGCTAATCTTTCATTTTCGTCGTGATATACGATATACATGCAGAAAGATTTAGATAAGGGAGATAACAATAAAAGTATTGCGGGTACTTTTAAGACTAGTTACCTAACATAGACTGTTATTTATTTGGTATCATTAAGAGACAGCCTGTGTTTAGTGCGATGAGCTAGATATTCGTAAATAATAAAAAGTAGTTCAAAGGTTCTGGGACGTAGCCAGCTTTGAATAAATGCTTTGCACACAATGGATTTTGGGCCACTGTCAAATACGAATTATTATTTTGAATTATGCATTTTATTTCAAAGCACCGTAGTCAACGACTATCAGACATAACATCAACTTTCAACCTAGACGACATTTTTGGCCGTTTTTATATTTTTCTCTTTTCAAATTAACGTATGTGCGTATCGCTGATGTTATAACTTGCTGGCAATCTGATATTTTAAGACGTATACGTAAACCGTGAACAAAGTTCTCTCTTAAAAAAAAACCTTTTAGCGTTTATTTTCTACCGATCGTGCGTGTGTTTAATAGCCATAATACATATTTTCATGACAAAACTGAAAAATAAAGGTAAAGACATTTGGATTCTTCGTATTTATTAAGTCTCAAACAATAATCATTTGATTTAACCAGCATGTCATTGTAAAAGGGGAGCTTAGATTGGATTGTCCAACATACGGAGAAGGTACAGTACAACCTCTCCAGAGCAGCCCTCTGCAGAACAACAACCTCTATAACAACATCTTCAAAATTTCCCTAAGCTGATATTTACTATAAATTTTACCTCAGCAGAGCAACAACCCCTAAACAATGGCCAGTATTTGCAGCTCACACAGGATGTTGCTCTACAGAGGTTGTACTGTATTTATATGTGCAAGTTTAAGCTCTAGGACTGTGCAGAACAATTGTGATTTTCTTATTTGTAAACATAACTAACTAGATTTACACATGCAGACTGCCTTGCGCTCTTTACGTGAACAAGTTGATGAAACTTATCTTTGACGCGTCTTCGTAGCTAAGAAGTTTACGTAAGATATAAAAAATATTGAAGAAACTTCATTCTCCAGTAGTTAGCTAAACTGGTATCTAACAAAACTACAAACGAACTAAATAGTATTGTACAGTACAAACAAAAAAATAATTGTAAATTATTGCATCAAAGAATGAAAATTGGAATTAAAATATTCATATGGAGAGTCATCATGGGGCGTTTTGGTCAGAAAACTGACAATGCATTCATTGACATGACACCTGGAGGTCAACAATGTCATTTTCTGTTAAGTTATACGAACTTGATTACGCAGAACAATCAGTTTATATAGTTTGACATATTGTTATATATGTGTAAATTATTAAATTTATTCAGATCAACATTTTTATTTTGTTTTTAACATCGTCTGAACAATTTCTGTAGATCACCTACATTTTGTTTCCCAGTTTATGCTATCATGCAGTATTAGTAATGGAGACAATTTGTACTATTATAAAACGACCTTTTCACAATTTGCTTTCAGATAATTCTCTTAATATCTCTATGACAAGAGATAAGTCTTTATGATATACATATATAAATACATGTATTGATAAATGCTCAATACATGTACTGAATAATGTGAATTCGTCTTGTTCATGCTCTCTTCCGAATTTTGCTTGGTTTTGCATTATCATACATGTATAACTGTATATTAATGATAATATGCCCATTACACTACATGTATGCTATTATATGCTCTCCGTTTTTGGAGGAAATAAAGATTAGGGCTGTGGATCATTGGGTAAGTGTCGATCTGATCCAATCCACGATTGAACGCTTAAGATTCACAAATTGAATCACGAATCTTTTGTTATTAAGTAACCCATGTAAAACTTCAAAATTGCAGTCCTGAATACAGCATAATTATTTTTTTAGAAATAATGAAGTAAGTCAAATTGTAAATTGTTCTATGGCTTAAATTTATACGTACTCCCTTCCAGTTAATTGATTTACCAGCATCATTATTTAAAGAACCGTTTGGACATCTTGGCAAACAAAGTAGTCCATGATGAGACAATATTTTTTCAAAGAAATGGGATTTTTAAGAACAAAAAATACATTTTTAATTTGTTAAAAAAACAAGATCGCGAACCACGAATCTTAGTAATGACGATTATTCATACTAGATTTTTTCAATTTGATTCGTGAATACATTTCTTGCTTTAAATACGTTTTCGGATACATTCGGATTCCAGTAGCCTAAAATATTACACACGGAAAATGAATGAGAATCACATTGTACTAGCATTAGAAACAAGTTTGAATGAAATGATCGAAAAACAATCACTTGGTCATTGTTGTAGGTATATAATCATATTCATAAAATGGTAATAATAGCAACATCATTTCATTGTTTATACTATATACTAGTATGCTTTTTACTATTGTATTCGTTCTTGACTTGAAAAAATGAAATATCAAATTGTGTATTGAGTTTTATACCGGACAATATATTAATGAACAAGGATGTCTGTCTACAGAAAAAGCTAGGGACATCCCGAATTCTTGTATCGAACATAATTCTACCCATATGCGCCTGTCAAACAATATTGGTGGATCGAATACTGCATTAATACATGAGCTCCTAAAAACGGAAAATTTGCGCACGCTTCTTCGCTGTTTTCGAGCTGTCAAGGTTGGATTTAATCGCATTCGTACTCGGTCCTGTCGAACTTAAAATTGCACATAAAACACAACTACTTAACGACTAAGAACCTTGAAAGTTGCTGCGTGAAATAAGTTTATTTATCAGTGAACAATATAAACTTAAAAATGCGTATTCGGGAAACTGAATCGTCGCTAATCTCTAGAGCAAGAGAAGATTTCTGTATAAATATATTGTCCGGATTTTGCTTTTTATTGTATATTGTATAAGGTGTATTTAATTGGAAGAATTTGGCCGTATTACCAGGTCAGTGTTTGTTAATAAAAGATAAAGGTACAGTGCCATCTATTTGGTTCAAATGCCTAGAGTAACATTAAAGGCAGTGAGAACGGCCACTAAATTACACACTCCTTCTTTTATATGGACATATACAGTACATAAAAGGTACAGTTCCGTATCAAAAGCTTCCTCTTAAAATGCCAACAACAGGGCTACAAAAGTACACCTCGTCTGACAAGACCGACAACAAGGCTACATGATTAAGTCTTGTTTTAAATACAGTCATGATATTTTCTATACAAATTGTAAGTAGAGCGGGCTAGCGGAGTGATTGTGTTGCGTTTATGACATTTCAAAAACAGAATATCCTGCTTTTAGAAATTGATTGTTGACTATTTTCTATGAATGTATAGTATTTTAGGTCCAGTGGGCCTAACTATAACACGATGATTTTTCTGCGTTTATTTCATTCCAAATTGGTTTCGTTTGCTTGTAGAATGCGATTCTAATATATTTCTGGGTAGTTGGATGTTTGATGTTTAGTGAGAGCTTTTTAAATTACATCATCTCGAACAAATAAAAAAATATCAATATATGAGAAAAATATAGTGGACTGGTGTATGAATTCATGGTTTCTGGTCCCCCTTAATTCAGTGTATATAATATTTAAACAATGTATACAAAGAATTAAGTATTATCTGTCTAAGACAGGGGTGTCATTGGATGCCATCCAACTCATTGTAGCCAGATTTTGATGTACATTGTATACACTAATGATGAAGAGTACTAGGTATTTTAAATGATGTAACAGGTTTGAAAATATCTAAATTACATGCACACTTGTCGACACAATTCATGTCCAGTTTGGATATCCGTAATTATTTTAAGACCAGCTACATCTCTGTATTTTAGCCTACATGCATCTTATATCGTCTTTCAGTCAATAAAAGTACCTATGAATGACTCGTAGCGTTATCTTTCCAATGGTGCAATGTTTATTCATGTACGATTACAAACAAACAAAATAGATACATGTGTATTGCATTTTCTGTAGACATGACACTACTTTTTGTCCATGTGATAATATAATAATGTGTACATGCATGAGTAAAAGTCGGTTTTAAATTTACTTTACCCGTAATCGTTTGTCCAAATTGTGTACGACAAGGGACATCAATTTGTAACATCAAAACATATGGTAACAAATCGAAAGTTTCTTTTTTGTGCGGTACATTTATATATTATTACGAATATAATGTAGTATACAAAATTCTCAGCATTAAAGAATACTTATTGTAAGTTCAGTTTATAGGGCTGGAACATAGAGTAATGATATTTAAGAGCTATGATAGTCATACTGAGACCTGATAGATGATATTTGTAAGATGACATTTGAGAGCTCAGAACTGTTGTGTGAGCATGACTGACGCTTAAGAGATAAATTTGAGTTCTGATTTTGAGAACTAGGACTTAAGTGCGGAGATATGAGACCTAGATATTTAGATATCTATATTTAAAAGCTAGTATATATTAGCACTGAGATTTAAGAGCTATGACTTGAGTATTTGGACTTGGGTGGAGACATTAAATATAGTCCGTATAGTACAAACAATATAGAACAACGAATGAACCTAAACACACGTGTACCAGTTTGTTAAGGTTACATACATAACTTTACTTGATTTATTTTAAGAATTATTTTCATTACATTGCTACCTTGTTCGAAGGCAAGCATTAAGCCCAACAATGACTTCCAGAAGCCTACAGAAGACGAGTATATAATCCTTCCTTCGATAGCCTGACATTAATAAAAGCGAAAACTGTGGGTGCTTTCGCAGTCACTACTATTGATGAACACATGAGTCGATTAGTTGACCAGACCTGAAGGCGTCCCACCACCAAAATGGGGAAAACAACGTTTGCATAGCCAATATCTATCACGGACTCTGTGTGTATCCATTCGTCTAAACTAATTTACTTGAAAACATGTCCAAACTGATCAATACTAGTATATCTATGTTGTCAGAATGATATGTAGACAATGCGAGTGGAATGCATTTTTTATTCCGTCAAATACAAAGCAATTCATGTACACAAAATATCCAAACATGATCTGGAACATGTACATTATTTATTTCTATTAAATATATTGTGTATTTTAGACTTTGTTAAGCAAGCTCCATATAAACGTAGGAACTGATGCGATACAAATGGAATTATTTTTGTTTGCAGGGCCCTAGCTGCACTTTAGGGGAAGGGGCCCGGGGCCCTCAGGTAGGGGAATTTTGCGTCATTTTGAGGAAAAAGGGGAATTTCAGGGGATCTTTTTCAACTGCCGTGTAACCCTGCAATAAGCCTTTTAAGCTTAAAATGGCTGTATTTAAATATACAACATACATTAATATACTATTAATCAAAGGTTAATAACTTAATATGAATCATTTAAGCATTTTAGGGGAATTTTTTTCAAAAATAGGGGAAAAAGTATATGATTTTAGCAGGGGAATTTCGGCCCCAAAAAACGTCAAATGAGGGCCCTGGTTTGATGAACGTTATTTGATAAAACCCGAACATATGTATCAATTTCTTTTCCCGAACTAAAATTAATGTAAACAATGCACATTTTACATACAAATTGGCAACTGAATGTGAACAAACCATTGTGCATATTATACATTTTGTAATTGTTATATCAAATATTATTTACGGTAAAAAAAATCATATCTAAGTAATTTATTATTAAAGAACAGACTTCAAATATATTACCTGTGTGCATATTTTCTTCGGTATGATGTTTCATATACCTGACCTTAGACGAACATGAAGATATTCATTAATGTATGTTATGAGAACTGAATACAAAAAGGTCTATATTTATGATGAATATGTACATGTGTATGGTATTATTTACATTTCTAAAATACATTTTATAGTCACTATATTGACGCTTTAATTGATGCTTTAATGAAATGAGTACAGTTTGTAATCAAAGCGCCTTATGCATGTTAAACGAAAACTATCAATCTATAGATTCAAATGAGTACTGTGCATGTAGCGAGTGATAAAATTGACCTATCAGTCGGCTAAAGCATTAAGGTGTTTTTATTTTTTAAACGAAACGAGAATAGTGTGTAATGGACATGCGCGCTACGTTTGTTTTCCGCAAATTATGAATTAATTAGATTCAAATGATATTAATTTATACATGTTGGTAAGAATAAATTCAATTCGTGTGTCTCGTGCATTTATTGTACATACAAGATATCTTTGAAATGAAATCAAATTATGAAACAAACTTTCTTCCCAAACGGTATTTTTATCGATCGACATGTGTATTGGTATATTCACATACTTTTGTTGCATGAAAATAACCAGCACAATTATAAATATCCAAGATCAAAACGAGGTGTATTTCACGACAATGTATTATATTTATCTTCATATATAATATCAGAATTCATGACATATAAAATTATTGAATATCGCTGAAGGTGAGTGAGTTCATATATCTGTATTGGTTGCTTGAAGAAAATATCAAAATGGTCAATATCTAAGACGAAACTATTTTGGGACTATTATAAGATTATTGTGTACTTATTCCATAGACCGAATATTGGTTAAAATACTTAGTTAACGGGCATAATAAATGAATATGATATATAATCTGTCATAGCGTGTTATGTATATTCACCGCAAATAATTATTAGTCTAGTTATTCAAATGAGTCTTATGCTTGTAGCGAATATTAAATTTTCAAGCCGTGCGACTGGTGTATTTATTGTACATATATTTTAACTCTTTTAATGTCGGTTTAAAGCTAGATTTTTATTTTATTATAATATGATATGAATACATGTATATTAACAATAATAGTATATATATAAATATATGTATTTTTAGTTTGTACTTTTGTTGTGAATAATTTTACCAGTCTCTTATAATTCTCTGTTAGAATGGTCACATAATAATGACTCTGTGATATAATATAATGTGATTGTATTTGTATCTATGTGAATGAGACTTAAATAAAGATATATATATATACAAGATACCGTTTTCATTCATTCTAAATCTTTGAATCAACTATTTCCCCAAATGTTTATGTATCGAAGGACAGCGCATATATATCTTTATTTCCTCCAAACACGGAGAGCATATAATATAATACATGATACATAAAAAAATTCATATACGTACATGCCGGAATGGATTATTATTGAATATTGCGTAATATGAGTGTATTTCATTATGTATATTGGCTGCAGGAACGAATATAATAATGGTCAATATATATGATGAAACAATGTACCTGTCCCGTCGAGAGTATATTGACCAAATGCGCTAATTAATAAGTTTATAAGTAATCAAAGTGTGTAATGTATACTTAACGCAAAATGTCAATTTATAGATACAAATGAGCAATACGCATGTAGCGAATAATAAAATATTGTGTAATGAACATGCGCGATACCTTTATTTCACGCGAATTATGAATTTATTTCATTCAAATGATACAATATATGTACGAAATAATAAATGCATGTCGTGCATCTCTGTATGTATTACACATACAAGAAATCATTGAAATTCATTCTACATTTCGGAATAAACTATCTTTCCCAATAGTCTATGTATCGAAGGACATGTGTACTGGTTTGTTTACATGCTTTGGATGAAAGTCTGCACAATTCAAATACCTACGATCAAACTGAATAGTATTTGTATTGTGGGTTATAAATTGACCTAATTCACAATTATTTCATTTTTATCTTCATATAAAAAAATAATATTCATACAATATTGCAATGATGAAGATAACGACCTACTAAAGTAATGAATGTCAAGCTATCCGTGTGTATTCATTTGTGTGTATTGGTTACTTGAAGAAATATCAAATAACGAAAATGTGTGGTACTTTTCGGTGCCTTTGCTCATTATCTAAACATCTTAAATGGTGATGTAAGCGTATAATTGTTGCACGTAGTGTGTAATAATTTATTTGAATTGACTTGGTGGCATGTGTGTTAAAAGTATCTAAGAACAAAATGAATTAATGTCGCGTGATTTTTGGTGTATTTTACGGATACATATGTTATTTCATTTTAAATACAAAATTTGATTTTAACAGCTCGGTATGAAGACATTAATGCCTCATGCAACATGTTAATATCGCTGAATCTATGTGTATTGACTATGTATCGAAGACAATATATGTCAATATGTTTGTTTACAATGTTGTGTATTAGTTTCGATAAGAATTGAACGTTAACAAACTGCATTTATTCCTTTGGTGTTTTTTAAAAATGATTTCAAGTAAAAAAGGTTATATCAATCATTGGACTATGGAAGCGAGTCTCCTTTACTCATTATGTAGACATCTTAAATGATGAAATTGATATGTATATATGATATATATCGTGCGCAATGTTTTATTTCAATTGACTTGGTTGCATCAATGTAAAAACTATCTATGAACAAAATGAATTGATGTCTCGGATTTGTAGGCGTAATTAACGGATAAATTACGATTTCTTGCAACATTTTATTCCAACAGATCTAAAATAAAGAAATTAACGTCTTACACAAGAAGTAAATATAGCCGACAATGTGTATTGAATAGTGTGCATTTTTATTCTTGAAAATGCGAACAATACTAAGAGCTGATATGATGGGAATATCTTCTAAACAACTTACACGCTGTACGCACATTTTATGCAAAGTATTTAGCATTTGAAATTATTCTAAGTTTTGAAGTAAACGTTATTCATCAATAGACTATCTATCGAACGATATGAGTATCTCTATTGTTTAATGATTTGGATGAAACATTTAGATATATGTCGGAATGGCGAAATTAATGTAATGACTATTTTTGTGAATATTACCGTGATTGCGCGTATTCCATTATGTGTATTGGTTGAATGAACAAAATAGGAAAATGATCAATATACATGATGAAAATGTGTGGTATTTACTTTCTGTTCTTATATACGTGTTCTATAGACAGTATATTGACCAAATGCGCTAATTAATGAGTTGATTAGTTATCAAAGTGTGATACGTACAATTTTTTTGACGCAAAATATCAATCTGTAGGTTCAAAGATATATAGTGAATAATGAAATTGAACAAGCACACGGCCAAAGTATTAATGCGTTGGGTTTCGTGTGTTCATTTTCTTACGAAATGAGAATAGAGTGCAAACAACGTATGCGCTACGTTTGTTTGACAAAATATGAACTTTTTAGATTCAAGTGATATTATACATGTAAGAAATAATAAATGCAAGTCGCGCGTCTCGTGAATTTATTGTACATACAGTGCATCATTGAAATGCATTCTAAATTTTGGAATAAACTATCTTCCTCAATTGTCTATATATCGAACAACATGTGAATCTGCACAATTGTAAATATCTAAGATTAAAATGAATAGTATTTATATTGTGCGTTTGTTGACGTATTTCACGGACAATTGCGTGATTCAAAAATTGATATTCATATATATTGAAATGACCTCGCACACGGCCAAAGTTTTAATTCGATGATTTTCGAGTATTAATTGTTCATAGGAAATGAGAATAATGTTAAAACAACACCCGCACAACGTCCATTTAATTTACGAGATTCAAGTGATTGTTATGCAAGTAGCGAATAATAAAATTGACCAATCATACGGCCAAAGTATGTAATTAACGACATGTGTAGCTGCTTATTTTCATGCTTTGTTCGAAAATAACACTCCAAATTGTAAATATCGAAGAACAAAACGAATTTATGTCATGGAGAAATTATAATATCTATTTAAATGCAAAATTTTGATCTCTAACAGATCTAAAATGAAGAAATGTATATGTCTTACACAACAATTTTATTTAGCTGATATTTTGAATTGAATAGTGTGCATTTGTTTTCTTGAAAAAAAAAACCCAACAACATCAAAATGGTCAATATCTATGACGAAAATGCGTGGTCTATAAAGTGCGGATAATAATTTGTAAACAAGAAGCGCGCTTTGCATACTTTTAGTCTCTTTTACACATTATCTAGTCATATTAAATGATCAAAAATTAAGCTATATTTATATATATCGTGCGCAATGATTTATTTGAATTTATTCAGTTGCACGAAAGTAAAAACTATATAAGATTGTCGCAGGTTTATCGGCGCATTTCACGGGTAATTAATTACAGTACAGCCTCTCCAGAGCGGCCATATCTTGTGCAACAACCTCCCCTCAACAACATCATGATTTTTTCCCACTGCATGATTTAATTATTAATTCAACCTCTCTAGAGCAACAACCTCACAACAACAACATAATTTTACTACTCCCAAATTGTGTTGCATTGGGGAGATTTCACTGTATTTCTTTTTAAATACAAAATTTGATCTTATTGAAGATATTAAGGCCTTACGCAAAATGTTAATATCGCGGAATCTTTTGGATTGGCTACGTACTGACATGAATAAATGCTTGTTTATAATATTGTGTATTGGTTTGAATACGAATAGAATGTCAACACTCGCATTTATTCCATTTAATATTTTCAAAATCATTTCAAGAACAAATTACAATATTAATCATTGGACTATAGAGAATTTAATGCAATAAAAGAGCATGGACTTACAATAGAAATATGTAAAATGCATGCGTTTAAGTCGCGAGTCTCTTTTACTCAATATCTAGATATCTTAATTGATGAAATTAACCTATATATGTCATATATCGATCGCAATTATTTATTTCAATTGACGTCGGTTGCATCAATTCTAAAACAATATCGAAGAAGAACCAAGTGTAACCCATAATGAAGAAATTATTCAAGGGCCAAATATCGAGGAACATTCGCGTTCCTGCGTTTGGAATCAACTTAAAGGTAGACTTAGGTAGGTAGTTAAAATGAATTTATGTCGCGCGGGATTGTTGGCGTATTTCACGGAAAAATAACAAACTCTTTTTAAATGCAAAATTTGATTCCAATAGATCTAAAATAAAGAAATTAACGTCTGACACAGCAAGTTAATATAGCGGACACTGTATATTGAATAGTGTGCATTTGTTTTCTTGACAAAAATATCAAAATGGTCAATATATATGACGAACACGCTTGGGATATACTTCGCAGATATTATGTCAGTTTTTCATACTAAAAGATCTTGACTAAATGATGAGATAAATATGTAAACAACTAGCCGTTACTCGTATTTTAGAATTTTTAATTGATTTATACCGTGCACAATAATTCATCTGAAAAGATTTTGCCGCAAAAATGTTTATAACTGTGTTAAAAACATGAATGTAAACTATATTATGAGCTGATATGATGAGAATATCTTGTAAAAAACTAGAGCGCTACCCATATTTTATGTAAAGTATATAGCCTTTAAAATTATTCTAAGTTTTGAAGTAAACGTTGTTGATCAATAGCCTATGTATCGAACGATATGTGTATCTCTTTGTTTACCTGATTTGGTTGAAAAAAATCATAAATACGTCGGAATGGAGAAATTCACGCAATACTATGTTAACTTAGTGAATATCACCGTGACACTATGTGTATTCCATCATGTGCGTTGGTTGCATGAACAAAAGATCAAAATCATAATGAACAATATATATCATGAACATATGTGGTATTTATTTTGTGGTTCTTATGTACCTTTTCCATAGACAGTATATTGACCAAATGCGCTAATAACTGAGTTTATAATGTTGTTAAAAGTGTTAATGAAAGCGTGACTTGCTTATCTAAAGATATATTCAAATGAGTATTATGCATGTAATGAATAATAAAATTGATCATGTATATGGTCAAAGTATTAATGTGTTGGGTTTCGTGTATTAATTTTTCAAACGAAATGAGAATCACGTGCAATGAACATGTGAGCAACGCTTCTTTCACGCAAATTGTGACTTTACTAGATTCAAATAATATATGTAATACCTGTATGAAATAATAAATGCAAGTCGTGCGTCTCGTCTGTGTATTGTACATACCAGATATAATTGAAATTTATTATAAATTTATTTCAAATGCACATTTAGGATATTAAAAAATGCAAGTCTCGTGTATGCTTAAGTTAAATATTAATTCATACCTTGTATGTATCATTGAAATGCATTCTTCTTTATAAACTTTCTTCCCTAATAGTCTACGTATCGAACGACATGTGTATTTGCTTGTTTACATGCTTTTGTTTTTGTCTAAGAGAAAATCGCATCTGTAAATTATGTTCAATGAGCCAAGTTGAATCTGAATATCACTTCTTCATGTATTCCATTAACAATTTTATTACGTTAATGTCTAAACAATCAAACACAATATGTAACAATATTGAAAAATTCATTTTTCTTGCAACGAAATTAAGGTTAGAGAAATTAGAATTACTTAATGCTGCTTAGTTAACATGGATATTTTGGGGGGGGGGGGTATCATATTTTTTAAAATATGTGTGCTTGTGTTGATTTTTAGTTTGTTTAAATTTTCGAAACTGCAAATGTATGTTAATTGTATGTATTGAGAAGTATGTACATATTATGTTTTTCTATGTATACTCTCTGTTTAAAAAACTGTTGTCTTGACCATCTTGACATGTAAATAAATTGTAAATGGTCAGATGCATTATATGCCGATATTGATACACTGAATAAACTTAAACTGTTGAAATTCTGTACATTTGTAAACAAATCTATAGATTCAAATGAGTATTATGCATGTAGCGAATAATAAAACTGACCTATCATACTGCCGAAGTATTAATATATATGATATTGGGTTTCGAGTATTTACTTTTCAGACGAAATGAGAATAATGTGTAGTGAATATGCGCGCTACGTTAATTTTACGCAAAAGATGAATCAGTTAGATGTTATATGTACTATACATGTAGCGAATAGTAAATTCAAGTCGTGCGTCTAGTGTATATATTGTACATACAAGATTCCATTTAAATTCATTCTTAATCTTTGAATAAACTATCTTCCCAATAGTCAATTTATTGAACGGCATGTGCATTAGATTGTTTACATGCTTTGGTTAAAATTAACACGCACAATTGTTAATATCTTAAGATAAAAAAGAAGTGCATTTTTACCGCATGTTTGTTGTCCTGCTTATACGGACACTATTTTGATTTTTGTCATCATGTTTGTGTCCGTTGTTAAAATTCGTATATATTGTATATTGAAATGAAGAAATTAGCATCATGTATAATACGTCTATATAACGGAACATGCGTATATTTATTTATGGATATTGGTTGCTTGAAAAAATCAAAACGGACAATATCTATTATTTAACCGGATGGAATTCATTTGTAACGCCCTAACTAATGAAGTTACGAAAATGAGTATTGTCTATAAAAAGCGCATCATGCATATTCTACGCAAAATATCAATCTATAGACTCAAACATCCAAGAACAAAATGAATCTATGTCAAGGAATTGTTGACATACTTCACCGGCAAACTATTATCTCGTTTAAATACAAATTTGATTTCAAACTGATCGAATTGAAGAGATGAACGTCTTACACAACATATTTATATCACACACTGTGTATTGGTTTTAATAAGAATTGTAGGTTTGTAATCTACATGTATCTCATTTAATATTTTTCAAAACGATTTCAAGTAGAAAAATGTGCATATTTGTCTATTTGATTATAGAGAAGTTAATGTAATAAAAGAGCGTGGACTTGCAAATACATAATGTTCAATTCGCGGGTCTCGCTTACACATTATCTAGTCATGTAACATGATGATATATATGGTACGTTAAATGACTTATTTGTACTGATTCAGTTGCATAAATGTCTATTACTGTATTGAAAACATGAATATGAACAAAAAATGAGCTTATATGAAGAGATTTTTGTACACAACAAGAGTGCTATACATTCTTTATGCAAATTAAATAGCATTCAAATCAGTTTTCCAGTTTGAAATGAAGTTTATAACACAGAATATGTGTGTATTCATTTAATAGTATGTGCATTGGTTGCTTGGAAATTACACAAACCTGTGATTAAAATGTTTGGAATTAATTTGCTTATTATCTTTTCCATAGACGGTGTTTCGACAAAACGCCCTAATTAGTCTAAGAAAAAGCATATCATGCATATTCTAAAAAAATATCAATCTATAGATTCAAATTAGGATCATGACTTCAGCGAATAATAATTATTGCCCTTGCATGCGACTAAAATAATAATGTGTAACGAACACGCAGAACTTATTAAATGAGTATAATTTGTAATTAAATCCTGTTATGCATCTTGTGTTTAACGCAAAATATCAATCCATAAATTCGAATGATTATTATGCATGTTTCGAATAATAAAATGACTGATCATACGGCCAAATCATTCATGTTTTCGGTTGAGTTTTCACTATCCATACGGAATGAGAATATATTACATATTCTATTCATCTTCTAATACACGATCAAACTTCATGTTTATGTATGAAGAAATTAACACACTACATTGTACAATATTGATTATTACGGAATATGTGTATGTTTGTTTATGTGTATGGTTTGCTTGAAGAAATTATCAAAATTGTCTATATGCCATTGTACTGTCTTGAAAACAACACGACGCGCATTTTTCTTTTTCCGGAAATGATTTCGTTTATAATCGTCCTGATATATTAGTTAAGACTGAAACACCCTATCGCGCATATTTGCCTCGTAAACATGATTTTATTAGAAGACTTAAGTATTTGAAAAATATATAATTTGTTAAAACTTAAATATAAAAATTCTTCCTAATCCTAAGAAAATAGTAAATGTGAAGTTAGATTATGTGAGAGGACCTATCATTGTGAAAGTTAAGTGCAATTTTCAAGAAAGTTCACTTACTTCTTAAGATCCTAAGTATTCCAATATATATATATTCCATATTCCTTATCCACAAATATAGAACACACTTAGCACAAACACTGTGCAAATTTCACTAAGCACAAACACAATGCACTTTTCACTTAGCACAAATATTTTACACTATTCACAATGATCAGCACTTTTTCTAAAACGGGAATTTCTCTAGAAAATGTACGGAAGCTCATCAGACCACAAAACATAATTTCATCTTAGATCTTATGGTATGCTGCTTTGCCCTGAAATGCAATGGTAAATCAGTTAACAATGGAATAATTAATGTATAAATCACATGTAACCAAGTAACATACATTAATTAAGTACCCTATATGAGTAATTAAGCACCGACAGCTAAGTAAAAGTTTCCAGGATTGTATTTACTCACTTGTAATTAAGACGAATGAGTATCTTTGAGAAATTAATAGCAAGTCGTATTAACTTATAATCAATAATATGTGCACGTTATGAGTAGTTTTTGTGCAATTGCAAGTACGAAAAATAAGTATCTTTCCGTAATAAAAGACAAGTCATATCAATTAATTATCAACATTATGCACACGTTATTAATAGAGCAATTGGTAAATACATGTGTTTTGGTAATCATGTTCATGTATATGCAGGAATGTTTCAATCAGTTATTTATATCATATAGTAAATGTACCCATGTATGTACATATTATATATATATAGGATACATATGATGCATGTACATAGGAAATATAAGTACACGTATATTTAACGACAAAATGTGTTGTACGTACTGCAAGGCTGTTTAATGTCTGCTATCACTACAATTCATTTATTTAAACCTGAAAGGTAGTATCAAATCGATCAATAAATAAATTACAATTGACAGGTATAAATACACCTTGAAAATTGTAGACAAAAACCAAAAGCAGTAAACGCACCATTTTTAAGTGATATGCTGTTCTCCCAAAAATTCTAATTTAATGCATTTAATGAGAATAATGAACGGTAACCAATGTGAACAAGATTATTATCTTTATTTCCTCCAATGTTGGAGGGCATACATATAGTGAACATGAAACAAATACATACAATCTACTTTCAATCCCGATGGTTTCCTTGTACATGCAGATGTATATTTTTATTCAAATTATCACAAGCATCATCATTCAAATGATTGGTGTCTACAGATACTTAGTAGCTAAAATACTACTATTATTATCTTTATATTATTTGTCGAATAATAATTTGTAAACAAGAAGCGCGCTTTGCATACTTTTAGTCTCTTTTACACATTATCTAGTCATATTAAATGATCAGAAATTAAGCTATATTTATATATATCGTGCGCAATGATTTATTTGAATTTATTCGGTTGCACGAAAGTTAAAACTATATAAGATAGTCGCAGGTTTATCGGCGCATTTCACGGGTAATTAATTACAGTACAGCCTCTCCAGAGCGGCCATATCTTGTGCAACAACCTCCCCTCAACAACATCATGATTTTTTCCCACTGCATGATTTAATTATTAATTCAACCTCTCTCCATAGCAACAACCTCACAACAACAACATAATTGTACTACTCCCAAATTGTGTGCATTGGGGAGATTTCACTGTATTTCTTTTTAAATACAAAATTTGATCTTATTGAAGATATTAAGGCCTTACGCAAAATGTTAATATCGCGGAATCTTTTGGATTGGCTACGTACTGACATGAATAAATGCTTGTTTATAATATTGTGTATTGGTTTGAATACGAATAGAATGTCAACACTCGCATTTATTCCATTTAATATTTTCAAAATCATTTCAAGAACAAATTACAATATTAATCATTGGACTATAGAGAATTTAATGCAATAAAAGAGCATGGACTTACAATAGAAATATGTAAAATGCATGCGTTTAAGTCGCGAGTCTCTTTTACTCAATATCTAGATATCTTAATTGATGAAATTAACCTATATATGTCATATATCGATCGCAATTATTTATTTCAATTGACGTCGGTTGCATCAATTCTAAAACAATATCGAAGAAGAACCAAGTGTAACCCATAATGAAGAAATTATTCAAGGGCCAAATATCGAGGAACATTCGCGTTCCTGCGTTTGGAATCAACTTAAAGGTAGACTTAGGTAGGTAGTTAAAATGAATTTATGTCGCGCGGGATTGTTGGCGTATTTCACGGAAAAATAACAAACTCTTTTTAAATGCAAAATTTGATTCCAATAGATCTAAAATAAAGAAATTAACGTCTGACACAGCAAGTTAATATAGCGGACACTGTATATTGAATAGTGTGCATTTGTTTTCTTGACAAAAATATCAAAATGGTCAATATATATGACGAACACGCTTGGGATATACTTCGCAGATATTATGTCAGTTTTTCATACTAAAAGATCTTGACTAAATGATGAGATAAATATGTAAACAACTAGCCGTTACTCGTATTTTAGAATTTTTAATTGATTTATACCGTGCACAATAATTCATCTGAAAAGATTTTGCCGCAAAAATGTTTATAACTGTGTTAAAAACATGAATGTAAACTATATTATGAGCTGATATGATGAGAATATCTTGTAAAAAACTAGAGCGCTACCCATATTTTATGTAAAGTATATAGCCTTTAAAATTATTCTAAGTTTTGAAGTAAACGTTGTTGATCAATAGCCTATGTATCGAACGATATGTGTATCTCTTTGTTTACCTGATTTGGTTGAAAAAAATCATAAATACGTCGGAATGGAGAAATTAACGCAATACTATGTTAACTTAGTGAATATCACCGTGACACTATGTGTATTCCATCATGTGCGTTGGTTGCATGAACAAAAGATCAAAATCATAATGAACAATATATATCATGAACATATGTGGTATTTATTTTGTGGTTCTTATGTACCTTTTCCATAGACAGTATATTGACCAAATGCGCTAATAACTGAGTTTATAATGTTGTTAAAAGTGTTAATGAAAGCGTGACTTGCTTATCTAAAGATATATTCAAATGAGTATTATGCATGTAATGAATAATAAAATTGATCATGTATATGGTCAAAGTATTAATGTGTTGGGTTTCGTGTATTAATTTTTCAAACGAAATGAGAATCACGTGCAATGAACATGTGAGCAACGCTTCTTTCACGCAAATTGTGACTTTACTAGATTCAAATAATATATGTAATACCTGTATGAAATAATAAATGCAAGTCGTGCGTCTCGTCTGTGTATTGTACATACCAGATATAATTGAAATTTATTATAAATTTATTTCAAATGCACATTTAGGATATTAAAAAATGCAAGTCTCGTGTATGCTTAAGTTAAATATTAATTCATACCTTGTATGTATCATTGAAATGCATTCTTCTTTATAAACTTTCTTCCCTAATAGTCTACGTATCGAACGACATGTGTATTTGCTTGTTTACATGCTTTTGTTTTTGTCTAAGAGAAAATCGCATCTGTAAATTATGTTCAATGAGCCAAGTTGAATCTGAATATCACTTCTTCATGTATTCCATTAACAATTTTATTACGTTAATGTCTAAACAATCAAACACAATATGTAACAATATTGAAAAATTCATTTTTCTTGCAACGAAATTAAGGTTAGAGAAATTAGAATTACTTAATGCTGCTTAGTTAACATGGATATTTTGGGGGGGGGGGGGTATCATATTTTTTAAAATATGTGTGCTTGTGTTGATTTTTAGTTTGTTTAAATTTTCGAAACTGCAAATGTATGTTAATTGTATGTATTGAGAAGTATGTACATATTATGTTTTTCTATGTATACTCTCTGTTTAAAAAACTGTTGTCTTGACCATCTTGACATGTAAATAAATTGTAAATGGTCAGATGCATTATATGCCGATATTGATACACTGAATAAACTTAAACTGTTGAAATTCTGTACATTTGTAAACAAATCTATAGATTCAAATGAGTATTATGCATGTAGCGAATAATAAAACTGACCTATCATACTGCCGAAGTATTAATATATATGATATTGGGTTTCGAGTATTTACTTTTCAGACGAAATGAGAATAATGTGTAGTGAATATGCGCGCTACGTTAATTTTACGCAAAAGATGAATCAGTTAGATGTTATATGTACTATACATGTAGCGAATAGTAAATTCAAGTCGTGCGTCTAGTGTATATATTGTACATACAAGATTCCATTTAAATTCATTCTTAATCTTTGAATAAACTATCTTCCCAATAGTCAATTTATTGAACGGCATGTGCATTAGATTGTTTACATGCTTTGGTTAAAATTAACACGCACAATTGTTAATATCTTAAGATAAAAAAGAAGTGCATTTTTACCGCATGTTTGTTGTCCTGCTTATACGGACACTATTTTGATTTTTGTCATCATGTTTGTGTCCGTTGTTAAAATTCGTATATATTGTATATTGAAATGAAGAAATTAGCATCATGTATAATACGTCTATATAACGGAACATGCGTATATTTATTTATGGATATTGGTTGCTTGAAAAAATCAAAACGGACAATATCTATTATTTAACCGGATGGAATTCATTTGTAACGCCCTAACTAATGAAGTTACGAAAATGAGTATTGTCTATAAAAAGCGCATCATGCATATTCTACGCAAAATATCAATCTATAGACTCAAACATCCAAGAACAAAATGAATCTATGTCAAGGAATTGTTGACATACTTCACCGGCAAACTATTATCTCGTTTAAATACAAATTTGATTTCAAACTGATCGAATTGAAGAGATGAACGTCTTACACAACATATTTATATCACACACTGTGTATTGGTTTTAATAAGAATTGTAGGTTTGTAATCTACATGTATCTCATTTAATATTTTTCAAAACGATTTCAAGTAGAAAAATGTGCATATTTGTCTATTTGATTATAGAGAAGTTAATGTAATAAAAGAGCGTGGACTTGCAAATACATAATGTTCAAGTCGCGGGTCTCGCTTACACATTATCTAGTCATGTAACATGATGATATATATGGTACGTTAAATGACTTATTTGTACTGATTCAGTTGCATAAATGTCTATTACTGTATTGAAAACATGAATATGAACAAAAAATGAGCTTATATGAAGAGATTTTTGTACACAACAAGAGTGCTATACATTCTTTATGCAAATTAAATAGCATTCAAATCAGTTTTCCAGTTTGAAATGAAGTTTATAACACAGAATATGTGTGTATTCATTTAATAGTATGTGCATTGGTTGCTTGGAAATTACACAAACCTGTGATTAAAATGTTTGGAATTAATTTGCTTATTATCTTTTCCATAGACGGTGTTTCGACAAAACGCCCTAATTAGTCTAAGAAAAAGCATATCATGCATATTCTAAAAAAATATCAATCTATAGATTCAAATTAGGATCATGACTTCAGCGAATAATAATTATTGCCCTTGCATGCGACTAAAATAATAATGTGTAACGAACACGCAGAACTTATTAAATGAGTATAATTTGTAATTAAATCCTGTTATGCATCTTGTGTTTAACGCAAAATATCAATCCATAAATTCGAATGATTATTATGCATGTTTCGAATAATAAAATGACTGATCATACGGCCAAATCATTCATGTTTTCGGTTGAGTTTTCACTATCCATACGGAATGAGAATATATTACATATTCTATTCATCTTCTAATACACGATCAAACTTCATGTTTATGTATGAAGAAATTAACACACTACATTGTACAATATTGATTATTACGGAATATGTGTATGTTTGTTTATGTGTATGGTTTGCTTGAAGAAATTATCAAAATTGTCTATATGCCATTGTACTGTCTTGAAAACAACACGACGCGCATTTTTCTTTTTCCGGAAATGATTTCGTTTATAATCGTCCTGATATATTAGTTAAGACTGAAACACCCTATCGCGCATATTTGCCTCGTAAACATGATTTTATTAGAAGACTTAAGTATTTGAAAAATATATAATTTGTTAAAACTTAAATATAAAAATTCTTCCTAATCCTAAGAAAATAGTAAATGTGAAGTTAGATTATGTGAGAGGACCTATCATTGTGAAAGTTAAGTGCAATTTTCAAGAAAGTTCACTTACTTCTTAAGATCCTAAGTATTCCAATATATATATATTCCATATTCCTTATCCACAAATATAGAACACACTTAGCACAAACACTGTGCAAATTTCACTAAGCACAAACACAATGCACTTTTCACTTAGCACAAATATTTTACACTATTCACAATGATCAGCACTTTTTCTAAAACGGGAATTTCTCTAGAAAATGTACGGAAGCTCATCAGACCACAAAACATAATTTCATCTTAGATCTTATGGTATGCTGCTTTGCCCTGAAATGCAATGGTAAATCAGTTAACAATGGAATAATTAATGTATAAATCACATGTAACCAAGTAACATACATTAATTAAGTACCCTATATGAGTAATTAAGCACCGACAGCTAAGTAAAAGTTTCCAGGATTGTATTTACTCACTTGTAATTAAGACGAATGAGTATCTTTGAGAAATTAATAGCAAGTCGTATTAACTTATAATCAATAATATGTGCACGTTATGAGTAGTTTTTGTGCAATTGCAAGTACGAAAAATAAGTATCTTTCCGTAATAAAAGACAAGTCATATCAATTAATTATCAACATTATGCACACGTTATTAATAGAGCAATTGGTAAATACATGTGTTTTGGTAATCATGTTCATGTATATGCAGGAATGTTTCAATCAGTTATTTATATCATATAGTAAATGTACCCATGTATGTACATATTATATATATATAGGATACATATGATGCATGTACATAGGAAATATAAGTACACGTATATTTAACGACAAAATGTGTTGTACGTACTGCAAGGCTGTTTAATGTCTGCTATCACTACAATTCATTTATTTAAACCTGAAAGGTAGTATCAAATCGATCAATAAATAAATTACAATTGACAGGTATAAATACACCTTGAAAATTGTAGACAAAAACCAAAAGCAGTAAACGCACCATTTTTAAGTGATATGCTGTTCTCCCAAAAATTCTAATTTAATGCATTTAATGAGAATAATGAACGGTAACCAATGTGAACAAGATTATTATCTTTATTTCCTCCAATGTTGGAGGGCATACATATAGTGAACATGAAACAAATACATACAATCTACTTTCAATCCCGATGGTTTCCTTGTACATGCAGATGTATATTTTTATTCAAATTATCACAAGCATCATCATTCAAATGATTGGTGTCTACAGATACTTAGTAGCTAAAATACTACTATTATTATCTTTATATTATTTGTCGAATAATAATTTGTAAACAAGAAGCGCGCTTTGCATACTTTTAGTCTCTTTTACACATTATCTAGTCATATTAAATGATCAGAAATTAAGCTATATTTATATATATCGTGCGCAATGATTTATTTGAATTTATTCGGTTGCACGAAAGTTAAAACTATATAAGATAGTCGCAGGTTTATCGGCGCATTTCACGGGTAATTAATTACAGTACAGCCTCTCCAGAGCGGCCATATCTTGTGCAACAACCTCCCCTCAACAACATCATGATTTTTTCCCACTGCATGATTTAATTATTAATTCAACCTCTCTCCATAGCAACAACCTCACAACAACAACATAATTGTACTACTCCCAAATTGTGTGCATTGGGGAGATTTCACTGTATTTCTTTTTAAATACAAAATTTGATCTTATTGAAGATATTAAGGCCTTACGCAAAATGTTAATATCGCGGAATCTTTTGGATTGGCTACGTACTGACATGAATAAATGCTTGTTTATAATATTGTGTATTGGTTTGAATACGAATAGAATGTCAACACTCGCATTTATTCCATTTAATATTTTCAAAATCATTTCAAGAACAAATTACAATATTAATCATTGGACTATAGAGAATTTAATGCAATAAAAGAGCATGGACTTACAATAGAAATATGTAAAATGCATGCGTTTAAGTCGCGAGTCTCTTTTACTCAATATCTAGATATCTTAATTGATGAAATTAACCTATATATGTCATATATCGATCGCAATTATTTATTTCAATTGACGTCGGTTGCATCAATTCTAAAACAATATCGAAGAAGAACCAAGTGTAACCCATAATGAAGAAATTATTCAAGGGCCAAATATCGAGGAACATTCGCGTTCCTGCGTTTGGAATCAACTTAAAGGTAGACTTAGGTAGGTAGGTAAAATGAATTTATGTCGCGCGGGATTGTTGGCGTATTTCACGGAAAAATAACAAACTCTTTTTAAATGCAAAATTTGATTCCAATAGATCTAAAATAAAGAAATTAACGTCTGACACAGCAAGTTAATATAGCGGACACTGTATATTGAATAGTGTGCATTTGTTTTCTTGACAAAAATATCAAAATGGTCAATATATATGACGAACACGCTTGGGATATACTTCGCAGATATTATGTCAGTTTTTCATACTAAAAGATCTTGACTAAATGATGAGATAAATATGTAAACAACTAGCCGTTACTCGTATTTTAGAATTTTTAATTGATTTATACCGTGCACAATAATTCATCTGAAAAGATTTTGCCGCAAAAATGTTTATAACTGTGTTAAAAACATGAATGTAAACTATATTATGAGCTGATATGATGAGAATATCTTGTAAAAAACTAGAGCGCTACCCATATTTTATGTAAAGTATATAGCCTTTAAAATTATTCTAAGTTTTGAAGTAAACGTTGTTGATCAATAGCCTATGTATCGAACGATATGTGTATCTCTTTGTTTACCTGATTTGGTTGAAAAAAATCATAAATACGTCGGAATGGAGAAATTAACGCAATACTATGTTAACTTAGTGAATATCACCGTGACACTATGTGTATTCCATCATGTGCGTTGGTTGCATGAACAAAAGATCAAAATCATAATGAACAATATATATCATGAACATATGTGGTATTTATTTTGTGGTTCTTATGTACCTTTTCCATAGACAGTATATTGACCAAATGCGCTAATAACTGAGTTTATAATGTTGTTAAAAGTGTTAATGAAAGCGTGACTTGCTTATCTAAAGATATATTCAAATGAGTATTATGCATGTAATGAATAATAAAATTGATCATGTATATGGTCAAAGTATTAATGTGTTGGGTTTCGTGTATTAATTTTTCAAACGAAATGAGAATCACGTGCAATGAACATGTGAGCAACGCTTCTTTCACGCAAATTGTGACTTTACTAGATTCAAATAATATATGTAATACCTGTATGAAATAATAAATGCAAGTCGTGCGTCTCGTCTGTGTATTGTACATACCAGATATAATTGAAATTTATTATAAATTTATTTCAAATGCACATTTAGGATATTAAAAAATGCAAGTCTCGTGTATGCTTAAGTTAAATATTAATTCATACCTTGTATGTATCATTGAAATGCATTCTTCTTTATAAACTTTCTTCCCTAATAGTCTACGTATCGAACGACATGTGTATTTGCTTGTTTACATGCTTTTGTTTTTGTCTAAGAGAAAATCGCATCTGTAAATTATGTTCAATGAGCCAAGTTGAATCTGAATATCACTTCTTCATGTATTCCATTAACAATTTTATTACGTTAATGTCTAAACAATCAAACACAATATGTAACAATATTGAAAAATTCATTTTTCTTGCAACGAAATTAAGGTTAGAGAAATTAGAATTACTTAATGCTGCTTAGTTAACATGGATATTTTGGGGGGGGGGGGGGGTATCATATTTTTTAAAATATGTGTGCTTGTGTTGATTTTTAGTTTGTTTAAATTTTCGAAACTGCAAATGTATGTTAATTGTATGTATTGAGAAGTATGTACATATTATGTTTTTCTATGTATACTCTCTGTTTAAAAAACTGTTGTCTTGACCATCTTGACATGTAAATAAATTGTAAATGGTCAGATGCATTATATGCCGATATTGATACACTGAATAAACTTAAACTGTTGAAATTCTGTACATTTGTAAACAAATCTATAGATTCAAATGAGTATTATGCATGTAGCGAATAATAAAACTGACCTATCATACTGCCGAAGTATTAATATATATGATATTGGGTTTCGAGTATTTACTTTTCAGACGAAATGAGAATAATGTGTAGTGAATATGCGCGCTACGTTAATTTTACGCAAAAGATGAATCAGTTAGATGTTATATGTACTATACATGTAGCGAATAGTAAATTCAAGTCGTGCGTCTAGTGTATATATTGTACATACAAGATTCCATTTAAATTCATTCTTAATCTTTGAATAAACTATCTTCCCAATAGTCAATTTATTGAACGGCATGTGCATTAGATTGTTTACATGCTTTGGTTAAAATTAACACGCACAATTGTTAATATCTTAAGATAAAAAAGAAGTGCATTTTTACCGCATGTTTGTTGTCCTGCTTATACGGACACTATTTTGATTTTTGTCATCATGTTTGTGTCCGTTGTTAAAATTCGTATATATTGTATATTGAAATGAAGAAATTAGCATCATGTATAATACGTCTATATAACGGAACATGCGTATATTTATTTATGGATATTGGTTGCTTGAAAAAATCAAAACGGACAATATCTATTATTTAACCGGATGGAATTCATTTGTAACGCCCTAACTAATGAAGTTACGAAAATGAGTATTGTCTATAAAAAGCGCATCATGCATATTCTACGCAAAATATCAATCTATAGACTCAAACATCCAAGAACAAAATGAATCTATGTCAAGGAATTGTTGACATACTTCACCGGCAAACTATTATCTCGTTTAAATACAAATTTGATTTCAAACTGATCGAATTGAAGAGATGAACGTCTTACACAACATATTTATATCACACACTGTGTATTGGTTTTAATAAGAATTGTAGGTTTGTAATCTACATGTATCTCATTTAATATTTTTCAAAACGATTTCAAGTAGAAAAATGTGCATATTTGTCTATTTGATTATAGAGAAGTTAATGTAATAAAAGAGCGTGGACTTGCAAATACATAATGTTCAAGTCGCGGGTCTCGCTTACACATTATCTAGTCATGTAACATGATGATATATATGGTACGTTAAATGACTTATTTGTACTGATTCAGTTGCATAAATGTCTATTACTGTATTGAAAACATGAATATGAACAAAAAATGAGCTTATATGAAGAGATTTTTGTACACAACAAGAGTGCTATACATTCTTTATGCAAATTAAATAGCATTCAAATCAGTTTTCCAGTTTGAAATGAAGTTTATAACACAGAATATGTGTGTATTCATTTAATAGTATGTGCATTGGTTGCTTGGAAATTACACAAACCTGTGATTAAAATGTTTGGAATTAATTTGCTTATTATCTTTTCCATAGACGGTGTTTCGACAAAACGCCCTAATTAGTCTAAGAAAAAGCATATCATGCATATTCTAAAAAAATATCAATCTATAGATTCAAATTAGGATCATGACTTCAGCGAATAATAATTATTGCCCTTGCATGCGACTAAAATAATAATGTGTAACGAACACGCAGAACTTATTAAATGAGTATAATTTGTAATTAAATCCTGTTATGCATCTTGTGTTTAACGCAAAATATCAATCCATAAATTCGAATGATTATTATGCATGTTTCGAATAATAAAATGACTGATCATACGGCCAAATCATTCATGTTTTCGGTTGAGTTTTCACTATCCATACGGAATGAGAATATATTACATATTCTATTCATCTTCTAATACACGATCAAACTTCATGTTTATGTATGAAGAAATTAACACACTACATTGTACAATATTGATTATTACGGAATATGTGTATGTTTGTTTATGTGTATGGTTTGCTTGAAGAAATTATCAAAATTGTCTATATGCCATTGTACTGTCTTGAAAACAACACGACGCGCATTTTTCTTTTTCCGGAAATGATTTCGTTTATAATCGTCCTGATATATTAGTTAAGACTGAAACACCCTATCGCGCATATTTGCCTCGTAAACATGATTTTATTAGAAGACTTAAGTATTTGAAAAATATATAATTTGTTAAAACTTAAATATAAAAATTCTTCCTAATCCTAAGAAAATAGTAAATGTGAAGTTAGATTATGTGAGAGGACCTATCATTGTGAAAGTTAAGTGCAATTTTCAAGAAAGTTCACTTACTTCTTAAGATCCTAAGTATTCCAATATATATATATTCCATATTCCTTATCCACAAATATAGAACACACTTAGCACAAACACTGTGCAAATTTCACTAAGCACAAACACAATGCACTTTTCACTTAGCACAAATATTTTACACTATTCACAATGATCAGCACTTTTTCTAAAACGGGAATTTCTCTAGAAAATGTACGGAAGCTCATCAGACCACAAAACATAATTTCATCTTAGATCTTATGGTATGCTGCTTTGCCCTGAAATGCAATGGTAAATCAGTTAACAATGGAATAATTAATGTATAAATCACATGTAACCAAGTAACATACATTAATTAAGTACCCTATATGAGTAATTAAGCACCGACAGCTAAGTAAAAGTTTCCAGGATTGTATTTACTCACTTGTAATTAAGACGAATGAGTATCTTTGAGAAATTAATAGCAAGTCGTATTAACTTATAATCAATAATATGTGCACGTTATGAGTAGTTTTTGTGCAATTGCAAGTACGAAAAATAAGTATCTTTCCGTAATAAAAGACAAGTCATATCAATTAATTATCAACATTATGCACACGTTATTAATAGAGCAATTGGTAAATACATGTGTTTTGGTAATCATGTTCATGTATATGCAGGAATGTTTCAATCAGTTATTTATATCATATAGTAAATGTACCCATGTATGTACATATTATATATATATAGGATACATATGATGCATGTACATAGGAAATATAAGTACACGTATATTTAACGACAAAATGTGTTGTACGTACTGCAAGGCTGTTTAATGTCTGCTATCACTACAATTCATTTATTTAAACCTGAAAGGTAGTATCAAATCGATCAATAAATAAATTACAATTGACAGGTATAAATACACCTTGAAAATTGTAGACAAAAACCAAAAGCAGTAAACGCACCATTTTTAAGTGATATGCTGTTCTCCCAAAAATTCTAATTTAATGCATTTAATGAGAATAATGAACGGTAACCAATGTGAACAAGATTATTATCTTTATTTCCTCCAATGTTGGAGGGCATACATATAGTGAACATGAAACAAATACATACAATCTACTTTCAATCCCGATGGTTTCCTTGTACATGCAGATGTATATTTTTATTCAAATTATCACAAGCATCATCATTCAAATGATTGGTGTCTACAGATACTTAGTAGCTAAAATACTACTATTATTATCTTTATATTATTTGTCGAATAATAATTTGTAAACAAGAAGCGCGCTTTGCATACTTTTAGTCTCTTTTACACATTATCTAGTCATATTAAATGATCAGAAATTAAGCTATATTTATATATATCGTGCGCAATGATTTATTTGAATTTATTCGGTTGCACGAAAGTTAAAACTATATAAGATAGTCGCAGGTTTATCGGCGCATTTCACGGGTAATTAATTACAGTACAGCCTCTCCAGAGCGGCCATATCTTGTGCAACAACCTCCCCTCAACAACATCATGATTTTTTCCCACTGCATGATTTAATTATTAATTCAACCTCTCTCCATAGCAACAACCTCACAACAACAACATAATTTTACTACTCCCAAATTGTGTGCATTGGGGAGATTTCACTGTATTTCTTTTTAAATACAAAATTTGATCTTATTGAAGATATTAAGGCCTTACGCAAAATGTTAATATCGCGGAATCTTTTGGATTGGCTACGTACTGACATGAATAAATGCTTGTTTATAATATTGTGTATTGGTTTGAATACGAATAGAATGTCAACACTCGCATTTATTCCATTTAATATTTTCAAAATCATTTCAAGAACAAATTACAATATTAATCATTGGACTAGAGAGAATTTAATGCAATAAAAGAGCATGGACTTACAATAGAAATATGTAAAATGCATGCGTTTAAGTCGCGAGTCTCTTTTACTCAATATCTAGATATCTTAATTGATGAAATTAACCTATATATGTCATATATCGATCGCAATGATTATTTCAATTGACGTCGGTTGCATCAATTCTAAAACAATATCGAAGAAGAACCAAGTGTAACCCATAATGAAGAAATTATTCAAGGGCCAAATATCGAGGAACATTCGCGTTCCTGCGTTTGGAAATCAACTTAAAGGTAGACTTAGGTAGGTAGGTAAAATGAATTTATGTCGCGCGGGATTGTTGGCGTATTTCACGGAAAAATAACAAACTCTTTTTAAATGCAAAATTTGATTCCAATAGATCTAAAATAAAGAAATTAACGTCTGACACAGCAAGTTAATATAGCGGACACTGTATATTGAATAGTGTGCATTTGTTTTCTTGACAAAAATATCAAAATGGTCAATATATATGACGAACACGCTTGGGATATACTTCGCAGATATTATGTCAGTTTTTCATACTAAAAGATCTTGACTAAATGATGAGATAAATATGTAAACAACTAGCCGTTACTCGTATTTTAGAATTTTTAATTGATTTATACCGTGCACAATAATTCATCTGAAAAGATTTTGCCGCAAAAATGTTTATAACTGTGTTGAAAACATGAATGTAAACTATATTATGAGCTGATATGATGAGAATATCTTGTAAAAAACTAGAGCGCTACCCATACTTTATGCAAAGTATATAGCCTTTAAAATTATTCTAAGTTTTGAAGTAAACGTTGTTGATCAATAGTCTATGTATCGAACGATATGTGTATCTCTTTGTTTACCTGATTTGGTTGAAAAAATCATAAATACGTCGGAATGGAGAAATTCACGCAATACTATGTTAACTTAGTGAATATCACCGTGGCACTATGTGTATTCCATCATGTGCGTTGGTTGCATGAACAAAAGATCAAAATCATAATGAACAATATATATCATGAAAATATGTGGTATTTATTTTGTGGTTCTTATGTACCTTTTCCATAGACAGTATATTGACCAAATGCGCTAATAACTGAGTTTATAATGTTGTTAAAAGTGTTAATGAAAGCGTGACTTGCTTATCTAAAGATATATTCAAATGAGTATTATGCATGTAATGAATAATAAAATTGATCATGTATATGGTCAAAGTATTAATGTGTTGGGTTTCGTGTATTAATTTTTCAAACGAAATGAGAATCACGTGCAATGAACATGTGAGCAACGCTTCTTTCACGCAAATTGTGACTTTACTAGATTCAAATGATATATGTAATACCTGTATGAAATAATAAATGCAAGTCGTGCGTCTCGTCTGTGTATTGTACATACCAGATATAATTGAAATTTATTATAAATTTTGGGTCCGTGGATTTATTTTTTATAATAAATGAGAATAATGTGTAATGAAAATGTGCGCCACGTTTATTTCACACAATTTCTGAATTTATTGGATTCAAATGCACATTTAGGATATTAAAAAATGCAAGTCTCGTGTATGCTTAAGTTAAATATTAATTCATACCTTGTATGTATCATTGAAATGCATTCTTCTTTATAAACTTTCTTCCCTAATAGTCTACGTATCGAACGACATGTGTATTTGTTTGTTTACATGCTTTTGTTTTTGTCTAAGAGAAAATCGCATCTGTAAATTATGTTCAATGAGTCAAGTTGAATCTGAATATCACTTCTTCATGTATTCCATTAACAATTTTATTACGTTAATGTCTAAACAATCAAACACAATATGTAACAGTATTGAAAAATTCATTTTTCTTGCAACGAAATTAAGGTTAGAGAAATTAGAATTACTTAATGCTGCTTAGTTAACATGGATATTTTTTTTTTGGGGGGGGGATATCATATTTTTTAAAATATGTGTGCTTGTGTTGATTTTTAGTTTGTTTAAATTTTCGAAACTGCAAATGTATGTTAATTGTATGTATTGAGAAGTATGTACATATTATGTTTTTCTATGTATACTCTCTGTTTAAAAAACTGTTGTCTTGACCATCTTGACATGTAAATAAATTGTAAATGGTCAGATGCATTATATGCCGATATTGATACACTGAATAAACTTAAACTGTTGAAATTCTGTACATTTGTAAACAAATCTATAGATTCAAATGAGTATTATGCATGTAGCGAATAATAAAACTGACCTATCATACTGCCGAAGTATTAATATATATGATATTGGGTTTCGAGTATTTACTTTTCAGACGAGATGAGAATAATGTGTAGTGAATATGCGCGCTACGTTAATTTTACGCAAAAGATGAATCAGTTAGATGTTATATGTACTATACATGTAGCGAATAGTAAATTCAAGTCGTGCGTCTAGTGTATATATTGTACATACAAGATTCCATTTAAATTCATTCTTTATCTTTGAATAAACTATCTTCCCAATAATCAGCTTGTTGAACAGCATATGAATTAGATTGTTTACATGCTTTGGTTAAAATTAAAACGCACAATTGTTAATATCTTAAGATAAAAAAGAAGTGCATTTTTACCGCGTGTTTGTTGTGGTGCTTATACGGACAGTATTTTGATTTTTGTCATCATGTTTGTGTCCGATGTTAAAATTCATATATATTGTATATTGAAATGAAGAAATTAGCATCATGTATAATACGTCTATATAACGGAACATGCGTATATTTATTTATGGATATTGGTTGCTTGAAAAAATCAAAACGGACAATATCTATTATTTAACCGGATGGAATTCATTTGTAACGCCCTAACTAATGAAGTTACGAAAATGAGTTTTGTCTATAAAAAGCGCATCATGCATATTCTACGCAAAATATCAATCAATCTATAGACTCAAACATCCAAGAACAAAATGAATCTATGTCAAGGAATTGTTGACATACTTCACCGGCAAACTATTATCTCGTTTAAATACAAATTTGATTTCAAACTGATCGAATTGAAGAGATAAACGTCTTACACAACATATTTATATCACACACTGTGTATTGGTTTGAATAAGAATTGTAGGTTTGTAATCTACATGTATCTCATTTAATATTTTTCAAAACGATTTCAAGTAGAAAAATGTGCATATTTGTCTATTTGATTATAGAGAAGTTAATGTAATAAAAGAGCGTGGACTTGCAAATACATAATGTTCAAGTCGCGGGTCTCGCTTACACATTATCTAGTCATGTAACATGATGATATATATGGTACGTTAAATGACTTATTTGTACTGATTCAGTTGCATAAATGTCTATTACTGTATTGAAAACATGAATATGAACAAAAAATGAGCTTATATGAAGAGATTTTTGTACACAACAAGAGTGCTATACATTCTATATGCAAATTAAATAGCATTCAAATCAGTTTTCCAGTTTGAAATGAAGTTTAATACACAGAATATGTATGTATTCATTTAATAGTATGTGCATTGGTTGCTTGGAAATTACACAAACCTGTGATTAAAATGTTTGGAATTAATTTGCTTATTATCTTTTCCATAGACGGTGTTTCGACAAAACGCCCTAATTAGTCTAAGAAAAAGCATATCATGCATATTCTAAAAAAATATCAATCTATAGATTCAAATTAGGATCATGACTTCAGCGAATAATAATTATTGCCCTTGCATGCGACTAAAATAATAATGTGTAACGAACACGCAGAACTTATTAAATGAGTATAATTTGTAATTACATCCTGTTATGCATCTTGTGTTTAACGCAAAATATCAATCCACAAATTCGAATGATTATTATGCATGTTGCGAATAATAAAATGACTGATCATACGGCCAAATCATTCATGTTTTCGGTTGAGTTTTTACTTTCCATACGGAATGAGAATATATTACATATTATAGTCATCTTCTAATACACGATCAAACTTCATGTTTATGTATGAAGAAATAAACACACTACATTGTACAATATTGATTATTACGGAATATGTGTATGTTTGTTTATGTGTATGGTTTGCTTAAAGAAATTATCAAAATTGTCTATATGCCATTGTACTGTCTTGAAAACAACACGACGCGCATTTTTCTTTTTCCGGAAATGATTTCGTTTATAATCGTCCTGATATATTAGTTAAGACTGAAACACCCTATCGCGCATATTTGCCTCGTAAACATGATTTTATTAGAAGACGCCCTGACTTAAGTATTTGAAAAATATATAATTTGTTAAAACTTAAATATAAAAATTCTTCCTAATCCTAAGAAAATAGTAAATGTGAAGTTAGATTATGTGAGGGGACCTATCATTGTGAAAGTTAAGTGCAATTTTCAAGAAAGTTCACTTACTTCTTGAGATCCTAAGTATTCCAATATATATATTCCTTATCCACAAATATAGAACACACCTAGCACAAACACTGTGCAAATTTCACCAAGCACAAATACTATGCAAATTTCACTAAGCACAAACACAATGCACTTTCCACTTAGCACAAATATTTTACACTATTCACAATGATCAGCACTTTTTCTAAAACGGGAATTTCTCTAGAAAATGTACGGAAGCTCATCAGACCACAAAACATAATTTCATCTTAGATCTTATGGTATGCTGCTTTGCCCTGAAATGCAATGGTAAATCAGTTAACAATGGAATAATTATAATGTACAAATCATATGTAACCATGTAACATAAATTAATTAAGTACCCTATATGAGTAATTAAGCACCGACAGCTAAGTAAAAGTTTCCAGGATTGTATTTACTCACTTGTAATTAAGACGAATGAGTATCTTTGAGAAATTAATAGCAAGTCGTATTAACTTATAATCAATAATATGTGCACGTTATGAGTAGTTTTTGTGCAATTGCAAGTACGAAAAATAAGTATCTTTCCGTAATAAAAGACAAGTCATATCAATTAATTATCAACATTATGCACAAGTTATTAATAGAGCAATTGGTAAATACATGTGTTTTGGTAATCATGTTCATGTATATGCAGGAATGTTTCAATCAGTTATTTATATCATATAGTAAATGTACCCATGTATGTACATATTATATATATATAGGATACATATGATGCATGAACATAGGAAACATAAGTACACGTATATTTAACGACAAAATGTGTTGTACGTACTGCAAGGCTGTTTAATGTCTGCTATCACTACAATTCATTTGTTTAAACCTGAAAGATAGTATCAAATCGATCAATAAATAAATTACAATTGACAGGTATAAATACACCTTGAAAATTGTAGACAAAAACCAAAAGCAGTAAACGCACCATTTTTAAGTGATATGCTGTTCTCCCAAAAATTCTAATTTAATGCATTTAAGGGGAATCGTCAAAGCACAAATTGGTGAAAAAATAGCCACCTGACATTTTTGCTATGCATCCTAAAACGTGGCGTTGTTCAATAATTACTGAAACTACATAACTGAAATGAGTTTTTATCAATAGCTAATGATTCAATGTACATTTCTGCACCTGTAAAATAATATTTGATGATTAACAAGTATCTATAATTCTCACCTGAACTTACGCAAATTCCAGTCGCCAAAATAATGTATCATAATATCAAAATTAATTTAAACTACAATGTCCAACAATAACTACAATATGTCATTGAGGGTTTCCATATTTTAAATTTTCATTATTAAATGTTTTTCCATGTTTATTTTCAATTCTTAATACAGTCCTCAACTTTCACACAGTGAATTTTCTTCCATATTTGTTTAGGTTACTGTGTAGTACATAGTGTAAACACATGTGTGGAGGATTTTTGTAAAATGTGAATATTGAGGACTGTGTTTAGAATTGAAAATAAACATGGAAGAACATTTAAAAGTGAAAAATTGAAATATGGAAACCCTCAATGACATATTGAAGTTATTGTTGGACATTGTAGTTTAAATTTTTTTTGATATTATGATACATTATTTTGGCGACTGGAATTTGCGTAAGTTCAGGTGAGAATTATAGATACTTGTTAATCATCAACTATTATTTTACTGGTGCAGAAATGTAAATTGAATCATTAGCTATTGATAAAAACTCATTTCAGTTATGTACTTTTAGTAATTATTGAACAATGCCACTTCTTTAGGATGCATAGCAAAAACGTCAGTCGACCATTTTGTCACAACTTTGATTCACCTTAATGAGAATAATGAACGGTAACCAATGTGAACAAGATTATTATCTTTATTTCCTCCAATGTTGGAGGGCATACATATAATGAACATGAAACAAATACATACAATCTACTTTCAATCCCGATGATTTCCTTGTACATGCAGATGTATATTTTTATTCAAATTATCATCCATTATCCGAATCGTGTATCCGAAGTGACAAACAAGTCCCTAAAATCACTCAAACTCGTTATTACACACCTATAATCCGAAATCGACAATTTAATCAACCTGTGTAAAAGGGGATCTTTGTGTCAAGAGGTGCGAACCACAAATAATGAGGCCACGCATAACAATATATCGTTTACTTGCATTAAATAACGGTAACAAAATTGTCATATTATGATGCTAACTTTGTATGATTGTTCTCTTTAATTCTGGCTTGATCAATAATTGCATTAACGATATAATGATTTGACTTTTATATGCAATCAACTTTAAAAGTGTTCACATTATAAATTCTTGGAGTTTGAACCAAAATGTCACGAAGATCAACCAAACATACAAAACACAAGACCGATATAAATCCCCAGCACGTGGGTTCGTAATCATACCATTACGGAAAACTATGGTATACCATAGCTGCCTGAGCATAAGCAGAATTTTTTTGTGATGTGAAAATATCATAAAGTGGCGCGCAGTTGTAATATGTCCTTTTCAATTTTCATTATAGCTGCCTAAACATAAGCAGAACCATTTTGTGCTGTGACTATATCATTATGTGACGTGCAATTTTAATATGCCCTGTTATTTTTTCATCATACAATGACTATTTGTCATATTAGTATACGCTGTGAATATGTTATTTTAAGATGCCAACAATTTACTAGTATATAACGGCAAATATATGTTTATTTGAAATTCAAGTCCATTAAGTCTTGCAGCCGATGAGGACAACATATTTACATATATATATAGAACATATTAATAAAAGAAATGTAACGGAAAAGATACATCATAATGCAAGGCTGATATAAGCTGATATTTGACAAAGCATATTATGATGATGTATGATTGATCTTAATCAGAATCCAAACACATAATTCAATTACACATACATGTATCAGAATTCAGAAGTTAGTCACAAAATTAGCGACACCACAATGAAAGGACACTATATGTTCACATTTGCATAGTAAGTATTACCATATAAGATGGTTATTATGTATTAGAAATGAATTCCATGAATTATAGATGAATACATGTAGGTAAATCGATACAGCATTGTTATTAAACATAAGTTATCGACGATACGAGGGATGCTCGATAAGTAATGTGTATTGTGCAATTTTTTAAAAAGAACCGATTTTAATGGTCAAAATAACTTTCCATCATCTAAAAGTATTTGGTTAGAAATAAAAAAAATTTAGTCTGTGAATACATTTCTGAAATGCGTAACGGATGGTTGATTTGGATATACCTCAAATACACCGACAAACAGATGAGCCAAGGGCTTGTCTGTGATGATTTTGACGACCAGATAGGAACTTCTTCAGTTTTGGAAAACGGAAAAAGTCACAGGGAGCAAGATCTGGTGAGTACGGTGTGTGCGACAAGACGGTTACCTTCTCCGACTTCGGAAACTGGTTTACAATGCCAGATGAATATGCTGGAGCATTATCATGAAGTAGGCAAACATGTTGAAAGCCATCAACTGCACGTCGTTTTTGTTGATATATCTTGAACTTTTTAAGTACAATCACAACATTACGGTAATACCGACCTGTGTCACGTTTGCCATTAGGCATAACAATCGATTTGGCTATTCCGTTGCATGAGAAGAATATGGCATAAATTTCCTTCTTTGCTCATTGCCCTTTTGACAACTACAGGCCGTTTACTGCTTTGATAAGCCATATGTTGTTTCCAGTTTTCCTAATTGTCTTGATATAATGAACCCAAGTCTTATAACAAGTATTCATGTTTGCAAATTGTCTACAGTTGAAATTTGGAAACTTTTTGAGCAATTGTTTGCCGTTTGTATGCGTACCCTTTTTGATCATCTGTCAATAGAGGACGTATCCATATGGCAATACAATTTCGTACTTTAAAAATACTCTTCAGTATGAAATTTACTGTCGGTAGTGAAATGCCAACAGCCTTGGCAACATCGAGAATCGTATATCTGTCATCCCTTTCAATCATTTCCCTGACTTTGGAGACATTAGTTAATCCTATGGCAGTCACTGCCAGGTCGTCCTGATTTTGCAGAATCTTTAACAGTATCCGAGCAAGTTAAAAAGTATCTTTTTCCAACTACCACCATCCACATAAGATACCTTAAGGGACCCATAAACTTACCCTTATTAGTTAAAAGTTAGCTTCAATGAATGACGGAGTTTTCTACGAAGTTTTATTTATGGTCAAATTTCTTAAAAATTCTCAACACGCTTTCCAACCAGTTTTTCAACAGTGGTCAACGAGTGGCTCTCTTCAAATAAGGATTTTTGACAATTTTGTGTTGAATTTAATATTTAATTATATACCATTGTAAAGGTATTGAATAAAGGTATTCAGACGTATCAATATTAGTGAAATCGTGCATACTGTTTTCGTTCGTTAGTACAATACACATTACATATCGAACATCCCGCATATGTAATCAGTATATATTATACAATTATATCTGTATCAATTATGTTTTAATGTACATGTTGATTATATCGAATTGTTGCGTCAGTTCATCTTATTTGATATGCGTTTGTCTTTATAAGCGGTTCACTTGACATTGTATGATTGGTAGTTATATTATACTAATTTTAGACAGTAAGCCCTCCAATCATTGTCAAATTATAATATACAATGGTCGAATTCTGTCTGAGACTGTTTCCCTTGATTGTCAACCTCGGCTTCGCCTCTGTTGAAAGTATTGCCTCTAGTTGACAATTTTACTGTCAACCTATCACAAATGTAATATTTATTTTATGTATGAAATATAATGAAGAATAAAAAAGAGTATACATAACAATAATAGACCATCATAGAATTCAGAAATAACACGAAGGCAATATCAACCTAAGCAGTCTGGTACAATGGCAAATTGACAACATATAATTAAATATTAACAATATATCATAACAAACAAGCATCATCATTCAAATGATTGGTGTCTACAGATACTTAGTAGCTAAAATACTACTATTATTATCTTTATATTATTTGTCGAATTCAATACATCGAAGCAGATATTCAATATTTTCCCATCGAAAAATCGTGAATTTTGTTTACTAGTAGTCCAACGCTATAAGTTACCTAGCAACACAATATCGGTCTGAATTACCACACTAAATACTAAGGGCCATCATGTAATGATAAATGAGCATGCCATATGAAGATTTGTACACTCATTTATTATATATAAGCACACTCATGTCACAGGTAACTGTATCATGAATAGATAATAAAAATTAACAAACAAAAAAATTAAAAAAAAAAAATGTTCTGCTTATGTTCATATAGTTATAATGTTCCACAGTAATCCGCGCGAACACCAAAGTCCTATTACACACATATGTATAGAATCTACCGATAACTTTGATTGAATACAGATTGGTGTAAACAAACAAGAGCATAAAGTTGGTTACATGCAGACATGCATTTAAAGAGGATTCTTGCAATGTTGGTGCTGTAATAGCATGAGGAAAAGAATGTACCCGATGTGGTACCCGAACACGTGACCTCTTGTTTGCAAGGCAGATACTCAACTGAGCTACTCGGTCTGGTATATCGCAGCCAATTTATTAGTATATATACCGCACTGCTACAGGTCACCTACAAACTATCAATACTCTCACAGGCCAGTCTTGAATAAGGGTCGTAACGCATGGACATCCGCGACGTGGTAAGTCATCAGTATGTCCTGTAGCTCGAAATCGTGATCCAAGATCGACTTCTAAACAATACTTGTAACTTTTTCTTTAGACATACCGATATCAAGCATACCAGATTTCTTGAAGTTCTTGCATATTAGAAATGCAAAATCTTCTAAAGGGAATTTATTTTACAAACTTCAAAGCGTTTTATTTCAAATGACAACACAGCCATGTTCAACCTGCATGCACGTGCAAACCGAGTTTCACGTCGTGTACGCATACATGCTAAAATAGATTAATCCAGGATAGTCAGTCCTAAGACCGATATTATCTAATTAATTTTACCACATCACGACTTTTAAAATCGAAAGTTAATTTCAGTGAATTTCATTCCACGATAAAGCGTCATTAATGTATACATCTACAGGGTGTCCGGAAAGAAAGGCTCTATACCCTTTCGTTTTGTTTAATGTCCCTTAAAATTGCAGATGTCTGTACATGATGTATATAGATATTAGATTAAAGGCGTAAGGGTTTTCTTTTTATTTGCGCTTCAGTACAGTTCTATTACGTTTTTGTCCATTTTACGAATGACAATTAAAAAAGTCAGTATGTACACGGACCAAGCGTTCAGATCTGGTGTCTACTCATTTATAAATACGACTATACCCCCGGCAGAGATATTTAAAGTTTGCAAGAAGACACTTTTCAATAACTTAACTTCCACGTTAAGTATAAGTCAGATACACGCACTCGTATTTTCTTCAAAAGATGTCTTCTTTGCCTCGGACAAAACCGTCTATAAGAAACCATATTACTTGAATATTTAGAACTTAAAAGTATGCTGCACAAAATAAATTACATGTATGAAAAACTGTACTAAAGTATTTTTACAAATGCCATAGATAGAACTACGGAGTCCTGTAAGTCCTGATGTCGGTATCGTTTCGTTTCAATGGGTTTAACGCCGATTTTCAATAATATTTTAATTATATACGACAGTCAGTTCACTTAACCAGTTTCTAGGACTGTATTCTAACCAGTACTTACATACCATTCCACATGGAGCCCACTATAACTTCTCCACATGTACAGAAGAAAATCTTTTTTTTTTCAATTTACAAATCTATTAGTGTATGACCAGTCGCGACCATGAAAGTTCTGTACTCCTCTATGAGAACAGCTTTAAAGCTAGATCCGAAACATCTTCAGTTTCATTTCGAAAACAATTGCATAATATCTACAACATCGACCTGAGTAGCACATACAACAAGGTACATGCTAAACAAATAATACAAAGACCGATCAAGTTTGTACAAACTACAAATTGTAATTAATTTACTAGTATTTCAGTACTTTTTCCTACCTGTCAATTGCAAATCATTTATGCAACTACATCTGACTGAAACACAATTTATGGTATTATGTTTTCTATATTTAAAACGTAAGCAACAAAATAATTCAGATATCAAATAAATTTATTGTTAATAATACGAATTTACAAGTCGTCAATGAATAATGAGTACCTGCACTAAGTATTTGGATTGATAATACTTTGTCCTGGGACACTCAGTTTTATGAAGTTTGTTTAAATAAATATTCTAAAATACATCTTTAGAAATGAATAACTCCTTTCAAAAATTGTTTTGCAATGCATACAATACAATGTCCATGTATTTTGTGTCGGCAAGGGTATGTATATTTTGGTTAGACAAAAGCTTATATGTTTTGTTTTTGTTTGTATACTGTTTTGTTGTTTTTGTTGCATAAAATGACATTGAAAGTATTAACCTTAGTTATTTATTTAATCACAACTTCATGAACTGTAGTATATACATATATGTATAGAATGTTGCTGTAAAGAACGTTTGCGTGTAACGACGGAGGCCTAATATCTATGATAATTACTCATTTATAATTGTACTTGGATCATTCTTATAGCTTCTCAAAAAGTTATCATCACTCTTAGGATAGTATCAAATGTTTTGTTTTGTGTATGTCCATGTATGGGAGTATGCTTATTTGTTGTACATATGTTGAAATTATGTTGTAAATATGTTATCCTCGTGGGATAATTGGCCAAATGTATTTAAATTATAAAGTTATCTATACTATTATATTCACACATATTGTCATCAAGGGACCATTGTTGCACAATTTGGTGTATTTTTATTTCCAAAATTCGACTGAAGTTTACATTCTATTCAAATATGACTTCAAAGAATTCCTACTTTCGACTTCATTTCTAAAAACTACTAGCTTCACTATCTTCAAGTTGAAACTAATTCAAATCTTACAATCAAGTTGACAATAATTGTGTGGAAATGCATTATGTTTGGAGCGATTTCAGTCAAACGATTTTACCATTTATTATATACTACGAAATTCTAAACGTTTTCTCTCCCAGATCACACCCGCTTCCATAGTGGAGCGGTCAAGATAGTTGACTTTAAGCCATGTAACTTTTCACTGATAGATGGTCGTGGGGTCGAGCCCGGCTACCGACCATGTCTCTTTATGTGAAAAAGATGGAGGATGGGAGTCAAGAACTGGTTCTTTTTTAGGTGAAATATCCACCTCATAAGACTGATCTGACCGCTAAAAAGGGGCGTATGAAAAACTCAACATTATAAACAGTCACAACAACCAGTGGGTTGATACCATCTTCATGTTCATCATTATCCTAGTAGATGTGTGAGACATGTCGGAAAGAGATATATTTTATCGTATACGAATATTTTCTACTTGTTCGGAGTCCTTCGACCCGCCTCCGTGGGCGAGTGGTTAAGGTTGCTCGCATCAAATCCATGCAACCTCTCACTGATAGAGGGTCGTGGGTTCGAGCATGTCTCTTTATGTGAGAAAGTAGGCTGTTGCTTACGGAGGATGGAAGTCTAGTACTGGTTCTTCACATGGATGATGTTTAGGTGAACTGTCCGCCTCATATGACTCTGACTGGGGGCGTAAAACACGATATGAACAAATTAATCGGACTCCTTGCCGAGTGCATGGGGTAAACTCTGTTTGCATCGTGTCTGGGCCTTTGTACGGGGAAGTTAACATTGATAAGAACATGACTATGAAGAATGTGGTATATAGTTCATAATAATCATGTCATGATCAAAATAATAGAACGCTACGTATGTACATGTTCTATATAATTATACAAGCAATTTTTGTGTAGATAAAATAACAAATTGATATTAATTGTCTTTTTATACGGAGAAACAAATAATAGGCCGTATTTCTATAATGGCGAAATACCAATGACAACATATTGGCAGTCTTTATACGGGGTTTATTGTCAATGTGGGTCTGTTTTACGTAAATCAAAGATGCACGGCCGTTTAATGTTTATATTATATTATTATATTTGCATCTTTTTTTTTAAAAAAAAAGTGCTATATTGCTACAGTATGACTGAATGACAATGTACAACTTAGTACAGTATACACTAATGTATTATCTGTTTTGTGGTCTTTAGAACGATAAAAAGACGCGTCAATCCAAATATTCAAATTGTAATTTTCAGTGTAATACGAATCCTTAACACAAATTTGAATATCAAACAAACATCACTTCTAACCAATTACTTTGTGTGTATGTATTGATAAAATATCGCACATACCTGGCGTGTTCACTTTCTCCACCTATTGAGTTACACGAATTTGTAACAAGGTATATGTTTGACATCATAGAAATTGATTTGTGTAACATAAATAACATAAAAGACTTCATATTACGTTTGCATGAGCCATTGTTCTATATCAATACGAACCATTTTCTGTCAACACATTTTGTGAACTCATGATAAAAACGTGCTTCACGAACCCATCATTGTTTATTAAAGCCAACGTCATACATTCTTCCTTTTGTTCGATACTTAATACCTTGTAAAAGCCATGTTAAAATAACAATACGTAACAAATTCATAAACGTTGATTTCATATCACATTTACCGATTGAGAGGAAGTAACTAGAACATTTATTGTAAAGTATCCGACTGGGTTATCGCCCTTTGAACATTTACAGACGACATCCGATATGGCGAATTTCAAAAGACAAAATTTAATCTTTCATTTTAACAAAAATACATAATCGTTTTTTCCTGCTTTTCTGAACAGATGAAGTTCTTTTTTCCGTTTTGTTGAAGTTATTTCGAAGTCCAGGACAGTAAATTGGCGACTTAAATCTATAGTTTATCACGAATAAATAACATCCGATTTCAGATACGCGGACACGCTTAAGACCCGCCGAAAAAAATATACATGTACTTTTTGCTAATGTTAAATTGATGATAAATTTTAACTCATTCACTGCCAAAGCCTGATTTCAAAAAGCGAAAATAGTGCATTAAAATATTATATGTACTTCACAATTAGAGTAAACAACATATTACATGTTGAGCGGACCCACTTATTTCTTTAAATATTCATTGTTTCGGTAAATGCTGAAAGTTGATGTATCAGTCCAATCATCTAACGTTAATTGACTTAGTTAGATATATGATAGTTAGATATATGATAGTTAGATATATGATAGTTAGATATATGATAGTTAGATATATGATAGTTAGATATATGATCGGAGGTAAAGGTGAAGTTAACTAGATATATCTGTAAGTGGGTGTTAACTATGAAATGGCCAAAAGACATACATACATCCATTCATGGTTTACGATATCAACGTGACAGGTGCATTTATACATGTCAAAAGTTATTATTCTTTAGTATATCGTAGAAAATATGCCGTACATAAATAATACAATCAAAGACCTATACATACATATGTATGTATAGGTCTTTGATACAATCAACGTAGAATGAATATGAAGGGGAATCTCCATGTTTGCCGAACAGGAAGTATTCTCGACTGGTTACGTTTGTTCACATTAAATACTCATTACGTATGTACATTACATACAGAATTTTGAAAGGCATTTAGAAGCATGATAAACAAAATGTATCAGCGTACTCAAGGTATGTATTTCTATGAGAACATCCTTAAAAATTGATTCTAGATTTCAATTGCATTACGTCTGCTCCGTACTAAATTGTATACTCACTGTGTTCCGTGTCAATTCAAAGTCACCTCAATAAAGTACAGCTAACGCGGTCTTCATTCCTCAGTCAATATTATTTATACGTCTCTGTAAAAACTAAACGTATTATTGCTGATTTTTATGTAACGAATGGTAAATCCCTGTTCTTAATTCTGAAATGCTATGTCTGAGATCCTGAACATTTTCAAAATTTGATCATATGAACTCAAAATATCTAAATTTCAACCGACTGTCAAATTAATACAGCCGGCAAATACTAAATTTACACATAGTAAATAGACAAATACACAGTTTACAGTTTATTTATTGGCAAAACGGCAAAAGAATATTGCCTTTGGCCATTTACATAATAATTACAAGGAATATGGCCAAGACGTTCATATACATAATATTTCCATGTACATAATAATAAACAAAATGTTACATACAACAAAGTTACATATTTATAGTAGATTTAAATACAACAAATTTCATATATTTATTACACATAGACATAGACGAAGCAACTATATGATGTTCAGAGCGGTTTCTCGTATTTTAAAAGATTCAAAAAGGTATTTTGCAGTATTATACACCAATCGTTTATTCAAACTTGACATAAGATTTACAAATTTGTGTATGTTGGACCAATTTGTGTATTTAGGTAAATATTTAGTACGCAAATGGATATATTTGGGACAGCACATAAGAAAATGGTACTCTGATTCCACAAAACCCTGAGAACACAATTTACAAATACGATTATTTCTTTCTAAACCAATATATCGACCACGTTCAATTTCTAAAGAATGTGAACTAAGACGGAATCGTGTGAGACATTTACGTATAGAATCATTTTTTATATAACAGAGATAATTTTCAAATTTATATTCTGTTTTAAATTTTCGATAGTATTCTAGTTTAGGTGCGAGTTGTATAGATTCATGCCAATTTTGCAAATATTGATCTCGAATGCGTTGAGAAAAAATGCGCTTATAATTGTGTTCAGTATTAAAATTATCCCATATATAACTATAGCCAAGTTCATCTAGATACGATCTTAGCTTACTTGACCAACTTTTATTAATATTAGAGTTTGCTAGATTCATGAAAGTACTGTTTATTAGTGAATTAGGTTTACTCATAATTTTGCACCAGAATCCAAGAGCACGTTCTTTGCATATTACGGATGGTGGAAATGTTCCGAGTTCGGCTAAGACAGCTAAAGTCGAAGTTTGTTTTTTTACACCTAAAATTAATTTACAGTACTTAAGATAGATACGATCTACTTCTTTAAAATCATATATTCCCCAGATTTCAGAACCGTATAATATAATAGGAAGTACTAGAGAATCAAATAAAGCTAATTTAGTTTTAATATTAACATTGATTCTACTGAAAACAGAAAGAAGACTATAATACGCTTTCAGAGCTTGCTCCTCAAGTTTTAATACTGCATTCTTTAAATTACCCGTGTACGTAAAGCAAAGTCCCAAATAACAAAAATTATCAACTATTTCAATATTCTCATTATTTATATGCCATACATAGTTATGCCTTTGTTTTCGTTTTTCGAAGATACAAATCTTAGTTTTGTTAACATTTATTTTTAAACCCCATTTTGTGGAGAATCGATAAACACTGTTTAAAAGCAACTGAAGACTATGGTGATCTGTTGTGAATAGAGCTATATCATCAGCAAATAGGAGTAAGTAAATTGAAAGCAAATTTATGTCGTTATCTGTTAGATTTTCAAAATCAATTATATCCTTAATATCATTAATAAAAATTATGAAAAGCAAAGGTGAAAGTGGTTCACCTTGTTTAAGGCCCAATGTAACATCGAAAAAATCTGAAATTGGTACATCTGGTGACAGTCTTACACAAGATTTAACGTCGTTATAAATTGCTTTAATAATTCTTATCATTTTACAACTTATTCCTGTATTTACCAATTTAACCCACAGTGTATCATGTAAAACTGTATCAAAAGCCTTTTCATAATCTATGAATGCACAAAATAATCTAGATTTATTAGAAAGAACTTTTTGTATCAGACAATGTAGAATAAAAGCACAATCTACTGTACTATGATTATCACGAAAGCCAAACTGACTTTCATTAAAAACGTTATTACCTTCACACCACTTGTTAACTCTATTTCTTAGACAGAGAGAGAATAATTTTGCTAGAACATTAATCAGTGTTATACCGCGGTAATTAGAGGGGTTTGACTTATCTCCCTTTTTATGAATGGGTACAATTAAACCTTTCCTCCAAAGATCTGGATATACACCTGTATTAAAGATATGGTTAAAAACAACAACAAGATATGGTGAAATAAATGATTTTGCATCTATGAAAAAATCCGCCACATTATTACTGAAATCACAACTTTTGTTACGCTTTAACGACTGTATAGTTTTTGCTATTTCCTCAACCGTAAAGTCACAATCTAATTCTTGTATATATAACAGTTCATCCCGTTCTGGAGTATCAATATCAGGGTCAAATGCCCGGTGACCCGTATTTGAAATGTTTTGAAAGTGAGTAACAAATTCTTCCATCTTAATATCTGTCGTATTAATATTCTTTCTCTTCCTGTATTTATTAACATATTTCCAAAATTTACGTGGATTTGATTTGCTAATGTTCGAAAGATTTGTTTTTTCTTTATTAAAATACAAGTTTTTAGCTTGACGTTTGGTCTTTGAAAATGTAGACCTAGATTTACAAAAGTTTTCAATATTTAACTGACAATTATTTTCTTTCAATACTCGTTTAGCGTTTAGAAAATCAGATTTACAACGACGACATTCGTCATACAGTTATGTATGCAAACAACAGATTACAGATGCAAATACATATATAACAATTAAAGGATGAACGTATTGTCTTTCTTCTGTAATTTAAGTGCATTTCTAATACACATGGCTTCTTCAACAAATTCGGGCAAGTTAATATGTTCATGTCTATTGCAAGAATGTAACAATTGAGTATACATTGTATTTGTAAACGGAAGAATTATTGTAGTACTTAATACTTTTTTATACAACTTTCTCTTTTTATATAGAAGAATAATCTATACGTTCTGCATTGTCATTGAAAGTATAAATCTTTCCACATGGAAGCAGATTAACAATGTATAACCACTACTATAAGAAATTCGACTGATCGGCATTTATTCAAAGGCCATTGATCAATTTACCCACAAGATTTCGGAATTTCTGAACTTGTAATGAACATGACATTGTTGTTTGTACAGGTCAACCAAAGCTTTTGAAAACTGGTTCGAAAACCGAGTGAATATCAAACTATACGGTGGTGTTTTGTTCAGTATATTACACCAGATACATCAAAGCATTAAGACAACACGGCTGTAAACATTTTCACCACTCTAGGAATAAGCCTGAATTATAAATGTGATGTTTTCTAATGGAGCATGCGTGTTCTGGATAAACCATTACATTATTTCATCAATTATGGATCAATTAATTCAATAAAAGTGGCAAATATTTGGTAAGAACTGCATGTTTAGTTGTTTAAGATTTGGATACTCTGATGGTCCATTATTCCGGCCCCTAACCATTCATTTTATTGCGTTTTTCGCATTTTTTATCAATTTTAGTATTTTTTTAGAAAGAAAGTGTGGGCATGTGCCTACAGTATTTATTTATTTCGACGGATTTACCTACGTTTTCAACATTATTCTGTTTTATCTAGGCGGGCTTATACTATACTATACTATTCAACATAGGATGTAATATATTCAGCCAAATTTGGCAAGGACAGTGAGCCTCATCTGGGATTCAAACTCACAATCTCTTGACCAGTATACCAACGCTCCAATCATTGAGCTAAACAGGCAGGAAACATCAGGAAGAAAGCGTAGCAGAAATTGTCAAGAATAAACTCAATTGCGTGTATATTGAAGTTGGACATAAAAGTTCCAAGTTGGGCGTGACCATATTCTTTCATACGTCCCAACTATAACCACCTCTCATATACAGTAACCTATAAGCCTCAAATACCTCCAAACTTCAGCCTCCTCTCAAATACTTAATTCAACTTATAAACCTAAAATTCCTCCCAACTACAGCCTTCTCTCATATACATTAACTTATATAAACCTCAAATACCTCCCAACTACAGCCTTCTCTCATATACATTAACTTATAAACCTCAAATACCTCCCAACTACAGCCTTCTCTCACATACATTAACTTATAAACCTCAAATACCTCCCAACTACAGCCTTCTCTCATATACATTAACTTATAAACCTCAAATACCTCCCAACTACAGCCTTCTCTCATATACATTAAATTATAAACCTCAAATACCTCCCAACTACAGCCTTCTCTCATATACATTAACTTATAAACCTCAAATACCTCCCAACTACAGCCTTCTCTCACATACATTAACTTATAAACCTCAAATACCTCCCAACTACAGCCTTCTCTCATATACATTAACTTATAAACCTCAAATACCTCCCAACTACAGCCTTCTCTCATATACATTAAATTATAAAGCTAAGATACCTCCCATCTACAACCTTCTCTCGTATGCTTCAACTTATAAACCTCAAATACCTCCTAACTACAGCCTTTTTCAGTATACAATAACTTATAAGCCTCAAATACCTCCCAACTACAGTCTTCTTTCCTGTACAGTATAAACTTGAAAACCTCTAATACCTTCCGACTACAGTCACCTTTCGCATACAGTAACTTGTAAACTTCAAGTACCTCTCAAATACATGTATATCATAACTGAGCATTATGGGATTCATATTCGTGAAGTGAGGCTAGGAATAAGAACGTACTTCTACTACAAACACCAATTCCGTACTGGGTGATTGAGAGTGGGGATAAAGGGAGAGAGATAGGGACACGAAACAAATAATTTTGATATCATTAATGTATTAATAATATAAAACAATAGCAACATACAAAAACAATAATAGATCATTGGCATACTGAAGCATATCTACAAATAAACAACGACATTTATTTAGCTCTCCACTGAATTAATAATTTCAGATTCGATCTAATATACCAAAATTATCATATTACTAATAGAACGAGCACATGAAATAAATAATATACATAATGAAAAGTATGTACGTTACAATGAAGAAACACAATATAATATTAAACATACTGTTAAACATGTTATAATATAAACACATAACAATAAATAGAATTGATAAAATATACCTAAAGATTGATTTACCTGCTTAAACAATATTCAACCGAACATGTGAACAAAGGCCACCATTGGGAAAAAAACATTATGTAGTCTTTAGTCAATAACCACTACATAATTGGCCTTTATTTAGAAAATACATGGTTGGTAATGAGTGGTGCTGCACAGAACTGAGATACCGTTGCTGCACAGAAATTATGTTGAACAAATCCAAATTGATGCTACCTTCACAGTACAAGAGACTCTCAGTTCTATCACTGTCTATCACTATAATATATGTATTTGGAGAGCAACTATCTAGTCATTCATATTCCATCCTCCCACCCATCTTTGCATACTTAGTCACAACGTTCAATTTACTTTTTCGGTGCAGCTGTATTAGAACTGATTTTGACCTACATTTGTAACCAATGAAATTGCTAGATAAAAATTTTCAGCTGAAGAAGAATGTTTGTCATTGGTTAAAAGTGTTGATATTATGAAATTTTAGGGCAGAATTCGTAATTGTTAGCCATGTTCGTAATATTCTTAAAATAATGCAATATCAAAATTTACAACAATAAAAAATTAAATATTGAAATGTTTTAACCATGCAAAATAAACTCGAGAGTTTTGTAGATATAGCCTTAACTGTTATAGTAATAGTACACATGGTTTGAAATATTTAAATGTTAAACAAGCACTGGTACTTAACCCAAGCAAGCAAGCAAACAAACAAACAAACAAACAAAGCTTAAAAACATATGAATTGGTAAACAAAAACAAATATGACAGATATCAGCTACAATGATATAGATAAATTCCTAATTTCATTAATATTAATTAGAATCATATTATTAGTCATTATTCTGCTTATATTGAGCATTTTTTGCAATTATTTCCACAACTTGAAGATTTCCTGACATAGCTGGTGAGAAAAAATAAGAAAATGTAACCTTGACCATTGAGTACATTTCAGCCAAAATTAATACAATTAATCATTTCCAGTAACAAAATGTCGTCATGATTGACTTTGACAATGTCTGAAAACTATACAGCTAAAATGTATATGGCATTAATTTCGTACTGTACCTGCGTCGATTATCTTTATCTAAAGATTTTTCTTGTTTCATGTTTGCAATTTTCAGACTACTAGCAGCTATGATTTACATCTTCAGAACCCAAAGTTATATAAATGGTCGAAAAGATTATTTTTTCAATAGTGTTAGTATAATTATAATCAGAGAATGATGATACTATTGTCTGTCAGCATAATTAATCTGAACATGCATTATGGATAATTGCAGTGTCACATATTATGTTTATTACTTCATGTTATACAGAAATTTGATATTGTATGGAATTGTACATTTATTTGTATGTTTACTACTGGAAAACTAAACTACTGGACTATAAAATCCTCATATTGTACCCATAAATTGGTCTGTTTTTCTGTCTGTCTGTTTTAACTTAACTTTTTGAGCTAGTAATTTAGTCAAGTCTTGTGACACTGTAATTATCCAACTTCGTGACAATTAATCTAACTATGATATCTATTGGTCCAAGCTGACACTTTGGTGTAAACATTGTCCTTTAAGAATATGATGATATACAAGTACATAATGAGAGAACATGAACATCCTTTGAGTTATGCCCTCTTCAGTAACAGTTATATTTCCAGACTGAACTATTTTACACGTGACAAATTAAATTCATTCCTTCAGCATCACAGGTTCTTTGGTGTACCAGGAATGTCAACAACTAGAACTAGAGTTCAACAGTACGTTTGAACAATTACTACATTATAGACCTAGGTATGTCATGGAAACCATGCTTATGTCCTAAAAACGTCATTGATCATGTACAACATAGATACCTCCAAATAAAGTCAACATGTCAATAAAGGCCACATTTGATGTCTTTTCCGATGGTGACCTTTGTATATGAGGTTAGACTGTATATTTAGTTTCGAATAAGCATATTGATTTACTTTGAGAGAACTATTATAATATAAAGCTTAATGGAATAGACTGAGAAATTCAAACAACCAAATTACTCTATAGTTCAACTTCAATAATCAGAGATAAGTATTTATATAAAATATTAATAATGCACAAAATGTGTCATATTGTAAGTAGCATTTTAAAAAACTTTTCTTGATTTTCAACAATTTAACAGTTATATATAAGACGACTGATTCATCAAACAAGTTTTACTGGACAGTATTTGAACCAGTACTAACATAACCTTCTACAAGGAACCGGTAACTTCTCCACATGAGGAGAAAAATCGACATCGTTGTCAGATTTTCATTAAAGGTATGACCTGCCGCGACCGTGTATCTAACCCGTATTGCCAGCGCACTAACCACTGGAACACGACCGCGGCTATACTTACCTCGTATCTATAAACTATATGAACTGTACTGCGGTGGTTGGAAATCCCTAAAATGACCCAGTTACTGATGTTTTATACATTTAAACGTATGTGGAATTTTAAATGGATGTGATGGATATCATATTTGATGTAAAGGTTAACAAGATGGTCTTGACTCGGTCAGCTTAGTCGTTAAAGCGTTGGTCTACTGATTAAAAGGTTGTGTGTTCGAACACCGGGTAACTCCTGACACAGTCCTTGATGTTGACTGTATAGTTAATGTTGTCTGATGTTGTCTGTTGATGGTGTTGTCTGATGTGTTCTGTAGATGATGCTATATGATGTTGTCTTTAGATGATGTTGTCTGTAGTTGATTTTATCTTATGTTGTCGGTGGGTAATGTTATCTTATGTTGTTTGTAGATGATGTTATCCTATGTTGACTGTAGTTGATGTTATCTGATGTTGACTGATGTTATTTCATGTAGACTGCAGTAGTTGATGTTATCTGATGTTGACTCTGGGGATGTTATCTTATGTTGTTTGTAGAGAATGTCATCTTATGTTGACTGTACGTGATGTTATCTGATGTTGACTGATGTTATTTCATGTAGACTGCAGTAGTTGATGTTATCTGATGTTGACTGATGTTATTTTATGTAGACTGCAGTTGTTGATGTAATCTTATGCTGACTGTAGCTGATGTTATATGATGTTGTCCTGTAGATGTTCACTTTAGTTGATCATATTTGATATTGACTGTAGATGATGCCATCTGATGTTGACTGTTGTTGATTCCATCTGGTGTTGACTGTCGTTGATGTCATCTGATGTTGACAGTAGTTGATGTCATCTGATGTTGACTATAGTAATGTTATTTGATGTTGTCTGTAGTTTATGTTATCTGATATTTACTATTGTTAATGTTATCTGATGCTATCTGCAGTTGATGTTATTTGATGTTGACTGTAGTTGATGTCATTTGATGTTGACTGTTTTAGAATTCATCTGATGTTGACTGTATGTGATGACATCTGATGTTGTCTGTAGTTGATGTTATCTGATATTGTCTGTAGTTGATGTTATCTGATGTTGTCTGTAGTTGATGTTAGTTGATGTTGATTGTAGATGTTGTTATCTCAAGTTGACTGGAGTTGATTTTACCTGAAGTCGACTGTAATTAATGTTATCTAATGCTGTCTGTTACAAGTTGATGTTACAAATGTATTTGATATTGACTATTGTTAATGAAATCTGATGTTGTCTGTAGTTGATGTTAATTGATGTTGATTGTAGTTGATGATATATGATGTTGTTTGTATGGTATGTTATCTGATGTTGTCTGTAGTTGATGATATCTGATGTTGTCTGTATGTTTTGTTATCTGATGCTGACTGTAGGCGATGTTATCTGCATGATGTTATAGCAGAATAAGAATTCCATCCTCGGCTCGTATTAGTTAGGTGTAAATTTGAAGTTACTGAGGATGAATGATTCATATCTTCTCTACGCTTAATGCTAGTAATACAAGTCTAATTGATGTGTTGTAATAATGCTGATGCTTTGTTCTTGTTCTTACTTTAATTATTATGAGATAAATAAGCGTCTATATTACTCGTTCTTGCACGAAACACGTCCAATACACGCTATTAAAGAAACAGTCTTCCCAACTGCAGGTCAAACACAATATCATTGATGATGGATAAAGAGACCTCATGAGTCACGTGGTATGGCTTCTGCCTAGTAACCACTAGCCCTCGCTACCACTCAGAGTCTGAAGCTCCTTTTGAAATCATACATTTTATACAGATGTGCTTGAAAACTGTGTTTATTGATGGACTAAAGTAAAATGTTGGTAGCTATATGCATTAATTGCAATTAAAGCTTTAAAATTAATTGCTTTTTATGATATAGATAGATATTTTATTTAATTCCAAAAGGCTTTAAAGCCCACAAGGATATACACAGCACAATACAAACAGTGTGATACAATGAATTATACAAATATATTATTACATTTAACAATATTATGGAGAAGATCAGAATATAAAGTAGACTTATAATAATTATTCTTCTTTAAGTATAGAAAGTATTAAAAAGTGAGATTTACAAATATCTATTATGAGATAGCAGTTGAAAATTAATACATAATATATATTCGCATAAATATAGAAAATGTGAACAATTTTATACGATATCAGTTATTGTACAGGATATTATTTCTAATTTCAAACGCATTATAAATGTAAGAGGCTAGATTTTTAATTAATCTTTTATCTTCAGTATTGATCAATTCTATGAATTTTACCATGTTAGGTCTAACCCAGTACTTCATTGGAATGAACTTTTTACGCTGATCTTTATATATATTGCACTCGATTATAAAATGAAATTCATCTTCAATCTGAAGACAGTTAAAGCATTTACGTTCATTAATTGGTGTCTTTGCTGGTTTTGACCACCTTCCTGTTTCAATATATAATCTGTGAGAGGATACTCTCAAACGAGTTAAAACTTGACAATATTTATTAATGGTTACACATGTTAAATACAGTTGAAATCTAAAATTTGCGATAGTTTTGTAAAAAAGAGCTCTACTTGAGTTATTTATACGAGAATGCCAGTTCTGTAAGAATTGATCGTTAAGTCGTTGTTTTACTAATGAAAGAAATATATCATTATTGCCGACACCTTGATTAAGCCATGCGTCTGAGAGACCTAGTGAATTCAACAAATCGTAAATATTTTTACACCAATTATTTTTCAATGGACTTTGTTCGAAGTCCATTTTTAGCGTACTGTAAGTTATGTATACATATTTTAAATGAGGCATCTGTAATATACGTAGCCAGTATTTAATTACTTTAACATGCTGAATACAATTAAATGAAACCCGTCCTAATTCCCCATAAATAAAATCGTTTTGTGTTGTTTTTTTCACTCCTAACAATCTTTTACAGAAATGCATGTGTACTTTTTCTATCGATGAATCCTTCGCAAAACAACAAACTTCAGAGCAATAATTTAATATTGGCGATACTAGTTTATCGAATAATTCTAATTTATGTTGAGGAGAAATGTATGTAAATTTATGTAAAATATTTATTCAACTTGAATATGGCTTTCAATGCTTGCCCAGATAAATGACTTTGTGCATTACAGAGAGACCCCCCTGTGGTGAAAACAATCCCTAAATAACAAAATGTATTCATTATTTCCAATGGCACGCCATCGTAATGAAATATCACGTTTTGTGGAATAGTACCCCCCTTTTTAAAAATCATGACTTTAGTTTTAGATACATTAACTTTTAATTTCCAGTGTAAACAATATTCATGTAATAAGTTCATATTTCGTTGTAAATTTTCTGCCGAATTAGCAAAAATAACTATATCATCGGCATATAACAACATAAAAATTTTAAACATATTGACGTCAATTCCGTCTGCCTTATTTTTTATAAACATCTCTTCTAAATCGTTAATAAACATGGTAAATAAAAATGGGGACAAACATTCCCCTTGTCTAACTCCTAATGAGCACGTATACTCGTCACTAAACATATTTGACAGTTTAACTCTAGATTTAACCGATTCGTACATCGATTTAATAACATTTAAAATATTTCCGCGAAGCCCCAATTGTATCAATTTACACCAAAGATTTTCACGTACTACATAATCGAAAGCTTTAGTAAAGTCTACGAATAAAGCATATAGTTGTTTCCCTTGATTTAAAACATGGTTTATTAATCCATGTAGTATATGTAATATAAGCAGTATATCAATAAATGCTGTCTTGATAAGAACACCTTAATTTCAGAAAATTTACGGTTACTGCTATTGGTTGATCTCTATGGTAGATAACAGTGTTTTGTGCTGTAGTGAACTGCTACACAATGACACAGTTTTTTCTATTTCTTTCATAAAGTTGTTATATTGTTCCCTCTTTAGGCAAAATGCTGATGTATTTCGACAAACATTCAATACACATGATGTACTATTCTTCTATACTATCTACATATATAATTCATATCTTGTGATTTTCTATACATAAGCTACCCAATGTGTTTTGTTAATACTTTTTTCAAATTAAGTGAATTGTCAGGGAATATTTATAATTGGTCTTGGAAAAATAAAATTCCTGAAAGTAATCTCATACAGCTGATACATATCAGTTTACTACTACAGCTTTTCCACCATATCATGTCTTCATCATTCTAGCTGTTTCAGTATACATTGTTTTGCTTTGTCTGTTTAAGATATTGTGTTCCATGGCAGGATTTTAAAATTCACAAACTACATATACCTTTGGTTTGATACCTGTTCATGTAAAAATTCAATTAGATAAGCTGTAGTATGACCCTGGGAACAGTTCTACATTACAGTTAAATATTTGAATTTATTTCTAGCCGTGATGAGAAGCGAATGAAGTTGGAACAATGCATGCTTGAAGTTGGAACAATGCATGTAGTAGTAAAAATAAACCTTGATATTATACTGTACAACCTCTCCAGAGCGACCATCTCTTGAGCAACAACGATGCAACCTCTCCAGAGCGACCCTCTCTTGAGCAACAATGTCCCTTCAACAACAGTACAACCACTCCAGAGCGACCCTCTATTGAGCAACAACGTCCCTTCAACAACAGTACAACCTCTCCAGAGCGGCCCTCTCTTGAGCAACAACGTCCCTTCAACAACAGTACAACCACTCCAGAGCGACCCTCTATTGAGCAACAATGTCCCTTCAACAACAGTACAACCTCTCCAGAGCGACCCTCTATTGAGCAACAATGTCCCTTCAACAACAGTACAACCTCTCCAGAGCGACCCTCTATTGAGCAACAATGTCCCTTCAACAACAGTACAACCTCTCCAGAGCGGCCCTCTCTTGAGCAACAGCGTCCCTTCAACAACGGTACAACCTCTCCAGATCGACCCTCTCTTGAGCAACAACGTCCCTTCAACAACAGTACAACCTCTCCAGAGCGACCCTCTATTGAGCAACAATGTCCCTTCAACAACAGTACAACCTCTCCAGAGCGGCCCTCTCTTGAGCAACAACGTCCCTTCAACAACAGTACAACCTCTCCAGAGCGACCCTCTATTGAGCAACAACGTCCCTTCAACAACAGTACAACCTCTCCAGAGCGACCCTCTATTGAGCAACAATGTCCCTTCAACAACAGTACAACCTCTCCAGAGCGACACTCTCTTGAGCAACAACGTCCCTTCAACAACAGTACAACCTCTCCAGAGCGGCCCTCTCTTGAGCAACAATGTCCCTTCAACAACAGTACAACCACTCCAGAGCGACCCTCTCTTGAGCAACAATGTCCCTTCAACAACAGTACAACCTCTCCAGAGCGACCCTCTCTTGAGCAACAATGTCCCTTCAACAACAGTGCAACCTCTCCAGAGCGGCCCTCTCTTGAGCAACAATGTCCCTTCAACAACAGTGCAACCTCTCCATAGCGGCCCTCTATTGAGCAACAATGTCCCTTCAACAACAGTGCAACCTCTCCAGAGCGACCCTCTCTTGAGCAACAATGTCCCTTCAACAACAGCATATTTTTTCCCAATGCATTATTTAACTATTAATTTAACCTCGCTAGATACAGCAACAACATCTCAATAGCAACAAAATTTTGTTACTCCCAAAGGTTGTTGCTTTGGAGAGGTAACATTGAACATTATTTGGACGAATGAAATTATTATGAGTTCAGGAATATAGCTGATTGTTTATCATCAAATATTATTTTACTGATACAAAAATGTACATTTAATAATAAGCTCTTGATAAAAACTCATATCAGTTAAGTATTTTCAGTAGTTATTGAACAATGTTATTTTAAGGGTACATAGTAAAAGTGTCAGATGGTCATTTTGTGCTCTGGAGAGATTATACCACAGTGTATCTATAGAAGGATTCTGTATTGATCATCAGATCTTTTATTTCAAAACATATCCTTTAATATATTTGTTAATTTCCTTACTTTTGAATAAATCTAATTACAATGTAATTAAAAGAATTGCAGTTTACCTATAATTGTAAGGTTAGATAGCTTAATTGGATATATCAACCCAAGCCAGTAATTGGCAATGGGGAGATTCGGGTTCGAATCCCGATCTGACTTTCAATGGTAAACGTAAACATTTTCAAAATAGGGAACTTATTTTGTACGCTCGGATTGTTTTATGCTTACAGGGAGCAGTGTAATTGCTTCAAATTTGAGTAATGCTTATTAAAATTCTAACTACATGTACATGTTACTTGAGATTAAATAAAGAAAATCTTATTTTGACAAATGGATGAATTTCCAGTCTTGGCAACATCGTCTGCAGTCACTACAGTTGGTTTATTGATTTATGAAATCTGAACAAAAGTCAGACAATACAAAATATTGATATAGCCCACATATTGAGTACATGTAAGTTACTAGCTCTAGTGTAAATGCTTTAACTTAAAGTGCATGGATCTGTAATTTCAGTGAAAACCGATGTGTCCATGTTTATTCTGATGTTTATGCCAGTTACCACACTTCAGATACGTCAGTACATAGTTTGATAAATATGGTACTTTTTACTATATTATTAAGCAGATCAAACATTTACATTTGTATGTAAATAAACAATAATCACATTTTTCATCTTCTTCCAAACTTTATTTTGTTATTTCGTACACTTTGTCCTCTTGTTTCCCGTTGTATCCAGTCAAACAACAGAAGTACGTTTACTCACCACGTCCGGATCGTCATGTTTTGCCCATGTTTTTGCAAGTACAATGTAGATAACATGCACTTGCCTTAGTACGGCGGGTTAATGGGACCGCCGTTTTACTATGACCTGTGTCTTATGACAATTTTCTGATAAATAAATTACAAAACTTTCTGGTACTCAACTACAACTCTGAAATATTCAAATGAATTCCCATTCACACAAATTTAAAGTGACAAAAAGGAAAAACAAGACCCTGCTTAAAAAACGCATGTGCCCCGGTGGCAAGTTTGACAAGAAATAGTCCATTTAAATAATTCCAAGTCCAGTTTCGGTCATGGTCAAGGTCAAAGCGAGGTTTGTTGATATGGGTTAATTCTCAAAGAATAATGGTTTAAAAAGATAAAGCTGATTAATGTCAAATACATGTTCGGATCAAAGATGCTGTCAGGTTAACGTATCAGTGAAATCCTCAATGTTTGATAATGACTAAATCATAAACAATGATAGACAAGATATGAGATTTGAGCTAGGAGACTGATCTCAAGTTTTATAACCTCGGAGTCTGATCTCAGCTAACCTAGATACTGTTTCGGTCTCGGTCATTGACCGTATTTTATTTGCATATATAAAGTATAATTATATTAGTAAGATTTCATGTACAATAATGTATTTATTATTTAGATTTAACATTCAAGTACTACTATATTCTTATATTATATATGTATCTATATATATATTCTAATTGAAATAAACGACATGTCGTCTGCTACTTACAATTGTAAATCCTACACCTTTTGTTTTGCCCTCAACGCTCAATATTTTCATCAATATTTCGACCTATTTTTCGTTCTTTTCTACTCGGCTTTCATAGAAAGAAGATGAAATATTGATCAATATATTGATGAGCATCAAACGCACATTATCTAATATTGACAATACTTCAATACATGTAATTATCAGAGATTTCCTCATCCATATGGGTTCTTCAATATTGCCCATTTGCACTCACGTCAATATTTTCTTAAATGAATGAATATTGACAATATTATTGACAATAACATTGAATGTGGATGAGGCCCTGTACAGTCGTAAATGCTAATCTTCATGAAGTCGTAAATTCTACGCGTCTGTTCTCCGTCGACATTCCACAGTAACCACCGAATATGCACACAGTGCTCATGTTTCTCGTGATTTCAGTGAATATTCAAATTCTCCCGACCCTATGCATTTGATGACACTGTATGACTGTATAGTATAACTCAGCAAATGAAGACCACTTTCCGGACCATTCATTATTTTGTTAAAATGTCTTAATGTGTCCACACAGATTTATCTAATTACTTAATGTAAATATATTGATTTTATCATAGTTTTTATTAATATTAATTATCTCCTATTTTTTGCAACGTTTTTCAATACAGTCAAACCTGTGTTAGTGGCCATTTCCGAATAAAGGTCACATTGTGAATACAATTATGTACACCATTAGATCAGTTAACCACAATTACCAAGGAAATGCATTGCCTGGACGAAATACGTCTAATATTCCAAATGCTTACTTTGAAAACCCAAACAAATTCAGTGCCTCCTTTGGTCTTTATATTCTTGCCATGTGCGATAACTTAATATATACAAAGAATATATAGGCAACTTTTTGCGTACCATAGTATTGTTTTCTTCTGTAATATAATAAAGCATTAATTTGTACTTCAGTCCTTCCTTTTTACCTAAGCCATGGCTCAGATGCACATTTTGCTTGTGCGCCCAGTGTGTTTACCCCATGTTGTTTGTCGGTCAAAATTAAACAATGTCATGGCGTGTTTCCATATACAGTAATTGATTTACAACCAAGAAGATAAAGCAGGAAAGGAAAATATTAATCTTCAAAATGCGGGAGTCTAAATAATGAAGAGAGAGCAAGAATTTTGGGTATGCTTGAAGTCGGACTTTCTCAACAGTACGTTTTGTTCGACGGGTAAACGCAACAGGAAGCTTGTCTGATACACCCCGACCCGGTGCATCCCGTCTGACGTCTGTAGGACAGGACGAGCCGTCAACGTCACCCGTTTCGTCACGGCGCAATCATCAACGTAGGAAATCGCTAAAGGAAAGTAAGTCGCAATACGGTAAGAAGTCGTCTCCAGGAGCGTGGAATATCGTGCTGGCGGCCGTACCGTTGTGTAGTGATGATGGACCGTTACCGTCGCGAACGTCGGCAATGGCTCAAAACAACATCGGAAGACGCTGGCGTAATGTTGTATTTAGTGACGAATTCCGCTTAAATGTTTCCTTTGCCGACGGACGTGCCCATGAAATGACCTAAAATAAGCCAAAAATCCAAATTCAAGGGCAGATAACTCAAAAATGGGATCAGTGACCCCCTTTATTTTCGCTTGAAATGTTTCTGTTATCATACACTACGATCATGCAAAGTTTTTAAAAAAATATATTGATCAGTTTTCATTTGCCTGTATGTCTATGTGAAAATGTAGCGAACTGTAGCAAACGTCTTTAAGTGAGTTCGCCATAACGGTTGTCATCTGTAAATATAAAGGGTCCAGTCAATTATTCGATTTACTTCCCTTCATTGGGACAACGTTTTATATGGTTCATGTTTGGTATGTATGGATGATTGGATTAGGTATTAAATACATAACAAAAGAAAGAATGTGCGATAAACACAGCAATAAAGATGTTTGCTTTTAATCTAATGAATAAGAGGAATTCGTGAAGCACGTTTTTTTATCCGAAGTTCGTTCACGAAATGTGCTGATAGAAAATGGTCCCTGATTTATACAAAGCATTATGTGTTAAAGTTATTGGTGTGTAATATTCAAACTGACATCTATGACGTCAAACATACCATGTTTTCATAAATCGTAGTAATTTGTATAACTCAAAAAGAGACAAAATTGAACTCGCTATAGTATACATGTAGGTATGTGGTATGTGCGATAACTAAAAATTACCTTTTTTCATTCTTTTGTATTTATTTTATTTCAATATCTTACACAGTCATATGAAAAACAAAACAGAACAAGTTGCCAGTAGAACGTCGTGAAACTAGTATATCTACAAATATATATGTTACATATACACTTAGCTAATGTAGAAACGTCCCACTCTATTACAGAAAATATTACTGGAAAACTATAAGGTTGATTGTAGTAAGACCTATACAGAAAATGAAGTTGATTCATTTTTGAATGCATACCAGTTGACCTCATATTGCTGGAGTGAAAAAAACTTCTCTAGTGAAGGCATGGCGAAGTTGGTAGGGGCCAAAAGAAAAAATCGGAATAATTGGGGCTTTTTTTAAATGTTTAGAGATGAGAGATTTCTCATAAAAAGTCCAAGTAGTATTCAGTATTATTAAAAATTGTGTATGGCCACGATTTTCAACAATACACGCCAAAATTCTACGGCACATCGACGTAACGTAACGTTCAATTAGTGCGTTAGGCAGATTCCACCACTCTTGTTATAAAGCCTGTGTCAAATCTTCAATATTTTTAATTTGGTGATTGGCCCTCGCCTTACGACCCAGCGCATCCCAGATGTACTCTATCGGGTTTACTTGTTGATCAAGTGAAGCTGCAGTACGTCGACTTTGTTTGAACCATGTTCTGGCTGCGTGCGGGCGAGCATTGTTACACCTCGGCCATTGCGGGGTTGCATAGAAATGTGTTGCTTGAGGAGTTAGAACATCAGTAACGTACCGCTGTGAATTGAGATTGTCCTGTATCACTACTAGCTCAGTCTTACTGTTACCCAAGATCGCGTCCATACCATTACACTCCCATCCCCGAATCTGTCCCTGTCAACTACACAACAATCTGCGAATCTCTCGTTTTTATGCCGGTAGATGCGTGGCCTACCATCTACATAGCTAAGTGTGAACCGAGATAGGTCAGTAAAGAGAACTCGGTTCAAATCAGCCCGTCTCCAATTCAAATGACGTCATGACCACAATAACCTTGCTCCACGGAGACCAAAATATGGGCGTCGTGCTCTGACTGGCTAAGCGTTGGATCGCAAGCGATTACTGACACACCGTATCTCCTGGCCGTTACGGTGGCTGGCAAACGATGCAGACGCAAGTGTGTTAACATGATGTAGTGGTCAGCTCGAGTGGTGGTGACACGGGGATGACCAGGATGGGGACGATCGCGAACAGTCCTAGTATGCTGGTACCGGGTCGCAAGCCTATGTATGGTTTTTGACAGCAGACGAACCTGCTGGCGACGTCAATGGCCGTCATTCCAGCCTGAAGCATTCTTATTGCCTGATTCCTTTCAACTTCAGACTAGCGTGTCATGATGGAAGGATTGATTCTTTTTTTAATATGTAGATAAGCCTGTGTCGCGAGTACAGTAAGACCTTGACTGAATCATTTTATTGAACACATGCATACTGTGCACGTGTGAAAATCTTGGTTCCGTTAGATGTCAACCTTACACAGGTGTGTTAAAAACATACCAGTATCTCACATGTACACTCACTGGATGTGTAACATAGATAAAGCCAAATAGTATCCGTTCAAAAAGTGGAAAGTTTCTACATTTGTAGAGTATAGATACTCACATTGAGGAGAAATGAAATCAGTTGTTGCCAACGTTTCCTAAAATATTTCAAAGAATCATACAAACTAATTGTGGTCCTTCTTCACCCTGGCCTTACATGTATTATGTATAATACATGTATTAGATTAAACGTTTTGTTATTACTTTCTACATGATAGGTCTGTTTTGAAATTTAACCAAAAGAGATACATTGTAGTTTAAATATAATGTCGGTGATATGTGTGTGTATAATGTTGTTTTGATTCTATATTTCTTTTATTGCATTTTAAAATGAATTCGTACTTTCTACCTTCTCCAGAATTAGCCATTTGTTACTAATTCACAACATTTAACCTTTCTACTGATCATTTGCTGACTAGCTTATGCCATTCCTTGACAACATATTAATCAAATGCATTTAAAACTCGAAAATACAGTCAACCTGTGATCAAATGCCACCCTTGGGAGAGGCATTATTGTTGATAAATGGACTTCATTCGGGGGTCATTTTTGTTCAAAATGATCAATGACTGTCTTAAATACAAAAGTAATGGCCTTTATTTACAGGAGGGCCTTCATTCATGAATGAATGTGAAATTTCATTAGTTTAGCGTCAAGCCACTAGTCAGTATCACCACGTGACTAATGAGTCTCGCTGATTAGCCTCCTCACTTCTTCAGGTCCTGTGTGTAATTCGAAGTCATGGTAGTGAGGGTTTAGTGGTTTATTATAATACTATGCAGAAGACCACAAGACCACTAGGGTCCCTTTGATATTGTGTTTGACCAGTTTGGAAGAATGCTTCTTTATAGTGTGTACACGTATTGGACGTATTACATGCTAAAGGAATAATATTGATATTATTTTTTTTTCGGAATGTATAAAGAACAGTTATTGTTCATGATGTCAGCATTATTACAATACATACCATTAAACTAGACTTTTATTACTTGTATTAATCGTGGAGAAGATATAAGTCACTCATCGTTTGTTCGAATTTAAAACATTCAATGCTGTACTAGTATGAAGACGCGAGGATGGAATTCTCATTCTGACATAACATCAGATAAAATCGCCTACAGTCAGCATCAGATAATATCAACCACAGTCAACATCAGATGACATCAACTACATGCAACATCAGATCAGATCAAGTTATCAACTACAGTCATCATCAAATTATGTCAACTACAGTCAACATCAGATCATATTAACTACAGTCAACATCAGATAACATCACCCACAGTCCACATCATGTGACATCAACTACAGTCAACACAAAATAACATCAACTACAGTCAACATCAAATAACATCAACTACAGTCAATATCATCAAATAACACAAACTACAGTCAACACCAGATGACATCAACTATAGTCAACACCAGACGACATCGACTACAGACAACATCAGATGACATCAACTACAGTCAACAACAGACTGCATCAACTACCGACAACACTAAGTAACATCAACTACAGACAACATCAGATGATATCAACTACAGTCAACAACAGACTGCATCAACTACCGACAACACTAAGTAACATCAACTACAGACAACATCAGATGATATCAACTACAGTCAACATCAGATGACATCAACTATAGTCAACATCAGATTGCATCAACTACAGTCAACACCAGACGGCATCAACTACAGACAACATCAGATGACATCAACTACAAACAGCATCAGATTGCATCAACTATAGTCAACATCAGATGACATCAACTACAGACAACATCAGATTGCATCAACTACCGACAATACTAAGTAACATCAACTACAGACAACATCAGATGACATCAACTACAAACAGCATCAGATTGCATCAACTATAGTCAACATCAGATGACATCAACTACAGACAACACCAGATTGCATCAACTACCGACAATACTAAGTAACATCAACTACATTCTACATCAGATAATATTAATCATACTGTCAACATCAGATAACATCATCTACACTTAACATAAGATAACATCATCTACACTCAATTATATAAGATAACATCCAGTACAGTATTTACTAATTTTATTTACTAATTTTTAATCATATGACTATGAGGCGGACAAAATCAGTACATCTAACTATATTTAATAGATAGAGGGAAGTAATGACTATTTGAGGTTCAAACCTCCAGACCTCTGCATGCTTGCTAGTCAGATGCTCTTACTTCAACGTAATACTTAAATAGGAGGAAATGTACCCGATACGGCCAATTTAAAATACATTATATCACAAGTTGCTACACATCGTTCCTAGGAAGAACCAGACCTAGTAAGACTAGTTTATAACACAACTGTTCCATTAACACAAATGTCTTCTAAATTAAATAAATCATCACAGGACACTGCATTTTTCTGTTGGCACCACAAATGATGATGAGCCTGGGGACTGTTTAACAGGAGTCACTTGGTCTATATAGGCTCTTATATATAGGAAAAGGTTGAACATTATTCTTCTATAAAGGTCTTTTTTCTGGTGAGTGATATCATTTTTACAATTACAGTTTTGTATGCATATTGTTTATATTACTTGCCAGTGTTGACTTTCACTGTAACTGAACTTTGTTTAACTCCTATAGACCAAACTTTGCGCAACAATTTTATATGCAGACCTGAGTACTAACTTAGCTTTCTACATCTGCTGTGGAAATGTTTCCATTTTGTAATAACTATTTTTTGGGTCATTAATACAAACCTTTTGTTCAATTCACATGAACACTTTCGGAATGTTTATACTGTGTTCATGTATCAGTCTCTATTACATTAGATTACTGTATGGACCAAACATATAGTTATTTGGACTTCTCGTGTCCATTTATATGTGTTTATGTTTTGAAACACGGTTTAATATACTAAAAAATGTTTATCTTATTTCTGTGCGCAAAAGTCTGCAGATATATCTATTTACTTTTCCAGTAATATTAGTTCAAGTTATTTTTATTAACAGAGTAGATATACTATGAAATGTTGAAGTGTCCTTCAGTTAGAAAGTTACAATGTGTTATTAAGCATAACAATAATTTTGGCCTAAAACATAGTTCCTATCATTTTATGTAATTGTCTTCAGCTTTTTTAAGGCATTCAATCTGTCTCCATATATGGAGTGCTCTGTATTTCATACTTACTAAGTTATGATGCCTTCTTCTTATGGTTTACAGACTGTTACATAAAACGTTAATTGATACATATAAGTAAATCCTGTAGTATCAGTTTTATGAATGTGTAAGTTGTTTCTCAATGAATTGCTGCACTTTGTAGAACTTACCACAAAAAACTAGCTGCACAATGCTAATCTGTGTATAAATAGCATGCGCTACAGACTCAAATATGAAACATTCACATGTTATTATTCAAAGTAATCTTCCTTTTTGATGTTTGATTCCATTGGCACAGTCATTTTTATGAAACATTGCGTTGATGCAGTCTAATTACTATGTCATTAGCAGAATAAAATTACAACAGTGCTTCCACAAATCATTAATTGAAACGCAATATTTTTGACTTTCCACTAGTATTTTAAACAAAATAACAGAAAAACAGCAACACTGGTTGATATGCTAGAATATGACAATATTAACATGCTTTGCTCACATCGAAATACTTCAGTGCTAGCAGCGCTTTGATTTATTTACTGTTGTGTAACCTATCATGTTTCATGATTGTGATTGTGATGACTGATAATCCCAAGAAGCAAACTGGATTGTATGAACTTGACCTTTGACATACTGACTCCAAAATCAATGAAGATCATCTATATGTGATGGTCAACCTTGCAACTAAATCCGAGGAACTTAGGCCAATCAGATTGCCCTGACAAAGGTTGATTAGGGACTGATCGACCGACCTACGGACCTACCGACCGACATCATCAAAACAACATAGCCTATACTTCGAAAGAGTCACAGAGTAATGACACAGCAACTTAATATAATTAAAATGTAGATGGCGTATTATGACAAATATTCATCGTGTAATGAAAATAGATAGGATATAATCATTAAAATTTCACGTCAACCTACATTGAATAATGCATTTAAATTCACAGCAAAAAGTAGGTTCTGTCTATGATCAGGCAGCTATGGCGTTCCATAGTTTTTCGTAATTTTCACGTGCTGATGATGTGTTGTCGTACGTTTGGTGTATTTTCGAGACATTTATTGTATAAATGGGAACACGTTTAATTTTGATTACGCATAAAAGTCAAATTACGATATATTGCAATTTATTAATAAATCCGAACTAAATGTGGTTCACACCTTTTTGACACAAAGACTGTTTTCAATATGCAACTCAGTTTGATCTAAGTGTGGATTTAGGATTACTGGTGTGTAATTACGAGTTTGAATGATTTTATGGATTTGTTCACCACTACACATAATCCATAGTACTCGGATTTAACCAAAAATTGGATAATGGATGTTAGTTTTTGAATCAAAATGACATGTACTGCGAAAATATCGGAACGGAAAGTTCTTTTTGGATTACACAACGAAAGTTTTGGATAAGCTGTTATCGAATAATCGGGTCTCTGTCAATTAATAAATGTTGCTTGTCCCAGAGAACCACCTGCTAACGCCTGTATGATGACTTTTTTGAAGAAAAAGAAATCGTCGTATATAAACACAGAAGATCTTTATCTGTGCTAACTTGTTGGTATATGACATTGTTATATGACATTGTTAAATGTGAAACACCTGTTAATGTTAGCGTACACGAGTTTTTCCTTTGAATGGAATTGGATTATCATGAAGTATGTTGATTTTCTAAAGTATGACATTGTGTTACAATTCATTTTCATTTAATAAGTTCTTAATGAAAACCTTTAGTCAAACGCACGACGATGTTTTTGTGGAATTGTAATAATTATATACATATAAATTATTTAACATCCGGTACAAAATATCCAGAAATTATTATGACATAGTTATTTGGCTTATGCTCGAGAAGCATTTTTTCACTTCGAAGATAATATGCATATATATTGTAAACATACCTGCGGAGGAATTTTTGACAATGTGAAAATGTGCTTGAAATTGAAAATACTTACTTTTCGTACTTTGTGCTAAATTATTTCTGATTTATACATTTGTGTACTTAATTAGCAGTACTTAGTTTTGTATAACTAATTGAATTTCAGGACAAAGCAATGCACAATAACACCTACGATGGATTGAAGTTGTGTGGTATTGTATGTTTCAATGCATTTCCGAGTGTAAGGTGATGTTTTCTAAAATACTTTGCTCTGGTGCTTAGTATTAAGTGCCAAGCGATTGTATTTGTAGTTTCTGCCATGTGCAGTTGCAGTTGGGGTAACCATATTGATAAGTATGTTTTGTTACTTCCTTTTATCATATAGCTCGCTTATTAATATATATGCGGCTGATTGAAACTTACCTACATGTACAATATTTATCAGTTGCTCTATTCCTAACGTGTATTAAAGTAATTACAAGTTCTTATATATGTGTCTTGTACCTACCTCATATATCAGTATATATTACTGTATAAGGTACTTTATTGCTAGTATAATTACATGTGATATGTACTTCATTCCACTGTTGACTGATTTACCATTGATTTTCAGGACAAACCAGCATAATCATAATATCTAAGATGAAATGAAGTTCTGTCTTCTACGAGTTTTCCAGTGAAAAGGGGATAGTTTAGAAATAGTGTTTATTATTGTGCTCAGTGTTTAGTGTTTGTGCTAATGGAAATGTGAATAGTGTGTGTGCTGTGTTATATATTTGTGGTTAGGAAATAGGAATACATATATTGGAATTTTAGGATGAATTTTACAAAGTAAGTGAATTTTCTTGAACAACGCACTTGACTTTCACGATGATAGGCCCCCGCACATAATTTAACTTCACATGCACTATATTTTAGGAGTAGGAAAAAATATTTTTTATTTTTTGAAAATTTATACAAGTTACATTACAAATACTTAGGGTGCTTTTGATTCATAATTGAGACTGAAGTAATAAGTCGGGACGTTTTCTTATCAAATCATGTCTACGAAACAGAGATGTGCGACAGGGAGCTTCATTTGATTTTCACAGAAGTATTAATGAATTATCGGGACGATACCATTTTTTCCCCAGAAATAGACAAATATGCACGTTGGGAAGTTTTTAATATAGTACAATAAAATTAATTACAAATGCAGTTTACTAGGATGTTAATCACGTCCCCGGAATAAGAAAATGTGTTAAGGTTTGCTTCTTTACAATTTGAACGGAATACAATTTATATATATGGTTTTAAATTTATTTCCATAGAATGAAGTCATGCTAAATGATGCTTTGAATCAAATAGTGTTACTGAAGTAAAACAAAACATTACATTATGATAAATAACACACGTTATAAAGATGTGGCACATTAATAATACTTGAAACTGTAATTAAGTATACTAAAAACAGTAAGGAAATGCAACAGATTTTCCAAGATATTAACAACCGATATCAGTTTAATTAATTAAGTCGAAGTAATAGATATTAGGACTAGGTCCATGTTTTTTCTTAGATGTTCAAAAAATTCATTTTAACAAATCACTGCAACCAGGTCTGAATGCAACCATATGTCATGTGTATAAGTAATTTCCATCAGTATATCTAGATTATGTTTCTTTGTGTTAACTATACAAACAATTGTGCGAGAAACAATGTTTAAAAAGCCTATCATTTTAGTCTGAAAAATATGTATATGCAAAAAGCTTTTGTCCGTGTTATTAAAAATGTACACCCATCATATCTGTTCATTGCTTAAGACATTTAGCCAATATATCAACAGACAAAAATATTATTCAAACCCTACAACCGGAGAACCAAGCATTTCCGACTTAATATTTGAACATTTCTTCATGTAAACATTAAAATAAGATGAATACACACTCAAAGTCAACAACCGTGCAGAGCTCATTTATTTTAAGTACCGTTAAAATTTTTTAATTATCATTCATATTAAAAATCCAAACATTCATATTAACATGTTACATGAGGCCTTAATACTTCATTCCGAGCTGTTAGAGTCAAAAATTTGTATTTAAAAAGAAATGATAAATTTTCCGTGAAATACGCCAATAAACCCGCAACATAAATTCATTTTGTTCTTAAATATTTTAACATTCATGCAACCGAATCATTTCAAATAAATTATTGCGCACGATATTATATCAAGTACAGGTTAATTTCATTATTTAAGATGTCTAGATAGTTGGTAAAAGAAACTAAATAGGTATACAAAGCGCACTTGCTGTTTACAAAATATTCCCTGCACCTTGGATATCAAGCATTTTCGCCATTAATGGATATTGAACACTATGATAGTTTTTCAAGAAAACAAATACACTCTGTTTAATATACAGTGTTCGCAATGTTAACTTGATGTGGAAGACGTTAATTTCTTCATTCTAGATCTGTTAGAAATCAAATTTTCCATTTTTAAGGAATTTGTAATTCATACGTGTAATACGACAACAATCCCGCAACGTCATATTTATTCTTTGATATTTACCATCAAGCGTGTGTATATTTCAACACAGTTAACAAAGAAATACACATGTAGTTCGATACATACTGTACTGTTAAAAAACGTTTATTTCAAATTTTAGGATGAAATTCATTGAAATCTTGTATGTACAATAAATTGCACAAGCCGTGCGACTTGAATTTATTATTCGGTAAATATATATATGTATATGCTCATTTGAATCTAATTAATTTATTTAATGATTTGCGTAAAATAAGCGTAGCACGCTTGTTATTTACAAATAAATCTCATTTCGTATGAGAAACAAGTATACATGTAGTTCAATTTTTATGTCAGCAATGTTATTGTATACATGGATGATCCCATTTGTATTTTTTTAGGTAACACGAATACCATTGTGATATCCCATAGAGCAATATAAAAATAATCATGAAATAATATGTCACTGTCCTGTGTGGCGCAATTGGTAAAGCGTAAAGTTAGCTAAACTTGTGGTCTGTGTCTGATGTTGAATATGATTTTTGATTATTAACGTTGTTTTTCTTTTCGATTTTAATAAAAGTTAACTAATAAATTGATAAGAAAATACTAATTAATTTTGTTTTATTTACATTGTACCGTGAAATAAACAGAAATATAATAATCTCGCATGGGTAATTAGGATTTATATATTATTTTAATTGTGTCCACAATTACTCCAGAGTAAATATATAATAAATATAAACTGGTTCAGGCGTTTAGTAAACATAACAATTTTGAAAATATATTTGTATTCGCGATTTCGTGCAGTACAATGTACAAAAGAAATAAAAAAGAGGGAAATGCACCAGACGCCAGAGAACAAATGCATTTTTTCATTCCTTTTCCTGTTTTGAAATACCTAATACTATTACTAGTACTATTCGGCGTGTATACATACATACATGTAACAAGAACACACTTTAATTATAAAAAATAAATGTATCTAATTATCTAAAAAAAGTGCCAATGACTGAGTTCGAACCACTGACATCTGTTTCATTTTGTAAAAAAATCATGTATGTACCTGCCACCTTATCCAATGCACCAAGACTCCAATTCATGCGAATGATACTTTTCTACGGATTTAAAATTTTTGCTCTCAATTTACAGTGTTTACCTTTACAATGGTATACGGTCCGTCATTTCGATATTGGCTATAAAAAATGAATTATTCTCAGGCCTGAAACATGACTCATCAATGGTTTGGTCGTTTGCTAGTTCAATTTTACTATTCACTGCATCAAAGACTTAAGTCCTTGACTGCATGCATTATATTCATTTGAATCTATAGATTTAGACAATTTTCGTTAAGTATGCGTTATAACGCGCTTTGTTTACAATCTATTCTCATTTCATAAGCTCATTAATCAGGGCGAATAGTCTTAATTCTGCACATGGAATAGGTACATAAGAACCGCAGAATAAATACCACAAATCTTTATTATACATATTGACCAGCTTTGTATTTTATCCAAGTATTAAACGAATACACATAAATGAATACACAGAAATTTAGAGATATTCAGAAACTCTGTTTGACGTCATTTTCTTCATTTGGATATACAGTGTACATGTATAAAAATTATGCGATTTTTATATTGTACATTATGAAGATAAAAAAGAAATAATTGCCCGTGAAAAACGTCAACAATCCCGGGATAATTACAATTCTCTTTGACCTTAGATAATTCTAATTATGCAGGTTAATTTTAACCAAAGTATATAATCAATGAAAACCACATGTCATTCGATACATAAGGCTATTGGAGTTCTAAAATTCAAAATGAATTCCAATCTATGAAATATCATAATACGAGTATGTACAATAAAAGCACGAGCCACAGGACTTGATTTCATTATATGTATTAGCATGCGTTAAATAAGTAGCACGTTAATTTTTTTTTATTTCATTATATTTTTATTTAAAAAGAAATCATAATTTGTCCGTGAAGTACGCCGACATGTGCACTACTATTCGAATGGTATACATTTATCCACTTGATACTTGTTCAAGGAACCAATACATATAAATTAGTAAACGCATATCCCTTGATATTCAATAACGTTGTAAAGAACTTTAAATACACATTATTGAGGACACAGATTCCTTGAGCCAAAGTTCTTTTATTGTGGTAATGTTTACTTGAAATCATTTTGAAAACACTAAATCCAATAAACGCGGTTTGTGAACGCCCAATACTCAATCTAACCAATACACAATATAGTAAACAAAACGTATACACATGTCGTTCAATGTTTTTAATTCTTGCGCACCGTAATATAATTGTCATGATTGACAGTATTTACGTAAATAAAGAAGAAGAATACATAGTCAATACACAAAGATTACGCGATATTAACATGTTGCATAAGGTCTTATTGTCTTCATTCCGAGCCTATAAAATCAAATTTTGTATGTAATTAAAAAGAAATTATAATTTATCCGTGAAAAACGCCAACAAACCCGCTACATGAATTCATTTTATTCTGATATATTTTAACATTCGTGAAACGGATTCATTAATACGTTTATTTCTTTATTTTAGATCTGTTAGAAATCAAATTTGCACTGAAAATCAAGGACTTATATACATATATAAGTCCTTGTGAAAATGAAGTAATAATTCATCCATGGAATGCGCCAACAATGCCATGACAGCATGAATCCATTATGTTTTCTTAGATATGTTTAACATGAATGCAACTGAATCAATTCAAATAAATCATTGCGCACGATATATGTCAACTATAGGTTAATTTCAGTAAAAAGAGACTCGCGGCATGAACACATTTACATATAGCTTTAGTAAGCCCACGCTATTTTATTGCATTATGTTCTCTACAATCAAATGATTAATATAGTAATTTTTACAATAATTATTATAACAAATACATACTATTCACGGTAAACAAGACGTATACACGTGTTGTTCAATGCATAATCAACCACGATATTAACATGCTGCATATTGCCTCAATATCTTCATTCCGAGCTGTTAAAAGTCCATTAGTATTTAAGGTAATTCGAATTTGTGACAAAATGGCCGTTTGACATTTTAGCTGTGCATCCTAAAAAGTGGCATTGCTCAGTTATTACTGAAAGTACATAACTGAATGAGTTTATATCAATAGCTAATGATTAAATGTACATTTCTGCATCAGTAAAATACTATTTGTTGATCAACAAGTATCTATAATACTCGGCACCTGAACGTATGCTAATTCCAGTTGTCAAAATAAATGTACAAATGTATCATAATATCAAATGAGGGTCATTGAGGGTTCCATATTCTAAATTGTCATTATTATATGTTTTTTAATGTTTATTTTCAATTCTAAACACAGTCCTCAACTTTCACACAGTGAATTTTCTTCCATGTTTGCTTGGACTACAGTGTAGTACATAGTGTAAACACATGTGGGGAGGATTTTTGTACAATGTGAAAATTATATATAAGACTTGCATTAAGTCATATGGGTGATAAAAAACTGAAATGCGCACGGGTTGTTTACAAATTTAATTAATATTCAATACTCAAACAGAAATGAAATTTCATCATATAAGTTCATCGATTAGGACAAAGAAAAATATTATCAAACCCCGCGACCGGGAGAACCATTTATTTTGAAACTAAATTTTGACAAATTAAAGACAAATAATTCTTTAGTTGAGTATAATACATAGAGCCAATCATATCTAAAAGTTGTTAAGGCGTGTTTTGGTTTGCTTTAAAATAAGACAATGTGCGTAAATTTTAATATGAACAATCCGTTGGAAAGTTAACTTATTCCGTGACCTCAATATCATGCATTTTCATTGTGTATATTTCATTTAAGTCAATAATTTAGGACATTGTATGAATACCATACGTACCAGTTAAGGACATGTTAAGCTTTTCGTTAAAACAATAATAATAAAAGTAACATCCATAATATCTGTTCATTAATTAGGACATTAATAATTTTGATAAATTAAAAATAGGGCGTGAATGTCTGAGGTAGACCTGTTTACCGTGCATGTCCATATTTTTTTAATTAATTCAAGTCAATAATTTAGGAATTTGCGTGAAGATAGTAAGTAATATTTTAAAACTATGATAAGCTTGTTGCTTCAAATTCATTCCCATCAGATAAGTTCATTAATCAAGGCGTGTAGTCAAGTTATTTTTATTGAAAGATTGTAAACAAAACTCGAAGTGTTGGAGTACTATACATTTCCAACCTATTTATTGACCATTTTGGACGATTTTAATGCAAAATGATTTGTTATTGGTATTCTATGTCCAATCTCTTTAATTACATTAAAATCCCTTTAATCAAATTGATAAATATGCTGTTTTTACTTCAAATAGTTTTGAAAATGTCAAATACGATACACACATTTTGTAAATATGTCTCCGTGTAAAACTACACAAAACCGAGACCTGTTCATGTTGGTTCATTATTTTATTATTCATTCAAGTCAATAGTTTAGGATGTTGTGTGAAATTCATATGTCATAATAAGTCTTTACTTTAAAATATATTCCCGTAAATTAGTTCGTTATGTAGAGCGTGTTACATAGTCAATTTTAAACGGTTTTAATCAAAATAATATACGGTACCATGCACTAGTGTTTACCTAAATATTGAGCATTTCGAATGATTTTAACTTGAACAACATAATTATCTAATAAATTTTGAGCGCACGTGTATAACCTATTTATAAGTTAATTTCATCATTTAAAATCTAATAATTGAATAAGACCTACGGCTTGATCACATGCATTTTTCATATTAGTATTGCAAGTTCTGTATAAAATTATGTATAATCAAATAGATAAATGTGGTCCTGTTTTCTTAAAATCACGTTTATAATGCAAAATGCAACAAAGGTAGTTTCTAAAAATGTAATTCTTATTCAAACTAGTCAAAACAATATTGAATACACGCATTTTTTTCAATTAATTAATGATATATTGTATGTACCCTAAATACACATATTTATATTTGCTACATGTATAACATCATTTAGATCTATTAAATTCATAATTTGCGTAAAATAAACGTAACGCGCATGATAATTAAATACATTCTTCTCATTTCGAATGATAAATGAATACCCGAAACTCAACATATTAATACCTTGGCCGTATGCTAGGTCAATTTTATCATTCGCTACCTGCATAATACTCTTTTGAGTCTATAAATTAATATTCTGCGTAATGGCATTTTTAACACGCAATGGTCGGTATACTGGAAGTATGTACATATGAACCGCAGAATTACTACGACACATTTTCTTCATAAGATTATTACCATATACAGTAGGCACATATTCCCTATAGTACCCTTTGAACAAAGATACATTATATGTATATACATAAAATTTAGTAGCAATAGCATGTTTTAAATAATGATATGTACTACATTTGTAAATAAATATTTTTTTCTGCTGAGTGTCAGATACAAAAGAAATAAAACAAAGCATTACATTCACACACACGCGTACTGATTCAAGGCACAGTTTAACATTAAAAATATACATGTATACTGATCATTTTTATAGTTTGTTCTAGCATTCAATACATATAAAGTAGTACACACAGTTCCCGTGAAATTCACTGATATTGCATCACGTTCATTTCTTTATTCCGACATATATGAATTTTGATCATGTATACGAAGATAAAAAAGAAATATTGACCTTGAAATACGTTAACACAAGGACTTATATACATACATGTATATAAGTCCTTGGTTAACAGTCCCACGTTATATAATTATGTACAATTGATTTCGTTATTAGACATTACATAATTGTGCAGGTCATTTTCAACCAAATCATGTAACCAAAGAGACATACATATCGTTCCATACCATAATTTATTGGTGAACAAGTACGTTATACTCATTATTGTGTACACATACTTTTTTCAACATAGATATAAATAATCATGCAACCGAATCAATTCAAACAAAGTAATGCGCACGATATATAACATAATTATTTACGTCATTTTCATCTTTGAAGATGTTTATATAATAAATTAAAGAAACCCGCGGCTTGCACACAATTGCATTATGGATACTGATATTGTAAGTCAACGCTCAATTACATGTATTACCTTTAATTGCCTATCATTCAATTGACAAATGTGGTACTTTTGCTTGAAATCAAATTGAAAGTCATGTTAGTTATACAGGCCCAACGTAAATATTCAATACTGTTCAAACTAATACACACTATTGAATACACACAGTCCGCTTCATAATAAATCTAGATCATCAATTGTCCGTCAAATACGCCATCAATCCCGTGACCTAAACTCATTTTGTTCTTTGATACTAGTATTTACAGTTTGGCGTATTATTTTCAACGAAATCATGTAAACAAACGAATACTCAAGTAGTTCAAAACATGAAGAACTGGGGAATGAATTTCGATGATATCTTGTATGTACAATAAATACACGAGACGCGCGACTTTCATCTATAAATTGCTACATGTATATTATCATTTTAGCCAAATAATTTCATAATTTGCGATGGTAAATAGCGCGTGTATTGACTACACCTTAATTTCATTTTATAAAATGTATGAATATTCGAAACCCAAATATTTAGACCGTATCTTATGTCAAGTTCCATATTCCCTACGCACATATAATACTTTTTTATCTAAAGATTGATATGTTCCGTTATATATGCATAGCACGCTTTGATTACTCATAGACTCATGCATTGATCACTTAATTTGGCCGATATAAGTAGTTGTCTATGGGAACTGGTACATAAAAACCGCAAAATCAATACCACCCATTTTTATCATGTACTCATTTTGATATTTTGTTCAAGCATTCATTATGTATACAAATAAATAAATATGCACATCTTCCGTGCTATTCATTAATATTGGACTACGTTAATTTCTTCATTCCGATCATTTTGATAATGAATATTAAGATAAAAATGAATATTGTCCGTAAAATACACAATTATACAATCCCACGTCATATATACAATTCAGTTTGGTTTAAGATAGTTTTATAATTGTGGATGTTATTTTTAACCTAAGCATGTTACCAAACGAATATACATGTCATAGAGAATTGGGAAAGGTATTCTAATACAAAATTTAGAATGAATTGAATCTAATAAATTTATCTTTATATAATACTCGACCGTGGCCGAGTGGTTGGGTGTCCGACTTCGGAGCTGGAGATCGATGGTTAGAACCCTTGGGTTAGAACTGATGTGGTCTGGTGGTAAACCGTCCACTTGTTAAATAACGCTTTCCTTATAGCCCTTTAAGTCTCCATCAGGCGTCCGATGAAAGGAGAAGGGATTCGGGGATACTGTGCAAACAAAGAATGGATGTCTTATAAGGCAACTTGGCTGGCCCTTTTAATAGGGGCAACAATAAACAAGCAAAACCTTTACCTTTTACCCGAAACCCAACACGTTAAAACTTCGCTCATTGATTAAGGCGTCTAAGTCAGTATACTGTCTCTGGAATAAGTACATAATTACCTCAAAATAGTACCAGATCTTTTCATCTGAGATATTGACTATTTTGATTATTTTTTTCAAATAAGCAATACACATAAATGGATAAACACACATCCCGTGATATATTGAATCATTTTGTATGACGGCAATTCCTTCTTTTCGTTATATGATGTTATATGAATTTTGATCTTAACTGTATATGACGATAAATATAAGATACGTCAACAATATTAATCTTGAGATTTAAGTCAATACCGCAAAAAAGTACCGCACAATTTCCTCTTATACGAGTATATTGAAAAGGTTCACTACCGATATCATTCTGGTGTCAGATGCAGTTATATTTTTAAAAATACATGTAGTACTCTAAGGTTATTGGTATGTCTGTTTTTCAATATCTGGTGTCAGTTGCGAGATATAATAGTATATGAGCTAGACTTCTTCAACTGATAATAAAAAAAACTTTGAAAAGTGTGCATCTTGTACTACTATAATCTGGTGGATTTGAACACAAAAAGAGCTTATTTTTTGTTTTAGTTTATAACTTTTGATTTCTTGTTTAATTGTATTGACTTTTATGTTTATGACCTTCAGTGTCTTATAGTATCATGTTTTAGGTATAATATCATGTCACTGTATTTTAGATGCTTCTTATCAAGTTGCAAGGATTGTTATAATGTTGCTCTTATGTCCAGGACTCCAGGTGTTATTTAATAATATTTATAACAAATATAATACTCTCAGTAAGTAACAGGTGTAATGCCATATTTGGAGGTGTATTTCAGTATATTCTGGTAAAGACCTATACTATACATCTTTGATTCTGGTAATGGGCCCGTGGCTATTCTGGTATTTAAAATGTGGTAACTGTACATGTTAACAACTTTTAATTTAACCATTCACACTTTTAACACAGCCAATGACTTATATAAATACATATAAGTCCTTGACACAGCTTATCTAGAGGGATTCTGTAATCATCATTATTTATTTCAAAACAAATGTTTTATGTTTGTTAATTTCCTCGCTTTTGAATAAATTAAATTATTATTAAATAACGAACTAATTTATAGAATTTCAGGTAATTTTATGGTCAGATAGCTTAATTGGATAGAGCAACCCAGGCCAGTAATCGGCTATGGGGAAATTCGGGTTCGAATCCCGATCTGACTTTCATAACCGTAAAAATCAAATTTAGGAACTCAGTTTGTTTTGGGCTCACAGAGGAGTAGTGTCATGCATAACTTCAAGCAATGCTGATTAAACATTCTAACTACAATGTACATGTACATCTACTTGAGGCTAATTATAATTTCATTTTCTTATTTTGACAAATGTATAAATTCCCGTTCTAGACAGTGCCTTATTTCATGTTATCTTAAAAAGCTGCATATTTTTTAGCACTTAGAACTGAATCCACTAAAGTAGGCTGCTTGAAGTGTTGGTAATAAACTTTGCATCGATATTGCATTTTCTGTGATCATTTATTGACTATAGATTACTTTTGATTGGTTTATCATTAACTCTTTTTGTTTTAAGTGCTGTGTTATAAGTGCTTGTTTATATATGAATGTCATATATTTCCGCGAATTTGCGAAGTATTTTTGTATTGAGTCTATTTATCTCATAACCGTAAAAACGCTCACAGAAAATGAAACAGACTATATGATGACCTATATACAAGTCTAGTGGAGACTGTTCACTACTGTGCGCTACCGCAAAAAAAGTAGTGCATGTTTCTAGTAATCGTTTGGCAATAAAATGCAAGATAAAAGACATAAAATCATGATTTTATTTAACACAAACATCATTTTATTCATATCATGAATATTGAAATCATTTATAAAACAAATTAAACAATATTAAACATAAATCCGCAATTCGTCCCTGACCTTGTCATAGAAATATGTGTACTGAAAAAAACAGAAAATTAATGTTCACGAGTGTCAATATTTAAAATAACGTTACACATAATATTTCTCTTAGTTATTTAAACTGTGTATTGTGACCGTTTAAAAACGTGTACATTGGATTTATTGAATCACATGGAGTCACTGTCAGAGTCCAGGATACTGAGTCGTTTCCTGGAGAAGAATTGTGTTGATGCACGTGTATTTCATAATGGCACCGTGTATTTGTGAAGCAAATTTAATATGCTATTGAAACCGAAATGGACTTGAATTGAAGACTGTGCTCTGACCGACTAATTCGAGGAAAGAGCTCTCACATTATTAGTGGTGACAGCCTGATTTTCATCTGTGGCTTGGAGTATTGATGAAATATTCAGGTGTGTTTTTGTTCATTAATAATATATGACTGTAATTAGTAACAGACGTAGTTCTGGGTCCCATAACTAAATTGGTCTTTTTTATTTCGTCTTGTTGACCATTTTATGAACTGCAATGTAATGCAAACGTTTCATCGTCAAAGACCCTTCGACTATAACAGACGATACATTTTTATGTCCGGAGATTTGCATGATTTGATTCGGTGGTACATTGTTTTCGGATAGTTGCACTGTGGTTGGATAGTTTCTAGGGCTGCAACGATTCGGGTACCCTACTGGTTGTCGAGTAGTAACCGTGATTTTTTCAATATTTCAGCTGGATTTCTATTCGTGTAAGAAATCATTTGAAAATTGCTTACCACATTATTAAGTTAAGCTCCTTCTGTGTACGATGACGTAAATATTTCGTAATGACGTCATACAGTTTGTCCATATGAGAGGCTCCAAAAGGGTAATGAATATGCACTAATTGATCAAGTAAAACAAGTAGTACTAGTATCCGTGATTTTGCGTTTCAACTGAAAATGCATTCATTATTTTATCTTTAGAAGTCTTCTTAATCAATGCACATGATGAAGGAGGGGTAATGATACAAGTGATACATCTTTTAAATTGTTTACTTTCGTTTTTAAAATAGAAATTCCCTATAATGAGCCTCACTCATAGTGGAAAAACCCATGTATGGTATATTACTAATCACAAGCATTTTACTTAAAATTGTGGGAAGCTGTACTTTATTTTGCAGCTTTTGTTTGTGTTAGAGTGATTGCATTATAAAAACAGAAAATCGGAAAGTCCAATCTTAAAATACAAATTTATTGAGTGATTTCTGCGCATGCCCAAAGACATTGCGCGTGAACCCCTGCGTGCAGAATGTTCGTTTTGGTAATTATTCACAGAAAATGGTGAATAATTAAAAAAATGCGTATTTTTCTAGCCTTCTTCGTATTATGCGAAGAGAACAGTTGCTAAGTTACATGTGTAAACTCTACCTCCAACCGGACGAGCTTATATATACGCCGTGTAGTAAACAAATCACGGATACTACTTGTTCACGGATACTACTCGCCAACCAGTACGGTTCGGTTCGATTTCGGATATAACCTTCTTGATTAATGAATATTCGATTTGGATATCTACATCAATAGACTACATAAATTAACATAGGATTTTTTTACCCTTGCCACAGTTTCACAAAAAAATAAGACTTTACTCAAACTCTTTTTACTTAACTTATTTATTAAATCATACATTTCTATTGTTCTGTTGTATGCAATTCAGAATGTCCTATCAGAAAAAGTTCCTACTTTGGGTTAACAACAGTTTCACACAATTTAAACAATTTACCAATTGTACACTTTCTGGTAGAAGACCTAAGATTTCTAGGTAAAAAAAACGCCCGAGTTCATTCTTGATTTTCTATTCAATTTTGTACCGTGAGGGCAGACCATTGAAATTTTAATGTGCCAAAAATATGTACAAGTCATTATGCTGTTACAAAAAAAATACTTGTATGCACAGTTTTGCAGTGCATTTATAACATACCACTACAGTCTTCGGATTTAGCACCAGTCCTTGGACTGAGTCCACCAAATTAGCCATCGGTCCGGTAAATTTGAAAAGGTCAGTGGTCCGACGGTCCAGTAAATTTTTCTCAGATTCTGTGATAATTTTACCATTTTTCAGGACAGAAAATGATATATTTGAATCACTCTAAAAAATATGATATAGCCAAATTATATAAAATTGTGTGTATTCTCATCTTGGTCCACTGAAAGTTAATTTGGTCCAGTAAATTTTGCATTTTCACTGGCCCGAATGTCCAGTGCTTAAAAAAGTTTTTCGTGAAGACTGCGACTAGTCTTGAACCTAAGATCTTTTCTCAAACACAAAATCTTGCCACACATTCGATTTTAGTGACGCTGGTGGATCAACAAGCAATTTTTTGTGGGCCATACTTGTTTTTGTTTACATGCGACGCAGTAAATGAAATGACGCGCGCTGATTGGATAATATTATTGCCGGCGTACGCTAAATGGCAGTGCCAAACCGTACCGAACCAAAAATACGGATTCCAAATCAGATAATCGATCCGATGCCATGCATTCGGATATATTCGAACTTCGGTGATTCGTTGCAGTCCTTATTGTTTCTTTTCTGTGGAGATCCTAGCAGCTTTTACCATTTGTGACATCATACTTGCAAGCTTATTGATTCCTATACAGGACTGCGTTTAAACCAAATATCATTTTCAGCAGGTGATTTTTTTGTGGATATAGCTATGTAGAATGGATGTACAGCTAGTGAATACCCTGCCGGACGTTTGGCTTCATATTTTTTATTGATAGAGATGGGATCTCGACGCAGGTTGTCCTACAATTTAGGTGTTACTTGACGCACATCCCTGGGGTTTACACCTGTCTAGTTTTTGTATGTTGTTCGGTGAATTCTAAATATTCATGCCGATTTGTAGCTGTTTTCAGTTTTACGTCTCCCCAACACATTTCTCTATGTTCAGTTCTCCCCTGAAGCCCGTAATGTATTGTATTATAGAACCTATGTGTCTGGAGTATTGAGTCTGGAGTGCTGCTACCGAATTGACCTGTTTCCCATAAAGTTTCGATTTCTCTGTCAGAAACTTGCTCAGCACGGTTAGAAAGGTTGCCCTTCCCATCCCTTTTCAACTGTTTTTGTTTGCATTTTAGTACTACACGCTGCGGCACTTTGGCAAAGTTTGGGCTTGTATAGTCGGGCAACCTGTCACAAAAAATTAATTCAAAGACTGAAGCTGTGGTTTATAATTTTTAGTTTATTCAGTGCGGTCTTGCATCCGATGGTCAAAAATTAGTGTATGGATTCTTCTGTTTTGGAATAATTGGAAAACGCATCAACAAGCTCAGCATATTTGAGTCAGAAAGTTAAAATATATGTATTCAAATTAAGTGGCATAATTTTGAAAGAAAAAATCTTTCTGGGATTCCATAATAAAGATCAATTTCTGTCATTGTTTGCGGTGCAGTGCAACTGGTTCCCAAGAGCATGGAATGCTGGTATACACATTATCAGTTACATAATAAAAAGCTAGACAGGCCGGAATAGTATGCGGACACTTCCTCCCATATGTAACAGTTTTGTGTAAACGAGACTGTCTTTCAAATCATCCAGTCTTTGAAGATGAATCCTTGCTTAGAAATTTACAGGAACTTATGATTGTAAACAATGCACTACGCATGCGCAGTCAGGCATCGCGGCAGGTGCAGTCACGGCTCGAAATTATTGTACAATTTAACCAGTACGCGGACGCCCGTTTATATAGACGTACAATAGTCAAATAAAGTAAACTCACCTGAATTTTTTTTTGTGTGTGTTTATATTTCATTTACACATAAATATTAAAAGAAAATATTTTTTCTATATTAAGAAATTAACATGTTTAAAGCATTGAGTGCAATATGTCAATTCATTTATTCTTCCTTACAAACACCATGCAGAACAAAGAGTCTCCTATAGTTTTAGTTACAGAAATAAGTATTTAATAATAAAAAAATTATCTAGATTTACAATGTACTTATTTCCATCACTAAGTTTGTAGCTTACAAACATCAAAATAAAATTATAAAAAAACGAAAGCAAAAACATTTGGCAGGTACCTGTAGTCACATGGTTCAAGCGCCAAAGCGATAAAGATGCAAATGTTGCGAAGTTAAATTATGTGTACATAGCAAGATCGCTTGTGTATAACAGTATTTTTGTTTACTAAAAAGTTTATTCAAGTGAGATTGTCTCATATTTATTAAATATATGTAGATTATTTTAATTAGATTGCTTTAAATTAGTTTGAACACTGCCCTGCCTACTTCTTACACAGAATGGTTTACACACATTTTGAGTACGAAAAATTACGATACCTGCATGAATGGAAACCCGTCTTGTCTGGTATATGTATACATCATACCAATTAAAACATAGGCTATCTACCAGTGTTAATTTTACTTTGCCAATTTATGGGTAATGGATTTTTGGAAAATCCAAGTTGTTTACACTTCTACATCATTCCAATAGTGGTTCGTACCCAAAATTTTCGTAAGTGCAATCTCACATCACCTAAAATTTTCTTACAATTGACAGCTGATTAAATTGCCTGATTTGTGTGATATTTTACTGGAGTGGGAACACTGATATTTGACAAAAACTACTCACTATATATGTGCCGCATGCATAAAAATAAAATTTAAGTTGATATAATATTAGATTAAAAGAATGATAAATTGAATTTTTATTGAGGACTAAAAACCAGAATAATAATTTCTTATCAAGTATATAAGTTTAACTTTTATTAAAAATGAAAAAAAAAAAAAAAAAAATGATGTCTAACGCCAGAGGCAGTGCTCAAGATTCACTAACTTTGTGCTTTATCAATTGCGCCACAGAGGACAATGATTATAAAGCTTCATAAATTGGTCTATAGCGAATTACAACAGTATTCGTGTTATCTAAACATGTATAAATGAGATCGTCCATGTATACAATAACATTGCTGACCTAAAAATTGAACTATACTAACAACTGACAATGAATGTTTTTATTTACTTTATTAATACCCCTCTACCAGGTTTGTTGAATTATTGCCCTACGGTCAAAATTAGCACCGCTACAGGGTTTACTCTATTTTATATAGGCCTACATTGTATATATGAAAATTAAAAATTCTTCATGTCTGAAACCACAAGTCTTAGAGCTTATTTATTTATATGTTATGTAGTATTGTTTAGTGGACCTCTGTCAAGTTCGTTCAAATTATTGTCTGGGGTAAAAATTGACTTTATGTATATATTAGTGTTCATCCTGACTGTTCTATGGAAATTAGAAATGTCGACGGGAGCGTAGCGACCGGAGATATTTCTAATTTTCATAGAACAGTTCAGGATGAATACTAATATACTTAGTGGGCGGGTTTATTTGACCTTTTTACTATGCAATATTAAAGGTCATTCTAAGCGCGCGGGAAAATATTGATTACACCTTCGTCAGGTCATTTAGTCAGTGAGTGCCGCGATGTGAAGACTGTGAAGACACACATTTACTACAGACATGTTATCCATGTTTTATGTTTTTTTATGATAGCGTATAGAAAACCGAACCGATTGAAATATATGCTGACTTAATTTTCATTGAATGCACGGGATTCACGAGCAATATAATCAATTGTGAAGAACACGTTTCGACTGGATAAATGTACAAGAGAATATGCAATCAAATAGTGTAAAGTTAGGGTATTTGAATGAAATTATTGTATGCAAATTTTCATACATTTCTGCCGCATAATTTCTGAGAAATTTCAGTTTCGAATTGGCGGTTTATTATAGTTGCTTTGAGTATATTTAGTCTGGGTGTTTTTTGTTAAACTAAATTAAACATCTTTTCTGACGATAGGATATTTTAATTATCGAAAATAACATCTACCACTGGTTTTCTGTTGACAAAATTTTAGCTACTTTGATTACGGATGGAGAGAAGACATTAGGGATGAGTTAACTGGTAAACACGATATGTCTCCCCTTTTAGCTCTTCATTCGGTTGACTTGTCTGTATAAAACCTTTTGATGCACTACAACATGGAATGGGAACCAATTTATTCATTCTGAACACTTCCATAGTTTTGGGTTATATCTTTATTACTGTGCCTCTTTAAAAAAAAGTCAGCTGTTCTGGCCAGTTATTCATAGTTTGCACGTATGAAGTGGCGTGGTCTATTTCACTAGTGTCTACGTGATTTAAACTGATTTTAACACGAGAAGAGCGCATGTTCAATTCCTGGTATAAATATTAATTAGATGGCCATGTCGTAAGCGGTGAATACGCATGCGCAATAAAATGTCTCCTCCCATTTTGAATACATTTTTAGAACCGTCGATACTATGAGCGTAGTAAAGATTTTTGGCGTTCTACGAAATTTAGATTCGACACTATGAGGCGTAGTAACGTACTATGGATATAGTAGCGATTTTTGGCGTTCTATGAAATTAAGAGCTACGAAAAAGGCAGAAATACGGCGATTTCATTGGATGACAAATAAAGCTGCACACTAAGTTGGCTTATATAGGAAAGTTAAAAAAGGTTTCTTGTTAGAAACTATGTAGCCTAGACTTTTGGTATTTGGTGTATAGCATCATCTAGTGGACCTCTATTGAGATTGTTCAAGTTGTCGCCTCATGGTTAAAATTGGCTCCACCCCAGCATTTACTTGAGAGTCACTCATACATAGGAAAAAGATGAAAAATGCTCTTCTCTGGAGATCTTAATTTTTGGGTGAGCAATAAGGGCCATCATGTTTCTTAATGTCTACAAATCACTTGAAGAAGCTAGAAATGAGTGAATGAACATACTTTAAACTTTTATCTGTAGGCATAACTTAAATTTCTGTTGGAAGACCATACAAAGATATTCTTGTGTTTTTCCATGGTTAACATGAGCTGTTGTCAGATACACTTGAGCTTTAAAGTACATGGCAGGAACATTAAAATATGATACTTAACAGCACTTTTTATACTCATATGACATCCATAATGCAGGAGGCATGTCATTTTCCTGTACATCTGTCTGTACAAGATCACTTGAATATTAAGTCATGCAGTTACTTACTTAGTTATATGTACACTTAGTCATTTATGTATGTAGTGTGATTTCTAATTTTAAATGCAAAGAATATTTTGTCACTGCAGGATCTCAAGTTTTCTACTTGCTGGATGAGGCTGCTGATACTCCAGATAAATGGACAAGGGGTGAACAGTGTAACTTGCATGCTGCATGACCACTTTATGTTCAGTTTTGATGAGTCCTGTGTGAAACTTCATATGATCAACTAATCTGGACGGAATAAGAATAACACAGTGATTAGGTAATAATGCAAACTTACATGTAGGAGGCGTGTCCAAAAAATTTGTAGACATGTGCACATGCTCTTTTTAAATAATTCAACAAGATAAAATCTTCAGTTTTGGGCTACTTACATTTTCAGTTTATTATCTATCATGGCACATGAAATGATTATGACCTTGCAACAAATAATATGCAGGTCAGAACATAGTTACTTTGCTGACATCAGTTACATTATAGTTTTTCAAAATAACAACCGTTTTTTTTTTCAATGGGCTTTTCGATGATTTTTATTCATGTTTGAAAAATATTGTCATACCAGCCCGTATCATATGATTGAATAATTGTTTTTACATGTTAGATAAGGTGTTTACACTTTTCATGGTGAAATTCACATTAATCTGTTATTAATCGAGGAAACATAGTATTTGGTGTTGATGGCTTTACATCCGGGACTGAATAAACTAACCGTACTCCTCTTACATAAAAAATGATAAGCATCACTTTTGGCCAATGACTTCTCTACTTTAAATTGACTTATACTTTTGGTGAAGAAGATGACCATTTACATACTGATGATTCCTGCTTATTTCAGTATAGAAAAGTTGATTAAAGCATCTTCTTTGTGAGCATTCCATCTGTCTGTTTCTGTCTATTTCAGTGAGTAATATTGACACTCAAGGTGCGCATACTTTGTTCCTACCAAGTTTACTTCATTTGAAGGGGAGGTATTAAAGAAATCATGAAATTAAATATATACATGATATTGTAAGCACACTTTGAAATAAATAAAATCCTGCTGGAAAATTAATTTCGGATAACACCAGGTTTTCAGATCATCTGAGTTCAGATAAAATTCATTTTACTCAGAAATTGAATGATCCATTACCTTCAATTTAAAGCCACAAAAGCCCTGTGAACAGTGAATTGTCATCCTTTGATAACAAATCTGTGGTACAGAATTCTAAGATGGTCCATATAAAACAGAATGACATATGAAAATATTTCAAGCTAAATTTTTTATACTAAATGGCGTGTCATCTGTGAGAAGGAGATGCCGTAAATTGTCCATGAGTTTTCTGATTACCAATGGATGGGAAGCTTTCATATACAAGTACATAATGTAATGTGCATAATGAAGTAAAATCTATAGAAGTTTATTTTCAACCTGTGTGGTGTCACTGGTACATGTTCAGTTCCAAACTTCCGATCATTCACAAAATTTTTGGAAAAACTTGGCAAATGTTAAATGTAAACAGTACATTGTATTTGTCCTCCATCAGGGTTTGGCTTTTTGAGCGTGGTGGTCCACTGGACCTGTAACTTTCCACACCTACTGGTCCTTCAACACTTTCACTGGTTCTTCGATTTTAGTGATAATTATAAATAAAAATAACACTATGTTACAGAGGGTTCCGTGTGAACTCGTACCCCATTTTTATTGATGTACTATATTGATTGTTTTATTAATGAAAGCAGTTGTAATTTGTTATATTCACTCAGTAATGTCTAAAAATAGACACATTATTCTGGTCCAGTGCTTGGCGTATATAAAACATCACTACTGGTAAACCTTTCATTTACGGTATAGTTTCAATTTATTTTAAGAATGAGATTTCCTATTTGCAAAATGTATAGGACACTAAGGGCCGACCAGGTAGTGGGCATCATCAGTCCTTTGCAATTTCGATCTGTCTCGGACCGACAGACTTAAGTAAGTGTCAAGCCTACCTTCGTACAAAATACTTAATATTGTTTTCTAGTTATTTCTCACAGAAGGAATAGCCAAATAAAATTGTACCATTTCAAGAACAATTTTAGGATCACATTTTACATGGTATTTTGTACTTTGAAAATGATACCAATTTTAAGAGATATTATGACTTTAATCACTGGTGACTTTTATGTATGATTTTTATTGCTCAGATTCCCAGTATTATACAATAAGGAGGATATACTATATTTTAGTTATGGCATGTTGAGGTGGTGAAGATTGAATGGTCTGTGTTGTAGCATTTAGTTAGAAATAATGGAAGATTGCTGAACAAAGATTGACCTGACTGGCACTTTCGCCTTTGGAAGGTATGATTTCCTTAATTATGCCCTAAAAACTGCATGATATTTTGAGGATGCTCGTCCGTCTGTGTTTCCATCTCATAGCAGTGTTTCGTTTGGTAAACTCATCATTTATTTTTATATAATCAGGTTTTCACCAATGTGCTTTTGTATATTTACTTGTTTGCTATATTATTTTCGCATGGATGTATGTTTTCATTACCTTTTTTCTGTGTTATTGCATGCTTTGTACCAAAGCTTAGATATGACTATGTGTATGAAACAATTTTGCTGATTAAAGGGAGACAACTCAATTTTCCATGCAATGACCACCCATGTTCTATTTATTATGAACTAGCTATTCAAATCATCTTTGTCTTGACTGTTGTTGCTTCTGTTATTGTTTACATATTTTTCTTGTTGTATTGTACATTACTGTTTAAACTATTTTAATACTTAATATGTACTATTTGATTAAAGATGTGATGTATACTGTAGTAATTTTTTCCATGCCTTCTTTTATTGTCAAATGTATATGTTTGCTTCCTGTGCATACTTGTACTGTCATACATGTCTTATATTTCTCAGATCTTGCTTATTTTAATTTTGACTCATTGTATAGCCATTGGTTATCTTAAAAGTGATTTATTTACATGATTGTATTATCTGCTGATTATTTCAATACTGATTCCAGTAGTGGATGAAATGGATATATTCCCTTGCAGATTCTTATTTATATTATTCAATACTATAGTTTTATCCTTAATAACTTTATCATTTTTTCTTATAACTCAAGGATCAGCGAACAATGCCATTTTTTATTTATTTATTCATTAATAGGTGCTCTTAGATGTGCTTTATGCACTTATCAATGTTTACCCCCAGAGAGTGGGGAAGGCGGGTTGTGGAATTTGCTGTCAAATTTCTCTCCCAGCTAGATGTTCCTGTCTAATTTTTTGAGGATGTCGGTCAGTTTAATGTTAAATACCTGTGATAGTTTTTCACTACAAACAGAAATGAATGCTTAAAAAATAATGACACATTGTGCAAATAGGTGACTGTCTAAATTCCCGTCACAGTCCATAAAGTTTGGGCCATTATTAAGTCTTTTCTCACTCCATGTGATGGTGGTATTTATCAAATTGTTACTGTCTAATTCTCTGCATATCCCTGTTGCCGCCTCCCCTCAGAAGAAAACATTGATAACCCACCCAGTTAAGTTGTTATTTGAGCATTGGTCTACTGATCAAGAGGTTGTGATTTTGAACCCCAGGCGAGGCTCACTGTCCGTGACAAATTTGAAGATATTAAATCCTATGTTAAATTGTCCCCCACCTCTGAAATATGTGGACAAGGTTGTCAGAAAAATAGAATGTGGTTAGTATTGGTTAAGGCCTAAATGAAGGTTCAGGAAAGCTGCCATGGTTAGGATCCTACAATCTAACTGAAATGTTTTAAAATCAGAAGAAATAGATAAACAATAGTAGAGTTCTAGTTTATGTGCAACACATGAACTGAAGATGTTTGAAGGACTCTTTTTACAAATTTACAAATACCTGAAATTTTAAACTGTCCTGTAGTAACAATCAGTCTTTGATTATTAATTTTTGTAAATCTAGAATGTCAGCTTATTTTTTAACTAACATGAGCACAAGTGTTAGGGTGAGATTTTGTGATCAGTCTTTGTCCAGCATCCTTCGTTGTATGATGTGTGTTGTGTAGGGTGCAGCATCAACATTTACGTTATGAACACATTAGGGGCCACATTTTAGTTGGACTTTCACAAAACTGGAGCAGAGTGTGGACAAAATCTTGGACAAGATCAATAATGGATCATTTGGGGTCAATGATAAGTTCACCATGTAAATTCTTACTTGGATATTCAGGCAAATTTGTCAAAATGTTTATTTTAGTGATATCTTGGACAAGCTTGATGATGGTCAACTGTGATCAAAACTAGGTCACCAGGGCAAATTGTAGGATAATATTGTGAACACTCTAGAAGTCACTATATCAAATGGATCTGCAGTAAAACTTCATTTTTACGAGCATGGATATCACAAGCACTAGACGTAACTCGAAGAGATCTTGAAGTCCCGTTTCTTTTTGTTCTGTCTTGCATATAAATTTCTATGTTTATTACCAGCAATTTATCTTGATATCTCAAGCACATATCATGGTCCCTTGACTTATTTTTAACCGTCAATTACCATAATTATCTCAAGAAGTGTCATGGTGGATATCATTCTTACTTGCATTTTGACCTTCAAACCCGTTCTTTTTCTACATTATCGTTTAAATTGGACAATTTTGGGTGTCAGGAGAGTCAGAGAGAAATAGATTTTGAAGATTACATATATCATATCACAGAGTGCCAAGGTGAGCTTTTAGGATCGAGCTATGTCCATCGTTGTCTATCGTAAACAACATCTCCTCCTAAACCACTAAGTCAAATTCAACAAAACTGCACAGGTGTGTTCCTTGCATGAAGCTCTACCAAAGTTGTTCAAAGAATTCCATTCCATACAGAACTCTGGTTGCCATAGCAACCAGAAGGATTTATTTTGAAAATCTTCAAAAATCTTCTTCTCAAGAACCAGAGGACCTAGAGCTTAGATATTTTGTATGTAGCATTATCTAGTGGACCTCTACCAAGTTTATTCAAATTATTGCCACAGGGTCAAAATTGGCCCTGCCCCGGGGATCACTTGATTTATATAGACTTATATAGGAAAATTTTAAAAATCTTCTCTGAAACCTCTAGGCCTAGAGCTTAGATATTTGGTATGTAGCATTGTCTAGTGGACCTCTACCAAGTTTGTTCAAATTATGGCCCTGGGGTCAAAGTTGGCTCCGCCCGGGGGGTCACTTTATTTTACATAGACTTACATAAGGGAAATTTAAAAAATAATCTTGTCAGAAACTACAATAAAGTTTAGATAATTTGTGTGTAGCATTGTCCATTGGACCTCTGCCAAGGTTGTTCAAATCATGGCCCCATGGTCAATATTGACCTGGTCCTAGGGTCAGTTGATTTCAACAACTATTTAACAGTCGGGGTAGATAACTCTTTACCGTGTCAAATAACTTTGCTTGATTTAATTATCCCTTACTGGCCTTAGTGTTACAATACTCTGGTGAGCGATATAGGGCCATCATGACCCTCTTGTTTTATGTTGTGAGATATATTTCTTTATAGAATTAGAGGGTTATTTTGTGATGTCATTGCTTTGGAAAAGAATACCCTTATTTCATATAATTTATTGATGTAATGAAAGATCAGTTATCAACAATATCTAGTTTTTTTTATTTATAAAGTAATCTTTTTTTTCAGAAAAGTGTTGTAGGATTCTTGAGAAGGAGAATGTACAATATAACACCAGCTCAAAGTAATAGGGGTAGAAAACCAGCTGCTGTTAAACAGCTTTGTAAAAATAAGGATCTAGGCCAAACAGGTAAAAAGATTAACAGTTCATTTTAATACGTCCGTTTGAAAATGGGTCATATAATGGGAACGCTCACGGCAGGCGGCATCCAGGACAGTGTCCGCTCTCTAATTCAAACAGTTTTATTTGGATCCTCACCAAACTCAATGTAATTGTTTATGGCCATGAGATCTTGGTCATGATTGATAACCGGTCCAATCGTCTAAGGCACTTCTGTATTATGCCCCTTGACGCTTTGAAAAATGATTTTGACAGGCGTATTTTGTGACATGGCACTCTTGTTAGAATTGTTTACCACAGAAGATATTAACAATGCAATTAAACACATTTTTCTAGATCGGAAGTATACACATGCATGTATTTAATAGCATGATTTCGATGTGGAATGGTAAAAAAATATAACAATTAGACAAAAAATAATAAATTGCTACTGAAAATTAATATGAAACATCTTGGCCAGATTACAAAGAAAAATAATACAAATAGTTGAGTGTTTATGTTTACCTGTCCAAATCTAGTTTGATATAATATTATATAAGTTCTGAAACCAGCATAAATTGTATATAATTAAAATTAATGCATGGTTATTATGGGCCATTGTTTTAATAGATATTGTAGCCTGCATGTTTTACATGAGAAAAAAGTCAATTGGTATTTGTTGATTTAATTTCAGAAAATGAAGTTGTATTCATCAATAAGTCTGTTACCACCTCTGACGTAACTGAGGTCGAGTCCATCGACACATCAAGCAAGACATCGTCTGATGCATAAGAAACTAATGACATTGGAGCTGAGTTACAAAACCAGGAGAATTTAGATGGTATGGTTTTATTTTATAGCAGGGTTAGGCCAATGTATCGAAATATAGATGCATTGCAATCCCGAGTGTACTGTACCGATAGTATATGGACCAATAATCAAAGTCTCTACAAGTTAATCTCGTCAAAATTGGACCCAACACTTCGGGAATGGGGAGGAATCCTGGACTCATGGCAAAATAGTCTAGGAAATTACATGAATGCTGGAGATTTCTGAAATTCAGGATGATATTCTTCACATATAGTTGTTGTAAAATGAATGAGACATTGGGTAAATTATATACGTAAAACATTTTATAACTGGCAAGGCAACAATATCACTAGTGGTCGAGAAAGGCATGCACTAACACTTTCTAAATTAAAGACCTACATTTGTATGTGTGCGCAGCTATTTTTATTTCAGGTATTCATTAAACTACAGTCCAATCTTTGAGGCATTTTTTTTTCAAAGAATTATATTTATTGGTTGATTTATTTTAGATAGCAGTAAATTACTGATGGCTTCAGATGGCAAAAGCCAATCCAAATGATAAAGCCAACTCTCAGCTGCTACGACTGACTTTAGAAGGTCGACGGAAAGAGTTGACAAAGGTCAACATGAAGGACAGAATTTGCGCAGTTATGGATAATTACCCACTGTTTACCAAACCACAACATGTAAGTGATTTAATTACAATACATGGTTTAGTAGGAAATTAGTGTACAATCAATGACTTTTTAACAAATTTTGGCTGTGACAAATCATCCTGTTTTCAATGTTGATTCAAAGTTCATGTGCCTGCTGACAAATGATTTGATAAGATAGCTGTAAATGCATGACAAGCTATCCTTTCTGAACAAAATAAATGTCATTTGATCAAAGTTTTCCAAAAAATAGAAGAGTTATGAGTTTATGACCATTTGTGATCCTTAATTGGATGCATCTCCATTCAAATAGACTAGTAGATATAAAAACTAGATGGTTATATTTGAATTTTTCTACCCAGTGACTGCATTATAATAGAATAGTTATTTTTCATGCTCTCAATATCGAAGCATGTCATGGCCGAGAGAGTGAAGGTGATGTATATTTTTATCATTGGTTCATGCCCTACCCAAAGCATTTTTTGTGTTCCTGTTTAAATTTTGACATTTAAATATTTAACTTAAGTGGAAAAATACATGATTGAGACTCTAAAAATAAGTTGGAGGCAAGTCATATTAGAAAAAGAAAAAGGCTTAAATAACTATATAAAAATGTCAAAATTCCATGTATGATTTTCAGATAATAATGAGCATGGTGCTTCAGTTGCCAGAGACTTCAACTGTAATGAAGGATGAAGCCAGAAAGTTGTAGATCTAGCAGCGTCAAAACACTTGCTAAAAATGCCATGGGCATCACTGACAAATAGTGGTAGTGCCACTGAAAAGAAGTACCATGGATACTTAAATACACAGATATTGCCTTGGACAATTATCCATTTACCCATACAGCCCAACATTATGCTTACCTTAACCTTAATTGACTCCATTTTAACTTAATTAGAAAATGTCATGGAAGCAGTAAAATAACACATGTTTAACTTTTATTTTGTTAACTTTAGATTTTCCTGGCCTACTGATGTCCATTTGAACAACACACAAACCATTACTTTGCCTTAATTACTTTTTGGATGATCTCCTGTATTTGTTTTCATAAATGCATAATAATCAATTGCAGACCAAGTGATTGCAGGTGGATTGATGCACATGCCATTCATTAGTGGTCAGAGGGAAAGGGATGGTTGGTCGACTGGACCCAACAAAATGTCTTCTTCACATACTAAAGGTACTTATTAACCAGGTTTTCAACATAGTTGGAAAATCCTGTTTAATAAATTGGGGTATGTTGTTGTGTTGTCGGGCGGTTGTCAACGTCAAATGGGTTACCACAATGAGGTATTACGATGAAACTTAATTGTGGTTTACATGTAGGTAGCTTACATTATAGATACCTTTCTTGGGGATTGCAGTGAGGGCCAGTTGGGTCAAGGTCACTGATACTTTAAAGTTACTTGTCACAAATTTGTGGTTTGTATAATTATTTCTTTTATTCATGTTCTATGTGAAGAAATTTGTTAAGTTTTATTTTAGCTTTCACTTCTGGCACCCTTCTCCGTATACTTGGAGGAGTGAAGCTGTTTAGATGGATAGAGAGATATTGTGTGTTTAAATATTCGATTCTGTGCTTTTTGATAGCTGACAATTGTTGTTTTCATAAATCATTATTGAAAATGTTTATGTATTTCAGAAAGATGAAACGTTGAAGACTGCCATAGCAGAACATGACAAGGTAGATGGTTATTTCATTCTACAAAATAAGTTGGGTGATCTAACCACTGTTCTTGTTATGTACAAGACAGAGGTCCTTGTGAAGTGCGAGTCAACCGCAGATGCTCTGGTCAACCGCAGATGCTCTGCAGGCCTTAATGGGGCTCCACTACCTTGCAGACCTACCATATGGCACTCATATACATAGCTGTCTTCTGTTAGTTCAGGCAGAAGTCCTAAAGGATAATGTGCATCATAAAGACTTAACAGCTTTAGAAAAAGCGAAAAAAAAATTAAATGCTGCTAAATGTGAAAGTGATTACAACATATAAAAAAACATATAAATTTGTATGTATTTTTATATGTTGTAATACATAAAATTGTATGTATTTTTAGTCCCTACTGGTGTTGGTCGAAACTGTTTTACACACAAGATTATAATTATGTATGTCATTATACCCTCACAGACAAAGTTTTTAGGATATACTGGAGTCACTCTGTTGGTCGGTCGTTGGTCGGTCCATCCGCATAAAGTTTGTGGACGAACTACTTCCACATTTTTTAAGCTATTGCAATGAAATTGAAATATCATATATGTTATCACTGTCAAGTGTAGATGTGCAAGACACAATTTTCATGCCCAGTGATTCACTCATTGCAGAGTTATATCCTCCTGAACATAGCTGTATAGTGTACTATTGCAGTATTAGTGTCAAAGAGGCAGTGGGGGTATTAGTCTCCTCTGTGACAGCTCTAGTTGAAGTTACTTAAGTATGACCCTGAGGCCAAAATTGGCCCTTCCCCAGAGGTCATGGGATTACCTTACATATATGGCAAAATCTTCTCTGAAACTTTAAAGGATTGTGTTAAGATATTTGGCATGAAACATTGTGTTGTGGACCTCTACCAAGATTGTTCAAATTTTGGTTTTGGGATCAAAGATTACCCCGCCTTAGGGGTTATTGGCTTTCCTTTTATGTATGAGGTAGAAACTTCAAAAACCTTCTCGGAAACCACAAAGGCTAGAGCTAAGATAGTCGATCCCTACCTATGTTGTTCAAATTATGGGCAATGGGTCAAAATTGGCCCTGCCTGGAGGTTGCAGGTTTTGCCTTATGCATAGAGTAAAAACTTCTGAAATCTTCTTTGAAACCACAAAGACTAGACCTTAAATATTTGGCATGAAACATTGTGTTATGGACCTCTACCAAGATACATTTTGTAGTTCAGACAAGGCCCTGGGGTAAAAATAGGCCCCTCATGGGTGGTCTCCATAAGTTAGAACTTCCTTATAACTTTCTTATCCAATTATCATGTTCCCTTCCAATAATATCATTCTTTCACATAAGAAACATGTTGGTCACTAGTGATACCTGATAATACCGGTATACTGGTATATTGCAGTACATTCCAAATGCATTATGTACTGGTACATTTCAACCCCGTATAGTGAAATTTTTTAAAGTAAATTTATATTGACTTGTTTTGTATCATCTGTAGACTAATTTGACTGGACAACGTTGTTTTTTTCGATGATATATTCTAGAGTAAAGGAATTAGTCAATAGTTTCTTTGTGATAGCTTTAATAAAGATTCCATCATGCAAATGATTAATGAAACTTATGAAAAATATACATATTTTCATTAAAATCCAAATTTGAATACTGAATAAATCAAGAGTTTTAAACTCCCAATATTTATCAATACATATTGCAATACAGTGCTTTGTATTGCAATGTATTGCAATATGAAATTTCCCACAATACCCAACCCTATTGGTCACTCACAAACTTACAGATTGTTTTTAACATCAATAATTGTAATGTCACTCAGGTGAGAGATATAAGGTCGTCTTGGCCCTCTTGTATGTAACCATACCACTGGAAATGTTAATTAAATATATGTTTCTGTAATGTGTAAAATGCTGTCTATATAGTCTGTCTATAATTACAAAATGTATGTATTATTTATCATGTTTTTTTTCAGTATTTAGAGTTCATTGTTAATACAGCCCATGCTAGAATGAAAGAGAATTTGGAAAGGAACAACAGGTTTTTGTTTCACCATATTTCCCATCATAGCTGTCACTTAAATAATGTGCTGCTGATTTTCTTGAACAAGTTTTCTTGAATTTAATACTGTATTATTGTCAGTTATACCTGATATTTAACATTATTATCTTGGTTGCATTTAAATTCTTTCAATTTTGACAATATACAGTTACATTTGAAATACAATCTGCCTCAATAAACAAGTTACTTTATATATGATACAGTGCATCATTTATTACTAATAGATGTCTGTTTTTCTTGGACTTGAATAAACATCTACATTATTAAAGTTTATGAAGTTATATCTGACTGTCCTATTACATTGTTTTTGCAGAATAATTGTTTGTATGTGATAACAAAGGGGATGAACAACTTTAGTCACATGATTCGAAATGGAAACGCAGGTTGTTGATTTACACTCAAAATTATGCCCAATCAGGTAATGATTCTTTTTTTATTGCAACCATTTATAATGTACGTAAAACACCTAGCCTATGACATTATACCTAAATATCCCATTATTTTGACGTATTGCAATTTTTTCTATGCTTAGAGTTGCCAAGAACAATTTGACACAAAATTAAGAATTGCATTGCAAACACAGTTTGTTTCTGTTTTTTTTATGTTTGATGGAGGTAGTCATAATTATGCAAGAAATTTGGTAAATTGAAGCAAGGACTTATATACAATACATTTGGGACTTCTGTATTGTCAATTAGAAGTAATTAAATCCCACAGAAGTGATGCGTGAATCAATGTGATTTCATGTTCATGTTTACAATAGTGAAAATATCTGTGATGATCCGAATGTTAACACATGTCTATTCTGTAGTTTTCATGGTTTGATTGGATCTTCACCAAATTTTGTCAGAATGTTTGTCTTATTCATATGTAGGACAAGTTATAACATGGGTCATCTGGGGTCAAAAACTAGGCCACCGGTTCAAAACAATGTGTTAATGATTGAACAGTGATTGACATGTGAGCGATATAGGGCCATCTTTGCCCTCTTGTTTTGTGTCTGCTTCTTAACTTTGTCATTTCTTAGCTTCATAACTTTGTCATTTCTTGATGGATTTTGGAATAACTTGGCAGAAATATTTACCATCATGAGCCATGTGTCATGCGCAAGACCCAGGTCTCTAGGCTGAAGTTCAAGGTCCGACATAGTTGTCAAATGTCAAAAAAGTATTATAGACCTGGGCTGTAGCTCCATTACACATTCAATTATTTAAAAATGACTTGCCATAGTACAATGAGGCAATGTGTCCTGGGCAACACCCAGATCCATAGGTCAAAGGTCAAGATTACACATTCAGTCAAATAATATATGTTCCTTGTTTGGGCTGTGACTTCTGTTTTCATTCAAGGATTTTGAAATAAATTGGTATAAAAGTTTACTTCAATGAAATGATGTGTCATGAACATCACCCATACTTGTAGTTCAAAGGTCAAGATCACAAGCTGGCTAAACAGGGGGCTCGACATGTTGCCCTTGGGCATCTAGTCTTACAACAAATATGACACCAACAAACTTACGTTTGCAATGCAATTTTAAGATTTTTGTGTGTCTGAAAGTGCAAAAGGTAAAAGCAATCTGAATATGTCAAAATGAAGTAAATTGCAGGTACTTGTGTCATAAGCTATGGCAGTCTGTGAAAGGAAATCTATAACTATTAGTCTATAAAATTTATCAAATATTACCTTTTGGTGAGTGTTCGGTGCCAATTTTAAAAACTGGCGTAGACTTTTGTGGTCACATGACGAAAGTTGTTCACCTCCTGTAGATAAGAATCAAAGTTACCCAAGTACCTAAATTTTAAAATTGAATGTTGGAATCGACCATTAAATTTTCATAAGCAACTAGTACTACAGTCATGTATACTTTATAATGAAAGGGAGATAACTCAAAAATTAAAAATCAATGAAATTAAAGTAAAATATTAGGAATAATGATATATTGATGCATGAGTATGGAATTATTACTTGCTGATGTAGATCACATTGTTATAAATAGATAGAAACAATTGCTGACAAATCAAGGAAATGATGATTTTGGTAGTTTGGCAGATTTTATTTAGCTTGATATAGGTGCCCGAGACATGCTTATTTGAAATATTCACACTCAGAGCAACGATTAGTTAATGGAGCAATGAACTGTATACATTCTTTTGAATATTCTCTTTATATATGTTGAAACTGTACATGTTGTTTTTGATGATGACCACTGTTGGCAGAGTTTTGAAAACTTCTGAACATAAATTCATATTGCTATGGCAAGAGTTGAATTTTCTTGCTTTTACCAGAAGTCAATTTTCATTATAAATCCAGCATGGGTATGCACAATACACAAAGTGTAAGGTTTGTCTCTCAGTAAAGCTGTGGTAGATCTTGAGTCTTCTGTGTTTGCAAAAGGCATGGCTTTAATGTTGCTCATTAGTAGAGTTATAAATCTAAATGGTTTGTACTGAATTTTATTACACTTTTGTCCTTCTATTGTTTTTAGAAGAGTATCAGTGATATTGTTTGATTTTTATTTTGCAACAGCAATTGGGAATTTTAGCGTGGTAACCTTGAAAACTCGCATTTATTCATTCCCAATACCATACAAGTCAATCTGCTTGGGATAAATGGTCACGATTTTTGGGAAATTTCACAATTTTTGGGGGAATTTTCAACATTTTTTGTCCATTTGGAAGATGCCGATGTTCAGCGTTTAATTTACCGGAAAAAAAATCACTGTCAGAACCTGGTTTTTCAATGAAGTGATTTTTTTTAATCATTCATACTTCTTTATGTTTTATTGGTAGGAAGACAGCTTGACAACTTCTGTGTTTTTATTTAACTTTTTTTTGTGAGAATAAAGATAATTGTCAGCTATTGCAATTAATTGCTTTTTGATGAATGTAGACTCTTTATGGTATTTGTAACACTTTTTTTCCATGTTGACAAATTTTAGCAGTGAGCAACATTAAAGATAGCCCAATAGCCCGAAACTATTAAAAATTGCCCAGGGCCCATATATCAACAATTCCAAGTCAGTTGCCCAATGGTTTATCATAAATTTGAAAGTTGAATCCAAAGCAAGGCAAATAAGGAATTTACTACATGACCGGTTAAATTTATCACAGAGAATTTGTTTTCTTAAGAATGTAAAAACAGTCTGAAGGAAATATACTAATACACCATTTCATTATATCCATTACTAGAATTTATTGAGTTAAACAGTGTTATTATCAGAGAAATTCTGTAATCAAAATTTGGCAGACCCATTGGCTATCATGTTAAAAAAGTTAATGTGCACCCTGTTTTAAAATAAAAAAAGATATTCTTCTAGACTATAGTGTTCATTACAATGTTAGCATTTTTGATACTGATACATAAAAAAATCTTCCTTGTATTTTTTCCCTATGTTTAAAGTGACATAATGTGTATACTTGCACTGCTGTCTATAACAAATAAAATGTCTTATACTCATTCAAGTAAATCTCGGGACAACAACTCATATTAATACCTAATAACTACCGGTATGTATTTGTACCTTGAATATTGACATATACCAAAATCATGTACAAGTTGAGAAAGACATGACATAATAAGCTATATGACAACATGGAAATATTGAACTGTATCTTTTTAATTTTAATGATTTTTTTTACAAGCGTTTATATTTTTAAATCATTTATGCATTCTTCCTTTGCCAGACTGATGAAAAAACATACTGTGATTGTGAAAGACAGAAAATCTTGTTGAATATCAAAATCGCCTGGGTGCACAATGAAGTACTGCAGTATCTTCATTGGCAAAGATAAGGTTATTACCAGTTAACGATGCTACCAGAAGCATAACTTGCTTTCATCAGATAAGGTTTAGCAAACTAGTAAGTGATTTCATTTGTTTTTTATCGTATTATATCATAGTTTACATAAAAACAACTCTTTCTGTAAATCTTTGATTCTCAATATCTCTACCATTTATTTAGTCTGCAGCAATGAAAATGCACCTGCTAGTAATGGACATCAGTGGAATCTGTGACACAGAAGGAGTGAACATGCTACGTTTACTTTGGACTTGATTAACATTTTAGAAATGGCTTTTTGAGAGAAAACTTCAAGGTGCTGACACTTTGCGACAAATCTTTATCTTTCATTTACTCTTTAATTGTAGATAGTACAAACATGGGACCATTACAGACAAGTAATATGCATCAGTGGAAATCTATGATGACACCAGATTTGGTATGGTATGGTAACTTCGGGTTTTATTAAATTTCTAGAAATGAGCAGCAAGATTTTACGACAAATCTAGTTTTTTATTTTTTCCTTAAGCATCCTTGGTACATGAATGCAACTTTACTTACAAATAGTTGGCATGAACAAAAGTTGATGGCAAGGTTGAATTTGCTATTCTCTGCTTACTTTTGACTTTATTGAAATTCTAGAAATAACCATTTCTGTGAAAAGTCTCCAAGAGTTGCTGAAAATCTTTGATTATCAATATCTGTACCATTATTCGGTCTGCAGCATTGAAAGTGCACATGCTAGTAATGCACATCAATGGAAATCAGTGCTACAAAAGTCGTGGCCATGCTTCGTTTACCTTTCAGTTTATTAACATTTTAGTAATGGCAGTTTGGGAGAAAATCTTGCACTGACACTTTAGGACACATTTTTATATTTCATTTACTCTTTAATTGTAGATAGTACAAGCATGGGACCATTATAGACAAGTAATATGCATCAGTGGAAATCTGTGATGACACCAGATTTGGTATGGTATGGTTACTTCGGGTTTTATTAAATTTCTAGAAATGAGCGTCAAGATTTTACGACAAATCTAGTTTTTCATTTTCTCCTTAAGCATTGTTGGTACATGAATGCAACTTTACTTACAAGTAGTTGGCATGAACAAAAGTCAGTGGCGAGGTTGAATTTGCTATGCTCTGCTTACTTTTGACTTTATTGAAATTCTAGAAATGACCATTACCGAGAAAAACCTCTGAGAGTTGCTGAAAATCTTTGATGTTCAATATCTGTACCATTATTTGGTCTACAGCATTGAAAGTGAACATGCTAGTGATGGACATCAATCGAAATCAGTGCCACAAACGGCGTGGCCATGCTATGTTTACCTTGGAGTTTATTAACATTTTAGATTGGCAGTTTCAGAGAAAATTTTCTTGCGTGGACGCTTTTTTATCTTTCATTTACTCTTTAATTGTATATAGCACAAACATGAGACCATTACAGACAAGTAATATGCATCATTGTGAATCAGTGATGAACGCAGATTTGGTATGGTAGGGTTACTTTTGGTTTTATTAAATTTATAGAGATGAGCATCAAGATTTTATGACAGATCTAGTTTTGTTTTATTTTCTCCTTAAGCATTGTTGGTACATGAATGCAACTTTACTTACAAGTAGTTGGCATGAACAAAAGTTGGTGGCAAGGTTGAATTTGCTATGCTCTGCTTACTTTTGACTTTATTGAATTTCTAGAAATGACCATCAGAGAAAAATCTCTGAGAGTTGCTGAAAATCTTTGAAGCTTTGAAGTGCACATGCTAGTAATGGATATCAATGGCAATCAGTGCCACAAATGGCGCGACCATGCTACGTTTACCTTGACTGTTTTTGGTTACTGGTCCCCCTTCAAATCTGTCATCGGCAAAATACAGATTTGAAGTATTATCTGCTAAAAGCAGGGGTCTCATTGGGAACCACCCAACTCATTGTTGCCAGCTTTGGACTAAAGTACTACAACTTCATATCATATGTCACAGTGTGGAAAAATGTGCATCAAGCCCAAAACTCACACCTTGGAATGCTCACTTACGGACTATGCCACCCCTTCCTGATGTTTATATATAAACAATTGCAGTTGCCTTTGGGCTTTACATATATATGATATCACATAGTAGGAAATTACATGACGCAATTTGGGGACTCCAACTTAGACCCATATATCATCTCAGGCATGATGGTGACGTAATTGTAGGAACATCAACCACTTTTAACAGACTTTTTCTTGCTCCTAATTAACTTTGCTGGTCAAACAACGCTGCCAGCATTAAACTATTTTTGAAAGTAAATTAGTAGCTAGAAAAACCTGGTCCTCGCCAGGTAGTGCACACAGGACTGTAGATGGGCATTCAACCATGTGGCTAAAGAGTAAACCCAACAGCAAGGCTGTTGAAAGTAGTCCATATTCTTACAATCACAACATTATGGAGATCAAACCCACAACCCCAGGGTCGTTGGGCTAATGCCTTTACACCTCAGTATATCAATGGATTATAAAATGTATCAATGAAGCAAACTAGAAATTACAAAAATTACATGTTCGACTACAGGTAAATAACTGAAGTTGCATAAATGTACACAATAAGAACTGTCACACTTCAGAAGTTGTAAACACCAGATTTCTGAAGAGAACTGAACATTAAGACAGAGGTGTCATATCGTTTTACCTACACATATCAATAGTTAGTAGTTTGGTCTAACAACGTGTTAAGTTTCATTGAATACATATCGCGATATATATAAATGGTAAATTTACAGAAAAGCATTAAAAAAATTATATAATGTCTTGGGTAATAATACAGACTATAGCTGACAGTGTAGCTTCACACTTCAAATAATGTGTTCTTTTTTAGCACTGTTGAAACTATTAATGCATGTATACATACAAATATGTATGCGTGCACATTCAATAATATTACAAGATTGACCAGCATTTAGACATGAATAACACTTTATCACAATGTATGAACTATTTTTTTCTACATGTATAATAAACATCAGTTCAGTTATTTAAGCTAAACCCGATATATCGGTATGCTGAAAAAATATTGTGATGTCTATATTGTCTAGCTGATATCGCGATATACCGATAAAACCTCCAAACTCTAGCAGACGGACAGAAAGCCAGTTTGACAGCAAGACAAGCTGAAAATCTCATTACAACATTGCTATTGGATCGTAAATGCCTAACTTTTTGTCATGTGTTTGATGTATATGTATTGAATTTATCATCATTAAAATTAAAAGGACTTTATCTTGCATAATATACTTAGAAATCTTCTATATGTCAGAAGAAAAGCAACAACTATATTCCTAATACAGCTTCTTATTGGGTACGGGAGATATATTTAGTGAAAAGAACTCCCCGGGAATTGTGGTAGAAAATGTTTGCGAATACAGCTCCTCGGGGAGTTATTTTCAAAAGGATCCCTGTAGGGTGTGACGCTGCCCATCTAGAATCAAAGTACTGAAAGACTGGTGAAGGGTGATTTTTCCACACATCTGCATTATTATAGCGGGATGAATAAAACACACTTTTCGGCAAAATAGTGTAAATTTTCATACAAGCACCAAACATTGTATGATGTTGCCTACATGTATCTGGGTTAATGTAAGACCGTGTGCAAACGTGTACCTGGTCAGGACTCAGGAACTCTATGGTCACGATCGAATTCGAACTCACTGTCTCCAGGCTATATGAAGTGTATTTATAACAGAAGTGAAAACACAAAAAATTGTCTCATCGTTTATGCTCATAATATCATTCTTACCGTAAAGAATTGGGTTTAGAACCAAACTATGGTATATTGACAGTTGTTTAGGTCAATGGATTATACAGATGATTGGAGCGGCTAAATTCTGAAATTCGTGTTTAACCCGTCATACGTAATTTTATTGGTAACTTTAAACAACTTCAATGTTCATAGTAAAATGTTCATTGTAAAAAAATAGGTATCGCACGAGGACATAAAGTCGTCGTGGTCATATAGTCGTCAAGTATTTGAGATCTCGTTTTCTCTCTCGCGTGATTTCCAGAAGTCAGAGCAGCGGGTAAATTTGAAGGGTAAACATTTATTTATTTACTTAGACACACTATGCTATTAGCAGTGTATTACTCACACGATTGTTAACCAATATACCACACGTACATAACATATCTTTCTCTAAACGGGCAACGGATAGGTTGTGATTACGTACAGGGCGAATATGGATTACGTCACACATGCCATGCGCTAGTAACGAACAATAACTCAGATGTTTTGATAAATAAATTTTCTGTATACATTATTTCCCTTTTAATTCAATAAAGTTGTACAGTTCAATATGTACGAAGAGTAATGCAGATGACGAGTTTAGGAACAACCTGACGACCTTATGTTAAATCCATTTTGCAGTCAACATAAGGATAATCCATGAGAATATATTTCTATATTATCTTAAAATGAAATGCAGGTAGACATTCACCGTAAACCAATTCCAATAATTATAGGTCTTATTAGATCTATCAATCAGAGCATGCAAATTATGAGATAATCATTATTTTACGGAATCCTGTAAGTGCCATATGAAATGTTGCGCATCGCGTTTGGGGGCGACGGACGACATTTCACATGGCACTAACTAATATTTGCAATTGTTTATAGACATGGAAAAGAAAAAGAAAAGGCCAATAAAATTGCGACAATGACGCAATGACTTCAGCATATAATGCTGTTAAAAACGATAAAATGACCATATCAACAGCTGCTAAAAAGTACGGTGTACTTAGAATGACATTGTCTGACCGAATTAATGGGAAAGTTAATGTAGGTTCAAAAATGGGTGTACGGACTGCCTTAAATTCTGAAGAAGAATCAGCTCTTTGCAGCTATATAGAATATATGTCTAACCGTGGATTCCCTCTGTCTATACAAGTCATAGGGTTTGCTTGGTGCATCGCAAAAGAGCGCGATAGAGATCAAGTTTTCGGCAAGGTTGGGCCGTCCAGGAAGTGGTGGCGAGGTTTTAAGCAGAGGCACTCATCACTTGGTTTACGACGACCAGACGAGCTCGACATGGGAAGGGCTGCATTCGGTAATTTTAATACATTACGAGAATACTTTGAGCTATTGAAAGAAACTCTGGAATGCAATTACCTCATGGACAAACCAGAGAGAATTTACAACTGTTACTAAGACTGCTTTAAAGTTTTACAGTTCGTCGAGTATATAAATTTAACATGCGTTTGTCATACAAGTCAGGACTGTGCGTCCGACGGCGGTACGTGGCACTACATTTCATTTGATATAAGGCCACAACTTTTATATAAATTGGTTTACAAAACCGGCGAGTGTAATTTTCAGCAAATCCGAAAAACAATAAAAATGGAATTTAACCTTTTTTAAATAGCTCTATATTATTTCCGACCGACCCCTTTTTATGACGAAAATTTAATAAATACGAGTAACCATATATATTACCATTTAGACACTTACAGAGCACTACAACACAATAACTAAAGTCCGCACGTATTTTTGCTCAAACCGGGTGAACTTAGTGCAAATGCCAGAAAGTTGAAATTTTCTTGTATTGATTTTCTATTTTTAGCGCTGCTGAAATTAACTAGGTTTAAAGTCAATGTAACTGACGCCATGAATGATGTAAACTGTCAAGCAGATGACGTATCTTGCTCTCTGGTTAATATTTTACTTGAACAGGTATTTCGTGATTTAAATGTGTCACACAATTATGTTTTTTTTGTGAATAATTTGTTACTGGATTACTTAGTAAGGTACGATCTCAAAGACCTATACTGTGAGTAAATGCACATGTTTCCTCCTGATGGCTTTTGTTCTCATTGGTCACGGATAAGCAAGTTCGACACTTTTTTGTGTGTTAACTTAATTTCTTTGTACTGTATTCGGTGAACTTTCGCCTTAAACCGGAAAATGATGAGTATGAGTCTTTTTTATATCAACATCACCCGGGGGGGGGGGGGCATTTCAGAATCAGTATGAATCTCTTACAGTGCATTATGGGATATATTGTACTAATTAACAGTCTGTAGAAGTTACTCCCCATTGTTAAATTCTACTTTCTGTTTCACACGTACGTCGGGAGCGATGACATTTCGGCAATAATTTAATGCACTTGCCTTATTAACTGATCAAGCTTAAGGTGGATCGCGGGTTTCCTCCAGAAAAATGGTCATTTTTTGAGACGTCAACGTGCAATAAAGAAATTTTGCATGAACAACTTAGATATTTCCATGGAAACCGCTCAAAAGCGCCACCTAGCGGAGCGATATGTTTTTCGTTGATTTTCGCGTTATTTCCTGTACTGCTCCGACAATATTGTGTATGCAATTTACATAACTGCAATGCTGGATCATTTACAAATCCGAAGAAGTCAGTAATGTTACATTTTGCTGCCATTAAATATTAAAAGACGTCGAGCGAACTCTGTAGGGGTGGCAATTTACAATGCCAACAAATGAGACATTTTTCTCTCAACCGCGTCAGTAGTGAAAAAACGGCCCGATGATTTTTTTTTAAAAACGCAAAACAGATTCTTTGTACAATTTAGAAAACTTTAAAACAATAAAAAAATATGGTCACCGACTTCGTTTTCGCGCCAATGAAACTTATTTAAACTTGGAAAAAGGCTAAAAACGTCAACGTTTTTATACAAGATCGACGTGACGTTGCGACTTTTTAGTTGTTACTGACATATTTTGGCTTAACGTCACGTCGATCTTGTATTTTATGGTGACGTTTTTAGCTTTTTTCCATGTTTAAATAAGTTTCAATGTAGCGAAAACGAAGTCGGTGACCATATGTTTTTATTCTTTCAAATTATTTTAAGAATCTCTACTGAGTCGGACCGTTTTTTCACTATTGACGCGACTGAAAGAAAAATGTCTTATTTTTTGCATTATAAATTGCCACCCCTACAGAGTTCGCTCGACATCTTTTAAGATTTAATGACGGCGAAATGAAATATTATTGACTTGTTCGGATTTGTAAATGATTCAGCATTGTAGTTAATAAATTGCATAACTTAAAATACAAAATTATCGGAGCAATACAGAAAATAACGCGAAAATCAACGAAAAACATACCGGTCCGCTAGGTGGCCATTTCCTTCGGTTTCCATGGAAATATCATTTCAATATATCATGTCTGCATTAGTCAATACATTAAAGGATGTTTATGCAAAATTTCTTTATCGTGCGTTGACGTCTAAAAAAATACCATTTTTCTGGAGGAAACCCGCGATCCACCTTAAATGCCATTTTCTTCCACTCTAATATGTTTCCCCCGACTTATTAGCTAAGTAGACTTATGACCAAGTATATATAGGATACGGTACTGGTAGTTTGTTGTGCACAAATTTGAACATGGACACGTCCGGATTTTTTTTTCGACCGACCGGTGGTCACTTCTAAAAAAAAATTGTAAACCAACAAATAAAAAAAGGTTGTGGCCTAAGTTGAACACACCGTTCAATTAAGCAGTTTAGGTTTGAACACATCTGAATTTTTAAAATGCCCTTTGCGGTTTTCAATATTTTGTAGCAGACATATTTATCTAGGAACCGTGCCTCAGAATTTTGATGCTTGATTTAATTTTAGTCCATATCAGAATACGGAATATGTAACGAACATAGGACAATATAAAAGATCGGAGGAACGGTTCCCTGCATTATTCATTTATAGTAATTTTAAGGCTTAAATTGTCGTAATATACATTTTTAGTTCTAAATACAGAGTAGTTTATATCGTTGTTTTGTAAAGAGACTTGTGATATTGGTTTATAGAAGAACAACCAAATATGCTATTTGTTTCAAATACATGTATATGATTATAGTGTAGTTTTTAAATCTATAAATTGATGAACTTGATATGACCAGTCATCGAATTCACATTAATGAGTGTGCCCAAAAAACTTTTAATTCTTTATTGGCCAAACTCAGTGCCGATTATGATGTCGCTCTTGAAATGAATAAGCCATCGCTTAGCAACAGAGAAAATCGTGCAATACAAAACGTAATGAGGTGTCGGTCGAATACTCGGCATTCGAAAAAAAAACATTTGCTGAACTAGCTACAAACACATTTGAAGCAGACTTTGTCGGACGTGTGTCATGGTTCAACTGTCTGAGCAGGCACCTATGTATGTTCGGATATTGAACCAGTTGAAGTCAGCTTACATTCACAGAACTCGATTAAAAGAAAGAAGTTTGTAACGCTGTAGGAAAGTCTTATTGACTTTTAAGAAAGATACAGATCCTGCATTGTTTGCTGCATGTGCTTATGACCATTTCATTTAGCAAAGACAGTTCAAATGGTACGTGGATATATGCTTGACCATGAAAACAAATTCAGTGGTAATTTCCTACCAGAAGTCAATTGAAATCAGTACCCAAACCATCTCTTGAATTAATGAGTAAGGTACAATATGGGTAAAGCAATGAAGCGCAGATGGCCCGAGAGTGCAACTCTAAAGTCTCCTTTGCAATAAATCAATTACTTCTGTATATAATTATGTCATAGAGGTATTCACCGTGCAGCCAATGCAGTGCGTTATATGTCCATAAATATCTGTGTTATTAAAATTTCCACTTTGGTTGAAGGATCTGTCATACAACGATGTGGAGTTGTTTCTTCACCTGTGCTACACCATGGACTCTTCAAAACATAATATTGATCACATTTCTGGCTCCACTACGTCAATTTCATCATTTCATGGAACGGGTATTTCTTTATTTCAACATACCGATACGAACGTTTACGGTAAAAACAACCGCATTCATGTACATTTGCGATAAGCCCGCATCAATCGGTGTACCATCTATCCCCGAACAATACTCACTTTTTAATGCCAGCATACTTTTCAAAAACTAATTAACCATCTCCATTGTCTGATAATTATCTTGTCATGGAGTCCAGCATTTTAAAAAAAATATGAACTTTAAATATCAATGCCTTCAAATGGTTTTGATTGTATAGCTTGGGCGGCTTTCCATGCCAGTCCTGGTTTCAACTATCGCCGAATGCTCTCTTACCAGTCTTACATGAGCAAGCTCATTCCGTTGCCATCATAAAACATTCCGTCCATAAGGTCCGGGAAGCCACCAATTTTCTCAATCCATGTCAAGTTCTTTTGTTCTCTATTACCAAGGACTTATATATAAGTCCTTGCTATTACCAAACAAATTCAGTGATAATACAATGTTTCTAGAACACGGCTTGCCCACAAGACCACAGCTGCACTACATTAATTAAAATTTGGTGAATATACGGGATAATTCTTAGACCGTTCTGTATTTCAATGTCTCTCGGTCCTGTTGCCTTCATTTTTGCATCAGACCATTTACGTGATATGGCTTTAATAGTTAATAATACTCATATCTTTCAATAAAAAAGCATCATGTATAAATTATGTATTTATAATGAAGCAGGAAAACTGCTATTTCATTTTTTCCTCGTATAGCTTAAACTCTTCTAAACGAGTTCGCCATTATGGTTGTCATATGTAAATCTTTAAAGGGCGACACTCCAGTCAAGTACTCTTTGCTAATTTTTCGATTTACTTCCCTTCATTTGGACATCGTTTTATATGGTTCATGTTTGGTATGTATGGATGATTGGACTAGGTATTAAATACATAACAAAAGAAAGAATGTGCGATAGATATAACAATAAAAGTTAATAAGATGGATTCGTGAAGCACGTTTTATCTAGAGTTCACGAAATGTGTTGACAGAAAATGGTTCGTATTTATACAAAGTCCTTTGTGTTAAAGCTTTTTGTGTGTTGTATTCAAACTGATTTCTATGACGTCAAACATACCATGTTTTCATAAATCGTAGTAATTTGTGTAACCCCCCAAAAGGGACGAAAGTAAACTCGCTATCATATACATGTAGGAATGTGTGATATTTTGTTGATGCACAAAAATGAGTTAAAGAATCGTATCACACTGAATATTACATTCTGATCAGTTACTGGAACTCGTTTTTTATCTATGTCATTTAACTATCTTATTTTTATTGGGTAAAAACGGGACACAAGGCCAATAGAACTCCGTGAAACAAAACTTTCTACAAAATAGATACTCAAACTGTGGACAAACAAAATCAATCGTTGCCAATACTTCCTAAGTCTTTATTAGATCACGAGTTGTGTTGAAAATAGTCTTGACTTTTTAAAAGGATAACCTATTTCGGTGCTTAACGTTTATATATAATGTCGGTGGTATGTACAATGTATATATATATAATATCAAGAAAGTTATTGATCAAAATGACCACCGAATAAAGTCTATCTGTGAATAAAGGCCACATTATTCCTTTCCCAAGGTTGGCCTTTGTTCACAAGTTAGGCAGTACTTCCGAGTATTAATGTATTTGATTAATTATATGCCAAAAACTTATCATCATTGAATGGCTCAAGAGAGTCAATGGATGATCAGTAGAAAGGTTAAATGTTGTGAGCTAGTAACAATGGTTAATTCTTGAGAAGGTAACAAGGTACGGTTTAATGTCAAAATGCAATTAATAGAAAAAATAGAATCAAAACAACCTCTTGCATTATGAATAAAAACACATATGTATCACCGACATAAAAAATGGCAACTTTATTCGGAGGTGGCCGCACACACAGGTTTGACTGTACTCATAAAAGTCCGACAGTCATTCTTTTCACGGGAATTAAACGTTGAACCACCAGTCGGTATCTTTAAGCGACTTTGTCGGCTACAATTGTGGATGCAGAACCTAAACGTACATCTGAATAGAACCATCTGAATCTCTGTAAGCTAGTTGCATGTTATGATATTTAGGTAAAATTACACAATGTCCATATAGATGGATAGTTTCTTCACTTTGTCAGATCCGGTGTTTTAATTCGAAGCCATAGTTGCAAGGGGCTAGTGATAACTAATCAGAAGCCCTTACCACGTGACCACTCAGAGGTCCTTTTATCCCTACATCATCAGAGATAATGTGTTTGGCCAGTTTGGAAGACTTTTTCTTTATATAGCGTGTATTGGACGTTTCTTGTGCATGAACGAGTAATATTAATCAACTACAGACAACATCAGATAACATCAACTACGCATACGACATCAGAGAAAGTCAACAGCATTCAACATCAGATAACATTGTCAACTGCAGTCAACATCAGATTACATTGTCAACTGCATTCAACATCAGATAACATTGTCAACTGCAGTCAACATCAGATAACATTGTCAACTGCATTCAACATCAGATAACATTGTCAACTGCAGTCAACATCAGATAACATTGTCAACTGCAGTCAATATCAGATAACATTGTCAACTGCATTCAACATCAGATAACATTGTCAACTGTATTCAACATCAGAACATCAGATAACGCCAACTGTCTTACAGACAACACCAGATAACGTCATCTATAGGCAACATCAGACAACGTCAACAACAGTCAACATGGATACCATCACCTATATATACAGACAACATAAGATAACATCAACTACAGTCAACATCAGATAATATTGTCTATAGTCAGCATCATATGACATTGTCTACAGTCAACATCAGATAACATTGTCAACTGCAGTCAACATCAGATAACATTGTCAACTGCAGTCAATATCAGATAACCTTGTCAACTGCATTCAACATCAGATAACATTGTCAACTGTATTCAACATCAGAACATCAGATAACGCCAACTGTCTTACAGACAACACCAGATAACGTCATCTATAGGCAACATCAGACAACGTCAACAACAGTCAACATGGATACCATCACCTATATATACAGACAACATAAGATGACATCAACTACAGTCAACATCAGATAATATTGTCTATAGTCAACATCAGATGACATTGTCTATAGTCAGCATCATATGACATTGTCTACAGTCAACATCAGATAACATTGTCAACTGCAGTCAACATCAGATAACATTGTCAACTGCAGTCAATATCAGATAACCTTGTCAACTGCATTCAACATCAGATAACATTGTCAACTGTATTCAACATCAGAACATCAGATAACGCCAACTGTCTTACAGACAACACCAGATAACGTCATCTATAGGCAACATCAGACAACGTCAACAACAGTCAACATGGATACCATCACCTATATATACAGACAACATAAGATAACATCAACTACAGTCAACATCAGATAATATTGTCTATAGTCAACATCAGATGACATTGTCTATAGTCAACATCAGATGATATTGTCTACAGTTAACATCCGATAACGTCAACATCAGATACCATCGTCTACAGTCAATATAAGAGTAGATCAACTATACAGTCAATATCAGATAATATTGTCTACAGTCAACATCAGATAACATTGTCTACAGTGAATATCCGATAACGTCAACATCAGATAACATCGTCTACAGTCAATATAAGATTAGATCAACTATACAGTCGACATCAGATAACATCAACTACATAAAACATAAGACAACAACAACTACAGTCAACATCAGATAACATTGTCTACAGTCAACATCAGATAACATTGTCTACAGTCAACATCAGATAACATTGTTTACAGTCAACATCAGATAACATCGTCTACAGTCAATATAAGATTATATCAACTATACAGACAACATCAGATATCATCAACTACACTCAACATCAGAGAACAACACATACAGTCAACATCACAACACCAACCCAGTCATCGTCTAATAGCATCAATTACAGTCAACATCAGTAGACATACTGTTTGTAATCTATCATGTTTCATGTGGTACTTGTATTGATAATTTTAATGCATAATGACGTTCTTTTGTCAAGCGTCTTGATTCTGTAATTCTAGTCTTTTTGACAGGTTGACCACCTGAAAATCAACAAATAAAACATCAACACTTTGTGGTCTGAACGGCAAAAGTTGCTTAAATTTATGAACAACAGTCCAGAGAAACCCCTAGAAAAACAACTTAAGGAATATGGAAAAAGTCAACATGACTGAATGTTATGTGGTTTACATCAGTGTTACGTTCTGACGCGATATTTGCACTCAAAATAGTTGGTGGGGAATTCTGCATTCGTTTAAACATTAAAATGTAGAATATCTTCTCTTAAATGTCTATGACATGGTAGAAATAATTTGTTTCAATGGAGATTCTCCGCCTAGAACGCGGGTCATCTTCGATAGACGATCCAGAGACGGTTCCAGAATTTCAGACAAATAAAGCGTAATATTTAGGCAAGAAGGCGTAGGGTTGAGGGTGACCTCCACCGCGTGAAGAAGTGAAATGTTGCATTCTCGCAAGTTCTAGGTCTGTTTTCTACCTCATTTAATTGGTTGCAGTTGTGCTAAAACGGCATATTTCAATATAAAAAAATATCAACATGCGTTTGCTAAACAAAACATACGAAAAATAACACATGTTCTCTAATTACACGAAATAAATTTGTGTAGGTAATTAAAAGCAAAAGTAAATGCTATTTTTCTAATTAAACTCCACTACAAAAACTGTTTTCTTACAACAAGCGTCATATACGACACCAACAAACTAACGTTTGCAATGCAATTCAAAATTTTGTGTCGAAGTGTTCTCGTAAAGAGCAAAACGTAAAAGCAATCTGAATAAGTCAAAATAAAGGTAATTTTGAGTACTGTCATAGGATATGGCATTTTGTGAAAAGGAATTTTGTAAATACATGTATAATTTTCATCAAACATTAGATCTTGTTGAGTGTACAGTGCCAATTTTAAAAACCGGTTTTGACGTTTGTGCTCACGTGACAAAATGTGTTCAAACCCTGTGTAAATAGTCTTGACAAAATGCACATCTTTTAGCAATTGACCACAATTGTCAAGGAAAAGCTACACGCTAACAGTGAGATATTACTAAAAGCTGCACATTTTGAAAACCCCAAAATAAATTCAGTCCTTTCAGCGCTTTGATTTGTTTACACATTGAACTGTATAAACCGTCTGTTGTAATATATTCTGAGCTTCATCATCATCATCATCTTAAGTAATTGCATCCCTCCATAAGGAGTATACTCGCAATATGTTCTATTTACACATGCGCAACAGGCAGGACTGACTGGTGGATCTACCAAAGTTGAATTTTTTTATGAAATAAAAGTTCCCCTATTTACATTTAAAAGGATAAAGGTATCATAAAGATCTATAATTGGATGTGTTACCTGGCCAAGGCTGATTGGAATGCATCGAGAATGGCCTGGTCAACGATCGCTGGATTCAATTGGTTCCTAAGTATTATGGTTGCTGGAAAGAAACTGTTTTGATAGACTGATGTTCGTGCAGGAATTTGACAAAGACGATGGTTTTGGTATCTGGTAAATCTAGAAGTTTGGAGGAGTGGGTCTGGTGTTATGTCTACAAGATTATGCAAGATCTTAAAGAGCATGGCGATTCTGGTGTTATTGCGCCATTGTTGTAGCGTATCCCATTTCAAGTCTGATAACATGTCAGTGACGCTGCTGGTACGCTTTTGACCATATGCGTCGTTATGTAAACTCTATATACTGAGAGACAATATAGTATTGCGGAACTACTTATGTGAAGTAAACTATTTCCAGTAAGTAGTAAATCTTGTTAAATGGATAAATTATTAATGCACTTTAGTGTGTATGAATACTTAATTATTATACATGTTAGTTTTAGTGTTTAAATTGCAAAAAAATCCCATGCTTTCAAAATTAATAGAATCCTGCAATATATCTCTAACCTTTATCAAAACTTCAAAGTCAGCAACAAGTAGTACTATTTTTCAACGCGGGTGAGAGGCGTCACTGTTTTGTAACACAGAAAGTGGTGTATAACTTCGTTCCTAAAAATATTAAAGTTGCACGTGAAATTGAGTGAATGTATGATATTTTTACTGCACAAAAATGATCTGATTATGTTCAGGCAGCTACGGCGTTCCATAGTATTCCGTAATGGTATGGTTACGAACGTGAACACTTTTAATGTTGATTGTGCATAAAAGCCAAATAATTATATCATTAATGTAATTTATTGACCAAGCCTACCTTAAATGTGATTCTCACCTTTTGACATAAGGATTACTTTCAATAGGCAAGTGATCTAAGTGTTCGACTGATTTGTAGATTTCGGATTTTAGGTGTACATGTGTAATTACGAGTTTGAATGAATTAGGCATTTGTTCATCACTTCGCATAAGTCATAGTACTCGGGATTAAAAAATCGGATAATGCATGGATGTTTGTTTTAATTATTGTACACGGAAAGAATTGGGACTGATTTCAAGTTCATTTCGGAATACACGACGGAATTTTCGGTGTATTAATAAGTGGTACTTGTCTTGGCGAAACGCATGCCAACGACTGTATGACCACTAATTTGAGGGAAAAAATCGTCATGTATTATAAATAAACTAGAATTTGTGTCTATGTTGATTTACTAATTATGGCTTGTTTGTATATACATGTAACATGGCTGTGTAGTTGTGAAACACCTGTTGACGTGCTAGAAAACAGTTTTACCTCTGAATGAAATAGCGAATATGGAATTGGATTATTATGAAGTATGTTGAATTATCTAAAGATATGTATTACAATTAATTTTCATCAAATAAATTCTTAATTTAGGCATTTAGTAAAAAAAAACACACGACGATGTAATGGTGGTATAGTGATATATTTCACAGAAAATTTATCTTCCGGTAAAAAATCCGGAATTATTATGACACAGTTATTTGGTTTATGCTTTGGTATATTTATGTTGATTTGTGTGATATTATTGAGCATTATGTAATTAATTTTAATAGTTTATGCCCTGTCTACTTAATAGGCGATTGGAATTACGGTGGTGTAGGCAATACTTTAAGACGCCATTTTATTGATCGTGATTGAAATAATTCTGAAATTGTTGTACATGTAGTAACCTAGATGCCTGTGTCATTGACTTCTATAAATAACTACATGTATTCAAAACTAGACACGGAACATCTATACTTTCATTTTAAAATATATATATGTACATAATCTTTATTACGATGTAATGATGAAAACCCTGAGTAGCACATACAACCAGGTACATGTTAACCAAATGATATTGAGACAGATAAATGATGAATTTGTACTTAATTTATTTTGAATAATTAATTCAATACACCATTGGATTTCAGGGCAACGCACAATAACATCTCAGATAAATTGACAGTTTCGGGTCTTGTATGTTTCCATGGATTTTTCGAATGGAAATGTTTGTTGTTTGGGATTAGTGATTGTGCTGACTGTTTCATCCGCTAAATGCAAACACTTAACAGACTTGCAGTTGGAATAACTCTGTGTGGATAGGTATACTTTTACTTCCTTATATCATACATCTTATATATACATAATAAAACACGCTTATTATGATATACACGGCTGATTGAAACTTACATACATGTATAAGTCTACCTTAAGTTTAAATATTTTCCAATTGTTCTAATCCTGACATGTACATGATTTGGATGATAAGTTAGTATTACTTGCCTTTAATTTCTCAAAGATACTTACTCGTCTTTAATAACTCTAAGTAGGTACTTTCTTGTTAGTACTTAACTTCAGGTGATTTGTACTTAAATGCCAGAACTAAATTATTTGTGATTTGCACTTAATTACATGTGATTTGTACTTCATTCTATTGATAGCTGATGTACCATTGAATTTCAGGGTAAAGTACCACACCGTGATATCTAAAACGAATTGAGGTGTTGTGCTCTTACGTGTTTCCATGCATTTTCTAGTGGAACGTGCTGTTTTAGGAAAATGCATTTATCATTGTGCATAGTGTTAACTTTTTGTGCTTGAGTGAAATGTGCATAGTGTTTGTGCTAAGTGAAATGTGCCTAGTGTTTGTGCTAAGTGAAATGTGCATAGTGTTTGTGCTTAAGTGTGTTATATATTTGTGGTTAGGAAATAGGAATTATGGAATATATATATTGGAATTAATTTAACGAAGTAAGTGGACTTTCTTGTACACCGCACTTAACTACCACAATGATAGGTCCCCCACTTATTTTTAACTTCACATGCACTTTTTTCTATTAGGATTAGGAAGAAATTATTTTCCACCACCTGGAAAAAGCACATAAGGCGCAACATGTATACTACTAGGGAACAACCATTATTTATTCCAAACAATTAGAAAACTCAAAGGCATTTAACATGACGAATGCAAAAATAATTTAAAAGCCGTGTGCCAATAAAATTTGCGAACTTAAGCTGCAACATTACACATAATTTAATATACAGATAGTACGCGATATTTACTGGTTGTGTAAGTCGTTAATTTCTTCAGTTCGAACATTAAGAAATCAAATTTTGTATTTAAAAAGAAATTATAAATTTGCCGTTGAACTAAGACAACAAACGGGCGACATGAATGCCATTCATTTTGTTCTCAAATATTTACAATTCGACGTAAAGCATGTAAAAACCGCTATGCATGTCGTTCGATACATAGTCTATCAGTGAACAAAATTTATTTCAAGTTCAGCATAAATTTAAAATGCTATATACTTTGCATAAATATGCGTAGCGCGCATGTTGTCTACAATATATTCTCTTCATATAAGTACATTATTTTGTTCACATTCATATTTTCAACAAACAACTATACCGCCGGAATCAGTAAATAAATTAGAACACACGATAGCTATCATACCACCGGTAATTTCATAGATAATAAGAAAACGAGACCCGTGGATCTAATGCATGTATTTTTCACATTGATATGACAAGTCTAATTTTATGACATAAGATAGATAGATATGGTATTTTTACAAGAACTTTACTAGATACACGCGGTTAGACAACATTCAATTCTTATTCAAACCAACAATATTCATCAAACACGGAATTCGCGATGTTAAATAAATGTTGCGTAAATTTCTTCATTTCGACCTGCTTAAGGAATCAAATTTTGTATTAAAAAATAAATAATAATTTGTCAACACACATAATACGCCAACAATTCCAGGAGATAATTATTATTGTTCACAGATATTTACGTGCTATTTCAAGCTGAGTGTATTTCAAACGAATTATTGTGCACGGTGCGTATCAATGGCAAATAATTAAATATGAGTAACGGTATGATGTTTAACAATTTTGTCATCATTTAATTTAATATTTGACTATGACAATGAGGACGTGAAAAATATATATTTTAATATATGAAGTACTCCCGTCTATTATTTATCATTAATTAGTATGATATTTCCTTTGATTGTACAATCATATCTTTACATGTATATAAATGTCACTGTTCGCCAATCTTATATTATGCATATTTGTATCCTTGTGGGTATTTTAGCCTTTTGGAAATAAAATGTTTCTCTTCATTTTACATAATTTTATTGATATCGTAATTCGACGCTCATTTATTACACAAAATTCTCCATTATCATAATGACAATTCTGGTATTCTTTATTTGAAAGCATTCTGAAAATATTAAATGCGATACACGCAGTTTGTAAACATTTAATTCTTACCAAATGCACAATATTCAACACATACGGAGTCCGCAAAATTAACTTGTTGTATAAGACTTATCTTCAATTCGATCTGCTCGGAATCAAATTTTGTACTTAAAAAGAATTACTAATTTGTCCGGCTTTCGGCTTTTTATTTTGAACCGAAGCATGTAATCAAAGAACTACACATGTCGTTTGATGCATAGTATATAATTAGGGAGCAAAGTTTAATTCAAAATTAAGAATAATTTTAAATGCTGTATAATTTGCATAAAGAATGCGTTGCGCGTTTGTTGTATATCATCATCATCATATAAACGCATTGTTATGTTCTCATTCATGTTTTTAGTATAGTTATAAACATTTATGCAACCGAACGACGTATTTCAAATGAATGATTTTGCACGGTTATATCAATTCTAAATTCTAAAATATGATTAACGGTCATTTGTTTACAGATATTTATCATAATTAAGTCATTTAGAGTATGAAAAAATACACAAGACGCGCTACATTGATCCTAAGCATTTTCGTCATAGACATTGACCATTTCTGTAGTTTTTACAAGAAAACCCACACAATATTATATATGTACACTGGCCACGATATTAGCTTCTTTTATTAGACTTTAATTTCTTCATTTCTATCAGTTAGAAATCAAATTTTGTATTAAAAAATAAATAATATTTTATCCGTGAAATACGCACACAATCCCGCAACTTGACCAATGCAATATACATATGGACATAGTATTAAGTCCACGCCCTTAAATAACATTAAATTCTTACGATATCGATAATGTTGTTTTTGTTTTGCTTGAAATCCATCTAAAATTACAAAATGTAAGTAATCAGAATTTGTATTAAAAAGAAATCAGAATTTGGCCGTGAAATACGCCAACATTACGGGGTATGTATTATTATTTGAATCTTAAAAATTGGCAAGCGACCATTACACATAAATGAGTGCGCCCACATTCCGTGATATTCAATAACTTTGTATGACGTTCATTTCCTCAAATGGATATATATGTGAATTATGATCTTGTATCTGGAGATAAATATAAAATATTGACCGTGAAATATGACAACACAACCGCGACATAAATGCAATTGTTTAGATGTTAGATATTTACAAGTGTGCAGATTATTTTCAACCATTTAGCAAGTAAATATACAACTGCACGTGTCGTTCGATACACAAAGTATTGTGGAAGATTGTTTATTCCCTATTTTTAATGAATTTTTATGAAATCTTGTATGTACAATAACTACACGAGCCGCGCGTCTTAAATTCATTATTCGCTTCTTACATATTATCATTTGAATATAATAGATTTATTCATCATATTGACCAATATTATATTTTAAATGAACTAATGTACATATTAATTGAGGACACACACAGACTCCGTGAAACTTAATAATTTTGTATAACGTTATTTTTTTGCACTTGGGTATGTATGAATATTTATTTTGCATAAGGAAATAAAGATGAAATATTATTCGTTCAACAAAAGCATGTAATCATACATTCAGTACACCCAATACATAGACTAGTGTGGAAGATTCCTTCTTCCATAATTAAAAATGCGTTTCATTGAATTTATCATTCGCTAAATATATACTCTCATTTGAATCTACTACATTAATAATTAGCGTTAGCTACACGTTGCGCGCTTGTTGTTAAACATATTTATAAACTATTCGTATTTCGTATTTTTATACTGTGAATACGTGCATTTTACATATTGCTATTGTAAGCCCACGTTTTTTATAGCATTATATTCTCGGTAAACAAATGATTAATATGACAATTTTTATTTGAAATAATTTTAAAACACTAAATGCAATAAACGCGGTTTGTGAACGTTCAATATCTCAGTTCTTTTTTCAAATCTTTTCACTGAGACTCTTAATGACTTTTTCAACTTATAGCGTGAGACATGATCACTGGGGCCAAAATATCAAAGATCAAATATCATTATTTTCTTTGCATACCTTTACATTAGTTATTTTTCTAGTTTATTGATCATTGTTGATGATCTTATGGAAGATTGATTGTTAGTATATTGTTAAATAAGTTTCCTCGTAAAATACAGTCTTTATTATTATTATTATACTTATTCTTTCCAATACACAATATGACAAACAAAACATATACACATGTCGTTCAGTACAACGATTCCGCGATATTAACATGTTGCGTAAGACCCTAATGTCTTCATTCCGAGCCGTTAAAATCAAATTTGGTATTCAAAAAGGAATAATTATTTATCCGTAAAAAACGCCAACCAACCCGCGACATAAATCATATTTTTAACATCGACGCATCGAGCCAATTAAAATAAATCATAGCGCAAACTATATTAATTTCAAGATTCAAGATAAAAGAATACATTTCAATAATATATTGTATGTTCACGAGACGAGCGACTTGCATTTATTATTTATAACATGTATTTTATTATTTGATCTAATAAGCTCATAATTTGCGCAAAACAAAGGTAGCGCATGCGATGTTTACAAATTAATCTCGTTTCGCATGAAAATGAATACACGAAAACAAACACATTCATACTTTGGCCTTGTGCTAGGTAAATTTCATTATTCGCTACATGCATGATACTCATTTGAATACATTGAAAGATAATTTAGATTCATAAGAATCGCAAAATAAATACCGCACATCTTTATCATATTTATTGACCAGTTTTTTTGTAACCAATACACATAAATGAATACACAAGATATTCCGAAATATTCAAAAACTCAGTTTGACGTCAATTTCTATATTTGGACATACATGTATATGCGATCTTGATATTGTATATTATGAAGATAAAAATAAATAATTGCTCCTGAAATACTTCAACAAACCCGGGATTATTACAATTCTCTTTGATCTTGGATATTTCTAATTACGCTAGTTAATTTCAAACAAAGCATCTAATCAACGTAATACGCATGTCATTCGATACAAAGACTATTGGAGTTCCAAAATTTAAAATGAATTTCTATGAAATATCATATGTACAACAAATGCACGAACCGCGCGACTTGAATACATTATATATATTAACAGGCGCTGTAGCATGTTCATTGTTTTTCATTTCGAACTGTAAGAAATCAAGATTTGTATTTAAAAAGAAATCATAATTTGTCCATGAAGTACACCAACATGTGTATTATTATTTGAATCGTATATATTGACCAACTTGATACTTTTTCAACCAACCAATAGACATAAATGAGTGCACGCATATTCCGTCATATTCAATAACCTTGAATGACGTTAATTTCTCCTATTTGATATTATATGAATTATGATGTTGTTTCTGGAGATAAATATAAAATATTGTCCGTGAAATATATCAACAAATCCGCGACATAAATGCTAATCATTTAGATGTTGCGATATTGGCAATTGCGCAAATTGTTTTCAACCAAAGCAAGTAAATATACAACTACACATCATGTCGTTCGAAACACATACTATTGTAGACGATTTCTATGAAATAGTATCATGTAAAATAAGTACACGAGCCACGCGTCTTAAAATTCATCATTCGCTATATGCATATTATCATTTGAATGTAACAGATTAATTTTCATCATAGATACTGACCAATCTGTTTTTTTAATGAACTGATATATGCATTATTGAGGATACACAGATTCCCCGAGCCCATAATCTTTTATAGCACTATATTCTCGGTAATCAAATGATTAATATGTTAATTTTAACTTGAAACCATTTTGAAAACACTTAATTCAATAAACGCGGTTTGTGTACGTTCAATACTAAAATAATAAATTCTTATTATATTCCGCGATATTAACATGCTGCATAAGACCCTAATGTCTTCATTCCGTGCTGAAATGATAATTTATCCGTAAAATACACCAACAAACCCGCGACATGAATTCATTTTGTTGTTAGATATTTTCATACGTTAATTTTTTCTATATAAGATATATTAGAAATCAAAGTTTGCATTCCAAAAGAAGTCATAACTTAATACCCCAACAATACATTGACAGACATGAATCCATAAATTTGTTCTTAGATATTTTTAACACTGTTGCAACGAATCAATTAGTTTAATAAATCTTTGCGCACGACAGTATTTAAAAAGAAATTATATTTTTTCCGTGAAATACGCCAATAAACCCGCGACATAAATTAGTTTCGTTCATAAATAATTTAATATTCATGCAACGGATTCTCCGCACCTTGGATATCAAGCATTTTCGTCAGTGATATTGACCATTTTGATACACAGTGTCCGCAATATTAACTTCAGGTGTTAATTCTTTTCATTTTAGATCTGTATGAAATTTTGCATTTAAAAAAAATGTAATTCATCCGTGTAATACGACAGCAAGCCGGGCCCGCTACGTTTTGGCGTGTGTGTTTTTCAACTACATGTAAGCATGTAAACAAACAAATACACATGTCGTTCGATACATACTCTATCGGTGAACAACGTTTTTTTCACAATTTAGAAGGAAATTCATTGAAATATTGTATGTTCAACAAATGCACAAGCCGCACGACTTGAATTTAGTATTCGCTAAATGTATATTATCATTTACTATTATTATATTCAATAAACTTGTATGACGTTAATTTCTTCCATTGGATATAATTATATGAATTATGATTTTGTTTCTGGAGATGAATATAAAATATTGTGGATGAAGTATGACAACAAAACCGCGACATAAATGCAATTTATTTAGATGTTAGATATTTACAATTGTGCAAATTATTTTCAACCAAAGCAAGTAAATATACAACTACACATGTCGTTCGATACACATACTATTGTGGACAATTGTTCATCCCTTAATTTTGAATGAATTTCTGTGGAATACTGTATGTACAATATGTACAAGCGTCGTGCGTTTTAGATTTATTATTCGTTACATGTATATCATCACTTGAAAATATTATATTGATTGACCAATTTTGAATGAACCAATCAACATAATTGACGACGCAAAGCTGTCCCGGAACTCAATAATTTACATGATGTAATTGATCTTGTATAAGCAAATAAAGATGAAATATCGTCCGCAAAATACATTCACTTCAATCTAAGATATTTAAATTTGTGCAGGTTTTATTTTCAACAAAATCATATAAACATACATTCAGTACACATGTTGCTCGATAAATAGGCTATTGGTGAAGATTGTTTCTTCAATCACTAAGAATGTATTTCATTGAAAGTGTCTGTTTAATACATGAGCGGTGCTATCTGTATTTATCATTCGCTACATGTATATGCTCATTTGGATCTAAAGAATTGATAGTTTGCGTAAAGTAAATGTTGCGCGCTCATTGTATTCTCATTTCGCATCAAAAGTAAAAACTCGAGACCAGACATAATAATATTCGGTCCTGTGCTAGATCAATCCTTTTGTTCGGTACATTGACTTATTTTTACAACTACAAATATTTTATTGCATCAAAACAAATACATGTTTTATAAATATAAGATGACAAAAACACAGATAAACACTGTTTGCTCGAAGAGCACAATCATGACATTTGGAATTAGGTAAACTATATGTGATCTTAAAAAAGGTATGTGTATATGTATACAGTACTTAAACATTGAAAAGCAATACATAACTAGTTGTTACTTATTCGTGCAAGATAAGCATAGTATATATATTTAGATAAATTTATTAGAGTATGTTTTGCGGTTGTATTCATTAGGTTATAAAATTTCTGTATTGTCGGCCAAGTGTAATAGTATTTTTTGATATATTTTTTTCTGAGCAGGGAGTATTTTGGGCAAATTAATAAAAAGTGGTATTCATTTTCTATAAGTCTAGAGTTGCAATAATTACAAGTGTTTTCATTTCTTGATATATTTAAATAACGACCTCGTTCAATAGCTAAATCGTGCGACGATACGCGCAGTCGTGTAAGAGCTATTCCATATTTCGGTTCTGTGATTAAATCAAGATAGTATTCTAATTGGAATGAATGTTTATATAGGGAGTAGTATTGAAGGCGTGTTGAGTTATTAATCGCAGAATACCAGGTTTGCTGGTAAATATCTAATAATCGATTTTCGATTGTTTTATAATTAATGAGCATATTGAATTGGTTGATCCAAAGTGTGGATAATCCTATTTGTTCTAATATTGTCTTAATGTTGTACGCCCAATTGTTTCTATTATAACTTTGATTATTTACAGCGTCATTATATTTATAATGCTCATTTGAATCTGTCGATTGATATTTTGAGGAAATATATTGCCCCAATATGTATTTTAAGATCTTAATTCCTCCATTTCGATCTATTGAAATAAAATTTTGTATTAAAAAATGAAGAATATTTTATCCGTGAAATACGCGCACAATGCTAATGAATGCATGCATTTTACATATTGTTATCGTAAGTCCTCGCTCATTTAAAGCATTAAATACTCTATAATCATATTGATAAACATGGTATTTATACTTTATGTCATTCTGAAAATACTAAATGCGACATACGCGGATTGTCAACATTCAATTCTTATTCTTACCAATACACAATATTCAATACACACGGGGTCCGCGGTGTTAACTTGCTGTGTAAGACGTTAATTTCTTCATTTCCATCCGATAGAAATCAAATTTTGTATTTCAAAATAAATAATATTTTTCGTGAAACACGCGCACAATCCCCCAATTTGGCAAATGCATTTTCACATTGACATCGTATGTCCACGTTTTTCTATAACATTAAATTCTTTATAATTATATCGATAATCATGGTTACCGTTTTTGTTTACTTAAAATCATTGTGAAAATACTAAATGCGATACACCGTAACACGCGCTTTGTAGATATTCAATTCTGAGTCAAATCAAAACACATAATTCAATACACACCGAGTCCCTGCTGTAAAGCGTTAATTCCCTCATTTCCCTCATTTGTTTGGAATCAAATTTTGTGTTTAAAAAGAAATAATAATGTGTCTATTGATTACACCACCAATCCCGCTTCATAATTTTGTTATTCTTAGATTTTTACCATTCTGTTTTTTTTCTATCAAAGCGTGTAATCAAACAGATATACATGTCGTTGGGTACATAGTCCATTGAGGAACATCTTTTATGTTAAAAAATAATTATTTCCAATGCTTTATGATTTGCATAAATAATGCGTCGCGTGTTTGTTGTTTACTAAATATACTCATCATATCAGCTGATTATATATTTCACATTTTTCAACACAGTTATAAACATATTTGCAGACGATTTATATCAAGTGAAAACTAAATTTTACTATGAAAAAGTAGACAAGATACGCGATTTGGATACCAAGCATTTTAGTCATAGACATTGACCATTTTCATCGTTTATCAAGAAATCTAATACACACTTTTAAATACGTATAGAGTCCGCAAAATTAATATGTTGTGTAAGACATAATTTCTTTATTTCAATCTGTTATAAATCAAATGTTACCTCTAAAAATAAATTGTATTTTACCCCTGAAATACGCCTACAATCCCGTGACATTAATTCATATTTTTCTGAGATGTTTACAACATATGCAACGGAATCAGTTCAAATAAATTATAACATAAGATATATATCATATTCCGTTAATTCATGATTTAAATGTCTAGATAATAAATGAACGAGATCCGCGGCTTGAACAGTAACTGTTGCATATTGATATTCACCGTAAATCCATGCTCTTAAATAACATTAAATTCTCTTTTAAAAATGTTATTTTTCCTTTAAATCATTTTCAAAATACTCAATGCACGCGATTACTGAACATTCAATTCTTAGTCAAACCAATACACAATATTTAATACGCAAAGCGTCCGCGATATAACTTGTTGTTTAAGACGCTCATTTCGTCATTTCGATCTTTTAGAAATTAAATTTGTATTTAAATAAAAACCACAATTCGTCCGTTAAATGCAAACTTAAATATTTAGCTCTAAATCTAAGTTATTGTGTCATATAATGTATTAAAATCAGTTACCGCAACAGTCTGTATTTCTTAATACAATACAAAACAATTCAGTAGTAAAAGTTGTTATTAGCAGTATTTAAATGTTGATATTTGTTCCATTGTTTTATTTCAATAACATCCGTGTTATTGATAACCCATATTAAGTGAACATTGGAAGAAGAAAAGTTTAGTCATGCAAAATTACTAGCCAGTGCATAAATTCCCTTTTTGAATTGAGTGTTCTATTATTTCATAGATCAAGTTTTGCATATGTTTCTTGATACACATCTTGTAATTGCTTCAACTTTAATGTAGTGCTCTTCAACGCCTGATGTAGACATCTACTTATTCCATTTCCAATTCATATTGAAAAAAATATATATAATATCCTTCCATGTATATTCAAACTAGACGTCTCCAATTGCTTTCATACAGGATAGCCCTTAAATTAAGGTACATTATCATGGTATTTCAGGTATTCACTTTAATATTTGCATGTCATTCTTTCCTAGTAAAGATATTCATTTTGTGTGCATGATATTACATTCTTTTTGTGTACATCTGTCTTCACTATCAGGATTGCTGGATTTGAACATCAAAAAGGATCATTGTTTTATACTCTGGTATTTGTGCCGGGTTATTCCATTAAACACGGTACTATCAACAACTTTAACGGTTTTAACTATGTCTACTTTAAACACAGCTTATATAGAAGGATTCTGTAGTAATCATTGTTTACTTCAAAACAAATGCTTTATATTTGTTAATTTCCACACTTGTAAATAAATCTAACTATAATCTATTGAATTGCAGTTTACCTATAATTTTAAGGTCAGATAGCTTAATTGGATAGAGCAACCCAGGCCAGTAATTGGCTATGGAAAGATTCGGGTTCGAATCCTGATCTGACTGTCATGGGTAACCATTAACATGTTCAAATTTGGAACTTATTTTGTACAAACTGTTTTGGACTTATAGGGGAGCAGTGTAATTACTTCAAGTTTGAGCAATGATAATCAACATTCTGACTACACTCGTACATCTACATGAGACTCATTAAAATCCCATTTTCTTATTTTGACAAAATTTGGATAAATCCCCACTATGGACAGCGTCTAATATTGCATATCATGTCTGCAATAACTACGATTAGTTTATGCAATCTTAAAAAAAGTCAAGTCGGAAAATATAGACATGATAAATTATTCAGTTTATTGAAAAAATTGTTGTACTGTTTTAACTTTTAACTCAATGCTACAATAATGTTGATATTTTAAAAGTAGTATATATTGCCCCCAATATCTTTATTGGTTTGATAGTTACACTAGATATTTTAAGTTGTTTTTCAACACACAAGAAAAATCTAGATGAAAATTTCATGACCCCAGTTCATGAACTGCTATTTCATGAACCATTCAAGAATTTGTCTCATTTAATGATCAAGATTTTTTCATGAAATGTGTATGTGAACTATTCCATGAATTGCAGTGATTTTTTTTTCAAAACTACCTGAGGCTTTCTGAAGGGGAAAATATAGTGCAATAAATCAGAAAAAGAGGAAATATGAAATAAAAGCCATTCTATCTTTTTTGTCCATCTCTTGACATAGTCTTTGATTTCAATGGATTAGTTTGCATTTTGGTGATTTAATTTGTAATTGATGTTTGTGGATTTCTTTAATTTCTTTTCAATGAGAAATATATGTTCATTTTGTGGGAAAATATAGCATTTTTAGAGGGAAACATAAGGTTTTTGGGCTAGGAGAAGGCTGTAAAATATACAAAAAAATCACTGAATTGTAACGATTCATTTCGCCAGGGTGGCCCATAAATTGAACAGGAATTTCATAATTTAAATGTGACAACACAACATATTTTTTTCTATGTGAATAATTTGTTACTGGATTACTTAGTAGGGTTACATATAATGAAGTTGTTGTAATGGTTTAGATTGATACAGAGTTTATTATTGATAAAATCGTTTTATAGGTAAATCATTAAGAGTTTTACTTGAGTAAATGGCTAAATGCACAATATATGTTTGTCATCTATGTCTCTGGTTTGACATATTTTTTAAAAATTTTGTTTTATCCAGTGAAATTAACACCTTTTATGTCTCGTATTTTCGGTAATTACATAAAGGATTTTTAAACAGCTAGATTATGTACTTTTTGTTTGTTAGTTCTTCAAAGCATAGAGTGCTTTTGGATGAGCTTTTGTGACTGTTCAATGTCCATCAAATTTCCCCACACAACTTTTTCCATCCATTTATTAAAAACTAAGTCCTTTGCTTTGTTCTAAATAGCTTACATGGCATGCTCGCATGTCTGAACATGGCCTAGACCATAATTGTTGATGGTGAACCTGTGGTTTGAACATGTTCAATGATCATGGTTGAATATACTTATGAAGACCATGGTTGATCATGGTTGAACAATTTCAATGATCATGGTTGAATATGCTCAATGACCATGATTGACCATGGTTGATCATGGTTGAACAATTTCAATGATCATGGTTGAATATGCTCAATGACCATGATTGACCATGGTTGATCATGGTTGAACAATTTCAATGATCATGGTTGAATATGCTCAATGACCATGATTGATCATGGTTGATCATGGTCTGTCTGAACCATGGTTCCTGAAGGTGGTCCATTTGTTATTTTGTTAAAATCATGGTTAATCATGGTCAGGCAACCATATGAATTTCTGTTTTTAAAACGTAAATCTAGCTTTTCCACGAGAATCTTGCAACACTTCAAAACATGTACAAATAAACTTGAAATTTATATCATCACATCGTGTGTAAACTTTGATTGATTGTCACATGATCAGCTAGGTACACAGCCAACTCATTTATTATCATACCAAAAAATAAAACGCTACAAAATTGTAGAGGAAATTTTAAAGTTAAATGCAGACTGGGTATTTATAAAATATGTCTGAGAGTTACTGGTGATGAGACTTGGATTGATCAATATGTCTGAGAGTTACTGGTAATGAGACTTGGATTGTTTCAATATGTCTGAGAGTTACTGGTAATGAGACTTGGATTGTTTCAATATGTCTGAGAGTTACTGGTGATGAGACTTGGATTGATCAATATGTCTGAGAGTTACTGGTAATGAGACTTGGATTGTTTCAACATGTCTGAGAGTTACTGGTGATGAGACTTGGATTGATCAATATGTCTGATAGTTACTGGTAATGAGACTTGGATTGTTTCAATATGTCTGAGAGTTACTGGTGATGAGACTAATGGATTGATCAATATGTCTGAGAGTTACTGGTGATGAGACTTGGATTGATTCAATATGTCTGAGAGTTACTGGTGATGAGACTTGGATTGATTCAATATGTCTGAGAGTTACTGGTGATGAGACTTGGATTGATTCAATATGTCTGAGAGTTACTGGTAATGAGACTTGGATTGTTTCAATATGTCTGAGAGTTACTGGTGATGAGACTTGGATTGATTCAATATGTCTGAGAGTTACTGGTGATGAGACTTGGATTGATTCAATATGTCTGAGAGTTACTGGTGATGAGACTTGGATTGATTCAATATGTCTGAGAGTTACTGGTGATGAGACTTGGATTGATTCAATATGTCTGAGAGTTACTGGTAATGAGACTTGGATTGTTTCAATATGTCTGAGAGTTACTGGTGATGAGACTTGGATTGATTCAATATGTCTGAGAGTTACTGGTAATGAGACTTGGATTGTTTCAATATGTCTGAGAGTTACAGGTGATGAGACTTGGATTGATTCAATATGTCTGAGAGTTACTGGTGATGAGACTTGGATTACGGTCATTTATCTTTATTTCCAGTAACAAAAATATAAGAGTTAAGGTTGGTTTAGTCAAAGTCCCTTTTAAATGGCACTGTCACAGATTAATTAGTATTCATTATGGGCCTAGTTTTGACTGAAATGAAATATACGGTTTGGTATTAGTATGTAAGAATAAGAAACAAGATAATATTTGGAACTAAAGTTAAACCAAAACTGAAAACACAGACGCTGTTTGATAGCCATATGACTCGTATAGTCATAATGTCGACTTTCTTTCCCTCTATTCTGTGTTAAAACAATAAGTTACATTATATTTAGAATGTTATCATGTGAGCACCTGTATTACCATATATGTGTATGTGGCTGCAAGTGTTCGCTGGCTTACATCATACTCGTATAATTACGAGGGTAATTCAATATATAATGCGAACTATCAATTATCTCAGAAAGTACATGTAGTAATGAATACTCAACGAAACTTTGTCAGTATATCCACCAAATCAATGTTCTTCTTTCCACGAAATTTTCGGACGTTAACGTCGATGACGTCATCAGCGCACGCTTATCCTCGACGTCACTCTTGACAACATGGACGCGGTAACGTCTCATGACCAACGTAGTTACATTAAAATCGAGTGCCGTCGTAACAAAAATGCATTGGAAATTTTTGTTGTCTTACGAAAAGCTTATGGCGAATATTGCCTTTTATATTCTCAAAAAGGGAGATGGTCAAATAAATTTATGAATGGCTGAATATTGGTAGAAGATGACCAGTGTGCTGGGCGGAAAACTAGTGCTACGGACACATACAAGTACAAAAAGCGAGAGAGTTACTGAACACAGATAGACGATTTACATGTGAGGAGATAGCCCAGGAAGTCGACATTAATGTTGGATCAGTTCATACAATTCTAAGGAACAAGTTAAAAATGCGCTAGATTTCCGCGCGGTTGGTGCCTCAGGGTCTGACGTCTGACAACGCCACCCCTCACACCTCACAGAAAGGGACGTCATTGATTGCGGATTACAAGTGAGAAACGCTTGATCATCCATCATACTCACCTGACATAAGCCCCATTGATTACGACCTATTCCCTAGACTAAAATAAAATATACGGGGTATTCGATTTGCCGACCTAAATGACATTGAAACTCGTGGCTGGGTGTGTGAACGTAGTTGCTAAGCAACAGAAATAGATCTTAGTCGGTCATTGAACGCAAGGGATGTTACTTTGAAAGATTCTGACAATGTTAGAACAATTCTTGCTTTTATTTAGAAATTATATGGTAGTTCGCATTATATATTGAATGACCCTCGTATAATACCAAACAGTCTGGTCAGTGTAACATAAAATTTATGTTCCTACAATAAACTTTATATCATAATGTTACAATACTAAGGGTCTGAATATTCAAACTGTATTTAAATAAAACCGTGTCTTCAATTATTCGCCTGATACCAAATAAATATCGGTCAATGATTGGTAACTAGTCATAAATGTACCCGTAAAACTTTTACAGTTATCTCCCTTATTTTAGTAATTTACAGTCACATTCCGCATGTATGAAGTATGCGTAATTCACTGACTATTTCCACTATTGTCAACATAATTTATACTCTTTATTTCCACTTTTCAGTGACTTAACATGGTAACATGCGATTTATGATTTTATATAATTATACAATTGTGAAATAACAAAGTCACATAATGAAATGCATATTTACAGTCATGAGTGATATACATGTAATAATCGCGTAGAAGAATATCACATACAGATGAATGAAACATTTGATCACATTTAGAAGAATGAAACATTATATACAATCTAACCGAAATGAAACGTACGAGTGTATAATGAGGATAGAGAACTATTGATAATTCAATGTTATATATATATACATTGTACATGTTTATCTGAGTATTGTGACAATTACATAAACCTTTCGCTTTCATAATGTCTTAGCGTAACGTAAGTAAGTTATACAGTTCAATTACCAATTATCAATACATCAACAGTAAAAATATTACAGTAAACGTTATGAGTAAATAGTACTGATGAATGCATAAAACTGCACACATCTTGCATATGTTCTCGCACGTGTCGTCCAGATTGAACTGTAATAAAGTGTTCATGGTAAATAAGCTAAAGAGAAAGTCCTCTCCGTATGATTGCGATAGGTGGGTACTGAAAGCACGAGAGTAGTTTATTTCTACAGTTTTCATAAAGTTTATGCGGGTTTGTTTCGGTGCAGGGTGTTGGCACTCTGCGATAGTATGCCTGTATAAATCTAGAGTTTGGTTTGAGCATTAAGTACAACATTGCTTAACTGTTCTGTTGTATAGGCACGTGTAATCACCCGCGCTGTCGTCGTTGCATGTATAATGTTGTTTCGGTTGGTTGCGGATTGCCAATTCGGAGATGTGATGATTTCATTTTGAGAAGCTAGACGTCTAGTAAAGTCTGGATCGTTTAGTGTTCTTTCAGTCCAAGCATTATCATGATAATTATTGATATGTGTATGAAGAGTTCGAACCCACGTAGATCTTGTTGGGAATTCACAGTATTCCAGATATTTATTTAGATGGTGAGTCAGGGAATACTTCTGCAGTATTCTGTAGATATCCGGAATGAATCCAGTTTAGTTTTTGTATCCCCGTATGGCAAATAGTTGTAAGCGATAATCAAATATCTTTCTCGAGAGTAGATTTGTTGGCATTGTACACAGTTTGTGAAGGAATGTTAATTTCCTTAAGTCAATGTGAGCGATAATGGGTCTCCATCCGAGAATACTTAGCGCACTGTCAGTTCTTGTGGGTAGATGCTGTACACTTTTTGCACAAAGACGGATAAATCGTTCTGTATGTTGTGGATCTGATATTGTCATGGTGTTCCAGAGTTTAGCACCATATAGTACGACTGGCACTGATACTAGTGTGATTATTGAGCCTACGGTTAGAGGATGGATATCACCTGGATTGTTTTCGATTGTAAGTAGTGAAAATAGAGACATTATTGCTTTTTAATTCTTGTACTGACGGCCTGTGTGCATTTCATTGATTGGTGGAGTTCGATACCCACATGAAGGGCTGATACGCTTCATTTTGTTGGAAATACGCACAGAAGGTGTCTGAGAGTTGATTCCACCGAATACAATAAGTTTACATTTACTAGAGTTATTTCATGTTCCCATTGATTAGCATAGTTAAGCCTTTCGAATCTGGTATATTAGCAGTTAGGCTACAATAATTGTTAAAATGATAAAATACTGATACAGTAAGTAAAAAGTTAAAGAGTAGTATTTATTCACTGCATTATCTACACATAGACGATACTGCACGATTAGTTCCCTTGATATTTTTAAAGATCGGACATAATTTCATTATCATTATTCATAATGCTCGAATACCTGCAGTTCCATACTCAAAGTATTATTCTTAAAAGGGTAGAGCTGATTAATATTCAAATACATGTTCATATCTATTATACTGTCAGGTGAATGTATCAGATAATTGTTATTGTCTTATCATGACTAAATCATAAACAATGATAGACAAGATATGAGATTTGAGCTAGGAGACTGATCTTAAGTTTATAACCTCGGAGCCTGATCTCAGCTAACCCAGGAATATTCTCTTTTTTTACCCTAGTCAATAATTCGGTAATATCTTTATTGCCCGTATTTTATTTGCATACGAAGTATGTATTAGTGAAATTTCATGTAATCGTCGATTGGATTTAACATTCAAGTTGTATTATATTCTAATAATATTCAATATATATTTTACTGAACTAAACGACATGTCGTGCTACTTATAGACGACTATATCCCCAGTACAACTACTCAAAATACTTTTAAAATAACTTTCACGTGAATTAATAGCACGAACATTTCGTCAGATTACTATTTGTCAATACTTTCATTGCATTAAGACATAAGAATATCATGTATATAGCTTTCACGTCTCAACAAACACTTTCATACATTTATTTGTAGTTCATAGTATTAATCTCTTTGCTCATCTGAATAATTTCAGTCTCTGAAACCATAGACTTAAAGCTAAAGTAAGTGCATTTGGCATATTGCCTTGTATGCATATGCTATTTTTTAAAGTATGCTTCATCTCTGAAATATGTAACCATGTCTAGTAGTCTTCCACCAATATTGTTCAAATTATGGTCATATAGGGGTCAAACTTGGTCCTGTCTCGGGGGGTATGGGTTTGTATATGCATAAAGTAAAAACTTCTTCTCTGAAACCACAAAGCAGCTTAATACATATTCGGCATGAAACATCGGTTGGTGGATCTTCACCAAGATTATTCAAATTATGGCCCTCGGGTCAAAGTTGGCCCCGCCCTGGGGATTATGGGTTTTCCCTATAAGTAAAAACTTCATTATAAATTGAAAACATTTAAAATCTTCTTCTTTAAATTGATCAAGTCTTGATGAAAGTTGCTCAGAATGTCTGTCTTGGTGATTTATAGGTTAGTATTAAGCTCTCCTAGTTAAACGAAAGAAGTCGCAGTCTTCACAAAGCGAACAATGGGCCATCATGACACTCTTATATTCATATAGATATATATTATCCATTTTTATTTTTGCACATAATCCATTATCGTCGTATTTATAAGTCAGATACACGTACTCGTATTACCTTCAAAAGTATATTCTTACAGACATTAAGAAGACGGTTCGCTAACTTAATGACAGACAACCATTTTTACATTGGCTTCGCCTCGGACAATATATAGTTGTTTGTCCAAGAGAACAGTCCTAGAACACACTTTTGAAGAAAACCTCGTACTGTATCTGTTACTTACACTCGTAAACCCAAGTCTGCTTGAACTCATAAATCCTACACCTCTGTTCCCCGTCAATGACATTCCTTAGTTACAACCGAATATTTACAATCTGCACATGTTTCTCGTGATTTCAGTGATTATACAAATTCTCCCAACCTGAAATATTTGATGATACAGTATGTATAGTATAACTCGTCAGCTGAAGACCACTGTCCAGACCTAGTCATTATTTTGTTAAAGTGACTGAATGTGTCCACACAGATTAATATAGTTACTAATTGTACATTTTATTTTCATCATATCTTTTTATTTCACACCTAAGTTCATGCAACGTTTTTAAAACAGTCAACCCTGTGTTAGCAACCACCTCCGAATAAGGTCACCCTGTGAATAAAACCATGCTCTTAAAATACCGCCATTGATTATTAAGAACAAAATGACCTCCGTATAAAGGCTACCTGTCAATAAAGGCCACATTTTGTGTTTACTAAGGATGGCCGTTGTTCACAAGTATGACTGTACTCCAGTAACAATATAGATCTACATAACAATGAAAACATCGTATTCAGCAATGTGCCTGCTTACCAGGGTCCGTATTTATAAAGCTTCTTAACTTAAGAATTTCTTAAATTTTGACTTAAATACCTGAAATCTGTTCATTTTGCTCTTAAATTTGAGAAATATCTCAAGTCTTATTTATGAATGATCTTAACTTTATCTTTAACTTAAATATCGACTTATTTTAAGACAGCTGAAAAGGTATCTTAAATGCTTTAGAAATTTCTCAAAGCATGCACATTTTGTTTACCGAATCACCAACAGTACAGACACAACTACTATTAACTGAAGTTGCAGAAGGAAATCGATTCTTTATTGCACTTTATTGGTAAGTCCTTACATTTATTATTTATCACCAATGTTTCGAAGAAAGCTATCTTGTTAGGACTGATTCTACTGCATTTATTCATATCCAAATTTCAATGTTTACCTATGAATTCTAATTATGATTCTCGTTTAAATACCATACGTAATTCCATCTTATTTATTAACTTTTGTTTCTTTTATAACAACTACTTTGACTTACATTTGGGTTTGGACAACTGGCGCACCCTATAGGGATCCTTTCAAGGCAAAGAATATCCATCGTTAGATGTTAACATACACTATATCAATATTTCCTTCTAATTAAGTACAGTCTCGCATACCAAATTTCATTAACATATTTTGACTTTTCTGTTACCAAAGCAACCATAAGTTTGATCAAGGCGAAAAAACAACAATGGATTTTCCAGGTAAATAAAAACTCCGGGTGCATGCCCCCGGATAACCCTAGAGTGACCCTGGGACTGGACCTCCCTCGAATGCCCCGACTTAAATTTGTTTCTGGCTACGCCACTGTGCATACATATATATACGACTCATTGGTGTAATTATAACACTGTCATTATCAGCGACATCTTTACTCAGTAATATGGTATGACATTTGTGAAATTTAACATGTTGCATGATAAAGGGAATATGTCGTGCTGAATTTATTATTGATATTCTTACAGATGTGCGGGCGCAAGCGTGATAGAAATCATTTCGGTTCTACTTTTAGAAAGGAAAACCCCGGAATTCCGTAGCAACGACATCTTAAAACATCTTTTAAATTAAGAATTTTCTTTACTAAAATATTTCTTAAGTGCATTCATAAATATCACTTATCTTATGATAAGATTTTTTCCTAGCTGAGCTAATTTTGACCAAGTATAAGAAAATAATTAAGATGCTTTATAAATACGGGCCCAGATAAATATCGGTTAATGTTTGGTAACTCGTCTTAAAAGTACACACAAAGCTGTTTGTGTTACCGTCCTTCTTAAGTTTCATTTACAGTACAACCTCTCCAGAGCGGCCCTCTGCAGAGCAACATCATCTTTAAAAACCCTTCAAAATTTCCCTGAGCTGATATTTACTTTAAATTTAACCTCTGTAGAGCAATAACCTCTAAACAACAGCCAACATTTGCAGCTCCCAGAGGGTGTTGCTCTACAGAGGTTGTACTCAGGTATAGCCACATTCTGCATGTAATAGCAACAAGTATTTCACTGACTGTATCAACTATCAGGTAGCCTTGGACATACTTACATTATCATTGTAAATAAAATGTAATAAGGTGCAATACGATATTCGGCGCGGAAGTGATTTTGACATAATCCAACGATTTGAAGTAAAATGTCATAATTCTACAGACACCTAAGATAATTGCAAGAATGAGAACACCATTCCTCTAATGAGTGACGGTCTGTAACACAAATAAAGGACGACTTTCGTGTATTCAGAATAAAAACGTAATTGCAATATTTTCATTCTGCATTCTTTGAAGAGTAATTTAAATTTTGAATTATTATTCCATGAATAAAAAATCATTATGATTGTTTTATACCAATCGATAATTAATAATGTCCTACATATATTCTCTTCTATCTACTGTGTATATCATTAATGCTGTTTCTTTATTAGGCCATTCAGTTTTATTATTTTGTTAAGCGTTCGCATGAGCCTAGATTTTGAGCTCCTTCAGCAAAACCTGTTACCAAGGACCTATATATGTATATAACCCCTTTTTACCCATAGTTTTAAAAAAGACGATAACGACATTTGAATTCATGCATCCTTATGTAGGATACAATGACTCGCAGGAATCAGAAGTGCTTGATTGTGTATGTTCGGAGTTTTTAAAAGCTTGGCAGTTGGCTGTAGGTCTTTTAATATGATTAATACAATGAATGATGTTTTATTAATGTAAAAAAATTGAATGTTATTCATAGTGAGTTTGTTTGTGTTTTTAAATAGGTGGTTATGTTCTGCAAAATCAGGTTGAATAGAATAACAGAATGGCCTTACGTTGCAGTGTCCTATTTTATTGTAGAGGTCTAACCGTAAAACATTATGAATAAGAAGAAACATTTCAAAACGTGTTAATGTTTCATTAGTTCAGACACAAAAGTCTTCTTCCACTCGACGCTGACATCCAATCACCATGTCTCTTTATGTGAGAAAGTAAACAGTTTGCGTATAATGGGAGTCTAGTTACCTCTCACTGATAGAGGGTCGTGGGATCGAGCCCAGCTATCGACCATGCCTCTTTATGTGAGAAAGTGAACTGTTTGCTAAAATTGCGTATGATGGGAGTCTAGTACTGGTTCTTCCCAACAACGATGCTTAGGTGAACTGTCCGTCTTATATGGCTCTGACTGTTGAAAAGGGGCGTACAACTCACATAAACAAACCAGGAAAACTGTTCAGCCGTATGTAACTGAAATATTGTTAAAGAATTGCTTGGGCAACAAGAAAAGATGCAATAGACGCGCTACTTTCTTCACTTATATTCCCAAAGAATATTGTAGAATACATCATCATAGCGTAGCGGTTATCAGAAAGCCAAACATTTACACTCTCAGTAAAACATAAAAATACAAAATCAACATTATTACATTCAGATAATAGAATGTATTGTTTTGTGGTAAGTCAAGACACCTATATTATGTCTTTGTTTATCAATATGTGATTAAATGCAAGCTCAAGTTGTTAATAAACTCTGGCGAATCGTTATTTTAATGTGGCGAGTCGTTACTAATTCGTCCCTGAAAGTATCCACTAAGAAAATTGAGCATTTCGTTTTAGCATGTTTTTAAGTACAGGACGGGCAGAAAGAAAAACGTGTCTGATTCAACGTCCAGTTAAATTGAGTCATCACGGTAGGGTTCACTTAGGGCCTAAAATGACCCTGTGTCAGAATTCCTAGATATTTTGACAGTATAACATATTGCATGCTTCTTCATTAAAAAAATGTGTTTCAAATTGTTCTAAAATGAGTATTGTTGCCATGGCAACGAAACAAATTCCTTTATCAAAATTTGAAAAAATGTCAAATTTCTTTTCAATTGCCTCAATGTCCTTTTTATAAAGTGCAAATGCTAATGTATGTCGACTAAAGTGTTCAGATATGTTTATTCCATGGTTGCTATGGAAACGTGGAAGTCTTGTGAGTAGGCATAATTTAGGGGTAGTTCGTGTTTATATCGAAGATATACGAATTATTTTCTCAAAATCTGTACAGCAGAAAAAATAACATATTTATAATATAAAAAGAATGTGTGAAGAAATCATTTACGTGAAGCTAAATGTTTTCGTGATACATTGTATACCCCCCTACATAATTCCAGCACTGATAATTTTATAAAATATCGAAAGGAAAAAATCGTAGAAAGGTCTCTGTTGTTCAAAATTAACTGGCAATTAAATTTTCAACATATAATTTCGCAATTACACTAAAACCTACGGCTCGAAACACTTTGATAGAACAGTAATCGAATATGAAAGTACCATACCACAGATTACGATCCGTCATCCTCGCATAGTACTGTTCAAAGAACTTGTAATTTTAATATGAAGTCCCACACCTGACACAATTATATTTGCATATGTGTTGTTTATATTCTGACTGATAATTGTTTAAAGTTTCGTGTGTCGGTTGGAGGACCTGTTAGCACTGTAGGCACTCGACCATGTTGCTTAATTTGAAATTGGCTAGTATTCCTACAAGTTCTAAAATTGTATGAAATTAATGTGGACTAGATGCTGTAGTGATGATACAAAGTAATGTCTACCACTTGTCAGAGATACATGTACAATGAGATTAGTGTTCATGCATGTTGATGTGACAGAGGACTATGATGTTTTAACAGCATTGTAATACTAGTATCCAGATCTGAATTTCGAAAGTATGTTCGAAATGTATATAGCACTCAAAACATAAAACTTGGGATAATAGATTTTTTTATAGATTCTTACACCACTGTTAAATGTCCATCTGAAGCGATAAAGTGTCATTAATTAAAATGTTTGATCATATAACTGGAAATAGAAATATATTGGGCACTGCGTAAATCTAGTCTTGGAATGGGTGTTCTCGAGCGACTTGTACTTGCGGAAGAGGGAGGAATGCTAGTAAAGAGTAAAAGACACCGAAAATATCATATCATGGTAGTGTTGGTCAGTGTACGGATTAACTACTAGTACATTATAATGCCAGTACTGTATGATTACAAATATTCATAAACTCTAAAATAATAGTATCTCGGCATAATTGAATTGCATATATTTATCGTCTTTCAGAATAATGTGTTAGTTGAGATACTTAGTATATACGACGTATACTGAAGTGTAAGCAGTTGTGGGCCTTCTTGATGGTTAACTGGGTAGTAGGTCACGGCACCAATGTGTCTGTTTGTAGACGTGATATATATAACAACGTTATTCAGGTTCGATCCTTTTAACTTACTGATAAATAACAACAAAACAATGAAGTCAGAACAATAGAACGTGGCCGTAAGCACGCCACGACGTCGTTAACGTTAGCGCGTCCCGACACAAATGGTCATTATACCCCCGCAAATGAAGTTTGACAGTGGGTATATTGGAGTCACTCTGTCGGTCAGACGGTTGGTTGGTCTGTTCTCATACAATATCACAAGTGTGTGGAGTGAACTACTTCCACAGTCCTTGATTACAATGAAAGTTGACATATGTCATCACCATGGAGTGTAGATGTGCAAGGCTCAGTGATCCACTAATTCCAGAGTTATGTGCCCTTGAACTTAGCCATATAGTAATCTGTGTACTATCGCATTCTTGGTGTCAAAGCGGCAGTGGGGGTATTAGCCAGTTCTCTTACAAAGGCTTTGAGCGCTAGTTCAAAAGACAAAAACAGAAGCATTTTATGTTCTTTAAATCTTCTTTCCCAGTATTTGTATTTGATTTTATCTAAACTGAGAATTTGTCCGAAATGTATATGAAGATGAATGTTTAACTGATATTCATTTTGTACATCTCATGAGTGCATGAATTAAAAAAATAAAAAATAATGTTAATCAAATGCTATTTTGTTTACAAAATCTCATTGAAGAAATGTAATTTGACTGTTAGATTGATGATTTATTTAATTTGTCTTGTATTATATTTTCAATATTTAACCTGTCAATTATTTCTCTTACAGTTTTTATAGTCATAACAAGTGTTCACCACTGATCAGATGAATTTCGATATACTGCTATGATGAAGCCATTAACATGCAATATACTGGTTATTACATGTACATTGTCAGACTGTGATGTTTTCATGAATGTGTCACTATGAACAGTATTTTCAGTAAAATACAAAAAAATAAAACAATTCAGATTAATAACATTTGTGTTTGGTTAACATAATTTGTGTTTGGTGAACATAATTTGTGTGTACTTATATGTTTTTATTACCAGTATATGCATTGTTGAAATATATATAGATACAAATTATGAACTTTATACTGAAGATATTGAATTAATGCATATTAACTTTTGTACTATGTATGTTCATTGGTAAAAACCTTTTGACAGATTGTATGTATTGTTTGCATGTGAAATAAATGTAGATTGTTAAAGTACACAACAGAGATTCCTTATTTATTTACACAATAACTACTTATTATAAGTATACAGGATATTTGCGGGGTGAGTCTTCAACTCAAACAATCAGTTTTTACACTCAAATTCAATTCATACATACAATTGTTACAAGAAAAGATCAGTTAACAATGTACTCTACATTAACAACAAATATAATGCAAGTTTATATCCATTATATGAATGGTACATATGTTGAAACCAAGCAGAATATTATAATGCCAAGCTAGAATAGTCTGCTTTTTGGAGGAAAGTCAATGCATTCCATGATTGCAAAAAAATATCTGAATGCAATACAAGTAATGCTTTACTATTTATTGCTGAACTATGATGATCTATGAAAACTATTATTATATTAACTATCATGAGAGAATTTTGCACAGACAGTTTGTAATAAAAAACTGCCCCTTATTATACAGTGGTACATTTCAATAATGTTGGAAATGATATCACAACTACTACAAATGAATTGTTTGATGTCCAAATGAAGGGAACAAAAGGTGATTAAATCAGACAAAATATTACTTTTTTAAAACTGCTCATATAAAATAATTCAGTTGCCATGGAAACAAAACATCTATGAACATTGTTATACAATGTATTTTCATTTAATCATATGCATTTATGAAAACTTGAGTGACTAAATTGCATTTTTGAAGAATACTCAAAAATGAGATTTAAAAAAAGATTCAATAGGTTACCATGGCAACTAAAAGAATACATAAATAAATATTGATGATATCCCTTTTCCTTTGATATACAACAAAACTGGTCACAGTTCATTCAATCATTATAATGGAAATTAGTGTTTTTTTTCAATTTCTAACAAAGAAATATTTCTGTTGCCATGACAACGCTTTTTATAGTGGAGCTTTAAAATCATGTTTTCTTCAAATATGATGAAAAGTGAACATATGATGAGATTTTTGACAAAATTTGACACATAAGTGAACCTACCCCTTTGTAACAAGTGGCCGCCTCAGATATGTTTGCTATGCATCCTAAAAAGTGGCTTTGTTTGATAATTACCGAAAGTACGGATTCGAAATGAGTTTATAACAAAAGCTTGTGATGAAATGTATATTTCTGCATCAGTAAAATAATATTTGATGATTAACGATTATCTGTATTATTTCTAACCTGAACTTATGTTAATTAATTTCAGTGTCCAAAATAATGTATTATATGCAGGTAAGACTTTGCACCAGTATTCAAACATGAGGACAGAACAAAAAAAGATGACGGATTGCTTGAGTACGGTCAATAATTGTGAAATAGAAGCGTTTTTTGTATGTCCTACAGTAACTATAGAATTTAAGACACATGCATTGACTTCATTTCTTGTATGTTTTATTTATACCCGAGTTAATGAACACCATGAATGAAATGTAACTCTGTGAAAATAATGAGCACAAGCTATGAATGTAAAAAACTGACATGTAAAATCTCCAAACGAAACCCAAAACATGCACCTGTCCATTAAATAACTACACAAGAACAGCAGAGAAAAATAGGCCTACCATGAATATTATATCATACTAAATGAACGCACATTTTGAGCGAACTAGTTTATTAGTTAAGATGCTACATTGTTGTTCGGGACATTGAAATGTTCTAAACACAGCGCGTACTTAATAGTTTATGTATAAAGAAGCTGGAAATATTTTTCCATTGTTTCTTCATACAGCCAAAAAATCTTCTTAAGCGAGTTCGCCATAGCGGTTGTCATCTGTAAATCTGTAATGGGCGACGGTCCAGTCAAGTACTTTTTGCAAGTTATTAGATTTACTTCCCTTCATCTGGACATCGTTTTATATGTTTAATGTTTGTGATGTGTGGATGAATGGATTGGAATTTAAATATATAACAAAAGAAAGAATGTGTGATACTTAGAGTAATAAATCATATTTGCTTTAATGAATAAGAGAGATTAGTGAAACACGTTTTTATCCGGAGTTCACGAAATGTGTTGGTAGAAAATGATTTGTATATTCATATGAAGTCTTCTCTGTAACAGTTATTGGTGTGTTATATTCAAACTGATTTCTATGATGTCAAACAAACCATGTTTTCATAAATCGTAGTAATTTGTGTAACTCAAATAGGGACGAAAGTTATAACACGCTATATATACATGTCGGTATGTGCGATATTTTTGTCAATGGACAAAAATGAGTTAAAGAATCATATCACACTGAAAACTAAATTTTGGTCATTTGCTGGGGCTCGTTTTTCATCTTTGTCACTTCATTATCTTACTTTTATGAATTATATTCATATTTATTGCATCATTTGTATGACTCTGTACTTTATGTATACGCCAATTAAAATGTCTGTTCTGTTTTATGAAAAACAGAACGCATTGCCAAATGAACTCCGTGAAACAACAATATCCACAAATATATCTTAAAAGGGTAACCTATTTCGATACTTAATAAAAAACGATAGTCTAGATTTATATGAATACACGGGCATATAATACCGGTGATGTATATATATAATGCTGGTGATGTATATATATAATGTCGGTGATGCATATATATAATGTCGGTGATGTATATTCTATGTCGGTGATGTATATATGTAATGTTGGTGATGTATATATATAATGCCGGTGATGTATATATATAATGCCGGTGATGTATATATATAATGCTGGTGATGTATATATATAATGCTGGTGATGTATTATTATAATATAATGTCGGTGATGTATATATATAATGCCGGTGATGTAATATATAATGTCGGTGATATATATATATAATCTCGGTGATGTATATATATATAATGTTGGTGATGTATATATATAATGTTGGTGATGTATATATGTAATGTCGGTATAATGTCAGTCATGTATATATATAATGCCGGTGATGTATATATATAATGTCAGTAATGTATATTATAATGTCGGTGATGTATATATAATGTTGGTGATGTATATATATCATAAATGTCAGAAATGTATATATATCATGTCGGTCATGTATATATACAATGCCGGTGATGTATATATATAATGCCGGTGATGTATATATATAATGTCAGTGATGTTTATATATAATGTCGTATATATATATAATGCCGGTGATGTAATATATAATGTCGGTGATATATATATATAATCTCGGTGATGTATATATATATAATGTTGGTGATGTATATATATAATGTTGGAGATGTATATATATAATGTTGGTGATGTATATATATAATGTCGGTATAATGTCAGTCATGTATATATATAATGCCGGTGATGTATATATGTAATGTTGGTGATGTATATATATAATGCCGGTGATGTATATATATAATGCCGGTGATGTATATATATAATGCTGGTGATGTATATATATAATGTCGGTGATGCATATATATAATGTCGGTGATGTATATTCTATGTCGGTGATGTATATATGTAATGTTGGTGATGTATATATATAATGCCGGTGATGTATATATATAATGCCGGTGATGTATATATATAATGCTGGTGATGTATATATATAATGCTGGTGATGTATTATTATAATATAATGTCGGTGATGTATATATATAATGCCGGTGATGTAATATATAATGTCGGTGATATATATATATAATCTCGGTGATGTATATATATATAATGTTGGTGATGTATATATATAATGCCGGTGATGTAATATATAATGTCGGTGATATATATATAAAATCTCGGTGATGTATATATATATAATGTTGGTGATGTATATATATAATGTTGGAGATGTATATATATAATGTTGGTGATGTATATATATAATGTCGGTATAATGTCAGTCATGTATATATATAATGCCGGTGATGTATATATATAATGCTGGTGATGTATATATATAATGTCGGTGATGCATATATATAATGTCGGTAATGTATATTCTATGTCGGTGATGTATATATGTAATGTTGGTGATGTATATATATAATGCCGGTGATGTATATATATAATGCCGGTGATGTATATATATAATGCTGGTGATGTATATATATAATGCTGGTGATGTATTATTATAATATAATGTCGGTGATGTATATATATAATGCCGGTGATGTAATATATAATGTCGGTGATATATATATATAATCTCGGTGATGTATATATATATAATGTTGGTGATGTATATATATAATGCCGGTGATGTAATATATAATGTCGGTGATATATATATAAAATCTCGGTGATGTATATATATATAATGTTGGTGATGTATATATATAATGTTGGAGATGTATATATATAATGTTGGTGATGTATATATATAATGTCGGTATAATGTCAGTCATGTATATATATAATGCCGGTGATGTATATATATAATGCTGGTGATGTATATATATAATGTCGGTGATGCATATATATAATGTCGGTAATGTATATTCTATGTCGGTGATGTATATATGTAATGTTGGTGATGTATATATATAATGCCGGTGATGTATATATATAATGCTGGTGATGTATATATATAATGCTGGTGATGTATTATTATAATATAATGTCGGTGATGTATATATATAATGCCGGTGATGTAATATATAATGTCGGTGATATATATATATAATCTCGGTGATGTATATATATATAATGTTGGTGATGTATATATATAATGTCGGTGATGTATATTCTATGTCGGTGATGTATATATGTAATGTTGGTGATGTATATATATAATGCCGGTGATGTATATATATAATGCCGGTGATGTAATATATAATGTCGGTGATATATATATATAATCTCGGTGATGTATATATATATAATGTTGGTGATGTATATATATAATGTTGGAGATGTATATATATAATATCAGTGATGTTTATATATAATGTCGTGTATATATATAATGCCGGTGATGTAATATATAATGTCGGTGATATATATATATAATCTCGGTGATGTATATATATATAATGTTGGTGATGTATATATATAATGTTGGAGATGTATATATATAATGTTGGTGATGTATATATATAATGTCGGTATAATGTCAGTCATGTATATATATAATGCCGGTGATGTATATATATGATGTCAGTAATGTATATTATAATGTCGGTGATGTATATATCATGTCGGTGATGTATATATACAATGCCGGTGATGTATATATATAATGCCGGTGATGTATGTATATATAATGCCGGTGATGTATATATATAATGTTGGTGATGTATATATATAATGCCGGTGATGTATATATATAATGTCAGTGATATACAGTACCACCTCTCCAGAGCGGCCTTCTCTTGCGCAACAAGCTCCCTTCCACAGCAGCATGACTTTTCCCACTGCATGATTTCACCATTAATTTCACCTCTCTACAGCAACAACCTCTCAACAGCAAAATAATTCTGCTGACGTCTCGAAGGGATTGCTTAGGAGAGGTTGCACTGTATGTGTTTATCATACATAATGCAGGAGGTCGTTTTGATTCTATTTTTCTATTCATTGCATTTTGACATTATTCGTATCTTGTTACCTTCTCCAGAATTAACCATTCTTTGCTAACTCACAACATTAAACTTTTCATCCTTTGGAATGGCATATTGTCAGATCGACTTTATTCGGATGTCATATTGATCTAAATGATCATCAAGTTTCTTAAAGAACGGCATATTTATATTTACCTTCATTCAGAGATGGCCACAATCACAGGTTTGACTGCACTCATGGATGTGAAATTTTATTACTAGATTCCGATAAGGATTCTTTTCACGGGAGTAAAACGTCGAACCACCAGTCAGTATCATTAAGCGACTTTGTCGTCTACAATAGTGGATGTAGAATCTAAACGTACACCTGAATATCTGATAAAATCATCATCAGCCAACACCAGATGACATTATAATCAGCTAACATCAGATAACATCACATACAGTAACATCAGATAACAGATAACATTAACTACAGTCAACATCAGATTACATCATCATCATGAAATGATGCAAGTGTTGTTTGGTAGTCAAACTATATGTAATCTTTAAAAAACATTTCGAACGACAGGATATACTGACGATTCACCACAACACGGACGCCCATGCGTTACAACTCTTTGAGACTGGTACATTGTCAAACAAAATGCTCCTGCTGACAATGCAGCCAGGTACCACCAGCAATGCACTGATAAAAAGTCCTCATGTGATGATACCTGATATCAGGTGTTATTTTTCATTCGGAATCGTACCTCATTTGGTTCAAATTCCTGAAATTATTTGTAAACGTACATATGACAGCATTGATAGTTTGTACGTGACCTGTAGCAGCATGGTATATAGTATTTGTGTTAATGAATTGGCTGTGATATTCACCAGCCCGATTATCAAGCAGGAGGTCGCGGGTTTGAGCCCTGCATCGAGTAAATGAATTCCTCACGCTGTTACAGCAGTAATAATGCACCAACCATCTTTAAATGCATGTCTGCATAACACCTTTATGCTCTTGTTTATTTACGCCAATCTGTATTCTATCAAAGTTATCAAAAATGTTTTAATACAGATATAATTATATGCGTGTAATCAGGATATGTGCGTTCGTGTGATTTTCTATCGAACACCATCTAGCAGTCTGTACATAAGTCGAACATGTGAGTCCTGTATAATTTATGAGTTTTTCCACATCTTAGATAATTTATCATCACATGTACATTATAACTTTTTGTCAGTATACGCTGCTCGTGCGTTTATTCAATATGTTTTATTATGCAGTATCCAGTTGCTACGTTCTGATAGAGGCTCGTGGGTTAGAGTCCCGCTACCGACCATGTATTTTGATGTGACAAAATAGGCAGTTGTTACGGAGGATTGGGGCGTAGTACTGGTTCCTCCCAGGAACGATGGTTAGGTGAACTGTCCACCTCATATGACTCTGACAGTTGAAAGGGGGCGTATAAGAGCCGATTTGAACGAAGACGAAGACGAATTACACTTTATTTTAGAATGTCCTCTGTAGTATGATATTAGAAAAGAACATATCAAACAATATACTAGTAACTGGAAAAGAACTAATATTTTAAATTTCACTGAACGTATGTCTTCTGAAAACTGCGGAATCATAATTATTAAATCTCATATTTACAAAAGCTTGAAACGTAGAGATAATGAATACTACATTAGGTAACTCTTCCTCCCTGTCAACTGTCGAACATATTTCCTCCTCTTTTTCATAGCTTTGTTTTCAAATTTTATTATTATTATTGTCAGTCTCTTTATTGTATTTAACATGATAGTGTGTGCTATTACGATATAGAACTTATTCGTACACAAGTTTGATATGATAACGATAGGAAGCATATATTTCAATTCTTTTAAAAACATAGTATAACAACATATATGTACATTTATTTGTAAGAATTCACGCATTCGTGTTTTATTTAACTACATACATATCACTGAAAATGTTAATTTAATTTTGTTTTGTAATATGTAAAATGTTGGACATGCTGTCTATTTTCAAATAAAATCTATCTATCTTTGAACAAACGAACAACAAACCAGTTGCTATTTTACTACGCTAGTTGGTGTTTGTATGGTGCTTATTTGCTGTGATGTACCGTTTATTCTTTTTTATAGTATTATAGTACATACATTTATAATTATACAATGACTCATTACAGTTATGCGATGCTAAGAAGGATTTGCACAATGCTAATTAGTTGTTGCTTGATCAATTATTTACTATTACACACTGTTTTAAACTTGCTATGGTATTTGTGTTTACATGTATTTGCAAGATTATTATTTTTAAATATAAAAGATGCTGTGTATCCGTTATTCATTCCATTGCTTTTTTACTATATTACGAAAGTCAGTAATTACTAGTGGTTAGCTTTTTTGTTTTATGAATCGGTTAGCCAGTTTACGAAGTAAACTTCGTGTTATGTTTTGTTCATTTTGAGTTGTACTTGTATAATTATACATTTTTCCATTACATATTGATTATTAGTTGTGATACAATGTCAGTTTATGGTGGGAATTTACTGTTACTTTTATATTTTGTTGCCGATAATGATATAGATTTTTCATTGTAAGATGATTATTTGCTTCTAAACTCAATTCGACCATTATACATTGAAATGAAATGCACTGCATAAACGGTGACTCATGGGATTGTTGACTTAACAGCGCACAAAGACTTAAGTTCGCTTGTACCAATCATATAATGTAATCCGCGTGATAAGACAAACACGCATACTAGTATCAAATAAGGATAACTGGTCATAGTATAATGGCACAGTAACTTGATATAATTAACATGTGCATAATATAGTAAATGGTTGGCAACATGCAATGATATATTCACAGTGTATAATGACAAATTGTTCTCGTATAGTGAGAAGTCAGGTTATGATTCATGTATTCATAGCATACTCAAACAGGTTATTGTCTGGCAACTATGGCGTTCCATAGTATTCCGTTATGGTGTGATTACGAACTCGCGTGCTAGGGATTTATATCGGTCTAAACTGTCTATGTTTTGATTTTTGGTTTATTTTCGGGCATTTTGGTTTAAACTCCGAGAATTAATGTGAACACTGTTATTGTAGATTGTCATAAAAGTCAAATCATGATATCATTAATGCAATCAATTGATAAAGCCAAAATTAAAGATAACCATCATACCGCATTAGCGTCATAATATGATAAATTTGCTCCAATATTTAATGCGAGGAAACGATGGATAGTTATGTTTGGCCTCATTATTTGTGGTTCGCACCTTTTAACACGACGATTCCCTTTAACACAAGTTGATCTAAGTCTTCGATTGAATTGTCAATTTCGGATTATAGTGTGTAATTATATGTGTGTAATTACGAGTTTGAATGATTTAAGGGACTTGTTTATCACTTTGGATAAGACACGATCTTCTGATTAAACATTTCGGATAATGGATGACAATTTGAATTAAAATATACATATGCATGGAAAATGTCGGGACTGAAAGTTCATTTCGGATTACACACCCAAGTGTTTTAATAAACTGTTGTCAATTAATCGGAATTCTGTCGTATTAATGAATGTTGCTTGTCCTACCGAACCGCCTGTAAGAGCCTATACGATGACTATTTTGAAGTATTTTGAATTTGATATAATGTTTCAGATTTGAATAAACGATTTGGTGGAAGACATTTAACAGCCTTGCAGTACGAATAACTCAAACTTTATACTTCCTTATATCATATGTATATGCATAGACCCACTTACTATGATAAACATAAAGACAGTTGATTGAAACTGTCCCACATATACATGCTTACAAATACACGTGTTGTATTTACCAATTGCTCTGTTTCTAACGTGCACATAATATTGATAATTAATTAATATGATCTGACATTAATTACTGAAAGATTCTTGTTTTATTGCAACTGCATTATGACATGTACTTGTGATTTGTACGCCTCATGTACTTATTATTCGTACTATGAACATGTAATTACATGTGTAATTTTCCTTGAATAACAATTTACCATTCAATTTTCAGGACAAACAACGTACAATGACATCTAAGATGAACTGAAGTTTTGTGATCATGTATATTTCCAAGCATTGCCAATAGTAAGGTGTTTATTTTTTTGGCATAGCGATTGTACATAAAAGATTCTGCTAAGTGCAGACATTTGACAGAATTGCAGCTGGATAATTGCGTGTGTGGATAAGTATATTTAAGTTCATTATGTCATATATTGTACATGTCTATACATACATAAACTCGCTTACTAGAGCAACAACCTCTCAACAACAACATATTTTTGCTACTCCCAAAGGATGTTGCGTTAGAGAGGTTACATTATAGTGCCGATTGAAACTTCTTACATGTACAAATTTACCTATAAATATGTACCAATTGTTCTACTGTTAACGTGTACGTGTATTTGAAAGTAAGTTAATTCGCAGGCCATTAATGTCTTGGAGATATAAACATATTCGTTTTACTTACAAGTGCGTAATTACAAGTATTTGTGTCTTTGTACTCAACTATCAATATATAATTACTCACATGAGGTACTTAGTTATGTTAGAATTTATTAAATATGATATGTACTTCGTTCCATTGTTAATTGATTTACCATCGAATTTCAGGGTATAGCAGTTTTGTGGTCTACGAGAAATCCAAGTGAAGAAGAAAGTTTATAATTGTGCTAAGTGTTTAGTGTTTGTGCTTAGTGAAATGTGCATATATTATAGTGTTTGTGCTTAGTGAAATGTGCATAGTGTTTGTGCTTTGTGAAATGTGCATAGTGTTTGTGCTAAGTGTGTTATATATTTGTGGTTAGGAAATAGGAATTAAGGAATATATATTGGAATTATAGGATTAATTTTACGAAGTAGGTGGATTTTCTTGTTCACAGCACTAAACTGTCACAATGATAGGGGCCCTCACATAATTTAACTTCACTTGCACTATTTTTTTAGGATAAGGAAGAAATTATTTTTGATATTTTTGAAATTTTGAACAAATTACGCTTTTTTTAAAATATTAATGGTACTACGGATGATAATTCAGATTGAAGTAATAAGGTGGGACGTTTTCTAATCAAATCTTGTTTAAGTAACTGACATGCGCGACAGGGTGTTCAATATATTTTCACAGTAGTAATTAATTCATCAAGATGATAACCAACCAAATCATTTTCAAGAAATTTACATATCGGATTGTTTTCAGTACAGTACAATGAAATGGATTGGTTTAATAGGATGATAATGAACATAATCACGTTCCCGGAAAAAAGATATGGGATAAGGCTTAAACACACAGAAACTGAGATATTAATTTGTTGTGTAGGAGGTTAATGTCTTCAATTCGCCATGTTAGAAATCAAATTTTGTATTTAAATTGAAAGCATGATTTATCCGTAAAATACGCGAACAATCCCGCGACAGAAATTTATTCTGTTCTTAGTTATTTACGATTTCGTGTGTACTTTTATACGAAGCGTGTAAACAAAGAGATACAAAATAATGCAGTTCAATACATGAGTCTATTGATGAACAACGTTTGTTTCAAAACTTAGAAGGATCATAATGCTTCATTCTTTGCAGAGAATATGCGTAGCGCGCATTTTATTCATAAAATATTCTCATCATACACGCTCATTATATTTTTCACATTCATGGTTTCAACACAGGTATGAATGTTTTTGTAGGCAAATCTTTTTTAATGAATTATTCTGCAAGGTGTATATCAATTGAACATTATAAAATATGACTAACGGCTTGTTGATTATAATTTTTTCTCATCATTTGGTCTAGAATTTGGACAATAAAAGTACGCAAGATCCGCCCCTTGCATACCAAGCATTGCCATAATAATATTGACCATTTTGATAGTTTATCAAGAAATATGAGTAACGGCTTGTTGTTTACAATTTTTTCTCGTCATTTGGACAAGAATTTTGACTATGAAAAAGTACACAAGATCCGCCCCTTACATACAAAGCATTTCCGTCATAGATATTGACCATTTTGATTGTTTATCAAGAAAACCAATACACAAAACTAAATAAATACAGGGTCTATGATAACAACATGATTTCTAAGTTGTAAATGTCTTCATTTCGACCTATTACAAGTCACTATTTGTATTTAAAAAGAATGCATATTTTTTCCGTGAAATACACCAAAAATCCCGCGACATGAATTCATGTGTACTTAGATATTTATGTACAACAATTATGCAACCTAATCAGTTCAGATAAATTATTATATATATATCATATTTACATTTATTTCATCATTTAAGATGTCTATATAAAACGTAAACAGACCCGCGGCATGAACACATGTATTTTACATATTGATAATGAACCAGTACACGATATTCAATACACACAGAGACTGAGATATTAATTTGTTGTGTAGGAGGTTAATGTCTTCAATTCGCCATGTTAGAAATCAAATTTTGTATTTAAATTGAAAGCATGATTTATACGTAAAATACGCGAACAATCCCGCGACAGAAATTTATTCTTAGTTATTTACGATTTGGTATGTTCTTTTATACGAAACATGTAAATAAAGAGACACAAAATTAATGCAGTTCAATACATGAGTCTATTGATGAACAACGTTTGTTTCAAAACTTAGAAGGATCATAATGCTGCATTCTTTGCAGAGAATATGCGTAGCGCGCATTTTATTCATAAAATATTCTCATCATACACGCTCATTATATTTTTCACATTCATGGTTTCAACACAGTTATGAATGTTTTTGTAGGCAAATCTTTTTTAATGAATTATTCTGCAAGGTGTATATCAATTGAACATTATAAAATATGACTAACGGCTTGTTGATTATAATTTTTTCTCATCATTTGACTATAAAAGTACGCAAGATCCGCCCCTTGCATACCAAGCATTGCCATCATAATATTGACCATTTTGATAGTTTATCAAGAAATATGAGTAACGGCTTGTTGTTTACAATTTTTTCTCGTCATTTGGACACGAATTTTGACTATGAAAAAGAACACAAGATTCGCCCCTTACATACCAAGCATTTCCGTCATAATATTGACCATTTTGATTGTTTATCAAGAAAACCAATACACAAAATTTAATAAATACAGGGTCTGCGGTATCAACATGATTTCTAAGTTGTAAATGTCTTCATTTCGACCTATTACAAGTCACAATTTGTATTTAAAAAGAATGCATATTTTTCCGTGAAATACACCAAAAATCCCCAGACATGAATTCATTTGTACTTAGATATTTATGTACAACAATTATGCAACCTAATCAGTTCAGATAAATTATTGGGGGTGATATATATCTTATTTACATTTATTTCATCATTCAAGATGTCTATATAAAACGTAAACAGACCCGCGGCATGAACACATGCATTTTACATATTGATAATGAACCAGTACACGATATTCAATACACACAGAGACTAAGATATTAATTTGTTGTGTAGGAGGTTAATGTCTTCGATTCGCCATGTTAGAAATCAAATTTTGTATTTAAATTGAAAGCATGATTTATCCGAAAAATACGCGAACAATCCCGCGACAGAAATTTATTCTGTTCTTAGTTATTTACGATTTCGTGTGCACTTTTATACGAAGCGTGTAAACAAAGAGATACAAAACAATGCAGTTCAATACACGAGTCTATTGATGAACAAAGTTTGTTTCAAAACTTAGAAGGATCATAATGCTGCATTCTTTGTATAGAATATGCGTAGCGCGCATTTTATTCATAAAATATTCTCATCATACACGCTCATTATATTTTTCACATTTATGGTTTCAACACAGTTATGAATGTTTTTATAGGCAAATCTTTTTTAATGAATTATTCTGCAAGGTGTATATCAATTGAACATTATAAAATATGACTAACGGCTTGTTTATTATATTTCTTTCTCATCATTTGGTGTAGAATTTGGACTATAAAAGTACGCAAGATCCGCCCCTTGCATACCAAGCATTGCCATAATAATATTGACCAAGTTGATAGTTTATCAAGAAAATGAGTAACGGCTTGTTGTTTACAATTTTTTCTCGTCATTTGGACAAGAATTTTGACTATGAAAAAGTACACAAGATCCGCCCCTTACATACAAAGCATTTCCGTCATAGATATTGACCATTTTGATTGTTTATCAAGAAAACCAATACACAAAATTAAATAAATACAGGGTCTGCGGTATCAACATGATTTCTAAGTTGTAAATGTCATCATTTCGACCTATTACAAGTCACAATTTGTATTTAAAAAGAATGCATATTTTTTCCGTGAAATTCACCAAAAATTCCGCGACATGAATTCATTTGTACTTAGATATTTATGTACAACAATTATGCAACCTAATCAGTTAAGATAAATTATTATATATTATATATATATCATATTTACATTTATTTCATCATTTAAGATGTCTATATAAAACGTAAACAGAGCCGCGGCATGAACACATGTATTTTACATATTGATAATGAACCAGTACACGATAATCAATACACACGGAGACTCAGACATTAATTTGTTGTGTAGGAGGTTAATGTCTTCAATTCGCCATGTTAGAGATCAAATTTTGTATTTAAATTGAAGGCATGATTTATCCGTAAAATACGCGAACAATCCCGCGACAGAAATTTATTCTGTTCTTAGTTATTTACGATTTGGTGTGTTCTTTTATACGAAACGTGTAAACAAAGAGATACAAAATTAATGCAGTTCAATACATGAGTCTATTGATGAACAACGTTTGTTTCAAAACTTAGAAGGATCATAATGCTGCATTCTTTGCATAGAATATGCGTAGCGCGCATTTTATTCATAAAATATTCTCATCATACACGCTCATAATATTTTTCACATTCATGGTTTCAACACAGTTATGAATGTTTTTATAGGCAAATCTTTTTTAATGAATTATTCTGCAAGGTGTATATCAATTGAACATTATAAAAAATGACTAACGGCTTGTTGATTATGATTTTTTCTCATCATTTAGTGTAGAAAATTTGGACTATAAAAGTACGCAAGATCCGCCCCTTGCATACCAAGCATTGCCATAATAATATTGACCATGTTGATAGTTTATCAAGAAAATGAGTAACGGCTTGTTGTTTACAATTTTTTCTCGTCATTTGGACAAGAATTTTGACTATGAAAAAGTACACAAGATCCGCCCCTTACATACAAAGCATTTCCGTCATAGATATTGACCATTTTGATTGTTTATCAAGAAAACCAATACACAAAACTAAATAAATACAGGGTCTATGATAACAACATGATTTCTAAGTTGTAAATGTCTTCATTTCGACCTATTACAAGTCACTATTTGTATTTAAAAAGAATGCATATTTTTTCCGTGAAATACACCAAAAATCCCGCGACATGAATTCATGTGTACTTAGATATTTATGTACAACAATTATGCAACCTAATCAGTTCAGATAAATTATTATATATATATCATATTTACATTTATTTCATCATTTAAGATGTCTATATAAAACGTAAACAGACCCGCGGCATGAACACATGTATTTTACATATTGATAATGAACCAGTACACGATATTCAATACACACAGAGACTGAGATATTAATTTGTTGTGTAGGAGGTTAATGTCTTCAATTCGCCATGTTAGAAATCAAATTTTGTATTTAAATTGAAAGCATGATTTATACGTAAAATACGCGAACAATCCCGCGACAGAAATTTATTCTTAGTTATTTACGATTTGGTATGTTCTTTTATACGAAACATGTAAATAAAGAGACACAAAATTAATGCAGTTCAATACATGAGTCTATTGATGAACAACGTTTGTTTCAAAACTTAGAAGGATCATAATGCTGCATTCTTTGCAGAGAATATGCGTAGCGCGCATTTTATTCATAAAATATTCTCATCATACACGCTCATTATATTTTTCACATTCATGGTTTCAACACAGTTATGAATGTTTTTGTAGGCAAATCTTTTTTAATGAATTATTCTGCAAGGTGTATATCAATTGAACATTATAAAATATGACTAACGGCTTGTTGATTATAATTTTTTCTCATCATTTGACTATAAAAGTACGCAAGATCCGCCCCTTGCATACCAAGCATTGCCATCATAATATTGACCATTTTGATAGTTTATCAAGAAATATGAGTAACGGCTTGTTGTTTACAATTTTTTCTCGTCATTTGGACACGAATTTTGACTATGAAAAAGAACACAAGATTCGCCCCTTACATACCAAGCATTTCCGTCATAATATTGACCATTTTGATTGTTTATCAAGAAAACCAATACACAAAATTTAATAAATACAGGGTCTGCGGTATCAACATGATTTCTAAGTTGTAAATGTCTTCATTTCGACCTATTACAAGTCACAATTTGTATTTAAAAAGAATGCATATTTTTCCGTGAAATACACCAAAAATCCCCAGACATGAATTCATTTGTACTTAGATATTTATGTACAACAATTATGCAACCTAATCAGTTCAGATAAATTATTGGGGGTGATATATATCTTATTTACATTTATTTCATCATTCAAGATGTCTATATAAAACGTAAACAGACCCGCGGCATGAACACATGCATTTTACATATTGATAATGAACCAGTACACGATATTCAATACACACAGAGACTAAGATATTAATTTGTTGTGTAGGAGGTTAATGTCTTCGATTCGCCATGTTAGAAATCAAATTTTGTATTTAAATTGAAAGCATGATTTATCCGAAAAATACGCGAACAATCCCGCGACAGAAATTTATTCTGTTCTTAGTTATTTACGATTTCGTGTGCACTTTTATACGAAGCGTGTAAACAAAGAGATACAAAACAATGCAGTTCAATACACGAGTCTATTGATGAACAAAGTTTGTTTCAAAACTTAGAAGGATCATAATGCTGCATTCTTTGTATAGAATATGCGTAGCGCGCATTTTATTCATAAAATATTCTCATCATACACGCTCATTATATTTTTCACATTTATGGTTTCAACACAGTTATGAATGTTTTTATAGGCAAATCTTTTTTAATGAATTATTCTGCAAGGTGTATATCAATTGAACATTATAAAATATGACTAACGGCTTGTTTATTATATTTCTTTCTCATCATTTGGTGTAGAATTTGGACTATAAAAGTACGCAAGATCCGCCCCTTGCATACCAAGCATTGCCATAATAATATTGACCAAGTTGATAGTTTATCAAGAAAATGAGTAACGGCTTGTTGTTTACAATTTTTTCTCGTCATTTGGACAAGAATTTTGACTATGAAAAAGTACACAAGATCCGCCCCTTACATACAAAGCATTTCCGTCATAGATATTGACCATTTTGATTGTTTATCAAGAAAACCAATACACAAAATTAAATAAATACAGGGTCTGCGGTATCAACATGATTTCTAAGTTGTAAATGTCATCATTTCGACCTATTACAAGTCACAATTTGTATTTAAAAAGAATGCATATTTTTTCCGTGAAATTCACCAAAAATTCCGCGACATGAATTCATTTGTACTTAGATATTTATGTACAACAATTATGCAACCTAATCAGTTAAGATAAATTATTATATATTATATATATATCATATTTACATTTATTTCATCATTTAAGATGTCTATATAAAACGTAAACAGAGCCGCGGCATGAACACATGTATTTTACATATTGATAATGAACCAGTACACGATAATCAATACACACGGAGACTCAGACATTAATTTGTTGTGTAGGAGGTTAATGTCTTCAATTCGCCATGTTAGAGATCAAATTTTGTATTTAAATTGAAGGCATGATTTATCCGTAAAATACGCGAACAATCCCGCGACAGAAATTTATTCTGTTCTTAGTTATTTACGATTTGGTGTGTTCTTTTATACGAAACGTGTAAACAAAGAGATACAAAATTAATGCAGTTCAATACATGAGTCTATTGATGAACAACGTTTGTTTCAAAACTTAGAAGGATCATAATGCTGCATTCTTTGCATAGAATATGCGTAGCGCGCATTTTATTCATAAAATATTCTCATCATACACGCTCATAATATTTTTCACATTCATGGTTTCAACACAGTTATGAATGTTTTTATAGGCAAATCTTTTTTAATGAATTATTCTGCAAGGTGTATATCAATTGAACATTATAAAAAATGACTAACGGCTTGTTGATTATGATTTTTTCTCATCATTTAGTGTAGAAAATTTGGACTATAAAAGTACGCAAGATCCGCCCCTTGCATACCAAGCATTGCCATAATAATATTGACCATGTTGATAGTTTATCAAGAAAATGAGTAACGGCTTGTTGTTTACAATTTTTTCTCGTCATTTGGACAAGAATTTTGACTATGAAAAAGTACACAAGATCCGCCCCTTACATACAAAGCATTTCCGTCATAGATATTGACCATTTTGATTGTTTATCAAGAAAACCAATACACAAAATTAAATAAATACAGGGTCTGCGGTATCAACATGATTTCTAAGTTGTAAATGTCATCATTTCGACCTATTACAAGTCACAATTTGTATTTAAAAAGAATGCATATTTTTTCCGTGAAATTCACCAAAAATCCCGCGACATGAATTCATTTGTACTTAGATATTTATGTACAACAATTATGCAACCTAATCAGTTAAGATAAATTATTATATATTATATATATATCATATTTACATTTATTTCATCATTTAAGATGTCTATATAAAACGTAAACAGAGCCGCGGCATGAACACATGTATTTTACATATTGATAATGAACCAATACACGATATTCAATACACACAGAGACTGAGATATTAGTTTGTTGTGTAGGAGGTTAATGTCTTCAATTCGCCATGTTAGAGATCAAATTTTGTATTTAAATTGAAGGCATTATTTATCCGTAAAATACGAGAACAATCCCGCGACAGAAATTTATACTGTTCTTAGTTATTTACGATTTCGTGTGTACTTTTATACGAAGCGTGTAAACAAAGAGATACAAAACAATGCAGTTCAATACACGAGTCTATTGATGAACAACGTTTGTTTCAAAACTCAGAACGATCATAATGCTACATTCTTTGCATAGAATATGCGTAGCGCGCATTTTATTCATAAAATATTCTCATCATACACGCTCATTATATTTTTCACATTCATGGTTTCAACACAGTTATGAATGTTTTTATAGGCAAATCTTTTTTAATGAATTATTCTGCAAGGTGTATATCAATTGAACATTATAAAATATGACTAACGGCTTGTTTATTATATTTCTTTCTCATCATTTTGTCTAGAATTTGGACTATAAAAGTATACAAGATCCGCCCCTTACATACAAAGCATTTCCGTCATAGATATTGACCATTTTGATAGTTTATCAAGAAAACCAATACACAAAACTAAATAAATACAGGGTCTGCGGTATCGACATGATTTCTAAGTTGTAAATGTCTTCATTTCGACCTATTACAAGTCACAATTTGTATTTAAAAAGAATGCATATTTTTTCCGTGAAATTCACTAAAAATCCCGCGACATGAATTCATTTGTACTTAGATATTTATGTACAACAATTATGCAACCTAATCAGTTCAGATAAATTATTGGGGGGGGGGGGGGTGTGATATATATCATATTTACATTTATTTCATCATTTAAGATGTCTATATAAAACGTAAACAGACCCGCGGCATGAACACATGTATTTTACATATTGATAATGAACCAATACACGATATTCAATACACGCAGAGACTGAGATATTAATTTGTTGTGTAGGAGGTTAATGTCTTGAATTCGCCATGTTAGAGATCAAATTTTGTATTTAATTTGAAAGCATTATTTATCCGTAAAATACGCGAACAATCCCGCGACAGAAATTTATTCTGTTCTTAGTTATTTACGATTTGGTGTGTTCTTTCATACGAAACGTGTAAACAAAGAGATAGAAAATTAATGCAGTTCAATACATGAGTCTATTGATGAACAACGTTTGTTTCAAAACTTAGCAGGATCATAATGCTGCATTCTTTGCATAGAATATGCGTAGCGCGCATTTTATTCATAAAATATTCTCATCATACACGATCATTATATTTTACACATTCATGGTTTCAACACAGTTATGAATGTTTTTATAGGCAAATCTTTTTTAATGAATTATTCTGCAAGGTGTATATCAATTGAACATTATAAAATATGAATAACGGCTTGTTGATTATAATTTTTTCTCATCATTTGGTCTAGAATTTGGACTATAAAAGTACGCAAGATCCGCCCCTTGCATACAAAGCATTGCCATCATAATATTGACCATTTTGATAGTTTATCAAGAAATAAGAGTAACGGCTTGTTGTTTACAATTTTTTCTCGTCATTTGGACAAGACTTTTGACTATGAAAAAGTACACAAGATCCGCCCCTTACATACCAGGCATTTCCGTCATAATATTGACAATTTTGATTGTTTATCAAGAAAACCAATACACAAAACTAAATAAATACAGGGTCTGCGGTATCAACATGATTTCTAAGTTGTAAATGTCTTCATTTCCACCTATTACAAGTCACAATTTGTATTTAAAAGGAATGCATATTTTTTCCGTTAAATACACCAAAAATCCCGCGACATGAATTCATTTGTACTTAGATATTTATGTACAACAATTATGCAATCTAATCAGTTCAGATAAATTATTATATATATATCATATTTACATTTATTTCACCATTTAAGATGTCTATATAAAACGTAAACAGACCCGCGGCATGAACACATGTATTTTACATATTGATAATGAACCAGTACACGATATTCAATACACACGGAGACTGAGATATTAATTTGTTGTGTAGGAGGTTAATGTCTTCAATTCGCCATGTTAGAGATTAAATTTTGTATTTAAATTGAAGGCATTATTTATCCGTAAAATACGCGAACAATCCCGCGACAGAAATTTATACTGTTCTTAGTTATTTACGATTTCGTGTGTACTTTTATACGAAGCGTGTAAACAAAGAGATACAAAACAATGCAGTTCAATACACGAGTCTATTGATGAACAACGTTTGTTTCAAAACTTAGAACGATCATAATGCTACATTCATTGCATAGAATATGCGTAGCGCGCATTTTATTCATAAAATATTCTCATCATACACGCTCATTATATTTTTCACATTCATGGTTTCAACACAGTTATGAATGTTTTTATAGGCTGGATTCATTTGTACTTAGATATTTATGTACAACAATTATGCAACCTAATCAGTTCAGATAAATTATTGGGGGTGATATATATCATATTTACATTTATTTCATCATTTAAGATGTCTATATAAAACGTAAACAGACCCGCGGCATGAACACATGTATTTTACATATTGATAATGAACCAATACACGATATTCAATACACACAGAGACTGAGATAATAATTTGTTGTGTAGGAGGTTAATGTCTTCAATTCGCCATGTTAGAAATCAAATTTTGTATTTAATTTGAAAGCATTATTTATCCGTAAAATACGCGAACAATCCCGCGACAGAAATTTATACTGTTCTTAGTTATTGACGATTTCGTGTGTACTTTTATACGAAGCGTGTAAACAAAGAGATACAAAATTAATGCAGTTCAATACATGAGTCTATTGATGAACAACGTTTGTTTCAAAACTTAGCAGGATCATAATGCTGCATTCTTTGCATAGAATATGCGTAGCGCGCATTTTATTCATAAAATATTCTCATCATTCACGCTCATTATATTTTTCACATTCATGGTTTCAACACAGTTATGAATGTTTTTATAGGCAAATCTTTTTTAATGAATTATTCTGCAAGGTGTATATCAATTGAACATTATAAAATATGACTAAAGGCTTGTTTATTATATTTCTTTCTCATCAATTGGTCTAGAATTTGGACTATAAAAGGATACAAGATCCGCCCGTTACATACCAAGCATTGCCATCATAATATTGACCATGTTGATAGTTTATCAAGAAATATGAGTAACGGCTTGTTTTGTACAATTTTTTCTCGTCATTTGGACAAGAATTTTGACTATGAAAAAGTACACAAGATCCGCCCCTTACATACAAAGCATTTCCGTCATAGATTTTGACCATTTTGATTGTTTATCAAGAAAACCAATACACAAAACTAAATAAATACAGGGTCTGTGGTATCAACATGATTTCTAAGTTGTAAATGTCTTCATTTCGACCTAATACAAGTCACAATTTGTATTTAAAAAGAATGCATATTTTTTCCGTGAAATACACCAAAAATCCCCCGACATGAATTCATTTGTACTTAGATATTTATGTACAACCATTATGCAACCTAATCAGTTCAGATAAATTATTGGGGGGTGATATATATCATATTTACATTTATTTCATCATTTAAGATGTCTATATAAAACGTAAACAGAGCCGCGGCATGAACACATGTATTTTACATATTGATGATGAACCAATACACGATATTCAATATACACGGAGACTAAGATATTTATTTGTTGTGTAGGAGGTTAATGTCTTCAATTCGTCATGTTAGAGAACAAATTTTGTATTTAAATTGAAGGCATTATTTATCCGTAAAATACGCGAACAATCCCGCGACAGAAATTTATACTGTTCTTAGTTATTTACGATTTCGTGTGTACTTTTATACGAAACGTGTAAACAAAGAGATACAAAACAATGCAGTTCAATACACGAGTCTATTGATGAACAACGTTTGTTTCAAAACTTAGAAGGATCATAATGCTGCATTCTTTGCATAGAATATGCGTAGCGCGCATTTTATTCATAAAATATTCTCATCATACACGCTCATTATATTTTCACATTCATGGTTTCAACACAGTTATGAATGTTTTTATAGGCAAATCTTTTTTAATGAATTATTCTGCAAGGTGTATATCAATTGAACATTATAAAATATGACTAACGGCTTGTTGATTATAATTTTTTTCTCATCATTTGGTCTAGAATTTGGACTATAAAAGTACGCAAGATCCGTCCCTTGCATACAAAGCATTGCCATCATAATATTGACCATTTTGATAGTTTATCAAGAAATATGAGTAACGGCTTGTTGACAAGACTTTTGACTATGAAAAAGTACACAAGATCCGCCCCTTACATACCTGGCATTTCCGTCATAATATTGACCATTTTGATTGTTTATCAAGAAAACCAATACACAAAACTAAATAAATACAGGGTCTGCGGTATCAACATGATTTCTAAGTTGTAAATGTCTTCATTTCGACCTATTACAAGTCACAATTTGTATTTAAAAAGAATGCATATTTTTCCCGTGAAATTCACTAAAAATCCCGCGACATGAATTCATTTGTACTTAGATATTTATGTACAACAATTATGCAACCTAATCAGTATAGATAAATTATTATATATATATCATATTTACATTTATTTCATCATTTAAGATGTCTATATAAAACGTAAACAGACCCGCGGCATGAACACATGTATTTTACATATTGATAATGAACCAGTACACGATATTCAATACACACGGAGACTAAGATATTAATTTGTTGTGTAGGAGGTTAATGTCTTCAATTCGCCATGTTAGAGATCAAATTTTGTATTTAAATTGAAGGCATTATTTATCCGTAAAATACGCGAACAATCCCGCGACAGAAATTTATTCTGTTCTTAGTTATTTACGATTTCGTGTGTACTTTATACGAAGCGTGTAAACAAAGAGATACAAAATTAATGCAGTTCAATACATGAGTCTATTGATGAACAACGTTTGTTTCAAAACTTAGCAGGATCATAATGCTGCATTCTTTGCATAGAATATGCGTAGCGCGCATTTTATTCATAAAATATTCTCATCATTCACGCTCATTATTTTTTTCACATTCATGGTTTCAACACAGTTATGAATGTTTTTATAGGCAAATCTTTTTTAATGAATTATTCTGCAAGGTGTATATCAATTGAACATTATAAAATATGACTAAAGGCTTGTTTATTATATTTCTTTCTCATCATTTGGTCTAGAATTTGGACTATAAAAGGATACAAGATCCGCCCCTTACATACCAAGCATTGCCATCATAATATTGACCATGTTGATAGTTTATCAAGAAATATGAGTAACGGCTTGTTGTTTACAATTTTTTCTCGTCATTTGGACAAGAATTTTGACTATGAAAAAGTACACAAGATCCACCCCTTACATACAAAGCATTTCCGTCATAGATTTTGACAATTTTGATTGTTTATCAAGAAAACCAATACACAAAACTAAATAAATACAGGGTCTGTGGTATCAACATGATTTCTAAGTTGTAAATGTCTTCATTTCGACCTAATACAAGTCACAATTTGTATTTAAAAAGAATGCATATTTTTTCCGTGAAATACACCAAAAATCCCCCGACATGAATTCATTTGTACTTAGATATTTATGTACAACCATTATGCAACCTAATCAGTTCAGATAAATTATTGGGGGGTGATATATATCATATTTACATTTATTTCATCATTTAAGATGTCTATATAAAACGTAAACAGAGCCGCGGCATGAACACATGTATTTTACATATTGATGATGAACCAATACACGATATTCAATATACACGGAGACTAAGATATTAATTTGTTGTGTAGGAGGTTAATGTCTTCAATTCGTCATGTTAGAGAACAAATTTTGTATTTAAATTGAAGGCATTATTTATCCGTAAAATACGCGAACAATCCCGCGACAGAAATTTATACTGTTCTTAGTTATTTACGATTTCGTGTGTACTTTTATACGAAACGTGTAAACAAAGAGATACAAAACAATGCAGTTCAATACACGAGTCTATTGATGAACAACGTTTGTTTCAAAACTTAGAAGGATCATAATGCTGCATTCTTTGCATAGAATATGCGTAGCGCGCATTTTATTCATAAAATATTCTCATCATGCACGCTCATTATATTTTCACATTCATGGTTTCAACACAGTTATGAATGTTTTTATAGGCAAATCTTTTTTAATGAATTATTCTGCAAGGTGTATATCAATTGAACATTATAAAATATGACTAACGGCTTGTTGATTATAATTTTTTTCTCATCATTTGGTCTAGAATTTGGACTATAAAAGTACGCAAGATCCGTCCCTTGCATACAAAGCATTGCCATCATAATATTGACCATTTTGATAGTTTATCAAGAAATATGAGTAACGGCTTGTTGACAAGACTTTTGACTATGAAAAAGTACACAAGATCCGCCCCTTACATACCTGGCATTTCCGTCATAATATTGACCATTTTGATTGTTTATCAAGAAAACCAATACACAAAACTAAATAAATACAGGGTCTGCGGTATCAACATGATTTCTAAGTTGTAAATGTCTTCATTTCGACCTATTACAAGTCACAATTTGTATTTAAAAAGAATGCATATTTTTCCCGTGAAATTCACTAAAAATCCCGCGACATGAATTCATTTGTACTTAGATATTTATGTACAACAATTATGCAACCTAATCAGTATAGATAAATTATTATATATATATCATATTTACATTTATTTCATCATTTAAGATGTCTATATAAAACGTAAACAGACCCGCGGCATGAACACATGTATTTTACATATTGATAATGAACCAGTACACGATATTCAATACACACGGAGACTAAGATATTAATTTGTTGTGTAGGAGGTTAATGTCTTCAATTCGCCATGTTAGAGATCAAATTTTGTATTTAAATTGAAGGCATTATTTATCCGTAAAATACGCGAACAATCCCGCGACAGAAATTTATTCTGTTCTTAGTTATTTACGATTTCGTGTGTACTTTATACGAAGCGTGTAAACAAAGAGATACAAAATTAATGCAGTTCAATACATGAGTCTATTGATGAACAACGTTTGTTTCAAAACTTAGCAGGATCATAATGCTGCATTCTTTGCATAGAATATGCGTAGCGCGCATTTTATTCATAAAATATTCTCATCATTCACGCTCATTATTTTTTTCACATTCATGGTTTCAACACAGTTATGAATGTTTTTATAGGCAAATCTTTTTTAATGAATTATTCTGCAAGGTGTATATCAATTGAACATTATAAAATATGACTAAAGGCTTGTTTATTATATTTCTTTCTCATCATTTGGTCTAGAATTTGGACTATAAAAGGATACAAGATCCGCCCCTTACATACCAAGCATTGCCATCATAATATTGACCATGTTGATAGTTTATCAAGAAATATGAGTAACGGCTTGTTGTTTACAATTTTTTCTCGTCATTTGGACAAGAATTTTGACTATGAAAAAGTACACAAGATCCACCCCTTACATACAAAGCATTTCCGTCATAGATTTTGACAATTTTGATTGTTTATCAAGAAAACCAATACACAAAACTAAATAAATACAGGGTCTGTGGTATCAACATGATTTCTAAGTTGTAAATGTCTTCATTTCGACCTAATACAAGTCACAATTTGTATTTAAAAAGAATGCATATTTTTTCCGTGAAATACACCAAAAATCCCCCGACATGAATTCATTTGTACTTAGATATTTATGTACAACCATTATGCAACCTAATCAGTTCAGATAAATTATTGGGGGGTGATATATATCATATTTACATTTATTTCATCATTTAAGATGTCTATATAAAACGTAAACAGAGCCGCGGCATGAACACATGTATTTTACATATTGATGATGAACCAATACACGATATTCAATATACACGGAGACTAAGATATTAATTTGTTGTGTAGGAGGTTAATGTCTTCAATTCGTCATGTTAGAGAACAAATTTTGTATTTAAATTGAAGGCATTATTTATCCGTAAAATACGCGAACAATCCCGCGACAGAAATTTATACTGTTCTTAGTTATTTACGATTTCGTGTGTACTTTTATACGAAACGTGTAAACAAAGAGATACAAAACAATGCAGTTCAATACACGAGTCTATTGATGAACAACGTTTGTTTCAAAACTTAGAAGGATCATAATGCTGCATTCTTTGCATAGAATATGCGTAGCGCGCATTTTATTCATAAAATATTCTCATCATGCACGCTCATTATATTTTCACATTCATGGTTTCAACACAGTTATGAATGTTTTTATAGGCAAATCTTTTTTAATGAATTATTCTGCAAGGTGTATATCAATTGAACATTATAAAATATGACTAACGGCTTGTTGATTGTAATTTTTTTCTCATCATTTGGTCTAGAATTTGGACTATAAAAGTACGCAAGATCCGTCCCTTGCATACCTGGCATTTCCGTCATAATATTGACCATTTTGATTGTTTATCAAGAAAACCAATACACAAAACTAAATAAATACAGGGTCTGCGGTATCAACATGATTTCTAAGTTGTAAATGTCTTCATTTCGACCTATTACAAGTCACAATTTGTATTTAAAAAGAATGCATATTTTTTCCGTGAAATTCACTAAAAATCCCGCGACATGAATTCATTTGTACTTAGATATTTATGTACAACAATTATGCAACCTAATCAGTTCAGATAAATTATTATATATTATATATATATCATATTTACATTTATTTCATCATTTAAGATGTCTATATAAAACGTAAACAGACCCGCGGCATGAACACATGTATTTTACATATTAATAATGAACCAATACACGATATTCAATACACGCAGAGACTGAGATATTAATTTGTTGTGTAGGAGGTTAATGTCTTGAATTCGCCATGTTAGAAATCAAATTTTGTATTTAATTTGAAAGCATGATTTATCCGTAAAATACGCGAACAATCCCGCGACAGAAATTTATTCTGTTCTTAGTTATTTACGATTTGGTGTGTTCTTTTATACGAAACGTGTAAACAAAGAGATACAAAATTAATGCAGTTCAATACATGAGTCTATTGATGAACAACGTGTGTTTCAAAACTTAGAATGATCATAATGCTGCATTCTTTGCATAGAATATGCGTAGCGCGCATTTTATTCATAAAATATTCTCATCATACACGCTCATTATATTTTTCACATTCATGGTTTCAACACAGTTATGAATGTTTTTATAGGCAAATCTTTTTTAATGAATTATTCTGCAAGGTGTATATCAATTGAAGATTATAAAATATGAATAACGGCTTGTTGATTATAATTTTTTCTCATCATTTGGTCTAGAATTTGGACTATAAAAGTACGCAAGATCCGCCCCTTGCATACCAAGCATTGCCATAATAATATTGACCATGTTGATAGTTTATCAAGAAAATGAGTAACGGCTTGTTGTTTACAATTTTTTCACGTCATTTGGACAAGAATTTTGACTATAAAAAAGTACACAAGATCCGCGTCTTACATACAAAGCATTTCCGTCATAGATATTGACCATTTTGATTGTTTATCAAGAAAACCAATACACAAAATTAAATAAATACAGGGTCTGCGGTATCAACATGATTTCTAAGTCGTAAATGTCTTCATTTCGACCTATTACAAGTCACAATTTGTATTTAAAAAGAATGCATATTTTTTCCGTGAAATACACAAAAAATCCCGCGACATGTGTTCATTCGTACTTAGATATTTATGTACAACAATTATGCAACCTAATCAGTTCAGATAAATTATTGGGGGGTGATATATATCATATTTACATTTATTTTATCATTTAAGATGTCTATATAAAACGTAAACAGACCCGCGGCATGAACACATGTATTTTACATATTGATAATGAACCAGTACACGATATTCAATACACACGGACACTAAGATATTAATTTGTTGTGTAGGAGGTTAATGTCTTCAATTCGCCATGATAGAGATCAAATTTTGTATTTAAATGGAAGGCATTATTTATCCGTAAAATACGCGAACAATCCCGCGATAGAAATTTATACTGTTCTTAGTTATTTACGATTTCGTGTGTACTTTTATACGAAGCGTGTAAACAAAGAGTTACAAAACAATGCAGTTCAATACACGAGTCTATTGATGAACAACGTTTGTTTCAAAACTTAGAAATATCATAATGCTACATTTTTGCATAGAATATGCGTAGCGCGCATTTTATTCATAAAATATTCTCATCATACACGCTCATTATATTTTTCACATTCATGGTTTCAACACAGTTATGAATGTTTTTATAGGTGGAATTCAATTGTACTTAGATATTTATGTACAACAATTATGAAACCTAAACAGTTCAGATAAATTAATATATATTATATATATATCATATTTACATTTATTTCATCATTTAAGATGTCTATATAAAACGTAAACAGACCCGAGGCATGAACACATGTATTTTACATATTGATAATGAACCAATACACGATATTCAATACACGCAGAGACTGAGATATTTATTTGTTGTGTACGAGGTTAATGTCTTGAATTCGCCATGTTAGAAATCAAATTTTGTATTTAATTTGAAAGCATGATTTATCCGTAAAATACGCGAACAATCCCGCGACAGAAATTTATTCTGTTCTTAGTTATTTACGATTTGGTGTGTTCTTTTATACGAAACGTGTAAACAAAGAGATACAAAATTAATGCAGTTAAATACACGAGTCTATTGATGAACTACGTTTGTTTCAAAACTTAGAAGAATCATAATGCTACATTCTTTGCATAGAATATGCGTAGCGCGCATTTTATTCATAAAATATTCTCATCATACACGCTCATTATATTTTTCACATTCATGGTTTCAACACAGTTATGAATGTTTTTATAGGCAAATCTTTTTTAATGAATTGTTCTGCAAGGTGTATATCAATTGAGCATTATAAAATATGACTAACGGCTTGTTGATTATAATTTTTTCTCATCATTTGGTCTAGAATTTGGACTATAAAAGTACGCAAGATCCGCCCCTTGCATACCAAGCATTGCCATAATAATATTGACCATGTTGATAGTTTATCAAGAAATATGAGTAACGGCTTGTTGTTAACAATTTTTTCTCGTCATTTGGACAAGAATTAATACTATGAAAAAGTACACAAGATCCGCCAAACATACAAAGCATTTCTGTCATAGATATTGACCATTTTGATTTGTTTATCAAGAAAACCAATACACAAAACTAAATAAATACAGGGTCTGCGGTATCAACATGATTTCTAAGTTGTAAATGTCTTCATTTCGACCTATTACAAGTCACAATTTGTATTTAAAAAGAATGCAAATTTTTCCGTGAAATACACCAAAAATCCCGCGACATAAATTCATTTGTACTTAGATATTTATGTACAACAATTATGCAACCTAATCAGTTCAGATAAATTATTGGGGGGGGGGGGGGGGTGATATATATCATATTTACATTTATTTCATCATTTAAGATGTCTATATAAAACGTAAACAGACCCGCGGCATGAACACATGTATTTTACATATTGATAATAAACCAGTACACGATATTCAATACACACGGAGACTAAGATATTAATTTGTTGTGTAGGAGGTTAATGTCTTCAATTCGCCATGTTAGAGATCAAATTTTGTATTTAAATTGAAGGCATTATTTATCCGTAAAATACGCGAACAATCCCGCGACAGAAATTTATACTGTTCTTAGTTATTTACGATTTCGTGTGTACTTTTATACGAAGCGTGTAAACAAAGAGATACAAAACAATGCAGTTCAATACACGAGTCTATTGATGAACAACGTTTGTTTCAAAACTTAGAAGGATCATAATGCTGCATTCTTTGCATAGAATATGCGTAGCGCGCATTTTATTCATAAAATATTCTCATCATACACGCTCATTATATTTTTCACATTCATGGTTTCAACACAGTTATGAATGTTTTTATAGGCAAATCTTTTTTAATGAATTATTCTGCAAGGTGTATATCAATTGAACATTATAAAATATGACTAACGGCTTGTTGATTATAATTTTTTTCTCATCATTTGGTCTAGAATTAGGACTATAAAAGTACGCAAGATCCGCCCCTTGCATACCAAGCATTGCCATAATAATATTGACCATGTTGATAGTTTATCAAGAAATATGAGTAACGGCTTGTTGTTTACAATTTTTTCTCGTCATTTGGACAAGAATTTTGACTATGAAAAAGTACACAAGATCCGCCCCTTACATACAAAGCATTTCCATCATAGATATTGACCATTTTGATTGTTTATCAAGAAAACCAAGACACAAAACTAAATAAATACAGGGTCTGCGGTATCAACATGATTTCTAAGTTGTAAATGTCTTCATTTCGACCTATTACAAGTCACAATTTGTATTTAAAAAGAATGCAAATTTTTCCGTGAAATACACCAAAAATCCCGCGACATGAATTCATTTGTACTTAGATATTTATGTACAACAATTATGCAACCTAATCAGTTCAGATAAATTATTGGGGGGTGATATATATCATATTTACATTTATTTCATCATTTAAGATGTCTATATAAAACGTAAACAGACCCGCGGCATGAACACATGTATTTTACATATTGATCATGAACCAGTACACGATATTCAATACACACGGAGACTGAGATATTAATTTGTTGTGTAGGAGGTTAATGTCTTCAATTCGCCATGTTAGAGATCAAACTTTGTATTTAAATTGAAGGCATTATTTATCCGTAAAATACGCGAACAATCCCGCGACAGAAATTTATACTGTTCTTAGTTATTTACGATTTCGTGTGTACTTTTATACGAAACGTGTAAACAAAGAGATACAAAACAATGCAGTTCAATACACGAGTCTATTGATGAACAACGTTTGTTTCAAAACTTAGAAGGATCATAATGCTGCATTCTTTGCATAGAATATGCGTAGCGCGCATTTTATTCATAAAATATTCTCATCATACACGATCATTATATTTTACACATTCATGGTTTCAACACAGTTATGAATGTTTTTATAGGCAAATCTTTTTTAATGAATTATTCTGCAAGGTGTATATCAATTGAACATTATAAAATATGACTAACGGCTTGTTGATTATAATTTTCTTCTCATCATTTGGTCTAGAATTTGGACTATAAAAGTACGCAAGATCCGCCCCTTGCATACCAAGCATTGCCATAATAATATTGACCATGTTGATAGTTTATCAAGAAATATGAGTAACGGCTCGTTGTTTACAATTTTTTCTCGTCATTTGGACAAGAATTTTGACTATGAAAAAGTACACAAGATCCGCCACACATACAAAGCATTTCTGTCATAGATATTGACCATTTTGATTGTTTATCAAGAAAACCAATACACAAAACTAAATAAATACATGGTCTGCGGTATCAACATGATTTCTAAGTTGTAAATGTCTTCATTTCGACCTATTACAAGTCACAATTTGTATTTAAAAAGAATGCATATTTTTTCCGTGAAATACACCAAAAATCCCGCGACATGAATTCATATGTACTTAGATATTTATGTACAACAATTATGCAACCTAATCAGTTCAGATAAATTATTGGGGGTGATATATATCATATTTACATTTATTTCATCATTTAAGGTGTCTATATCAAACGTAAACAGACCCGCGGCATGAACACATGTATTTTACATAATGATAATGAACCAGTACACGATATTCAATACACACAGAGATTGAGATATTAATTTGTTGTGTAGGAGGTTAATGTCTTCAAGTCGCCATGTTAGAAATCAAATTTTGTATTTAAATTGAAAGCATGATTTATCCGTAAAATACGCGAACAATCCCGCGACAGAAATTTATTCTGTTCTTAGTTATTTACTATTTGGTGTGTACTTTTATACGAAACGTGTAAACAAAGAAATATAAAAGTAATGCAGTTCAATACATGAGTCTATTGATGAACAACGTTTGTTTCAAAACTTAGAAGGATCATAATGCTGCATTCTTTGATATATAATATGCGTAGCGCGCATTTTATTCATAAAATATTCTCATCATACACGCTCATTATATTTTTCACATTCATGGTTTCAACACAGTTATGAATGTTTTTGTAGGCAAATCTTTTTGAATGAATTATTCTGCAAGGTGTATATCAATTGAACACTAACGGCTTGTTGACTACAATTTTTTCTCATCATTTGACTATAAAAGCACGCAAGATCCGCCCCTTGCATACCAAGCATTGTCATCATAATATTGACCATTTTGATTGTTTATCAAGAAAACCAATACACAAAATTAAATAAATACAGGGTCTGCGGTATCAACATGATTTCTAAATTGTAAATGTCTTCATTTCGACCTATTACAAGTCACAATTTGTATTTAAAAAGAATGTATATTTTTTCCGTGAAATACACCAAAAATCCCGCGACATGAATTCATTTGTACTTAGATATTTATGTACAACAATTATGCAACCTAATCAGTTCAGATAAATTATTGGGGGTGATATATATCATATTTACATTTATTTCATCATTTAAGATGTCTATATAAAACGTAAACAGACCCGCGGCATGAACACATGTATTTTACATAATGATAATGAACCAGTACACGATATTCAATAAAAACGGAGACTAAGACATTAATTTGTTGTGTAGGAGGTTAATGTCTTCAATTCGCCATGTTAGAGATCAAATTTTGTATTTAAATTGAAGGCATTATTTATCCGTAAAATACGCGAACAATCCCGCGACAGAAATTTATACTGTTCTTAGTTATTTACGATTTCGTGTGTACTTTTATACGAAGCGTGTAAACAAAGAGATACAAAACAATGCAGTTCAATACACGAGTCTATTGATGAACTACGTTTGTTTCAAAACATAGAAGAATCATAATGCTACATTCTTTGCATAGAATATGCCGAGCGCGCATTTTATTAATAAAATATTCTCATCATACATGCTCATTATATTTTTCACATTCATGGTTTCAACACAGTTATGAATGTTTTTATAGGCAAATCTTTTTTAATGAATTATTCTGCAAGGTGTATATCAATTGAACATTATAAAATATGACTAACGGCTTGTTGATTATAATTTTTTTCTCATCATTTGGTCTAGAATTTGGACTATAAAAGTACGCAAGATCCGCCCCTTGCATACCAAGCATTGCCATAATAATATTGACCATGTTGATAGTTTATCAAGAAATATGAGTAACGGCTTGTTGTTTACAATTTTTCTCGTCATTTGGACAAGAATTTTGACTATGAAAAAGTACACAAGATCCGCCCCTTACATACAAAGCATTTCCGTCATAGATATTGACCATTTTGATTGTTTATCAAGAAAACCAATACACAAAACTAAATAAATACAGGGTCTGCGGTATCAACATGATTTCTAAGTTGTAAATGTCTTCATTTCGACCTATTACAATCACAATTTGTATTTAAAAAGAATGCATATTTTTTTCCGTGAAATACACCAAAAATCCCCCGACATGAACTCATTTGTACTTAGATATTTATGTACAACATTTATGCAACCTAATCAGTTCAGATAAATTATTGGGGGTGATATATATCATATTTACATTTATTTCATCATTTAAGATGTCTATATGAAACGTAAACAGACCCGCGGCATGAACACATGTATTTTACATATTGATAATGAACCAATACACGATATTCAATACACACGGAGACTAAGATATTAATTTGTTGTGTAGGAGGTTAATGTCTTCAATTCGCCATGTTAGAGATCAAATTTTGTATTTAAATTGAAGGCATTATTTATCCGTAAAATACGCGAACAATCCCGCGACAGAAATTTATACTGTTCTTAGTTATTTACGATTTCGTGTGTACTTTTATACGAAACGTGTAAACAAAGAGATACAAAACAATGCAGTTCAATACACGAGTCTATTGATGAACTACGTTTGTTTCAAAACTTAGAAGAATCATAATGCTACATTCTTTGCATAGAATATGCGTAGCGCGCATTTTATTCATAAAATATTCTCATCATACATTCATGGTTTCAACACAGTTATGAATGTTTTTATAGGCAAATCTTTTTTAATGAATTATTCTGCAAGGTGTATATCAATTGAGCATTATAAAATATGACTAACGGCTTGTTGATTATAATTTTTTCTCATCATTTGGTCTAGAATTTGGACTATAAAAGTACGCAAGATCCGCCCCTTGCATACCAAGCATTGCCATAATAATATTGACCATGTTGATAGTTTATCAAGAAATATGAGTAACGGCTTGTTGTTTACAATTTTTTCTCGTCATTTGGACAAGAATTTTGACTATGAAAAAGTACACAAGATCCGCCAAACATACAAAGCATTTCTGTCATAGATATTGACCATTTTGATTGTTTATCAAGAAAACCAATACACAAAACTAAATAAATACAGGGTCTGCGGTATCAACATGATTTCTAAGTTGTAAATGTCTTCATTTCGACCTATTACAAGTCACAATTTGTATTTAAAAAGAATGCATATTTTTTCCGTGAAATACACCAAAAATCCCGCGACATGAATTCATTTGTACTTAGATATTTATGTACAACAATTATGCAACCTAATCAGTTCAGATAAATTATTGGGGGGGGGGGGGGGTGATATATATCATATTTACATTTATTTCATCATTTAAGATGTCTATATAAAACGTAAACAGACCCGCGGCATGAACACATGTATTTTACATATTGATAATAAACCAGTACACGATATTCAATACACACGGAGACTAAGGTATTAATTTGTTGTGTAGGAGGTTAATGTCTTCAATTCGCCATGGTAGAGATCAAATTTTGTATTTAAATTGAAGGCATTATTTATCCGTAAAATACGCGAACAATCCCGCGACAGAAATTTATACTGTTCTTAGTTATTTACGATTTCGTGTGTACTTTTATACGAAGCGTGTAAACAAAGAGATACAAAACAACGCAGTTCAATACACGAGTCTATTGATGAACAACGTTTGTTTCAAAACTTAGAAGGATCATAATAGTGCTACATTCTTTGCATAGAATATGCGTAGCGCGCATTTTATTCATGAAAATTCTCATCATACATTCATGGTTTCAACACAGTTATGAATGTTTTTATAGGCAAATCTTTTTTAATGAATTATTCTGCAAGGTGTATATCAATTGAGCATTATAAAATATGACTAACGGCTTGTTGATTATACTTTTTTCTCATCATTTGGTCTAGAATTTGGACTATAAAAGTACGCAAGATCCGCCCCTTGCATACCAAGCATTGCCATAATAATATTGACCACGTTGATAGTTTATCAAGAAATATGAGTAACGGCTTGTTGTTTACAATTTTTTCTCGTCATTTGGACAAGAATTTTGACTATGAAAAAGTACACAAGATCCGCCAAACATACAAAGCATTTCTGTCATAGATATTGACCATTTTGATTGTTTATCAAGAAAACCAATACACAAAACTAAATAAATACAGGGTCTGCGGTATCAACATGATTTCTAAGTTGTAAATGTCTTCATTTCGACCTATTACAAGTCACAATTTGTATTTAAAAAGAATGCATATTTTTTCCGTGAAATACACCAAAAATCCCGCGACATGAATTCATTTGTACTTAGATATTTATGTACAACAATTATGCAACCTGATCAGTTCATATAAATTATTATATATTATATATATATCATATTTACATTTATTTCATCATTTAAGATGTCTATATAAAACGTAAACAGACCCGCGCCATTTGGTCTAGAATTTGGACTATGAAAGTACGCAGTATCCGCCCCTTGCATACCAAGCATTGCCATAATAATATTGACCATGTTGATAGTTTATCAAGAAATATGAGTAACGGCTTGTTGTTTACAATTTTTTCTCGTCATTTGGACAAGAATTTTGACTATGAAAAAGTACACAAGATCCGCCAAACATACAAAGCATTTCTGTTATAGATATTGACCATTTTGATTGTTTATCAAGAAAACCAATACACAAAACTAAATAAATACAGGGTCTGCGGTATCAACATGATTTCTAAGTTGTAAATGTCTTCATTTCGACCTATTACAAGTCACAATTTGTATTTAAAAAGAATGCATATTTTTTCCGTGAAATACACCAAAAATCCCGCGACATGAATTCATTTGTACTTAGATATTTATGTACAACAATTATGCAACCTAATCAGTTCAGATAAATTATTGGGGGGGGGGGGGGTGATATATATCATATTTACATTTATTTCATCATTTAAGATGTCTATATAAAACGTAAACAGACCCGCGGCATGAACACATGTATTTTACATATTGATAATAAACCAGTACACGATATTCAATACACACGAAGACTAAGGTATTAATTTGTTGTGTAGGAGGTTAATGTCTTCAATTCGCCATGTTAGAGATCAAATTTTGTATTTAAATTGAAGGCATTATTTATCCGTAAAATACGCGAACAATCCCGCGACAGAAATTTATACTGTTCTTAGTTATTTACGATTTCGTGTGTACTTTTATACGAAGCGTGTAAACAAAGAGATACAAAACAATGCAGTTCAATACACGAGTCTATTGATGAACAACGTTTGTTTCAAAACTTAGAAGGATCATAATAGTGCTACATTCTTTTCATAGAATATGCGTAGCGCGCATTTTATTCATAAAATATTCTCATCATACATTCATGGTTTCAACACAGTTATGAATGTTTTTATAGGCAAATCTTTTTTAATGAATTATTCTGCAAGGTGTATATCAATTGAACATTATAAAATATGACTAACGGCTTGTTGATTATAATTTTTTTCTCATCATTTGGTCTAGAATTTGGACTATAAAAGTACGCAAGATCCGCCCCTTGCATACCAAGCATTGCCATAATAATATTGACCATGTTGATAGTTTATCAAGAAATATGAGTAACGGCTTGTTGTTTACAATTTTTTCTCGTCATTTGGACAAGAATTTTGACTATGAAAAAGTACACAAGATCCGCCAAACATACAAAGCATTTCTGTCATAGATATTGACCATTTTGATTGTTTATCAAGAAAACCAATACACAAAACTAAATAAATACAGGGTCTGCGGTATCAACATGATTTCTAAGTTGTAAATGTCTTCATTTCGACCTATTACAAGTCACAATTTGTATTTAAAAAGAATGCATATTTTTTCCGTGAAATACACCAAAAATCCCGCGACATGAATTCATTTGTACTTAGATATTTATGTACAACAATTATGCAACCTAATCAGTTGAGATAAATTATTGGGGGGGGGGGGGGGGGGTGATATATATCATATTTACATTTATTTCATCATTTAAGATGTCTATATAAAACGTAAACAGACCCGCGGCATGAACACATGTATTTTACATATTGATAATAAACCAGTACACGATATTCAATACACACGGAGACTAAGATATTAATTTGTTGTGTAGGAGGTTAATGTCTTCAAATCGCCATGTTAGAGATCAAATTTTGTATTTAAATTGAAGGCATTATTTATCCGTAAAATACGCGAACAATCCCGCGACAGAAATTTATACTGTTCTTAGTTATTTACGATTTCGTGTGTACTTTTATACGAAACGTGTAAACAAAGAGATACAAAACAATGCAGTTCAATACACGAGTCTATTGATGAACAACGTTTGTTTCAAAACTTAGAAGGATCATAATGCTGCATTCTTTGCATAGAATATGCGTAGCGCGCATTTTATTCATAAAATATTCTCATCATACACGCTCATTATATTTTTCACATTCATGGTTTCAACACAGTTATGAATGTTTTTATAGGCAAATCTTTTTTAATGAATTATTCTGCAAGGTGTATATCAATTAAACATTATGAAATATGACTAACGGCTTGTTGATTATAATTTTTTTCTCATCATTTGGTCTAGAATTTGGACTATAAAAGTACGCAAGATCCGCCCCTTGCATACCAAGCATTGCCATAATAATATTGACCATGTTGATAGTTTATCAAGAAATATGAGTAACGGCTTGTTGTTTACAATTTTTTCTCGTCATTTGGACAAGAATTTTGACTATGAAAAAGTACACAAGATCCGCCAAACATACAAAGCATTTCTGTCATAGATATTGACCATTTTGATTGTTTATCAAGAAAACCAATACACAAAACTAAATAAATACAGGGTCTGCGGTATCAACATGATTTCTAAGTTGTAAATGTCTTCATTTCGACCTATTACAAGTCACAATTTGTATTTAAAAAGAATGCATATTTTTTCCGTGAAATACACCAAAAATCCCGCGACATGAATTCATTTGTACTTAGATATTTATGTACAACAATTATGCAACCTAATCAGTTCAGATAAATTATTGGGGGGTGATATATATCATATTTACATTTATTTCATCATTTAAGATGTCTATATAAAACGTAAACAGACCTGCGGCATGAACACATGTATTTTAAATATTGATAATAAACCAGTACACGATATTCAATACACACGGAGACTAAGATATTAATTTGTTGTGTAGGAGGTTAATGTCTTCAATTCGCCATGTTAGAGATCAAATTTTGTATTTAAATTGAAGGCATTATTTATCCGTAAAATACGCGAACAATCCCGCGACAGAAATTTATACTGTTCTTAGTTATTTACGATTTCGTGTGTACTTTTATTCGAAGCGTGTAAACAAAGAGATACAAAACAATGCAGTTCAATACACGAGTCTATTGATGAACAACGTTTGTTTCAAAACTTAGAAGGATCATAATAGTGCTACATTCTTTGCATTGAATATGCGTAGCGCGCATTTTATTAATAAAATATTCTCATCATACACGCTCATTATATTTTTCACATTCATGGTTTCAACACAGTTATGAATGTTTTTATAGGCAAATCTTTTTTAATGAATTATTCTGCAAGGTGTATATCAATTGAACATTATAAAATATGACTAACGGCTTGTTGATTATAATTTTTTTCTCATCATTTGGTCTAGAATTTGGACTATAAAAGTACGCAAGATCCGCCCCTTGCATACCAAGCATTGCCATAATAATATTGACCATGTTGATAGTTTATCAAGAAATATGAGTAACGGCTCGTTGTTTCCAATTTTTTCTCGTAATTTGGACAAGAATTTTGACTATGAAAAAGTACACAAGATCCGCCACACATACAAAGCATTTCTGTCATAGATATTGACCATTTTGATTGTTTATCAAGAAAACCAATACACAAAACTAAATAAATACATGGTCTGCGGTATCAACATGATTTCTAAGTTGTAAATGTCTTCATTTCGACCTATTACAAGTCACAATTTGTATTTAAAAAGAATGCATATTTTTTCCGTGAAATACACCAAAAATCCCGCGACATGAATTCATTTGTACTTAGATATTTATGTACAACAATTATGCAACCTAATCAGTTCAGATAAATTATTGGGGGGTGATATATATCATATTTACATTTATTTCATCATTTAAGATGTCTATATAAAACGTAAACAGACCTGCGGCATGAACACATGTATTTTACATATTGATAATAAACCAGTACACGATATTCAATACACACGGAGACTAAGATATTAATTTGTTGTGTAGGAGGTTAATGTCTTCAATTCGCCATGTTAGAGATCAAATTTTGTATTTAAATTGAAGGCATTATTTATCCGTAAAATACGCGAACAATCCCGCGACAGAAATTTATACTGTTCTTAGTTATTTACGATTTCGTGTGTACTTTTATACGAAGCGTGTAAACAAAGAGATACAAAACAATGCAGTTCAATACACGAGTCTATTGATGAACAACGTTTGTTTCAAAACTTAGAAGGATCATAATGCTGCATTCTTTGCATAGAATATGCGTAGCGCGCATTTTATTCATAAAATATTCTCATCATACACGCTCATTATATTTTTCACATTCATGGTTTCAACACAGTTATGAATGTTTTTATAGGCAAATCTTTTTTAATGAATTATTCTGCAAGGTGTATATCAATTGAACATTATAAAATATGACTAACGGCTTGTTGATTATAATTTTTTTCTCATCATTTGGTCTAGAATTTGGACTATAAAAGTACGCAAGATCCGCCCCTTGCATACCAAGCATTGCCATAATAATATTGACCATGTTGATAGTTTATCAAGAAATATGAGTAACGGCTCGTTGTTTACAATTTTTTCTCGTCATTTGGACAAGAATTTTGACTATGAAAAAGTACACAAGATCCGCCACACATACAAAGCATTTCTGTCATAGATATTGACCATTTTGATTGTTTATCAAGAAAACCAATACACAAAACTAAATAAATACATGGTCTGCGGTATCAACATGATTTCTAAGTTGTAAATGTCTTCATTTCGACCTATTACAAGTCACAATTTGTATTTAAAAAGAATGCATATTTTTTCCGTGAAATACACCAAAAATCCCGCGACATGAATTCATTTGTACTTAGATATTTATGTACAACAATTATGCAACCTGATCAGTTCAGATAAATTATTATATATCATATTTACATTTATATCATCATTTAAGATGTCTATATAAAACGTAAACAGACCCGCGGCATGAACACATGTATTTTACATATTGATAATGAACCAGTACACGATATTCAATACACACGGAGACTAAGATATTAATTTGTTGTGTAGGAGGTTAATGTCTTCAAATCGCCATGTTAGAGATCAAATTTTGTATTTAAATTGAAGGCATTATTTATCCGTAAAATACGCGAACAATCCCGCGACAGAAATTTATACTGTTCTTAGTTATTTACGATTTCGTGTGTACTTTTATACGGAGCTTGTAAACAAAGAGATACAAAATTAATGCAGTTCAATACATGAGTCTATTGATGAACAACGTTTGTTTCAAAACTTAGAAGGATCATAATGCTGCATTCTTTGCATAGAATATGCGTAGCGCGCATTTTATTCATAAAGTATTCTCATCATACACGCTCATTATATTTTTCACATTCATGGTTTCAACACAGTTATGAATGTTTTTATAGGCAAATATTTTTTAATGAATTATTCTGCAAGGTGTATATCATTTGAACATTATAAAATATGACTAACGGCTTGTTGATTATAATTTTTTCTCATCATTTGGTCTAGAATTTGGACTATAAAAGTACGAAAGATCCGCCCCTTGTATACCAAGCATTGCCATCATAATATTGACCATTTTGATAGTTTATCAAGAAATATGAGTAACGGCTTGTTGTTTACAATTTTTTCTCGTCATTTGGACAAGAATTTTGACTATGAAAAAGAACACAAGATCCGCCCATTACATACCAAGCATTTCCGTCATAGATATTGACCATTTTGATTGTTTATCACGAAAACCAATACACAAAATTAAATAAATACAGGGTCTGCGGTATCAACATGATTTCTAAGTTGTAAATGTCTTCATTTCGACCTGTTACAAGTCACAATTTGTATTTAAAAAGAATGTATATTTTTTCCGTGAAATACACCAAAAATCCCGCGACATGAATTCATTTGTACTTAGATATTTATGTACAACAATTATGCAACCTAATCAGTTCAAATAAATTATTGGGGGGTGATATATATCATATTTACATTTATTTCATCATTTAAGACGTCTATATAAAACGTAAACAGACCCGCGGCATGAACACATGTATTTTACATATTGATAATGAACCAGTACACGATATTCAATACACACAGAGACTGAGATATTAATTTGTTGTGTAGGAGGTTAATGTCTTCAATTCGCCATGTTAGAAACCAAATTTTGTATTTAATTTGAAAGCTGATTTATCCGTAAAATGCGCGAACAATCCCGCGACAGAAATTTATTCTGTTCTTGGTTATTAACGATTTGGTGGGTCTTTTATACGAAACGTGTAAACAAAGAGATACAAAATTAATGCAGTTCAATACATGAGTCTATTGATGAACAACGTTTGTTTCAAAACTTAGAAGGATCACAATGCTGCATTCTTTGCATATAATATGCGTTGCGCGCATTTTATTCATAAAATATTCTCATCATACACGCTCATTATATTTTTCACATTCATGGTTTCAACACAGTTATGAATGTTTTTGTAGGCAAATCTTTTTTAATGAATTATTCTGCAAGGTGTATATCATTTGAACATTATAAAATATGACTAACGGCTTGTTGATTATAAGTTTTTTCTCATCATTTGGTCTAGAATTTAGACTATAAAAGTACACAAGATCCGCACCATGTATACCAAGCAATGCCATCATAGATATTGACCATGTTGATAGTTTATCAAGAAATATGAGTAACGGCTTGTTGTTTACAATTTTTTCTCGTCATTTGGACAAGAATTTTGACTATGAAAAAGTACACAAGATCCGCCAAACATACAAAGCATTTCTGTCATAGATATTGACCATTTTGATTGTTTATCAAGAAAACCAATACACAAAACTAAATAAATACAGGGTCTGCGGTATCAACATGATTTCTAAGTTGTAAATGTCTTCATTTCGACCTATTACAAGTCACAATTTGTATTTAAAAAGAATGCATATTTTTTCCGTGAAATACACCAAAAATCCCGCGACATGAATTCATTTGTACTTAGATATTTATGTACAACAATTATGCAACCTAATCAGTTCAGATAAATTATTGGGGGGTGATATATATCATATTTACATTTATTTCATCATTTAAGATGTCTATATAAAACGTAAACAGACCTGCGGCATGAACACATGTATTTTACATATTGATAATGAACCAGTACACGATATTCAATACACACAGAGACTGAGATATTAATTTGTTGTGTAGGAGGTTAATGTCTTCAATTCGCCATGTTAGAAACCAAATTTTGTATTTAATTTGAAAGCTGATTTATCCGTAAAATGCGCGAACAATCCCGCGACAGAAATTTATTCTGTTCTTGGTTATTAACGATTTGGTGGGTCTTTTATACGAAACGTGTAAACAAAGAGATACAAAATTAATGCAGTTCAATACATGAGTCTATTGATGAACAACGTTTGTTTCAAAACTTAGAAGGATCACAATGCTGCATTCTTTGCATATAATATGCGTTGCGCGCATTTTATTCATAAAATATTCTCATCATACACGCTCATTATATTTTTCACATTCATGGTTTCAACACAGTTATGAATGTTTTTGTAGGCAAATCTTTTTTAATGAATTATTCTGCAAGGTGTATATCATTTGAACATTATAAAATATGACTAACGGCTTGTTGATTATAAGTTTTTTCTCATCATTTGGTCTAGAATTTAGACTATAAAAGTACACAAGATCCGCACCATGTATACCAAGCAATGCCATCATAGATATTGACCATGTTGATAGTTTATCAAGAAATATGAGTAACGGCTTGTTGTTTACAATTTTTTCTCGTCATTTGGACAAGAATTTTGACTATGAAAAAGTACACAAGATCCGCCAAACATACAAAGCATTTCTGTCATAGATATTGACCATTTTGATTGTTTATCAAGAAAACCAATACACAAAACTAAATAAATACAGGGTCTGCGGTATCAACATGATTTCTAAGTTGTAAATGTCTTCATTTCGACCTATTACAAGTCACAATTTGTATTTAAAAAGAATGCATATTTTTTCCGTGAAATACACCAAAAATCCCGCGACATGAATTCATTTGTACTTAGATATTTATGTACAACAATTATGCAACCTAATCAGTTCAGATAAATTATTGGGGGGTGATATATATCATATTTACATTTATTTCATCATTTAAGATGTCTATATAAAACGTAAACAGACCTGCGGCATGAACACATGTATTTTACATATTGATAATAAACCAGTACACGATATTCAATACACACGGAGACTAAGATATTAATTTGTTGTGTAGGAGGTTAATGTCTTCAATTCGCCATGTTAGAGATCAAATTTTGTATTTAAATTGAAGGCATTATTTATCCGTAAAATACGCGAACAATCCCGCGACAGAAATTTATACTGTTCTTAGTTATTTACGATTTCGTGTGTACTTTTATTCGAAGCGTGTAAACAAAGAGATACAAAACAATGCAGTTCAATACACGAGTCTATTGATGAACAACGTTTGTTTCAAAACTTAGAAGGATCATAATAGTGCTACATTCTTTGCATTGAATATGCGTAGCGCGCATTTTATTAATAAAATATTCTCATCATACACGCTCATTATATTTTTCACATTCATGGTTTCAACACAGTTATGAATGTTTTTATAGGCAAATCTTTTTTAATGAATTATTCTGCAAGGTGTATATCAATTGAACATTATAAAATATGACTAACGGCTTGTTGATTATAATTTTTTTCTCATCATTTGGTCTAGAATTTGGACTATAAAAGTACGCAAGATCCGCCCCTTGCATACCAAGCATTGCCATAATAATATTGACCATGTTGATAGTTTATCAAGTAATATGAGTAACGGCTCGTTGTTTACAATTTTTTCTCGTCATTTGGACAAGAATTTTGACTATGAAAAAGTACACAAGATCCGCCACACATACAAAGCATTTCTGTCATAGATATTGACCATTTTGATTGTTTATCAAGAAAACCAATACACAAAACTAAATAAATACATGGTCTGCGGTATCAACATGATTTCTAAGTTGTAAATGTCTTCATTTCGACCTATTACAAGTCACAATTTGTATTTAAAAAGAATGCATATTTTTTCCGTGAAATACACCAAAAATCCCGCGACATGAATTCATTTGTACTTAGATATTTATGTACAACAATTATGCAACCTAATCAGTTCAGATAAATTATTGGGGGGTGATATATATCATATTTACATTTATTTCATCATTTAAGATGTCTATATAAAACGTAAACAGACCTGCGGCATGAACACATGTATTTTACATATTGATAATAAACCAGTACACGATATTCAATACACACGGAGACTAAGATATTAATTTGTTGTGTAGGAGGTTAATGTCTTCAATTCGCCATGTTAGAGATCAAATTTTGTATTTAAATTGAAGGCATTATTTATCCGTAAAATACGCGAACAATCCCGCGACAGAAATTTATACTGTTCTTAGTTATTTACGATTTCGTGTGTACTTTTATACGAAGCGTGTAAACAAAGAGATACAAAACAATGCAGTTCAATACACGTGTCTATTGATGAACAACGTTTGTTTCAAAACTTAGAAGGATCATAATGCTGCATTCTTTGCATAGAATATGCGTAGCGCGCATTTTATTCATAAAATATTCTCATCATACACGCTCATTATATTTTTCACATTCATGGTTTCAACACAGTTATGAATGTTTTTATAGGCAAATCTTTTTTAATGAATTATTCTGCAAGGTGTATATCAATTGAACATTATAAAATATGACTAACGGCTTGTTGATTATAATTTTTTCTCATCATTTGTTCTAGAATTTGGACTATAAAAGTACGCAAGATCCGCCCCTTGCATACCAAGCATTGCCATAATAATATTGACCATGTTGATAGTTTATCAAGAAATATGAGTAACGGCTCGTTGTTTACAATTTTTTCTCGTCATTTGGACAAGAATTTTGACTATGAAAAAGTACACAAGATCCGCCACACATACAAAGCATTTCTGTCATAGATATTGACCATTTTGATTGTTTATCAAGAAAACCAATACACAAAACTAAATAAATACATGGTCTGCGGTATCAACATGATTTCTAAGTTGTAAATGTCTTCATTTCGACCTATTACAAGTCACAATTTGTATTTAAAAAGAATGCATATTTTTTCCGTGAAATACACCAAAAATCCCGCGACATGAATTCATTTGTACTTAGATATTTATGTACAACAATTATGCAACCTGATCAGTTCAGATAAATTATTATATATCATATTTACATTTATATCATCATTTAAGATGTCTATATAAAACGTAAACAGACCCGCGGCATGAACACATGTATTTTACATATTGATAATGAACCAGTACACGATATTCAATACACACGGAGACTAAGATATTAATTTGTTGTGTAGGAGGTTAATGTCTTCAATTCGCCATGTTAGAGATCAAATTTTGTATTTAAATTGAAGGCATTATTTATCCGTAAAATACGCGAACAATCCCGCGACAGAAATTTATACTGTTCTTAGTTATTTACGATTTCGTGTGTACTTTTATACGAAGCTTGTAAACAAAGAGATACAAAATTAATGCAGTTCAATACATGAGTCTATTGATGAACAACGTTTGTTTCAAAACTTAGAAGGATCATAATGCTGCATTCTTTGCATATAATATGCGTTGCGCGCATTTTATTCATAAAATATTCTCATCATACACGCTCATTATATTTTTCACATTCATGGTTTCAACACAGTTATGAATGTTTTTGTAGGCAAATCTTTTTTAATGAATTATTCTGCAAGGTGTATATCATTTGAACATTATAAAATATGACTAACGGCTTGTTCATTATAAGTTTTTTCTCATCATTTGGTCTAGAATTTAGACTATAAAAGTACACAAGATCCGCACCATGTATACCAAGCAATGCCATCATAGATATTGACCATGTTGATAGTTTATCAAGAAATATGAGTAACGGCTTGTTGTTTACAATTTTTTCTCGTCATTTGGACAAGAATTTTGACTATGAAAAAGTACACAAGATCCGCCAAACATACAAAGCATTTCTGTCATAGATATTGACCATTTTGATTGTTTATCAAGAAAACCAATACACAAAACTAAATAAATACAGGGTCTGCGGTATCAACATGATTTCTAAGTTGTAAATGTCTTCATTTCGACCTATTACAAGTCACAATTTGTATTTAAAAAGAATGCATATTTTTTCCGTGAAATACACCAAAAATCCCGCGACATGAATTCATTTGTACTTAGATATTTATGTACAACAATTATGCAACCTAATCAGTTCAGATAAATTATTGGGGGGTGATATATATCATATTTACATTTATTTCATCATTTAAGATGTCTATATAAAACGTAAACAGACCTGCGGCATGAACACATGTATTTTACATATTGATAATAAACCAGTACACGATATTCAATACACACGGAGACTAAGATATTAATTTGTTGTGTAGGAGGTTAATGTCTTCAATTCGCCATGTTAGAGATCAAATTTTGTATTTAAATTGAAGGCATTATTTATCCGTAAAATACGCGAACAATCCCGCGACAGAAATTTATACTGTTCTTAGTTATTTACGATTTCGTGTGTACTTTTATTCGAAGCGTGTAAACAAAGAGATACAAAACAATGCAGTTCAATACACGAGTCTATTGATGAACAACGTTTGTTTCAAAACTTAGAAGGATCATAATAGTGCTACATTCTTTGCATTGAATATGCGTAGCGCGCATTTTATTAATAAAATATTCTCATCATACACGCTCATTATATTTTTCACATTCATGGTTTCAACACAGTTATGAATGTTTTTATAGGCAAATCTTTTTTAATGAATTATTCTGCAAGGTGTATATCAATTGAACATTATAAAATATGACTAACGGCTTGTTGATTATAATTTTTTTCTCATCATTTGGTCTAGAATTTGGACTATAAAAGTACGCAAGATCCGCCCCTTGCATACCAAGCATTGCCATAATAATATTGACCATGTTGATAGTTTATCAAGTAATATGAGTAACGGCTCGTTGTTTACAATTTTTTCTCGTCATTTGGACAAGAATTTTGACTATGAAAAAGTACACAAGATCCGCCACACATACAAAGCATTTCTGTCATAGATATTGACCATTTTGATTGTTTATCAAGAAAACCAATACACAAAACTAAATAAATACATGGTCTGCGGTATCAACATGATTTCTAAGTTGTAAATGTCTTCATTTCGACCTATTACAAGTCACAATTTGTATTTAAAAAGAATGCATATTTTTTCCGTGAAATACACCAAAAATCCCGCGACATGAATTCATTTGTACTTAGATATTTATGTACAACAATTATGCAACCTAATCAGTTCAGATAAATTATTGGGGGGTGATATATATCATATTTACATTTATTTCATCATTTAAGATGTCTATATAAAACGTAAACAGACCTGCGGCATGAACACATGTATTTTACATATTGATAATAAACCAGTACACGATATTCAATACACACGGAGACTAAGATATTAATTTGTTGTGTAGGAGGTTAATGTCTTCAATTCGCCATGTTAGAGATCAAATTTTGTATTTAAATTGAAGGCATTATTTATCCGTAAAATACGCGAACAATCCCGCGACAGAAATTTATACTGTTCTTAGTTATTTACGATTTCGTGTGTACTTTTATACGAAGCGTGTAAACAAAGAGATACAAAACAATGCAGTTCAATACACGAGTCTATTGATGAACAACGTTTGTTTCAAAACTTAGAAGGATCATAATGCTGCATTCTTTGCATAGAATATGCGTAGCGCGCATTTTATTCATAAAATATTCTCATCATACACGCTCATTATATTTTTCACATTCATGGTTTCAACACAGTTATGAATGTTTTTATAGGCAAATCTTTTTTAATGAATTATTCTGCAAGGTGTATATCAATTGAACATTATAAAATATGACTAACGGCTTGTTGATTATAATTTTTTCTCATCATTTGTTCTAGAATTTGGACTATAAAAGTACGCAAGATCCGCCCCTTGCATACCAAGCATTGCCATAATAATATTGACCATGTTGATAGTTTATCAAGAAATATGAGTAACGGCTCGTTGTTTACAATTTTTTCTCGTCATTTGGACAAGAATTTTGACTATGAAAAAGTACACAAGATCCGCCACACATACAAAGCATTTCTGTCATAGATATTGACCATTTTGATTGTTTATCAAGAAAACCAATACACAAAACTAAATAAATACATGGTCTGCGGTATCAACATGATTTCTAAGTTGTAAATGTCTTCATTTCGACCTATTACAAGTCACAATTTGTATTTAAAAAGAATGCATATTTTTTCCGTGAAATACACCAAAAATCCCGCGACATGAATTCATTTGTACTTAGATATTTATGTACAACAATTATGCAACCTGATCAGTTCAGATAAATTATTATATATCATATTTACATTTATATCATCATTTAAGATGTCTATATAAAACGTAAACAGACCCGCGGCATGAACACATGTATTTTACATATTGATAATGAACCAGTACACGATATTCAATACACACGGAGACTAAGATATTAATTTGTTGTGTAGGAGGTTAATGTCTTCAATTCGCCATGTTAGAGATCAAATTTTGTATTTAAATTGAAGGCATTATTTATCCGTAAAATACGCGAACAATCCCGCGACAGAAATTTATACTGTTCTTAGTTATTTACGATTTCGTGTGTACTTTTATACGAAGCTTGTAAACAAAGAGATACAAAATTAATGCAGTTCAATACATGAGTCTATTGATGAACAACGTTTGTTTCAAAACTTAGAAGGATCATAATGCTGCATTCTTTGCATAGAATATGCGTAGCGCGCATTTTATTCATAAAGTATTCTCATCATACACGCTCATTATATTTTTCACATTCATGGTTTCAACACAGTTATGAATGTTTTTGTAGGCAAATCTTTTTTAATGAATTATTCTGCAAGGTGTATATCATTTGAACATTATAAAATATGACTAACGGCTTGTTGATTATAAGTTTTTTCTCATCATTTGGTCTAGAATTTAGACTATAAAAGTACACAAGATCCGCACCATGTATACCAAGCAATGCCATCATAGATATTGACCATGTTGATAGTTTATCAAGAAATATGAGTAACGGCTTGTTGTTTACAATTTTTTCTCGTCATTTGGACAAGAATTTTGACTATGAAAAAGTACACAAGATCCGCCAAACATACAAAGCATTTCTGTCATAGATATTGACCATTTTGATTGTTTATCAAGAAAACCAATACACAAAACTAAATAAATACAGGGTCTGCGGTATCAACATGATTTCTAAGTTGTAAATGTCTTCATTTCGACCTATTACAAGTCACAATTTGTATTTAAAAAGAATGCATATTTTTTCCGTGAAATACACCAAAAATCCCGCGACATGAATTCATTTGTACTTAGATATTTATGTACAACAATTATGCAACCTAATCAGTTCAGATAAATTATTGGGGGGTGATATATATCATATTTACATTTATTTCATCATTTAAGATGTCTATATAAAACGTAAACAGACCTGCGGCATGAACACATGTATTTTACATATTGATAATAAACCAGTACACGATATTCAATACACACGGAGACTAAGATATTAATTTGTTGTGTAGGAGGTTAATGTCTTCAATTCGCCATGTTAGAGATCAAATTTTGTATTTAAATTGAAGGCATTATTTATCCGTAAAATACGCGAACAATCCCGCGACAGAAATTTATACTGTTCTTAGTTATTTACGATTTCGTGTGTACTTTTATACGAAGCGTGTAAACAAAGAGATACAAAACAATGCAGTTCAATACACGAGTCTATTGATGAACAACGTTTGTTTCAAAACTTAGAAGGATCATAATGCTGCATTCTTTGCATAGAATATGCGTAGCGCGCATTTTATTCATAAAATATTCTCATCATACACGCTCATTATATTTTTCACATTCATGGTTTCAACACAGTTATGAATGTTTTTATAGGCAAATCTTTTTTAATGAATTATTCTGCAAGGTGTATATCAATTGAACATTATAAAATATGACTAACGGCTTGTTGATTATAATTTTTTTCTCATCATTTGGTCTAGAATTTGGACTATAAAAGTACGCAAGATCCGCCCCTTGCATACCAAGCATTGCCATAATAATATTGACCATGTTGATAGTTTATCAAGAAATATGAGTAACGGCTCGTTGTTTACAATTTTTTCTCGTCATTTGGACAAGAATTTTGACTATGAAAAAGTACACAAGATCCGCCACACATACAAAGCATTTCTGTCATAGATATTGACCATTTTGATTGTTTATCAAGAAAACCAATACACAAAACTAAATAAATACATGGTCTGCGGTATCAACATGATTTCTAAGTTGTAAATGTCTTCATTTCGACCTATTACAAGTCACAATTTGTATTTAAAAAGAATGCATATTTTTTCCGTGAAATACACCAAAAATCCCGCGACATGAATTCATTTGTACTTAGATATTTATGTACAACAATTATGCAACCTGATCAGTTCAGATAAATTATTATATATCATATTTACATTTATATCATCATTTAAGATGTCTATATAAAACGTAAACAGACCCGCGGCATGAACACATGTATTTTACATATTGATAATGAACCAGTACACGATATTCAATACACACGGAGACTAAGATATTAATTTGTTGTGTAGGAGGTTAATGTCTTCAATTCGCCATGTTAGAGATCAAATTTTGTATTTAAATTGAAGGCATTATTTATCCGTAAAATACGCGAACAATCCCGCGACAGAAATTTATACTGTTCTTAGTTATTTACGATTTCGTGTGTACTTTTATACGAAGCTTGTAAACAAAGAGATACAAAATTAATGCAGTTCAATACATGAGTCTATTGATGAACAACGTTTGTTTCAAAACTTAGAAGGATCATAATGCTGCATTCTTTGCATAGAATATGCGTAGCGCGCATTTTATTCATAAAGTATTCTCATCATACACGCTCATTATATTTTTCACATTCATGGTTTCAACACAGTTATGAATGTTTTTATAGGCAAATCTTTTTTAATGAATTATTCTGCAAGGTGTATATCATTTGAACATTATAAAATATGACTAACGGCTTGTTGATTATAATTTTTTCTCATCATTTGGTCTAGAATTTGGACTATAAAAGTACGAAAGATCCGCCCCTTGTATACCAAGCATTGCCATCATAATATTGACCATTTTGATAGTTTATCAAGAAATATGAGTAACGGCTTGTTGTTTACAATTTTTTCTCGTCATTTGGACAAGAATTTTGACTATGAAAAAGAACACAAGATCCGCCCCTTACATACCAAGCATTTCCGTCATAGATATTGACCATTTTGATTGTTTATCACGAAAACCAATACACAAAATTAAATAAATACAGGGTCTGCGGTATCAACATGATTTCTAAGTTGTAAATGTCTTCATTTCGACCTGTTACAAGTCACAATTTGTATTTAAAAAGAATGTATATTTTTTCCGTGAAATACACCAAAAATCCCGCGACATGAATTCATTTGTACTTAGATATTTATGTACAACAATTATGCAACCTAATCAGTTCAAATAAATTATTGGGGGGTGATATATATCATATTTACATTTATTTCATCATTTAAGATGTCTATATAAAACGTAAACAGACCCGCGGCATGAACACATGTATTTTACATATTGATAATGAACCAGTACACGATATTCAATACACACAGAGACTGAGATATTAATTTGTTGTGTAGGAGGTTAATGTCTTCAATTCGCCATGTTAGAAACCAAATTTTGTATTTAAATTGAAAGCTGATTTATCCGTAAAATGCGCGAACAATCCCGCGACAGAAATTTATTCTGTTCTTGGTTATTAACGATTTGGTGGGTCTTTTATACGAAACGTGTAAACAAAGAGATACAAAATTAATGCAGTTCAATACATGAGTCTATTGATGAACAACGTTTGTTTCAAAACTTAGAAGGATCACAATGCTGCATTCTTTGCATATAATATGCGTTGCGCGCATTTTATTCATAAAATATTCTCATCATACACGCTCATTATATTTTTCACATTCATGGTTTCAACACAGTTATGAATGTTTTTGTAGGCAAATCTTTTTTAATGAATTATTCTGCAAGGTGTATATCATTTGAACATTATAAAATATGACTAACGGCTTGTTGATTATAAGTTTTTTCTCATCATTTGGTCTAGAATTTAGACTATAAAAGTACACAAGATCCGCACCATGTATACCAAGCAATGCCATCATAGATATTGACCATGTTGATAGTTTATCAAGAAATATGAGTAACGGCTTGTTGTTTACAATTTTTTCTCGTCATTTGGACAAGAATTTTGACTATGAAAAAGTACACAAGATCCGCCAAACATACAAAGCATTTCTGTCATAGATATTGACCATTTTGATTGTTTATCAAGAAAACCAATACACAAAACTAAATAAATACAGGGTCTGCGGTATCAACATGATTTCTAAGTTGTAAATGTCTTCATTTCGACCTATTACAAGTCACAATTTGTATTTAAAAAGAATGCATATTTTTTCCGTGAAATACACCAAAAATCCCGCGACATGAATTCATTTGTACTTAGATATTTATGTACAACAATTATGCAACCTAATCAGTTCAGATAAATTATTGGGGGGTGATATATATCATATTTACATTTATTTCATCATTTAAGATGTCTATATAAAACGTAAACAGACCTGCGGCATGAACACATGTATTTTACATATTGATAATAAACCAGTACACGATATTCAATACACACGGAGACTAAGATATTAATTTGTTGTGTAGGAGGTTAATGTCTTCAATTCGCCATGTTAGAGATCAAATTTTGTATTTAAATTGAAGGCATTATTTATCCGTAAAATACGCGAACAATCCCGCGACAGAAATTTATACTGTTCTTAGTTATTTACGATTTCGTGTGTACTTTTATTCGAAGCGTGTAAACAAAGAGATACAAAACAATGCAGTTCAATACACGAGTCTATTGATGAACAACGTTTGTTTCAAAACTTAGAAGGATCATAATAGTGCTACATTCTTTGCATTGAATATGCGTAGCGCGCATTTTATTAATAAAATATTCTCATCATACACGCTCATTATATTTTTCACATTCATGGTTTCAACACAGTTATGAATGTTTTTATAGGCAAATCTTTTTTAATGAATTATTCTGCAAGGTGTATATCAATTGAACATTATAAAATATGACTAACGGCTTGTTGATTATAATTTTTTTCTCATCATTTGGTCTAGAATTTGGACTATAAAAGTACGCAAGATCCGCCCCTTGCATACCAAGCATTGCCATAATAATATTGACCATGTTGATAGTTTATCAAGAAATATGAGTAACGGCTCGTTGTTTACAATTTTTTCTCGTCATTTGGACAAGAATTTTGACTATGAAAAAGTACACAAGATCCGCCACACATACAAAGCATTTCTGTCATAGATATTGACCATTTTGATTGTTTATCAAGAAAACCAATACACAAAACTAAATAAATACATGGTCTGCGGTATCAACATGATTTCTACGTTGTAAATGTCTTCATTTCGACCTATTACAAGTCACAATTTGTATTTAAAAAGAATGCATATTTTTTCCGTGAAATACACCAAAAATCCCGCGACATGAATTCATTTGTACTTAGATATTTATGTACAACAATTATGCAACCTAATCAGTTCAGATAAATTATTGGGGGGTGATATATATCATATTTACATTTATTTCATCATTTAAGATGTCTATATAAAACGTAAACAGACCTGCGGCATGAACACATGTATTTTACATATTGATAATAAACCAGTACACGATATTCAATACACACGGAGACTAAGATATTAATTTGTTGTGTAGGAGGTTAATGTCTTCAATTCGCCATGTTAGAGATCAAATTTTGTATTTAAATTGAAGGCATTATTTATCCGTAAAATACGCGAACAATCCCGCGACAGAAATTTATACTGTTCTTAGTTATTTACGATTTCGTGTGTACTTTTATACGAAGCGTGTAAACAAAGAGATACAAAACAATGCAGTTCAATACACGAGTCTATTGATGAACAACGTTTGTTTCAAAACTTAGAAGGATCATAATGCTGCATTCTTTGCATAGAATATGCGTAGCGCGCATTTTATTCATAAAATATTCTCATCATACACGCTCATTATATTTTTCACATTCATGGTTTCAACACAGTTATGAATGTTTTTATAGGCAAATCTTTTTTAATGAATTATTCTGCAAGGTGTATATCAATTGAACATTATAAAATATGACTAACGGCTTGTTGATTATAATTTTTTTCTCATCATTTGGTCTAGAATTTGGACTATAAAAGTACGCAAGATCCGCCCCTTGCATACCAAGCATTGCCATAATAATATTGACCATGTTGATAGTTTATCAAGAAATATGAGTAACGGCTTGTTGTTTACAATTTTTTCTCGTCATTTGGACAAGAATTTTGACTATGAAAAAGTACACAAGATCCGCCACACATACAAAGCATTTCTGTCATAGATATTGACCATTTTGATTGTTTATCAAGAAAACCAATACACAAAACTAAATAAATACATGGTCTGCGGTATCAACATGATTTCTAAGTTGTAAATGTCTTCATTTCGACCTATTACAAGTCACAATTTGTATTTAAAAAGAATGCATATTTTTTCCGTGAAATACACCAAAAATCCCGCGACATGAATTCATTTGTACTTAGATATTTATGTACAACAATTATGCAACCTGATCAGTTCAGATAAATTATTATATATCATATTTACATTTATATCATCATTTAAGATGTCTATATAAAACGTAAACAGACCCGCGGCATGAACACATGTATTTTACATATTGATAATGAACCAGTACACGATATTCAATACACACGGAGACTAAGATATTAATTTGTTGTGTAGGAGGTTAATGTCTTCAATTCGCCATGTTAGAGATCAAATTTTGTATTTAAATTGAAGGCATTATTTATCCGTAAAATACGCGAACAATCCCGCGACAGAAATTTATACTGTTCTTAGTTATTTACGATTTCGTGTGTACTTTTATACGAAGCTTGTAAACAAAGAGATACAAAATTAATGCAGTTCAATTCATGAGTCTATTGATGAACAACGTTTGTTTCAAAACTTAGAAGGATCATAATGCTGCATTCTTTACATAGAATATGCGTAGCGCGCATTTTATTCATAAAGTATTCTCATCATACACGCTCATTATATTTTTCACATTCATGGTTTCAACACAGTTATGAATGTTTTTATAGGCAAATATTTTTTAATGAATTATTCTGCAAGGTGTATATCATTTGAACATTATAAAATATGACTAACGGCTTGTTGATTATAATTTTTTCTCATCATTTGGTCTAGAATTTGGACTATAAAAGTACGAAAGATCCGCCCCTTGTATACCAAGCATTGCCATCATAATATTGACCATTTTGATAGTTTATCAAGAAATATGAGTAACGGCTTGTTGTTTACAATTTTTTCTCGTCATTTGGACAAGAATTTTGACTATGAAAAAGAACACAAGATCCGCCCATTACATACCAAGCATTTCCGTCATAGATATTGACCATTTTGATTGTTTATTACGAAAACCAATACACAAAATTAAATAAATACAGGGTCTGCGGTATCAACATGATTTCTAAGTTGTAAATGTCTTCATTTCGACCTGTTACAAGTCACAATTTGTATTTAAAAAGAATGTATATTTTTTCCGTGAAATACACCAAAAATCCCGCGACATGAATTCATTTGTACTTAGATATTTATGTACAACAATTATGCAACCTAATCAGTTCAAATAAATTATTGGGGGGTGATATATATCATATTTACATTTTTTTCATCATTTAAGATGTCTATATAAAACGTAAACAGACCCGCGGCATGAACACATGTATTTTACATATTGATAATGAACCAGTACACGATATTCAATACACACAGAGACTGAGATATTAATTTGTTGTGTAGGAGGTTAATGTCTTCAATTCGCCATGTTAGAAACCAAATTTTGTATTTAAATTGAAAGCTGATTTATCCGTAAAATGCGCGAACAATCCCGCGACAGAAATTTATTCTGTTCTTGGTTATTAACGATTTGGTGGGTCTTTTATACGAAACGTGTAAACAAAGAGATACAAAATTAATGCAGTTCAATACATGAGTCTATTGATGAACAACGTTTGTTTCAAAACTTAGAAGGATCACAATGCTGCATTCTTTGCATATAATATGCGTTGCGCGCATTTTATTCATAAAATATTCTCATCATACACGCTCATTATATTTTTCACATTCATGGTTTCAACACAGTTATGAATGTTTTTGTAGGCAAATCTTTTTTAATGAATTATTCTGCAAGGTGTATATCATTTGAACATTATAAAATATGACTAACGGCTTGTTGATTATAAGTTTTTTCTCATCATTTGGTCTAGAATTTAGACTATAAAAGTACACAAGATCCGCACCATGTATACCAAGCAATGCCATCATAGATATTGACCATGTTGATAGTTTATCAAGAAATATGAGTAACGGCTTGTTGTTTACAATTTTTTCTCGTCATTTGGACAAGAATTTTGACTATGAAAAAGTACACAAGATCCGCCAAACATACAAAGCATTTCTGTCATAGATATTGACCATTTTGATTGTTTATCAAGAAAACCAATACACAAAACTAAATAAATACAGGGTCTGCGGTATCAACATGATTTCTAAGTTGTAAATGTCTTCATTTCGACCTATTACAAGTCACAATTTGTATTTAAAAAGAATGCATATTTTTTCCGTGAAATACACCAAAAATCCCGCGACATGAATTCATTTGTACTTAGATATTTATGAACAACAATTATGCAACCTGATCAGTTCATATAAATTATTATATATTATATATATATCATATTTACATTTATTTCATCATTTAAGATGTCTATATAAAACGTAAACAGACCCGCGGCATGAACACATGTATTTTACATATTGATAATAAACCAGTACACGATATTCAATACACACGGAGACTAAGATATTAATTTGTTGTGTAGGAGGTTAATGTCTTCAATTCGCCATGTTAGAGATCAAATTTTGTATTTAAATTGAAGGCATTATTTTTCCGTAAAATACGCGAACAATCCCGCGACAGAAATTTATACTGTTCTTAGTTATTTACGATTTCGTGTGTACTTTTATACGAAACGTGTAAACAAAGAGATACAAAACAATGCAGTTCAATACACGAGTCTATTGATGAACAACGTTTGTTTCAAAACTTAGAAGGATCATAATGCTGCATTCTTTGCATAGAATATGCGTAGCGCGCATTTTATTCATAAAATATTCTCATCATACACGCTCATTATATTTTTCACATTCATGGTTTCAACACAGTTATGAATGTTTTTATAGGCAAATCTTTTTTAATGAATTATTCTACAAGGTGTATATCAATTGAACATTATAAAATATGACTAACGGCTTGTTGATTATAATTTTTTTCTCATCATTTGGTCTAGAATTTGGACTATAAAAGTACGCAAGATCCGCCCCTTGCATACCAAGCATTGCCATAATAATATTGACCATGTTGATAGTTTATCAAGAAATATGAGTAACGGCTTGTTGTTTACAATTTTTTCTCGTCATTTGGACAAGAATTTTGACTATGAAAAAGTACACAAGATCCGCCAAACATACAAAGCATTTCTGTCATAGATATTGACCATTTTGATTGTTTATCAAGAAAACCAATACACAAAACTAAATAAATACAGGGTCTGCGGTATCAACATGATTTCTAAGTTGTAAATGTCTTCATTTCGACCTATTACAAGTCACAATTTGTATTTAAAAAGAATGCATATTTTTTCCGTGAAATACACCAAAAATCCCGCGACATGAATTCATTTGTACTTAGATATTTATGAACAACAATTATGCAACCTGATCAGTTCATATAAATTATTATATATTATATATATATCATATTTACATTTATTTCATCATTTAAGATGTCTATATAAAACGTAAACAGACCCGCGGCATGAACACATGTAGTTTACATATTGATAATAAACCAGTACACGATATTCAATACACACGGAGACTAAGATATTAATTTGTTGTGTAGGAGGTTAATGTCTTCAATTCGCCATGTTAGAGATCAAATTTTGTATTTAAATTGAAGGCATTATTTTTCCGTAAAATACGCGAACAATCCCGCGACAGAAATTTATACTGTTCTTAGTTATTTACGATTTCGTGTGTACTTTTATACGAAACGTGTAAACAAAGAGATACAAAACAATGCAGTTCAATACACGAGTCTATTGATGAACAACGTTTGTTTCAAAACTTAGAAGGATCATAATGCTGCATTCTTTGCATAGAATATGCGTAGCGCGCATTTTATTCATAAAATATTCTCATCATACACGCTCATTATATTTTTCACATTCATGGTTTCAACACAGTTATGAATGTTTTTATAGGCAAATCTTTTTTAATGAATTATTCTACAAGGTGTATATCAATTGAACATTATAAAATATGACTAACGGCTTGTTGATTATAATTTTTTTCTCATCATTTGGTCTAGAATTTGGACTATGAAAGTACGCAAGATCCGCCCCTTGCATACCAAGCATTGCCATAATAATATTGACCATGTTGATAGTTTATCAAGAAATATGAGTAACGGCTTGTTGTTTACAATTTTTTCTCGTCATTTGGACAAGAATTTTGACTATGAAAAAGTACACAAGATCCGCCAAACATACAAAGCATTTCTGTCATAGATATTGACCATTTTGATTGTTTATCAAGAAAACCAATACACAAAACTAAATAAATACAGGGTCTGCGGTATCAACATGATTTCTAAGTTGTAAATGTCTTCATTTCGACCTATTACAAGTCACAATTTGTATTTAAAAAGAATGCATATTTTTTCCGTGAAATACACCAAAAATCCCGCGACATGAATTCATTTGTACTTAGATATTTATGTACAACAATTATGCAACCTAATCAGTTCAGATAAATTATTGGTGGGTGATATATATCATATTTACATTTATTTCATCATTTAAGATGTCTATATAAAACGTAAACAGACCTGCGGCATGAACACATGTATTTTAAATATTGATAATAAACCAGTACACGATATTCAATACACACGGAGACTAAGATATTAATTTGTTGTGTAGGAGGTTAATGTCTTCAATTCGCCATGTTAGAGATCAAATTTTGTATTTAAATTGAAGGCATTATTTATCCGTAAAATACGCGAACAATCCCGCGACAGAAATTTATACTGTTCTTAGTTATTTACGATTTCGTGTGTACTTTTATTCGAAGCGTGTAAACAAAGAGATACAAAACAATGCAGTTCAATACACGAGTCTATTGATGAACAACGTTTGTTTCAAAACTTAGAAGGATCATAATAGTGCTACATTCTTTGCATTGAATATGCGTAGCGCGCATTTTATTCATAAAATATTCTCATCATACACGCTCATTATATTTTTCACATTCATGGTTTCAACACAGTTATGAATGTTTTTATAGGCAAATCATTTTTAATGAATTATTCTGCAAGGTGTATATCAATTGAACATTATAAAATATGACTAACGGCTTGTTGATTATAATTTTTTTCTCATCATTTGGTCTAGAATTTGGACTATAAAAGTACGCAAGATCCGCCCCTTGCATACCAAGCATTGCCATAATAATATTGACCATGTTGATAGTTTATCAAGAAATATGAGTAACGGCTCGTTGTTTACAATTTTTTCTCGTCATTTGGACAAGAATTTTGACTATGAAAAAGTACACAAGATCCGCCACACATACAAAGCATTTCTGTCATAGATATTGACCATTTTGATTGTTTATCAAGAAAACCAATACACAAAACTAAATAAATACATGGTCTGCGGTATCAACATGATTTCTAAGTTGTAAATGTCTTCATTTCGACCTATTACAAGTCACAATTTGTATTTAAAAAGAATGCATATTTTTTCCGTGAAATACACCAAAAATCCCGCGACATGAATTCATTTGTACTTAGATATTTATGTACAACAATTATGCAACCTGATCAGTTCAGATAAATTATTATATATCATATTTACATTTATATCATCATTTAAGATGTCTATATAAAACGTAAACAGACCCGCGGCATGAACACATGTATTTTACATATTGATAATGAACCAGTACACGATATTCAATACACACGGAGACTAAGATATTAATTTGTTGTGTAGGAGGTTAATGTCTTCAATTCGCCATGTTAGAGATCAAATTTTGTATTTAAATTGAAGGCATTATTTATCCGTAAAATACGCGAACAATCCCGCGACAGAAATTTATACTGTTCTTAGTTATTTACGATTTCGTGTGTACTTTTATACGAAGCTTGTAAACAAAGAGATACAAAATTAATGCAGTTCAATACATGAGTCTATTAATGAACAACGTTTGTTTCAAAACTTAGAAGGATCATAATGCTGCATTCTTTGCATAGAATATGCGTAGCGCGCATTTTATTCATAAAGTATTCTCATCATACACGCTCATTATATTTTTCACATTCATGGTTTCAACACAGTTATGAATGTTTTTATAGGCAAATATTTTTTAATGAATTATTCTGCAAGGTGTATATCATTTGAACATTATAAAATATGACTAACGGCTTGTTGATTATAATTTTTTCTCATCATTTGGTCTAGAATTTGGACTATAAAAGTACGCAAGATCCGCCCCTTGTATACCAAGCATTGCCATCATAATATTGACCATTTTGATAGTTTATCAAGAAATATGAGTAACGGCTTGTTGTTTACAATTTTTTCTCGTCATTTGGACAAGAATTTTGACTATGAAAAAGAACACAAGATCCGCCCCTTACATACCAAGCATTTCCGTCATAGATATTGACCATTTTGATTGTTTATCACGAAAACCAATACACAAAATTAAATAAATACAGGGTCTGCGGTATCAACATGATTTCTAAGTTGTAAATGTCTTCATTTCGACCTGTTACAAGTCACAATTTGTATTTAAAAAGAATGTATATTTTTTCCGTGAAATACACCAAAAATCCCGCGACATGAATTCATTTGTACTTAGATATTTATGTACAACAATTATGCAACCTAATCAGTTCAAATAAATTATTGGGGGGTGATATATATCATATTTACATTTATTTCATCATTTAAGATGTCTATATAAAACGTAAACAGACCCGCGGCATGAACACATGTATTTTACATATTGATAATGAACCAATACACGATATTCAATACACACAGAGACTGAGATATTAATTTGTTGTGTAGGAGGTTAATGTCTTCAATTCGCCATGTTAGAAATCAAATTTTGTATTTAATTTGAAGGCATGATTTGACGTAAAATAAGCGAACAATCCCGCGATAGAAATTTATTCTGTTCTGAGTTATTTACGATTTCGTGTTCTTTTATACGAAACGTGTAATCAAAGAGATACAAAATTAATGCAGTTCAATACATGAGTCTATTGATGAACAACGTTTGTTTCAAAACTTAGAAGAATCATAATGCTGCATTCTTTGCATAGAATATGCGTAGCCCGCATTTCATTCATAAAATATTCTCATCATACACGCTCATTATATTTTTCACATTCATGGTTTCAACACAGTTATGAATGTTTTTATAGGCAAATCTTTTTTAATGAATTATTCTGCAAGGTGTATATCAATTGAACATTATAAAATATGACTAACGGCTTGTTGATTATAATTTTTTTCTCATCATTTGGTCTAGAATTTGGACTATAAAAGTACGCAAGATCCGCCCCTTGCATACCAAGCATTGCCATAATAATATTGACCATGTTGATAGTTTATCAAGAAATATGAGTAACGGCTTGTTGTTTACAATTTTTTCTCGTCATTTGGACAAGAATTTTGACTATGAAAAAGTACACAAGATCCGCCCCTTACACACAAAGCATTTCCGTCATAGATATTGACCATTATGATTGTTTATCAAGAAAACCAATACACAAAACTAAATAAATACAGGGTCTGCGGTATCAACATGATTTCTAAGTTGTAAATGTCTTCATTTCGACCTATTACAAGTCACAATTTGTATTTAAAAAGAATGCATATTTTTTCCTTGAAATACACCAAAAATCCCGCGACATGAATTCATTTGTACTTAGATATTTATGTACAACAATTATGCAACCTAATCAGTTCAGATAAATTATTGGGGGGTGATATATATCATATTTACATTTATTTCATCATTTAAGATGTCTATATAAAACGTAAACAGACCCGCGGCATGAACACATGTATTTTACATATTGATAATGAACCAGTACACGATATTCAATACACACGGAGACTGAGATATTAATTTGTTGTGTAGGAGGTTAATGTCTTCAATTCGCCATGTTAGAGATCAAATTTTGTATTTAAATTGAAGGCATTATTTATCCGTAAAATACGCGAACAATCCCGCGACAGAAATTTATACTGTTCTTAGTTATTTACGATTTCGTGTGTACTTTTATACGAAGCGTGTAAACAAAGAGATACAAAACAATGCAGTTCAATACACGAGTCTATTGATGAACAACGTTTGTTTCAAAACTTAGAAGGATCATAATAGTGCTACATTCTTTGCATTGAATATGCGTAGCGCGCATTTTATTAATAAAATATTCTCATCATACACGCTCATTATATTTTTCACATTCATGGTTTCAACACGGTTATGAATGTTTTTATAGGCAAATCATTTTTAATGAATTATTCTGCAAGGTGTATATCAATTGAACATTATAAAATATGACTAACGGCTTGTTGATTATAATTTTTTTCTCATCATTTGGTCTAGAATTTGGACTATAAAAGTACGCAAGATCCGCCCCTTGCATACCAAGCATTGCCATAATAATATTGACCATGTTGATAGTTTATCAAGAAATATGAGTAACGGCTCGTTGTTTACAATTTTTTCTCGTCATTTGGACAAGAATTTTGACTATGAAAAAGTACACAAGATCCGCCACACATACAAAGCATTTCTGTCATAGATATTGACCATTTTGATTGTTTATCAAGAAAACCAATACACAAAACTAAATAAATACATGGTCTGCGGTATCAACATGATTTCTATGTTGTAAATGTCTTCATTTCGACCTATTACAAGTCACAATTTGTATTTAAAAAGAATGCATATTTTTTCCGTGAAATACACCAAAAATCCCGCGACATGAATTCATTTGTACTTAGATATTTATGTACAACAATTATGCAACCTAATCAGTTCAGATAAATTATTGGGGGGTGATATATATCATATTTACATTTATTTCATCATTTAAGATGTCTATATAAAAGTAAACAGACCTGCGGCATGAACACATGTATTTTACATATTGATAATAAACCAGTACACGATATTCAATACACACGGAGACTAAGATATTAATTTGTTGTGTAGGAGGTTAATGTCTTCAATTCGCCATGTTAGAGATCAAATTTTGTATTTAAATTGAAGGCATTATTTATCCGTAAAATACGCGAACAATCCCGCGACAGAAATTTATACTGTTCTTAGTTATTTACGATTTCGTGTGTACTTTTATACGAAGCGTGTAAACAAAGAGATACAAAACAATGCAGTTCAATACACGAGTCTATTGATGAACAACGTTTGTTTCAAAACTTAGAAGGATCATAATGCTGCATTCTTTGCATAGAATATGCGTAGCGCGCATTTTATTCATAAAATATTCTCATCATACACGCTCATTATATTTTTCACATTCATGGTTTCAACACAGTTATGAATGTTTTTATAGGCAAATCTTTTTTAATGAATTATTCTGCAAGGTGTATATCAATTGAACATTATAAAATATGACTAACGGCTTGTTGATTATAATTTTTTTCTCATCATTTGGTCTAGAATTTGGACTATAAAAGTACGCAAGATCCGCCCCTTGCATACCAAGCATTGCCATAATAATATTGACCATGTTGATAGTTTATCAAGAAATATGAGTAACGGCTCGTTGTTTACAATTTTTTCTCGTAATTTGGACAAGAATTTTGACTATGAAAAAGTACACAAGATCCGCCACACATACAAAGCATTTCTGTCATAGATTTTGACCATTTTGATTGTTTATCAAGAAAACCAATACACAAAACTAAATAAATACATGGTCTGCGGTATCAACATGATTTCTAAGTTGTAAATGTCTTCATTTCGACCTATTACAAGTCACAATTTGTATTTAAAAAGAATGCATATTTTTTCCGTGAAATACACCAAAAATCCCGCGACATGAATTCATTTGTACTTAGATATTTATGTACAACAATTATGCAACCTGATCAGTTCAGATAAATTATTATATATCATATTTACATTTATATCATCATTTAAGATGTCTATATAAAACGTAAACAGACCCGCGGCATGAACACATGTATTTTACATATTGATAATGAACCAGTACACGATATTCAATACACACGGAGACTAAGATATTAATTTGTTGTGTAGGAGGTTAATGTCTTCAATTCGCCATGTTAGAGATCAAATTTTGTATTTAAATTGAAGGCATTATTTATCCGTAAAATACGCGAACAATCCCGCGACAGAAATTTATACTGTTCTTAGTTATTTACGATTTCGTGTGTACTTTTATACGAAGCTTGTAAACAAAGAGATACAAAATTAATGCAGTTCAATACATGAGTCTATTGATGAACAACGTTTGTTTCAAAACTTAGAAGGATCATAATGCTGCATTCTTTGCATAGAATATGCGTAGCGCGCATTTTATTCATAAAGTATTCTCATCATACACGCTCATTATATTTTTCACATTCATGGTTTCAACACAGTTATGAATGTTTTTATAGGCAAATATTTTTTAATGAATTATTCTGCAAGGTGTATATCATTTGAACATTATAAAATATGACTAACGGCTTGTTGATTATAATTTTTTCTCATCATTTGGTCTAGAATTTGGACTATAAAAGTACGCAAGATCCGCCCCTTGTATACCAAGCATTGCCATCATAATATTGACCATTTTGATAGTTTATCAAGAAATATGAGTAACGGCTTGTTGTTTACAATTTTTTCTCGTCATTTGGACAAGAATTTTGACTATGAAAAAAGAACACAAGATCCGCCCCTTACATACCAAGCATTTCCGTCATAGATATTGACCATTTTGATTGTTTATCACGAAAACCAATACACAAAATTAAATAAATACAGGGTCTGCGGTATCAACATGATTTCTAAGTTGTAAATGTCTTCATTTCGACCTGTTACAAGTCACAATTTGTGTTTAAAAAGAATGTATATTTTTTCCGTGAAATACACCAAAAATCCCGCGACATGAATTCATTTGTACTTAGATATTTATGTACAACAATTATGCAACCTAATCAGTTCAAATAAATTATTGGGGGGTGATATATATCATATTTACATTTATTTCATCATTTAAGATGTCTATATAAAACGTAAACAGACCCGCGGCATGAACACATGTATTTTACATATTGATAATGAACCAGTACACGATATTCAATACACACAGAGACTGAGATATTAATTTGTTGTGTAGGAGGTTAATGTCTTCAATTCGCCATGTTAGAAACCAAATTTTGTATTGAAATTGAAAGCTGATTTATCCGTAAAATGCGCGAACAATCCCGCGACAGAAATTTATTCTGTTCTTGGTTATTAACGATTTGGTGGGTCTTTTATACGAAACGTGTAAACAAAGAGATACAAAATTAATGCAGTTCAATACATGAGTCTATTGATGAACAACGTTTGTTTCAAAACTTAGAAGGATCACAATGCTGCATTCTTTGCATATAATATGCGTTGCGCGCATTTTATTCATAAAATATTCTCATCATACACGCTCATTATATTTTTCACATTCATGGTTTCAACACAGTTATGAATGTTTTTGTAGGCAAATCTTTTTTAATGAATTATTCTGCAAGGTGTATATCATTTGAACATTATAAAATATGACTAACGGCTTGTTGATTATAAGTTTTTTCTCATCATTTGGTCTAGAATTTAGACTATAAAAGTACACAAGATCCGCACCATGTATACCAAGCAATGCCATCATAGATATTGACCATTTTGATAGTTTATCAAGTAGTATGAGTAACGGCTTGTTGTTTGCAAGTTATTCTCATAATTTGGACAAGAATTTTGACTGTGAGAAAGTACACAAGAACCGCCCCTTACATACCAAGCATTTCCGTCATAGATATTGACCATTTTGATTGTTTATCAAGAAAACCAATACACAAAATTAAATAAATACAGGGTCTGCGGTATCAACATGATTTCTAAGTTGTAAATGTCTTCATTTCGACCTATTACAACTCACAATTTGTATTTAAAAAGAAAGCATATTTTTTTCGTGAAATACACCAAAAATCCCGCGACATGTATTCATTTGTACTTAGATGTTTATGTACAACAATTATGCAACCTAATCAGTTCAGATAAATTATTATATATATTACTTATTATATAGACTTATAACTATTAATGAATTTTATGCACACAAGGAATAATGTAATCGCTGTTGCTTCGTTCTGGGTGTTTTATGGTCCGCAATTCGAAATTGCGGAAGAACATGAAGTGTTCCCCTGTCCGTCCGTGCGTCTGTGCGTCCGTACACACCAGAGGCTGGTTGTGGGGTTAGGGTTTGTACATATTGGCATTGTGAGTTTCTGTTACGTACAGACAAGACTTTTTGGGACAATTTCGACTTGTGGGATAAAACACCGTAAAGATCAAAGGGTGCACCCCACAATATACCTCTCATGAGTTCGAACGTTCAAAGTTTGGTTTCCGCGCGACAACTCAAGAAATATTTCAAAGATTGGTTTCATATTTTTCATGAAGGAATATAACAATAAAATACATGTCAAGGTCGATTTCATTAAAATCCAAACATTTTCACAGGAGTAATAGTCCCTTTTTGACTTAGCTCTCGGGGTGGCATTCGTGTCTTCCGGACACACTTCTAGTTTAAATTAGAACTGAAATGGTGAACTTTCAGTTGTATTTGCAGGGATTAGAGACACTGTCATATATTATTTATTTGTATGCATTTTATTTCAAATACCGTTATTAACGATTATTGGACATAATATTAGCTTTCGACTTTGACGGCATTTTTATATTCGCGTTCACTTTTCAAATTAGCGTTTCGCACGTGCGTATACACGTGCGTATCGCTGATGTTATAACTTTTTGACAATCTAATATTTTTTTAAACTTATTTCAAGACCGTGAACACATTTTTCTGTTCAAAAGAAACCTTTTTGACATCTCTTTTTAATAGATCGTATGTGCGTTTAATAGCCATAAAACATTTTCCATGATAAAAATTGAAAAAAATAAAGCTAATGGATATTAAAATGTATTTGGAGTTTTCGTATATATTAACAGTACATGTTCTTTTCTCTGTGAAATCTTATTGCTCAAACGATAATAATTTGATCTGACCAGCATTAATTATAAAAGGTACGATTGGGTTGTACGTCCAACATATATAGGAGTGCAAGTTTGAGCTACTCAAAAATACATTTTTCACAATCCAATGTTCACATTGTTTAAAAAATATTTTCAGGAAAGATATATCAATCAGTGTACATGTTCTGAAAGATGAGAGCTTCATCTTTAATTTTGTATATAATTTACAAAAATCGGTTGAGAAATGAAATAAAGATCTCTATATGATATAGGTATAGAATAAATTGTATTTTTCTTATTTACATCGCTGGGGCCGGTGAGTACACATTAATTAATACTCGACTATTGCCGAGTGATTAGGGTGTCCGTCTTCAGTTGAAGCAGTTGATCGAAGGTTCGAGTCCCAGAGGAGACCGAGTTAGAACTGATGCGATCGGTTGGTGAGCCGTGAGCTAGTTATATAATTGTTTCCGTAGGTCTGTCTAATTCAGGCGCCCGGTGAATGGAGAGTGATTCGGGGGATACTGTGCAAACAAAAGATAGGTGTCACATAAGCCAACATGGCTGGTCCTTACAATAGGGGTAAATCTATACAAACCATTTACCTTTTACTCGGAACTCATGAATACTTGTGCTATGTCAATCTTATTATTCAACACATGTTAAATGCTTACAATGTTACATGTATGTATTGATATATCGTGTTAAATATGCATAGTATAGCATGCTCTGATTTCAAAGTATACGTACTCCTTTGATAAGCTCATTAAATAATTCGTTTGAGACATATACACTGTCCATGAGAAACGGTACATATAATAGCCGCATAATAGTTCCGCACATTTTCCTCTTAGGTACTGGAAAGGTTCACAACCGATATCTGGTGTCAGGTGCATTTATATCTTAAAAATATATGATGTACATGTAGTTGTCTGAGGTTATTGATATGTGTGACTTGAAGGTCGCTTACTATAGCTGGTGTCAGTTGCGTGATATATACCAGCTAGACTTTTTCAACAACTGTAATAATGGATAGCCTTTAAAATGTGTATATATTGTACAACTATCTGGCTTGGTAGATTTGAATACAAAACAGGATCAATTATTATCATCTTCATCTTTTTGGTTTCTTGTTTGGGTGAATTGATTTTTATATATAAAATCTTATGTTCATTGTCTTACAGCATCCTCTTTTCAGGTATGATATCATGTCACTGTATGGTTTAGATACTTGCTACATAGTGGCGAGAACTGTTATGATGCTGCTCTACTGTCCATGTGTTAATTAGTAACTATTATTAAATAACTAACTAATAGTTTACCCATATTTTTTTGGTCAGATAGCTTAATTGGATAAAGCAACCCAGGCCAGTAACTGGCTATGGGGTTATTCGGGTTCGAATCCCGATCTGACTTCCATGGGTAACCGTTAAAAATAAAAATTGGGAACAGAATTTGAATACATTTATTTTGTTTTGAGCAGTGTCCTAAGTTTCAGCAGTGCTAATTGAACATTCTATAACTACATATACATGAGGCTAATTAAAATCCTATTTCCTTATTTTGACAATTATTATTATCATTGACTCATTTTGTTTCTTAGCTAAGAAAACCAATGTTCTAGACGGAGAGAGACGTTGTAAATGATTCATGTTTCGGGAGCTTTCAGTGCTTTGATTTTAGTCATATTCAGAATTGTCTCCCTTGTTGAGATCATTGACAGCATGGTGAAGGGAAAGTGTTATGTTTATACAGTTTTCTCATGTTCATTAACTGATACATGGTAAGTGGTGATTCTTGTTGACAAAATGTGATATATTTAATGACGAAATATAATTGTTGACTGTTTTATTCGTGCAGTAAGTGTTAGTTGTTTTAATGTCATATGATTTCGCGATTTAGCGATGTATCTTTGTATTTTGCTTCAAGGTTATTCTAAATAGAGTGTCATATTACAAGAGACGAAATGGATAGACTGTCTGTTTCACTACCCTGTCCCACCTAGCCGAAAATTCGACCGATAATGTACTGATTTGTGTTTGATGTAGTCATTCTGTGAACTGTTAGTTCATCAACACTTGTTGATGTTCCCTATCCTGGTTGGCAACCTACAATTTCAGATGACCATTAAATCCAGACACCCATTTAAGGTTATTCGAATTTGTGACGAAATGACCGTCTGTCATCTTAGCTATATATACAGTCGTATGAACAGTAGCGGAGCATGGACAATAGAGGGTCACGCAAATGGTTACAGTAAGATTTCTCCGCTGTCTTTCCATATTATTTTATCAAACTTTACATTCCAAGATTCCTAGCTTCGTTCTCATAACAACCTTGTATTGTTGTGTTATTTTGAGATGTTAAATAAATAATTCTCAGTGCCTTATAACTACCTTTTTCATTAGCAAGTGTAAGCTTGCATCAGTTGCTATATTGACTTTATTCGTAGAGATCTATAATAACTCAATATCTTTCTATTCATTTATTTTCTATGTAACACCACAAATAATGAATTATCATACAAACAATGCTTTTACAAAGAAAGAAATGTATGATGATGACATTAATTAGTCAGTTTTGACAGCTCTGGTGACCCCCTGTAAGAGAATGTCATGTGACCCTTTATTGTTCATATTGACTCGCTATTATACCAATTACTTCCATATCTGAAAGGTATGTAATGATCGAAGTTTTGTAGTTGAAAAGGCAATTTTGGTGTTTTTGTGAAGAAAAATAAATTTGCAGTGTGCCTGTTATCATTTTAGACCAAGATACTAAATGCAGTAATGGTTGACATTAATTAACACACTAATGATCCCCTAATGTTCATATGACTGTATATTAGGGCAGTCAAGATATACCGGTATACCGGTGTATCGCGATATTTGCCAGAAACAAATCGTATCGCGATACAGCAATAGCGTACCGGTATTTCGTTTGTATTTCTTTCATTTAAGACAGTGGATGAATCCACAAAGTTATTTGGTCCAATGATCGTCTTTACCAATGCAAAAGCGAGTAAAATAATGTTAAAATGCGTTACTGGTTGAATTTCCAGGTCCGCCATATTGTTTCGTCAACCTAATCTTGTATGATATACTTAAAGATCGACAACTTGCCAGTCATATCTTTAAAGGGGGGCAGTTGCTTTCCTTTCTCAAATTATGCATGTGAAGAAAAGAACTGACGGAAAAGTTTATTTGGACAATATCTAGCACATGCTGAAGTATTTCCGCAAAGATTGCTATTAATTATGGAAGGAAACCTTTATTACTCGTTGTTGTATTGAAACCGAAAGGGTATCCTCAGTCTATTTTTAGAAATGTGTACTTCCTATTTTGACTTGTATGTCTAATTATGTAAACAACGAAACATGTCAGACAGGCCGTGCACAGTACGAAAAACGTGTTTTAATTAATCTTCTTTATCAATACCCGAAAAATTGCTACCACTACAGAGTTCAATCAAAACCTTTTAAGATTTAATGACGGCAAAATGAAGCTATATTAATTTTTTCGGATTTGTAAATGATTCATCATTGTGCACAGTAAATTTCATAGCTTAATATACAAAATTATCGGAACAGTACAAGAAATAACGGGGAAAAAAAACATATACTACATATCGCTCCAAAAGGAGGCCGTTTTTTCAGCGGTTTCAATGGAAATATCATTTGAATACATCATTTTTGCTTTAGCCAATACTTTGAAGGATGTTCCTGCAAAAAGATTTTCTTGTGCGTTGATTTCTAGATACTGAACACTTTTCGGAAGGAAACCCGCGACCCACCTTAAGTATTAAAATATATTTGCCTTATTTATGTTTATTCAACACCACCATAACATGTAGTTTTCGTGCATTTACCTAGTTTTGAAAGCGAGGTTTAATTTTTGGCAGGGGTCTTAAAATAGTTCTAAATGTGGCCCTGGTGTGATGGGGGTATAAATACTTATATTTTAATATTTGTTTGAAATTTTGTCATTTTTCACTATTCCCAAATTTCCAACTAAAAAGTGACCTGTTTTGACCCTAAATAACGTTTCTGTTGAAATTTTCTTTTCCATCTACCAAGTTTATATTCCAATAAATGGCTACGCAGACTGCATGTTCAAAATCATTATAAGCACTGTTTATTTTTTCATACAGTTTACGTCCCACTGTTGTTAAGGCCACAACTTTTATATAAATTGGTTTGTACAAAACCGGCAAGTGTAATTTTTGGCAAAAAAAATAAATAGAATTTAACCTTTTTTTAAATATATTATTTCCGACCGACCCCTTTTTATGATGAAAATTAAAAAAAAACATATGAGTAACCAAAAATATTGGAACACAATAATTAAAGTCTGCACGTATTTTTGCTCAAACCGGGTGAACTTAGTGCAAATGCCAGACAGTTGAAATATACTGCCAACTGATTTTCCATTTTTAGCGCTGCTGAAATTAACTAGGTTTAAAGTCAATGAAACTGACGTCATGAATGATGTAAACTGTCAATCAGATGACGTATCTCACTCTCTGGTTAATATTTTACTTGAACAGGTATTTCGTAATTTTTTGTGGGAATAATTTGTTACTGGATTACTTAGTAAGGTACGATCTCAAAGACCTATACTGTGAGTAAATGCACATGTTTGTTTCCTCCTGACGGCTTTTGTTCTCATTGGTCACAGATTAGCAAGATCGACACTTTTTTGTGTTTTAACTTAATTTCTTTGTACTGTATCCGGTGAAACTTACGCCTTTTATGTCTCAACTTGTCTATCATGTGACTTAATTGTTGCTGATTGCAGTAGGTTAAAAAAATTAAACAATTAAACTGGAAAATGATGAGTAGGGTCTTGTTTATATCAACATCACCCTGGGGCATTTCAGTATCATATCAGTATGAATCTCTTACTGTGCATTATGGGATATATTGTACTAATTAACAGTCTGTAGAAGTAACACCCCTTTGTTATATTCTACTTTCTGTTTCACACGTACGTCGGGAGCAATGACATTTCGGCAATAATTTAATGCACTTGGCTTATTTACTGATCAAGCTTAAATGCCATTTTCTTCCACTCTAATATGTTTCCCCCGACTTATTAGCTAAGTAGACTTATGACCAAGTATATATAGGATATATGGTAGTTTGTTGTGCACAAATTTGAACATGGTCACAGGATATTTTTTTTAGATTTTTTTTCGACCGACCGGTGATCACTTTCCAAAAAAAATTTGTAAACCAACAAATAAAAAAGTTGTGGGCTTACTGCTGATTTTAATGTTCTTTTTTATGGTTATTGCTATTTCAAAGCCATACAATTGTCAATATGGGTTATATTCACCGTCTGACATGACAAATGCATATACAGTAAAACCCCGATTATCTGAAGTTGTCGGGACCGAAAAAATTACTTTGGATAAATCTGGGGTATCGGATAATAAAGGGTAAGGGAAATCTAGATATTTGTATGCAAATAAAGGGAGATCCCATATATATGGCGTATACGTATCTATACATAATAACAACAAAATTAATGTGTTATATTCATATTTTATTTACAAAAAAATACATATTAAGATAAACATGTGTATGTTTAACGTAAAAACACATGTGTGAGTAGTTTGTACCATTATTAACTCGTCAAAGTCATGAGGACTACGAATACAAATGAATACCCCAACGGTAGCACATGACATGTTACAAAGCACATTATAATCCATTGATAAAATGAAATCATGAAATGAAATATACACGTGATATAGAATAAGTATAAATTACAAACAGAAAATCCAACTCGAAGTTCCATTTTATTGCTATTGTCACAAACACGAGCGTGACCGTCACACAAATCATTGTTGTCAGCTAATCATGTTTGTATTCATGGAATGATTTTGAAATCAAGTGCTGGTAATTTATATTGGTCATGTGTTTTATTTCAATTTAACAAACTTCAAAAAATAAAATGAACATTTTTAATGTTAGTTGCTTATTAAAGAGAAAATTAATTATGATGCAATTTATAAATCAAGCGAACAAAAAGGTAAATGATCTAACCGAGTCCGTATCGTAATATGCTACATTTTTGTAATTGTGTTCCCATTACTGGAAGCAATGATCCAAATGGAAATCCTTTGTTCACAGTGGTTTAATGATTTGTTGTTCACACCTTTTGACATGTTAAAGAAATCCTACAATGAACTTGTCTGATCGATCAGAGTTAATTGTCGACTTAGGATAAGAGGTGTGAAAATACGTGTTCGGATGATTGTGGGGCTTAATTTATCACTTCGGATAAGCCATGGTATTAGGATTAGACGATTCGGGTAATCGAGGTTTATTTACATTGAAATATATAGAGTGAAATTCGGGAGCGAAATTTCATTTCGGATACGACTAGGTTTTCGGACAATCCAAGTTCGGATAATCGGGGTTTTACTGTATATACATGTATATTTCTAAAAGATGATAAATTGTCAGTGTTAAGACCTTTAAACTGTACGTATTTGTTCCCTAAAAATATTCTTAGGGATAGAGTTCTGAGTAAAGCTGACCCTAAAACTTTTATAATAGGTGGCAGCACCTTAGTTCATCAACTTGAAGATTCTATAATTATCATTCAAGCATGTTGACAATTTCATATATAGACATATTTTTAACAGAAACCTTACAATTAACAATAGTGTGGCCTATAATATCAAAATTAATTTAAACTACATTGTCCAACAATAACTTCAATATGTCATTGAAGGTTTCCATATTTTAAATTTTCATTATTAAAAGTTTTTCCATGTTTATTTTCAATACTAAACAGTCCTCAACTTTCACACAGTGAATTTTCTTCCATGTTTGTTTAGGCTACTGTGTAGTACATAGTGTAAACACTATTGTGGAGGATTTTTTTACAATGTGAAAGTACAGGTAGAAAATGTGTATCTGGGTACAGGCGCAGTCACACTGTAGCATAGGAGAGGAACTTATATGCCTGATCATAATAAACTAAGAAACATTAAAAAACATGATATACGATATTTGAGCTCGGAGAATGGTCAATTTTGGCAATAGTTCACGCTTCTTAGTGTTAAATAGAAGACTTATAAATGCAATATCTGCGACCTTGAGTTGAGCTACTGCGGTGGCGGTACCTTCTCCATGAAAAAACATCTTCAGCCTAGTTCCAAACCTTTCCTGCCTCCCCTCCCCATGCTCCCAAATTTGCCAACTTTAACTAATGAGAAATTGGGTTTAATAACAGTAAATATTCATGTACGTGCGGACATTTCACTTGCATTAAACTGATAGTTACATAAATACTGATGAAGTTAGTTCAAAGTTCAGTCAGTATTGCCAGAAATGGATAAGAAAAATCTGTTATAATATTTTGACCATTAATAGAACAATAGTTTATAATTGCCGGCGCAACACTTTACCTAAAAAACTGGATTAATATTCCTTTGTAAGTTAAATTTTATGTAGAGATCGGCCCTCAATTTTCGTAAAGTATTGCTCAGTAATGTAGGCAAAAAATTGTAATAAAATCTTATCAATGTATCATTGATTGCTAAAAAATCAAAACTAGTTTAATATGGAGCATTCTATTTCAAGGGTACCTGGGTAGTAAATTTGTACCCGAGTCGTAGTCTTACTCAACCCGATACCCGGGTACTCGAGTACTCATCCAACTCCAATGAGGCAGATGATCATTTCCAAAAATAAGATGACTACTAAAAAAACTTGATTAAAACATACTAGTGTGTAAAATTGGACTTATGAAAGAGAGTCAACTGTTGTGGGTGGTATATTGTATTTATAAATTGGCTGGGATATTTCACTCAAATTTTCTCTTTTAATATATAGTGTCCACCCTCGTTTAAATACACATAATGCTAAAAAGTAATGGAAAGAAGAGAGATGCTCAAATAATGGTAGAAGTCTACCTACTTGTACACCACTAACATGATAGTAACCAACCTTAAGCTGTTACTTACAGTTTTAAGCAAAATTAGCACAATTTAACGACCCCATGTTGGGGTCTCAAAATGTGTCACTGTGTTCTATATTTAGACAGAAGAATAATAACATATCCTCATATTAGAATAAGATTTCCACTTAGCTTCCTGCAGGTAAAAAGTCTATAGTGTCAAATGTTAACAGTTTTTAAGCCATTGTAAAAAGTGAGCAAAAGTGTCCGGTTGTAGTTTGCCAACCAGTATCCCCTTTTTAGCATGAACACAATCTTTTGATAATGCAGGGATCTTGAATTTCAGAATCTTTCAGTTCAGGTTAGTTGCGGGATCAGTAGGCATATGTTTAATATTTGTTCCTTTCATATTTAGAGTGTCAATATTAAATAGACACAAAATTTTGTTCAATGATACATATGTGGGGCACTAAGTGGTTTGTTCACAACTGGTGTTAACATTATACTGCTTTGTACAAGATGTCTATTGAGATTAAATGTGAAAAGAGAAAACTTTGGATTATTCATTATGGTTTAAACTGACCAGTAAACATACAGTTTGAGCAAGGTCTGCAATCTCTACCCAAAGTTGTCGTTCCTTTACAATCCACGCACACCTCTGTCAATGTCTCTAGGGCTTTTTTCCTTCTATAACAGAGGCCGAAATTCGGTGACTTCTCAATTGCAAAAAGGCTGTTTTTTCCCAATTTCAATCAAGGAATTCCCAAAAATGCAATGCTATTCAATCTCAGTAGTCTAACCTTCTCAAAATTTGGCCAAATATCATGCTTGAATTTCCCAAATGAAAGACTAAGGCCCCTCCCCAATTTTTGGGAAAAAGGCCCGGTGTAACAGGCCATTCTTTCCCCCCTGGCCACTTTTTCCCCGGGGAAAAATTGGCCTAGGCCTTTTTTTCCCCCGGGGAAAAAGTGGCCTAGGCCATTTCTTCCCCCTCTAGGCCACTTTTTCCCCCCTGATTTTTTCATTTGTATATCTACATCTTTCGCTTAACGCCTGTTTGTTTATATTTCTGAGTTTATACTTAGTCTTGAATTTATATTTAAATTCTGTATGTTCATATTTCTGAATTTATATTTACTTTTGTATGTTCATATTTCTGAGTTTATATTTACTTCTGTATGTTCAAATTTCTGAGTATGTATTAACTTGAGTATGTACAAATTTCTGAGTTTATATTTACTTCCTTATGTTGATTTTTCTGTGTATGTATTTACTTCTGTATGCTCATTTTTCTGAGTTTATACTTTCTAAGTTGATACTTACGTCTGTAAGTTCATATTTCTGAGTTTATATTTGCTTCTATAGTTCATACTTCTGAGTTTATACTTACTTCTGAATGTTCATATTTATGAGCTTATACTTACTTCTGTAAGTTCATATTTCTGAGTTTATATTTACTTCTATAGTCCATACTATGGAGTTTATACTTACTTCTGAAGGTTCATATTTATGAGTTTATACTTATGTCTTTATGTTCATATTTTTGGGTTTATACTTATGTCTTTATGTTCATATTTCTGATTTTATACTTATGTCTTCATGTTTATATTTCTGAGTTGCCAAGAGTGAAAAAAGTGACCAAAAATGTAACCAATTAATATAATGGTTAGCTTTATTTCAGAATTTAAATTAGGGGAAAAATTGGCAAAGAGGGTAAAAATTAGCCAAAAATGTAACTATAGTATTTCTGAAGACAGGGGGAAAAGTGGCCAAGAGAGAAAAAACTAGCCAATAATGTATAGTATTTCTGAAGACAGGGGGAAAAGGGACCAAGAGGGTAAAATAGCCAAGAATCATGACGCAATACTGTTATTATATAGGGGAAAAGTGGCCTAGATGGGGAAGAAATGGCCTAGAATCATAATGCAATGCTGTTACTATTAGGGGGGAAAAAGTGGCCAATAAGGGGGAGAAATGGCCTAGAATCATAATGCAATACTGTAATCATTAGGGGGGAAAAAGTGGCCTAGATGGGAAAGAAATGGCCTAGAATCATAATGCAATACTGTTATCATTAGGGGGGAAAATGTGGCCAAGGGGGGGGGGAAGAAATGGCCTAGAATCATAATGCAAAACTGTTATCATTAGGGGGGAAAATGTGGCCAAGGGGGGAAGAAATGGCCTAGAATCATAATGCAATACTATTATCATTAGGGGGGAAAAAGTGGCCTAGATGGGGGAGAAATGGCCTAGAATCATAATGCAATACTGTAATCATTAGGGGGGAAAAAGTGGCCTAGATGGGAAAGAAATGGCCTAGAATCATAATGCAATACTGTTATCATTAGGGGGGGAAATGTGGCCAAGGGGGGGGGAAGAAATGGCCTAGAATCATAATGCAAAACTGTTATCATTAGGGGGGAAAATGTGGCCAAGGGGGGGAAGAAATGGCCTAGAATCATAATGCAATACTATTATCATTAGGGGGGAAAAAGTGGCCTAGATGGGGAAGAAATGGCCTAGAATCATAATGCAATGCTGTTACTATTAGGGGGGAAAAAGTGGCCAATGAGGGGAAGAAATGGCCTAGAATCATAATGCAATACTGTAATCATTAGGGGGGAAAAAGTGGCCTAGATGGGAAAGAAATGGCCTAGAATCATAATGCAATACTGTTATCATTAGGGGGGGAAATGTGGCCAAGGGGGGGGAAGAAGTGGCCAAGAGAGAAAAAACTAGCCAATAATGTATAGTATTTCTGAAGACAGGGGGAAAAGGGACCAAGAGGGTAAAATAGCCAAGAATCATGACGCAATACTGTTATTATATAGGGTAAAAGTGGCCTAGATGGGGAAGAAATGGCCTAGAATCATAATGCAATGCTGTTACTATTAGGGGGGGAAAAGTGGCCAATGAGGGGAAGAAATGGCCTAGAATCATAATGCAATACTGTAATCATTAGGGGGGAAAAAGTGGCCTAGATGGGAAAGAAATGGCCTAGAATCATAATGCAATACTGTTATCATTAGGGGGGAAAATGTGGCCAAGGGGGGAAGAAATGGCCTAGAATCATAATGCAATACTATTATCATTAGGGGGGAAAAAGTGGCCTAGATGGGGAAGAAATGGCCTAGAATCATAATGCAATACTGTTATCATTAGGGGGGAAAATGTGGCCAAGGGGGGAAAGAAATGGCCTAGAATCATAATGCAATAAAGTTATTATTAAGGGGGAAAAAGTTGCCAAGGGGAGGAAGAAATGGCCTAGAATCATAATGCAATACTATTATCATTAGGGGGGAAAAAGTGGCCTAGATGGGGAAGAAATGGCCTAGAATCATAATGCAATACTGTTATCATTAGGGGGGAAAATGTGGCCAAGGGGGGGAAGAAATGGCCTAGAATCATAATGCAATAAAGTTATTATTAGGGGGGAAAAAGTTGCCCAGGGGGGGAAGAAATGGCCTAGGCCAATCTTTCCCCGGGGGAAAAAAAGGCCTATGCCAATCTTTCCCCAGGGAAAAAAAGGCCTAGGCCAATTTTTCCCCGGGGAAAAACTGGCCGGGGGGATAAATAGACTGCTACACTGGGTCTCAGTACCAAGATTCTTGGCAAACTAAACCCTATAATTCAGAGCCATACAATAAAATGGGTGAAACTTTCATATCAAATACCTTAAAAAATGTTTTGTAGAGTACATAAAACAAGTTGCTGATCGATACATGAACTTTTTTGGCTTTCACAGGCATGGATTCATTTTGAATACAGACAATCTGTAATGAATGTCAGTTTCCCATCATTTTATTAAAGTTTAATTTCTTTTCCAGGTGTTGTCACCATTTTGATAGTACATGTTAGTCATTGTGAACCAGGACTACATTTTAGACGTTGACAGAGGTTTATGCAGTGTAGTGGGGCGACACCGCAACCCTGGGTAGTGATTGCAAGCCCTATAGTCACTGATTTATATTGTATCAAATTTGAACTGTTTATTTACAAGTACATGTACTTAATTTGTACCCTATACTTTTTAGGACAGTTTCCATGAAGTCAAAACATCACATGTCATCACAGATTGATAAAGTGTGGCAGGTCTTCTACCCTAATTTTGTTGGCAGTCCTACAGGTTTTATAAATTTTCGCATTTTAAGTTTTTTGTTAGCTCACCTGATTCATCAGGTGAGCTTTTAGGATCGTTGAATGTCCGTCGTCCGTCCACAATTAGTTTGTTTACACTCTAGCAACCGCAGCTCTTAACGAATCGTGAATAAACTTGCTCACAATGTATATGGCCACAATGTCTTGGCTAAGTTCGTTTATGGGCAAAATCGGACAATAACTTCTAGAGTTATGGGCCCTTGAATTACAAAATTTGCTATATTTAGCTAGTTTACACTCTAGCGCCTTCATTTATTCACCAATCCTAATCATATGTTCAGTAAATGTGTATAACCAAAAGATCTTGGACAAGTTCGATTATGGGCAAAATCGGATTAGAACTTCAACAGTTATGTGCCCTTGACTTAGAAAATTTGCTATATTTGAGTTTGTTTACACTCTAGCGCATTCATTTATTCACCAATCCTAATCATATTTTCAGTAAATGTGTATAACCAAAAGATCTTGGACAAGTTCGATTATGGGCAAAATCGGATTAGAACTTCAAGAGTTATGTGCCCTTGACTTAGAAAATTTGCTATATTTGAGTTTGTTTACACTCTTGCGCATTCATTTATTCACCAATCCTAATCATATTTTCAGTAAATTTGTATAACCAAAAGATCTTGGACAAGTTCGGTTATGGGTGGAATCAGACCACATCTTCAAGAGTTATGGGCCCTTGACTTAGAAAATTTGCTATATTTTAGCTTGTTTACACTCTAGCGCCTTCATTTATTCACCAATCCTAATCATATTTACAATGAATGTGTATTACCTTATGGATTTGGACAAGTTTAGTTATGGGTGGAATCGGACCACAACTTCAAGAGTTACTGGCCCTTGGATTAGAAATTTTACTACGTTTTAGCTTGTTTAACAGTATTATACCTTCATTGTTGGTTTTGATCTCAAAATCTACGTTAAAATGAGTTTTACAAGATGGAAACTATATTACCTGGTCATTAATTATTGGCCTTTGTTCTCAGGTGAGCGATAAAGTGCCAATGTGGCCCTCTTGTTTGTTTCCAAAGATACTGAATAAACACATTCTGATTAAACACATTCTTTGTAAGAATCTGTACTAGACTCCCGTCCTTCGTAAGAGACTGCTTACTTTCTCTGATCTCACATAATGAAACATGGTCAGTGGCTCTAAGGCTCAAACCCACAACCCTCTATCAGTGAGAGGGTAAAGTGATTTGAAGTCAGTGACCTTAACCACTCAACCACGGAGGTGGATCTGTATTTAGTTCTTAGTTAATGACTTAGTTATATAAGTATACATTTAGTTAGTTACCTACTTAGTTATATACACCTAGTCAGTTACTTACTTAAAGTTATGTACGCTTTGTCAATTGTACACTGTGTCAGTTATTTTCTTAGTTGTGTATGATGCAGGAGGCATATAGTGATTGTCCATACCAGGTTAAGTAGATTTTATCATTTCATGTGGCACCAATCCTGCTTACTAGAACACTTGAATAAATTGTACTTATATACTCAGTTGTTGCCTTTGACCATTTTTCATCCACCAATATCAACCACTTTGACCTTGGCCTTATAATTTTGGACTTTGAAGTATTCAAATAGACTTTTTCTTTTAGAGCATATATAATTATGTGTTTATTGAACACAGCATCTTGTTTATGATTGAATTGTTCTAAATATTCACAATTTTCAATACAAGTATTTTGCAACATGGTCAATTTTATGAAAATGCTTCATTATCTAGGAGGCTTTCCCTAGATGACCAGACATTCATGTTATTTGCTTTTTGCTCTGCCACCATAAAATTATAAACTAAAGTTTCATTTGATAAATATAATTTCTTATTCTATTTGAAAATACAACTTAATGTTTTGTTATTACAGGCTCTCATGTTTTCTATGTGCTGGATGATTTGAGGTATACTACAGTTATGGAAAGGGATTGAACAGTGTATAACTTCCATGCTGCATGACTACTTTATGTTCAGTTTTGATGAGTCCAGTGTGAAACTTCATAAGATCAACTTATCTGGACAGAATGAGAATAACACAGTGATAGGGTACTTGCAAACTCATATGTACGAGGGGTTATCCAAAATTACGTGGACTTTCCTTATTGTGTAAGATCTATTCAAGATATTTAGCTGAAAGTAAACAATTTAGAAGAAAACATAATAAATAATCGCAGAAATTTTCATGTTTGTATAGTGCAATTTTACTAAACTGTCAAAGCTGAATAATTTCTCGGTCAATGACTGCATTTATTTTTGGCCGATCAACCTCACAATTTCTTCAATAGTTTACCGTCTGTCAGCATATAAACACACCTTGATGTCCTCATTGTTGTGGTGAAAATGGTCTTCAACCCATACCTAGTATATCTTTAACATATTTACGTCCTTCACTGAACCTTTTATGCCATTTATACACTAGATAATGCAGAATTACCTTTCCCAAACTTGCTTGTTGCATTCGATCTAAAGTCTAAAGTGAATTGATAAATTCTAACAAATTTTAATGCTCGTGCAATTTTAATTTTTCCATATTACGTCATTTAGTGCGTTGTATCTCTAGCGGCATCTTGTTTTCTAACGATATCTTCATAAATTAATGGATATGACATGCAATAAAACACATAAATACAGCTAATTTTATGTCATGGAACAAGTACTCAACGTTTAGCAGGTTTTCTACATTAATTTTTGGTCATAAACTCAAAACATTATAACTACTCATTTCTTTATTTTAGCATGCTCAGGGTACTGTTTAGGTGCATGTTTTAAACTGTTATAGATTTGTTGTTCACACAGATATTAATCTGTAGTTTCACAAAGACATTAACAATACCTTAAAATGTATACTGATTCAGTTTCATCACACCAAACGTTGCCATTCAGAAGATATTAAAAAAGTCCACATATTTTTGGATAACCCCTCATGTTTTGTTATTAATTATGCAGAATAGTTTTAATGCTTAAAATAAATTGAAGAGTGTGGGATGAATCTTTAAGAAAATAAAAAAAAATTCAAAATGCAAGTAACTTGTTACCAAATTGGAAGTACATGTAACACATACCATTGGTGAAATACAAATACTGTTCAGTATGCAGAATATGAATTGATAAATGTAATTACAGTAAACCTTGACTATCTGAAATCTACGGGTTTTATTATTATGGATAACCCATGGTTATTATGAATAATCCATGATAGAAAAAAATCAATGAAGAAAGGGAGATCACTCAAAAAACTGTAAGGTACTTCATTTGAAGGGGATGTATGAAAAGAAATCATGTAATGAAATATGCATGTGATACAAGAATATTGTAAGCACACTTCGAAAAAAAAAAAAATCCTGACTGAAAATATATTTCAGATAACACTAGGTTTTGAGATAATCATTTAATAAATGATCCATTAACTTCAGTTTAAACACTGGTGACTTAATGTATATATGATTTTTATTGCTTAGATTTCCAATATTATACAATATAAGGATTTACAATATTTTAGGTATGGCATGTGGAGAGTGATGAATGGTTGGCATTGTAGCATTCAGTTCAACATAATGGAAGCTCACTGGTCATACAAATCTCTGGCAGTTAGGCCTACAGGAAGGTATATATCCATAAATATTAGGGCTGGGAACGAATATGGTTTATGATATTCGAATATTCGTTTTTTATATTCGAATATATTCGAATATTCGTTTTCATAGCTAGTTTGTTCTTAACCGATGAACGTGTCTGTTCCTTATACATCATGTTCGAAATATGTTGTGTCCGAATACTATGCATGTTTCAGAAGAGAGCTTAACTATGAACTTAATTTTTTATTGAAAACTAATTACAGCGGTATTGTTTATCTTTTTTATTGATTCTAGATGTTATGAATATTTCTGTTGACATTACACTTGATAGAAAAAACGTACATGTGCTTGTGTTCCGTTGGTTGTTTATATGTACAAGTAATGAAGGGAGGTAACTATAACGAGTTGCGAGTAACGTGTTTATATTTATCAACAGAAATTATGAGTCAAAACATTTCTTTTTAAAACATCTACATTGGCAAGAATTAATGGTTTCCAAGTTCAGTTTTTAACTTCCATTGAGTTAAACCGAGTAAACCATGTCGTTATATAAATATTTGATGATGACGCGTATTGGGCACAATGTTACAACTTGCACGTGTTATTTACTGAAACAAAAGGGCTCCTAAATTGGGCTAAAGAATGTCGGCGTTCTTAATATCTTTGATACCGACTTTTAAAACAACTTGCTGCCATTGATTAAACCGAAATGATACTTAAATGAAAAAATAATTGGCAGCGTGTAATTTGCGTACGGACTGACGTTTGAAGTCCTTAACTCATAACATAATTTGTCATTAACATTAAGTGATTCATATTTTTTAATTGATATGCTGTAAGCACATCATTTAACGAAAAGACCAGTGCATTAAGTGTTTATCCTTGTCTACCACGTGTTTGGACTTATTACTGACTATCGACATCAGTTGATCGGATTAACAAATGATCGCTCCAGGCTATTGATTATCTAGACGTGTTTATGGGGGTATTGAGAAGGTGAGAATGGTGCGAACAACAAACAGTTGGTTTGTGACAATTAGCGCATTTTGGACCGACTTTTATGGGATTTATTCACCTTTTATGGACCGTTTTTAAACATTTTTTGCTACTCAAACTGGCTCGAGACGTTGAAATTTCATATTATTTTTTTCGAATATTCGAATTCGTTTTTCATGTTCGAATATTCGTTGAAGTTCCGAATATTCGAATAAAATTCCCAGCCCTAATAAATATGCCCAAAGTACTGTATGATATTTTGATGATGCTTGTCCATCTGTGTGTCCTTCTCTTAGCAGAGTCTTGTTGGAAAACTCTCAATTTATTTTATACAACCAGGTTTTCACCAATGTGAAATCTGGCCCCAGTTTCTAAAAAAAACCTAAGTTTTTGCTCAAACTCAACTTATTTCACAAACAAAATTGATAAGAAACTCAATAATTGACTCAGGTGTTTTTTCTGTCTAGAAATCTTGTATCCTTGGCCAGAAATGTTACCTTTTGTTTTCTTATTTACAAAAATTTACAAAAATCATGTTAAACATGTCAGCATAAAATATTTTTGGTCGGGCAGACAAATTAAGTCTCGAAACTCAATCCTTTTTTCATTTGAGTCCAAAGTCAAATTACCAATTACATTTATTCAATTAATCCATGATATCAAGAGATTATTATTAGGTTGAAATTGTGGGAAACTGTTATTATACCATGTTTGTACCTTCTTTTAATATCACATTCAGAATTACATACAATAAAACAGAAAAATGATTGATAAAATGAATAAGTTGAGTTTGAGCAAAAACTTATGTTTGTTTGTGAAACTGGGGCCTGGTTATTAGTTTGGAGAACACAGGTGGGCGGGGCATCAATGTGGTTTCAGATCTATGATATAAGTTTGAATTGACCAATTAATGTATGTAGCATCCTTGTATGAAAACCAAACGAGGGAGTGTTTTTGTTGTCATTCAGATTCAGATTTCTCTAATATTTTTACACATGTATCAATTTTTCAGACCTTTATATGGTTAATACAGAGAGACCTAAAGTATGATATTAGCTGTAACAAGATCTATGGTATGATATTAGCTGTAACAAGAAAGGTAAGCCTTTAATATTTCATTGAAATGTTTAACATAAAAATACATTTTTCATGAAAGGCTTTGAGCCTTCCCTTTACCATCTCAAAAAGGTTGTATATTTGAACTATAGTAAATCTCATTATAATGAGGAGTCATTGGACTAGATTAATTAAGTGCTCGAGATAAACCTGGTGCTCATAATAAATGGATTTTGTTCATTGAATGAAAGATAAACTGTTCATCATGCGCGTTAAAGGTGGTAATTATAATATTAATAATAATTGAATAATTTTAATAATTGAAATGCTTACGTAAAATGTACACCATGATGTATAAAATACATGTTCGCTGAATGTATAAAATATGCATTGATTGTTTTAATAATTGAAGTTATTTATCATTAAATAGTTTCGTGTTTTCATTTGTGCAATATCATGTCTGAAAAGCCTGCTATTGGCATATATGTTACAACGTAATAGTAGCACAACATGAAAGTTACTTATGGTATATATACGAAGGGCTATCCAAAAGTTCATGGACAATCTCAATGATTTCTAAATTTGACATTGAATTAATCTAATATTTGCAACAGATAAACTATATTTCAGTGTTTGCAAGTTACATATGTCATTTATCAATCCGAATAAAATTGTGCATATTTTAGTAACTATGGCAACACTGGTGTTCGTTTAGTGCTGAAGCTTAAAAATCTCCACCATTTTCTGTTGCTTAAAGACCTATATAATAACAAACATTTGCAATATCAAAAACGCGCTTCAACGTTACCACATTATTTTGATGTAATTATCCGTTAATGAAGTCATTTTAAACCAATGTTTGGGTGTGTCAGCAGTGAATAACATGCCTTAATCCTAACGTGATACTACGCCAAAATGATGTCTGAAGACAAGATGAAACAATGAGCAATCATACAACTCTGTTTCAATCTCAGTAAAACACCAACGCTGACTATGGAAATGATGTCAGAAGCTTCCGGAAAGTCTAAGGTGGCTTGCTGAATCATGCACTAGTGGCATAAAAGGTTTAGCAAAGGACATGAGACGGTTAGGGATGACTGGACGACCCATCACCAAAAGCTAGAAAACTGACGTTGAGCTCATTCACGACGTTGTGAACAGGGAAATAGTTTGTGACCAGATTACCATGGCAAGATGCTATTTCACCAGGATAATGCACCAGCCTATGTGTCCAGTGAGATGCACATGGGGTTAAGCACATTGTAAAAAGGAAAAGAGGAACTCAGCCTTATGGAGGAAGAATCACATTTCTGATTGTCTGCATAGTGACTTTTCTTATCTTAAACTGCCTATACATACTGATATAGACTATGACACAAACATTGGTATTATTTATGATAATTTTGGATCAGAAATTGTTAACATGCATTTATGACAAGCATGCACCAGTAAAACAATGCATAGTCGTTCATCAGAAGCTACATATTCTTGGATGAGCTATGCCGATTCTGACCAAACTACTTGTCAAAACAAATCTTCATCAACAAATTGATTCACAATGTGAAAGATAAATGTCAAGTGTTGGAATTCATCCCTGACATTCTCCGCTTATAATGGAGTAACATACTATTTGCCTATTTACATACATTAATATGAAGGAATTTACTTCAAAACACCAATGGAACCAAACTTTGATTAAAAATATCCATGGCACAGAGTTTCAACATTGAAAACAATGATTAAATGTCAAATATAGAGAACTTATAACTAATGGAGTAATCTTAGAAAACCAGTTGAGTATAGTATATCACTGGAGAGGCATAAGAAAACATATGTAGAACAGATGTAGACTTGAATGTGCTAGCTGTCAATTTTCTTTCGAGAATAAGTCTTACTCCATGCCTGTAGTATGCATCAGCTATGATATAATGGCAAATATCATAGAATATAGCATTGCCGCTTTCACAAAATTAATGTTTGTGAAACAATATACATTCTCCTTGGTACCTGTAGACAACTACATGGTGCTCATCACAATGTCATGTGCAAGACAGCGTGATGAAATGCCCTCGGGGGAAAAAGTGACGACATTGAAAAAATTACTGATATTAAAACAGTATTTCTAAATTTTCTTCTTCACGAATGTCATTTCAAACGACATTTTTTTGGATAGGAGGACAAAGTTCCAGCAAATTAAATAGACTGACCATATTTCGTACTTTCATTGTCTTAACTTTAATATCTATCCGCTATCTTGATAGTTTTGCTCAGAATGAAACTCTCAAACAATGGAGAAAATTTAGGTAAGAGTATTAAGATTTGTTTATGATGATGATCAGTCTTCTTACAGAGAACTTCTGTAAAGGAACCAGGTGCTATCCCTTCATATTAGACGTATGAGAACAATGGCCCTTGAAATATTCAGAATTAGTGATACTTTGGCCCCTACTGTCTTATCAGATCTTATTCAGAAACAAAATAAAACACATAATTTCTGCTATTCTTTTCAGTTACAGATTCCACTTGTGACATCAACTAAAGCTGGTAAGAACTACTTCAGGTATGCAGCCCCTGTACTATGGAACTCTCCTAGAAGCCTTTCGAAAATGTTACAGCTTCAGTCAGATTGTAAATGTAATGCTTACAAAAAATGATAAATATCACATATTAACTTTTTACACTGAGTACAGGTGTTGTATGACATAAATATATGTTCCAAAGATTGCTATTTAAGTTTTTGCATAAATGTACAAATGTATGTTACTATTAACTTTTTATTGTGTCATTACATGCTTTGTTGAAAGCTTAGCTATGCTTATGTATATGAAACAGTTTTTGCTGATCAAAGGGAGGCAATTCAATTTTATTTTTCAGACAATGTCCAAGTACAAGCTGCTGATCAGATCATTTCAATACTGATTGGAATAGATGAAAATTATTCTTACTTGATCTTGCAACTCAAGGATCAGCTGATGAAACCAGGTAATATTGTTGTACCTGATGATACCAAATTAGTTTTTACCTATTTATTTATAAAGAGATGCTCTAATTATTGATACATGTTTAACATACTGCTTATAGTTTGTATGTTCTTAAATGTGCATTTGTCATTTGTCCAGCTCTTGTATATTTTATTGTTATTATTGCTTACTCTAGTTTTATAATCAGCTCAAAAGCTCTGTCTAATCTTGCCATGTATGGAAACCTAGCTTGGGATTGTATTTGGGGGTCTTTAGAATTCAGGTTGAGGTCACTGTTACATGTACATAACATAGAAAAACAGTTTCTGCATTGTGCATACATAGCTTATACTGAAGAATTTTGGGCAAATGGGACCAAATGGAGATCCTTAGATATAGTTTGTCAAAGACTGCAGTGCTGTGTTGACATAGTTACTTAATATACAAAAGTAAATGTATTATTTTCATTTATAGTCAATGCAAGAAAAAATTCTCTGCATTAATTTGTATCAGCTTCTACTCAACACAGCAATTCGACTCTGTCTTGTATAGGCAAACCACTGCAAGTAGTTTTTGAGTACTGTGGTATCATTTATTTTCTAAATTTACAGTCTGTTGTAAAATTACTTGTAAAAGCCTTGAAAACTTGGTTACATGGCATTGCTGCATTTCTTGTTGAATCCTATTATTCCTGGAAACTCACGCTGATTACAAACATACATATGTATTGAAGTGTTTTCAATATTCAGAAAACAGTGTATGAGTTCATTGTGAAGTTTTACTGACTGTATTGATTGAGTTTGCTTACACCTTTACAAACATAATTGTGTTTGGCCTCATATATTCATATATAGCTTCCAAATATGTTCAATAAATTTGATAAAAAGTGAACTATGTAAATTGCATAACTTGATATACAAAATTATTGAAGCAATACAGGAAATAATGCGAAAATCAGCAAAAACCATATTACTCCACTAGGTGGCACTTTTGTTGCAGTTTCCATGTCAATATCATTTTTTTATTGAAACCAGGATCCACCTTAGCTTTTAGATTTTGGGACCTCTGAATTGTTGACAAATTTGTTTCATGTATTACAATTTTTGTATTTTATGTTGTTTTCAGGAAATTGGTGATGTTGATAATAAGGCAAAACATCCTCTGAGGGGAGAGCATGAGGGGAGAGCATCCCAAACCAAAATGAATGCTGATAGCAAGCTTACAGTGAGCTTCATGTAACCTTGCAACAAGAATGCAGTAGCTAATAATGATTTCCACTAGCTTTTGGCAAGCTTGTGAATATTTTCACACAGAATTCTGCAAGCTTGTGGTGAACATGCAAGCTTGCACAGTTACAAGCTTGCGCTAGCTTCTTTGACTTGAACAGCTAGTACTTAGAAATTTTCTTGATAGTGATCAGATGAAATATTGGGAAAAGTTCTAAGTCCAAAACATGAAAAAAAGTTTTAAAAAATCAAAACTGCATATTGGTTAACTTTTTAACTGAAATAAAGATTCTGAATATCAGGTTATCTTTGTTTAATGTAAATTAATGATATACCCTAATATGGACATATTCATATTAACTACTCAAAATAACCAAAATGAGTACTGTAGTACTTATACAATGTGAATGTCTCATGGTGAAATGTTCCAAAGTCTACTTTGAAGTTAAAATAATTAAAACTATGAACATGACAAACAAAGATTGAGTTTTATTAATATCTGTTGCATTTATTTCTTATTGATAAATATATATATATAATGAAATTTATGCAGAACAGAATAAATATACATGTATGTAGTTACAAACATATGCAAAAATATCATATTTTATTTTGTCACATCAGTCTGTATAAACCAAACTGTGCGGGCAATTACTAGAGATCTATTTGGCCTAAGCTCCTCTATTTGGTTGGGAGGTTGGTAATGACCCATCACATACCTATTGATTTTGAGGTCAGTAGGCCAAGGTCTTACTATCCAGTTGGCATTAAGGGGGCATCCATCTTTCACAAACACTTCTTGTTGAAATTACTTAATTTATACCAAATTCAGTTGAAGTGTATGCATACTTAATTATTTATTTGCATTTACAGTGTCTTTTAATTGATATACTGTCAGTGATAGATATGGATCAATTTTTTATTATTAGACTGAAATGCTGTGTTCTTTAGTGTCAGTAATGTTTTATTTCTTTTCAGATGTGATTGTTACTCCTAGGAAGGTTGAATTTTTAAGACAGATTGTGACATCATTTGAGGTAACTTAATTTTCTTTCTACGTTTATATAATTGGTAAACAATAGCTATTTGAATTTTAACCACATGTAGCAGAACCTATGTCCTGACACTGGTAAAGATCATGCTTGAGGGTCTGATTTTACCTCATTAATGTGAACTGCACAAATAATGTCAAGACTACTGCTCTTTAATGTCACAGATATTGTATTTTATGACTAGGCTGCTTCTCCTACATAAACAATTTGAAGGGTTTTCATTCTGTGTCAAATCCTTACCTGATCAAGTTGACTTGAAGGACCTATTTCCTGACTTCAACACTTCAGAGTTAAAGTAGCATTTGAAGCTCTTTGACAATAGCAGTTCATGTTCCAAACAGTTCCTTATAAATATCAATTACATTCAGGCTTTTCGTGAATTTTGGGTAGCATACATGTACTTATTAAAGCAACTTGCAGAATTATTTTGTGACAATCCATATTTTTTTACACATACAAAGTAATTCTTTTGCATTCAGAACCTTTTATTTTATTTCAAACATGATTAAGCTAAACCATAAATCATTTTGTTGAATTATTTAAAGAAAAAAGCACAGCTTATGAGACCTGAACCAGCAGTAAAGCAGAAGGTGCATACACCAAGGCCAGTGAGATTAACATATGATGAGGAAGAAGCTAGAGATTGGAATGTGAATACAGAGCCAATTACTCCACCTGCTTCTTCTCATGGTTTTCTTGCATCTCCATGTGCTTCTGCGACTCTGAGATCCGATCAGAGTGAGAAAATGACAGTTTTGCAGGAGTGTAGCCATTGGGAGGAATGTGTTACGGTAATATCAGGAAAATAATAAACATATTTCATCATGCATTTATTAAATTTTTCTAGTCAGCTGAGAAATCTTGTAATTGAAAACAGCTCTTTACAGCTCAGTGTTTTTTTAGCTCACATGTCACAAAGTGAGCTTTTAGGATCAGTCTCTGTCCGACGTCGTGCATCATGCGAGTGATGTCGTGCGTCGTCAAACTTTTTGTTGTGAACATACTAGGGGCCACATTTTTAGCTCAATTTTAGCAAAACTGGGTCAGAACGTTAATATTGACAAAATCTCGCACAAGTTAGATATTGGGCCATTTTAGCTGAAAAACTAGGTCACCAGAGCCAAATAAGTGAAAACCTTGTGAACACTTTAGAAATCACTGTGTTAATTGGATCTTCATGAAACTTTGTCAGAATGTTTATTTCAATAATATGTAGGCCAAGGTTGATAATGGGTCATTTCTGGTAAAAAACTAGGTCATTAGGGCAAATTGCTGGAAAACCTTGTGAACACTCTAGCAGTCACTGTTTTGATTGGATGATCATGAAACATTGTCAGAATGTCTTTCTTTATAATATCTTGGACGAGTTCGAACATGGGTCATCTTGGGTCAAAAACTAGGTTGCTAGGTCAAATCTTATGGAAAACCATGTTAACACTGTAGATTTCAGTTATAATTGGCTCTTCACCAAACTTTGTCAAATTGTTTATTTTAATGATACAACCGTTAAGTACAAATATGGGTCATCTAGGGTCAATGACTAGGTCACCAGGTCAAATCTTAGGAAAACTTTGTTATCACTGTAGATGTCACAGTTTTGATTAGATCTTCACCAAACCTTGTCAAAATGTTTGCCTCAATGATATGTGGGTCAAGGTTGAACATGGGTCAGCCTGGGTAAAAAACTGGGTCACCAGATCAAATCTTAGGTAAAAATCTTGTAAAATCTCTAAATTGCATGGTTTTAATTGGATCTTGGCCAAACCTTGTCTGAATGTTCGTCTCAATGATATTAAGGATAAGTTTAAATATGGCTCATCTAGGGTAAAAAACTAGGTCACAAGGTCAAATTGGCTTTTCACCAAACTTTGTCGGGGTGTTTGTCTTAATGATATGTAAGACAAATCGAACATAGGTCATGTGGGGTCAAAAACTAGGTCACAACGTCAAATCTTAGGAAAACCTTGTCTATGCTGTAGTTTTCATGGATCTTCACCAAATTTTGGTAGAATGTTTGTCTTATTTATATGTAGGACAAGTTCTAACATGGGTCATCTGGGGTTAAAAACTAGGTCACTGGTTCAAAATAAAGTTTTAATGAGTGAACAGTGATTGTCATGTGAGCAATATAGGGCCATCATGGCGCTCTTGTTTTATTTCTGTTGAGGCATTGCACACCTTAATTGAAGGAAGATATTTATCCAGTTAGCTTTTTAGATTTTGTTCCTCTTACCAATTTAAACTTTCCTTATTTGATCGAGAATACCATTCAGATCCAAAGATTACATTGGATTAAGTTTTTATGGGACAGGGACTATAGTAATCCAGAGACTAAATGAGCAAATTGCAGTCCTTGGAAAAAATTAACATGGTTATTGTGGGAAGATTGCCTAGATCCTAAGTTTCTGAAAGCATTATACTCGCAATTTAATATAAAATAGTATGTTTATGTATATTTGGTAAAAATTAGAGAGATTTAATTGTTTTAGATAAAACGAAAATTCAGACGATGAAATATTTATAATTTACAGAACAATGGTGCAAGAAAACAGAAGCTGCACCAAATTTACGAGGTCTATCTCACACAAGGGCAAATTTCTCAAGTCCAACATGCAGGAGCAGGAAATCCGCACAAAATGACAATCGCCCTGCTAGACGCTTTATTCACCAAAGAACAGCTCGCCCATGCAAGTGCCAAGGGAGCAAGAAAAGCCCACAATGCTGTATTCAAAACTTATCCCCTGTCAAGCCTTGCTGTTCATGCTTTGAAACAGTTTGTTCTGAACTGTTTCAAGAAGGAAAATGGCGAGCCGTGTCTGACGGAACCAGTCTTTAATGACATTATTAATAGTAAATGTGCCACAGTAAGGAGGGCACTGAAGTACAGTAGAACCTAGATTATTTTCTTGCTCTTTTCTTGAAATTTTATTTTTGGATAACACAATTTATTAGAATATCCAGGGTAAAGGAAATCCAGACTTTCTCTATCATTCCTATTTTGTATTTCTTTGGTTTGTTAGTGTGTTTTTGTTCTAAACATTTGCACTTGGACTACATGTATCCATTGTGTTCCTTTCAATCAAATTCTGTGGAGTAATTGTAATTAGTGTGATATTATGTTGCAATTAAGTGAAATGGCTATTTTTCATCTTCATATATGTTCAAAGTTGTTATCTGTATTGAGTTTACAGTCATTTTATTAAAATATACCCTGTTGACATATCATTTACCATGGCTGATCATGTTCACTATTTCTATGTAAATCCATTTTTGTACATTGTTATATTTATAAGTTTATAATCTAATAAATCAATCCAGTAAAATTGAACAACAAACTATTTGTTATTATTGATGTTTCATTGACAAAAAATACATTCTAGGATATATATTTTTGTCATGCTTATGTTAACTGTGTCTGATCTGTGATCAATAACATTTTGTCTGTATTTATATGTTCTCTCTTTTTACCTGTCTTATTTAACCTTTTTGTTTTTTGTAAGCTTGCAAATTTAAATGAATTGCAAGCTTACTGCAAGCTTGCAACAAGGTTCCAAATCTGAGCTTGCAGTAAGCTTCATTTACAAGCTAACTACAAGCTTGCAACAAGCATATAAAAAGCTTGCAATTTTGGTTTGGGTCTAAACCAACAATTCTGTCAGTGAAGGCTGGTAGTTATACATATATCCTTACTGTTCAACTTGTCAGTCTAAATTTAGATACAATCTATCTAGAATGTGTTTCACATGAGTTGAAACAGAAACTTACCACACATTTTGTTCACTAATAGCACAAAAAATCAGTGTTTTCACACAGCCAAAAATGATTTATGAAAGAAAACAAAGGAGAAAATGTGATTTTATGGATTGTATCTTATTTTTTGGCCATGTTATATAAAAGCTCCAGCAGGGTTTAGAAAATATTTACCAAGAAACAATTCTTAAGTACAGTAAAACCTTGTTATCTCTTAGAATTGTTCTTTTATTGTTCAATCTAAACAACATGCAGAAAAAACTATGTTCGCTGGTCAATAGGCAGGTGTGAAAGATATCCATATAGCACGACACTCGATCCTTGAGATAATCATGTAATTAATGCTTAAAAATAAGTTGAGGGACAGTGATTGGTGCTCGAGATAATGACGCTTGAAATAAACTTAAAAACTTGTATGCGAGAAAGAACAAAAAGTACCGGGACTCATGTGTTTGTGATATCGATGCTCGTAATAACGGAAGTTTTAATTACACGTTTTTTGTGATATCACAATGTTTTTTTTCCTATAATAACTAATTTAAGGATTAAGATATTGCGATGAAATTTTGTGTGTAGGTAGCTTACATACAGTCCATGCTTTTGAAATGCATTTAGGGCCAGTAGCGTCAAGGTCGCTGTTGCTAAAAATAGAAATCAGTTTCCGGTAAATAACTTACTTAAGGATTAAGATATTGCGATGAAATTTTGTGTGTAGGTAGCTTACATGGAAACCAAGATCGAGATTGCATTCTATGCCAATAGGATAAAGGTCATTGTTAACTTATTAGCTGTACTAGAAAGTGAACCACTGATGAAGCATTAGCTCAGAATTCTAGAGTACTGTGGTATTAAAGCCTTGGAAAACAACGTTTCCTGTTATTACTGTAAACTGAGTTCATGAAGATGTTTTCTAGATATATGAAGAGGATTAACTTGGCACTTCATTCATTTAATAATATGCATTCAGAGAATTGTGTTGCATGCATTAATGTAATACATGTTACGTTGTACTTACTTATATATTGCAATTCTTTTAGTTAAATTTGTTATACGAGGGGCTATCCAAAAGTTTGTGGACATCCTCAATAATTTCTAAATTTTACGTTTAAATAGTCCAATTCTTGCAACAGATAACCTATATTTCAATGTTTGCAAGTTGCACATTTCTTTTAACAATCCAAATAAAATTGTGCGTATTGTAGTAACTATGGCAACACCGGTGTCCGTTTAGTGCGGCAGCTCAAATTCTTCACTATTTTCTGTTGTTAATACCTAATAACAAACATTTGTAATATCAAAAACGTGCTAAAATGTAACCATGCTATTTTGACGTTATTGTCCATTATTGACGTCATTTCAAACCAATGTTTGGGTGTGTCAGCAGTGAATAACATGCCTTAATCCTAGTGTCATACTATGCCAAAATGACGTCTGAAGACAAGATGAAACAACAAGCGATTATACAATTCTGTTTCAATTTCGGTAAAACACCAACGCAAGATATAGAATTGATGTCAGAAGCTTCCGGAAAGCCTTAGGTGGCTTTCTCATTCGTGCACTAGTAGCATAAAAGGTTTAGCGAAGGACATGAGATGGTTAAGAATGACACAACCACTGGACAACCCATCACCAAAAGCCGGAAAACTGACGTTGAACTCGTTCACTATGTTGTGAACAGGGACCGCCATATAACATTACATATGAAATAGTGATCGGATGGTTACCGTGGCAAGATATTTCACCATGATAATGCGCCAGCCTATGTGTCCAGTGAGTTACAGACAACTATGGAGATTCAGATGGAAGCCAAGATTCTTCAACATTCCCATATCATCACCTGATCTTATCCGTATGATTTCGCCTTATTTCTACAGTTGAAATCTGAGCTCAAATTTTAAGGGATGGCGTTTCAACAGTTTTGATGAGCTACGTAAAACATCTCCGACATACTTGTACACCATTGAGAAAGATTGCTTTGATGAAGTTTTCTCTCATGGAATAAAGCGCCAATGTAAATGCATCGCTGTAGGTGGTCAGGACTTTGAAAAAGTGTGACACATTTTAACGTTTATGACGTGACGTTATTAACAATGGCCGCAGATCTGCAGACATGGTGTTCTTTGTTTGTTTATAGCATAGTAACTTTTCATTTTTTCTATATGAAATTTTGTATTCCAGCTCATATTGAACTAAAATTTGCATGTATTAAATATCAGAAAGATCTGTCCACAAACTTTTGGATAGCCCCTCGTATATATGCTTCTAAGCAAATAGAAATCTTCATTGTAATCCCTGTGTTTTAATTTCATGTTGTTCTGTAATGTATACCTGTTTTATTAATTATCTTAAAATTTATACGACCAGACTCTGTGGCTGAGTGGAAGATGACTTAAAATCACTGTAACTCTCACTGATAGATGGTCATGGGTTGGAGCCCATCTACCAACCATGTCTCTTTATGTGAGAATGTAGCAGTTGCTTATGGAGAATGGAAGTCTAATACTGGTTCTTCCCAGGAATGTGGTAGGGGAACTGTCTGCCTAATATGACTCTGTCTGTTGAGAAAGGGCTTACAACTTGATATAAACAAATAAACAAACTTGCAGTTTATTGCTGTACATTTTCTAAAATTATCAATACTGTTTGATTTTTCAGTTGTTGGTTGACAGTGCCGAAACAAAGATAGGAGATAATGGTGAATACATTCTTATTATAAGGATTTGACTCCAAAGAAACAGATAACTTCTACTACTCATCAAGTTAGTGGTATGCACTTGCCAATTGCTAGTGATGCATAGAATACCAAAAAATGTTCAGGAAGAAATTTTAGTTTGCAAGACATGTTCCAAAATGTGATTTGAATCACTCAGCGGCATAATGGTGGATGATTAGATTTTCTTGTTGTCATGGGAGTGATTCATTGTACTGAAACTTTGAAATTATTCATTTGTGTGTGTCTTGTTTTAGATTCTTTAATTTTGTTCCATAAACAAAATCCTGATCATTCATTATACTAACAAGAGGATAATTATTACTTGTGATATTTTCTCTGACACAGTGTTCATAATGATTTATAATGATAGTCGGAATGTCTGATTACAATTACCCATCAAATAGCGGCTTATTTAAAAAAAAAAAGAAATTGGATGATTAGTAAGTTATTGAAGTAGAAATATTACTTTGTTTGCTAAGCAGAGTCATTAATTATTGAATGATACATGATTTGTTAATCTTTGTATACATGTGCTAGATAATGTTTAGAAATCTATGTATTTTATCCCACCTACCCCCTCCCAAAAGGAGGGGCATATATATATTAGCACCATCCTTCTTTCCAGAGTTCATTTCTGCTCTGAAACTTTATCACTCCCGCATGGATTTCAAATTTTCTTAGCAGAAATTTTCATAGTCATGAGATGATGCATCATGTGCTAGACCTAGGTCCCTACCTTCAATGTCAAGTCAAGGTCACATTTACTTGCTTGGGACTATTTTCCTTTTTTCACTCTGTAACTTTATCACTCTTTCGAAGATTTCAAATGTACTTGGGAGAAATTTTCATGGTCATGAGACAATGTGTCAAGCACATGCAACGATCATGCAAAGTTTAAAAAAAAAATGGTTTAGTTTTCATTTTGCCTGTATGTCAATGTGAAAAATGTAGCAAAATGTAGCAAACATCTTTAAAGGGTCTAAACTGGAATTGCATACCGGTACACTAATTAAGTATCATTACATTTCTTTCCATTTTCATTTCCTTTCATATTCATATCTTGATTATAGCACCACACTATTTTCTTTAAACTTACCTTTTATAATAAAATATATTTCAAAAAAACAATTAAATTCTTAACTCCCCAATCTCAAGATCACTTCTCACCAAAAATATTAAAATGATAAACTACCTCATACCTTCTTTCATTGCCTATCATGAGAACTCCAGTTTCTTCTGTTAATGTGAATTTGCCATCCTTACCTCTGACAAGTTTTACAATTACAACATATTTAATTAGACTTGTAATTATACCCCTGAAAATGAAGTTGAGAGCAGTACTGTATTGGAGTCTCGCTGTGTGTCGGTGGTTGGTTAGTCCGTCTGTCTGTCTGTCTGTTTGCATACTATTTCTCAAGTTTGTGGAGCAAACTACTTTCATATTCCTTAAGAGATTGCAATGAATTTTTAACTTTGTGGTCACCATGAAGTTTAGAAGGACCACACATTCCAGGGATATGTGACCTTAAACATAGTCATAAGAATACATGTACAAAGGCATTCTTAGCTCATGAATGTTTGTGGAACAGATTATTTCCACATTTTTTAAAGGGATTGAAACTTGAAATATATTATCAATATGAAATGTAGATATGCAAGACACAATTTTCATGCCCAGTGATCCACTCATTATAGAGTTAAGTGCCTTTGAACTTAGCCATGTAGTGTCAAATTGGCAGCAGGGCTATTAGTCATTTCTGTGACAAAACTCTAGTTATTGAATACTGGTAGTAAGAAATGAGAAGTTTCATATATGTAAGACTTTTATATTTTTCTAGTGTAGTATTTCTAACCTGTTAATCAAATGTTTGATTGGGTAACTGGTTGATCAGTATATGACTTGTTTATATGTTGAGTTGAATATAACTGCTTCAGCATTAATCTCCATACTATGTTAAAGACATTTTCTAAGTATGGACATAGTTGTTCAAATCTAATCATCAATCTCTGTCCATCGCTGTCAATGTCTTAATTTAACCAGATTCTTGTTAAACAAGATATAAAGACAAATATTATATTTTAAAATTACCAGAAAAAGGATTTTAATGGAATACTTTGGTATACTTCTGTAATTAGAAAGTCAATCATCATTAATGGAAACTTTATGTAACAGTCAAATACTGTTTTCCTTTTAACAAAATTAATGCTTATTAAAAGGAAAACTGAAGTATGATGAAAACTTAAAAGGTGTCTTTAATTGCACAATTTTTAACTACTTTTCTGACTGAGACATATGTTAGGAATTATGACCTACATTTTTGGATAGAGATCCAGTCTATTGAGGTAAATGACGTAATGTCATAATCACGCTGTAAAGTGCGTGGATATTTATGCGAACGTTCAAGTCACGTCTGGTGCGCCATTGTTAAATTCTAAAAAAACTTGCGGTAGTTTCACTCACAAACTAATGTACTGTTAATTAATTTGTAGGTAATATATTTAGCATTATGCTTATTGTGAGTGTTGATCCATAATAACTGATTAATATATAGATATGTAATTAAGACTGTTAGAATATAGTGTTTGGTTTATTTTTTTAATTATACTACATTTTGTTTGATCATTTAGGAAAATGAGATGCAAAGACCATGGTAGACATTGCATGGACAGTCCAGCTGTCATCACTTGTAGATACTTAAATGTTTAGTGGTACTTTTTGTGGCTCACAGATCTGTTAACTACTTGAATAACTTTTATAATTTTAGTATGAGTGCTACAGAGCCTGGTGTTGTGTATTTCCAAACACATACAGACAGTCAGTGATATACAGAGCTTTTCATTATCAAAGGCTGGATGCAAATACAATGTAAAGGATATCATTAATGAACACCCATTATAAGTAAATGGTGTAGACCCATGCAGGCAGTGGTATTTGTATGACAATATCAGGGAGTTTTGTTCCTGTGATGAATAAGAAAAATCATGTTGCTCCAGAACCTGCAGTTTCTAAAGATGTCTGTGGTTCTTCAAGCTATCAGTGTATATATAGGTAACAAGGATAAAACTAGGCCAGGATATGTTTTTAATTTCAATGAATAATTTCATATTGTTATATAAAAAATACTTTCTATGAAGTTTCTTTATAATTATAATGTTCTTGCTAGACACACAAAAATGTAATGTTTGTTCTAAGGTCTGTGTGTTAATCAATTAGTTTTTTCACACCAATCAATTTTACATATTTCAAATTCTAACTTCTATAGATATGTTTTATCACCTTAGATTAAATAATTAGTTTTAAGCTTCATCAAAGCAGATTTAGGTCAATCTGCCATATGGCTTCAATAAGTTATTATATGTTATCAATTAAGTATTTCCTGCCAATATGTTTTAATTCTTTAATGCAATTGGTCAAAATTGATAAAGGGTCCAGCCCCTTTTCTCATTGATTATTTTATTTATTATTAAGTTAGTTTTTACTAGGTCTTCGGAGAGTCTACACTAAGTTTTCAATTAAGTAACATCTGGATTTATTAAATTAGTCTTCGCTTAGTTTTAAAACAAGTTACATCTTAATTTTATGTCATCTGGTTTCTCAACTACATTTATTGGAATAGAATATTAACATTTTGCTGTGAATGAATAAAGATAATGAAAATACTAAATGGGACTAGTTATGATTGATTCCAAGACGTACGCACTTAGTACCCTTACATACAAGAGGTACCAACAACAAAGACACTGTGCAGCCGAGGTGTTGGAGACAATCGGGGCGGTCGGCCAAACAAGCTAATTCCCCACCGACATATATCCAGGAGCCGACGCCTCAGCCCAGCCCTCGGTCACATATACATCAGTATGTCAACACACCCATGTATTGTTCTAATCTTAAGATATAATTGTCTTAAATATGCTAAACACCCAATGATGATTATTTGAAGAACCATAAACTAAGGGTTACAACTACTTTATTCTTGAAATGTCATATGAAGAATGTAATATCGTTATACAAGTGAAATTAATGCACTCATATTTTGAAAAAACTGTTTTTATTACAAACATTATTGATTGTACAAACATTGTTGTTTAGGTATTTAGCTTCTCTAAACACATAATAAAAAAACTTCTGTTTGTAAAAATACTTCCAAAGTGATATATGGATGTTTATCAATATAATTTATGAAATAGAATGAAAAAATTTCACTTGACAACAAGAAATACATGAATATTTGTGTATTTTATGCGTGTACAAATCTTGGTTGCCATGGCAATATTTTTAATGAACTCTGGTTTATTAAGCGATAGTGGTTTACGTCAGTTCATTTCTATTATCGATAGCAATTTTGTTCCGAGTTTGGAACTAAAAACATGGAAAATCGAAAAACTCTTCAAAAAAAAATTATCACTAAAAAAATTATATAGGTCGATTTTAATTAGTTCCTAACACTGTAGTGTGCATTTAAAGTGATATGTGGTCATAATCAAGATATATTATTAAAATGGAGCGTTTTGAAGAGCTTTTCGGTATGTATTCAATCAGTAAATACAACAGCAACAATGCTTATTTTGGTACCGATGGATTTGGAAAAAATATAGGCTGGATAAGCCGGGCTACATAAAAATCTCGAAACATCTGATAACTTAGATAACCATCATGCTAGGTTGATGGAATTTAGCACATGAATATCAGAATAATTATGTACATAAATAGATGGCAATATTGAGATGGTGTATGTTAATTCCTAAGCATGAATATCCATCAACTGTACAGTTCCTAATTTAGGATTTCTCCTAACAGTTGCCAGCAACACCATGGCAGTGACTTGTCTCATATGAAAAAAATCATATTCCGACAGTACTTTCAGTACTTTGATTCTATCTGTGCCCATTGTCCAAAATGTATATTATGTGCAGTGTTTAGTCATAACTGATACAACTAGAATTGCTAAATAGTATTGAAACCGTACTGTTTTAAGTTAGATTATGATACACTTTGCTATCATTATAATTTTATATTTTACCATATGTGGTGTGAATGTATAATTTTTGAATGTTCAGTTTCTGAAAAATCACAGTATTCTGTTGTAATTAGATTAATTAATAACATCATATAGTCAATTCTCTGATACCAATACACACTTCCATGTATACATGTGTATCCAATGGGTTTACATATCTTTTATAAATGTATTAGTTTATATCACAACAAATAAACAATAAAATCAACATTGTGCTTATGTTTTATATTTATTAACTCTTATAAGAGACAGAGTAAAAAACAACCATTTGGTCTTACAACATCCAGTTTTATAAAAAAAATCATTTTACTTGACAAGCATAAATTAATAATCAAAATTAACAAAATGCACAAATATAAAACTATATACATGTAATAACTCAACTGGAACATTATGAACACAAATACTTCCTATAGGGGTGTTTAAATATAAAATAGACTCGATCATCCTGTCACCTACAAAAAAATACATGACTGTTTCTAACCTTTTTGCACTAAATTTTGACCTATTTTAGAAAAAAAAAGTTATTAGAGATTTTCATTACAGTCGAAAAATGAAGATTCTGCATGTAACAAACTTGAGCTAGGGTTTGCTTGGATTTCAGTACTTTTCATTACAAATATGGTCATACGACCAAAAATCAATCAAATGTAACAGAATGTGATCTCTGTTGCACTGAAAAATCTTCATTGCCCTAGTTAGTGACCTGGATGACCCACTTTAACAAGCAATAGCCTCATTGCTATAACATGACCACAGAAATAATTAAGATAGGGGTGACAGACTTTTTTTTAACTTTCATACAAACAATGGAATGGACATGTTCTGGTTTGTACAAAATTTACCTTGCAAACATTTTTAACTTTCATACAAACAATGGAATGAACATGTTCTGGTTTGTAAATTTACCTTGCATACATTTCTAAGATATTTGATAAATTAAATGTTACTTTTTCATTTCTTACATAAATGGAAGCCATGAAATTGCCAACAAGTAACAGAGCTTCTGTACGTTAACATTGGTGTGCAGGAAAAACTTTATTGTCATGGGTGACTGAACAGACGAACACATGGACCATTACTTGTTTTTATTAGATTTATCATTTAGTGTTCTGCATATAATTTCATTTTCACCATATTGATTGGCATGAGAGGATAATAAAACAAGACAGTTTTATTTAAAGAATTCCATCATCCACTGACCACTATAATTATAATGTTACATTTTTCTAACATTCCACTATTTGATGGGGGTTTATGACATACTTTAAATTACCAAACGTTAAATCTAATGAATTTGTAAAAAAACTTTCATGTGCGTGGTTTTTAAACTAAAGTGAACAAAATATATTCCAATCAAACATTTTACCTTAAATAAATAATTCAATTATTGTCTTGTGTTTATAGTATTACCCTCCTCAAAATATATCATTCCAAATCCTGACTTAATTTGAGTTTTTCAGTGACCGAGCATTAAAATGGACACTGCCATGAAATTCATTCTTGGTTGACCCATAAAACTTTTTCTTCAGTTTTTTCCACCTTTTTCTATTTTTCATTTTTTAGTTTTCTCCCTTTGATGCAAATGTATCCCCACAGTTAACCACCTCTTAACAATAGTAACCTGTGAACATTGACCATCTACCAATAATGACTATCTCTCAACTACAATAACCTGTAAACTACAACCATCTTCTACAAAGTACTGCCCTTTAACTATGTAGACCTGTGGACTATAATTAGCTCCCAGTAACACCTTCTCTTATTTACATTAACCTGTATTTTACAACCACCTCCATTAACTACTGCCTCTTATTTACATTAATCTGTATTTTACAACCACCTCCATTAACTACTGCCTCTTATTTACATTAATCTGTATACTACAACCACCTCCATTTACTATTGCCTCTTATTTACATTAACCTGTATTTTACAACCACCTCCATTAACTACTGCCTCTTATTTACATTAACCTGTATTTTACAACCACCTCCATTTACTATTGCCTCTTATTTACATTAACCTGTATTTTACAACCACCTCCATTTACTACTGCCTCTGATTTACATTAATCTGTATACTACAACCACCTCCATTAACTACTGCCTCTTATTTACATTAACCTGTATTTTACAACCACCTCCATTAACTACTGCCTCTTATTTACATTAACCTGTATTTTACAACCACCTCCATTAACTACTGCCTCTTATTTACATTAATCTGTATACTACAACCACCTCCATTTACTACTGCCTCTGATTTACATTAACCTGTATACTACAACCACCTCCATTAACTACTGCCTCTGATTTACATTAACCTGAATACTACAACCACCTCCATTAACTACTGCCTCTTATTTACATTATCTGAATACTACAACCACCTCCATTAACTACTGCCTCTGATTTACATTAATCTGTATACTACAACCACCTCCATTAACTACTGCCTCTGATTTACATTAATCTGTATACTACAACCACCTCCATTTACTACTGCCTCTGATTTACATTAACCTGTATATTACAACCACCTCCATTTACTACTGCCTCTTATTTACATTAACCTGTATACTACAACCACCTCCATTAACTACTGCCTCTTATTTACATTAACCTGTATACTACAACCACCTCCATTAACTACTGCCTCTGATTTACATTAACCTGAATACTACAACCACCTCCATTAACTACTGCCTCTTATTTACATTATCTGAATACTACAACCACCTCCATTAACTACTGCCTCTGATTTACATTAATCTGTATACTACAACCACATCCATTAACTACTGCCTCTGATTTACATTAACCTGTATACTACAACCACCTCCATTAACTACTGCCTCTTATTTACATTAATCTGTATATTACAACCACCTCCATTAACTACTGCCTCTTATTTACATTAATCTGTATATTACAACCACCTCCATTAACTATTGCCTCTTATTTACATTAACCTGTATATTACAACCACCTCCATTAACTACTGCCTCTTATTTACATTAACCTGTATATTACAACCACCTCCATTAACTACTGCCTCTTATTTACATTAACCTGTATATTACAACCACCTCCATTAACTACTGCCTCTTATTTACATTAATCTGTATATTACAACCACCTCCATTAACTACTGCCTCTTATTTACATTAACCTGTATATTACAACCACCTCCATTAACTACTGCCTCTTATTTACATTAACCTGTATATTACAACCACCTCCATTAACTACTGCCTCTTATTTACATTAACCTGTATACTACAACCACCTCCATTAACTACTGCCTCTTATTTACATTAACCTGTATATTACAACCACCTCCATTAACTACTGCCTCTTATTTACATTAACCTGTATACTACAACCACCTCCATTAACTACTGCCTCTTATTTACATTAACCTGTATATTACAACCACCTCCATTAACTATTGCCTCTTATTTACATTAATCTGTATATTACAACCACCTCCATTAACTATTGCCTCTTATTTACATTAATCTGTATATTACAACCACCTCCATTAACTATTGCCTCTTATTATACCCCCAGATATGAAATATATGGGGGCTATATTGGATTCACGCTTGACGGTCGGTCGGTCGGCCGGTCGGTCGGTCGGTCGGTCGGTCGGTCCGTGCGTCTGTAGACACAATTTGTCCGGAGAATTTCTCAGCAACTACTTACAGGATTTCAATAAAACTTCACAGAAGTGATCAGTAGTAAGCCTAGTTGTGCTAGCTTAAAGCATTTTTCGTTCGGATTAATTTTCACTGAGTTATGCCCCTTTGTTGTTTTTATACAGTATATACAATAGGCAAATTTTGTCCGGAGAATTTCTCAGCAACTACTTACAGGATTTCAATAAAACTTCACAGAAGTGATCAGTAGTAAGCCTAGTTGTGCTAGCTTAAAGCATTTTTCATTCGGATTAATTTTCACTGAGTTATGCCCCTTTGTTGTTTTTATACAGTATATACAATAGGCAAATTTTGTCCGGAGAATTTCTCAGCAACTACTTACAGGATTTCAATAAAACTTCACAGAAGTGATCAGTAGTAAGCCTAGTTGTGCTAGCTTAAAGCATTTTTCATTCGGATTAATTTTCACTGAGTTATGCCCCTTTGTTGTTTTTATACAGTATATACAATAGGCAAATTTTGTCCGGACAATTTCTCAGCAACTACTCACAGGATCTCAATGAAACTTCACAGAAGTGATCAGTAGTAAGCCTTGTTGTGCATGCTTAAAGCAATTTTCGTTCGGATTAATTTTCACTGAGTTATAGCCCTTTGTTGTTTTTATACAGTATATACATTAGGCAAATTTTGTCCGGACAATTTCTCAGCAACTATTCACAGGATTTCAACGAAACTTCACAGAAGTAATAAGTAGTTAGCCTAGTTGTGCATGCTTAAATCATTTTTCATTTGGATTGATTTTCACTGAGTTATAGCCCTTTGTTTTTTTCTACAGTATATACAATAGGCAAATTTTGTTCTGACTATTTCTCATTGACTACTGCCAGGAATTCACTAAAACTTCTCAGAAGTGATGAGTAGTTAGTCTAGTTGTGCGTGCATTAAGCTTGTCTTGGTTGGTTAAATTTTCACTGAGTTATGGCCCTTTGTTGTTTTTTATACAGTGTATATACAATATCTCAGTAACTACTCATAGGAATTCAATGAAACTTCACAGAAGTTATAAAAAGTAAGCCAAGTTGTGCATGCAATAACCAGGTTTTGTTTGGATTAATTTTCACTGAGTTATGGCCCTTTGTTTTATACAATTAGGTAAATTTTGTCCGTACTATTTGTCAGCAACTACATGCAGGAATTCAGTGAAACTTCTTAGAAGTGATAAGTAGTTTGCCAAGTTGTGCATGTCCACAATAGGTTTTGTCCAAGTAAATTTTAATGAGTTATGGCCCTTTGTTATTTTTTATATAATGTATATTTAGAAACTGGTCAGGATATATCTAAGCAACAATTTGCAGGTATTAAAAAAATGAAAATGCATTATATTTTCCTCTGTAAAATGTAACAATAACTGTGTCAAGGCCGCATCTGGGGGTATTCATCACCTTTAGTGATAGTTCTAGTTTACATTAACCTGTATATTACAACCACCTCCATTAACTATTGCCTCTTATTTACATTAATCTGTATATTACAACCACCTCCATTAACTATTGCCTCTTATTTACATTAATCTGTATATTACAACCACCTCCATTAACTATTGCCTCTTATTTACATTAATCTGTATATTACAACCACCTCCATTAACTATTGCCTCTGATTTACATTAATCTGTATATTACAACCACCTCCATTAACTATTGCCTCTTATTTACATTAACCTGTATATTACAACCACCTCCATTAACTATTGCCTCTTATTTACATTAATCTGTATATTACAACCACCTCCATTAACTATTGCCTCTTATTTACATTAACCTGTATATTACAACCACCTCCATTAACTATTGCCTCTTATTTACATTAATCTGTATATTACAACCACCTCCATTAACTATTGCCTCTTATTTACATTAATCTGTATATTACAACCACCTCCATTAACTATTGCCTCTTATTTACATTAATCTGTATATTACAACCACCTCCATTAACTATTGCCTCTGATTTACATTAATCTGTATATTACAACCACCTCCATTAACTATTGCCTCTTATTTACATTAATCTGTATATTACAACCACCTCCATTAACTATTGCCTCTTATTTACATTAACCTGTATATTACAACCACCTCCATTAACTATTGCCTCTTATTTACATTAATCTGTATATTACAACCACCTCCATTAACTACTGCTTCTAATTTACATTAACCTGTATATTACAACCACCGCCATTAACTATTGCCTCTTATTATACCCCCAGATATGAAATATATGGGGGCTATATTGGATTCACGCTTGACGGTCGGTCGGTCGGTCCGTGCGTCTGTAGACACAATTTGTCCGGAGAATTTCTCAGCAACTACTTACAGGATTTCAATGAAACTTCACAGAAGTGATCAGTAGTAAGCCTAGTTGTGCTAGCTTAAAGCATTTTTCGTTCGGATTAATTTTCACTGAGTTATGCCCCTTTGTTGTTTTTATTCAGTATATACAATAGGCAAATTTTGTCCAGACAATTTCTCAGCAATTACTCACAGGATCTCAATGAAACTTGACAGAAGTGATCAGTAGTAAGCCTAGTTGTGCATGCTTAAAGCAATTTTCGTTCGGATTAATTATCACTGAGTTATAGCCCTTTGTTTTTTTCTACAGTATATACAATAGGCAAATTTTGTCCTATTTCTCATTGACTACTGCCAGGAATTCTATAAAACTTCTCAGAAGTGATAAGTAGTTAGCCTAGTTGTGCATGCATTAAGCTTGTCTTGATTGGTTAAATTTTCACTGCGTTATGGCCCTTTGTTGTTTTTTATACAGTGTATATACAATATCTCAGTAACTACTCATAGGAATTCAATGAAACTTCATAGAAGTTATAAACAGTTAGCCAAGTTGTGCATGCAATAACCAGGTTTTGTTTGGATTAATTTTCACTGAGTTATGGCCCTTTGTTTTATACAATTAGGTAAATTTTGCCCGTACCATTTCTCAGCAACTACATGCAGGAATTCAGTGAAACTTCTTAGAAGTGATAAGTAGTTTGCCAAGTTGTGCATGTCCACAATAGGTTTTGTCCAAGTAAATTTTAATGAGTTATGGCCCTTTGTTATTTTTTATATAATGTATATTTAGAAACTGGTCAGGATATATCTTAGCAACAATTTGCAGGTATTAAAAAATGAAAATGCATTATATTTCCCTCTGTAAAATGTAACAACTGTGTCAAGGCCGCATCTGGGGGTATTCATCACCTTTAGTGATAGTTCTAGTTTACATTAAAATGTATACTACAACCACCTCCATTAACTACTGCCTCTGATTTACATTAACCTGAATACTACAACCACCTCCATTAACTACTGCCTCTTATTTACATTAACCTGTATACTACAACCACCTCCATTTACTACTGCCTCTGATTTACATTAACCTGTATACTACAACCACCTCCATTAACTACTGCCTCTGATTAACAATAACCTGAATACTACCACCAACTCCATTAACTATTGCCTCTTATTTACATTAATCTGTATACTACAACCACCTCCATTAACTACTGCTTCTTATTTACATTAACCTGTATATTACAACCACCTCCATTTACTACTGCCTCTGATTTACATTAACCTGAATACTACAACCACCTCCATTAACTACTGCCTCTTATTTACATTAATCTGTATACTACAACCACCTCCATTTACTACTGCCTCTGATTTACATTATCTGAATACTACAACCACCTCCATTAACTATTGCCTCTTATTTACATTAATCTGTATACTACAACCACCTCCATTAACTACTGCTTCTTATTTACATTAACCTGTATATTACAACCACCTCCATTTACTACTGCCTCTGATTTACATTAACCTGAATACTACAACCACCTCCATTAACTACTGCCTCTTATTTACATTAATCTGTATACTACAACCACCTCCATTTACTACTGCCTCTGATTTACATTATCTGAATACTACAACCACCTCCATTAACTACTGCCTCTTATTTACATTAATCTGTATACTACAACCACCTCCATTTACTACTGCCTCTGATTTACATTAACCTGAATATTACAACCACCTCCATTAACTACTGCATCTGATTTACATTATCTGAATACTACAACCACCTCCATTAACTACTGCCTCTTATTTACATTAACCTGTATACTACAACCACCTCCATTAACTACTGCCTCTTATTTACATTAACCTGTATATTACAACCACCTCCATTAACTACTGCTTCTTATTTACATTAACCTGTATACTACAACCATCTCCATTAACTACTGCCTCTGATTTACATTAACCTGTATATTACAACCACCTCCATTTACTACTGCTTCTTATTTACATTAACCTGTATACTACAACGACCTCCATTAACTACTGCCTCTGATTTACATTAACCTGTATATTACAACCACCTCCATTAACTATTGCCTCTTATTTACATTAATCTGTATATTACAACCACCTCCATTAACTATTGCCTCTTATTTACATTAATCTGTATATTACAACCACCTCCATTAACTATTGCCTCTGATTTACATTAATCTGTATATTACAACCACCTCCATTAACTATTGCCTCTTATTTACATTAACCTGTATATTACAACCACCTCCATTAACTACTGCCTCTGATTTACATTAATCTGTATATTACAACCACCTCCATTAACTATTGCCTCTGATTTACATTAATCTGTATATTACAACCACCTCCATTAACTATTGCCTCTTATTTACATTAATCTGTATATTACAACCACCTCCATTAACTATTGCCTCTGATTTACATTAACCTGTATATTACAACCACCTCCATTAACTATTGCCTCTTATTTACATTAATCTGTATATTACAACCACCTCCATTAACTATTGCCTCTGATTTACATTAATCTGTATATTACAACCACCTCCATTAACTATTGCCTCTGATTTACATTAATCTGTATATTACAACCACCTCCATTAACTATTGCCTCTTATTTACATTAATCTGTATATTACAACCACCTCCATTAACTATTGCCTCTTATTTACATTAATCTGTATATTACAACCACCTCCATTAACTATTGCCTCTTATTTACATTAATCTGTATATTACAACCACCTCCATTAACTATTGCCTCTGATTTACATTAACCTGTATATTACAACCACCTCCATTAACTATTGCCTCTTATTTACATTAATCTGTATATTACAACCACCTCCATTAACTATTGCCTCTGATTTACATTAATCTGTATATTACAACCACCTCCATTAACTATTGCCTCTGATTTACATTAATCTGTATATTACAACCACCTCCATTAACTATTGCCTCTTATTTACATTAATCTATATATTACAACCACCTCCATTAACTATTGCCTCTGATTTACATTAATCTGTATATTACAACCACCTCCATTAACTACTGCCTCTGATTTACATTAATCTGTATATTACAACCACCTCCATTAACTATTGCCTCTTATTTACATTAATCTGTATATTACAACCACCTCCATTAACTACTGCCTCTGATTTACATTAATCTGTATATTACAACCACCTCCATTAACTACTGCCTCTTATTTACATTAACCTGTATATTACAACCACCTCCATTAACTACTGCCTCTGATTTACATTAATCTGTATATTACAACCACCTCCATTAACTATTGCCTCTTATTTACATTAACCTGTATATTACAACCACCTCCATTAACTACTGCCTCTTATTTACATTAACCTGTATATTACAACCACCTCCATTAACTATTGCCTCTTATTTACATTAATCTGTATATTACAACCACCTCCATTAACTATTGCCTCTTATTTACATTAATCTGTATATTACAACCACCTCCATTAACTATTGCCTCTTATTATACCCCCAGATATGAAATATATGGGGGCTATATTGGATTCACGCTTGACGGTCGGTCGGTCGGCCGGTCGGTCGGTCGGTCGGTCCGTGCGTCTGTAGACACAATTTGTCCGGAGAATTTCTCAGCAACTACTTACAGGATTTCAATAAAACTTCACAGAAGTGATCAGTAGTAAGCCTAGTTGTGCTAGCTTAAAGCATTTTTCGTTCGGATTAATTTTCACTGAGTTATGCCCCTTTGTTGTTTTTATACAGTATATACAATAGGCAAATTTTGTCCGGAGAATTTCTCAGCAACTACTTACAGGATTTCAATAAAACTTCACAGAAGTGATCAGTAGTAAGCCTAGTTGTGCTAGCTTAAAGCATTTTTCATTCGGATTAATTTTCACTGAGTTATGCCCCTTTGTTGTTTTTATACAGTATATACAATAGGCAAATTTTGTCCGGAGAATTTCTCAGCAACTACTTACAGGATTTCAATAAAACTTCACAGAAGTGATCAGTAGTAAGCCTAGTTGTGCTAGCTTAAAGCATTTTTCATTCGGATTAATTTTCACTGAGTTATGCCCCTTTGTTGTTTTTATACAGTATATACAATAGGCAAATTTTGTCCGGACAATTTCTCAGCAACTACTCACAGGATCTCAATGAAACTTCACAGAAGTGATCAGTAGTAAGCCTAGTTGTGCATGCTTAAAGCAATTTTCGTTCGGATTAATTTTCACTGAGTTATAGCCCTTTGTTGTTTTTATACAGTATATACATTAGGCAAATTTTGTCCGGACAATTTCTCAGCAACTATTCACAGGATTTCAACGAAACTTCACAGAAGTAATAAGTAGTTAGCCTAGTTGTGCATGCTTAAATCATTTTTCATTTGGATTGATTTTCACTGAGTTATAGCCCTTTGTTTTTTTCTACAGTATATACAATAGGCAAATTTTGTTCTGACTATTTCTCATTGACTACTGCCAGGAATTCACTAAAACTTCTCAGAAGTGATGAGTAGTTAGTCTAGTTGTGCGTGCATTAAGCTTGTCTTGGTTGGTTAAATTTTCACTGAGTTATGGCCCTTTGTTGTTTTTTATACAGTGTATATACAATATCTCAGTAACTACTCATAGGAATTCAATGAAACTTCACAGAAGTTATAAAAAGTAAGCCAAGTTGTGCATGCAATAACCAGGTTTTGTTTGGATTAATTTTCACTGAGTTATGGCCCTTTGTTTTATACAATTAGGTAAATTTTGTCCGTACTATTTGTCAGCAACTACATGCAGGAATTCAGTGAAACTTCTTAGAAGTGATAAGTAGTTTGCCAAGTTGTGCATGTCCACAATAGGTTTTGTCCAAGTAAATTTTAATGAGTTATGGCCCTTTGTTATTTTTTATATAATGTATATTTAGAAACTGGTCAGGATATATCTAAGCAACAATTTGCAGGTATTAAAAAAATGAAAATGCATTATATTTTCCTCTGTAAAATGTAACAATAACTGTGTCAAGGCCGCATCTGGGGGTATTCATCACCTTTAGTGATAGTTCTAGTTTACATTAACCTGTATATTACAACCACCTCCATTAACTATTGCCTCTTATTTACATTAATCTGTATATTACAACCACCTCCATTAACTATTGCCTCTTATTTACATTAATCTGTATATTACAACCACCTCCATTAACTATTGCCTCTTATTTACATTAATCTGTATATTACAACCACCTCCATTAACTATTGCCTCTGATTTACATTAATCTGTATATTACAACCACCTCCATTAACTATTGCCTCTTATTTACATTAACCTGTATATTACAACCACCTCCATTAACTATTGCCTCTTATTTACATTAATCTGTATATTACAACCACCTCCATTAACTATTGCCTCTTATTTACATTAACCTGTATATTACAACCACCTCCATTAACTATTGCCTCTTATTTACATTAATCTGTATATTACAACCACCTCCATTAACTATTGCCTCTTATTTACATTAATCTGTATATTACAACCACCTCCATTAACTATTGCCTCTTATTTACATTAATCTGTATATTACAACCACCTCCATTAACTATTGCCTCTGATTTACATTAATCTGTATATTACAACCACCTCCATTAACTATTGCCTCTTATTTACATTAATCTGTATATTACAACCACCTCCATTAACTATTGCCTCTTATTTACATTAACCTGTATATTACAACCACCTCCATTAACTATTGCCTCTTATTTACATTAATCTGTATATTACAACCACCTCCATTAACTACTGCTTCTAATTTACATTAACCTGTATATTACAACCACCGCCATTAACTATTGCCTCTTATTATACCCCCAGATATGAAATATATGGGGGCTATATTGGATTCACGCTTGACGGTCGGTCGGTCGGTCCGTGCGTCTGTAGACACAATTTGTCCGGAGAATTTCTCAGCAACTACTTACAGGATTTCAATGAAACTTCACAGAAGTGATCAGTAGTAAGCCTAGTTGTGCTAGCTTAAAGCATTTTTCGTTCGGATTAATTTTCACTGAGTTATGCCCCTTTGTTGTTTTTATTCAGTATATACAATAGGCAAATTTTGTCCAGACAATTTCTCAGCAATTACTCACAGGATCTCAATGAAACTTGACAGAAGTGATCAGTAGTAAGCCTAGTTGTGCATGCTTAAAGCAATTTTCGTTCGGATTAATTATCACTGAGTTATAGCCCTTTGTTTTTTTCTACAGTATATACAATAGGCAAATTTTGTCCTATTTCTCATTGACTACTGCCAGGAATTCTATAAAACTTCTCAGAAGTGATAAGTAGTTAGCCTAGTTGTGCATGCATTAAGCTTGTCTTGATTGGTTAAATTTTCACTGCGTTATGGCCCTTTGTTGTTTTTTATACAGTGTATATACAATATCTCAGTAACTACTCATAGGAATTCAATGAAACTTCATAGAAGTTATAAACAGTTAGCCAAGTTGTGCATGCAATAACCAGGTTTTGTTTGGATTAATTTTCACTGAGTTATGGCCCTTTGTTTTATACAATTAGGTAAATTTTGCCCGTACCATTTCTCAGCAACTACATGCAGGAATTCAGTGAAACTTCTTAGAAGTGATAAGTAGTTTGCCAAGTTGTGCATGTCCACAATAGGTTTTGTCCAAGTAAATTTTAATGAGTTATGGCCCTTTGTTATTTTTTATATAATGTATATTTAGAAACTGGTCAGGATATATCTTAGCAACAATTTGCAGGTATTAAAAAATGAAAATGCATTATATTTCCCTCTGTAAAATGTAACAACTGTGTCAAGGCCGCATCTGGGGGTATTCATCACCTTTAGTGATAGTTCTAGTTTACATTAAAATGTATACTACAACCACCTCCATTAACTACTGCCTCTGATTTACATTAACCTGAATACTACAACCACCTCCATTAACTACTGCCTCTTATTTACATTAACCTGTATACTACAACCACCTCCATTTACTACTGCCTCTGATTTACATTAACCTGTATACTACAACCACCTCCATTAACTACTGCCTCTGATTAACAATAACCTGAATACTACAACCAACTCCATTAACTATTGCCTCTTATTTACATTAATCTGTATACTACAACCACCTCCATTAACTACTGCTTCTTATTTACATTAACCTGTATATTACAACCACCTCCATTTACTACTGCCTCTGATTTACATTAACCTGAATACTACAACCACCTCCATTAACTACTGCCTCTTATTTACATTAATCTGTATACTACAACCACCTCCATTTACTACTGCCTCTGATTTACATTATCTGAATACTACAACCACCTCCATTAACTATTGCCTCTTATTTACATTAATCTGTATACTACAACCACCTCCATTAACTACTGCTTCTTATTTACATTAACCTGTATATTACAACCACCTCCATTTACTACTGCCTCTGATTTACATTAACCTGAATACTACAACCACCTCCATTAACTACTGCCTCTTATTTACATTAATCTGTATACTACAACCACCTCCATTTACTACTGCCTCTGATTTACATTATCTGAATACTACAACCACCTCCATTAACTACTGCCTCTTATTTACATTAATCTGTATACTACAACCACCTCCATTTACTACTGCCTCTGATTTACATTAACCTGAATATTACAACCACCTCCATTAACTACTGCATCTGATTTACATTATCTGAATACTACAACCACCTCCATTAACTACTGCCTCTTATTTACATTAACCTGTATACTACAACCACCTCCATTTACTACTGCCTCTGATTTACATTAACCTGTATACTACAACCACCTCCATTAACTACTGCCTCTGATTTACATTAACCTGTATATTACAACCACCTCCATTAACTACTGCCTCTTATTTACATTATCTGAATACTACAACCACCTCCATTAACTACTGCCTCTTATTTACATTATCTGAATACTACAACCACCTCCATTAACTATTGCCTCTTATTTACATTATCTGAATACTACAACCACCTCCATTAACTACTGCCTCTTATTTACATTATCTGAATACTACAACCACCTCCATTTACTACTGCCTCTGATTTACATTAACCTGTATACTACAACCACCTCCATTAACTACTGCCTCTGATTTACATTAACCTGTATATTACAACCACCTCCATTAACTACTGCCTCTTATTTACATTAACCTGTATATTACAACCACCTCCATTAACTACTGCCTCTTATTTACATTAACCTGTATATTACAACCACCTCCATTAACTACTGCCTCTGATTTACATTAACCTGTATACTACAACCACCTCCATTAACTATTGCCTCTTATTTACATTAACCTGTATATTACAACCACCTCCATTAACTACTGCCTCTGATTTACATTAACCTGTATACTACAACCACCTCCATTAACTACTGCCTCTGATTTACATTAACCTGTATATTACAACCACCTCCATTAACTACTGCCTCTGATTTACATTAACCTGTATACTACAACCACCTCCATTAACTATTGCCTCTTATTTACATTAACCTGTATATTACAACCACCTCCATTAACTACTGCCTCTGATTTACATTAACCTGTATATTACAACCACCTCCATTAACTACTGCCTCTGATTTACATTAACCTGTATATTACAACCACCTCCATTAACTATTGCCTCTTATTTACATTAACCTGTATATTACAACCACCTCCATTAACTACTGCCTCTTATTTACATTAATCTGTATACTACAACCACCTCCATTTACTACTGCCTCTGATTCACATTAACCTGTATATTACAACCACCTCCATTAACTACTGCCTCTTATTTACATTAATCTGTATACTACAACCACCTCCATTTACTACTGCCTCTTATTTACATTAATCTGTATATTACAACCACCTCCATTAACTACTGCCTCTGATTTACATTAACCTGTATATTACAACCACCTCCATTAACTATTGCCTCTTATTTACATTAACCTGTATATTACAACCACCTCCATTAACTATTGCCTCTTATTTACATTAACCTGTATATTACAACCACCTCCATTAACTACTGCCTCTTATTTACATTAACCTGTATATTACAACCACCTCCATTAACTATTGCCTCTTATTTACATTAACCTGTATATTACAACCACCTCCATTAACTATTGCCTCTTATTTACATTAATCTGTATACTACAACCACCTCCATTAACTATTGCCTCTTATTTACATTAATCTGTATATTACAACCACCTCCATTAACTATTGCCTCTTATTTACATTAATCTGTATATTACAACCACCTCCATTAACTATTGCCTCTTATTTACATTAACCTGTATATTACAACCACCTCCATTAACTACTGCCTCTTATTTACATTAATCTGTATATTACAACCACCTCTGAATAACTACCATGTCTTTTTTTGCATAAAAAAACAACCTGTAATCTACAACATTCCCATTTAGTACAACACCTTATTATATTCCCAGATATATGGGGGCTATATTGGATTCACGCATGACGGTCTGTCGGCCGGTTGGTCGGTCGGTCTGTGCATCTGTAGACACGATTTTTCCGGAAATTTCTCAGCAACTACAAAAAGGATTTTAATGAAACTTCACAAAAGTGATCTGTAGTAAGCCTAGTTGTGCACACCTAAAGCATTTTTCGTTTGGATTAATTTTCACTGAGTTATAGCCCTTTGGTTTTTATACAGTTTATATACATAGGCAAATTTTGTCCAGACTATTTCTCATTAACTACTGGCAGGAATTCAATGAAACTTCACAGAAGTGATCAGTAGTAAGCCTATTTGTGCATGCTGTAACTATTCTTTTTTTTATTAATTTTCACTGAGTTGTAGCCCTTTATAATAAAGTATATACAGTAGGCAAATTTATCTGGATTATTTCTCATTAACTACCTAGACTTTCAGTGAAACTTTACAGAAGAGATAAGTAGTTAGCCTAGTTGTGCATGCATTAAGCTTGTCTTGTTTGGTTAAATTTTCACTCAGTTATGGCCCTTTGTTGTTTTACACAGTGTATATACAATATCTCAGCAACTACTCATATGAATTCAATGAAACTTCACAGAAGTCATGAAAAGTAAGCATGGAATAACCAGCTTTTGTTTGGATTAATTTTCACTGAGTTATGGCCCATTGTTTTATACAATAGGTAGATTTTGTCCAAACTATTTCTCAGCAACTACATGCAGTCCACAATAGGCTTTGTCCACGTAAAATTTAATGTGTTATGGCCCTTTGTTATTTTTTATGTAATGAATATTTAGAAATTGGTCAGGATATTTCTAAGCTACAATTTGCAGGTATTAAAAAAATTAAAATGTGTTATATTTCCCTTTATAAAATGTAACAATAACTGTGTCAAGGCGGCATCTTGGGGTATTCATCACTTTTAGTGATAGTTCTAGTTTACATTAACCAGATCATTTGAAACCTAGCTATTTCTACATCTTCTCATGTACAAATATTCCTAATGAATGTTAGAAAGTGATGGAAGTGAGAACTGTAATATGCATTGTTTCATTTTGTGAATATTTGTTTTCCTTAAGTCTTGCATTATATGTTTTGTTTTTTTTTAATTTGAAGGCTTTGTAGAGTGCATAGGGATCCCGCACACTTATTCACAGTAAATAAACAGGTTGATCACATAGCAACTGAAAACAACAACAAAAAACACCTGTTTACTTCAACCATATCCATTAACTATTTCCTTTTTTACATTAACTTGTAAACTACAACCACATTCACATAAAATCAACCTCTTAACAACAGTCAGCAGTATACAATAGATATATAGGGAACAAACACAAATGGTAAAAATAGTGTTTTATGTGTTTTAGAACATTTCAGAAAGCTCAATATACACTACTTTCTTCCTTCTGTTAGGAACAAGTGCACATCTCCTTGCCAACTGCCACAGACAATTAATTAATTGACTCAGTGGCTTGGTCAATACATGATACCATAGTTCCTATGCTATAAGGTGCTACCCAGAGCGGGGATTTATCCATTAGTCAAAATAACAAAAATTAGATTTTAATGAGTCTCAAGTAGATGTACATGTAGTTAGAATGTTGATTATCACTGCCCAAATTTAAAGTAATTACACTGCTCCCCTATAAGTCCAAAACAGTTTGTACAAAATAAGTTCCAAATTTGAACATGTTAATGGTTACCCATGAAAGTCAGATCGGGATTCGAACCCGAATCTTTCCATAGCCAATTACTGGCCTGGGTTGCTCTATCCAATTAAGCTATCTGACCTTAAAATTATAGGTAAACTGCAATTCAATAGATTATAGTTAGAGTTGTTTACAAGTGTGGAAATTAACAAATATAAAGCATTTGTTTTGAAGTAAACAATGATTACTACAGAATTCTTCTATATAAGCTGTGTTTAAAGGAGACATAGTTAAAACAGTTAAAGTTGTTGATAGTACCATGTTTTACCGGAATAACCCAGCACAAATACCAGAGTATAAAACAATGATCCTTTTTGATGTTCAAATCCAGGAATCCTGATAGTGAACATAGATGTACACAAAAAGAATGTAATATCATGCACACAAAAAGAAAGTATGACATGCAACTAAGTGAATACCTGAAATACCAAGATAATATACCTTAATTTAAGGGCTATCCTGTATGAAAGCAGTTGAAGACGTCTAGCTAGTCCATACATGGAAGGATATTATATGTATATATTTTGTATATTGTCAATATATATTGGAAATGGAATTAGAAAAGTAGATGTCTACATGGCATTGAAGAGGTGAAGCAATTACAAGATGTGTATCAAGAAACATAAAAATATTATACAAAACATAATCTATGAAATAATACAACACTCAATTCAAAAAGGGAATACATGCACTGGCTATTAATTTTGCATGACTAAATTAATATGGGTTATCATTAACATGGATGATAAAGAAATAAAACAATGGAACAACTATCAACATTTAAATACTGCTAATAACAACTTTCAGCTACTGAATTGTTTTGTATTGTATTAAGAAATACAGCCTGTTGTGGTAACTCATTTTAATACATTATATGACACAATAACTTAGATATAGAGCTAAATATTTAAGTTTGTATTCCACGGACGAATTCTGATTTTTGTTAAATTTAATTTCTAATAGATTGAAATGATAAAATGAATGTCTTAAACCATATTGTGTGGATTTTAGGTGAATATCAATATGCAATTGTTTAAGCCGCGGGTCTCATCCATTTATTATCTAGACATTTAAATCATGAAATTAACAGAATATGATATACATCTGGCGCTATAATTTATTTGAACTGATTCAGTTGCATAACTGACATCTGTGTGTCGTCAATTATGTTGATACATCATTTGATACACGAAGCATATTACAAATAAAAAATCCCATCATAGTTCCTACATAAGACATAATAAATAATATCCCATCATAGTTCGTACATAAGTCATTACAAATAATATTACATCATAATTCCTATATCAGTTATTACAAATAATATCACTTCATAGTTTCTACATAAGTCATTACAAATAATATAAGAATATAATAATCAGAATTTCACAATTTCAAACTCTTCTTAATGTCCCACATCTTATGCTGAAACGTCATATCTTTAACCCAATCTAAGCACTAAAGTTCATCATGTGAGGAAAAGTTGTAACTCAATATTTGTTGAAATTCTTTAAGATATACGCTAGTAAGAACTACAGATTTGCTTAGTTGGCAGTCTGTTTTGTACATAATATAAAGTTGAAACAATATTTCAAAGTCAGCTTCAGAATAATATAGAGCTGTAGGTAAGTTTTCTTCAATATGTTCACTTTATTATCATTAATGCAGGTGCCACATTGTCCAGATATTGATAGCAGATGACCACACAAAATATGGAATTTTGAGAATTACGCAAAAATGGCCACGATCCTAGTCAACAGCCGAATCAAGTACGATGCCTTACCAAGATGACACGATGACACCCGAACCACTTATACAGGCAGAACGATGATGTGAACTTTTATATTGATGTTTACCCGCAGGCTACGCAGGAGTACGATGCCTTCAAACAAGGTTATAAAGGCGTCATCTGACCTCTCGATGGTATAAGACCTTCAACTTGCCGAAGATTATCGGGAACTTAACACAAATTACAAATTTACCTTATTTCAAATTAAAGTCAATTTAATTAACATGACACCCAAGACATAGACAAACGGGAGAAAGTGGCTGTCTGGTAAATGCAGAGTTCAGAAGAGGAAAGCAGAGACAACTGAGTAGACTTCACTGAGCCTCCAACCACAGAGAGGTGCATAAAATCAATGCAAAGACACCTGTATTCTGCGTTAACCAGGGCCATGAGAGCAATGAGAAGATCCTCGTGTAGTTTCTGTAGACAGACCCACTGTTCCAACGACAGGTGACCACCACATGCATGCCATCTAGAGTGCCACAACAGCGTGGAAATTGTCTAGTTGTTGTAGGGTGATAGACAGGTTGAGACCGGGAGGGAGAGACTCTCTACCATGTGTCCTTCTCTTTTATACGACCTTATACCCTTCACTGGACCTAATCGCAGAGACCTCTGGGAAGCTCATGTAGTTGTGGAAGGCATTCCTACAATCTGTCTTCAGTTCCATTAGAAGAGTTCTATAATGGCCATAGCTTTTTTTTCTTTTATCAGACAGCCATTTCTTAGACCTCTGTTTCCTCATTCGCCTCGGGTATTCCTAGCCCTGGAAATAAAAAGCAAAACAAAATAAGTACATTATCTAATGCGAGTGAAACCCAGCCTTTATTTTGTTACAAACCCAATAATGTATTAAGTGGGTTTAGTCCAGAGATTCTGACTCGTCTCTACGCTACGGAAACAAAATGGCAAGTGTGTGGCAACAAGTTTAAGATATGAAATAAAATTATATCAAACAACAACAGTCAATAACAAATGATATGTAAATTGCAATGCAAAAGTTACCTTGCTTTTCACTATGTAGCTGAGGTTTACTACCCTGTGCCTATACATGTACACTAAGAAAGTAAAATAGCGAGTGCATGCTATAACAGTGAACCATAGGTTGGGTCATATATCATACATTATTAAGATAAATATGACCGTATTATTTCGGTTTGAAAGAATGCTAGTATTGATGATGATAATGATACATGTAAGATGATGTACTTGTTGCCATATGATAAGAATGCTGTACTAATAAATTGGTAGTAATAACATAATAAAATAACCCTATCAAATAGCAAGAAATGACAAAAAGAAATAATAAGACAATTTTACCTTTAAGAGTGGCTAGGTACTGGCCTGTAACAGTTGTTTATCATTTTTTCTAAGGTATATATCAAAAGGTTGTCTCATCAACAAAGTATGACATTCTGCAGGAAGTGAATTATGGATAAATGTGATTGTAGCTTTGAGAGTAACACATGCCTCTCTTCTGTAGAGTTGCATAGGACTGACCGAGGAAGATGCTCTATGCCTGGCCTTTTATATATTCTCGTAACCATAACACTTGTGAAACAATTGAGCTACTCAAAATCAGCTGTCTTCACCATGGTTCCATCTCGATGTCATCGTACTGTAATACGATGGCTACACGACTGCATTAAGAGGACTTCACGTAGTCATGTTGCTTTGTTAAGACAATCTGTCAGCTTCTTGTTTCCTTCATATTGCCTTCGTATGAGAAAAATGTCTGATAGCACTGATGTTTACACGAAGAAAATACAATGATGATATGATTAAACAAGATGCTCTCACAATGGCAATATGAAGGGCAAAATGAACACACGAACATGATACTTCGCGTGGACCTTCTACAAATTTTTGGCATGCCAAAGATTTTGTCACTGCTCATGAAGTTGGTGTCAAAGCCTGAGAAACTCAACCGGCAGTCATCTGATGGCTTAAGATGCCCTCACGAATGGCCCAATGTTATCAGGATCACACCCGAATTTGAACATTTCCTAAATCGGGTGTCTATTTGGTGTCTACTTCAGGACAGTGTGACGCCTGCATAAACAAGAACTGTTTTGTTATTTTCATAGGTTGCGTTCTTGGCTAAATTAAAATGATAATCCAATGTTGTTTTTGCTCTGCATCAATACATTGCAAACGGTAATGTTGCTTTCTAAAATGACAAACACCATGATGATGTACATGATTATGTAGAATTAATATGTTTAAGTAACTAAGGTTATTTTCATCTTTTTGATGTAGTTACGTCTTTCTGATAGGAAGTATTTTAACAAAAGATTGAGGGCTCAGCGCAACACTGTCGTAAGTTGTTCTTATTTCAATATGAGTTACGACACTGTTGCGTTGAACCCTCGACTGATGTTCTTTCTTTTGTAGTTACATCATTTTGGAAGGGTCAAATCTTCATTTAATTTCGTTATCTGAACATATTCTCGTAAAAAGATTTTCGGAGATTCCATTAAATGATCTTCTGCAGTAAGTAAGGTGGATTGAATGACTGTCAAATGTCACATGATATTTTAATGTTGTTAAGTTGCTTTACATACTATAAGAGAAAAATCTTATAAACTTGTTTGAAACTGTAAAATTGTTTTTCCTTTCTCCTGAAAAGTTCCATTTTTGAAGTTACGTCATTTCCAAATGGGGCCATCGATTTGTTAGGGATATATATTTACCAACTTGCTAGGGTAAAGCCTTTTCACTCAGCTTCATGTTTTATTAGTAGATCAAGTGTATCTTAGAAAAATACTTTCAATATAGTTTTCATAACTGGCAAAATATAGAATTTAAATGAGACTATCAGTATTTAGCTGTGAACTTACCAACATAAGATGCAGGGATGAGTAATCCAACAGATGATAATCTTGCCAGGTTTGGAAGAGTGTTTGACATTGGTCCAGAAACTGTCTCCATTATCTTGTTTGCTGGTTGTTGCCTAAGATGTTCATCAATCTGTCTGAACATCAGTGTGACAGGGTAGAGAGGTCTGGAAACAGTCAGTCAGCATCTGAAAAAGTTGTTAAACTAATTAAACTTCCTGACTACTGAAGCAATCCTAGTCAATTAAAATACTAGCTTATTTGTCATTCAAAGGATTAATGCAAATACAACAATTAAGGCTTCAAAAAATGAATTGACTATTGAATTAAGTTACATTGAAGATAATCAGACATTAAATTCATCAAGTTCACTTACAATAATTATGTGATACACACATGTATAATGTTTATTTCTACGTATTAATTTTTTTACAGCAAATTAAAATTTGGCTGAAAATTTACCTGAATCTCATCAACACCATCCATATACTCTGTATCATCTTCAGACTATAGCTGGGTATTGAACACAGAGAAGGCTTATTACTCAGTGACATTGGGAAATCTTGGCTCCAGGTCCTTCACAACGTAATCAAAAAATGGAAATGTAAACCTGAAAATTTCAAATGATATTCTATTTTAACATGAAATCACTCTTAAAAATGTTCTAGACCTGTAAATCAGTTAGGTGAAATGAAAAGACTTAAAAGAGATAAAAATGCTTTAAGAGTGACAACAGTAATTGATACAAGGCTTCCAACTAGGCAATACATACCGTTATGAGTCTGAAAAATGTATGATGAGGTATCATTGTTTTCAAATATTTTTATGTATATTATTATAAATGTTGTCTGAATAATTGTTACAGTCAACTTATCATGTAATTTAGCTTCAATTGGATATTAAATTTATCATTTAAGACTATTTTCTTTCTTTAAAAGCAGTGATAAAAAAATTGTTTCATATCGCTTTAGCCTTTTGTTATGATTTTTTCGTATTTTTTTTCCTTTTAAGTCATGTTTTAGTTTTGTTAGATTTTTCGCATTTTTATATACTGACTACAGGGTCATTTACAGACAACATGTTTGAAGTGTTTATTTATCAATATTGTCAATTTGAACGATAACAATTCCCTAATTACCTGGATACAAAGGCAGGTGTTAGTTTAAACGACATGTAGATCTTCCCTTTATAGTTGAGGATTCTTTAAGGCCTGACCATTTCTAGATATACTGATCTACTAATATTTGTTGTACGATTTTATGTATGTTAACAGATATTGTAGATGAGAACTGGTTTAACCATATGTCCATATGTCTGATTGACCTTCACAATAGAGGATAGGTTTGATTTTGTTTATCCATTTAAAACTCTTATTTGGTTGATGCAACATATAATTTTATATCTGGAATAACAGTTTGTTTCTATCACCATTTGGTATACAAGACCAGAAAGCCATTAATGGTTAACATGAAGGACGTAAAGTGGTGTGCTTTTTTGCACTTAAGTAATTTCCTTCAGATGCCATTGTGAACAGATTCTAAGAGGCCCAAGTTTGTTGGGTTTCATTTTGCATCAACAGTCAGTAACATATGGTGACTTTTCCAGATTTTAACCCAAGACATACATCTTGTAAACAAAACCTTCTATAAGCTATTTGACAGCTTTCTCACAAGAGGGATACAAGCTGTATACACCCTGTAATTACTTATCAGGCTTTATAACCACTTGGCCAAATAGGCCTCCTAGACCTAAGTTAACCTCTAAATAATGATTGCATTCAAAAGGCTGGTTGGAATCCTGTTTCTAATAGAAACTGAAAAGTTTAGCATAAATTGGGAAAAGCCAGTCTTTTCATGTATAATATATTTATAATACTATCAAAGGGGCTGTGTGCCTTTTCAATATTAAGGTTATTAATTTTATGCATTTCATAATATTATGCTCTCAGCAGAAGAAAATGAGAATTTATTACATGATTTAGGACTTCTTCGTAAAATCTGGCTGAGGAAATGTAGCATTATTTAGCATAAAAATCTTGCAAAGTAGGAAAAGCAGTTCTACCCGGATATAAAGAGTTTATCATTTGATGATTGCAGATTGCACTGAACAAATAAAAAATAAAGGTTTGTCTATAAGACTTACTAGTCTTAATTGTTAAGCAGACACCTATTAAAGTTACCTCCTGGGTTTATAATTATTATATTTCTTTTTTTTTTAGTTTTTTTTACACAAACTTCATATTAAGGAAGTTGTACAAAATATGTACATTATATGTATACCATGTATAACAGTTAACTATAACCAACTTAAGTTAAAGTTTGCAACATAATCAAACATTGGAATAATGGATCTCAAATATTGGCCAATTATACCTTCTGCCTATCACTGTTGAGGGAGATGTGACAACAGTAGCTTCATTAAAGTGACATATTGGATCACCCCTGGTTTTCAATGGTTTCCTTAATGACAGTCTTTTGATGTTGAAAACCTGAAACATAATGTTAATATGGTTATAGTTATCATACCAAAATACCTAAAAATCACTCATTCCTAAAACATAATATGAATAAATTATCATTTCTCAGTTCCTAATCATTAATCAGCAGCCAATTTCTTCATCTATTTATAACAATATCTATATCAGCATCACTCATGTATCAATGTATCATTATTCCAAATATTTTACTTTTAATGATGTTGATTTTTATTTTTGAGTGATCTCCCTTTCATTGCTAGGTATAATTGATTATGAACATAATAAGGTTGATTTTGTCAGAATAAGTTCTACAAAGTACCCATTTAGAGCCCCAGAACAACAAGATACAGTGTGCTATAACTATCACTACAGATAATAAACTACTATATATGTACTGCTAATGATACAAACATTTAAGCTCCAAGTTGCCTTTTTTTAAAGCATATACAATATAGTGAACATACAACATACACCCTACATTTGTTCATCAACAGGGGCGTGTCTGAGAAAAATTCCAGGTAACGCACCTTTGGTAGGGGGGGCATGCTCCCCCGGAAAAAATTTATTCTTAGAACGCCGAAGATGCATTCTGGAGTGTTTTTGGAGTAAAAAATGACTCATTTTACCGTGTAGAATTTATGTATACAGGAATCGTCTTCCTAATTGCTGCCTAGCAGTTCACATTTCTGCCTGCCAATCACAAATTCGAACCATGCATAGTCAAGTAAAACTTACTTCCAGGAATTTCATGAAAATGGAAACATGATTTTTCGAATTCTCTGGTTTAGGCAGTAGGCTATAATATTTTGCTGGATAATTTCTGTCATTGTGCACTAGATAATTATAATATTGTTTTTAGGCTTAAAACATGTGGCGCTCGGCCAACTGCACTAACATTTGTTTAAACTACGGATGTCTGAACAGTGTATGCGTCACCATTGAGTGGGTCTTAGGAAGTAATAAAGAATTTTGCTTTTCTTGAGTCAGGGTAGTCTCCTTGGTCGAGTGGTCAGAGACATAATCCTGGCAACAATTCTCTTTCATGAGCTTGAACCGCATTGTTGGCGAACTATATTTGCGCGCAAATTGTTTTTGCTTTGATGCGACAGATAGGTCCTGTAACTAGTCTTTCTAATTATACTTGCCGAAGAAATTTAAATACCTAAATCCCGACAGCGAATCCCGTAAACTTCTTTTGGCGTGAGTACTGATCAGAACTCCAGGAAGGTGTCACTGAAAATAATATACATGTACATGTAAGTTGTAACTGACACAATATTAACTAAATACCTAGTTAATTGTTGCGGGTATTTTCATGCAGTTTCATTTGAGTTTAAGTGTGAAATTGCATTATTGATATTTGTTTCGAATAGATTATAAGGTAAAAGTGTTTTTGAGGTAGTGAACAAATAATTTTCATTGTATGTTTAAATCTCACATGCTATTTCCAAATGACCGACTTCTATAATAAATATAGACCTGTGCATTAAGTTGCCCTTTAAGTTAGCTTTATTGTTGAATTGAAATGACAAATGAATGAAGAAAAAATTTTGAATACAGAGAAAACTATTCTATCTTTCGATAGCAAATAAATTGCTATCTTCATAAAAACAAAATCTCCCTATATTGTGTCAATTTCCTCGACCCTAACCCGGGAAAGGCCTCGATTATTATTGCATTCTTGGCGTTTTTAGATTTTCAATTTGTCCAATCCATTGCACGCACGTGTGTATGTGCGTATGCCTGGGCACACCCCTGATCAATATATTACATATAAATAAATGAATACCATACAAGTTATATAAAGGCCAGGCCCCAAGGTTATAAAACTTTAGGACGGTCTCCGAGCTCAAACCTCAAGTCCGTTCTCAAAGTATTATGGTTGAAATGGAAGAGCTGGTTAAAGTTTAAATACATATTCAGGTCAATTATGATGAGAGATGAATGTATCAATAATAACATTAAATGTCCGGTTTTAATTAACTTAGGACCATTAAAAGATAAAATATGAGTTCTGAGCTCGGAGACCGATCTCAAGTTTTATAACCTCGGGGCCAGGGCATGATATATATGTGATGATCGAATGATATGAAAAGCAATTGTCAGTCTCACCAAAACCTCCAGCTAGTTAGTAAGATGATAAACATTCAGCCATCCAACACCATGATGCAAGTTAAACAAATATCCAGTCAAGACATCCAAAATTACTACAATATCAGAAAGTAGACATATATAGTAAAAGTTCAATAGTAAACAAACAATGAAGAAATATCAAATACTGCAAGAAATAATTGTTTACCAATATACACTTTTTAATAAATGAACTGTATAACTAAAGTAACTAATGAATAATTACAAAATGAATTCACAATGACAGACATAAAGTTAATGTTCACTAAATAAATAGTCCATCCAACATTAATACAGTGCTGACACGTAGAAATCCAACGATGGATATTTAACAGTTTTTAGAGGTCTCAAAGATAAACCACAATTAACACACTGTGTGCACAACTAAGTTTGTCGACAATATGAAAAGTAATAATAATTTAAAGTTTCACCAAACAAATACCATACTCTAGTATACTGTCAGCTAACATTCCTCGGGAAACACCCACATGCTGAGGAATTCCATGTGACGTCACAGCCATCAGAAATGATAACGTAGACTTACTGCTGATAAACAGGCATGATGGGTACCAATGTCGTAGGTCTTTTCTAGGCTGAGTTTTTATAAGCCCTGTATGGGGTAAAAATAAAAGGAAAGTGTTTAATAAATAGATCACGTACATTTTCCAAATACATATATATATACAAAGGAAGTTTATAATTAACAAACAGACATTATCAAATGCAAATATAATGAGAAAAATGCACAATTTAACAATATGAAAAAGAAGAGGGCCAAGATGGCCCTATATAATTCTCACATGACAATCATTGTTTACACATTAAACATATTGTTTTGAACCTGCGACCTAGTTTTTGACGCCAGATGACCCATGTTTGAATTTGTCTTACATATCATTAAGACAAACATTCTGACAAGGTTTGGTGAAGATAAAATCAAAATTTGACATCTAACAGTGTTTGAATAAGGATTTCCTAAGATTTGACCTCATGACCTAGTTTTTATCCTGGTTGACTCATATTTGTATTTGTCCTTAATATCATTCAGATAAACAATCTGACAATTAAGGTTTAGCGAAGTTCCAATTAAAACCGTGAAATCTAGAGCTTTAGCAAGGTTTTTGCCAAAGATTAATTAGCTTAATAAATTAATCCAGACATGCAGCAGAATGGCCAGAGTTCTGTCAATGTGCAGTTGTAGAAAATACCTTTTTTTATTAAATTTAGATATTTATTTGAACATGAAGACATTTTTTTCAAATACATGTACATAAATGAATATACTTTACTTTTTTGTGAGTAGTATTTGTTCCTTGTTTTAGTGTCTGGGAGGTTAAAGTGGTTTGTTTACATTAAAAATGCTGCATTATTTCTGTGTAACAGCTAAAACCTGCATAATACATAGCACTGATTAATGATTCGACCTTGATATGTGTAGATAATTATATGTTATATAATACACTATTGTGTATGAAGGGCATTAATGAATAAGAAATGGATAAAAAATGAATGGATGTTTTGTTTTGTGGCTTTTCATTTGTTTTATTGCCTATACTTAAAAAAAATTATACGGTGATGCTGGCCTGTCATACATGTATATATGTGCAGACAAGTCAATGAATTCACCGAAGTGACAGACTTAAAATCAAAGTACTGTCAGAACTTAATTTTTTCCATTCCATTTATTTCCATTTATCCATTTCTTTGTTGTACCCAAACTAGTGAACAACAGATGTGATCATGTAATTCTAAATAATCTTGCATAAAAAGAACTCTTTAACTACATGTATATCATTTTAAAAGCACATAACCAGTATTTTATGTTTGTATTTATAATTTAGCGACTTGAATTACTATTCGTAAGTCGCAGTTTAAACATTACAACTCCGCAGGTTAGCCGACATGAACTTATTCTTTTAAATAGCGACTGCATCATGAAGCTAACACTAGTTGATGTGAATATCATGGAAATTAATACGATTAGAGGAGAATTCACCCTGTATTATAAAAATCATGTTAAAAAGAGACAAAACACATACATTGATGGTAGATTGTTGCAAATGCATGCATACTTCTGTAGAGATAATACTGAACCATCAAGTGGATACACAGTTTTAATTCTACGCATTTGAATATTTAATGTATATACCTACAAGCACTTATTTAGATACATGACTCTTTCCATGTAGTTACAATGAAGTTATGTGAAATGTATCTAGATGTGACACACTTAATTGAGGAAATATACTAGATATACATCTATATAATCACACTATTTAGTTGCATACTATATTGTCCTTTATGCGGCTTTCTTTTAACCAAGCTGTTATGGAGTCCAACGATCATAGATTTCTCACCGATTACATAGGAACTTGATCTTATCAAGTTCTAATGACCAAATTATGCATGAGAGTAATTTTAAGGAAACCACTTGAAGATTTCATGACATCCCTCATCCACACCCACACCTCAATGAGTGTGCATCTATAGGCATATATATATATACGTACACAGGGCCCTAGCTGCACTTTAGGGAAAGGGAATTTCACTTCATTTTGAGGAAAAAGGGAATTTCAGGTTTTTTTTTTAACTGCCTAATTACCCTGCAATAAACATTTTAAACTTAAATTAACTGTATTTAATATATTATATACATTAGGCCACGGAAAATAAAATGTCTGATTCAGGAAACCAGACTGACCCTATTTTTCCCGCTGACCCTAACAGGCTTTTTTTCAATTTTTCTGTACAAATTTTTTTGGGGTATGAAAAATTCAATCCTACAAATTGTTTTTAGCACGAAATAGCTACGATGACAATGATTTTCAGTATTCATCTTCGAAGGAATTACATCCCTTGTAGAAAAACATGGGGCGCCCAATATTCCAGCAAATTTGCTAACAATTAAAGTGCACAAATGCGAGCATGGAGGGGAATGCCAGATGATGAGTACTACATGTATATTGCATACTTGCAGAGCACAAGAATTGTCTGAGGATATACACTGGGCAGCTGATTCCAAATGATTTGGGGTCAAATTGGACATTTAAACAGCCATCCAAGGCGAAATGTTTTTGAAGGTGAAGTGACATGTTTTTTTATAATTTTCTTAATATCACCTGTTGAAAAGAACACCTGAAATTATGAACATTTGAGCAGCTTCAAGTGAAAAGGTGCAATAGTACAGTCTGATCAGGATCAAAACTGTTTCCTACTCTTGACATTCAGACTTTTATTTTAGAGTTACTCAGCGAGCATTTTATTATTTATTAATTTGTGTTTGATCAATATCATTCTAGTCTGCAAAATTAGCACTTGTCCTGTTGTCCAGGACAACCATTTCATGAATAAATCAAAGCAAAAGCAGCTAAAATATCTGTTTCGGGCAACCACATTTCAAACCTTAATTTCACAGACTGTCATTCATGTTGAAACTGCAGTGAAACACACTATCTGTTTGAGATTCTGACGATGGTACTGATTGCTTATATGACCAATGCCATCTGAAGACTGTTTATATTTAATAAATAGTTGTGTTATTTTTTTTGGGGGGGGATAGTGTTCATCAGTGTATGATACAGATATTAAATGCCCTGTTCAAGAGGCAACCCTGATTCTTTTACATGTCCGGCCTATAGCACGGCTAAATGGGATCTCACATATAAATTGTACATAGTTTCAGTTGGCCAGCCTTAGGGATCGAACCCACAACTCAAAGATTAATAAGATTATGGGGCCGAATTTCAGCCAAAAAACATCAAATGAGGGCACTAGTACAGTGCAGTGTATATTCTGTTATATATTTTTCAAGAAATTTGATTCAGTAGAGTTGTGTAAAATTAAGTTCATTTTTTTTAATAACACTATTTATCTATTTTTCCAAGTATGCAAATAAATCTTTGCCTCGGGCTAATGGACCACTGTTCAGCGTTTTCTTTTCCTTCTTTGGACAGGCCGGAAATGAACATATTCCCAATTGCGACTGGCCCCGTCCCGATTCATGCACAGACCTGTAATTTATGTATAAGATATCAATCAATATTGTCCGAAACCGCCTAAAAATCACAATTCCTAAGACAAATTTTACTCCTAGGATTGTAACAGCATTTTCACGTGTACAATGTCATATCGAATGGTTCTGAGAACAAATAAAAACATGTATCACAACAGTTAGATGATACTACCATAAATCGTAAAGTATATCTAGCCCTGCTAATAATGTCATCCAATTTTAAGATCGTTAGAGGGAACACGATTCAAGAACAGCCGTGCATGACACCCTTCATGTTATACTGAGGCCCTTGATATATGAGATAATTGATGAATGGAAAGATCTCACATCATGTTATGAACCTGTCACAAGCGTACACAAGCAAAATAAGTGTGATGCCTGTGTTCTTTTTTCCAGATTTGGGGGCCGAGATTCGGCCTGTCTGAAAAGTATGTTTTTTATCAAAACTCATAAAAAATATGATATCAATATAATTTTACTTTTCTTGAAAAACATTTCAGTAAAAAAGATCATTTTTTATATTTTTCCCCTTGTTAGGGGCCCTGCAACCTTTCCTCTTATGGTGAAAAAAACATGCTGAATAAATACATTACTGTATAGATAGAAATCGAGCAGTGAGTCGTGACGGAAGGTCATGGACTGTTCCATTCTTTAAAATAGGGATAAGTAATACAATGACCAAGTAGGCAAGTACATTACTAAACATGACCTTACATTTGTAGGCCACTGTTGGCCTCTTACATTTGTAGACCACTGTAAAAGGCCTAGCTACGTGGTCCTGAAATCAGTGCGCCGCACTGGTAACATTATTTAACCGAATTGTGTTTTTCGTGTCCTTAATCTTGCCACTATTTTTTCAAATAATGCATTGCTGGTGATTTCGGTGCATTTATGTTTTGAAAGGTATATTATATCATATGCAATCAAAATCAAATTCTGTTCAAATAATGTTCCTAAGTATGTAGAGGATGTCATGTTATATAACTTAATATAATGAAGCCAATTATTAGATTCTGACAGTGGCTCAAGTACAGATACTGCTAATGAACGCAGTAATTGAAATTTCATGAAATTACCTGAAATGAAATTAAATGTAATACATATGAAAGTCATTCCAAATATTGAAATAAAATTTTGCAATAATAAAATGCTAAATATCAAATAAAAATGGAAGGAAAAACGTTCACATGTGTTTCGAACCCATAGCATCTTGACTACCAGGCTTCAAAAGTAAAATGGTTGGCAACTTTACCGATCGCGCTACGCACTTAGTCTCAGCTATGACGGTCAAATAACTGATACTTATATATTATGGAAACCTACGAAACGTTCCTAAAAGCCACTCACCCTACAAAATGGACTTAGCTGATCTTTGATCATTCACAGGTCGTTGTCGGACTATAAATCATTGATTCCTTTGCTGTATCATTAATATGACCTAAGGTTATTCTCACATTCCTATGTACATATAACAACTTCATAAAAGTAACCTAGGTTATAAAAGAAAGCAGACTGATTCATATGACTAGCAAATACCGTAATTCATTCACCTTATACCGGTAATAAAATTTCAAATTTGCCTTATCTCGCGACCTGAAAATTCCCAATTTGATTTGTACCAGACTGTTCCCAATTAGGTGAAAAAAAAACGCTGCTGAACCTTGTAACATATAAAAATCCCCCTCTAGTTAGCCTTCATCAATTCTGTGTACACACCATCACTGGTGAAGGTAGGACCCTAGGTATTTCTTCTTCTTCCAGAGTACACATGTAAGGGTAGAAATCCTATATTGTATTGTCTAGTACCCTGTGATAAAAACTGCAGTGCCCTATAAAACAGCTGGCTATATACAGGTTTAAAACTATTTACAGTAATCTGTAAGGCATCTGGCTATGGGTAGGACAAGATCGAAGTGACTGCTGTGCTGAACCCCTCGATAGTTTGGCAGTTCGTGATCCTCGGTGCAAGCCTATTCCAGTCCCAGATGGTACTTGGGAAAAACGTGTCCTTGTAGATGTTGGCTACTATTCGGACTTAGTAGAAGCGATTCTCTCCCCTTGTCCGGTTGTCGCTTTTGGTGAGCGGGCTCTCTGGTACATCAACAATACTGTTACTGATTTTAAACAGCATGGTGATAAATGCTAGGTAGCCTCGATAATGAAGAGACCTCCAGCCTCTATCTTCAATCATCAGATCCTCGTAGCGTAGCAGGTTTGAGGATATGATTTTAATCAGATTGTGTGTATGTACACATGTCATGTTTTCTCAGCGGTTGTGCGAATGACGTCATACGAGATCTCGCGAAGCTGTTAAGTTTCATGGCCGACGAAAGTTGATGCAAATGCTATTTCCCAGAGAAAGAAGCAAATTTGTTGGCTGTATTGATATTATAACTTTGTATGGGGTATTAAGTGATAGTGAAATAATTGTTTTATCAATTCATGGCAAAAAATTTTTTGAAAAAAGATATTTGCGTAATAAAGCAAGGTTTCAATAAGGTGTGTTATTTTGGTAAGGTTTCGTAAGGGGTCTGATCCAAAACTTTAATGCTGTATAAAAAGCAAAAACATATTAAAAAGCGGCTTTTAAAGTTTTGGAAGCCAGAACTAGTCGATTTCATGGAATTTAGTGCTGCTAACTGTTTACGGACACCATTGCAGTGGACTGTAATGCTCTCCATGATTGGATGAGGACTGGGTCCCTTGTCTGGGATAGTAGATGTGTCCTGCTCAGTAAAAAACGACTGAAACTGTTGGTTGAGGTAGGCACACAGAACTTCATTGATTCATTTGATCATACACAATATTTGTACATCCCTTCTGACACTGGTAATATGAAATCATCAATTAAAATAACTTTGATCGAAGTTAAATACAAGGACACAAATATCGCAAATTCGCGAAAACGCATGACATTCAATAACTAGAAGTTACAACACATACAAAACAGTCAACACTTATATTGCATCGTTAAGTGCATTACATTTTATCAACAAGAATCAACACTTACGAGGTAGTAGTTCAGACACACGAGATAACTTCTGTACAACAACATGCAAAGAACTTCCGAAGATCTGAAGGACTCTCGCTGACCTTGATCTCAACAAGGGAGACAATTTGAACGACTAAAATCAAAGTACTGAAAGTTCCCGAAACTGCCGTTTCGTTTTTCGTCACAAAATATCATGCATGAAAGTCAATAGAATTATGCGGGGGGTTGCCTTTATGGCATGTTTAAGAGCTGCAAAGCTTGATATGTACTATAAACTTTATTTTGTCTTTACAGAGTATTCATTAAGGATTGGAAACCTTCCTTAATACCGAATATTTGAGCTTTTTGTCATCTAAACACACAATACAAGCTATGTTTTCACTTGAACAATCTAAGTAGCTTCTTGAATTCTAAGTGCTGTTAAAAGTTACGGTTTTAATACTGAATAGATTATTGAAACATACCATTTAAAAGACCTGAGTAATGAATAATGAACTGGGAAGGGGCTGCATCATCCTTAATATTTATTATTTAAACATCAGGCATCATTATGTGATTGTGTGGCGTAGGTAGTTAGGTTTGCAACTTCTACTAGATGAATTATATCTCGCATTTAGATAACTACATGCATACAAAACACAAGACCGATATAAATACCCAGCATGTGAGTTCGCAATCATACTATAATTACGGAAAATGATGGAACACCATAGCTGCCAGAACATAAGCAGAACCTTTTTGTGCTGTGAATATATCATAAAATGATGCCAACAATTTACTATATGATGTGCATGTTAATTATATTAAGTTGCTGTGCCATTGCGCTGTGGCCAATCACCATATTTTATATTCATTTCTCTTTTTACGCGGTTCTCTGGGCATTTTAAGAGTGGTGCCTTAAACATAAGCAAAACCATTTTGTGCTGTGAATACTCGTATATCATAAATTGATGAGATTTCAAAACATGTCCTGCTCATATTTAATTATACGAAGACTATTTGTCATCATACGCTGCGAACATGTCATAACATAATGTCAGCAATTTACTACATTTTGTATACGACACGCATGTTCATTATATTTGCTACTGTGTCATTACATGCTGCTTGTCTGTCAATATACGTTGACTATTTGTAGTAATACGATGCTAATTTTAGACCATGAATCACCGTTGTATGTTACAAGTGCAAATTATTATAATATGCAATGGAAGTGGAAGTAAGACTTTTCTCTTTGTATTGTTTGGAGGGGGGGGGGGGGGGGGGTCCCGGTCTCTTTTTATATCTAATGGGCAGATATGCAGAAACCAAATTGTTTCAATTAGCTGCCATGCACATGAAACGATCAAGAAAAAAGAGTGGACCACATGTCATTGAATGAAAATAGAGGGTGTTTTGTGACTGTCTTTTTATCATTTTGATTTTAAATCGTAATTAAAGTTACCATGCACATTAATTGCGATTTTATTGATTTAATTATTTATGAAAATTCAATAACGTGATACACCAATTTTTGATAATTTCATACGAAATTGAGAAATGATTTAACCACAATGCCTTTTCATTTTATTACGGAATCAAGTATGATAAATCTACAAAGTCCTTTACTGCCATTTATTTGAATTTACACATGTTTATATATCAACTTACCCTTCCACATGGAATCGGTAAGTTATCCAAATGTTGAGAGGAAAATTGACACTGTTGTCTAAGTATAAGCTGCCGCGACCGAGAATTGAACCCGGATCGCTCGGTTACAAATCTAGCGTACTACCCACTGAAATGAACGGCTTTTACATTTAATATGATGATTACTGGTAGGAGAGAATGATCATAGACATAAAATATCACTAGCTGATGATCTTATATGCAGGTTGTATGCGACAGAATGTTTATCATCAATTTCGGATCTTGCTGGACATAATGCATGAATGTACCTGGTCACTGGTACAGCTAGTCAAAAATGAGCCCCATATACGTACTTGTGTTGACCCCATAGTGTCCACTAGAAAAAATTACTTTAATTTAATAAATCGAAGTAGGAATGTTTATTTTGTTTTAGTGGGTTGAGAAATGTCAGTTATAAGGCAGACGATTGATGTTACAACATTACTTGGGAAATATTCAATTTCAAGAAAATATTTCTGATACACAGTAATGTTTGCAGCTGTATTTGATATCAAAATTTATTAGCGCTGCATGAAATCACTTAATCCATTACATTATTATGATCTACATGTATTTAAATATTGGAAATTGTCCTTCCATCCGTGCAGGTTTGTGTTTTATTAAAATGCACATAGTGCACATTTTGCATCAGAATGTTACTGATTTAAATGAATTTACATAAATTGAATTACAGAGCTGTATAATAACAGCGCAACATCTCCAAAGCTTCACCCTTTGGTAGTAACAAAATTATGTTGTTGATGAGAGGTTGTTGCTCTAGAGAGGTTAAATTAATAGTTAAATCGTGCAGTGGGGAAATCATAATGTTTTTTTTTTATCATCATAATGCATGTAATTGTTATTTCATGTATGTTTGAATATATTAGTATGTATCTATACGTACATTTGACTTTGTACTTTTTATACAAAAATATTTGTTCTGTTCGTAAATATACATGTTATTGTCTAATCATGTTTCACAGTCAGCCTGGTTGTCCACTAGGCGACAGTGTGTATTAAAACATCAGAGCACCCACAAGTTACACCATGAAATTTGTTTATACAAGAAATGGTTCTGTTGGTTAAACCATAGATGATAATGATACTAGTACGTGGCAGCAAAACGATCATTTGTTGATGTTAAGAAATAAGTGGTAAATTTTTATATAAATCACAACAAAAATAATTCTTTTTAAAAAATATTTTATTTTCGTACAACAAATTCATGGAACTATTTATGTAAACAAAAAATGAATGCCTGGAAACAGATATTGAATGATATGAACACAACGAATGTATCATAACACATTGCAAATAGCTACATGTATACACATCATCCAGTCACATTAGTGTACATTTGTGCAATGAAACCTGTCTAGGCTTAAAATAAAAATATATATTTAACTTTGAAGTATATAAATATAAACCCATAGACGAATTCAATTGAATGCATGTGATAGCTATATAGTGTAATTCTTATTAACTGATTATTTTTGATAGATTTTGGTATTCTAGTATGAGGAGAAACTACATGTACAGTCATGTATTAGTTTTTATCTGTGATAAACAGATAATCTTGAACAAAGCTACTTTTCATTAACAACTTGCAAATATCGGGGCATTAGAATGGAAAAAAACAATTTTTACCACTGCAAAAAGAGTATACATGTAAATATGAAGAAATCTTTATTGTTTCACATTTTAGCAACACTCAATATCGAACTGTTCTTGCTGTACATAACACAAACATTAATCATGGTTAGACACGCTGGTTTAGTCCAAAACGCCAAAGTGGACGTGCTGCAATGTACACAAGTTTACGTACATCACGTTGTATATTTCAATTTCTGTGTTGCATCGTCAATCCATTTATAAAAGTTCTCCATTCTCCAACCAAATCCTTAAATATGTAGACTTTATTTATCACACCAGAAGTTCAGAACCTGATAAAACTGAAAGGTCTGTGTTTTACTATGTGCAGGATCACGTCACCAATGAGTTGTGTACACAATCAATTGTTCACTTAATCATCAGTGCTTTTTTTCAAACATTTCTTGAGTTGAAATATCTAAATATTCTTCCTGAAATTATAAATAATGTCATTATATGATAGATTACAATAAAAAATCTTAACAATTGTATTCTCTATCCAGAGTTATCGTTCCTACCTAGACATATATAACACACATATACACTATAAAATACAGGTCCCAATGTATCCTATCATTGCAGTTCAAGAATTTCTTTTTTGATTCTACTTCGATTCTTTTGACAAAACAAATATTTGAAAATAAATCTACCTGACAGCGTTCGCAGCACTTAGCAGCTTGATATAAATCTTCATATTTTTGGTGGAAAATAACCTCCCTTCATCATGTCTGTCTTGAAACAACACCAAAACATACCTGGAAAGCATACAAGACCAAGACGTTATTACACAAAATCTTTACGGAATTGACAATCGGATACAATCCTTGATGAATAAAAAAATTCGTAGTCTGCAGTACTGAACTATAGACTCGCCAGTGAGTAACAAGATTTACAGGACAAACTCCAGACTCATCAAAAAGAACAACACTACAAGACATGTCACAAAAACGCACCCGTGATAATCATGTTTCAGCAGGAATGTCTCCTTATAAAGTGAGAGCATTGGACTGCGAAGATGAAATCCAGGTTAATCAATGAGACATGACCTGCAGATATGAACTCCAAAATCATCAATCAGTTTGTGGACTGCAGTTATGTACCCTAGATTCGTCAGCAAGAACGTGGGCTGCAAACATAAACTCCTAACTTGATAAATCCGTAGTCTGCAGTACTGAACTATAGACTCGTCAGTGAGTAACAAGATTTACAGGACAAACTCCAGACTCATCAAAAAGAACAACACTACAAGACATGTCACAAAAAACGCACCCGTGATAATCATATTTCAGCAGGAATGTCTCCTTATAAAGTGAGAACATTGGACTGCGAAGATGAAATCCAGGTTAATCAATGAGACATGACCAGCAGATATGAACTCCCAAATCATCAATCAGTTTGTGGACTGCAGTTATGTACCCTAGATTCGTCAGCAAGAACGTGGGCTGCAAACATAAACTCCTAACATGATAAATTAGAAAATCCGTAGTCTGCAGTACTGAACTATAGACTCGTCAGTGAGTAACAAGATTTACAGGACAAACTCCAGACTCATCAAAAAGACCAACACTACAAGACATGCCACAAAAACGCACCCGTGATAATCATGTTTCAGCAGGAATGTCTCCTTATAAAGTGAGAGCATTGGACTGCGAAGATGAAATCCAGGTTAATCAATGAGGCATAACCTGCAGATATGAACTCCCAAATCATCAATCAGTTTGTGGACTGCAGTTATGTACCCTAGATTCGCCAGCAAGAACGTGGGCTGCAAACATGAACTCCTAAGTTACCAGTGAGATCATATCTGAAGGTATGGACTCCATAATGATTCAAGACAAGAAAAAAATGGTGAAAGGAAACCAAATGAAATGAGATGATAAAATATTAAAATGGATGAAAGTTATGACATATACAAGAATAAAAAAGTTAAAAACATAAGATAATAAAACAGTAAAATATATATACAAGATTAGAAAGGTTAAAAGTTAAAAATGATATAAACAGAAATAAAATGGTTAAAAGTTTAAAAGCATAAGATGTTAAAAGAGTAAAATATTAAAATGGTTAAAAGTTTAAAAGCATAAGATAATAAAAGATTAAAATGATAAAATATTAAAATGGTTAAAAATTAAAAGCATAAGATATTAAAAGATTAAAATATTAAAATGCTTAAAAGTTTAAAATGGTTAAATGTTTAAAATGATATATACAAGATTAAAATGTTTAAAAGTTTAAAAGCATAAGATATATAAAAGAAGTAAAATAGTAAAATGATAAAATAGTAAAATGGTTAAAAGCTTAAAATGAAATATACAAGATTAAAATGTTTAAAAGTTTAAAAGCATAATATATTAAAAGAATAAAATAGTAAAATGGTTAAAAGTTTAAAAGCATAAGATATATAAAAGAAGGAAAATAGTAAAATGATAAAATAGTAAAATGATTAAAACCTTAAAATGAAATATACAAGATTAAAATGTTTAAAAGTTTAAAAGCATAATATATTAAAAGAATAAAATAGTAAAATGGTAAAAAGTTTAAAAGCATAAGATATATAAAAGAAGGAAAATAGTAAAATAGCAAAATGATAAATTAGTAAAATGTTTAAAAGTTTAAAAGCATAAGATATATAAAAGAAGGAAAATAGTAAAATAGTAAAATGATAAAATATTAAAATGGTTAAAAGTTAAAAGCATAAGATATTAAAAGATTAAAATAGTAAAATGGTTAAAAGTTTAAAAGCATAAGATGTTAAAAGAGTAAAATATTAAAATGGTTAAAAGTTTAAAATGGTATATACAGAAATAAAATGGTTAAAAGTTTAAAAGCATAAGATATTAAAAGATTAAAATAGTAAAATAGTTAAAAGCTTAAATTGAAATTTACAAGGTTAAAATGTACAAATTGTTTAAAAGCATAAGATATATAAAAGAAGTAAAATGATAAAATATTAAAATGGTTAAAAGTTTAAAATGGTATATACAGAAATAAAATGGTTAAAAGTTTAAAAGCATAAGATATTAAAAGATTAAAATAGTAAAATAGTTAAAAGCTTAAATTGAAATTTACAAGGTTAAAATGTACAAATTGTTTAAAAGCATAAGATATATAAAAGAAGTAAAATGATAAAATATTAAAATGGTTAAAAGTTTAAAATGAAATATACAAGATTAAAATGTTTAAAAGTTTAAAAGCATAAGATATATAAAAGAAGTAAAATGATAAAATATTAAAATGGTTAAAAGCTTAAAATGAAATATACAATATTAAAATGTTTAAAAGTTTAAAAGCATAAGATATTAAAAGATTAAAATAGTAAAATGGTTAAAAGTTTAAAAGCATAAGATATTAAAAGATTAAAATAGTAAAATGGTTAAAAGCTTAAATTGAAATTTACAAGATTAAAATGTACAAATTGTTTAAAAGCATAAGATATATAAAAGAAGTAAAATGATAAAATTTTAAAATGGTTAAAAGTTTAAAATAATATATACAGAAATAAAATGGTTAGAAGTTTAAAAGGATAAGATATATAAAAGAAGTAAAATAGTAAAATGATAAAATATTAAAATGGTTAAAAGCTTAAAATGAAATATACAATATTAAAATGTTTAAAAGTTTAAAAGCATAATATATTAAAAGAATAAAATAGTAAAATAGTTAAAAGTTTAAAAACATAAGATATATAAAAGAAGTAAAACAGTAAAATGATAAATTAGTAAAATGTTTAAAAGTTTAAAAGCATAAGATATATAAAAGAAGTAAAACAGTAAAATGATAAATTAGTAAAATGTTTAAAAGTTTAAAAGCATAAGATATATAAAAGAAGTAAAACAGTAAAATGATAAATTAGTAAAATATTTAAAAGTTTAAAAGCATAAGATATATAAAAGAAGTAAAATGATAAAATATTAAAATGGTTAAAAGTTTAAAATGATATATACAAGATTAAAATGTTTAAAAGTTTAAAAGCATAAGATATATAAAAGAAGTAAAATAGTAAAATGATAAAATAGTAAAATAATTAAAAGCTTAAAATGAAATATACAAGATTAAAATGTTTAAAAGTTTAAAAGCATAATATATTAAAAGAATAAAATAGTAAAATAGTTAAAAGTTTAAAAACATAAGATATATAAAAGAAGTAAAACAGTAAAATGATAAATTAGTAAAATGTTTAAAAGTTTAAAAGCATAAGATATATAAAAGAAGGAAAATAGTAAAATAGTAAAATGATAAAATATTAAAATGGTTAAAAGTTAAAAGCATAAGATATTAAAAGATTAAAATAGTAAAATGGTTAAAAGTTTAAAAGCATAAGATGTTAAAAGAGTAAAATATTAAAATGGTTAAAAGTTTAAAATGGTATATACAGAAATAAAGTGGTTAAAAGTTTAAAAGCATAAGATATTAAAAGATTAAAATAGCAAAATGGTTAAAAGCTTAAATTGAAATTTACAAGGTTAAAATGTACAAATTGTTTAAAAGCATAAGATATATAAAAGAAGTAAAATGATAAAATATTAAAATGGTTAAGTTTAAAATAATATATACAGAAATAAAATGGTTAGAAGTTTAAAAGCATAAGATATATAAAAGAAGTAAAATGATAAAATATTAAAATGGTTAAAAGCTTAAAATGAAATATACAATATTAAAATGTTTAAAAGTTTAAAAGCATAATATATTAAAAGAATAAAATAGTAAAATAGTTAAAAGTTTAAAAACATAAGATATATAAAAGAAGTAAAACAGTAAAATGATAAATTAGTAAAATGTTTAAAAGTTTAAAAGCATAAGATATATAAAAGAAGTAAAATGATAAAATATTAAAATGGTTAAAAGTTTAAAATGATATATACAAGATTAAAATGTTTAAAAGTTTAAAAGCATAAGATATATAAAAGAAGTTAAATAGTAAAATGATAAAATAATAAAATGATTAAAAGCTTAAAATGAAATATACAAGATTAAAATGTTTAAAAGCTTAAAAGCATAATATATATAAAAGAAGTAAAACTGTAAAATGATAAATTAGTAAAATGTTTAAAAGTTTAAAAGCATAAGATATATAAAAGAAGTAAAACAGTAAAATGATAAATTAGTGAAATGTTTAAAAGTTTAAAAGCATAAGATATATAAAAGAAGTAAAATGATAAAATATTAAAATGGTTAAAAGTTTAAAATGATATATACAAGATTAAAATGTTTAAACGTTTAAAAGCATAAGATATATAAAAGAAGTTAAATAGTAAAATGATAAAATAGTAAAATGATTAAAAGCTTAAAATGAAATATACAAGATTAAAATGTTTAAAAGCTTAAAAGCATAATATATATAAAAGAAGTAAAACTGTAAAATGATAAATTAGTAAAATGTTTAAAAGTTTAAAAGCATAAGATATATAAAAGAAGTAAAACAGTAAAATGATAAATTAGTGAAATGTTTAAAAGTTTAAAAGCATAAGATATATAAAAGAAGTAAAATGATAAAATATTAAAATGGTTAAAAGTTTAAAATGATATATACAAGATTAAAATGTTTAAACGTTTAAAAGCATAAGATATATAAAAGAAGTTAAATAGTAAAATGATAAAATAGTAAAATGATTAAAAGCTTAAAATAAAATATACAAGATTAAAATGTTTAAAAGTTTAAAAGCATAAAATATGTAAAAGAAGTAAAACTGTAAAATGATAAATTAGTAAAATGTTTAAAAGTTTAAAAGCATAAGATATATAAAAGAAGTAAAATGATAAAATATTAAAATGGTTAAAAGTTTAAAATAATGTATACAGAAATAAAATGGTTAAAAGTTTAAAAGCATAAGATATATAAAAGAAGTAAAATAGTAAAATGATAAAATAATAGAATGAAACCATATTTGTTAACATTTGCAACATTCAGCCACATACTAGTATATAAATGTATCATATAGAGTTGACTTACTGTTATCTTCTGTTAAGTCGTTGAAACACTTCTCTTCAATCCTCCAAATCTGCTGGAATAATAAAACATGTGGTTATTGCAAGAATATTGGATATTACAGACAATATATATAATATCTACATCCGCATTCATAGATACCGTATCTATGTTAAGGTTCTGCCACTTTACATTGTTCGTATTATTCTACTAGATTACGAAAAGCATGTGTTTAACAGTTACTTTGTCAACTGTCGGTAGCAATTATCTCAATATTAAACAGATCAAACGCAGTTACATAACTTATTCAATAAAGTAAGACAAAATAATCATCAAGATACAAGATACAAAGTTTCATTTATTGTCGGTCGGCATATTAACATATATAACATTTACTATGAATAGCTAATGACCAACAAGTATAAGGTAACTAATCAGAACCATGAATGTAGAGACAGAATGTAATGCATACATTTACACCTATGTTATACTGCCACAAAATCGTAAACGATTACACTAGGCAGGCGCGGCGTTGTCAAGAAATAGCTGTAAAAAATAAAGTTAGATGCAAGTAACAAAGTACAATTAAAAGTATACTACCTCATGTATCATCCAAATGTTCAGTCTTTTGAGTGACCACGTGGTATGTGAAGGTCCACAAACAATCTCCCTAGAAACGAAATATATTTAATTAGAATTAGGTCACTGAATAAAATACAAATATTTTAATTTGACCGCGGCCTACATGTTTCATTTGATTTCCCGTTGTCCATTGATTTGATCATTCAAATGTTCTAGGTTTAGATCATTTAATAACTAGTTGAGGCAGCAGATGATTTTCAAGAAAAGAGACAGCATTATTTCAAAGTAATACTTTTTAAATTATCCGTAAAGACATTCATGAATGTGTTGACAAAACAAATGATAATTTCACAATTCTATGAAAGCGAACTTCTCATTTAATCAATACTAATTATATAAATCGATTACATGTATAATAAAACGTAAGTATATCATACAACCGTCGATGCCAAATTCCAGCGAATGTCTAACACTTCCTAATCGTCTGTGTGATATCTATCGTCTGATGACAGGTATGTGTGTGTGTAATCACCTGAAAATAATTCTGATTTTGAAGTATTTACTCAAATAAACAAAAACATGCCCGCCCTACGGCTATATGTCTACAATACAACGTTTTTATGTTGATATATTGGTCACATAAAACACGCACTCATACACATCTACACACAACTTAATCCGTGTATTATTACAAAATATAAAGCATGCACTACTTTCTTATCAACTAGATTCGCCGTATCATTACATATTTAAGATAAAAAAGTTTTGAGCGAATTTTGAAGATAAACTACCCGTAAAACATCGATTAATTCCGTTTTACTCCAAAGTTGATACGAGGCTGTAACAAAATATTACTAAAATAGGAAAAATAAATATGTTTATAATACCATTTATTGACATATTAATAATGAAACAATTAAATTAGAACGTTTTGATCAAACGCTGGCATAACTAGTATCATCGAAAAATTCTAGTGTGCAACTGAATCGCTAACCAGAGATCGAAACTATGCATGTAGGGAAAAAATCTCTGGAAACCATGTCAAGTTTCATATTGCAGAGCATATATGGGGGGACACACTCTTTACAAATGCGAAATTAAAGTTCGACAGTATAATGATTATACAAAAAAGTACATCATTATGATAACCGAAATTGCTGATATATTTTTTGAATACAACTGAAATTGAACTTGTGGAGAGCTGTCCGGTAGAATGACCAGTTACACACATAGGCACTTGGTAGCAAAACAGCTCCTGGAGAATGGCTCTCAAAGAATAATTCAATAATATCTGCACCTTTCTTCTTAGATGCCGCCATAAAGTGACGTCATACCGTGAACGTACGTTGACGTTTTCCGAATTTTGACGTTCATAAAAATATTGTGAGTCTCATTATTCCTACGGTATATTACTCAGTAAATTATGTGCGTTAAGAATGGTGGTCTCCCGATAGAATCCTTATGGTTTCACATACATGTATTATGAAACACCTTGTTTTAGTAAAAGATCATCCTGAACAGATACAATGTAGATATATTGATTATTTTATTCCTCCATTGTTGGAGAGCGAAACATATGTACATCAACATAATGTACATGTATATGGAATAAAGGCAATGTGAAACGTATGTACAAAGTTTCAAATATGACACCAAAACAACAATGAATGTAACATACATAATGCAGATAGCAATCGTAATCAGCGTCTACCTCATTTATGCATCATTAATTTCAAACAGACAGACAATACAGGCCTAAGGACCGCATTTATCTGACAATCATGTATATGTATGATGACATAAAGACAGACGGACAGACAGACGGTTGGTTATTGATAACCGTATTTTTCAACATCCACCTTAAATATGCATGAGATCACTGAGACGAGCATACACTGACAGACAGATGAACAGATATATGTACACGCAGTTTACCATTTTTATCGGATGTCTAACGACCCATTTATAATTAATATCATCTAATACAGATTCCTGACAAACCGTCATAACTAAACATGCTTTTCATACTCGATTCACTTTCACTCACTTCAATTCTTTCTCATCTCGATATTAAATATATTTCATGTCCTCCCTATTGTCTATTTATATGCATACTTTCTATATATATATCTACTAACCGATATTGTTAGTCAATCCCTGCTAGGTTAATGACCCGTTATAAACGTTGAGCAGTGTATACAGTCAAACATGTTTACATTAAATTCGAATATGAAGATGCAGTAAAATATTCCTATACTGAAAAGATTCCCCGGAATTCATTTTAAATTTAAGAGTTATACCGCACTGTACAAAATATCTGTAGAATGCTCATGTTCTTATTTAAGTAGATACTAGATATTTCATTAAAAATCTAAGATTTCCAAATTTGTCCAAATATTGAAACTTGGTTTCATTTTCCTCCGAAGATGGTCCTAACCCTTGGTGTGGCACAAGTTCTCCGGGACTATTTGATTGAAGACATGATGTCTTAAGACTAATCATTCATTAGATACCACAGTTTCTTGCGGGGAACAAGGTTAGTGCTGGTAGAGAATCCAGGAAAACTGATCAGATTAACTTGTAAACACTATTTCATTGTTTATTATAAATAAGACATACTCTTTGTGTTGACGGGCGAACGATATGTCACTTGTTGCGTACTATTAAAAATATTCTTGTGGGGTACGAGAGGACACTTGTTGGGCACTTACGGGTCTTCTTTAAACGTTTTGGAACAAAAGAAATACCCAACAAAGTCCATTCGTAGGAACGTCCGTGTATTTGTGACTGTTCTGTATAAATGAGAAGCACAGAAACCGGCAAACTTTTCCAGTAATCTCCCATTACAGTTTGTATACTAACTTAACAACTTTAACACCACTCACAGTGTTATCTACACTAGAACACGGTTACAATGATTTTGCTATTTCCGCTATAATGAAATACAGAGGTCGGGTAAAAATAGTTACTTCACTATAATTATATATGCGATGTCACTATATAACCGAGTAATACATTAATCTGATCGCAGCCCATAAACTAAGAAAGTATTCTGGAAGAATTGTTCCTAAAGAACTTTTCTTTCATGCTTTTACATTTTGCTGTCAAGATTCCGCCAACGGATTACCATCAGTCATGGGGGCAAACGAGAGGTGGTTCGCATAGAAAACACATGTATGGTATACAACGACAAGTGACCCGTGTTATCTCACATAACGTGGTTGAAAAGCTAAAGTGGACATTTTTCGTAGTATTGACAATGTATTTGGCTTGAATATCATAAAAGACATATTCCAAGTACGAAACATGGTGAGTAGAAACGTACACTACTTTTAAACAGTTGTATGTAGTGACATCAGTCTGAAAACTCGTCACAAAAGTACCCTCAATACAATTTTTTATCTCCCATATTTAAGTTTAGTTTATAGTCTCATTCTGCATACATGTAAGAACAACGCTTAAAGCTGCTTATAAAGCTAAAGCACGTGTCACAATTACGGGCACTGCTATATAATGAGATCTACATTGTTGTCTGATTTTCATTAAAGGGTATTGCCTGCCGCGGTCGTGTATCTAACCCGGGTTGCCAGCGCCCACGACAGCGGCTATACTTACCTCGTATCTATAAACTATATGAACTGTACTGCGGTGGTTGGAAGTCCCTAAAATGACCCAGTTACTGATGTTTTATACATTTAAATGTATTTGATGTAAAGGTTAACAAGAGGGTCTTGATTCAGTCAGCTTAGTGGTTAAAGCGGTGATCTACTGATTAAAAGGTTGTGTGTTCGAACACCGGGTGACTTCTGACACAGTCCTTGGTGTTGACTGTATAGTTAATGTATCTGATGTTGTCTGTAGATGATGTTATCTTATGCTGTCCTGTAGATGATGCTATCTTATGTTGTCCTGTAGATGATGCTATATGATGTTGTCCTGTAGATGATGCTATCTTATGCTGTCCTGTAGATGATGCTATCTTATGTTGTCCTGTAGATGATGCTATCTTATGCTGTCCTGTAGATGATGCTATCTTATGTTGTCCTGTAGATGATGCTATCTTATGTTGTCCTGTAGATGATGCTATATGATGTTGTCCTGTAGATGATGCTATCTTATGTTGTCCTGTAGATGATGCTATATGATGTTGTCCTGTAGATGATGCTATCTTATGCTGTCCTATAGATGATGCTATCTTATGCTGTCCTGTAGATGATGCTATCTTATGTTGTCCTGTAGATGATGCTATATGATGTTGTCCTGTAGATGATGCTATCTTATGTTGTCCTGTAGATGATGCTATCTTATGCTGTCCTGTAGATGATGCTATATGATGTTGTCCTGTAGATGATGCTATCTTATGCTGTCCTGTAGATGATGCTATCTTATGTTGTCCTGTAGATGATGCTATCTTATGTTGTCCTGTAGATGATGCTATCTTATGTTGTCCTGTAGATGATGCTATCTTATGTTGTCCTGTAGATGATGCTATCTTATGTTGTCCTGTAGATGATGCTATCTTATGCTGTCCTGTAGATGATGCTATCTTATGCTGTCCTGTAGATGAAGCTATATGATGTTGTCCTGTAGATGATGCTATCTTATGCTGTCCTGTAGATGATGCTATCTTATGCTGTCCTGTAGATGATGCTATCTTATGTTGTCCTGTAGATGATGCTATATGATGTTGTCCTGTAGATGATGCTATCTTATGTTGTCCTGTAGATGATGTTATCTTATGTTGTCCTGTAGATGATGCTATCTTATGTTGTCCTGTAGATGATGCTATCTTATGTTGTCCTGTAGATGATGCTATCTTATGCTGTCCTGTAGATGATGCTATCTTATGTTGTCCTGTAGATGATGCTATCTTATGTTGTCCTGTAGATGATGCTATCTTATGTTGTCCTGTAGATGATGCTATCTTATGTTGTCCTGTAGATGATGCTATCTTATGCTGTCCTGTAGATGATGCTATCTTATGTTGTCCTGTAGATGATGCTATCTTATGTTGTCCTGTAGATGATGCTATCTTATGCTGTCCTGTAGATGATGCTATCTTATGTTGTCCTGTAGATGATGCTATCTTATGTTGTCCTGTAGATGATGTTATCTTATGTTGTCCTGTAGATGATGCTATCTTATGCTGTCCTGTAGATGATGCTATCTTATGTTGTCCTGTAGATGATGCTATATGATGTTGTCCTGTAGATGATGCTATCTTATGTTGTCCTGTAGATGATGCTATCTTATGTTGTCCTGTAGATGATGTTATCTTATGTTGTCCTGTAGATGATGTTATCTTATGCTGTCCTGTAGATGATGTTATCTTATGTTGTTTGTAGATGATGTTATCTTATGTTGTTTGTAGATGATGTTATCCTATGTTGTCCTGTAGATGATGTTATCTGATGTTGTCTGTAGATGATGCTATCTTATGCTGTCCTGTAGATGATGCTATCTTATGTTGTCCTGTAGATGATGCTATATGATGTTGTCTGTAGATGATGTCATCTTATGTTGTCCTGTAGATGATGTTATCTTATGCTGTCCTGTAGATGATGTTATCTTATGCTGTCCTGTAGATGATGTTATCTTATGTTGTTTGTAGATGATGTTATCTTATGTTGTTTGTAGATGATGTTATCCTATGTTGTCCTGTAGATGATGCTATATGATGTTGTCTGTAGATGATGTCATCTTATGTTGTCCTGTAGATGATGTTATCTTATGCTGTCCTGTAGATGATGTTATCTTATGCTGTCCTGTAGATGATGTTATCTTATGTTGTCCTGTAGATGATGCTATCTTATGCTGTCCTGTAGATGATGCTATCTTATGTTGTCCTGTAGATGATGCTATCTTATGTTGTCCTGTAGATGATGCTATATGATGCTGTCCTGTAGATGATGCTATCTTATGTTGTCCTGTAGATGATGCTATATGATGTTGTCCTGTAGATGATGCTATCTTATGCTGTCCTGTAGATGATGCTATCTTATGTTGTCCTGTAGATGATGCTATCTTATGCTGTCCTGTAGATGATGCTATCTTATGTTGTCCTGTAGATGATGCTATATGATGTTGTCTGTAGATGATGTTATCTTATGTTGTCCTGTAGATGATGCTATATGATGCTGTCCTGTAGATGATGCTATCTTATGCTGTCCTGTAGATGATGCTATCTTATGTTGTCCTGTAGATGATGCTATATGATGTTGTCCTGTAGATGATGCTATCTTATGTTGTCCTGTAGATGATGCTATCTTATGTTGTCCTGTAGATGATGCTATCTTATGCTGTCCTGTAGATGATGCTATCTTATGTTGTCCTGTAGATGATGCTATATGATGTTGTCTGTAGATGATGTCATCTTATGTTGTCCTGTAGATGATGTTATCTTATGCTGTCCTGTAGATGATGTTATCTTATGCTGTCCTGTAGATGATGTTATCTTATGTTGTTTGTAGATGATGTTATCTTATGTTGTTTGTAGATGATGTTATCCTATGTTGTCCTGTAGATGATGCTATATGATGTTGTCTGTAGATGATGTCATCTTATGTTGTCCTGTAGATGATGTTATCTTATGCTGTCCTGTAGATGATGTTATCTTATGCTGTCCTGTAGATGATGTTATCTTATGTTGTCCTGTAGATGATGTTATCTTATGCTGTCCTGTAGATGATGTTATCTTATGTTGTATATATATATGTCTATGATGTTATCTGATGTTGTCTGTAGATGATGTTATCTAATGTTGTCTGTAGATGATGTTATCTTATGTTGTCCTGTAGATGATGCTATATGATGTTGCCTGTAGATGATTTCATTTTATGTTGTCTATGGGTAATGTTATCTTATGTTGTTTGTAGATGATGTTATCCTATGTTGTCCTGTAGATGATGTCATCTTATGTTGTCCTGTAGATGATGTTATCTTATGTTGTCCTGTAGATGATGTTATCTTATGCTGTCCTGTAGATGATGTCATCTTATGTTGTCCTGTAGATGATGTTATCTTATGTTGTCCTGTAGATGATGTTATCTTATGTTGTCCTGTAGATGATGTCATCTTATGTTGTCCTGTAGATGATGTTATCTTATGTTGTCCTGTAGATGATGTTATCTTATGTTGTCTGTAGATGATGTTATCTTATGTTGTCTGTAGATGATGTTATCTTATGTTGTCCTGTAGATGATGTTATCTTATGTTGTCCTGTAGATGATGTTATCTTATGTTGTCCTGTAGATGATGTTATCTTATGTTGTCCTGTAGATGATGTTATCTTATGTTGTCCTGTAGATGATGTTATCTTATGTTGTCCTGTAGATGATGTTATCTTATGTTGTCTGTAGATGATGTCATCTTATGTTGTCCTGTAGATGATGTTATCTTATGTTGTCTGTAGATGATGTTATCTTATGTTGTCTGTAGATGATGTCATCTTATGTTGTCCTGTAGATAATGTTATCTTATGCTGTCCTGTAGATGATGTTATCTTATGTTGTATGTCTATGATGGTATCTTATGTTGTCTGTAGATGATGTTATCTAATGTTGTCTGTAGATGATGTTATCTTATGTTGTCCTGTAGATGATGCTATATGATGTTGCCTGTAGATGATTTCATTTTATGTTGTCTATCGGTAATGTTATCTTATGTTGTTTGTAGATGATGTTATCCTATGTTGACTGTAGTTGATGTCATCTGATGTTGTCCTGTAGATGATGTCATCTTATGTTGTCCTGTAGATGATGTTATCTTATGCTGTCATGTAGATGATGTCATCTTATGTTGTCCTGTAGATGATGTCATCTTATGTTGTCCTGTAGATGATGTTATCCTATGTTGACTGTAGTTGATGTCATCTGATGTTGTCCTGTAGATGATGTCATCTGATGTTGTCCTGTAGATGATGTTATCTTATGCTGTCCTGTAGATGATGCTATATGATGTTGTCCTGTAGATGATGTCATCTGATGTTGTCCTGTAGATGATGTTATCTTATGTTGTCTGTAGATGATGTTATCTAATGTTGTCCTGTAGATGATGTTATCTTATGTTGTCCTGTAGATGGTGTTATCTTATGCTGTCCTGTAGATAATGTTATCTTATGTTGTCTGTAGATGATGTTATCTTATGCTGTCCTGTAGATGATGTTATCTTATGTTGTCTGTAGATGATGTTATCTAATGTTGTCTGTAGATGATGTTATCTAATGTTGTCTGTAGATGATGTTATCTAATGTTTTCTGTAGATGATGTTATCTTATGTTGTCCTGTAGATGATGCTATATGATGTTGCCTGTAGATGATTTCATTTTATGTTGTCTATGGGTAATGTTATCTTATGTTGTTTGTAGATGATGTTATCCTATGTTGACTGTAGTCGATGTCATCTGATGTTGACTGTTGTTGATGTCATATGATGTTGACTGTAGATGATGTTATTTGATGTTGTCTGTAGATGATGCTATATGATGTATAATTTCATTTGATGTTAATTGTAAATAATGTCACCCGAAGTAGACTGTTGTTGATGTTATTCAATGTTGACTGTAGATAATGTTATCTGATGTTGTCTGTTGTTGATTTCATCTTATTTTGTCTGTGGGTGATGTTAAATTATGTTGTTTGTAGGTGATGTTATCTGATGTTGAATAATGATATTTGATATAGATTGCAGTAGTTGATGTTATCTTATGTTGTCTGTCTATGATGTTATCTGATGTTGCCCTGTAGATAATGTTATCTTGTGTTGTCTGTAGATGATGCTATATGATGTTGACTGTTGTTGATGGCATCTGATGTTGACTGTAGTTGGTGTTATCTGATGTTCACTGATGCTATTTGATGAAGACTGCAGTAGTTGATGTTATCTGATGTTGTCTGTAGATGATGTTATCTGATGTTGTCTGTAGATGATGTTATCTTATGTTGTCTGTAGATGATGTTATCTGATGTTGTCTGTTGTTGATTTCATCTTATGTTGTCTGTAGATGATGTTATCTGATGTTGTCTGTAGATGATGTTATCTGATGTTGTCTGTAGATTATGTTATCTTATCTTGTCTGTAGATTATGTTATCTTATGTTGTCTGTAGATGATGTTATCTTATGTTGTCTGTAGATGATGCTATATGATGTTGGCTATTATTGATTTCATCTGATGTTGACCGTAAATAATGCCATCCGATGTTGACTGTTGTTTTTGTTATTTGATGTTGACTGTAGATGATGTCATCGGATGTTGACTGTAGATAATGTCATCTGATGATGACTGTAGTTGATGTCATCTGATGTTGACTGTAGATTATGTTATATGATGTTGTCTGTAGTTGATGTTATTTGATGTTGACTGTAGTTGATGCTATCTGATGTTGTCTGTAGTTGATGTTATTTGATGTTGACTGTAGCTGATGTTATGTGATGTTGTCTGTAGTTGATGTTACCTGATGTTGTCTGTAGTTGATGTTACCTGATGTTGTCTGTAGTTGATGTTACCTGATGTTGTCTGTAGTTGATGTTACCTGATGTTGTCTGTAGTTGATGTTATTAGATGTTGTCTGTAGTTGGTGTTATTTGATGTTGACTGTAGTTGATCTTATCTGATGTTGTCTGTAGATGATTGTTTTATGTTGACTGTAGTTGATGATATCCGTTGTTGTCTGTAGGCTGTGTTATCTGATGCTAAACATAGGCGATGTTGTCTGATGTTATTGCAAAATAAGAATTCGATCATCGGCTCATATCATAAGTTAGGTGTAAATTGAATGATATTTTAAATTCGAACAAACGATGAATGATTCATATCTTCTCAACGTTTAATGCTAGTAATAAAAGCCTAATTGAATGGTAAGTGCATGTAATAATGCTGACGTTTTCTTACTTTAATTGTTATGAGAAAAAATAAGCGTCAATATGATTCAGTCTTGCACGAAACACGATAGCGGGATAAATAAAACGTACTTCTTGGCAAAATAGTGCAAATTTTCATACAAGCACCAAATTTGGTATGATGATGCATACATGTGTCGGGGTTAATTAAAGACCGTGTGCCAACGTGTACCTGGTCAGGAGCGCTGTGGTCACGCTCGGATTCGAACCCACTGTCTCCAGGCTATATGACGTGTATAATAGGAGTGAAAACACATTGTAATCCATAGTTTATGCTCATAATATCATTCTTACCGTAAAGAATCGGGTTTATAACCAAACTGAGGTACATGTACTGGTATACTAAAATATTTTCACAGTTATTTAGGCCAAGGGAATAATTATATAGGTTATTGGAGCGGCTAAATTCGGAAGGTTGAGTTAATCATGTTTAGCCCTACATATGTAATTTTGATGGTATCTTTAAACAACTTCAATGCTTATTGTAAGAAAATTAGGTCCAAAGTCTGCTTTAAATTTTACAGTTCATCGAGTATATAAACATCCGTCTGTCATAGAAGTCAAATGCGTCCGTCGGTGGTACGTGGCACTACTTTCATTTAATATAAGATGAACACACTTCGTTCAATTAATCAGTAGTATTGCAAGTTTAGGTTCGTACATACCTGCATTTTCAAAATGCCTTTTGCTGTTTTCAGTGTTTTGTAGCAGACATGTTTGTCTAGGAACCGTGCCTCAGAATGTTGATGCTTGATTTCAATTTAGTCTATTAGCGGGTTTCAGGATACGGAATATCTAACGAACATAGGACAATATAAAAAATATGAGAAACGGTTCCCTGTATTATTCATTTATAGGAATTTATTTTAAGGCTAATTGTTGTAATATAGTTCTAAATACTGGGTAGTTTGTATCGTTGATATTAACGTTTGATATTGTTTTATAGGAGGCCAACCAAATATGCTATTTGTTTCAAATCACTGACAATAGACTTTATACACTGGATTTATTTAAGTATATACTTATGGTTTAGTTTTTAAATCTGTAAATTGACGAACTTGATGTGACCATTCATCGAATACCGATACATTAATGAGTGTGCCAAAAACATTCAATTCCTTATTGGCCAAACTCAGTGCCGATTATGATGTCGCTCTTGAAATGAAATGGTGTTAAAAGTCTTACATCTCTTAGCAACAGAGAAAGGCGTTCAATACAAAACGTAATGAGAAGTCGGTCGAATACTCGGCAGTCATTCGAGAAAAAAGCATTTGCTGAACTAGTTACATACATTATTCGAAACACAAACTTTGTCGGACGAGTGCCATAGTTCAACTGTCTGAGCAGGCACCTGAGACTGAAACAGTTGGATTCTGAGTTAGAACCGCATTAACTCGGTAAGAAAGTCTTATTGACTTTGAAGAAAGATACAGGCCCTGCATTGTTTGCTGCATGTGCTAATGATCCATGAAAACAAATTCAGTGGTAATTTCGTACCAGAAGTCAGTTGATATCAGTACCCAAACAATCTCTTGAATTAGTGAGTAAGGTACAATATGGGTCAAACAATGAAGCACATATGGAACAGTGCAACTCTAAGTATCCTTTGCAATAACTCAATTACTTCAGTATAACTGTCATAGAGGTATTCACCGTACATCAAATGTCCATCTTCATTCCAAGACAAACGAACCCCCATTTGCTATTTACATTGACCTTTTGATTTTGTGTAGACAAGGAAACGACATCTAATTGATATCTTGTTTCAGTGCGGTATATGTACATAATATAAACGTGTCCTTGAAATTTCCACAATGGTTGGAGGAGATGTTGTACAACGATGTTGAGTAGTTTGTTCACCAGTGCTACACCGTGGACTCTTTACAATATAACATTGATAACAATTCTGGCTCCACTACGTCAATATCATCATTTCATGGGACGGACATTTCTTTATTTCAACATACGATACGAACGTTGCCGGTGAAAAACAACCACGTTGACTTGTACATTCAAGATGTTTGGGTACCCGCATCAATCGGTGTACCATCTATACCCGAACAATATGCAAATATAATTCTAGCATACTTTTTTTCACAAATTAATCAACCATCTTCATTGTCTGATAATTTTCTTGACATGGAGACCAGCATTATCAAACAAAATATCAACTTTAAATACCAATGCCTTCAAAAGGTTTTGATTGCATATCTTGCGTGGGCGACTTTCCATACCAATGAAAAGTGGGCGTCCTAGTTTCAACTATCGCTGAATGCTGCCTTACCCATCTTACATGAGCAAGCCCATTCCGTTGCCATCACAAAAAATCCATCTATAAGGTCCGAGAAGTCACCAATTTCCTCAATCCATGTCAAGTTCCTTTGTTCGCTCTTGCCAAACAAATTCAGTGGCAATGACAACATTTCGTTGTTTATGTTTGGTGGTTTGCACGTTGAAATGATGTCTCTGAATGTTGTTGGTATTATTTTGAAAGATAGTGGGTGGATATCGACACTTACAGTGTCCAATATCGCTACCATGGATGTTACTTAATCATCCTTTTTGGCATACAATGTTTCTAGAACACGACTTGCCCACCAGACCACAGCGTGTGCTCTATATAAATTAAAATTTGGTGAATATATATACGGGATAATCTGAGACCGTTCTGTATTTCAATGCCTCCTGATTGAAGACTGGCCTGACATACCAGAAAAGATAAGTTCTCAGATTTAGTTTTGGAACCATGCAGGTTCTTGCACACTAGATAATAACACTTACATGTATATATTTGTTCAACCATATAGAGAAGCAAATTTTGTATTATACCGTAAAGTACTTGTTCCCTTTATTTTTGCATTAGACCATATAAATTATGTTAATTCGGGTCCTTATTCATTTACATGATATGGTTTTAATAGTTGATAATACTTTTATCTTTCAATAAAAACACAAGGTGTATTTATTTAGTAGAAAGTTAAAGCATGACGTCTGGGGAGTGAAATCTTCAGTTACAATGAAAGCAAACTGTGATCTTTTTACGTCGTTTTATATCTTGCCAGAAACGTCAGTTTGAGTGATTTTCTTTTGAAGCACGAAGACCATGCAAAACCTCCTTCGCTTTCAAACAATGGCATTTTGAATTATTCGAACTAACTCGCAACTCTTTCAAGTACTCGAACAAAACGTGACAAGCCCAATAGACGGACCTCTTGCCGATGCTCTGATTTTTGTAAATAAATGTATTAATAATTTTGGTGCTGCGAAAACGTTTGATGGCTAAATTACTGTTGTTTTTGTGCTATTCCTAGTTGCTGCATTCTAAGACACCCTCGGATAGAATGTGTTTGATCTTTATCTTCCTAATTTTAAAGCAATGACAAGAACGGCTCGTTGATTAGACAGTTGTTAGTAATGGAATCGAATAAATTTTCAAGCAACTGATATACCTTTTTAAAGGTGGATGAGTTCGGTTACTGATTAAAGCATCTGCTACTATATTTGAGACGAAAAACCAAAGTGAGATAAGCAGTACTGAGCACTACAAAACTATATTGACCCAATGCACCCATGAAGAAGCTGACACTATGATATTTTGCGTATGAAACACGCTGTGGATAACCGGGCATGAAACTGTCGAAACAATTGGGCAAAAGTTTATCTTAAGTTCTCACATAAGTCACGTTCTATATACAACTTCTATTAGAGGGGGGGGGGGGTATTTCACAAACTTCGTTTGAATTTACTTATATACATGTATAAACATACTGAACATGTTATGATGATGAGCTAAGGCAGTATAATTCATTGGTATTGAGAGTTTTGATAAAAAGTTCTTTGACTGGAAAAATATTTGGCGGCCATTTTGAAAATTTGGCGGCCATCTTGAATCGAGGCACTTGAACTTTGGCACACACCCTAAATCGTTGCTACATATCATTCCCAACATGTGTGGAAAATTTGGTGCTTGTATGACAATTTGCACTATTGTTTCGTTATTTACCCCGCTACGACCAATACACGCTATAAAGAAGCAGTCTTCCCAACTGGTCAAACACAATATCCCCGATGCTAGATAAAGGGACCTCAGTGGTCACGTGGTTATGGTTTCTGCCATGTAAACCCTAGCCCCTCACTACAATTTATTCGAATTACATTCAGGGTCTGAAGAATAAAGGAAGCTGCCTAGCTAGCATACAGACGTTCGATGGTTCTATTTAGGTGTATGTTTAGGTTCACGAGTCGCTTAATGATACTAGTGGTTCCGGACGTTAAACTAATGAAATTCAGTTCACATTTATGAATTAATGAAGGCCCTCCTGTAAATAAAAACCATTATTTCATTATTTAAGAATCATTTTTGTGCATTGAAAATGTCGCACACACGTACATGTATACAACCGCGAGTTCACTTCCGACCCTTTTTGAGTTACACAAATTACTGCGACTTATGAAAACATGGTACTACTATGTTTAACGTCATAGAAGTCAGTTTGATATGGTGGCTGATTTATGCCATGTCGTATTTTCGCTTTTTCGCCACGACAATGCGAAAATGCAACAATGCAAAGATACGACAAAGTTGACTTTGTTTTATAACATGGGGATAGGCATCATTCAAAGAAAGTAGTTTTTCACCTGATTTCATGTAAAAACGTAAGTAAATCATCAGTATTTCAAACATTTTTAGGAAAAAAACGGGTGACATCTGGGTTATTGAAACGGGAATGTGAACAACCCATAGACAGCGAAAGGTTGAAACCTCGCAAGAAAAACTGTTTACACTGATAAAATGGAAGCCCCAATAGAATGAGAACGCACTATACAAAGTTATTCGTCAACACTTAATTGTTGATGTTCGATCCTACTGGTTAGCGACCTACAATTTCGGACAACCATCAATTCCAGACACCTATTTAAACAATTTATTTCAGCGTTTACTTTGATCATTCCATGGTAATCACTAAACAACTTTAATGAAATGTAAATTTGTTTGATAGAAATACAATATTTACATGTGCCTGCCAGTTGTTTACATGTGCGTTCATGGGGGAAGACTAATACTGTCCATTGCGTAAGCGCAAATATTTCAGTGAGGCCCACAAAAATTTAAAAGGGACAACTACTAGAACATAATTATGAGGCAGATGAACATTTCCAAAAAAAGAGATAAATACTTAAAACACTCAAATAAAACATACCATATTATAATTAACCATCATATTTTATCCACAGTACATATAAACTGCACATTTTGATAATACGGTACAGTACGTTTTTATTATTTTATCCTTTTGTGCAGGGGAGAGAATTTGCATTGAAATTAGCATACACATGTACTTATATAAGTAAAATATTTCATAAATTAATGATTCATGGTATAAAAATCCGACAATTTGTTAAAACGGACATATTATAACTGCCGACTAAGTGTCCAGAAACATGGTACAGTTTTAAGCGAAATTAACACAATTTAATGACCCCCATGTCGGGTCCTCAAAATGTAAGTTCTATATTTAGAAAGGAAAGTAATAACATGTCGTCATATTGGACTTGAACCTAGCTTCTAGCAGGTAAAAAATCTAGTGCCAAATGTAAACAGTTTTTAAGCTATTGTAAAAAATGTGTGAAAAGTGTCCGGTTGTAGGTCGCCAACCAGTATCCCCTTTTTAGCATGCACACAATCTTTTGATAATTTTAATGCAGCGATCATGAATTTCAGAATTTTTCAGTTCAGGTTATAGCTGAGGGATCAGTGGGCATATGTTTAACATTCGGTCTTTCATATTAGTGTAAATATTAAATAGCAACAAATTGTTGTTCAATGACACATAATATTATGTGGGGCACTTAAAGACGTTTTCAGTAGTTTGCTACATTTTTCACATAGACATAAAAAATAGGCAAAATAAAAACTGAACAATAGATTTTTTTTAAACTTTGCATGATCGTAGCATATGATAATAGAAACATTTTAAGCGAATTCAATTGGGGGGTCACTGATCTGATCTCGTTTTTGAGTTATCTGCCCTTGAATTTGAATTTTTGCTTATTTAGCTCATTTCAAGGGCAGATAACTCACACATAAATCTCAAATACCATGGTTTTACTTTTGGTTAATATTTTTCATTTTATTCTTGGTCAAAAAACAAATATTTCATGTAATTCCATTCAACATTTATATTACCTTTTCTCAGTCTGAAAATTCTTCACAATAAGGCCATTTTTGAACATGGTTGTTTGCAACCTTGTTCTTGGTTATTACCAGTTTTTCAACCTCACCGGAACAATATCTAAAAATAGTAACTACTGGTTTCCCCTATCACAGCCGATAAGAAGTTTTTCGCCAAATGCCAAATAAATAGTTCCAATGAGAAGACGGCATTCAATCTTATCTGGTTTATACTGTCCATAAAAATGACTTTGGTGTGAACTTGTTGCTTAATGAACGGAATGGAATGAAATGAAATGTGTTAAATAAGAGTTATTAAACATTATAGTATATAGTCTATATACAAAAAAATGAACTGTAATATAGCCAGTGATTCTTTTTCGCTATATTCACTGCCGAATATGGGCAGTTTCCCCTTGTAAAATTTCCTTCATTTTTCCCTAAAATGGCCAGAACTTCCCCCTAACAAGAAGTGTTTTCCACATGATCATGTAAATTGTCACCAATTACAGTGTAGATATATTTATATTATTGATTTTAACAATTAGATAATGACATAGAATTGTGGTATGAACATTTTTTCTCAAATAATTAGCTAAGATATCAATGAGGGTGTACAATTGTGTTAAAAAAATGTATTTCAAATGAAAAAAATCTACATGAAAAGTCTAAATCATAATATTATGCAGTTTTCATGAAAAATTGATAAAAATAATATCAATAATCAACAAACTGCCTAAAGCATGTAAATAAATGACTATTATTTTCAGCCAGTTTCATAAAATTTGTGACTGCTGATGCATGAGTTCATGTGTTATGTACAACATCGGACCGACATCGGGCCAACATGCTTAATTAGGTGTTCAAACTAGTGGTATCCAAATTATTCAAATGGTATTAGAATAAATAGCTTTATTGAAACATAATTTCATTTGAATAGGTTCTACTCAGAAAAACTATGTAGATACATCATATAAATATCGGGCCTATTTTTAAGGTTCATATGAAAATAATACACTCCGAGAGTTGCTGAAAGTCTTTGATTTTCAATATCTCTACCATTATTGGTCTGCGGGTTTGAAAGTGCACAGGCTAGTAATGGACATCAATGGAAATCAGTGCCACAAAATGCTTGGCCATGCTACGTTTACTTTGGACTTAATTATCATTTTAGATATTTAGATTTTAGAAATGGCAGTTTGAGAGAAAATTTTCTTGCGCGGAAACTTTACGACAGTTTTTTATCTTTCATTTACTCTTTAATTGTAGATAGTACGAACATGGGACCATTACATACAAGTAGTGTGGATCAATGGAAATCTGTGATGAGAACAATTTGGTATGGTATGGTTACTTTTGGTTTTATTACATTTCTAGAAATAACATTTTGTGAGAAAATTTACTAGTGTCAAGATTTTTTATTTTCTCCTTAAGCATTTTTGGGACATAAATGCAACTTTACTTACAAGTAGATGGCATGAACAAAAGTTGGTGGCAAGATTGAATTTACTCTTTATTTCATTTACTCTTTGTCTAGTTGCTCCCCGTAATAAAAAAGTCGGTATCCAGCCGGGCACCAAGCCTTTGACAGCTGATTTTCCGGCCCGGTCACGGCGAGAAATGGTCTGAGACACATGCCTCTACGTGGGTAATTTTCCAATTCTTTACAAGTACGAAATTGGGCTGTGGGTACCGATCAGCCTAATATATAGCTTGAAGAAAAAAAAATTAAAGTAGTCTGTGGGTACCGATATTCCTGGTATTCGTTACAGAGATGAAAGGTTAATGTTCGTGACTGCTGTTCGTCTGGAATCATACCATCCTTCCCTGCCTGCCTGCAATTGTTTTCAAGTGCGAAAGTCGGTTGTGGGTACCTACAGTTCGATTACGCGTAAACAATGAAAAAGGTGTGAAAGGCTAATATTAGCGGATGCTGTCCGGCCGGAAACATATCAGAGGCGACGTCCTTCCCTGCCTTCCTGTGGGTACCGATTGACCTAAGAAAGAAAAAAAACCCGACAAAGTATGGAAGTTGCTTGTGGGTACCGATAGCTCGGTCGGTACCAAAGCAGAATGTGGGTAGAACTCGGTCAGTACCAAAGCGTAATGTGGGTACCGAGAGCTCGGTCAGTACCAAAGCAGAATGTGGGTACCTAGAGCTCGGTCAGTACCAAAGCGTAATGTGGGTACCTAGAGCTCGGTCAGTACCAAAGCATAATGTGGGTACCTAGAGCTCGGTCAGTACCAAAGCAGAATGTGGGTACCTAGAGCTCGGTCAGTACCAAAGCGTAATGTCGGTACCTAGAGCTCGGTCAGTACCAAAGCAGAATGTGGGTACCTAGAGCTCGGTCAGTACCAAAGCAGACTGTGGGTACCTAGAGCTCGGTCAGTACCAAAGCGTAATGTGGGTACCGAGAGCTCGGTCAGTACCAAAGTAGAATGTGGGTACCGAGAGCTCGGTCAGTACCAAAGCAGAATGTGGGTACCTAGAGCTCGGTCAGTACCAAAGCAGAATGTGGGTACCGAGAGCTCGGTCAGTACCAAAGCGGAATGTGGGAACCGAGAGCTCGGTCAATACCAAAGCAGAATGTGGGTACCTAGAGCTCGGTCAGTACCAAAGCAGAATGTGGGTACCTAGAGCTCGGTCAGTACCAAAGCGGAATGTGGGTACCTAGAGCTTGGTCAGTACCAAAGCGGAATGTGGGAACCGAGAGCTCGGTCAGTACCAAAGCGGAATGTGGGTACCGAGAGCTCGGTCAGTACCAAAGTGGAATGTGGGTACCGAGAGCTCGGTCAGTACCAAAGCAGACTGTGGGTACCTAGAGCTCGGTCAGTACCAAAGCAGACTGTGGGTACCTAGAGCTTGGTCAGTACCAAAGCAGAATGTGGGTACTGAGAGCTCAGTCAGTACCAAAGCAGAATGTGGGTACTGAGAGCTCGGTCAGTACCAAAGCAGAATGTGGGTACCTAGAGCTCGGTCAGTACCAAAGCAGAATGTGGGTACTGAGAGCTCGGTCTACTTGGTCTAGTATGAGTTATTTCCCTTTCGCCTATGCTGACCAATATAATTACAAAGGCACCTGTGTGTACCGATGGCCAGATTAATGACTGAGTACGAGTTATAACCCTTAGGCAAATGTTGTGGGTACCGAACGGTGTGTCATCAATAAATAAAAAAATGAAAAAAAAAACGACAAAGTATGAAACCACACGGTGGGTACCGATGTAAAAGAGAAATAACCAAACAACTCATCGGACAGTGCAACGCTGTCCTCACAGGCACAACACCCCTTTCTACCACCCAGTCGACGTGTGAGGGAATTCCAGGGAGTACGTCCTATACGAAGGAAAGTGAACTTTCCTCAGGAACATGGCCGACGTCTCCGAGGTTGTTTGCATTACCGCAATGGTTCCTCGTAACGGACTGGTAATATACCAGGACTTATACTTGCTGTATTGTAAGTTTTGTTAGTATAGTTATCCCTTCAATTTCTCTTCATTTCTAGCATGCTAAAGAGCTGCTTTGCTTTGTTTGTGATCTATCTGGTAAGGCATGAGGTGTTAGCTTACCTATTTAATGTTAGTATAGGGTTAGTATTGTAAGCCCTTCAATAGTTTCATTCTTCCTTCCTTCCCCAAGCAGCATATTTTAAAGCCACTGCTGGGTCGGCTTTCATTGCGACTCATTTTGATTAGTAACCCGGGGTCATTGGTCACCATGAAGGTGTGCGGCCAGTGCCACGTGCAGGCTTCCCCGGAAACTGGCCATCCACAGCATCGGCAACACTGTTCAAGGTTGGTAAGTCGCCGCTATGAACTAACATTATCCTTCCAAGAAGGTATTTTGGTACACCGCAGTGGGTCAGCCTGGGCTCTCCGGGACCGAGCCCAATGGTACCCGACGCCCAGCTGTCAGGGCAGGTCGACAACATGGTTGACCCTCTGTAGGGCACAGGCGCATAGCCGTAATAGCTGTACTTTGAATTTCTCCAAGTCAACCCAGCAGACTCTTCACCGATGTCAACTCACACCAGTGTCAAGCAGGCCAATACCAAATATTGAAACCGGTGTAGTGTAACAACCTCAACAGTTTTGGTGGTCTATAAATTACTCCACAAAGTATAGGTTTCAATTTAGGCAGAAGGATATCTACAAAGTAGCCTCTAGGTCAGGGTGGTGTAGGTCATGCCTGGGGTTGAATGCTATGACACTACGTATGTATGCACAGACACCGCCTCCTCGTCCATCGGACCTATCTTTCCTTTGAATATTATGATTGGGTACATGAATTTCTGAGACGGGCACTGATGAATCTAGCCAGGTTTCAGACAAATATACCAGCTGGGTTGTGATTCCTGGCAAGTAGGCGGATTTCATTCAATTTAAGTATCCGACTACGAATGTTCAAATGAATAAAGTGCAAACCACGTTTCCTCATAAAAATGTCCTCAGCCACAAAAGATTGTTTAACCCCCGTCACACTAGAGCCACGTTCGCACTACATCATACCACATTTTTTCATGTCCAGTCAGCAAATATGTTAACAAATGAATGTCTTAATCAATTGGCTATTGTACAGGGACAACAAGTTATTTTGGATGCTCAAATTGCCATTTTGTAAATACGAAATAGAAGAAAGAGGAACATAAAGCAACCTAAACCCTGTTGGGTTCATACATGGCTTTCAGCTGTAAGAAGACTGCTGTTTGGTCATCATGACCAGTTAAAACAAATGGGCACACGGTGCAGTATACATTCGGAGCCAGTGATCGCAGTGAGGACGTAATTAGCGCGTAGAAAGAGCGCAGTGCAGTCTGCATGGACGTAGTGAGCACATAATTGGGACGTGGTATAAACACAATGGACCTTGTGACAATGGACATGCACATGTAATGAACTTACTTGGAACGTGATAGACGTAGTGAGAACCTGAGTGCATCATTTTTGTCGAGTTTGACCTCGTCCCCGCCACGTCCATCAACCTTTTCAGAATGTGATGGGAACTTTGTCAGCATGGTGCGGACGTGCCCTGTGGTGATTGGGGCATTACCTGTATCCCTATGAACAGGACCTGGACATGTTCATGCACATCTCCACAAAGTAAAAGCCACACAGGGCAAATTTTCTGGTAGTGTTTAATATTTTAGTAGTGGTCAGCTAGAAAATATGCCTCATCTTCCCAATATAAATGAAAGACAATTATCAGAAAAAGATGAAGATGATGTTTTAACTTGTATATCAAACATTATAATGTTCAAAGCAAGACCCATTTTATAGCCTGAAAAAATAAACTTAGAAATCACACAAAAGGTCTATATTTCTGGTAGTTACTTTTACCAGTAAGAAAAATAAGACAATTTAATTGCTAGATGGTTACATTTCAACATAACAAACAATGAATGGAATTTTTAAGTTTAATAGAGTTATCTTAATGAGCCATGTCCATGAAATGACAACAAGGTGTGTAATTTATTTATGTTTGTCTACTGTATATTTTATAGGTGAGTGTCGTGTAGAAGTAAGATGTGCTGATTGTAAGGCCCATTTAGGACATGTGTTTGATGATGGACCAAAACCTTCAAGTGTAAGAATCTGTGTAAATTCAGCAGCTTTGGATTTCAAGAAAGAGACAACAGTATAACATGAACAACTAGTCATTGATTTCACCCAAAGTACTTATTCTATTAGGAGCAAAAAACATTTTTGAAAACTACTGAGTTACATACAGATTGGTCTTGTAGTCTATATTAATCTATGGATGGTTTTAAAATGGTGCTATTGGTTTGTTCTCCTCTAGTTTGCTAGAGTAAGAAATCCCAAGTTATTTAGTAGCTAACGTGGATCATCTTGGGTTAAAAACTAGGTCACCAGTTCAAAACAGTTTTAATGAGTGAACAGTGATTGTCATGTGAGTGATATAGGGCCATCTTGGCCCTCTTGTTCATGTTATGTTTATTTAACCCATTCCATACATCATATGTAGGAAACTAGGTCCCCCCTTAAAAAGTAGGGCTGCAGATCTTTTTTTTCAAATCTTTTTGAAGTTCTAAGATACAGTCAAACCTGTGAACAAAGGCCATCTTTAGGAAAGACAAAATAATGTAGACAGGTGGCCTTTATTCAGAAGTCATTTTGTTCTAAAAAATCAACGACAGGTTTTAAAAGAATCGCTTTATTCATTGGATGGCATTATTGGGAGGTGGCTGTTTACTTAGTTTGACTGTACATGTATATGAAAATGTAAATATCAGCTTGGAACAAGATGTGTTCCTAAAACAGAATGCCCCTCAGGGTGATCTTTGACCTACTGACCTGAATATGTACAGGTTCTGTTTGTAGGTGTATGCGTTTGATTTCATAGCACTAGAACGATGGTCCATGGTTGGCTCATACCGTATTTGGAGTGAAGTTCCTATAGTTACACATTACTTTTTCTGCTTACAATTATGTGACGCCTCTTACATCCGCATTGAAAAATAGAACCACTTGTTGTATACAGTAATGCAGTATAAGTATACATTGCAGACTGCAGTTTTGATAAAAGTTGGAAATATATTGCAGGATTAAAACTGTAAAACTAACTGGTATAATAATTCAGTATTCATCCGCACAAAAGTTGCATTCATACATTTTTGAGGTAACAAAATTTACTACATATTGAAAATAGCTTCATTCAGTAAAGTAGTTCAATGGCACTATACTGTCTCTGACAAATATACACAGGGATTGGAAACTGTCGATTTATCCCAGATGTGATGTCTTTGGTTTGGCCGTGCATGCTCACTCATGACTTCTATTCGAAGGCGCTTTCAACAAAATCATCGTCGTTTTACACGCAATGATAGTTTATAAACAACAAATTAACACAAGAATGCTGGCTATATGGATTTTGGCTTGTATTAACTTCATTATTTTGTTTTAGTTACTATCATTTTTGGAAATTTGACATTAAGCTATAAATATTGATGTGTCAGAGGCTATTCAATCAATCATGTACAATACTATACAGACAGGTAACGGATAAGCCAAGAAACTACAATGTTGTATTAGATTAAACTCAATACACTACAACCACGTTCTATGGTAAGATTCGTCAATTTGTGTACGATTTTAATCATTCAAACCTAAGTTCTGCAAGTTGTCGTCAGGGGCGGCTTCGATTTTCACTCCTGTCACATTAACAAAACATTACAAATCCGCTAGAGGAAACCTTCATGATATCATATATAAAATTTAGCCGCACACGTAGCAGGACCTTAGTCTAAAAATAAAGTAGTAGTTTGGGGGTGTATTGTGGCTTTCCATAGTAAAACAGTTGCTGAATCATCGTCTGGAACGTCTGCTGTTACTTCCTGAAATGAGATGAAAAGCTATTTTGAACTCCAGCAATAATTTACGAGCAGTTTTACGCCTCTTCCAAACACAATTTTGTTCCTTCGTAAAATATTGGTATATTCTTTTCGTCACTGGTATTATGAAATCATCAATTAGAATAACTTTAATGATGATGGAAGAAGAAAAAACAAGGGCACAAATATCGCTTATTCGCGAAAACTCTAGCAGTTAGTTAATAACTAGCAGTTATACCACAAAAAACGGTCAACAATTATGTTGCATCGTTAAAAGCATTACATTTCATCAACCAGAGTCAACACTTACGAGGTAGCAGTTCATAAACAGGAGAAAACTACTGCACATCAAAATGTGAAGAACTTCCTGTCGGTTAAACTGGTTCCCGTTAACTGTACCGTTACTGCACTGCAACACGGAACGGGAACTAGTTCAGACGCTTGCTAAACATGAGGCATTCCAAACGTCTCTCTCCGTCCAGATCAAATAAAGATAAAAAATAAAACAATCAAAATTTATCTACAGTCAAAAAGTTTATCACAAAAATACAATACTTGCACACTTATGGTCAGTTACAGGAACTTTTTTGACGAAATCATATAGATCAGCAGCCTGTTTGCAAGCACCAAAACCACTTTTCACCTTTCTCATTTTATTTAAGTTGACAAAATCTATATATTATTTAAATATGACGATGAGCTCTGATAAATATCATGCTTTGTTCTGTTCAGTTTAAGAAAAAATACGAAATAAGTAAAATAAAAAAATAGATTTGTTTGTTTGAGTTAAATATGCCCCTTTTCAAAAGTCAGAGTCGTCCCCGGAAGAACCAGTACGAGAATTCCATCTTCCATAAGCAACTGCCTACGTACTTTCTCACATAAAGAGATATGGTCGGTAGCTGGCCTCGCACCCACAATCCTCTCTCTCTATATATATCAGTGAGAGGTTACAGTGAAGTCAACGACCTTAACCACTTGGCTAAAGAGGCGGGTTACACTGCCTAGAACAGGGGTTTATTCATTTGTCATAATAAGAAAATGGGATTATAATTAGTCTCAAGTAGATGTACTTTTGATTTGAATGTTTAATTAGCACTGTTCAACTTGAACTAGAAGTAATTACAATGGTCCCTTGTAAGCCCTGAACAAGCAGTGCAAAATAAGTTCCCAATTTTGAAAATGTTGATTGATCATGATTCAAGTCAGATCGGGGTTCGAACCCGAATCTCCCCATAGCCAACTACTGGCCTGGGTTGCTCTATCCAATTAAGCTATCTGACATTTGAATTATGGGTAAACTAGGTTTTTAATAGACTATGGTTATTACAGAATACCGCTAGATAAGCGGTGATTAAAGTATGAATAGTCAAATTAAAATTGTTCACGGTTCAAATGTATTCTAGGAATGTCAATATGCATATTTAACGGGAAATAGCAAAATATAGATTCAAGTTTGACTTAGTATTTCACGTTATTTAAACATGTACTGAATAATAAATTTGACACAACCACGGCCAAAGTATTGATGTGTTGAGTTTCAAGTAAAAGGTACACGTTTTGTTTATCTTAGTGTTACCCCCCATTGAAAGGGGTACGTAGCCATGTTGGCTTATGAGACACCAATCTTAAGTTTGCATAATATTCCACAAACCCCTTCTCCTTAAACCGGGCGCCTGACTGGGATAGACCAATGGAAACCATTATTTAACTAGCTCAAGGCTCACCAACAGACCGCATCAGTTCTAACCCAGTTTCCACTGGGGTTCGAACCTTCGATCTCCCGCTCCGAAGACGGACACCATAATCACTCGGCCATGGTCGAGTACTAGATTAAGATTACATTTATTAGATTCAATTCAATCCAAATTTTGGAACAACCCATAAACTCGAATTGTCTATTTTTGGACAACATTGAATATTCGTTTGTTTACATGCTTTACCTGAAATAAAATATGCCGCGCGCAATAATTGTAAATATCTAAGATCAAAATAAACTGATTTCATATACCGCGTTTATTGACGTTTTTCACGGACAGTATTTCTTTTTTATTTTCATATATTTATATACGTCGGAACGTAGAAATAAATGAATGCAATATTAGTGAATATAACAGAATCTGTGCATTGCTAGTGTAATGCTTTATATATATGTGTATTGCTTGCTCGAAGAAAAAATCAAACTTGTCAATAAATATTTATGATAAATATGTGAGGCATTTATATTTTGCGATTCTCATGGGTCAACAATGTGTTTATTGAGTATATATATACATGTAGTGTGTATTGTTTTGAATAGGAATTGAATGTTTAGAAGCCGCGTTCATTGCATTTGGTGTTATAAAAAAAGATTTCAAATAAAAAGTACCATACATGTATTTATCAATAATATTAGGTTACATAAAATTTTACAAAATTGAAGGGCGTGGACTTACACTATTAATTTGACAAAATGCAAGCGATCAAGACGTGGGTCTCGTTTACTGATTATTAGGACCCCTGAAATGATTAAATTAACGTAAATACGATATAAACGTGCAAGCATCATCGTCAAATACCTTCGACTAATTCCCCGATATTCAATACAAAGTTTGATTTCTAACCTACCAAATGGAAGAAATTGACGTCTTAAACAAAAGACTATGTGTGCAGTCAATATTGTGTTTTGGTTTGCATGTTTACTAATCGTGCATATCACTTTTAAAAATTCTATAATGATTTCAAGTAAGAAATACAAAATTTATTATGATATGATTATAGAGAATGTAATGGATTAAAAGATCGTCGACTTTCAATATTAATATACATAATAAATCATTACACGTGTTCAAACCGCGGCTCGCGTTTACCTAATATCTTGATATCTTAAACGATGAAATTAACATTGATATGATGTAAAACGTGCACAATCACTCATTTAAAAATATTCGGCTGCAAAAATGCTTATGACCGAGTTGAAACGTGAATTTGAAATTTATTTTGAGCTTATATAATGTTATGTTTTGTAAGCAACAAGCACGCTTTGAATTCTTTTTTTTTAAAATCTATTTTACATATTATCTAGACATCATAACTTCTAAAGTTAACGCAACAGAATAGAACATAATTTATGCCGCGGCTATGTTGGCGTATTTCACTGATAAATTTAAACACATTATTTGGATAAAGACTAGCAAAGTGATCAATATCTATTAGGAAAATGCTTGGTGTATAGTCGCAGTTCTTGTGTACTATTTCATAATCAGAATTTCAGACTAAATTATGAGAAAACAACATGACGCTACTGACATTATATATTTTTCAGTTCGTGTAACTCCGTGCACAATGATTTACCAGCAGAATTGCATATTTACAACTGTGTTGAAAACATGAAGTTGAAATATATTTTGAGCTTACATGATGAGAATGCACATCGTGCATATTTTATGCAAACATATAGCATTTCAAATGATTCTAAATTTCAGAAATAAATGTTGTTCATCAATCGACAATGTCTCGAAATTAATGTGTATATCTAAATTTACATGATTTGGTTGAAAATAACACGTCGAAGTGTAAATATCTAAGTACAGAATGAAATTAGGACGCGTGATCGTTGGCTTATGTCACTGATGAAAATAATATGATTTCTTTTTAAGTGCGAAATGTGATTTCTAACAGAAAGAAACGTCAAACAGAACTTGACATCTTGGAAGCTGTATGTATTTAAGAATGCATATTGCTATCCTGAAAAAAGGTTATCTAAGTGGTCAATATCTATAACGAAAATGCTTGGTGTCCATGAGTCACGGATCTTGTCACTTTTTTCACGGTTAAAGGTTATAGACAAATTGAAGACAAAAAAGCAAACAAAACCCCGTTTCTCATAATTTAATTTTGAATTTTACCGTGCACAATACATGTATATCATTTGAAAAGATTCGACCACAAGAATGTTTATAACTGTGTTGAAGAAACGAATTATTTAGAGTATATATGATGGGAATGTATAGTAAATACCTAGTGCGCTCCGCATTTTTCATGCAACATGTACAGCAATTTTTAGAATGAAACGTTGTTCATCAATAGGTTATTTATCTAACTACAGAACAACCTCTCCAGAGCGGCCCTCTGTAGAGCAACAACCTCTCTATAACAAAACCTTAACAAAAATCTTTAAGCTGATATTTACTATAAATTAAACCTCTGTAGAGCAACAACCACTAAACAACAGTAAATTATTTGCAGCTCCCACAGGGTTTTGCTCTACAGAGGTTGTACTATATATTTTTGTTTACATGCAGCTGTGCTAGAAAATAACATGTCGAATCGTAAATATCTAAGAACAGAATTAATTTTTAACGCGAGATTGTTGGCGTGTTTCTTGTACACATTATGATTTCTATATTATAAATGAAGTATTTAAATGTCTAATAAATCGAAATGCAGAAATTTACGTCATTGATAATGAATATCGGAAAAGCGTGTGTTTTTATTATGGGTATTTGTTGCTGGAACAAAAAATCATTTATTCTGAGTACCTACATAAATCCATAAACAGTATCACGACTAAACACCAATAGTTAATGAGCTAATGGAAAGAGATAAGTTTGTAAACAAAGCGCGATATGTATATTTTACTCAAATTACCAATCTACAGATTCAAATGAGTATGATACATGTAGCGAATGATAAAAATGACCTACCAAACAATGTATGGGACAAAGTTCCCCAGTACTTCTTTTTCAAACGAAATGAAAATTATTTGAAAATTACAATCGGGCTACGCTTATTGTACGCAAATTGTCAATCTAGTATTAGATTCATATGATAACATCCAAATATTGGCTTACTTGGAAGAAAAGGCTATCAAAGTGCACGTGGTCAATATCTATGCCGATAATGCTTGGTATCCGGTGGCGTATCTTGTGCATAGGTTAACGGCACGTTGCTAATCCATTAAGATGTCATCAAATATCAAAATGTACAATATTGAAAAAAAATTGCGTTTATATAAGTCTAAAACTGTCAGTATTAGGTCGGAAATGCATGGTACGAAGATCGCGGGTTTGTTTATGTAATAGATATAGTACGAGTTTTTCTTCTAAAGTGTTCGCTTAGATAAACAACCCATTTGTCCGAGGCGTTGCCGAGGATAAAATGGTTGTTTGTCTAAGGGAACCGTCTTTTTAGCGTCTGTAAGAAGACATTTTAGAAGAAAATACGAGTACGTGTATCTGACTTATACGACGATAAAGGATAATGTCCACGTGGAAGTTGAGTTATTGAAGTGTCTTCTTACAAGCGCTAGAAGACAATTTTAAATGCATGATGGAAATAAATTTGAATGACAAGCTTTTCATGTCTTAATTGACACATATGATTTTCAGGCAACACCTTTTTTATAGATTTTAATTATAAATACTCATAATGAACAATTTCAGGTTACGGGTTATATTTACTTTTTAGTGATAAATATACCGTCATTAACAGCCAGGAAATATTCTTGACGCTGTGTGTATTCAAATAATGATTTTTAGGCTTTCAATGGTCCAAAATGGTCAATATTATGGCCGGAAATGCATGGCACATCGATCTCGGAGTTTGTTTGTTTATATTTCTCAAAGACAATAGTTAGAATTAAGGACCTAATTAATTAACGTCTTACACCACAAGAAGTATAGTCGATTCGGTGTGTTTTGAATAGTGTGGTTGATTTGTATAAGAATTGAATATTTACAAACTGCGTGTATCACATTTAGTATTTTCAAAATGATTTGAAGTGAAAGAAATTGAAAATTTATCAATTTGACGATAGAGAAATTAATGTAATAAAAGAGCGTGGTCATAGAATATCAATAATGATGTTTTGGCTTCGAAATCGTCCAAGATGGTGTATATTTAGGTCGGAAATGCATAGTACAATGTTCGCGGTGTTTGTTTATATTTTTCAATTGAAACAGTCTAACAAAAACGCCCGAATTAATGAAGTTATTTAATTGTATCAAACTTCAAGCACCAGGGTAATCACAATTCAATATATATTTCTAACGACTCGAAAGAGGAAATTAACGTCTTTCATAACACGTTTATGTCGCGCACTAATTTTATATTGAATATTGTGTTTTGGGGTGAAAAAAGTTGAACATTGCAAACGGCGTGTATACATCAAATTTAAAATGATTTGAAGTGAACTATAAGTAGCCTATTCATTTATTTGATAATAGAGAATGTAATGCTGAGACATAGATAACACAGATAAGCAACTTCAATTATCACATATAATTATATGCGCATTTGAGTTTTATTTGACTAAGAAGATTTTATGAAAGAAATTACCCGATATACTCACGTTTCAAAGGAACTGAACAATGTAAACAATCCAGCGTGTATTTAGATTGTATAAGATTTGTAACATTAATATGACATTCCCGTGTGTATTTCATTTGTCTCTAATTATTAACTATGAAAATCAATTGACTCATCTGAACGGAAAGTTATGTAAACAACCCGAGCGCATTTTATTATCAATTGACTCAATTGTGTTTGATTATTAATCAAAAATAGTAATTAACTTATTTGAACGGAACATTATGTAAACAACGAGCGCGCATTTCAGGTTACGTGACTCATAAGATTTTATGCATAAAGTGACTAGATAAATTGATATATAAGGAGCGAGAAAAATCTGGTCCTCGCAAATAAATCTGGTTTGCAACGGGCGGATCTTGTGTACTTTTTATAAACAAAAAATTAGACCAAATGATGGGAAAAAATGTAAACAAAAATCCGGTGTATTATTGAGTAATTATGCATTATCAAAATTTTAGACGAAAAGAGGAGAAAAAATATAAACAAAAAGCCGTAACTCATACTTCCTGATAAACTATCAAATGGTCAATATCTATGACGGTAATGCTTGGTTTGCAAGGGGCTGATTTCGTATACTTTTTCATTATCAAAATTCTTGACCAAATGATGAGAAAAAATATCAACAAAAAGCCGTTGCAAGGGGCGGATCTTGTGTACTTTTTCATAATTGTTAATTAATTATGAATATATATTAACTCGTGTAAAGGGGACATCAAATGAAGAACCAGAGTGCACTTTTGCGTTTTATTTGACTAATATTTTTATACAAAAATGACCAGATATAATAATATTTGAACGAAATTTAATAAAGAAAACAAACCAGAGTGTATGTCAATTGTTTAAGATTGTTTGTGACTATTGATAACAATATTAATTAATTCAATTAAGCAGAACAATACATATATACAACCTGACAATTCATTGGAAAAGATTCGCATAGAAAAACGTTCAAAACTGTGTTGAAACTATGAAAATGTGAAGAATAAATCTATGGCGCGGATTTGTTCGTGTATATTACGGATAAATTATGGTTTCAATTCAAATACAAAATTCGATTTCTAACAGATCGAAATGAAGACATTAACCTCTTAAACAACGAACTAATATCTCAGTCTCTGTGTGTATTGAATATCGTGTATTGGTTCATAATCAATATGTAAAATACATGTGTTCAAGCCGCGGGTCTGTTTCCTTATGATACAGACATCTTAAATCATGAAATAAACGTAGACATGATATTATACCATTCCCAATAATTCATGTGAACTGATTACATTGCATAAATTTTGTAAATATCTAAGAAGAAATGAATTTAAGCCGCGGGAGTTTTCGCGTATTTTATGGAAAAATTATGCTTTCTTTTTAAATACAATTTGTGACTTGTAATAGATCGAAGTGAAGAAATTAACAACTTAAATTCAAGTTAATATAGCAGACTCGGTATATTTTTCATACTGTATATTGGTTTCATGATGGTCAATATCTTTGACGGAAATGCTTGGTATGCGAGGGGCGGATCTTGTGTACTTTTTCATAATCAAAATTGTAGATCAAACGATGAGAATAAATGTAAGCAAATATCCGGTACTCATACTTCTTGACCATCTATCACATCCGTAAATATCTATTACGGAAATTAATGTCTCGGACTCTGTGTGTATTGAATATCGTGTCCTGATTCTTTATAAATATGTAAAATACATGTGTTCAAGACGCGGGTATGTTTACTTATTATACACACATCTTAAATGGTGAAATAAGTGTAGAAAATATATTATATCATTCCCAATAATTTATCTGAACTGATTATATTGCATAAATGTTGTAAATATCTAAGTAGAAATGAATTTAAGTCGCAGGATTTCTGCGTATTTTACCACAAAATTATGCTTTCTTTTTAACTACAAATTGTTACTTGTAATAGATAGAAATGAAGAAAATAACAACTTAAATTCAAGTCATTATAGCAGACTCGGTATGTTTTTCATACTGTGTATTACTTTCATGATAAACAGTCAAAATGGTCAATATTTTTGACAGAAATACTTGGTTTGCAAGGGGCTGATTTTGTTTACATTTTCATAATAAAAATTCCAGACCAAATGATGGAAAATAAATATAAACAAAAAGCCGTAACTCATAATTCTTGATAAACTATCAAATGGTCAATATCTATGACGGAAATGCTTGGTTTGCAAGGGGCGGATCTTGTGTACTTTTTTATAAACAACATTTTAGACCAAATGATGAGAAAAAATGTAAGCAAAAATCCGGTTCTCATGTTTCTAGACAAACTATCAAAATGTTCAATATCTGTTACGGAAATAAATGTCGCGGAATGTGTGTGTATTGAATATCGTGTATTGGTTCCCTATCAATATGTAAAATACATGTGTTCAAGCCGCGTGTCTGTTTACGTATTAAACAGACATCTTAAATCATGAAATAAACGTATATATGATATTATATCATTCCCAATAATTTATCTGAACTGAATACATTGCATAAATGTTGTAAATATCTAAGAAGAAATTAATTTAAGTCGCGGGATTTTATGGCGTATTTCACGCCATTATCTATGACGGAAAAGCTTGGTTTTCAGCGGGCGGATCTTGTGTACTTTTTTATAAACAAATGTTTACACCAAATGATGAGAAAAAGTGTAAGCAAAAATCCCGTACTCATGTTTCTTGACAAACTATCAAAATGTTCAATATATATAACGGAAATGCCTGGTTTGCAAGGGGCTGATTTTGTGTACTTTTTCATAATAAAAATTCCAGACCAAATGATGGATAATAAATACAAAATGTATAAACAAAAAGCCGTAACTCATACTTCTTGATAAACAATCAAATTGTCAATATCTATTACGGAAATGCTTGGTTTGAAACGGGCGGATCTTGTGTATTTTTTATAAACAAAAATTTAAACCAAATGATGAGAAAAAAATGTAAACAAAAATCCTGTTCTCGTGTTTCTTGACAAACTATCAAAATGTTCAACATCTATAACGGGAATGCCTGGTTTGCAAGGGTCTGATTTTGTGTACTTTTTCATAATAAAAATTCCAGACCAAATGATGGATAATAAATACAAAATGTATAAACAAAAAGCCGTAACTCATACTTCTTGATAAACAATAAAATGGTCAATATCTATTACGGAAATGCTTGGTTTGCAACGGGCGGATCTTGTGTACTTTTTTATAAACAAATTTTTAGACCAAATGATGAGAAAAAATGTAAACAAAAATCCGGTACTCGTGTTTCTTGACAAACTATCTACATGTTCAATATCTATTACGGAAATAAATGTCGCGGACTGTGTGTATTGCATATCTTGTGTATTGGTACAGTATTAATATGTAAAATACATGTGTTCAGGTCGCGGGTCTGTTTACTTATTATACAGACATCTTAAATCATGAAATAAACGTAGACATGATATTATACCATTCCCAATAATTCATCTGAACTGATTACATTGCATAAATTTTGTAAATATATAAGAAGAAATGAATTTAAGCCGCGGGAGTTTTCGCGTATTTTATGGAAAAATTATGCTTTCTTTTTAAATACAAATTGTGACTTGTAATAGATCGAAGTGAAGAAATTAACAACTTAAATTCAAGTTAATATAGCAGACTCGGTATATTTTTCATACTGTGTGTTGGTTTCATGATAAACAATCAAAATGGTCAATATCTTTGACGGAAATGCTTGGTGTGCGAGGGGCGATTCTTGTGTACTTTTTCATTATCATAAGTCTAGACCAAATAACGAGAAAATTCTAAACAAAAAGCCGTAACTCATATTTCATGATAAACTATCAAAATGGTAAATATCCATTACGGAAAATAATGTCTCGGACTCTGTGTGTATTGAATATCGTGTATTGATTCTTTATCAATATGTAAAATACATGTGTTCAAGACGCGGGTCTGTTTACTTATTATACACACATCTTAAATGGTGAAATAAATGTAGATAATATATTATATCATTCCCAATAATTTATCTGAACTGATTACATTGCATAAATGTTGTAAATATCTAAGTAGAAATGAATTTAAGTCGCAGGATTTTTGCGTATCTTACCGCAAAATTATACTTTCTTTTTAACTACAAATTGTGACTTGTAATAGATAGAAATGAAGATATTAACAACTTAAATTCAAGTCATTATAGCAGACTCGGTATGTTTTTCATACTGTGTATTGGTTTAATGATAAACAATCAAAATTGTCAATATCTTTGACGTAATTTTAATGCTTTTTTTTGCAAGGGGTGAATTTTGTGTACTTTTTCATTATCAAAATTCTAGATCAAATGATGAGAAAAAATATAAACAAAAAGCCGTAACTCATATTTCTTGATAAACTATCAAATGGTCAATATCTATGACGGAAATGCTTCGTTTGCAAAGGGCGGATCTTGTGTACTTTTTCATAATCAAAATTTTAGATCAAACGATGTGAAAAAATCTAAGCAAAAATCCGGTACTCATATTTCTTGACAATCCATCAAATTGGTAAATATCTATTACGGAAATTAATGTCTCTGACTCTGTGTGTATTGAATATCGTGTATTGATTCTTTATCAATATGTAAAATACATGTGTTCAAGCGGCGGGTCTGTTCACTCATTATACAGACAAATTAACTTAAATGGTGAAATAAACGTAGATATGATATTATACCATTCCCAATAATTTATCTGAACTGATTTCATCGCATAAATGTTGTAAATATCTAAGAAGAAATTAATTTAAGTTGCGGGATTTTTTGGCGTATTTCACGGAGAAAATATGCTTCCTTTTAAATACAAATTGTCACATGTAATAGATCGAAATGAAGAAATTAACAACTGAAATTCAATTTAATACAGCAGACTCGATATGTTTTTCATACTGTGTATAGGTTTCATGATAAACAATCAAAATTGTTAATATCTTTGACGGAAATGCTTGGTATGCGAGGGGCGGATCCTGTCTACTTTTTCATAATCGAAATTCTTAACCAAATGATGGCAAAAGAATGTAAACAAAAAGCCGTAACTCATATTTTTTGATAAACTATCAAATGGTCTATATCTTTGATCCTTAAATGCTTGATTTGCAAGCGGCGGATCTTTTTTACTTTTTCATAAACACACTTTAAGACCAAATGATGAGAAAAAATATAAGTAACAAGCCTTTACTCATATTTTATAATGTTCAATAATAATGCATTTGAAATGATTTGCCCACAAAAACGTTCAGAACTGTGTTGAAACCATGAATGTGAAAAATATAATGAGCGTATATGATGAGAATATTTTGTAAATAACATGCGCGCTTCGCATATTTTAAGAAGATTTTGCAGCATTAAAATCATTCAAAGAGTTGAAATAAATGTTGTTCATCAATAGACTCATGTTTCAAACGACATTTTATCTCTATGTTTACATGTGCGGATAAAAGAACACGCCAAATCGTAAATAACTTAGAACAGAATAAATGTGTGTCGCGGGTTTAAATGTTCGCTTATTTTACGGACAAATTATGATTTCAATTCAAATACAAAATTTGATTTCTAACAGATAGAAATGAAGACTTAACCTCTTACACAACAAATGAATATCTCGTACTCGGTGTGTATTGAATATCGTGTATTGATGCATTGTCAATATGTACAAAATACATGTGTTCCAGTCGCGGTTCTGTTCACTAATTGTATAGACATCTTTAATGATGAAATAAACGTAGATATGACGTGAATAAATCTAATAGAACAGTCTTTCCAAAATGCAAATTTGATTTGTATCAATTTGAAATGTTGCTTTAAAATCGTCCAAAATTGTCAATATTTGTGTCGGAAATGCATGGAACATCAATCACTGTTTCTATCATTGTTAGATTTCATTATCACAGAACAATCCTAAATTATTGACTTGAATAAATTACACACGATGAACATACATAATAATCAGGACAGGGGTTTTGTTTACTTTTACACGGACATTTTATTCCCTCATTTGCACAGAACAGCTTGTTTTAAAGTAATCAAACTTCCGTCCTCAACAGCTTTAGATATGTTTGGCTCTGTGCAAAATAACGAAAACGTTTGATTTCGTTTTAAAATCGTTAAAAATGATTAATATTTTGGTCGGAAAATGCATGGTTCTCAGATCGCTTGTTTACATCTTAGAATAAACTGATAAAAATACGTCGGCTAAACGCACTAATGAATGAACTTATATGATGGGGATACATTAATGATATAATCAACAAGCTTATTATGTCCTTATATAAATTGTTAGATATCTTTTCGCAACAACAATCCTAAATTATTGACTTGAATGAATTACACACGATTTACATGCATGCTATCTGGTCATGCGTTACGTTTACTTTTCCATGGACATTTTATTCCCATCATGCAACACAAAACATTTAGAAGTTTATTTCATGAGTTGTTAAGATAGAGTTTTGTATATCTAAGATTAAACAGGAACCTGGTTCATTCCAGTCCTAATATTTAGTATATGCGTTTAATTTATTAAACCCTCAAGTTGTAAATATCTTGCTTAAATTAAAAGTTAACCTGTTGCATGCTCGAACTGGTGTTTTAAGATATTATGTACTTTAAATAATGTTTCAGCATCTGTATAACGTGTGTTGTTTGTTTTATTTAAACCATCCGACGTGCAAATTTCTTGAAAATACATTGATTTATTATATCGTCTTGATGAATTGAATAATACTATGAAAAATAAATGGAACACCCTTTCGCGCATGTAAGTCCCGTAAACAAGATTTGATTAAAAAACGTCCCGACTTATAACTCCAATCTGAATCATTATCCGTAGTACCATAAGTATCTATTAGAAAAAAACGTATTTTTTTCAAAATTTCAAAAATAATTTCTTCCTATTCCTAAAACATAGTGCATGTGAAGTTAAATTATGTGAGGGCCCCTATCACTGTGAAAGTTTATTGGTGATGTGATCAAGAAATTCCACTTACTTCGTAAAATTAATCCTATAATTCCAATATATAAATATTCCTTAATTCCTATTTCCTAACCACAAATATATAACACACTTAGCACAAACACTATGCACATTTCACTCAGTTCAAACACTATGCACATTTCACTATGCACATTACTCTAAGCACATACACTATGCACATTTCACTAAACACAGACACAATTATAAACAGTTTTTTTTAAACTTCCTTTTCACTTGGAAATCTCGTAGACCACAGAACTGCTATACCCTGTAATTCAATGGTAAACTAGTTAACAATGGAATGAAGTACATAATATTTTTTATCACATTTAATTAGGTACAAAAATACCTTATATGAGTAATTAAACGCTGACAGTTTAGTACAGGACACAACTACTTGCAATTACTCACTTGTAAGTATGACGAATAAGTATATATCTTCAAGACATGCGTATTAACTTACTATCTATTACACATTAGGAGTAGAACAATTGGTAAATATTTATAGGTAAATTTGTCATGTAGGAACATTTCTATCGGCAGTGAAATGTAACCTCTCTAAAGCAACACCCTTTGGAGTAGCAAAAATATGTTGTTGTTGAGAGGTGAGCGAGTTTATGTATATATAGACATGTAAAATATATGACATAATGAACTTAAATATACTTGTCCACACATGGAGTTATCCAGCTGCAACTCAGTCAAATGTATGCACTTAGCAGAAACTATATGTACGATCGCTAGGCCAAAACAATAAACACCTCACACTTGGAATTGCATGAAAATATACAAGATCACAAAACTTCAATTCATCTTGGATGTTATTGTTCGTTGTATGTCCTGGAATTGAATGGTAAAATAGTTATTAGAGGAAAATAACACATGTAAGTTCTGAAAAAGAATGTTTTAGTAATTAATGTCAGATCATATTGATTATTATCAAAATTATGTGCACGTTAGAAACAGAGCACTTGGTAAATAAAGCACGTGTATTTGTAATCATGTATATGTGGGAGGGTTTCAATCAACTACATTTTTTATTTAAATCTGAAACATTTTATCAAATTAATAAATTACACTCGACAGGTACAAGACTTTGTTTTCGTTTAAAATAAACTATAAACAACACTATTTTAAGTTGTTTTCCCAAGCATTCCTATTGAACGCATTTATTTAGGTTAATGAATGGCGAATAACGTCTGCCAGATGTGTACGTTTTAAGAAAATATTGGATGAAAATACGTTGCAAAACATATGTTTAGAAAATCGACATACTTCATAATAAAGCAATTCCACATTCGCTATTTCAATCAGAGGAAACGGTTTTATCGCACGTGTACATACACAGGTAACTATATACTTTCGCATAATAGTTTTAGGCATAGCACAGCCAGAGAGATTTAACTTCAAAATAGTCATCGGATAGACTTTTGCTGGCGGTTCGCTAGGACAAATAACATCCATTAATAAGACAGAATTCCAATTAATTGACAACAGTTTATTAAAACACTCGGAGGTGTAATCCGCTATGAACTATCAGTCCCGATATTTTCCATGTATATGTATATTTTAATTCAAAGTATATCAATTATCCGAAATGTTTAATCAGAACACTGTGTCTTATCCGAAGTGATAAACAAATCCCTAAGATCACACAAATTCGTAATTACACACCTATAATCCGAAATTAACAATTCAATCGAAGACTTAGATCAATCTGTGTTAAAGGGATTCGTCGTGTCAAAAGGTGCGAAACATAAATAATGAGGCCAAACATAATAATCCATCGTTTGCTCGCATTAAATAATGGGAGTAAATTTATCATATTATGACGCTAACGCGGTATGATGCTTATCTTTAATTTCTGCTTTATCAGTTAATTGCATCTATGATATCATGATTGCCGATGGCGCCAGCACCTTGTCGATGGCTCAATCACATTTGAAACAAATGTGAGTATTTCGTTTTAAACCTACCTCTGTGAACTATTTTTGAGTTGAGGGAAAGGGGAGACAGGGACAATGTTGCATTCACGATTAAGTGGCCCAGCATCCACTTCAAAGAAGAGAAATCACTGTAGATGTGTCTCCTCGTGAAAGGTAAGGAATGAGTTGATCATTTGTAAAAGTTCTGTTAACGTCATCTTGGGGATATTTCTTCTCGAACTTGCGTGCAAAATGACGAGAAAATTATTCTAGGTTGCATAGCATTCTTTGATTTTTGAAAAAACAGGCGTGTTCATTAAAAACGGATACTTTTATAAAATGTACTTACCTGTGTTTTGCTGAAGGGCTGTATAACGTGCAAACATGTGAAAGAGCTACCGTTCAGTACTACTAGGGGAGATAGTTAGTGAACTGTGTGTAATAGTATATAAGGATAAAACAACAAATTAGCATTTATGCAAAGCCTTCTCAGCATCGCATAACTGCAGTAAGTCAAATGTTGTATAATTTTAATTACAAATGTATATGTATGTACAGTATTCCCTCTCAATACGTCACCTCCATACAACGGTTCCCTCTCTGTAACTAAGAATTTAGAAATAACACGAGGACATTATCAAGCTAAGTAGCATAGAGCATCGATAAATTGACTTCACATAATGGAACATGAACTGTATGTCACAGCAAACAAGCATCATACAACCACTAACTAGCATAATGGTTTGTTTGTTTGTTTGTTTGTTCAAATCGGGTCTTATACGCCCCCTTTCAACAGTCAGAGTCATATGAGGCGGAAGTTACTGGGAAGAACCAGTACTACACTCCAATCCTTCGTACCAATTGTCTATTTTGTCACATCAAGATACATGGACTGTAGCGGGTTCGAACAAACAACCCTCTATCAGAAAACAACAACTTGACACTGTATAATAAAACATAATGAATAAACGCACGAGCAACGTATACTCGGACAAAAAGTTATTTATTTAATGATAAATGAAATGAACTTAGATGTGAAAACTTATAAATTATATATTCACAGCACACACATGTTCTATATATGTTCAGATTGCTAAACGGTGTTCGATAGAAAACCGCACGAACACGAATATCCTAATTACACGCATATAATCATAATATCTGTATTAAAACATATTTTGAAAATTTTAATAGAATACAGATTGGCGTAAATAAACAAGAGCATAAAGGTGTTATGCAAATATGCATTTAAAGATGATTGGTGCATTATTAGTGCTTGTAATAAGATGAGGAAATTCATGTACCCGACGCGGGACTAAAGCCCGCGACTCCCTGCTTGCTAATCGGGCTTGCGAATATCGCAGCCCATTCATTAACACAAATACTATATATACCGCACTGCTACAGGTCACGTACAAACTATCAATGCTGTCATACGTTTACAAATAATTTCAGAATTTAAATCAAGTAAGGTAGGGGTCCGAATAAAAAAATAACAACTTATATCAGGTATGACCACATGAGGAATTCTTTATCAGTGCATTGTTGGTGGTACCTGGTTGAGTTGTCAGCAGCTTGGAGTCTGTCGAGCAATTTGTTATCATGACATTGTGCCAGTCTTGAACAAGTGTTGTAACGCACGGGCGTACGCGTTGTGGTAAGTCGTCAGTATATCCTGTCGTTCGAAATCGTGTTACTCGTTTATACGACTACGTAGACCCAGGTAGAGCTATCATAAAAAGTGACTTCTCTAGTTTTCAAGAAGACACTTTTCAGTAACTCAACATTCACGTGTATATCGTCGTTTAAATCAGATACACGTACTCGTATTTTTCTTCCAAAAATGTCTTCTTACAGACTGCTTGCTAATATGAACAAACATTTTTTCGCGGAGAAAAAAAGCTGTATGTCCAAACGAACCGACTGCCAGAAGACACTTTTTAAGAAAAAATCTACTGTACACATGTATCTATTACATGTATACATGCATTTAGATCAAAGATATATCGGTGAAAAGCATGCTGTACGAAAAAAATGTATGAAAACGAAATGTGCACTGAAGTGTTTGTACAAATACCATACATTGAATTATAGAGTCCTATACTAGTAAGTGACAGGCTTATTATGGTATCGTTCCGTTATGTACAGTGAGTTTTACACCGATTTTCAATAATATCTTAATCTTGATTATATGCGACAGCCACATTCACTTAACCAGTTTTCCTGGACTGTATTCTAACCAGTACTAAATTACCCTTCCGTAAGGAGCCCACTACTTCTCCAGTGTAGTTTTATAGCAGAAAATCCATTTTTCCCAACTTTACATGTATACATGTATGACCAGCCGCGAAAGTTCTGTTCTGTTCTATGAGAACTATTCAAAACTAGATCTGGAACATCTACAATTTCATGTCGAAAACAATTACATAATATCTATAACGATGAAATGTTGAAAAGCATTAGTAAGTAGCACTTACAAGAAGGTGCATGCTAACCAAATAATATTGAGGCAGAACTGATGATTGGTAATTTTTTTTTTTGGTCAGTGTAAATACAAACTCCATCTTGTAATCTGTTTACTAGTATTTAGTACTAGCACCTGTAAATTGAAATTCATTTATGCAACAGTATCCAACTGAAACACAATGTATGGTATTGTGTTCTTCGTATAAACGTAAGCAACTAAACGATTCAGATATTGAATTACTTTTGAATAATATGAATTTACAAATAGTCAATGTACATAAAGTATTCAGTGTTTACACAATGGTAGTACATTAATTGTACATTGACTGGAGTACTCAGAATCGTAATATAAGAAAAATACCTTTTAGAATCAAATTTGTATCAGAATGGGAAAATCCCGTTCAAAGCAATCATCGATTTTAGAACAAATTTATCGATACCTTGATCTAAATCTAAAGATATTGTAATGTTCTGAAACTGTTGAGAATGTTGGAACGTGTACGTGTAAAGTTTAAACTGGTTAAGTATAAAAGTATAATTATATAAATGTATACTCATTAAAGCTGATTGTCGGTTCTTGGTGAGGACACCGGTTTAAAGAAGTGTTTGTGTCCAGTCAACAGTCGTGTTCATATATACATACATGTACTTAAAAACAAATCCCTCATGTATATGTATCTTACCTTAGTTTGATTAAGTTTTGGTGAAAATATATGAATATGAGAAGATTTCTTGAATAAAGATACAAAAGTCGCCGCCTGGTTAATAAAGGTCATTTCTAAGAGCTGTTGTTTATTATTTAGAACAAAATGATCTCCGATTAAAGGTCATTTGTCAAAAGTCTTGTTATGCGTCTTAATGTTACACTGATTACAGTACTAAGAACATATTCATAATCATTCAATCGTGTGGTTTTTTTCACATTTTATTACTGAGCTTAATTCTGAATCTTTAGCGCGAGTGTTGCACATGAATTTACGCGATTGTTATGTCCAGACCACAAAGAGATGATATTTCGCGTAATATTGTACTATATGTCAACTTGTACAATCGTAAGATAGAACCAAGACACGGAAGGAACGTCATTATAGTTGGGATGGGGACATTGAAAACGCCACTGAGACATTCGGAAGCCGAGCCGAGATTCGAACCCTGGACATTTCGTTCAATAGTCCATGTATACTATTAGATCACCGATCATCCCAGATTATTAAGGTCTTAGGCTCGAAGACAAATCCGTTAGCAGGTCTATGTAATCCATGCTATGACTACTTACAGGTAATTTACGGTTCTAATTGTTTAAGAAACCCAAATGTGTCATTCCCTGAAACATATCTATAGGATCTCATTTGTTATATTTGGCGTTTCTATAAGACAAGTACAACATCTTTGATTCAAACGCAAACTATATCTTTCAAATCAAGTTATACAACTCGTTATTTTACGATATCAATTATGGCTGAATAATAAGTTCATCTTCTACTGTTAATACAAGTAAACATCTGTAAAGATTAATGATGATGCATCAAAGTCAAACAAACCACGAATGTATTATATCTACCTATTAATGGTCAATATCTTTGACGGAAATGCTTGGTGTGCGAGGGGCGATTCTTGTGTACTTTTTCATTATCATAAGTCTAGACCAAATAACGAGAAAATTCTAAACAAAAAGCCGTAACTCATATTTCATGATAAACTATCAAAATGGTAAATATCCATTACGGAAAATAATGTCTCGGACTCTGTGTGTATTGAATATCGTGTATTGATTCTTTATCAATATGTAAAATACATGTGTTCAAGACGCGGGTCTGTTTACTTATTATACACACATCTTAAATGGTGAAATAAATGTAGATAATATATTATATCATTCCCAATAATTTATCTGAACTGATTACATTGCATAAATGTTGTAAATATCTAAGTAGAAATGAATTTAAGTCGCAGGATTTTTGCGTATCTTACCGCAAAATTATACTTTCTTTTTAACTACAAATTGTGACTTGTAATAGATAGAAATGAAGATATTAACAACTTAAATTCAAGTCATTATAGCAGACTCGGTATGTTTTTCATACTGTGTATTGGTTTAATGATAAACAATCAAAATTGTCAATATCTTTGACGTAATTTTAATGCTTTTTTTTGCAAGGGGTGAATTTTGTGTACTTTTTCATTATCAAAATTCTAGATCAAATGATGAGAAAAAATATAAACAAAAAGCCGTAACTCATATTTCTTGATAAACTATCAAATGGTCAATATCTATGACGGAAATGCTTCGTTTGCAAAGGGCGGATCTTGTGTACTTTTTCATAATCAAAATTTTAGATCAAACGATGTGAAAAAATCTAAGCAAAAATCCGGTACTCATATTTCTTGACAATCCATCAAATTGGTAAATATCTATTACGGAAATTAATGTCTCTGACTCTGTGTGTATTGAATATCGTGTATTGATTCTTTATCAATATGTAAAATACATGTGTTCAAGCGGCGGGTCTGTTCACTCATTATACAGACAAATTAACTTAAATGGTGAAATAAACGTAGATATGATATTATACCATTCCCAATAATTTATCTGAACTGATTTCATCGCATAAATGTTGTAAATATCTAAGAAGAAATTAATTTAAGTTGCGGGATTTTTTGGCGTATTTCACGGAGAAAATATGCTTCCTTTTAAATACAAATTGTCACATGTAATAGATCGAAATGAAGAAATTAACAACTGAAATTCAATTTAATACAGCAGACTCGATATGTTTTTCATACTGTGTATAGGTTTCATGATAAACAATCAAAATTGTTAATATCTTTGACGGAAATGCTTGGTATGCGAGGGGCGGATCCTGTCTACTTTTTCATAATCGAAATTCTTAACCAAATGATGGCAAAAGAATGTAAACAAAAAGCCGTAACTCATATTTTTTGATAAACTATCAAATGGTCTATATCTTTGATCCTTAAATGCTTGATTTGCAAGCGGCGGATCTTTTTTACTTTTTCATAAACACACTTTAAGACCAAATGATGAGAAAAAATATAAGTAACAAGCCTTTACTCATATTTTATAATGTTCAATAATAATGCATTTGAAATGATTTGCCCACAAAAACGTTCAGAACTGTGTTGAAACCATGAATGTGAAAAATATAATGAGCGTATATGATGAGAATATTTTGTAAATAACATGCGCGCTTCGCATATTTTAAGAAGATTTGCAGCATTAAAATCATTCAAAGAGTTGAAATAAATGTTGTTCATCAATAGACTCATGTTTCAAACGACATTTTATCTCTATGTTTACATGTGCGGATAAAAGAACACGCCAAATCGTAAATAACTTAGAACAGAATAAATGTGTGTCGCGGGTTTAAATGTTCGCTTATTTTACGGACAAATTATGATTTCAATTCAAATACAAAATTTGATTTCTAACAGATAGAAATGAAGACTTAACCTCTTACACAACAAATGAATATCTCGTACTCGGTGTGTATTGAATATCGTGTATTGATGCATTGTCAATATGTACAAAATACATGTGTTCCAGTCGCGGTTCTGTTCACTAATTGTATAGACATCTTTAATGATGAAATAAACGTAGATATGACGTGAATAAATCTAATAGAACAGTCTTTCCAAAATGCAAATTTGATTTGTATCAATTTGAAATGTTGCTTTAAAATCGTCCAAAATTGTCAATATTTGTGTCGGAAATGCATGGAACATCTATCACTGTTTCTATCATTGTTAGATTTCATTATCACAGAACAATCCTAAATTATTGACTTGAATAAATTACACACGATGAACATACATAATAATCAGGACAGGGGTTTTGTTTACTTTTACACGGACATTTTATTCCCTCATTTGCACAGAACAGCTTGTTTTAAAGTAATCAAACTTCCGTCCTCAACAGCTTTAGATATGTTTGGCTCTGTGCAAAATAACGAAAACGTTTGATTTCGTTTTAAAATCGTTAAAAATGATTAATATTTTGGTCGGAAAATGCATGGTTCTCAGATCGCTTGTTTACATCTTAGAATAAACTGATAAAAATACGTCGGCTAAACGCACTAATGAATGAACTTATATGATGGGGATACATTAATGATATAATCAACAAGCTTATTATGTCCTTATATAAATTGTTAGATATCTTTTCGCAACAACAATCCTAAATTATTGACTTGAATGAATTACACACGATTTACATGCATGCTATCTGGTCATGCGTTACGTTTACTTTTCCATGGACATTTTATTCCCATCATGCAACACAAAACATTTAGAAGTTTATTTCATGAGTTGTTAAGATAGAGTTTTGTATATCTAAGATTAAACAGGAACCTGGTTCATTCCAGTCCTAATATTTAGTATATGCGTTTAATTTATTAAACCCTCAAGTTGTAAATATCTTGCTTAAATTAAAAGTTAACCTGTTGCATGCTCGAACTGGTGTTTTAAGATATTATGTACTTTAAATAATGTTTCAGCATCTGTATAACGTGTGTTGTTTGTTTTATTTAAACCATCCGACGTGCAAATTTCTTGAAAATACATTGATTTATTATATCGTCTTGATGAATTGAATAATACTATGAAAAATAAATGGAACACCCTTTCGCGCATGTAAGTCCCGTAAACAAGATTTGATTAAAAAACGTCCCGACTTATAACTCCAATCTGAATCATTATCCGTAGTACCATAAGTATCTATTAGAAAAAAACGTATTTTTTTCAAAATTTCAAAAATAATTTCTTCCTATTCCTAAAACATAGTGCATGTGAAGTTAAATTATGTGAGGGCCCCTATCACTGTGAAAGTTTATTGGTGATGTGATCAAGAAATTCCACTTACTTCGTAAAATTAATCCTATAATTCCAATATATAAATATTCCTTAATTCCTATTTCCTAACCACAAATATATAACACACTTAGCACAAACACTATGCACATTTCACTCAGTTCAAACACTATGCACATTTCACTATGCACATTACTCTAAGCACATACACTATGCACATTTCACTAAACACAGACACAATTATAAACAGTTTTTTTTAAACTTCCTTTTCACTTGGAAATCTCGTAGACCACAGAACTGCTATACCCTGTAATTCAATGGTAAACTAGTTAACAATGGAATGAAGTACATAATATTTTTTATCACATTTAATTAGGTACAAAAATACCTTATATGAGTAATTAAACGCTGACAGTTTAGTACAGGACACAACTACTTGCAATTACTCACTTGTAAGTATGACGAATAAGTATATATCTTCAAGACATGCGTATTAACTTACTATCTATTACACATTAGGAGTAGAACAATTGGTAAATATTTATAGGTAAATTTGTCATGTAGGAACATTTCTATCGGCAGTGAAATGTAACCTCTCTAAAGCAACACCCTTTGGAGTAGCAAAAATATGTTGTTGTTGAGAGGTGAGCGAGTTTATGTATATATAGACATGTAAAATATATGACATAATGAACTTAAATATACTTGTCCACACATGGAGTTATCCAGCTGCAACTCAGTCAAATGTATGCACTTAGCAGAAACTATATGTACGATCGCTAGGCCAAAACAATAAACACCTCACACTTGGAATTGCATGAAAATATACAAGATCACAAAACTTCAATTCATCTTGGATGTTATTGTTCGTTGTATGTCCTGGAATTGAATGGTAAAATAGTTATTAGAGGAAAATAACACATGTAAGTTCTGAAAAAGAATGTTTTAGTAATTAATGTCAGATCATATTGATTATTATCAAAATTATGTGCACGTTAGAAACAGAGCACTTGGTAAATAAAGCACGTGTATTTGTAATCATGTATATGTGGGAGGGTTTCAATCAACTACATTTTTTATTTAAATCTGAAACATTTTATCAAATTAATAAATTACACTCGACAGGTACAAGACTTTGTTTTCGTTTAAAATAAACTATAAACAACACTATTTTAAGTTGTTTTCCCAAGCATTCCTATTGAACGCATTTATTTAGGTTAATGAATGGCGAATAACGTCTGCCAGATGTGTACGTTTTAAGAAAATATTGGATGAAAATACGTTGCAAAACATATGTTTAGAAAATCGACATACTTCATAATAAAGCAATTCCACATTCGCTATTTCAATCAGAGGAAACGGTTTTATCGCACGTGTACATACACAGGTAACTATATACTTTCGCATAATAGTTTTAGGCATAGCACAGCCAGAGAGATTTAACTTCAAAATAGTCATCGGATAGACTTTTGCTGGCGGTTCGCTAGGACAAATAACATCCATTAATAAGACAGAATTCCAATTAATTGACAACAGTTTATTAAAACACTCGGAGGTGTAATCCGCTATGAACTATCAGTCCCGATATTTTCCATGTATATGTATATTTTAATTCAAAGTATATCAATTATCCGAAATGTTTAATCAGAACACTGTGTCTTATCCGAAGTGATAAACAAATCCCTAAGATCACACAAATTCGTAATTACACACCTATAATCCGAAATTAACAATTCAATCGAAGACTTAGATCAATCTGTGTTAAAGGGATTCGTCGTGTCAAAAGGTGCGAAACATAAATAATGAGGCCAAACATAATAATCCATCGTTTGCTCGCATTAAATAATGGGAGTAAATTTATCATATTATGACGCTAACGCGGTATGATGCTTATCTTTAATTTCTGCTTTATCAGTTAATTGCATCTATGATATCATGATTGCCGATGGCGCCAGCACCTTGTCGATGGCTCAATCACATTTGAAACAAATGTGAGTATTTCGTTTTAAACCTACCTCTGTGAACTATTTTTGAGTTGAGGGAAAGGGGAGACAGGGACAATGTTGCATTCACGATTAAGTGGCCCAGCATCCACTTCAAAGAAGAGAAATCACTGTAGATGTGTCTCCTCGTGAAAGGTAAGGAATGAGTTGATCATTTGTAAAAGTTCTGTTAACGTCATCTTGGGGATATTTCTTCTCGAACTTGCGTGCAAAATGACGAGAAAATTATTCTAGGTTGCATAGCATTCTTTGATTTTTGAAAAAACAGGCGTGTTCATTAAAAACGGATACTTTTATAAAATGTACTTACCTGTGTTTTGCTGAAGGGCTGTATAACGTGCAAACATGTGAAAGAGCTACCGTTCAGTACTACTAGGGGAGATAGTTAGTGAACTGTGTGTAATAGTATATAAGGATAAAACAACAAATTAGCATTTATGCAAAGCCTTCTCAGCATCGCATAACTGCAGTAAGTCAAATGTTGTATAATTTTAATTACAAATGTATATGTATGTACAGTATTCCCTCTCAATACGTCACCTCCATACAACGGTTCCCTCTCTGTAACTAAGAATTTAGAAATAACACGAGGACATTATCAAGCTAAGTAGCATAGAGCATCGATAAATTGACTTCACATAATGGAACATGAACTGTATGTCACAGCAAACAAGCATCATACAACCACTAACTAGCATAATGGTTTGTTTGTTTGTTTGTTTGTTCAAATCGGGTCTTATACGCCCCCTTTCAACAGTCAGAGTCATATGAGGCGGAAGTTACTGGGAAGAACCAGTACTACACTCCAATCCTTCGTACCAATTGTCTATTTTGTCACATCAAGATACATGGACTGTAGCGGGTTCGAACAAACAACCCTCTATCAGAAAACAACAACTTGACACTGTATAATAAAACATAATGAATAAACGCACGAGCAACGTATACTCGGACAAAAAGTTATTTATTTAATGATAAATGAAATGAACTTAGATGTGAAAACTTATAAATTATATATTCACAGCACACACATGTTCTATATATGTTCAGATTGCTAAACGGTGTTCGATAGAAAACCGCACGAACACGAATATCCTAATTACACGCATATAATCATAATATCTGTATTAAAACATATTTTGAAAATTTTAATAGAATACAGATTGGCGTAAATAAACAAGAGCATAAAGGTGTTATGCAAATATGCATTTAAAGATGATTGGTGCATTATTAGTGCTTGTAATAAGATGAGGAAATTCATGTACCCGACGCGGGACTAAAGCCCGCGACTCCCTGCTTGCTAATCGGGCTTGCGAATATCGCAGCCCATTCATTAACACAAATACTATATATACCGCACTGCTACAGGTCACGTACAAACTATCAATGCTGTCATACGTTTACAAATAATTTCAGAATTTAAATCAAGTAAGGTAGGGGTCCGAATAAAAAAATAACAACTTATATCAGGTATGACCACATGAGGAATTCTTTATCAGTGCATTGTTGGTGGTACCTGGTTGAGTTGTCAGCAGCTTGGAGTCTGTCGAGCAATTTGTTATCATGACATTGTGCCAGTCTTGAACAAGTGTTGTAACGCACGGGCGTACGCGTTGTGGTAAGTCGTCAGTATATCCTGTCGTTCGAAATCGTGTTACTCGTTTATACGACTACGTAGACCCAGGTAGAGCTATCATAAAAAGTGACTTCTCTAGTTTTCAAGAAGACACTTTTCAGTAACTCAACATTCACGTGTATATCGTCGTTTAAATCAGATACACGTACTCGTATTTTTCTTCCAAAAATGTCTTCTTACAGACTGCTTGCTAATATGAACAAACATTTTTTCGCGGAGAAAAAAAGCTGTATGTCCAAACGAACCGACTGCCAGAAGACACTTTTTAAGAAAAAATCTACTGTACACATGTATCTATTACATGTATACATGCATTTAGATCAAAGATATATCGGTGAAAAGCATGCTGTACGAAAAAAATGTATGAAAACGAAATGTGCACTGAAGTGTTTGTACAAATACCATACATTGAATTATAGAGTCCTATACTAGTAAGTGACAGGCTTATTATGGTATCGTTCCGTTATGTACAGTGAGTTTTACACCGATTTTCAATAATATCTTAATCTTGATTATATGCGACAGCCACATTCACTTAACCAGTTTTCCTGGACTGTATTCTAACCAGTACTAAATTACCCTTCCGTAAGGAGCCCACTACTTCTCCAGTGTAGTTTTATAGCAGAAAATCCATTTTTCCCAACTTTACATGTATACATGTATGACCAGCCGCGAAAGTTCTGTTCTGTTCTATGAGAACTATTCAAAACTAGATCTGGAACATCTACAATTTCATGTCGAAAACAATTACATAATATCTATAACGATGAAATGTTGAAAAGCATTAGTAAGTAGCACTTACAAGAAGGTGCATGCTAACCAAATAATATTGAGGCAGAACTGATGATTGGTAATTTTTTTTTTTGGTCAGTGTAAATACAAACTCCATCTTGTAATCTGTTTACTAGTATTTAGTACTAGCACCTGTAAATTGAAATTCATTTATGCAACAGTATCCAACTGAAACACAATGTATGGTATTGTGTTCTTCGTATAAACGTAAGCAACTAAACGATTCAGATATTGAATTACTTTTGAATAATATGAATTTACAAATAGTCAATGTACATAAAGTATTCAGTGTTTACACAATGGTAGTACATTAATTGTACATTGACTGGAGTACTCAGAATCGTAATATAAGAAAAATACCTTTTAGAATCAAATTTGTATCAGAATGGGAAAATCCCGTTCAAAGCAATCATCGATTTTAGAACAAATTTATCGATACCTTGATCTAAATCTAAAGATATTGTAATGTTCTGAAACTGTTGAGAATGTTGGAACGTGTACGTGTAAAGTTTAAACTGGTTAAGTATAAAAGTATAATTATATAAATGTATACTCATTAAAGCTGATTGTCGGTTCTTGGTGAGGACACCGGTTTAAAGAAGTGTTTGTGTCCAGTCAACAGTCGTGTTCATATATACATACATGTACTTAAAAACAAATCCCTCATGTATATGTATCTTACCTTAGTTTGATTAAGTTTTGGTGAAAATATATGAATATGAGAAGATTTCTTGAATAAAGATACAAAAGTCGCCGCCTGGTTAATAAAGGTCATTTCTAAGAGCTGTTGTTTATTATTTAGAACAAAATGATCTCCGATTAAAGGTCATTTGTCAAAAGTCTTGTTATGCGTCTTAATGTTACACTGATTACAGTACTAAGAACATATTCATAATCATTCAATCGTGTGGTTTTTTTTCACATTTTATTACTGAGCTTAATTCTGAATCTTTAGCGCGAGTGTTGCACATGAATTTACGCGATTGTTATGTCCAGACCACAAAGAGATGATATTTCGCGTAATATTGTACTATATGTCAACTTGTACAATCGTAAGATAGAACCAAGACACGGAAGGAACGTCATTATAGTTGGGATGGGGACATTGAAAACGCCACTGAGACATTCGGAAGCCGAGCCGAGATTCGAACCCTGGACATTTCGTTCAATAGTCCATGTATACTATTAGATCACCGATCATCCCAGATTATTAAGGTCTTAGGCTCGAAGACAAATCCGTTAGCAGGTCTATGTAATCCATGCTATGACTACTTACAGGTAATTTACGGTTCTAATTGTTTAAGAAACCCAAATGTGTCATTCCCTGAAACATATCTATAGGATCTCATTTGTTATATTTGGCGTTTCTATAAGACAAGTACAACATCTTTGATTCAAACGCAAACTATATCTTTCAAATCAAGTTATACAACTCGTTATTTTACGATATCAATTATGGCTGAATAATAAGTTCATCTTCTACTGTTAATACAAGTAAACATCTGTAAAGATTAATGATGATGCATCAAAGTCAAACAAACCACGAATGTATTATATCTACCTATTAATGCATGCTATGGAAGGCAAGTTGAATGGTATGTATTGTGATTACTATCACATTTAAACAAAACTTAAAATGTACAAACATATGTAGTACATGTGCACGTATTTACTTTTGCATATAAGTGTATGCTTCTAAGTAGCATCTAACAGTTTAACATTCAATGCTTGTTCTGTAGAAGTCCGTAATGTTAAATCATGAATACTGACAATTTAAGTATTAATGTCCGTGCTATGTAAATGTTGCGATGATTCATGAGTAAAAGTAGGGAGAAAATGGTCCATGTAAGGATTAATGTACCAAATATCACGATGCGACCAATTTTCAGATTCAAGATTAATATACGGAAAATCTATACTGTATCAATATCATATATGTGTGAATCATTAGTAGGATTTGGTATTTTTATCGCTAAATAACATTCATTGAATATCATTAATTAGTAAAGCACTGTACTGTATTGGTACATAGTTACTGATGACAACTGCCACACAGACCCTTCCCCCGTGGTCGAAAGGTTAAGTTCGCTGACTACAAATCACTGAAACCTTTCATTGATAGAGAGTCATGGGCTCGAGCCCCGCTATCGACCATGTTTCTTTATGTGAGAAAATAGACAGTTGCTTACGGAGGATTGGAGTCTAGTACTGGTTCTTCCTGGGAACGACGATTCTATGTTAACTGTCCGCCTCATATGACCGTCTGACTATTGAAAAGGGGCGTGAAATTCGAACGAATGAACGAACGAATATAGCAGCCACAGCAACGAGTGGGTTGATACATGTTCATCATAATCCCGGTGTATGTATATGAACTGTTGGAAAAAGACATATTAGAGCAAGGGGTAAAATATATTTTTATCGTGTTTTTGCCTTTGTACGGGGCAGTAAACATCAAAAGGAATATCAATCAACTATGTGGTATGTAGTTCCTAATATTTATGTCATGATCAAAATAATACAATACTACACATATACATAACATGTATTAAAATAATAATAAAGACTTCATATTACGAGGAAACTTGTTTGACAATATACTAAACAATCAATCTTCCGTAAGGTCCTCAACAATGAACAATGAACTAGAAAAATAACTATGCAAAGAAAATAATGATATTTGCTATTTTATATATATATACAAGTGATTTTTGTGTCGATCAAATACAGTTTGATATTTATTGTCTCTAAATGAGATGAAGTAATAGACCGTGTTTCTATTGAATGACTAATATTCCTATGACAAGATAGTAGCCTTTATATGGGGTTCATTGTCACTGTGGTTTTGTTTTACGTAAATTAAAGATGTATGGTCGTTTAATGTTTTATTGTAATATTTACATCTCTATTAAATTGTGCTATAATTCGTCAATATATTGCCGACTGAATAACAATGTACATCTTAGTACCAGATGCACTTATATGTTATTTGTAGATGACATCGACAATAAACGAATCAAATAAACTAATCACATAGTAATTTTCAGTGTATTATACGAAGTATTAACACGTTTTCGAATATCGAAAAAACCTTTGTGTACAACTATTGATAAAATATCGCACATACTTAGCGTGTTCACCTTCGCCTCTTGTTGTGTTACACGAATTGTTTGATTTGTAAATTGGCAAGGCGGTATGTTTGACATAATAGAAATTAATTTGAGTAACAATCTAATATATGAAAGACTTCGTATTACGTTTGTATGAACCATTGTGATATAACAATACTAACCATTTTCTGTCAGCACATTTTGTGAACTCATGATAAAATTTAACGTGCTTAACGAAATCATCCGTTTTTATCAATGCCAATGTCATACATTCTTCCTTTCTTTTGTTCGATATCTAATACCTTGTAAAAGCCATATAACAATAACTACACGTAGCAAAAACCATAAAACATTTACTGATTGAGAGGAAGAAACTGGAACATTGATTATTAAGAACAGAAGACAGTTCTGTTCTGTTCTGATTAATAAGTACTCGACTGGATCGACGTCGCCCTTTGAAGATTCACAAATAAGACGATTTTTTCATTATAATAAAAAACGCTGATAATATTTTTTTCAGATTTTCTGAACAGGTGAAGTTTGTTTTTCGTTTTGTTGAAGTTATTTCGAAGTCCCGGACATTAAACTGGCGACATAAATCTATAGTTTATCACGATTGTTCGTCAAGAGGTAGTATTTTTAAAAATCTCGAAAAACTCGTTCCAACAAATATATCACGTGCACATGAAGTCTGCTCCCTTATTGTATCGATGCCAAATTTATTCGAAATGAAATTTCAAAAGCATGCAGCTGTAAGACGCATCTGCTGAACACTTAAGTAAACTACATGTACTTTCATTTTGTGACCCAGAATTGTAAATAAGATTTAAGTTCTAGACATCTTAAACACATGACTTTTTGTAATGTTCCGTTTATTCAATAAATAAACTTACAATGGACATTAAAACACTTTGTAAATAAGCAAAGAACAGGGCAAATATCTTACAATGAATTATAATCTTAAACACGTAGAAAAATTATACATGCATTTATCTGTTTCAAAGCCACAAATACCAAGAGGATCTGATAAATAATCGTACGTGTAGTTGAAGGATGTACAACGTTATATTTAATAACGGATTATCCTCGAAAATATCGTGGAAAGGACGGATTGGCCATACATCAAATATCGAAGTTGATGAACATATGTTTTTATTTGTTTAAAGTTTGTCAAATGATTCCGTTCTGCGTTTAAAAAAAAATATCATCGGGCCTTTTTTCAGTATTGACACGACTGAAAGAAAAATGTTTCATTTTTTGCATTGTAAATTGCCACCCCTGCATAGTTCGGTCAGCATCTGTTATTATCATACCACACTTTATTATTATTATACCACATTTTTATAGCACATATTCATATATAGAATATGTTCAAAAGTGTTCAATTTAACAATCATCAAGAAAAGAAATATTTTAACATAATGGTATCATTATCAAAGTAAGTAGCCTAAATTTAAAGTTAGTAAATCCTAAAAAAATGAAAACTACATAATAATTGTATGCTCATACACTTTAGTGATACAATGTACTAGCTATAATGATCTATCATTTTAAAATCTATTACTAAATAAATGTTAGAACGTAGTTGTAATGATGTGCATGATAAGATTAGCTTTAAAAACAATATCTTCGATAATAAATTACACGTAATATTTCTTAAAATAGTATGTTTTCAAAATGTTCTTGAAATTGGTAATGGACTGAGCACATTTAATCTCACATGGTAATGAGTTCCACAGTCTTGGAGCCACATACTCAAACGTTCGCTCACCAAAATTGATTGTCCTAACTCTTGGCACCACTTATGTCGGCGTATAGATCGCAATTCTCGTGCCGGATAATAAAATCTTAACATATCCCTAATATATTGTGGTGATTGATTATGCATAGCTTTAAAAGTTTATTAGACAATTTTGTATTTCATCCTGAAACATACAGGTAGCCCAGTGTAATTCCTTCAACAGAGGTGTCACATGTTCACATTACACGTGCTGCAGTATTTTGCACACGCTGAAGCTTATTTGATGAGAGCTTCGTTATTCCTATAAGTAATGCATTGCAATAATCTAATCTGGATGTGACAAGAGAGCTAACCAATGTATTTGTACTATCAACTGAGAGATATTTCCGTAGTAGACCAATGTTTCTGAGCTGAATGTAAGCTGATCTTCATGCACTATTAACTTGTTTTTCCTTATCTATACGCGGTGTAAATAGTGTTCCTAGGTTTCCAATGGAATCAATGGACTTAATCAGAGATTCACCTACTCGTACTGTCGCTTGTTCTACAAGCTTAAGGCTGATTTTTGACGAGAATTACATCACTTCAGTGATGTCGGTATTGAGTTTGAGCATGCTAACAGTGGATAATGTCTGTAAAACAACATTCAATACGATTAAGAGCAATGCTCTTAGAGACAGAATATGTGGGTTTAAACGAGATGTATAATTGTGATTCATCTGCATAAAATTATGCAGGAGTCCATGATTGCGACAAATATTACCAATAGGGTTGCTGTACGAGGGTTGTCCATTAAGTATGTAGACTCTTCACAGGTCAAATATTCATCATAAACTTTGTCTATGTAGGCACCGCCCGAACAAACACATTCCCTTTGTCAGGAAATCAATTCACTTCAGATGTCTATGTGGAATTTCTAATCGAAAGAAGACACATTTTTCATTGTTTCTGGCACCAAATATTGCGTGCTTTCGAGTCTCCTACCACATAGATCTTCTAGGAGACCTTTGAAACAACAGGGATGTGTTAAAACGTATTGTTTAATTCTTTTTTATATTTTCATGACAAGAGTACTAATATTTATACATTAATATTTATCTTAAGCATAAATTTGTCAATAGGCTACCTTACTGTAGTCCGCTGCATTTACTGTCTGTACGCCTGGTACTAGCAGCATGCCTCGTGCATCACTACATCACCGACCCCTGTGGCACTCCGTATTTCAGCAGGACAGGGTCCGACAAATCATCATCTACACAAACTGTTTTCAAACGCTCACTTATAAGCATGAAAAAATCCATGACAGTGAATCTTTTAAGATTTTATATACCATTATTGACTTTTTCGGATTTGTTAATGATTCAGCATTGCAGTTATGTAAGTTGCAAAACTAAATCGACGCCATAGAATTATAAGGTCGTAAGTAAAAAACTGCAGTTTTGGGAAATCGAAAAAAACAAATTCTTTCTTTTTTCTTTTATTGAACCATATTGGAGTTTATGCCTTTAAATGATCAAAAAGTATCAATTCAACGTGATAATGACCTGATTAATGCTTTTGTTAGCATATTGGAACAATATTAGAATTTCAACGTACGACTTTTTACTTTTGACCATTTTTCATACAATAACAGATAACAAAAGGTCGTATCTGCAACTTACGACCTTTACTTACACAAAGCAATCGATTCTTACTCAAAGTAAAACGTCGTAAGTCATTTAAAATACATACTTAGTTACGGCAACAGATACGCTAAGGTCTTTACATGTTAATATTAATGTTAATTTTATTACATTCAAAAGAGACAGGAACACAAAACCATGTTTTTAATCATGAGTGCATGTTCAACTCGAGAACTGACGTAATCGTGGAACTGACATTACGTAACCTAAATATGTATACAATATTCAGAAAAAAGTGAAAATACATAAACAGCTGATACATAAAATACAAATTACATGTATATGATAACAAACTGTTAAACATTTCAATGGACTTACATGGTATGCTCAATTATGTATTGTGCAATATCTCAAAATGAACTGACAAAAATGTTTTAAATAACTTTCCATCCCCTCAAAGTATTTCCCGTGGTACATAACTTCAGTCTGCGTATCCATTTCTGAAATGCGTCAGGCTTGACTGCATTGTGTATACATCAGAGGCACTGGCAGACATCTAAGCAAAGGGATTGTCTGTATTGATATTGAAACCAACTTAGAACCTTTTCATGATCCCTTTATACCGATGGCCTTGTCATCATCACAGACTCCATGGAAGAATGTGTCAGTAGGCAGTTGACATAGAAGAAGGCAATGGAGAGGAAGAGGCTCAGAGTGAACACCGGGAAGACCAAGATCATGATCTGTGGTACAGGCCTAAGCCAGTTCCCATGTGCCGACTGTCGCATCGGTGTAGGCAGCAACAGTATATACTGCAACGGGTGCAAGTACTGGGAAGGAGACCACCTATCTTCCACATTCATAGTGATGAAACATTGGCACGAGTCAAAAGAATAACAGACGCAATGGAGTACAGTCATGTTTAAGTTGTTTGTAAAGGAATGGTGTACTTTGTAGTATAATGTCAGTCTAACACAATTTTAAAAAGCCTTCATATTTTTCGTCAGATACAGGAAATAACACTGAATACAGTAAACCAAACTCATAACCTTGAATATTTTTAACCTGGGGCTTTCTCCTACCGGACTTAATGAAGTCAAATGACTGCCACTCAGCATCATACAGTTACTCATAACTAAAGTATCATTTACTTGAATCACTCATCCTGTACTGAAATGAATGCATTTTATTCTACTTTACAATGGCTCAATCAGAGAGAATACGTTAAATTGGTACAGTTCATGTACAATATACGGGAGGTAATACATTAATTCAGTCGGACGGCGCCATCACGTCATTACTTCTAGCGAACCGTTCAAATGTTGCGTGGATCGAGCAACTCTCCATCTGCGAATGACCACTCTCAAAACACTAGCAATTATGAGTGATGCAATCAACAGGTAGATAAGCAATACTGTATAAACACATTGCAGCAAAATTACCCAGTTCAACTATCCGAGGACAGCACTAGTTTGGCGGAACCAAGACCTTTAAACTAATCAATAAGCAAAGGAGCATCTACGTTGTTATGACCTTCGGCAGTAATGATATTGCACTGTGAGAAAATGTTTTAATGCATTTGTATCATCAATGATTTTGATATTCTAGACGAATATTATTCATGGGTATGAGTTTATTCTAGTTGTTTGTGGGTATAAAGTATAGTGTATATTACTAATTTGGATAATCCTGATCATTTGATTGGCTAATGGTGTTCTTTGATTGGCTAATGGTGATGTCGGTCATTTTGATAGGTCAGTAATTGGACTGGCTATTCGTTGCTTAACCTGTCATGTTTTATTGAATGTGTTCGTCTACTATTTTTGTTAATATTTGAAAGGTAAGTAAGTCATGTAGGCATTGTTCTGTGATGTTGACCTAGATAAGTTGTTGTTGCATAATATCGGAAATGCTATTTGAAGTAAATTCATTGTGGCTGTATTATAGCGGATTATGGTGAATTTGGTAGTATTTAGGTTATATTTTACTTAACTGATGTATGGTATGCCATGGTATTGCCATGTGCTTGTGAACTATATACATGAATTTATTCATTTGTCTAATACTCATGTTTGTCAATATATATATATTATTTATAACTTGTAAATAATTATGGTATACTCTTATAACTTCTTATAAAAAACCTAACTTGACCAATGCTTCTTGTAATTCGTCTACCTATAAAGTTTCGTTATAGTTTTTCTTGTTATGTCAGTGAGTGATGATTTTTTGTGAATGTTTGACGAACAGTTTTCTTACCAATACAAAGGGCATTTAAGAAACCGCTTTACAGACTTGTGATATAGCAACATAAGCAGTGGGAAAATAATATTGATAAGTATTTTCCATCTAGAAGAGTCAGAAATCATCCAGTTTTACTTGCATATTCTTCACCTGATTAACTTTGGCATTTACTGATATTTTGCATCCATTTATTTGGATTTTTCTGGCGAAACATAAACTTTTGAATAATTATGCAGGGCAGAACATGCATTACTTTGATCAGTAGATTAATCGATATAATATTAATACATTAAAAATCGTGTATATGTATGAAAAAGCGATGTATGGGAACGAAGACGAATTTGACGCCGTTATGTCGTCATGCATATATTGGTTGTGAAATAAGTAGTGGTGCAATGTTATGCCGGTATATCGGTATATTGCGATACGTACAGCACCGGGCCGATACATACTGCGATATGACGTACATCCATGTTCCTTAATTATTAACTTAGCGGCACATAATCCATCGAAATCCTGACACAATTTTAGTGTTGTTTTGAACTATCAAATACCTATTCATCCCCCTGAATAACAAATTATTATTTGCAGTTTTGAAGTAAACCTATGTTGGTATAAGTGTATAAGATGATCCATTAATGTATATGAATGAACTACCTTATACAGTTTTACCTCTATGTGGTGCGATATGGGTCGACGGTATTGCAATATATCGCAATAAGGGTTATGTCATATCATTGCACCCCTAAAATAAAATCTTTCAACAAACGTTTGGGAAAGAAAAATGGATTAAAGATACTAGTAATACTCTTCTAACTGTAATTGAATGTCAAATGTAATATGTATACGACGTTTTATCATTGAGTCAAGAATGAAGTTTCATGGGGTAAAAAGTCGTAAGTAGCAGATAAGACCTTTTACCTCCACAATGCAGTGTAGATACGACCTTTTACTTTTATCATGTGGTATACTTTTTACTTACGACCTTTGATTTCTGGCCCCTTTGGTTCAATAAACAGGGTCTTATGGAAATGATATTGGTATCAGCGGATGGCCCATCGAATATAGTTTCAGAAAATGTATAGGTCATATAAGGTCGTAAGTAACACTTACAACCTTATAATTCTATGGCGTCGAAATATAAAATATTATCGGAGCAATACAGGAAATAACGCGAAAATAAAAGAAAAAACATACAACTCCGCTTGGTGGCGCTTTTTGAGCGGTTTCCATGGAAATATCAGTTGAATATATCATTTCTGCATTAGCGAATACATTAAATGATGTTCATGTAAAATGTCTTTATTGTGCGTTGACGTCTAAAAATGACCATTTTTCAGGAGGAAACCTGCGACCACCTTAAGCTAGTCAGCAAATGATCAGAAGAAATGCTTTGAGTTAGTGAATAATGGCGTATTCTGGAGGAGGTAACAAAGTACGATTTAATGTCGAAATGCAATTAATAGAAAATATAATCAAAATAACTTCCTGCATTATTTCATCGACATTATATTCATAAGTATTACATATATCACAGGCATTATATTCGTAAATGAGATATTGGGAGTTCATATTCGCCCATACACAGGTGCTATTGGTCTAGAGTTCATTTCATGGACGATAATGCTCGTGCTCATGGGGCCAATGACACCAATCAGTATTTCAAAAGGGAAACGATTACCCGAATGGACTAGCCCGCTCGATTTTCGGACCTAAGTCCCATCGAACGCGTCTGTGCTGTGCTGCAGAGAGCGACATATGAGCGTACTGTCCAACCAACTTCCACCGGACAGCTCAGAGAGACACTTCTGGAAGAATGGGCTCGAATCAAACAATTTAAGATTCGACGGCTCATTAGAAGCATGGGGAGTCGATGTCAGGCTATTGAGGTACGATCAGTCTCGATTCTAAACACAAAAGTTAGCACTTTTGCTCATTTTCCTCAAAGTTTCTTTTCCCCATACATACCCATAAAATATATAATTTTGTGCCTGTTCTAATTTCGACGCTCGCCACGCTTGAATGATTTAATGTATTGATAACATGTTGCAGGTATGCAGGTATCTTTGAAAATAACTAAAATTCATATCATAAGTGTTTAATCCAAAATCGACGATAATGCCATACAGAACAAAAAGTGATCCTTGACAAATTCTGTTGTGTTTTTTTGTCATATGTGTAAGATATTGAAATGACATAAATACAAAAAAAATGAAACTTTCAGTGTGATGCGATTTTTTAACTTATTTTTGTGCAATAAAAACTGTATTGTACATGCATGTAATAGGGGTTCACTTTCTTACCTTTTTGAGTTACACGAGTTATTGCAATTTATGAAAACACGGTATGGTTGACGTCATAGAAGTCAGTATGAATATAACACCCAATAATTGTTACACAGAAGACATCGTATAAATACGAACCATTTTCTGTCAACACGTCATTTCGTGAACTCCGGATAAAAACGTGCGTCACGAATCCCTCTTATTCATTAAAGTAAACATCTTTTATTACTCTAAATAGTGCACATTCTTTCTTTTGTTATGCATTTGATACCTAATCCAATAATCCATACAAAATGTCATACTAAACAAGAACCATGTAAAACGATGTCCAAATGAAGGGAAGTAAATCGAATAATTGGCAAAGAGTACTTGACTGGACCGTCGCCCTTTACGGATTTACAGATGACAATCAATATGGCAAACTCGCTTAAGACGATTGTTTTCGCTATAAGAGGAAAAATGAAACAAAACATTTTTTCTGTTTCTTTATACATTTACTATTAAGTAGCCGTAATGTTTAGGTTATGTTAATGTCAATAACAACGATTTTACCATCTTAATTATACATGTACAATTAGTTTATAATTAGTTTCATTACAATGATAATTATGGCATTTATGTTAGGCCTATATTTCTGCGGTTCTTGTGTGGTTATTTAATGGGTACATGTTTTCATGTCATGGGTACCATTTGGATATTTTACTTGTCAGTTTATTATAATAATTATTATTCATGGCTTAAGGTCATTGTTTACAGATGAAGTAGCATTTATTAATGTTGTTCATAGCTACAGCGTTGAAGGAACTGAATTTGTTTGGGTTTTCAAAATGTGCATCAAGGATAGAAGTATTTCTTCCTGGCAAACAGTTAAAAGGTGCAGCATTTCCTTGGTAATTGTTGTTTAATAATTGACCAAATGATACACATTTTGTCAAAACTGAATATGCTTGACCTTCAAATTTTAATTCATAATTATGATAACATTGGCATTTAAAGCCACAATAAATTTCAGAAACGTTGTATTACTATCCTTTGATAATCACAAATATATGATACATAATTAAAAAATGGTTCATATAAAACAGGATTACAAAATTATATTAAAACACGCGAGTTTACTTGTACCGATACTAAATAATCTTGAATGAAACTTTTACATTTCAAGCTAAAATGATTTCTAAATGACTCTACGTAAGTGAATCCGAGATTGCGAAACTTTTCCGTGAGATTTCTGATAGCCAATAGATGGATAGCACACATATACAAGTACATGACGTAATACTCATAGCTTTGCAAAAATGTCAAACTGTTTGGAAGTTTATTTGCGAGTCGTTTGGCGTCACAGATATGAGCGCAGTTCTGATCTTTTAGGGAAGTTTTCGGAAATGCTTGAAAATGTTAAATCGTAGGCTTTATCTAAAACATTTAAACTTCACTTCTGACAGTGTTCTCAGTTCTTTTATTTGAATCACGGAACTAAAGTTGCCGGTAAAATTGGCTTGGCTAATAAACGAATAAATGTCGTTTGATTTCATTTGAAAAAAATGCATATTTTTATCGTTGTGATTGATTATTCCTACAACAAGAGGTATGGACATTCACCTTCCGTCAGTACTTACAGTATTTTGAGTCAAGATGGGCAGGGTATTTGTCGCCTTGTTGTACTCAGAAATTTAGAAACAGGTCTAACTTTATATATAAGAATATTTCATTTGAAAATAACAACAGACGCCATTAGACGGACTTATATTTAATCAAATCAGGTTCATTTATTGTTTATTTGAAAGATACTGATAACATTTGGATCATATTGTGCATACATGCTTCTTTACGTACATCGGTAATTCAAAATTACAGGTCGCTGGATTACATGTTTTTAATCGATTCATTTGTTGTTAAACTTATACTATAAACTATGAAATCGTGTCGCATTGGGATATGGGTTGGCTGTATTGAAATATATCACAATACATGCTATGCCACATCGTTGCACCCTCTAATGTTTTGTAGATATATATATTGTTACTTGAGTACATTTATACTTGTGATCACAGACCATCCTTAGAAAAGGCGAAACGTGGCTTTTTATTGACAATTAGCCTTTATTTGGAGGTCATTTTATTCTTGATAATCAATGAGGGTATTTAAAAGCATGGTTTTATTCACATGGTGGCCTTTATTCGGAGGTGGCCGCTAACACAAGTTTCACTTTATTAGAAATGTTGCATAAAAATAAATAAAAAAACATGACAAAATCAATATTAATTTTACAATTCGTAATTAGATTAATCTGTGTGTAAACATTAGACTAACAAAATAATGATTACGTCTGGGCAGTGGTCATCTGTTGACTAGTTATACTGTACAAATGTGGAATAGCATTGACGGAGGGTGAACACAAGCGTAGAATTTAATAATAACTGTATAAAAAGTGTGAGGTGCTTTTCGCTTTTTTTTAGTTAAATTCGAAAATTTGCACAATGTTTCATGCTACTATTAGTTGAATAGCAAGGAATGAACATATAATTTCCTTCGAATTTAATCATTATGTTCAAATGAAGTCAACAATAAAGAGTCTCAAAAATAACAATACATGAAAATATAAATGGTGAATTGTGGCCGCTGTAAAAAAGCTTGAATTTAAAAAGAAGTCACAACTCATGTTAACGTGTTGAAGTTAAGTCTTTCAGTGTAATTGTCTTTTTAACAAGCCATATGTTGAGTAAGGTGTAATTGATTTTTAGAATTAGACATCTGATATTAATGAACAAAGAAGGTTACAATCACGAAATTATATCAGCTACATGTATACTGCAGTAATTATACAAACAAAGGTTAAACAAAACATATGTTTCACAGCAAAACACTTGGTTACACTTACATCATTGTAATATTTATACGTACCTTTTAAAGAACAATAAGACTCAAACAATCATGCTTGTTCTGTTCTTGAGTAAAACTTGTTTTTGGCCCAGTTAATTAAGCTTAAGTTTTTAGGCTTCCGAAATTAAGTAGATTTTGGCAAAGGGAAGACTTTGGGTTTGTCGAGATGGAACGGTACATCAACGCTTAAAAGTTCAGTTCCTTTTGGATTTTGAAATTATCTAAATGAAGATATCTGGGTACATTAATTCTCAAATCAAGATATGTTCCTAGCGATCACAAGACCACTAAAAAGGTTGTACATGTATTTTAGAATGTTTAATTTATACAAATTTGCGAATAACATAATTATATATCAAAGGCTTTGTACACACAAGTCAACGGGAACCAGTTTACACTGGAACATGGAACGGGAACCAGTTTATGAACGGGAAAAAACACGTCCCGTTCCGTCTTTTAGTAGCGACTAAATCGAGGGAGCACTTATTATATTTACTTACGTTATTTTATTTCGTTTTAATACGCTCATACGAATATGAGCGCATTTTAGCATATGATTCGCAAACAACTTTATTTCGAGCCATGTGTATTGCAATGTATATTTAATCAATGCAAAGGAAGGTTCACCACAATAAACCTGTTTATAATTATAACGCTTACTCCCTTACCGGAAGTGAAGTTTTTGATGGATGAAAACACCGCAAGCTGATCCACTACGAACAAACGACTATTCAATCGATATTCTGCCGTTAATAAGGTGAGTTTGTTTTGTTTATCGGTGTTATTCAATTAAGAACGTTACGTTATACTATAACATTAGTTATTGTTTTCTAATTTGGAGGATTAACGTACGAATTTTCATGTTAATATCTTTGGCATTTGTTCGCGGATTTTTTATCCATGTATGTACCGTCGAGTATAAACGCAAAATCGTGTCAGACACCTTCACTTTCTATGGAAGGCCAGTGCGCCTTGCGAAATGCCAGTTGCTCAATGCTAATTGCCATTACTGCTAGATGCCCATTGCGAAATGCCATTAAATTTTGCCATTGTGAAATACTTGTGGGAGTTGCTCAGTACTGGTTGGCGAGTAGTATCCGTTAAGAAGTAGATACTGTGATTTGTTTACTAAACGGCGTAAAAGGTCTTCCGATTGGAGATAGAGTTTACACACATAACTTAGCAACCGTTCTCTTCGCAGACAGGGCTTTTTTCACAGGTTGGGGAATGGGCCTTTTCCTTAAATTTTGGGGAAAATAACACATAATTTTTTCAAAAGGGGAAGAAAAAACTTGATGTTGAATGAATTTTAAGGGAAAACTGCATGATTTTAAAGAATTTTCCAGAGGGGAAGACGCCTATTAACGGCCCCTGCTATAGAAGGAAATAAGCCCTGGCAGAATATGCAGAAAACTCGGAAAGATAGGCATTTTTTAATTTATTCATCTTTTTCTGTGAATAATTTCCAAAACTAACATTCTGGATGTAGGGGATCACGCGCATGTTGTGATATTTTATAATTCAATCACTCTAACACAAACAAAGGCTGTAAAATAAGTCGATTCGTTAGAAATTTTGCGTTAACACAGCAAATCACCGATGATAAAAAGTATCCCAACACCGTCTATCTCTAAAAGTACAGGTCAATCAAAAGTATGTCAACACCGGTATTAATTTGTATCGCGATGTTTGATTGGTTGTAATGTCACAAGTTATCCAATCATTGACCTCGTTCCTCAGCGTTTTTGGAAAGTTTTTTATTTGATATCCCGAATGAAAGTGAATTTCTCGTAAATAAATAAAGAAAAGCATTTTTTTAATATTGAGACTGATATTAGACGTAAATAATCAAAGAACGCTGACCGGTTTTCAGAAAGTGGACAAAAATAACAATGAAAAAAAAAACAACAGAAAAATGACGAAGAAACTAGTAACACCAAGGAACGAAAATTTCTTCCTAAATGGCTCAGTCTGTATTCATGGCTTCATTATGAGTCCAGTGAGGGTAATCCTGATTATATGTATTGTGCCCTAGCTATGTACAGATCATAAGAAAATTAATGATATGAACAGAGCCGGTCAGAATAGGAACTTTCAAAACTCAACCTTAACTTAAGGCATGTGGCCCTGGATGATCACAAATTATGTGTTACTAAGGAGCGACAAACTTTGAAGACTGCAAAACTAAAAGCCAGTCAAAACAAGATACAGCCATGGTAGCATTGTTAAAGACTGTTCATTGGTTGGCTGTTGAAAATATGCCTATTTCCAAGTTCAAGCCTATGATGAAGTTCTTGCATGAACTTGAAGTTCCAGACATAGCTGTCCTACAGCATTGCCCATACAGTTATGACTCTGAGTACAAGGCCACTGAGGCATTACACAGTCTTGCAACTGTAGCGGAAAATTATTTAAATAAGATTCTTGCACAGTCACCTAATAGTATAACATTACTTGCTGATGAAAGTACAGATATGAGTAACACAAAGCGACTGGTAATATATGCACAAGTTTATGCATTGCAACTTGTTGTAAGTTTGAAACCAGTTTATACCGTCATATACTACTTGGACAGAAAATATGTTACAAGTAAAAGGGGGAAGAGTTTAGTGATTGTAGGACCCATGGCCATTTTCAACAGTTGTTAGCTCACATGTCACAAAGTGACAAAGTGAGCTATTAGGATCACTCTCCGTCCGGCGTCCGGCGTCGTCAAACTTTATGTTGTGACCACACTAGGGGCCACATTTTTAGCTAAATTTTGGCAAAACTGGGTCAGAATGTTAATATCAACATCATCTCGGACGAGTTCGATATTCGGCCATTTTGGGTAAAAAACTAGGTCACCAGGGCCAAATAAGGGAAAACCTTGTGAACACTTTAGAAATCACTGTTTTGACTGGATCTTCTTGAAACTTTGTCAGAATGTTTATTTTAATAATATGTAGGTCAAGTTTGATAATGGGTCATTTCCGGTGAAAAACTAGGTCACTAGGGCAAATTGCTGGAAAACCTTGTGAACACTCTAGAAGTCACTGTTTTGATTGGATGATCATGAAACCTTGTCAGAATGTTTGTCTTCATAATATCTTGGACGAGTTTGAACATGGGTCATCTTGGGTCAAAAACTAGGTCGCTAGGTCAAATCTTATGAAAAACCATGTTAACACTGTATATTTCACAGTTATTATTGGATCTTCACCAAACTTTGTCGAATCGTTTGTTTTAATGATATAACGGTCAAGTATAAATATGGGTCATCTGGGGTCAATAACTAGGTCACCAGGTCAAATCTTAGGAAAACTTTGTTAACACTGTAGATGTCACAGTTTTAATTGGATCTTCACCAAACCTTGTCAGAATGTTTGCCTCAATGATATGTGGGTCAAGGTTGAACATGGGTCAGCCGGGGTCAAAAACTGGGTCACCAGGTCAAATCTTAAAAATCTTGTAAAAGCTCTAAATGTCATGGTTTTAATTGGATCTTGGCCAAACCTTGTCAGTTGTTAATCTTAATGATATTAAGGACAAGTTCAAATATGAGTCACCTAGGGTCAAAAACCAGGTCACAAGGTCAAATCTTAGGAAAACCTTATTAACACTGTAGATGTCAAATTTTGATCGTATCTTCACCAAACCTAGTCAGAATGTTTGTCTTAATGATATTTAAGACAAATTCGAACATAGGTCGTCTGGGGTCAAAAACTAGGTCACGAGGTCAAATCTTAGGAAAACCTTGTCTATGCTGTAGTTTTCATGGTTTTGATTGGATCTTCACCAAATTTTGTCAGAATGTTTGTCTTATTCATATGTAGGACAAGTTCTAACATGGGTCATCTGGAGTCAAAAACTAGGTCACCGGTTCAAAACAATGTTTTAATGAGTGAACAGTGATTGTCATGTGAGCGATATAGGGCCATCTTGGCCCTCTTGTTTGATGTTTCATGTTATTTATTTTTAAAAGATTCCCAAAGCTGATTTGCATCATCATTTGTTAGGTTGCAAAATTCATGTTCATAATATTGTGACATGTCAGATTTAATGGCATCCCAATTTGCTTTTTTATATAGTTTAATTTCACGTTTAACTTGAGAAGGCCTGCCAATGGGTATATTTAGTTCATGGAACATGATGTTGTGGTCAGATGTTGCAAGACTAGGCAAGGCTTTAACTGAGTGTACATGACGAGGTTGGTTTGTGAAAAACACATCCAATATATTGTCTTCTCTTGTTGGAAGTTTCACAACTTGTTCTAGGAATGTTTTCCTGAAAATTTTCATTCAAGGTTCTAAGTTTACTGGAATCTTTAATTTTATCATTTTCCCAATCAAAGTGAGGGAGGTTAAAATGCCTAAAACCCAGATTATGCTATTTTCAGGAATTTTATTTAGGGAGTCCCATAGTGCTGTCAGACTGTTCTGATCATTTTCACTTGGTTTGTAATATGATGCCAAATATATATCCTTTACTCCAGGAATTTTTACTTTAGACCAAATGATATTACAATCTGAAAACAGTCACATGGTAAAATAATTCAGGACAAAACATTTACTTAATCCGTCGGCCAAGACTGACAGAAATCCAGGCAAAGAAACATAAATGATACATTTGGAACCAGACATATAGCATTATAATATTGAATGACATTAAAACTGTATTTTGTTTATACGTGGTATATAAAAATAGCTTGATACCAAAAGTAGCTGTGTGCAAAAAGTTAATTGAGTAAAACCAGGCATGGCTTTAAGCTACGCATTTTCAGTATGGATGCATTACACCTGGCTGTCGCATACAGCAAGAGCAGAAGTGTGTAAGTGTGTCAGACACCATCTTTCTTTCCTTGAATGTACAGAATAACATATTTTTATTGAATCATCAACATTTTGTGAATTTTCTTAATACAAAACTAATTTTAATGCATACTAATCTTCAAAATGATGTTTTAACTCTGTTTCTGCTGAAGGCAGATATGTTGACAACTGTAAGTTATGCATGAGTGTATATTACAGATATATTAGAATTTGCTAGATGCACCGTTATTCGGATAACACCGGTAAACTGTTAGCCTCAGGTACTGACTATACGTATTACCGCGAGTCTAACTCTTTACCTAGCTTAACATTCATGTCAGTACTAGTTAGGGGTGCACGGTATTACTGGTATACCGGTTAACATGGTATAAAAGTCTGACAGTACTATACCGCGATATCATCGCGAAATACCGGTATTTTATCAAAATATAACTAATGAAGAGTAAGGAACTGTCTTAATTAGGTGTTGTTCAGACCCATGCTCGCATCTTTAAACGTAAATGCTAGCAGTCACTAATGTTTGCAGGGTGCGGCCATGTTTATTTTCAACGTAATTCTGAGACGAAAAAATTATCAGACAACCTAAACAAGCCCAAGCTCTGATTCATAATGCAGGTGACAAAGTTGTGAGATATTCATATCTGCATGACGTCAGTGGTATTGAATATAATTTGTACCATACTGTATGGTCTGACTGTCGCATGCAAGTAATTGACATCAATGGAAATCAGTACCACAAAAAGCTTGACCAGGCTACGTTTACCTTGGTTTTTGTTAACTTTTAGAAATGGCAGTTTTAGAGAAATTGTTCTTGCGGGCGCTTTACGGCTAATTTTTATCTTTCATTTTCTCTTTAATTGTAGGAAGTACAAATATGAAACCATTACAGACCAGTAGTGTGGATCAATGAAAATCTGTGGTGAGAACAGATTTGGTATGGTATGGTTACTTTTGGTTTTATTACATTTCTAGAAATGACAGTTTGTGAGAAAATTTCCTAGCGCCAAGATTTTATGACAAATCTAATTTTTTATTTTCTCCTTAAGCATTGTTGTTACATGTATGCAATTTTACTTACAAGTAGTTGGCATGAACAAAAGTCAGTGGCAAGGTTGATTGTGCTATGCTCTGCTTACTTTTGACTTCATTGAAATTCTAGAAATGACATTACCAAGAAAAATCTCGGAGAGTTGCTGAAAATCTTTGATGTTCAATATCTCTACCATTATTTGGTTTGCAGCATTGAAATTGCACATGCAAGTAATTGACATCAATGGAAATCAGTACCACAAAAAGCTTGACCATGCTACGTTTACCTTGGATTTTATTAACATTTTAGAAATGGCAGTTTTAGAGAAATTGTTCTTGCGGGCGCTTTACGGCTAATTTTTATCTTTCATTTACTCTTTATTTGTAGATAGTAGAAATATGAAATCATTACAGACCAGTAGTGTGGATCAATGAAAATCTGTGGTGAGAACAGATTTGGTATGGTATGGTTACTTTTGGTTTTATTAAATTTCTAGAAATGACAGTTTGTGAGAAAATTTCCTAGCGCCAAGATTTTATGACAAATCTAATTTTTTATTTTCTCCTTAAGCGTTGTTGGTACATGTATGCAATTTTACTTACAAGTAGTTGGCATGAACAAAAGTCAGTGGCAAGGTTGAATTTGCTATGCTCTGCTTACTTTTGACTTTATTTAAATTCTAGAAATGACATTGCCGAGAAAAATCTCGGCGAGTTGCTGAAAATCTTTGATGTTCAATATCTCTACCATTATTTGGTCTGCAGCATTGAAATTGCACATGCAAGTAATTGACATCAATGGAAATCAGTACCACAAAAAGCTTGACCAGGCTACGTTTACCTTGGTTTTTGTTAACATTTTAGAAATGGCAGTTTTAGAGAAATTGTTCTTGCGGGCGCTTTACGGCTAATTTTTATCTTTCATTTTCTCTTTTATTGTAGGAAGTACAAATATGAAACCATTACAGACCAGTAGTGTGGATCAATGAAAATCTGTGGTGAGAACAGATTTGGTATGGTATGGTTACTTTTGGTTTTATTACATTTCTAGAAATGACAGTTTGTGAGAAAATTTCCTAGCGCCAAGATTTTATGACAAATCTAATTTTTTATTTTCTCCTTAAGCATTGTTGTTACATGTATGCAATTTTACTTACAAGTAGTTGGCATGAACAAAAGTCAGTGGCAAGGTTGATTGTGCTATGCTCTGCTTACTTTTGACTTCATTGAAATTCTAGAAATGACATTACCAAGAAAAATCTCGGAGAGTTGCTGAAAATCTTTGATGTTCAATATCTCTACCATTATTTGGTTTGCAGCATTGAAATTGCACATGCAAGTAATTGACATCAATGGAAATCAGTACCACAAAAAGCTTGACCATGCTACGTTTACCTTGGATTTTATTAACATTTTAGAAATGGCAGTTTTAGAGAAATTGTTCTTGCGGGCGCTTTACGGCTAATTTTTATCTTTCATTTACTCTTTATTTGTAGATAGTAGAAATATGAAATCATTACAGACCAGTAGTGTGGATCAATGAAAATCTGTGGTGAGAACAGATTTGGTATGATATGGTTACTTTTGGTTTTATTAAATTTCTAGAAATGACAGTTTGTGAGAAAATTTCCTAGCGGCAAGATTTTATGACAAATCTAATTTTTTATTTTCTCCTTAAGCGTTGTTGGTACATGTATGCAATTTTACTTACAAGTAGTTGGCATGAACAAAAGTCAGTGGCAAGGTTGAATTTGCTATGCTCTGCTTACTTTTGACTTTATTTAAATTCTAGAAATGACATTGCCGAGAAAAATCTCGGCGAGTTGCTGAAAATCTTTGATGTTCAATATCTCTACCATTATTTGGTCTGCAGCATTGAAATTGCACATGCAAGTAATTGACATCAATGGAAATCAGTACCACAAAAACCTTGACCAGGCTACGTTTACCTTGGTTTTTGTTAACATTTTAGAAATGGCAGTTTTAGAGAAATTGTTCTTGCGGGCGCTTTACGGCTAATTTTTATCTTTCATTTACTCTTTAATTGTAGGTAGTACAAATATGAAACCATTACAGACCAGTAGTGTGGATCAATGAAAATCTGTGGTGAGAACAGATTTGGTATGGTATGGTTACTTTTGGTTTTATTAAATTCCTAGAAATGACAGTTTGTGAGAAAATTTCCTAGCGCCAAGATTTTATGACAAATCTAATTTTTTATTTTCTCCTTAAGCATTGTTGGTAAATGTATGCAATTTTACTTACAAGTAGTTGGCATGAACAAAAGTCAGTGGCAAGGTTGATTGTGCTATGCTCTGCTTACTTTTGACTTCATTGAAATTCTAGAAATGATATTACCAAGAAAAATCTCGGAGAGTTGCTGAAAATCTTTGATGTTCAATATCTCTACCATTATTTGGTTTGCAGCATTGAAATTGCACATGCAAGTAATTGACATCAATGGAAATCAGTACCACAAAAAGCTTGACCATGCTACGTTTACCTTGGATTTTATTAACATTTTAGAAATGGCAGTTTTAGAGAAATTGTTCTTGCGGGCGCTTTACGGCTAATTTTTATCTTTCATTTACTCTTTATTTGTAGATAGTAGAAATATGAAATCATTACAGACCAGTAGTGTGGATCAATGAAAATCTGTGGTGAGAACAGATTTGGTATGGTATGGTTACTTTTGGTTTTATTAAATTTCTAGAAATGACAGTTTGTGAGAAAATTTCCTAGCGCCAAGATTTTATGACAAATCTAATTTTTTATTTTCTCCTTAAGCGTTGTTGGTACATGTATGCAATTTTACTTACAAGTAGTTGGCATGAACAAAAGTCAGTGGCAAGGTTGAATTTGCTATGCTCTGCTTACTTTTGACTTTATTTAAATTCTAGAAATGACATTGCCGAGAAAAATCTCGGCGAGTTGCTGAAAATCTTTGATGTTCAATATCTCTACCATTATTTGGTCTGCAGCATTGAAATTGCACATGCAAGTAATTGACATCAATGGAAATCAGTACCACAAAAAGCTTGACCAGGCTACATTTACCTTGGTTTTTGTTAACATTTTAGAAATGGCAGTTTTAGAGAAATTGTTCTTGCGGGCGCTTTACGGCTAATTTTTATCTTTCATTTACTCTTTATTTGTAGATAGTAGAAATATGAAACCATTACAGACCAGTAGTGTGGATCAATGAAAATCTGTGGTGAGAACAGATTTGGTATGGTATGGTTACTTTTGGTTTTATTAAATTTCTAGAACTGACAGTTTGTGAGAAAATTTCCTAGCGCCAAGATTTTATGACAAATCTAATTTTTTATTTTCTCCTTAAGCGTTGATGGTACATGTATGCAATTTTACTTACAAGTAGTTGGCATGAACAAAAGTCAGTGGCAAGGTTGAATTTGCTATGCTCTGCTTACTTTTGACTTTATTGAAATTCTAGAAATGACATTGCCGAGAAAAATCTCGGCGACTTGCTGAAAATCTTTGATGTTCAATATCTCTACTATTATTTGGTCTGCAGCATTGAAATTGCACATGCAAGTAATTGACATCGATGGAAATCAGTACCACAAAAACCTTGACCAGGCTACGTTTACCTTGGTTTTTGTTAACATTTTAGAAATGGCAGTTTTAGAGAAATTGTTCTTGCGGGCGCTTTACGGCTAATTTTTATCTTTCATTTACTCTTTAATTGTAGGTAGTACAAATATGAAACCATTACAGACCAGTAGTGTGGATCAATGAAAATCTGTGGTGAGAACAGATTTGGTATGGTATGGTTACTTTTGGCTTTATTAAATTTCTAGAAATGACAGTTTGTGAGAAAATTTCCTAGCGCCAAGATTTTATGACAAATCTAATTTTTTATTTTCTCCTTAAGCATTGTTGGTACATGTATGCAATTTTATTTACAAGTAGTTGGCATGAACAAAAATCAGTGGCAATGTTGAATTTGCTATGCTCTGCTTACTTTTGACTTTATTGAAATTCTAGAAATGACATTACCAAGAAAAATCTCGGAGAGTTGCTGAAAATCTTTGATGTTCAATATCTCTACCATTATTTGGTTTGCAGCATTGAAATTGCACAAGAAAGTAATTGACATCAATGGTAATCAGTACCACAAAAAGCTTGACCATGCTACGTTTACCTTGGATTTTATTAACATTTTAGAAATGGCAGTTTTAGAGAAATTGTTCTTGCGGGGCGCTTTACGGCTAATTTTTATCTTTCATTCACTCTTTAATTGTAGGTAATACAAATATGAAACCATTACAGACCAGTAGTGTAGATCAATGAAAATCTGTGGTGAGAACAGATTTGGTATGGTATGGTTACTTTTGGTTTTATTACATTTCTAGAAATGACAGTTTGTGAGAAAATTTCCTAGCGCCAAGATTTTATGACAAATCTAATTTTTTATTTTCTCCTTAAGCGTTGTTGGTACATGTATGCAATTTTACTTACAAGTAGTTGGCATGAACAAAAGTCAGTGGCAAGGTTGAATTTGCTATGCTCTGCTTACTTTTGACTTTATTTAAATTCTAGAAATGACATTGCCGAGAAAAATCTCGGCGAGTTGCTGAAAATCTTTGATGTTCAATATCTCTACCATTATTTGGTCTGCAGCATTGAAATTGCACATGCAAGTAATTGACATCGATGGAAATCAGTACCACAAAAAGCTTGACCAGGCTACATTTACCTTGGTTTTTGTTAACATTTTAGAAATGGCAGTTTTAGAGAAATTGTTCTTGCGGGCGCTTTACGGCTAATTTTTATCTTTCATTTACTCTTTATTTGTAGATAGTAGAAATATGAAACCATTACAGACCAGTAGTGTGGATCAATGAAAATCTGTGGTGAGAACAGATTTGGTATGGTATGGTTACTTTTGGTTTTATTAAATTCCTAGAAATGACAGTTTTTGAGAAAATTTCCTAGCGCCAAGATTTTATGACAAATCTAATTTTTTATTTTCTCCTTAAGCGTTGATGGTACATGTATGCAATTTTACTTACAAGTAGTTGGCATGAACAAAAGTCAGTGGCAAGGTTGAATTTGCTATGCTCTGCTTACTTTTGACTTTATTGAAATTCTAGAAATGACATTGCCGAGAAAAATCTCGGCGAGTTGCTGAAAATCTTTGATGTTCAATATCTCTATCATTATTTGGTTTGCAGCATTGAAATTGCACATGCAAGTAATTGACATCAATGGAAATCAGTACCACAAAAAGCTTGACCATGCTACGTTTACCTTGGATTTTATTAACATTTTAGAAATGGCAGTTTTAGAGAAATTGTTCTTGCGGGGCGCTTTACGGCTAATTTTTATCTTTCATTCACTCTTTAATTGTAGGTAATACAAATATGAAACCATTACAGACCAGTAGTGTAGATCAATGAAAATCTGTGGTGAGAACAGATTTGGTATGGTATGGTTACTTTTGGTTTTATTACATTTCTAGAAATGACAGTTTGTGAGAAAATTTCCTAGCGCCAAGATTTTATGACAAATCTAATTTTTTATTTTCTCCTTAAGCATTGTTGGTACATGTATGCAATTTTACTTACAAGTAGTTAGCATGAACAAAAGTCAGTGGCAAGGTTGATTGTGCTATGCTCTGCTTACTTTTGACTTCATTGAAATTCTAGAAATGACATTACCAAGAAAAATCTCTGAGAGTTGCTGAAAATCTTTGATGTTCAATATCTCTATCATTATTTGGTTTGCAGCATTGAAATTGCACATGCAAGTAATTGACATCAATGGAAATCAGTACCACAAAAAGCTTGACCATGCTACGTTTACCTTGGATTTTATTAACATTTTAGAAATGGCAGTTTTAGAGAAATTGTTCTTGCGGGCGCTTTACGGCTAATTTTTATCTTTCATTTACTCTTTATTTGTAGATAGTACAAATATGAAACCATTACAGACCAGTAGTGTGGATCAATGAAAATCTGTGGTGAGAACAGATTTGGTATGGTATGGTTACTTTTGGTTTTATTAAATTTCTAGAAATGACAGTTTGTGAGAAAATTTCCTAGCGCCAAGATTTTATGACAAATCTAATTTTTTATTTTCTCCTTAAGCATTGTTGGTACATGTATGCAATTTTACTTACAAGTAGTTGGCATGAACAAAAGTCAGTGGCAAGGTTGATTGTGCTATGCTCTGCTTACTTTTGACTTCATTGAAATTCTAGAAATGACATTACCAAGAAAAATCTCGGAGAGTTGCTGAAAATCTTTGATGTTCAATATCTCTACCATTATTTGGTTTGCAGCATTGAAATTGCACATGCAAGTAATTGACATCAATGGAAATCAGTACCACAAAAAGCTTGACCATGCTACGTTTACCTTGGATTTTATTAACATTTTAGAAATGGCAGTTTTAAAGAAATTGTTCTTGCGGGCGCTTTACGGCTAATTTTTATCTTTCATTTACTCTTTATTTGTAGATAGTAGAAATATGAAATCATTACAGACCAGTAGTGTGGATCAATGAAAATCTGTGGTGAGAACAGATTTGGTATGGTATGGTTACTTTTGGTTTTATTAAATTTCTAGAAATGACAGTTTGTGAGAAAATTTCCTAGCGCCAAGATTTTATGACAAATCTAATTTTTTATTTTCTCCTTAAGCGTTGTTGGTACATGTATGCAATTTTACTTACAAGTAGTTGGCATGAACAAAAGTCAGTGGCAAGGTTGAATTTGCTATGCTCTGCTTACTTTTGACTTTATTTAAATTCTAGAAATGACATTGCCGAGAAAAATCTCGGCGAGTTGCTGAAAATCTTTGATGTTCAATATCTCTACCATTATTTGGTCTGCAGCATTGAAATTGCACATGCAAGTAATTGACATCGATGGAAATCAGTACCACAAAAAGCTTGACCAGGCTACATTTACCTTGGTTTTTGTTAACATTTTAGAAATGGCAGTTTTAGAGAAATTGTTCTTGCGGGCGCTTTACGGCTAATTTTTATCTTTCATTTACTCTTTATTTGTAGATAGTAGAAATATGAAACCATTACAGACCAGTAGTGTGGATCAATGAAAATCTGTGGTGAGAACAGATTTGGTATGGTATGGTTACTTTTGGTTTTATTAAATTCCTAGAAATGACAGTTTGTGAGAAAATTTCCTAGCGCCAAGATTTTATGACAAATCTAATTTTTTATTTTCTCCTTAAGCGTTGATGGTACATGTATGCAATTTTACTTACAAGTAGTTGGCATGAACAAAAGTCAGTGGCAAGGTTGAATTTGCTATGCTCTGCTTACTTTTGACTTTATTGAAATTCTAGAAATGACATTGCCGAGAAAAATCTCGGCGAGTTGCTGAAAATCTTTGATGTTCAATATCTCTACCATTATTTGGTCTGCAGCATTGAAATTGCACATGCAAGTAATTGACATCGATGGAAATCAGTACCACAAAAAGCTTGACCAGGCTACGTTTACCTTGGATTTTATTAACATTTTAGAAATGGCAGTTTTAGAGAAATTGTTCTTGCGGGCGCTTTACGGCTAATTTTTATCTTTCATTTACTCTTTAATTGTAGGTAGTACAAACATGAAACCATTACAGACCAGTAGTGTGGATCAATGAAAATCTGTGGTGAGAACAGATTTGGTATGGTATGGTTACTTTTGGCTTTATTAAATTTCTAGAAATGACAGTTTGTGAGAAAATTTCCTAGCGCCAAGATTTTATGACAAATCTAATTTTTTATTTTCTCCTTAAGCATTGTTGGTACATGTATGCAATTTTATTTACAAGTAGTTGGCATGAACAAAAATCAGTGGCAATGTTGAATTTGCTATGCTCTGCTTACTTTTGACTTTATTGAAATTCTAGAAATGACATTACCAAGAAAAATCTTGCAGAGTTGCTGAAAATCTTTGATGTTCAATATCTCTATCATTATTTGGTTTGCAGCATTGAAATTGCACATGCAAGTAATTGACATCAATGGAAATCAGTACCACAAAAAGCTTGACCATGCTACGTTTACCTTTGATTTTATTAACATTTTAGAAATGGCAGTTTTAGAGAAATTGTTCTTGCGGGGCGCTTTACGGCTAATTTTTATCTTTCATTCACTCTTTAATTGTAGGTAATACAAATATGAAACCATTACAGACCAGTAGTGTAGATCAATGAAAATCTGTGGTGAGAACAGATTTGGTATGGTATGGTTACTTTTGGTTTTATTACATTTCTAGAAATGACAGTTTGTGAGAAAATTTCCTAGCGCCAAGATTTTATGACAAATCTAATTTTTTATTTTCTCCTTAAGCATTGTTGGTACATGTATGCAATTTTACTTACAAGTAGTTGGCATGAACAAAAGTCAGTGGCAAGGTTGATTGTGCTATGCTCTGCTTACTTTTGACTTTATTGAAATTCTAGAAATGACATTACCAAGAAAAATCTCTGAGAGTTGCTGAAAATCTTTGATGTTCAATATCTCTACCATTATTTGGTTTGCAGCATTGAAATTGCACATGCAAGTAATTGACATCAATGGAAATCAGTACCACAAAAAGCTTGACCATGCTATGTTACCTTGGATTTTATTAACATTTTAGAAATGGCAGTTTTAGAGAAATTGTTCTTGCGGGTGCTTTACGGCTAATTTTTATCTTTCATTTACTCTTTATTTGTAGATAGTACAAATATGAAACCATTACAGACCAGTAGTGTGGATCAATGAAAATTTGTGGTGAGAACAGATTTGGTATGGTATGGTTACTTTTGGTTTTATTAAATTTCTAGAAATGACAGTTTGTGAGAAAATTTCCTAGCGCCAAGATTTTATGACAAATCTAATTTTTTATTTTCTCCTTAAGCGTTGTTGGTACATGTATGCAATTTTACTTACAAGTAGTTGGCATGAACAAAAGTCAGTGGCAAGGTTGAATTTGCTATGCTCTGCTTACTTTTGACTTTATTGAAATTCTAGAAATGACATTACCAAGAAAAATCTCTGAGAGTTGCTGAAAATCTTTGATGTTCAATATCTCTACTATTATTTGGTATGCAATATTGAAATTGCACATGCTAGTAATTGACATCAATGGAAATCAGTACCACAAAAACCTTGACCATGCTACGTTTACCTTGGATTTTATTAATATTTTAGAAATGGCAGTTTTAGAGAAATTGTTCTTGCGCTGACAATTTAGGGCAAATTATTTCACTTTCTATGGAAATATCTATTTACATAACTGTATAATAATAATAATAAAGACTTTATTTATAGAGGCAACATAGTTAGGCAATGCCCAATCTTCCCTGTGAGCCTCTTGATCAACAATGTTTACATAATATATACATACATTACATGAAAAACAACAAACAAAGAAAATAAAAAACAAAAAAACAATATAAGCATTTGAGTATGAAGAAAACAAGAAACAATATACACATTTTGTATTAATGAAATGTTTTCCACCATCCAGTATATTTTTGTTTAAATGTGTTCAGATTTTGTGCATTCTGTACCTCTATGGGTAATGAATTCCATATTTTTGGCCCTGAGTATCTGAAGGATTTTCTTGTAAATTCAATTCTTGGTTTAGGAACATAAAGAGTTTGGTTATTTTCAGATGATCTTAGATAACGAGTATTGCGAGTATGATTTTTTATGAATTTTTCACTTAAGTATTTTGGGCACTTATCATTAATAGACTTATACATCATGATTGATTTTTTATAGTTAACTCTTTCTGGAAAGCTCATCCAGTTTAATGTAGAGAAAAGTTCCTCAGAGGGAGTATCAAAGTCTTTGTCAAGTATGATTCTAGCTGCCCTCTTTTGGAATTTGGTCAGAATCTCACTCTGATTACTATTGCAGTTTCCCCACACAGAGCAGCAATACTCTAAATGGGGAAGTATATATGCATTGTAGAATAATTTCCTAATAGGTATATTAATAAACTGTTTTATTCTTTGTATGAGATAGAGTTTTTAATTACATTTTTTAATTACTTCATTTATTTGATTTTTCCAATTTAGAATATTGTCAACTTGTACTCCTAAAAGACGTTCGCAATTTGATAGTTCTATGTTATCCTGCCCAAGATGTAGGGATATATTATTGCTAGCACATTTTTTATTGGTAGCAGAAATTATCATTGATTTAGTTTTTTTGGCATTCAGTGCCATTGAGTTGTTACAACACCACATGTATATTTTATCAATATTACTGTATACCATAAATAAATTCTAGTCCTGTCCCTAACTCTGTTGTTTCATTCAAGTCAATCTGTAATGCAAGCAATATTCCTTCATTGGTTAATGCCCTGTTTCAGTTTCTTTGGATTATACCCTCACGACTTATCCTTGTTAAAACATTGTCATTTAATCATATATTGCAAAACTTGTTGAATTTTCATTTGTTTGATGTAACGCTGCATTTTCCTTATCAGTTCATATAATGTTAAACTGTCATATGAATCATATACGCTTCTTGAATTATCCATTTCTAAAGTGAACTTGTATTTCATTGTTTCAACACAATAATGTATTCCTTACAATCCTATTTCATTCTTCAATCTTGTTTATGTTTATGTCATTTAAAACTTAATCTTGATTTATAACATATCTTGATCATTGGAGAAGTAGTATCCAACAAATATTGTTCTCTTTGATAGTACAAACCGTTCACATCCTTCATGTATACATTATTTTATTTGCATTAACAATTTTGTTATATATCTAATGAAAAGTGCAATGACTTCATTACTGATTAAATTATATGCATGTCAATTCTAGTCAATCGAAAGACTTAGCTAACATTATGGTTTAACTGACCTGTGGCACTATTGCCGTTTGCAAATTGTCTATAGTTGAAATTTGGAAACTTTTTGAGCAACTGCTTTGCCGTTTGTGTGCGTACCCTTCAAGTTTTGATAGTTCGTACTTCCAAAATATGCTTCCGAATGTAAATTACTCTCGATAATTAAATACAAACTGCTTTGGCAACATGGCGAATCCTTTATCTGCCATCCTTATCAATCATTTCCCTGATTTTGGAGAATTAAATTTAGTTAAGCATGTTGCAGTCTTTGGTCATCCTGATTTTGCAGAATCTTTCATTGACTGTGTGCCAGTAACAAAACCCTTTTTGCTACTATGAACTGTCACAGAAGAAGATGAATTAAGGGACTCATAAACTTCCCCCAATATAGTAAAAATTTGCCTGAAAATTTCGACCAAATTTTTCAAAATTCTCAACATGCATTCCAACCATTTTTTCAACAGTGGTCAATGAATGGTTCTATTAGTGTGAAGATTTTTGTCATTCAACCACAGAACAGGTACTGACCATTTAATGTACAGTACGGTTTGGGTGATTTGTTTGATTTTCGTGTTTCCCCCGCGTTCGTAATCGGCAGTTTATCACCCGTAGCGGCCATTTTCATCGCTGCATCGATCTTGAAAAAAAACGCGAATCACCGCAATGTCACTTTTCACCGCGTTTTATGGCTTATTATCAGTCGGTCATTTTTTAATAGCAATGGATCACGGTGATTCGGGAACGTCTAAAGCCGACTCTCAAGTAGCTAAAATGATATTTATTGTGAATCTTTCTTCTACTTTCGCTTTCTGTTGACCGTTCATTTTCCGAAAACAGTCACATTGTAAGATAATTCAGGATTTAACACTTACTTAATCCGTCGACCAAGACCGACTGAAATCCAGACATCTGATGTAGGAAATCCCATTCTTGAAGTAAATGTGTAGAAAAACCGGCGAATTGCTAAGCGAGTTTGTAAACTGTCTAGCTATGTTTAACATATGCAGTGTTACGTACAGGGCGGGATTCATATGTCTATTTTTAGTTTTATATATCGAGTACCAGGATGAGAATCATTATTTAGACCGAGTCGCAGTCTCTCATTTTACCTTTGTAGCTCGGTGCTCTAATCAATAAAACCAGTCCACTGTTTAGATGTAATATTATTTCGCGCAATAATATACGAAAGTTGACAGATTAATTAAAGCTCATCAACTACTATTTAGTTCTCAACACTCGTTGATTATAATTTATGTCAACGCTAATTTTTCACACATATCAGGTAACAATTTGTTCACAAAAGCGCAATTAAATAATGTGTAAATAACACTGTTATTGACAAGAAAGTTTTGAGTAAACTAAAGAGGCGACATCGCATATCACCGGGTTGAGCGATCGTCGCCGCAATCCACCACGAATTATTGCCCTTCAGTGGTGACGGTCACCGCCGATCATCGTCGCTCTGAACGCAACGGCCAAAATTTAAATCGCCGCGTTGAAGCGATCTACCTGTGGCTTAGCGCGATTTTAATTCCGCAGCGATTCGCGGAAATTGGACAAATCACCTGAACCGTACTGTAGTGTTCAACCTTTATTTTTTACCTTTATTGGCCTTTTTTTCTTGCAAAATGGACATTGATCGTGAGACAGGTGTTTTTTGTTGCTTTAGACAATTTCCACTTGATATAAAGGAAAATCTATAACATTATTTGAATTGATGGAACAATATATGGCTTTACAATTGTTAAGGTGACCTTTGTGGTAGACTTATACACCTTTCTTTTCAATATGTTTCTTTTTTGTAACTTTATGTTCAGCCAATCAAATGGATTAATGTTATTTCATTTACCAGTTAAATAACTAGTACATGTAACTAAATATATAAAAAGTAGTCTTCATACATTGCTTCGTTAACTCTCCCTTCCTACTTACTGCAAAAAACCCCAAAAAACTGATATTCTTAGGAAAACAAGTGAACCCTCTAGAGGTTACTGTTTGTATTGGATCTTCACCAAATCTTGCTTGAATGTTTGTCTTAATGATATCTTGGACAAGTTAGATAATGGGTCAACTGGGGTCAAAAACTAGGTCACCAGGTCAAATTTGAGGAAAACCTTAATGAATGATTGTCATGTGAGCAATGTAGAGTCATCTTGCCCCTCTTGTTTTATGGTGTTGGCATGTCAGCAAGTAGTCAAATGCAAAAATTAAAATATTATTTTTCTTATTTTGATAAAAAAGGAACGGCAAATCCGATGAACAAATAATTAAACTGGTATGGCCTTATCATCCTTTGTAAAATACACAACATATTCTACACTGGTCAATTTATAGTACAAGGGTTTGCAGTAATTTTTTTAGCTCGCCTGAGTGTGAAGTATTAGTATAGTATTTTGTCTGTCTGCCATAATCCTTCAAACAACTTTCCTCTGAAATGGCTCTGTCAAATTTGAAGAACCTCCACAAGAATAATCTTTGGTGCTAAAGGAATGCCATTCTGTGCTGTACTCTGGTTTCCATGTCAACCAAACGGAAAACCTAAAATCTTGTCTTGATTCACATGGTCTAAAGCTTAGATATTAGCCATGGAGCACCATCCAGAGACCCTCTAACAAAGTTGCTAAAATAATGTCCCTGGGATTAAAATTGGCCCCAATCCAGGGGTCACTTGTTTCATATAGATTTATATAGGGGAAAAAAAAATCTTGTCTAAAAACACAAGGTTTAGAGCTTAGATATTTTGCATGTAGCAGCATGTAGAGGCTCTCTTACAGAATTGCTAAAAAATGATATCCCTGAGGTCTTATTTTGCAATACTTTTTACTTATTGCAGCACACATTTAAATCAAATTCATAAGTGATATTGCCACAACTCATTTCTCAGGTGAGCATTGAAGGGCCACTTGGCTCTCTTGTTTGTTAATCACTTTGTGTACACAGCAAATTTAAATCTCAGTATGAAATGGTTCAGTGCTTTTCTATCATCCCATTTGTCAACCAGTTTTTGATGCAAATTTCTCATGCTTCTTGAAGTGTACACACGTTTGTAAGGAGAACCAGTTTTCAATCAGATTGTTAGCGGACAGGCACATGGTAGGTTGATATTTTACTAATGAAATTAATTTAAGGTCACAGGTATGTGAGCTTTATACAATTAAATTATGAATTCTTTCTTCAGATGATTTTGTATTACTATTTTATAGTTTGTTAAATTTTCTTCAAATATTGTTATGTTATTGCTGAATGTTATAAAAAAACTTACTGACCATGTCTCTTTGTGTGAGAATTGTAGGCATTTCCATGTGCTTTCAAGTGACGCAAAAAGCCCAAACCTACCTATCCTATTGTAATGAACAAGTAACCAGAAAAATACATATTTCTTTAATGCCTATGGAGACCCCACAGGCACCTGCTTGTTAATGATAAAAAATATTTTTGCTGATTGAAAAAAAGAAGGTACTATTAATAGAGAGAAGGTATGACAGCCGCCATTTTTTTGTGCTATGGAAGTGGTTTGACTGGTTACTCATTTACATATCTGAGTACTGGCTCCAGGCACTCTCCTTCGCAATACAAAAACCACAGGAACCACGCATTAAGAGTTGTCTTTCTTGAATCCATCACCGAAGAAACCTGTCGTGAAATCACCGAAGACCAGATTTGGGTTTTAATATTTATAAATTAATTATCTTGATTACCATATAAAAGAGGAATAATATGTGGTTCCTTCGCAGTAAATGGTAATTAGATCTTGCTGTTATACTGCACGAAAATGCACTTCTGCTCACACCGCGTGTGCCATACGTAAGACAGACCACTCTTTTCGTGGTTCCCGCGGTTTTTGTAAACCGAAACGTGGCGCTTGGAGCCGGTACTCGGATATGAAAATCAGTAACCAGTCAAACGACTTCCGTAGTGCAAAAAAATGGCGGCTGTCATACCTTCTCTCTATTAAAGTACCAATTTTTTTCATTCAGCGAAAGCTATTTTTTATCATTAACAACCAGGTGCCTGTGAGGAGACCCAGGTGGTTATTTGAAGTTATAATAGATATTTTATAGTTGATGTTTAAGCTCAGTTACTGTAAATCTGGTATTATTCGCGATGTTTTTATTTTCGCTATTATTCGCGAATGGAAGGCTTCGCGAATTCATGAATCCGCATAAATTTATTAATATAACGTATTACTAAGTGCTATCGGAAGATCATTGTCCGAATTTTCATTACAGACTGATAAATAAACTACCACTTGTCGGTATGTACACTACATGTATATTGTTTTGTTCAGTTGTACTAATTGGTGTGACTTAAACACATAAAACAAACAAGCATTGTGCGTATTGCCTGAGGGGGCAATGTTTGGTATAATGATCTTTTGCACAAACTGGAAATTTAAACACATTTCTTAAGATAACAAAAGGGATTAACGGACAGTTTGTCACTTTTCTATATTCAATACTGTATTGATTGTAACAGGTTTGGACGATTTAATTTTTGCAGGTAATGCATGATATATGTTTAACCCGTTTTATTTATTTATTTATTTATTTATTTATATTATAATTCAAAGCCTTCGCGAAATTTAAATTAAGAGCCTTCAGATGAGAATTCATAAATACGTGAATATATTCAGGGTAGGCAAAAATGCGGAATAAAGGTCACGCGAATATAAAGTGATTTACAGTATTTAAAATAGATTAACTGTTTTACTGGCAGTATTGTGTATAACAATAAAACATCATAAGTGCTCAATGACTTATTTCAAATCTTACATTCTTAAGCTGGATAACAATTGGTTGAATTTTTAGCTCACATGAGCCAATGGCTCAGGATAATGCAGCTTTTAGGATCGATGAATACCTGTGCCATCCACACTTAGGGTGTTTACACTCTAGCATTCACAGCTATCCATTATGGTTGATTATGGGCAAAATGTGATAAGTATTTCCAGAGTTATGGGCCTTTGACTTAGAAAATTTGCTTTATTTTAACTTGTTTACATTCTAAATTTCTTCAACAATATTAAACATATTTACAGTGAATGTGTATGACCTAAAGGTCTCTGAGAGTTTGATATTGAACCAGTGCTTGCAGAGTTATAGGCCCTTGTAACCTGCAGCTGGCAGTAGACCAATTGGATTCTGTACCAATACTTGCCTTGCTCTCTGCATGCAGCAGTCTACTTCTCTACATGTAATAAGTGTTGAAAAAATATGAAAACAAGATTGAAATTATGTTTTTTTTTTTGTAGATTGGTTGTCAGAACTTTAGAGAAAAATGAGAATGAAATCATCTACTTCTTGTCTTTGTGATGCTGCAGTGGAAGAGCCTTCCCATGATACTTCTGTACTGTTCATGTCTGCTTCAGGTATGTAGAGCCTGTTAGAGTTTCATAGATCAAATATTGTCTCTCCTTATTAGCAATGAACAATGTTTTATTCTTTTCAAGTTTGTTTTTTCTATTGAGCTGTCAGTTAACATGGTGCCCATACCATATTCTTCTCAATGATACTGTGGGACAAAATTAGTAAACAAACGCTCAACAACAAACGCTTTCTTTGGAAAGTCACATGGTATAGGCACTGAGTTAAGATAAATTACTGAAATATAAATGACCATTGAAACTTTCTTAGGTTTTATGAGGGTATAAAGCTGTCTCAACTAAGATTTAAAATCTTATGGGGCTTTCTGCTTATAGTTAAAATTACAGCCTATTCCCATGAATCACGGTTGCATGTCCAAACTCTATTGCCACATCGTAGGCTGTAGTCTTTAGATTCTGTTTAATGAAATTTGAAAAATGATTTTGCTTGATTATGAAAAAGTCTTGAATCTGATTGAAATTTTCCTCATTTTGTCAACAGTATAATAACATGTCTAAGTGTACAAAGCTGTGTCTAACAAGAAATGCTACATAAATTTCAATTGGTATATATAATTACATTGTGTTCATAACCTTCAAGTGTTTTCTGAAGAGTTTTACAAAAAACTGTGACTCGTTTACAAATTATCAAAACAAAGTGTTCCGGAACATTTTATTCCTGCACCGTTTAACAATTCAAGCAGCATTTGCTGAATTCTAACATGCCCTACTTGACTACATAAATGCATTTTACCTTGGAAAAGAGGAAAACTTTTGATTAAACATTGAAAATAAAAGGTCATAAAGCTTATTTAAACTGTAATTAAGCTTAATTTAAGCATTGATATAGTTAATTATACTTTTTGAAGTATTTAGCGATGGAAAAAAATATATTTATCGATTTTTTTTAAACAACAATTAGTGTTTTAACTTATACATGCATTAGACTTCAATTACTCAGAAGCTGAAAACACTCACTGTTTGCGATATACTGAATATTAATTAATAGCCTTTTTAGCTCACCTGATTCATCAGGTGAGCTTTTAGGATCGGTGAATGTCCGGCGTCCGGCCACAATTAGTTTGTTTACACTCTAGCAACCTCAACTCTTTACGAATCTTCATTAAACTTGCTCACAATGTATATGGCCACAATGTCTCGGCTAAGATCGATTATGGGCAAAATCTGATAATAACTTCTAGAGTTATGGGCCCTTGAATTACAAAATTTGCTATATTTAGCTTGTTTACACTCTAGCGCCTTCATTTATTCACCAATCCTGATCATATTTTCAGTAAATGTGTATAACCAAAAGATCTTGGACAAGTTCGATTATGGGCAATATCGGACCAGAACTTCAAGAGTTATGGGCCCTTGACTTTGAAAATTTGCTATATTTTAGCTTGTTTACACTCTAGCACCTACATTTATTCACCGATCCTAGTAATATTTTCAGTAAATGTGTATAACCAAAAGATCTTGGACAAGATCGATTATGAACGGAATCGGACCCAAACTTCAAGAGTTATGGGCCCTTGATTTTGAAAATTTGCTATATTTTAGCTTGTTTACACACTAGCGCCTTAATTTATACACCGATCCTAATAATATTTTCAGTAAATGAGTATAACCAAAAGATCTGGAACAAGTTCGATTATGGGCAAAACAGACCACATCTATAAGAGTTATGGGCCCTTGACTTAGCAAATTTGCTATATTTTAGCTTGTTTACACTCTAGCGCATTCACCGATCCTAATCATATTTACAATGAATGTGTATGACCTTATGGTTTTGGACATGTTAAGTTATGGGTGGAATCGGACCACAATTTCAAGAGTTATGGACCCTTGGATTAGAAAATTTGCTACGTTTTAGCTTGTTTAACAGTATTATACCTTCATTGTTGGTTTTGATCTCAAAATCTAAGTAAAAATGAGTTTTACTAGATGGAAACTATATTACCTGGTCATTGATTATTGGCCTTGGTTCTCAGGTGAGCGATAAAGGGCCAATGTGGCCCTCTTGTTTGAATAATTATCGACAGACAGATTACCAATTATGAAAAACTGTCATGAAAGCTTAATAGCGACACGAACTACACTTGTGCGTATAAGTTAAAACTATGATTTTGTTAAAAATACCAACGAAAAAATATTTTTTTAGTCATTAAATACATAGAGGATCTTGAATGAGTGTTTATGTTGTATTGAATTTATTGAACGAGTCCTCTGAAAACGATAAAAACGAGGCTCTGCCGTGTATATTGCCTGCAAAATCCTTCTTTGTTTATATTGCCTGCAGAATTCGCCTGCAAATATACCGTCCCCATGACGTCACCTCATGCACAGTGAATGGTGTGACCAACAAAAATGAATCTGAAAGAAACTGCATGAAATATGTGATTTCTTCTATCTGTGAGTGCATTAAAGACTTTTCGATTGCAATATGTTTAATTTACGTGTCATAGCTGTAACCGTTAGGCCCATGAAATCCCCGCTGCTGTCTTTTTTATTAAAATATCCATTATTTTAGTGGATGGGGTAGTAAAATTTTAAGTTGTTGCACTCTTTGTGTTTTTATATACGATCAACTAATCTGACCATGTAGCATGTTGTAAAGCCCACGCAAAACTACTTCAGTAACAATCCCAATTAAGATGGTGACCATCAATTCGAACCAGATCATTGATAGAAATATCATTCAACGCCTTGATGTGTTTATCTTTTTCACAGCGCTTGGTGATAGTGATTCGGCTCATTAGCATATTTATTACACTAGTGTATTATTGACACATTTAATACGCAAAATAACAAATGAGTTTACTACACTCCTGCACCGTGGGTCATGTTATAATTCTAATTAGTATTATTAACAATATCAATGCATAAATTCAGCTAAATTACTGTTTAAATTGACATTATGACTTTGTGATGCTTCGCTAAAATATGTCGCTTTTTAGTGAGACTGGACATAGGCGTAGATTAGAAAACTTGATAGACCATTCAAATTTCAATAACTGATTCCAATGAATATCATATGGTGTTTTTATTTATAATGTTTGAATTCGTAATGGTTGACTAAGAACATAAAACTCTCGCTATAAGAAATTCAATTTTGAATATCAATAGGTAATGATTAACAATTGTGAGTTTCTGTTAGGTTCATCCTTATTGTATTGTATAATATATGATTTTTATATTATGATTTAGGTATTTCAATCATATATGAATAATATTACCATTATCTGTGTAAATATTCATGTGACTTATACATTTGTACTGGTATTTTTTTCTGATATGGATTATGTACTTTGTACATATCTGAATAAATTATCTATTCTGTTCTGTTCTGCTAATGTGTAACTCAAAGATTACAATTTGACTTCTGCTGAATTTGCAGCTTTATTCTACAATTGTGGAACAAACTGATGATGGCTTTGAAGGTCATGTTCAGCTGTACCTTCACCAGTATCCATGGAAACAAAACAACCCAGTTCTTTTTTTAAGAAGATTACCATTCTAATGAAGATAAATAAGATGATAATATGTACTAAAGATCAGATATTACAGGCAGGAAATCAAGAGGTAGTTTTTTTGTACACAGTAGTTTTCTTTAATGTATATAGTGTAACCTCCATGAATGGTCACCTCCAAACAACAGCCACCTCCTTATTACAGCCTGTATACTAGCAACCTAGATTGATTTTTTACTCTATTTTCACTCTCCTCAACAACAGGCACCTTACAATAGCCATCCTAATCCTTCCCGTTGGTGGCTGTTGTAGGGAGGTTGTGCTGTAAATTCTTATTGCTATTGTATAGAGATATACTTCTGTATACATTTAGTGAGTTAATTTTCGTGAGAAAATGTTTTACTTTCATCAAGGACATATATAGATACATGTATTCGCAACTGCTAAAAATATCTAAAACAATATCGTTAGGCAATCCCACAATCCATTGCTATACTCGACAGCTGTAACCAAAAAATAAATATAAGTGTAGATAGTGCAACTTTTTTCAAGTCTTTTTTTAAACTCAGTTTATTGTATACAGAAAATAAATGTGTTTTATTCAGAAATAGTGCATTTCAAACTGTTAACTGAAGTCGTGAATCTATGTGTGTATATAAGTTCTTGCTTTCATATTTTTCGTCCGCATAGGTGGGTTAGGAGATAGGGTTCTATTTAAGGTGCATCGAGGGTTTCCAATATGGGTTTAAATAAGTGGAAATTCATTGGTGCGATAATGAAGTCAGTGACCATGTTCTTTTTTTTTACAAGTTTTTCAAATTGTTCAAAGAATCTATACTGCATTTAAAAAAAAATTCATCAGGATGTTTTTTCTGTATTGAAGCGAATGAGAGATTAATGTCTCATTTTTTTGGAATTGTAAATTGCCACCCCTACAGAGTTTGATTCGTGTCTTTTAAGATTTATTGACGGCAAAATATAACATTCTTGTATTTTTCGGATTTGGAAGTGATTCGGCATTGTAGTTATATAAATTGCATAACTTAATATACAAAATTAATGGAACAATGAAGGAATAAATGCAAAAATCAACAAAAAACATACCGCTCAGCTAGGTGGCCCATTTTTAGTGCTTTCCATGGAAATATCGTTTCAATGTATCATTTCTGCTTTAGCCAATACCTTAAAGGATGTTCATTTAAAATTTCTTTATTCTGCGTTGACTTCTGAAAAAACGACCATTTTGGGTGAGGAAACCTGCGACCCACCTTAAAGTCAGAAAATCTTATTATGATGGATTTTCACAAAAGTAATCTAATAAATTATGCAGAAATATGCCACTATAGTAATGCCTTAATGAATAAATTTGTAACATAGTCAAATATCAACCCTGATAAACTCAAGTAAATCTTTCCGTATTCATTTTTTATGACATACATTGCTGGTCCTAAAGTGAAATCATCATGCAATCAAAGTACTGGAAGTACTAATGGAAACTGAACTAAAATTTAATAGACTAGCACTGCAACATTGGACAAGGACTAGTTTAACAATTGCATGGTGGATATAGTAAAACATAGTACTTTGGTGCGCATCAAAATTCATGCGCATCTAGCTAGTAACGGTTATAGAAAGCTATCTATCATTGTGTTTCAAATAATACTGTGGTACAATTAAGATTTTGGAACCAATCTTTGATACAACAAAGATTTGGGAACCAGTTCTTGATACAACAAAGATTTGGGAACCAGCTTTTTAATACAACATAGATTTAGGAACCAATTTTTTTATACAACAAAGATTTGGAAACCAGTCTTTTATACAACAAAGATTCAATGGGATCCAGTTTTTGATCCAACAAAGATATGGGAACCAGTCTTTGATACAACAAAGATTTGGGAACCAGTCTTTGATACAACAAAGATTTGGGAACCAGCTTTTGATACAACAAATCAAGGACTTACATACATACATGGATTCGCAACTTCCGTATTAACAGTTTAAAGTAATCAAATCCCGCGATAATAAGACGTGAATCAACGGGAATACAAGCTATTGTTTACAAAAGCGAAAATACGAAAATATCCGTGATAATCCGAATGATAATAACAGCGAAAATATCCGTGGTATTCCGAATGTTTAATCTCGGAGACGAAAGGATTATAATAGGTGTCCGCCATCCTGGAATTTAAAATGTTCGACTGATGCCTTTTTCAATGCTTATACTTAGACTTTGTGGATAATAAATGTATCTCAATATCTTAAAGGAATTTGTTGCATCCTTTACCAATTTCCCGTGCCCAATTGCCAGAGTTTTTTTAGGATAATCAAATTCGTAAACACCCAATTACAGCTGTCGGACATTGTCGAGTATATAGCAATGCATTGTGGGATCGCCGAACGATATCGTTTGAGCTATTTTTTGCAGTTGCGAATCCATGTATGTATATAAGTCCTTGAACAAATGTTTTGGAACCAGCTTTTGAGACAACAAAGATTCGGCAAACGGTCTTGAATGGTATGCTGCTCTACTATAATAAAGAAACAGTGCCAAAGCAACCAATGAGGGGATAAAGTAAATTGTTGACTTGTTTTCATTTTCCAGATTTATCGTCTTAGCTCCAGTGGGGAATTCAGATATGCAAAATCTTTTTTGTAAGATTTTCTGCTTGTTCACTGTTTATTGAATGTCTATCTATTTTCTAGATAATCCGAGAAAAATGCTCTGCAGTCACTGAGAAAATCTTATGACCAGTTGCTGGTAAGTAAATCATATATCTTACTTATATTTGATCTGAATTTCATAAGATTATAATGACTAAAAACTTGGGTGATTTAAAACAGTCATTAATTAGTTCATGACTGACATCACTATCTGTCAGTATTGAACCAGGGAAAACCATCAAAAAAATAGTTTACAAAATAACATTGTGAAGCCTGGAACATTCAAGTTCTGAGTTATTTATAAAAAATTAATCTTGCGAAGCCAATGATTGTTTCTTTTTGAACTGGACATTCAAAAATGTTGCTAATGGTTGAAAATAATCAACCCTCATGTTGTTGTTTGATCTTGATTAATTGATAAAATTTAAAGCCAGATATTGTGTGATTTTATTAAACTGACAAAAGCTGCATAATTTTATGGTCAATGCTTGCATTTATTTTTAGCTTTGGTAAGGTTCGATTACTTTTATAATTTGTTACACCGATTGTCAAAAGTGCATGTATTTAATGATACGCAACATAATATTATGAAAAAGGATAAATTTTGCAGAATGGAACATTCCCCAACAGTAAAATAAACAAAAACTATCGACTGTGGTAAGAAGCTAAAAACAATCGCATTCAATGACCATGAAATTATTATACCCCCAGATATGAAATATATGGGGGCTATATTGGATTCATGCTTGACGGTCGGTCTGTACTCACCCAGGTGTCATTGTGGGGTTAGGGTTAGGGTAAGTACAAGTTGTCGTTATGGGGTTCCAGTACATATAAACCAACGTTGTGGGGAAAATTTGTGCTTATGGGGTGCAAAAATGTTGCTTGTGCGATTCAGAAGATCAAAAGCACCACCCCACAACGTCACTTCAGTGAGTATGTCCGTCCGTGCGTCTGTAGACACAATTTGTCCGGACAATTTCTCAGCAACTACTTACAGGATGTCAATGAAACTTCACAGAAGTGATCAGTAGTAAGCCTAGTTGTGCATGCCTAAAGCATTTTTTGTTTGGATTAATTTTCACTGAGTTATAGCCCTTTGTTTTTTTATACAGTATATACAATAAGCCAAATTTAAGCCAAGTTGTCCATGCAATAACCAGATTTTGTTTGGATTTTCACTGAGCTATGACCCTTTGCTTTATACAATAGGTGAATTTTGTCCAAACCATTTCTCAGCAACTACATGCAGGAATTCAGTAAAACTTCTTAGAAGTGATAAGTAGTTGGCCAAGTCATGCATGTCCACAATAGGTTTTGTCCAAGTAAATTTTAATGGGTTATGGCCCTTTGCTATTTTTATATAATGAATATTTATAAATAGGTCAGGATATTTCTAAGCAACAATTTGCAGGTATTAAAAAGATGAAAATGCATTATATTTCCCTCTGTAAAATGTAACAATAACTGTGTCAAGGCGGCATCAGAGGAGGCATAGTTGTGGTGATTAGCCTGTCTGTCCGTACAAGGTTAAGTAGATTTTACCATTTCATCTAGCACCAACACTACTTAATTACTAGAACACTTGAATACTTATATAGTTGTTGCCTATGACATTCTCAATCCAACCATACCAACCAACCTTACTTTGACCTTGACATAATTTGGACACAGAATTGTTCGAACGGACTTTTCTTGACAAGCATGCCACACGGGCATATGCAATGAAAGAACACACTGGAGTCTCAGCATCTTGTTGTGTCTGTAGTGTTTTTATATTTCTTAAATCATAATGTTCTTAAAGTTGTTGATTTCTGATATAATGTCAATAAAACAAAGAAACACTAACTAATGTCTATTGTACTGTAGAAACCTGTAAGTTATTTCTGTTTTATTTTTTATCGGATGTTTTTGTAGGTGATACAGCTAGGATACAATCTTGGATGGTTTACTGTGAAATCTTTCAACACAACAATGGAAAACAAACAACTTGGTTAGAGAAATATCTTCAATATGACAAATTTTGTAATCGCCTTTTTTCAGTTAATTTATTCTGTATCATTAATATATGAATTTATAATTGAGTGAAACATTTCCCTTACATGTTAGTAACTTAAGTTTGACTCAGTTTAGTTTTTGGGTGATTTTGTTTTTGACTCCTCATGATTAATTGTACTTGATCCTTGATGCTGATATCGATGTTAAACTAAAAGTCTACTGGGTATCATAATTGAATTTAATAAATAAATATTTAATTTATTACTTTCCTATGGAAGAGAATTATTATATGCAAGAATGACATTGACACAAAAACATGTGAAATTGTCATAGGCATAATCAATTTGCAAAAATGAAAATTCTTAATTTCTGCCTGAGCATTGTTTATACTTGTATTGTTTATATTGTTCAACCTCGCCAAGAGCGGCCCTCTCTTGAGCAACATAATTTAACTGTTAATTCAACCTCTCTAGAGCAACCATCCTCAACAACAACATAATTTGCTACTCCAAAAGGGTGTTGTTTTATACTTGTATTCTTTATACTTAACTCTGTTTATACTTTATAGTGAAATTTTATCAAACTGTCAAAACTTAATAATTACACAGTTGCTAAATTTATGCATTCACTTCTTTTAACTTCATCATTAGGGAATGTCCCATTCCTCATGTAGTACATTGTTAAATACATGATTGTACATTTGACATCTTATTGTATGAATTACAAAAGTAATCAAAGCTTACTGAAGCTAAAAATAAATGCAGCTTTGACAGTTTAATAAAATGACAATACATATAGTTCCCACATCTACAATATTTACCTCCCTTGTTTTGAATTTGCGGCCATCTTGAAAGTCAAATTTCTTATGTATTTGATAGAAAAAACAACAAAAAGTAGTTATTAAACAACTCAATTTACAAAATATAACTTCTATTAATTCTTGTCAAATTAGCTGCCAAGGGAGGTAAATATTGTAGATGTGGGAATTAAGTATACTTGTTTATTAGTCTGCAGCCAAGAAAAGGGTTGTGTTTAGGATTACCTGACGTCTATAACATTTTGTAAGAACAGTAGGTACAATTTATTCTGAAATATATTCAACTGGATGATTCTTGTCTGTTGTATAGAATCATTCAGGTAGTCATAAAAATGACTTTTTTCTTACTATATAAATGTATTGAAGATCATTTGTTATTTAATAATATCATTAAAAGTGTATAAATAAAATGTTAAACTTGGTCTATTGTTAGCATTTTTTATTCAAGACAATCAACAAAAAGTACATTTTTAAAAAATCAACATGAAAAAATAATTTAACACAAATTGTACAAGCATCACATAATATAAATAAGTGAAGAAAGAAGTAAAAAAAAAAAAGAAAAAATTGCCCACAAAGACGGCAAAAATTTTCCATAAGTACATACACTTTACACAGACCACCAAATGTGTAAGGGTCGGCCTTGTGTATCTCATTTTCAAGTTCTTGTTCCTAAATTATCACCATGACAAATATATTTTAAAGAATATTTTAAAAATGATATATTACATCCCTAAATTATTGCATTATCACATCAATAAATAGATATTCTATTTAACAATCATATATACACAATTAATACATCAAGAAATATACTACTCCAAATTTTATAAAGATCACTCACTCAGTGATTGTATATTTCCTACATGTACACTTAACAAAACTTATAACATCCCTTTGTAAAATATGCATATTTTTTTATATAAGCTACGTGACTATCAACAAATAAAATATTCATATTCTACTAAGGGGACGTTATAAGTTTTCTTAAGTGTAGATACTTTTATAACTATATGATATACAGATATGCTTTAATATACAAATACTGTTTCATTTTTTCACAGGCATAAGATGTTTAAATGACCAATTTTTAATCAAATCTAATCATCAGTAGTATTTAAATTTTGAAGCAATTACTTTAAGCAATATTGCCAGACGAGTGACCCTTATCAAATTTTGAGTAGTATAATAGTTCAAATATCCAATGTGATGGCTAAATATCAGATACTTTCTTAGTTGTATACTACTAGAGCTAATAGCCAGTATCTTAACTAGTCACCCTTGTAATATCTTAATAGCCATATTATGCAAGACATGTCTAAGTCTATGAGACTATAGGTTTGTGACTATAAGTGTCAGATGCTTATATAGTTATATACAATTAACCAGTCACTTACCATTTTTTATATACTCAGTCAGTGATTGACTGTGTATATAACTTAGTGTAAGTAATTAAAGTAAGTTACATCTGACGAAGTGTATATAACTTGCTAAGTGGCTAACATTTTTTAACAAGCATTTTTGAATAGGTTATGTAAAAAACTAAGTCAGTCACTCACCCTATCATAAATACATTATCAGTGACTGGCTAAGTACCCAGCTAAATGTATATAACTATGTAAGTATCTGACCAAGTAAGTGACAATGTATATAACCAGGTATAGAAAGTATGTATTCGACAAGTCCTGGACCAAACGTATCAGACAATGTCAGTGACTGGCTAATTGTTTATAACAAGGTATGTGGACTGCTAATTGTATATAACTTGGTAATACCCCCATCACACTAGGGCCACGTTTGCACTACGTCCACCACGTCCTGGTAGGACGTGGCAAGAACCTGATTAACGTGATGAGGACGCAGTAGGAACCGTTTCAAGCGTGGTATGGTCTTCGTGGACGTGGTGGGACTTTTGGCATGTAAAAAAATAACGTGGCGGGGACGTGGTCAAATTAGAACGCAGTGCTTACGTAGTAAGAACGTAACAGGGACGTGACTAAAACCTAGATGGAACTTCATTGACGCAGAAGAAGCGTGGCGCGGACTTGAAAAGACAGCAAGCGATTTTCACCGCGTTGTCACTGGGTTGTTACTACGCTTTTATTACGTCAGTGAAGTTCTCACTACGTCTCAACCATGTGTATGCTAAGACCATAGTACGTCCACATCACGTTACAGAAGACTGCACTAGGTTGTAATTTTGCTCCGTCACGTCTTTAATACGTGTGCAACAGGTGACCAGTACGTTCCTGTCAGGTTCTGAGCAATTGGTATAAATATTGGATTCATACCCACATCCTTTCATTTCCAGTCAAATGTAATAATTATGTTAACAAATGAATGCAATTTATCATTGTACCAGGACAACATGCCATTTTGGCTGCTCAAATTGCCATTTTCTAAATACGAAATAGAAGAAAAAGGAACATGAAGCAACCTAGATTATGTTGTGTTAGTGCATGGCTATTAGCAGAAAGAATACTTCTTATCGGCCATCATTGCCAGTTGAAATGAATGGACACATGGTGCAGTATTCATACGGAGCGTGTGAATGCAATGAGGTAGTTATTGGGACCTAGGGAGAGCGCAGTTCAATCTGCATGGACGTAGTGAGCACGTAATTGGGACGTAGTATAAACGCAATAGACCTGGTGACAACGGGAAGCCGCGCGTGTAATGAACTTGCTGGGAACGTGATAGACGCAGTGAGAACCTGGCAAAGACGCTGTAAGGACGTAGTGAGAACCTGGGTGCATCATTTCTTTCGAGTTTGACATAAAGTGACCGGCTAATTGTATGTTAATTAGAGTATATAACTTGTGTAGTGACTGGCTTATTGTATGTTAAATATTGTATATAACTTGTGTAGTGACTGGCTTATTGTATATTAATTAGTGTATACAACTTGGGTAAGTGACTGGTTAATTGTATGTTAGTTATTGTATACAACTTGCGTAGTGACTGGCTAATTGTATGTTAATTAGTGTATACAGCTTGTGTAGTGTCTGGCTAATTGTATGTTAATTAGTGTATATAACTTGGTAAATGACTGGTTAATTGTATGTTAATTAGTGTTTATAACTTGTGTAGTGACTGGCTAATTGTATGTTAATTAGTGTATACATCTTGTGTAGTGACTGGCTAATTGTATGTTAATTAGTGTATATAACTTGTGTAGTGACTGGTTTATTGTATGTTAAATATTGTATATAACTTGTGTAGTGACTGGCTTATTGTATATTAATTAGTGTATACAACTTGGGTAAGTGACTGGTTAATTGTATGTTAGTTATTGTATACAACTTGCGTAGTGACTGGATAATTGTATGTTAATTAGTGTATACAGCTTGTGTAGTGTCTGGCTAATTGTATGTTAATTAGTGTATATAACTTGGTAAATGACTCGTTAATTGTATGTTAATTAGTGTATATAACTTGTGTAGTGACTGGCTAATTGTATGTTAATTAGTGTATACAGCTTGTGTAGTGACTGGCTAATTGTATGTTAATTAGTGTATATAACTTGGTAAGTGACTGGATAATTGTATGTTAATTAGTGTATACAACTTGTGTAGTGACTGGCTAATTGTAAGTTAGTGTATACAGCTTGTGTAGTGATTGGCTAATTGTATATTAATTAGTGTATATAACTTAGTGACTGGTTAATTGCATGTTAATTAGTGTATATAACTTGGTAAGTGACTGGATAATTGTATGTTAATTGGTGAATATAACTTATTAAGCAATTAACTAGTTGAATGTTACTTAGTGTATATAACTTGGTATGTGACTGACTGGTTTATTGTTTGTTTCTTAATGTAATGTGTGGTGCAATTTTATTAAACTGTCAAAGCTAAATAATTACATGGTCAATGAATGTGATTATATTTAGCTACATACCACCGCTAATTTTTTTTTACCATTATATAATGTTATGTAGTCTCCGTTAAATACATAATTGTACGTTTGTTCACTGGTATAACAAAAATCATAGTACAGATTACCAAAGTACGGTACTACCTTGCTGAAGGTAAAAATGAATGCAAGCATTGACCGTGAAATTATGCAGCTTTGACAGTTTAATAAAATCGCACATTATCAACTTTTAACTATTGACGTGTTGGGAAACAACTGACCACACTCAGCCGAAATGCAACCATGGTCCTGCTTTTATGAGGATCCATTAGCTGACACAAATTCTAGTTCAAAAACATGTGTATGTGTACTTGACAAATAAGTAAGCCCTTATTTATTATAATTGAACAATATGCGAAGTAACAATTACACAATCTAAGCTAAGACATGTCTATGAAACTATACTTGAGACTTGTGTACATACCCTCAGGTAGGCATCAGATCAATACAGGAGCATCATGGGAAAACAATACCACCACAGCATTCTACAGATCATACATCCAATTAATGTGTGATTTCTTAGTTCTCTGCACCATGCTATAAAAAGAACAATTTCGGTGTTAATTAAATAATTATTAATAACTAGACAAACTATGAAAATATATCAGTTGGTACATCTATTCACAAAAGTGCTTAACGAAATATAAACAGACAAACTAAGTTAGTAAAGACCAAATACAGTCAAACCTGTGTAAGGGGTCACCTCTGAATAAAGGCCATACTCTGAATATAGGCAATTCTTCAAAGAACTGCCATTGTATATCTAGAACAAATGACATCTAAATAAAGGTCACCTGTCAATAAAGGCCACATTTTCTATTTCATGAGGGTGGCCATTCTTCACTGGTTTGGCTGAAAGTAAGTGCCAGACTAATTATGTAAGGATTTGCCTAAGTATTAGTATGTTACTGACTGACTTAGCATGAAAGTATATGTCTAAATATACAAGTGTCTGACTAAGTATGTTACCGACTGCTAGAAATTCGCAAAAATGTTAAGAAAATGAATAAAAAGTATGATCGTCTCGAACGGACAGTAAATTCACTAAACAGGAGAACAAACAAATACGGAAAGAAAACGAGGAATTAAAACGTTCTGTCGATAGTTTATCAGATAAAATGAAAGGCCACGAAGAAAAAACAAACTGAAACAACGAATAAACTAGAAAGACAAGATATGGCTCTCCGTAAGAACAACTTGAAAATACACAACATTGACTATAACAATAAAGATACTTCTGTACAAATTGAACGAAAGGTGCGAGACTATTTTTCGAACGAATTAAGCTTAAACCCTGACGAAGTGCAATGTGAGTACGCTTATCGGCTTGCAAACAAAAAGACAGCCCCGTATTGGCACGATTCACTACACTTAAAAGCCGCGACGCAGTGCTTACCCGGTAATGCTTTTCGTCAGAAACGTAATCAAGGTACTGTCAACGGTAGGGTGGTGGAGGATTTACCCGAACGTATCGTCAAAGCCCGCACAGGATTGTATCCTTTCCTACAACAATGTATTTTGGAAGGAAAAAACGCCAAGTATAGACTTGATAAACTGATTGTAAATGATGTTTACGAATTTGATATCGAAACACAAACACCGGTGTTACTACCTAAATAGGGATCAGGTCAAAGCCCAAACTGCAGTGTAAATGTAAATAGTTGTACAGAATTGAAAATTTGTTCGTTAAACATTCAAGGTCTAAAGAAATTTGAAAGTGACGTTACTTTTGAGACATACTGTAGATCATTCAACATTATTGCTTTATATGAAACATGGCAGAGAAACGCAGCTGAGTTTGATAACTTTTTAAGTGGTTATACGTGCTTTTCAAACCTGCGGCGTTGTGGAAATAAACGGGGTTCTGATGGCGTAATCGTATTTGTGCAGGACACTATAGGTCAACGATTCAAACACATATTTGAAACATTCAAAGATTGCGTAATATTATATGTATCGAAAGAATTAATATGCCTTTCACAAGACTTTAAAATCATGTATTTCACGTATGTAGCTCCCGAAAAGTCTCCGTTTTATGATAATGTTACGGATAACGGTATTGAAATGCTGCATGATAAACTGCTCGAAATTGTATCCAACTTTCCATCTATATATTTATTATTGGCTGGTGATCTGAACGCAAGGCTAAGTGACAAATGCGATTTCATTCCAAACGATGACGTCAATTGCATATTCGGTGATAATGCGTAACCAAGTGACACACTTTGTGCACTGCGACACAATAAAGACTTGACGCTGAATAGATTTGGAACTGCGCTTGCTGAACTTTGCTGTGTTTTCGATATTCATACACTAAATGGTAGGATGGGTCATGATAAGTTTGATGAATTTACAGTGAACGGTGAGAAAAGTTTCATAGACTATATACTGACGTCATCACCATTATTCAAACATATCGTCGAGTTTGAAATTGGAAGTGAAGACTATTCCGATCATTTTCCGCTAAAACTAACGCTACATGTTGAAGGAGTGCATGTTATATCAGACGAAGAATCAAATTTGAAAAACGCGTATCATTTTAAATGGGACGAGCATTTCAGTGAAACATTTTTCGAACAATTTGAAAATTGCTATTCTGAATTTGAAAGGTTGGAACCGGAACAGAACTTTGATGAGAAAAAACATGCTTTTATGAATGTTTTTGATAACTCGGGCAAATGTATGAGTAAAAAGCGATGTGGGCCACAAAATGAAACATATAATATAACCCAACCTGAGTGGTGGGGTGCGGAATGTTTATATCGCAAATATGACAAATACCGTTCGTGGCGAAAATTCCGTGTGACAAATGACAATGACTTTGAGCAATATAAAAATGACAAACGTACATTTAAGAGAACATGTGACCTGAAAAAGTCGGAACTACGACGTTCTAAACGTGAGCAGCTTTTGTGTAACAGAAACAACCCAAAGAAATTTTGGGATCAAATTAAAAAATCGAAAGCGAATATGAGAGATTCTAGTGATTCGATTTCTGGTGAAGATTGGTATAATTATTTTCTGAAACTATTTAATTATAATGTCGAAACCAATAATATTGATCAAAATGATACATTGTCTGATTTAGCAAGGGAGATAAACGCTGATTACTTAAATCAAAACATAACCGATGAGGAGATTCGCAAATGTATACAGGACCTTAAAGAAACTGTGCTTCGGGTTATGACGGTATTTGTGTTGAAATGTTCAAAGCTACCCCGCAACGTATTACACCGTTCTTGGTGAAATTGTTTAATGATATATTTGAAACCGGTGCATTTCCTAAGGATTGGAGTAAAAGCATAATAACCCCTCTTAACAAAAAGGGATCGACATTAGAACCAAATAATTATAGGGCGATATCTTTGTCGAATAGTATAAGTAAAATTTTCATAAATATACTGACCAAAAGACTCATGCTATGGTGTGATGAAAATAGTGTTCTTGATGAAGCTCAAGCCGGGTTTAGGTCCGGGTATTCAACTATTGACAATGTATTTAATTTACAGTCGGTAATACAAAAGTACACAACAAAGAAAGGAGGTCACTTCTATGTATTTTATGTGGAATACCTTAAAGCGTTTGATAATTGTAATCACTTGAAAATATGGCAATGTTTATCAAGAAATAGCATAAATGGACGCTTTTTAAATATATTCAAATCTATGTATAGCCAAATGAAAGCTTGTGTAAAGGTGAAAAATGGGCTTACAGATTTCTTTGACTGTAAAATCGGCTCAAAACAGGGATGCCAGTCTTCACCGATTATCTTCGCCCTGTTCATGAATGATCTTGTGGGTTTCCTAAAAATGAAATCAGACGACGGAATTCATATTTTGCAAGAAATTGACAGGCTTCATGTACTGATGTACGCGGATGACGTTTCCGGGTTAGCCGACACCGCAGTACGATTACAAGGATTAATTAACAATATTGATGAGTTCTGTGATAAGACTGGAATGATGGTGAACATTGAAAAATCTAAAATTATGGTCTTAAGAAATGGTGGCCCTCTTCGACAGTATGAACATTGGACATACAAAAATATAAGACTAGACATTGTTTCATTCCACAAATACCTCGGTACATACTTTACACCGAAACTATCTTGGACTATGACCAAGGACACATTGGCGAAACACGCATCAAAAGCCATAGCATGTCTATACAGATGTCAGACACAGTTCGGACACTTTACACCGAAACATACATTTAAACTTTTTGACGCCATGATCTTACCAATTCTTTGTTATTCTGCCGAAATATAGGGATTTCAGTTCGCAGAGAGTATCGAGCGAGTACATGTTAATTTCTGTTAATAAATGTGTGGACTAAACAGAAATGTGTCGAATTTCTTCGCTCTGAGTGAATGTGGTAGGCTACCTTATATAAGTGTGACTTACATGTTTAAATGCATATCATATTGGGTAAGACTTTTATGGATGCCTCCAAATAGATACCCACGACATATGTATTTACTTCTCAGATACCAAGACATGCATGGTAAAACAAACTGGGCTACTTGTGTGAAACCACTTTTGTACGAAAATGGATTTGGCTATGTTTGGCTATCTAATGACGTTGGAGATGTGAAAATGTTCTTGAATACTTTTAAAACTCGACTCAAAGACTGTGCATTACAAAACCTTATAGCTCAAATAGATGATTCATCAAAAACAACTTATTATAAGGAGTTTAAATCTCTATTAAATGTTGAGCGATATCTGTGTATTAATTTACCTTTCAAGTTAAAGATGTATTTATCTAATTTTCGATGTTCCGGTCACCAACTTATGATCGAAAAGGGTCGCCATATGAACATTGACCGTGATTATAGAAATGCCATTTTTGTCTGAAAATTAGAAATGTTTATACAGTAGAAGATGAGTAACGTGTATATATGTTATGTCCACTGTATAGTGCCTTAAGGTGTGAGCTGTTCATTCCGAAATATCTACATCAGATAGAAACTTTGCATCTATTCAAAACTAGTATGGCTGATAGTAAGGATAGTCATATATTGCTGATTGCAAAATTTATACTTGAATGTACAAAATTAAGGTCTGGGTTTCTACAGAGTCAATTAAGTGAGTAGACTGATTGTGTGTATTTACCACTACTGCTATAAAATACCACAACACTACAACGTTTGATTGATCGTACTCATATTATCATATATGTAAATTGTATTTACCATTATACCTTTATTCCATGAAACCAATTAACATTATTACTGTTTAGATGACATGTCTATGTTCACATTTATTTCGAATTTGCATGAATATGTATTCAAAAATGACATTGCTAGATTGTTAAATGTAATTTAATTGCTATCATAACTACGCTGTATGTATTTTGGGCAAATCCAAGTTCAACTCCTTAACACTTACGTATTTTATATCTACTCCACCATTTTTCGCTATAAATCACAATCGTTTAGTTATATAAAAAATACTTTTTTGTCCGAGCTCGTAAATATACGTTTAAACGAAAAACCATGTGATCACCATGTGAAACCGCTACAAACCGCTACTAAGTCAGTCAGTTACATACTTAGTCAGACACTTCCATACTTAGACTGATACTTACATAACTAAGTCAGTCAGTTACATACTTAGTCAGACACTTGTTTACTTAGACAGATACTTGCATACTAAGTTAGTCTGTAACATACTTAGTTAGTCAGTAACATACTAAGTCACACACTTCTCTACTAAGACAGAAACTTATATACTATGTTATTTTGTTACATACTTAAGTCAGACACTTGTTACTTAGACAGACACTTACAAACTAAGTTAGTCTGTTACATACTTGTATAAAAAGTTTCTTGATTTTTCTCTAGAACAATAAACTAGACTATATAGCCAAACAAAGAGCCATCTACATTTCAAATTTGTACCAGAGGCTATTATTTGTGTGAGCTCACTATCAATGACAAAATGTAAGCCGATAATTACGTAGTATTTGTACATGGATGATATTGCAATTTCTAAGCTACTTCTGATTGTATAGATCTTACACAAAGACTTTTGTGTTTATAACTGTAAATCCTTGAAGTACATACAATATTGACCATATGCGTACCTGGCAGACTTTGGAGAGGTGGGGTCGGGACATATCACCCACCAACCAGCTTGGAGTAAAACAGTTAACTTTCCTTTCGAACCACACACCTCCTCACAACTTGAACCGGAACTGTTATTATGTATACGCGTGGCCCTATTCTTGCTTATTGTCGACCAGGGCGTGGAACCGAACCCCGGACCTCCTGGACGAGGTCGTGCTGGAAGCCGTAGCGCTCACAGGTGGCAGTATCAGTGTTTGGTTCACAAATGATGCAAACAAAAAATTCCCGTCACTGATCTTATATATACTATCAATGTGAAAAGCCTACTATATTGTCTATATGCCAAACAATGTGGCGACAATAAGCAAGAATAGGACCTATGGTAGCGCTTCTGTGGCTTCCACACGTTTCACCCAACGAAGTTTCCAACTCGACGTCTCTGACACGTGTAGCATGGCATCGTCCCAGTCTCCTGTTACTGACGTCTCAACACGGCAGTCACATGGATCAAATAGAACACATGGAACATTAAATACATGGTTAAATCTAGACACTCGACAAAAACACATACCCAACAGCCAATGGTGAATCCACAGAACATGACATGAGGACAATGCAGATGGAAATACTCCAAGACATTCAAACGATAAACATAAAATTTGACAAGCTCGAAGAAACGGTCCAAGAAATTAAAGCTGAAAATATGAATTTGAAGGCCGAAAACGAACGTTTACGTGAAAATGCTACAAATCTATCAAACAAATTATCTAATGTCGAAGAAACACTTGAATCCAACGTGAATAAGCAAGAACAATTGGAAATGAACTATAAAAGACAAAATCTCGAGATCTATCAAGGACTGATATTGAAACAGCTGTGTGCTCCAAACTAAACGCCCATCTCGGCACTGATCTAAAGCAGAAAGACATTGACTGTCACTCTGTCTATAGACTTTCAAGTCAATCTAAACCACGCCCAATACTAGTTCGTTGTTCCAGTATAAAGGAGAAGGACGCTATCGTGTCTAAATTCCGTGAATTGAGGAACACAGGGGCGGGCCTATAAATCAGAGTTAGCAATGATCTGCCCGAGCGCGTAACAAGGGCACGCGATAACTTGTATCCATTCTTTAAGGAATGTCTTGATCATGGTTTGAATGTTTACTATAAGCACGACTTCATTGTAGTAGGTGGAACCAAGTATGTGTTTGATAAAGATCAAAACAAAGCCGTTCCATATACCAAAAAGGGAAACTGGTCAAAGCCCAAAATACAGACTTGTAAATAATGTTTTGAATATATGCTCTCTAAATGTTCGAGGATCACATAAATTTATAGAAGACTTTACTTTTATATAATTCTGTAAAATGTATGACATTATCAGTCTCTGTGAGACATGGCAAAAGGCTGACAGTGATTTTAATCGTATGGTCCTAGGGTATACGAACTTTGATTGTCGCAGGAAAATTCGCAGAGGCTTCCGTGCATCAGGTGGTGTAACAGTATTTGTTAAAAACGATCACATTGAGTCAGGATTAATACGTAGGATATATCCAGAACTACAAGAATGTGTGTTATTATTCATTGATAAGGCTGATTGTAAATTACACTCAGAAATAGTACTGTTCTTTACCTACGTAGCCCCAGAAAATTCTCCAATCTATGATCAAGACAATAAAAATGGGATCGAACTACTCAATGACAAAATATTAAATGTGACGTCAGACTTGGGGGATGTATCGATTATCATGGCGGGAGATTTGAATGCTAGGGTTAAAGACGTCTGTGACTATATACCTGATGATAACATTGAATTTATTACAAATTGCCCTACTGACTATCCTTCAGATTCGTTTTTGCTCCCAAGAAAAGATATTGATACTGATTATAACACGTTCGGTATAGATATCTCATAGAATTATGTTGCTCACAAGACATCCATATGTTGAATGGACGTTTTAGCGACACAGGACATACATGTACAGATAACGGTGAACATAGCACTGTAGACTTATATATTAAAGACTTTAGTGTTGGCTAGTACGATATATCGGACCACTTCCCGGTGTCTTGCAAGCTCCGTCTCGGTTGTAACATAGATACGATGTTACCTTTAAACGTCGAAGATGAGCAGATGTCAGAATGTTTATTGTATAGATGAAATGAAGAACATAAACTTACATTTTGCGAACAATTTGATAACAGACTCAATGAATTTGAAAATTCTTGGACAAATGAAAATCCGCCATCCCAACTTAACGCATTTGTAAATCTCTTTCAACCGGCCGGTGAATGCATGAAAAGGTCATGTATGCGTAGTTCAAACTCAAAGACGACAGAACAACCTGCATGATGGGACAATGATTGTGCTAGAGCTAAAGCAGATAAACATTTTAAGTTACGTGTATTTCGAAGAACGAACACGCGTGGTGATCTTGAAACTTACAAACAATCGAGAAATGCGCTTAAAAACGTGTGTAGGTCAAAGAAACATATCATAGAAAAGTCACGACTTGATAAACTAATTGAAAATAGAAATTCGCCAAACTATTTTTGGAAGTGTATCAAACTAATTCGTTCATCATGCTCAAAACATGGTCGACTGACGGATAAAATAACGGGAACAGAGTGGTTTAACTACTTCAAGGAACTGTTCTCAGAAAATCAACGTGAAACTCAGAACAATGAACTATTGTCAGATTTGATACAAGTGAACGATTCATCGGAACTTGAAGTAGGAATCATTGATGAGGAAATTTTGAAAAGTGTTAACAATTTAAGAGAATCATGTGCTACCGGTATTGACGGTTTAAGTATGGAAATGTTCAAATGCACTATACATTAAACTTTACCGTATTTAAATGCGCTGTTCAATGAGATATTAAATACAGGGCAATTCCCAGAAGAATGGTAGTGTTATAACACCGGTACATAAAAAGGCCCAAAAGACAACCCAAACAATTACAGGGCAATATCTGTAGTGATAAGTATAAGTTAAATCTTTATGAAAGTTCTAAGCAATAGGCTGTCAATATGGTGTATAACAAATAACGTAATTGACGAGTCCCAGGCTGGTTTCCGGTGCGGATACTCAACGGTGGATAATATATTCTCACTCCAGGCAATCATACAAAAATACCTATCAAAGAAAGGCGGCAGAGTTGATGTTTTCTACATTTACTTTTTAAAGGCCTTTGATAGATGTATGCGACCATGATCAGCTTTGGAAAAGCCTCTAGCGTAAAGGTATAAATCACACTGGGAAGTTCCTAAATGTATTACGCTCAATGTATAGCCAACTGAAATCATCTGTCAAAGTTAACGGTAAATTAACAACAGACTTCTTCAACTGCAAAATAGGAACAAAACAAGGTTGCGTGAGCTCAACTACAATATTCGCGCTATAAATGACCTTATCACGTACATAAAACAAACATGTAATGGCGGCGTGTTCATTAATGAAGAAATCGGTGTAATATATGGACTCATGTTTGCCGATGATGTTTCTAGTTGTGAGGATACTGTGAGGAATCTCCAGAGACAAATAAACTGTATCGAAAATTACTGTGATTGTACATGTATGCAGCTTAATGTCGATAAGTCGAAAATAATTGTATTTCGAAATGGTGGACCAATTCGTCATACAGAAAAGTGACTTTACAAAGGACAAGTAATCAAAGTAGTAAACGAATATCGCTATCTCGCTCCAAGCTGTCATGGTCGAGAACAAAAGAAGTGTTATCACAACAAGCGACGAAAGCCATAAATACAATATACCGATGCTCCAGATACTTTGGATGTTTAAACTATCACAAAGCCTTTAAGCTATTCGACGCAATTGTGTATCCCATTCTCATGTACTCATCACAAATATGGGGCTACCAGTACAGCGATGTGATAGAAAACGTTCAAATAAAGTTCTGCAAACGATTAGCAGGACTAAACCAGAGTACGCTAAATTTCCTTGCATTGAGCGAGTGTGGTCGCTTACCATTATCAGAACAGAACAGAACGTATTTTATTTAGACTTATACGAAGTACATCGTCTGATTTGCATACATTTATAATATGTACAGATAAGCACGTGATCTAAATCTATATACAAATATAATTCAAACAAATATGACAAAATAATCAATACAAAATGTATTTGTAAATGAGGATGAACATATATTTATACATTCAATATCGTTTTTCTTAAGAATAAAGATTCCTTTATATATAAAGATAATCTAAGGAGGATAATTTTGTTACTAGAATTCAACAATTCAATAAATTTATATACGGACGGGCGTTGATAAAAATAAATGCTGATATATTTTCTTCTAATGGCGTTAAAACATGGGCATATACAAATAAAATGAAATTCATCTTCCAAAATCTAGTTGATTGCAACATAAACACTACCTTTCTTCCCTAACATATCTACCCTATTGTATTCGTAATGGGAGAACAGACAATCTAAGTCTACAAAAGTAATATCTAAGGCTTTTTGGTAATATGTCTAAATAGCATTCGTATTCATGTACTTATTTAAATTCTTTATATAATGTTAAAACCGGACTATCCAATTGTCTACACCATTCCTGATTAAAACAATAAATCAGTCTACTTTTAAACTCTTATAAAAATAACTTCTTATTGAGTGTAGCAGTATTTTCGAAAACATATGTAAAACCATAATTGTTTAAAAGTATTCTAACATTTGTGACCCAATTTGGACGGCCTTTATCCGAATCTGCCAGAGCTTCATTATAAACTGTACGTAATATAATATTATCAGTGTTTTTTTGTTTTAAGCCAGTATTGTATAATCCGTACATATCGGTAAATGAAGAGAGGGTACCTGCCAAGTTCCCCGTAAACAGCAGCTGTACATGTATTAATTACTTCTGACATTTAAAAGGCGCTTACAAATTTTTCAATGTATCCTCTCTACCTCTTTAGATTTGGTGTAACCCCAAATTTCTGATGAGTAATTAAGTACAGCTAAAACAAAAGCATCAAACAACATACAAAGAGTCTTTGGTTTCAAATAAAAATCGTGGCATTTATACAAAAGTACATTCAACGATTTTAAAGCCTTACCGACAATGTGCTCTATGTTAAGACCAAAGTTACCAGTATAAGTAAATATTGATCATAAGTAAATGAAATCATCAACTACCTGTATGACTTGGTTATTATAGGTCCATCTTTCTGTATGTAATAACCTACCGCGCTTGCGAAAAAACATTATTCTAGTTTTTGATGTATTTACAGTAAGGCCCCAAGTATTACAATATGAATTTAAACGGTCTAAATGGGATTGCAATTCTTCCGGTGATTTACCAATAATAGCCATGTCATCCGCAAATAATAGCAATATTAATAAAATATCGTCAATTTGTATACCAGAATTTATATCATTTTGTAAATAAAGTTCTAAATCATCCACAAAAAGGGAAAATAACAAAGGGGACATAACTTCGCCTTGACGAAGGCCGACAGCATAATCAAAGTAATCTGAGAACGAGGAACATGATTTTACGCAAGATTTTACTTTTTGGTACATGTCCTTGACAATTCTCAATAATTTACCTTGGATGCCGCTTTTAAATAATTTCAACCAAAGTGCGTTTCTATAAATAGAGTCGAAACACTTCATCATGTCAACGAAAACAACATACAAGCGTTTATTTTCATTTAAATATTTTTACACCAGTGACATTAGAATGAATATAGCATCCACTGTTGAGCGTCCTTTTCTAAAACCGAACTGGGTGTCCGAAATGATATCATTGTTTTCGCAAAATGATTCTATTCTTTTGTTAAGTACTGTATCCGTAAATTACATGACAAACTGTGTTAAATTTTGGGCAACTATTACCCACATGGACAATGGAAGATACCCAAAACAGTGCTACAAAATGTGACGTAGACTTGATGAGGCCGACAGAACAACATGGGCTACGCAAGTGAAACGTTTGTTGTTCGAATACGGTTTCGTATATGCATGGATTTTCGGTGAAGTTGGAGATATTAAGAAGTTTGCGATTACGTTTAGACAAAGACTAACAGACTGTGGTACCCAGAACCTTATGAATAAAATAAATGACTCTCTCAAAGATTTAGCTTATAGGCTCTTCAAGACAGTGTTGGCTCCTGAAACATACCTGTCTATGAACATTGCATATAAATATAAACGATGTCTAGCAAATTTCAGGTGTTCGAGTCACGAATTGACGATAGAAATAGGTCGACGAAGAAGCATTGACAGATACATGAGATTTTGTTCATTTTGTCTAAAAAACGGAACTCGGTGTGTTAAAACAGAGCAGCACTTTCTGTTATAGTGTCCCTTATATGATGCTCTTAGAGCACACTACTTCGCGGTAGAGTGGAAGAAGTCATGTTACTGAACAGCCCTTCTCTCAGATAATGTCCGATATAGACAAACAAACAATGTGTTGGTGCTAGCCAAGTTTGTAGCGAACGCCATGATACTCAGGAAATCAACTATAGAACTTTAGTGAATATAAACACTGATAATTCTACATATAGACTTCTGATGAAGTGTAGATTTGGGGAGATTATTACATGAACGCATCACAGGGATATTTTAAAATGTTATAATATTGAAATTGTACTGTGATATTACTGCTATTATATGCATGTATAAACTACCTCATGATACTCATGAATGTTATTGAAATACACTTTAATCATGATAAAATGTATACATGTGTATAATCAAATATTACTAGTACATATGATTTAATTAATACCAGTATATCATTTGTATTGTGATAATATGTATGAAATAATATGGAAGGAAATGTTTGATATGTACTAATATTATGCTAGTAATGTGATATTATGTACTAAATGAAATGTTTCACGCAATCAAATATTACACTTAAAATTACGATCCTATGTACACAATGAAATGGTTGATACGATCTAATATAATACCTGTACTATGATTCTATATTATGTTTTATGTGAGAACAGAACAAAAACACAATTTTGATTAATATTGATAAATCACCTTGTAAATAAAAATGATCACTATATGCTATCATGTTTTCTGTATTTTGGGCCGGTGGCCTTGTACTATTGAAATAAATCTTGTATCTTAGTATGTAACTGACTAACTTGGTTTGTAAGTATCTGTCGAAGTATGCGATTGTCTGACTTAATAATTATGTAACTAAGTATGTGAATATCTGTCTAAGTATGTAAGTATCTGTTTAAGTGTGCAAGTGTCCGACTTAGTATGTTACTGACTAACTTATTATGTAACAGACTAACTAGGTATGTAATCGACTAAGCATGTGGGTATTTGACTAAGTGTTTGACTGTCTTGACTAACATGGTTAAGTAAGTAAGTAAGTAAGTAGTAAGTAAGTAAGTTCTTCAGTAACAAATTAATTATGTAAATAACGGATTAAGTATGTAATTGCCCGAGTATGTAACAGAACAGACTTACTAAGTATGTACCGTCAAACATGCAGACAAAAGCTACCCTTAAAACATTATATGGCCTTTTTTGACTGGTGGCCTTTATTTGGAGGTCATTTTGTTCTAAATAGTCAATGATGGTATTTAGAAGACTGATCTTAATTCAGAGAGATCGATGCTAGACTGAAATTACCCGAGAAAGTAATAGAGTAACTATGTTTGTAAGTGCCAAACTGAGAACACAGCAGACTAAATAAGTACAGGGTGTCCCAAAAGAAAGGTAACACTTTCATGCATGCTTAATGTCCCTTTAAATTGCAGATGAATACATAATATTTATATAGATATGTAGATCAAAGATGTAAGTTTTTTGTGTAAGAGAACCATATAAATATCTTCAGAATTTGTAATTTAATATAAATTTAGAAAAAAGTGTATTTAAGTGACCAACTAAGTGCGTAAATGTCTGACGTTGCATGTAGGTGACTGACTTAGTAGCAATTAACTCATTTAAGTATGTAACAGAAAAACTAAGTATACAAATGCCTAATTGTATATGTAACAGACAAATGAACTATCTAAGTGTCTTACTAAATATATAACAAAAAAAACTTAATATAATAACAAACTAACTAAGTCTGTAACAGACTAATTAAGTATGTAGATGTCTAACTAAGTATGCAACAGACCAGCTACGTATACAAGTGTCTAATTTAATATGTTAACAGTCTTACTATGTATGTAAGTGCATGACTTAGTATTTTTACAGACTAACTAAGTATGTAAGTGCATAACTTAGTATGTTAATAGACTCACTAAATATGTAAGTTTCTAACTTGGTATGTTAACGGACTAACTTAGTATGCAAGTTCCTGACTTAGTTTGTTAACGGACTAACTAAGTATGTAAGTACCTGACTTAGTATGTTAACGAACTAACTAAGTATGTAAGTACATGACTTAGTATGTTAACGAACTAACTAAGTATGTAAGTACCTGACTTAGTATGTTAACGAACTAACTAAGTATGTAAGTACCTGACTTAGTATGTTAACGGACTAACTTAGTATGCAAGTTCCTGACTTAGTATGTTAACGAACTAACTAGGTATATAAGTACCTGACTTAGTATGTTAACGAACTAACTAAGTATGTAAGTACCTGACTTAGTATGTTAACGAACTAACTAGGTATATAAGTACCTGACTTAGTATGTTAGCGGACTAAATATGTATGTAAGTGCATAACTTAGTATGTTAATGGACTAACTAAGTATGTAAGTGCCTGACTTAGTATGTTAACAGACTAACCTAACTAAGTATGAAAGTGCCTGACTTAGTAATGTTAGCAGACTAACTAAGTATGTAAGTGCCTGATGTAGTATGTTAGCAGACTAAATCATTTTTATGTAAGTGCCTGACTTAGTATGTTAACAGGCTCACTAAGTATGTAAGTTCACCTAAGTGAATGAAATAGTCTACATTACAATAACCAAACATTTTGTACACATACAAATAAAACTCCAGCACGCCCCTATGTTAAGGGGGCCATCCACGTAAATGACGAAAATATTGACGTGAGTGGGGGATATTGAAGAACCCATAAATCAATATATTGATGAGGATCAGAAATCTCAGATAGTAATTGAAGTATTATCAATATCGTTGGTGTGCGTTTTATGCTCATCAATATGTTGATAAATATTTTATCTTATTCCTATCGAAAGCCTAATAGAAAAGAACGAAATATTGATGAAAATATTGAAGGTGAGAGCAAAACGTAGTCGTCAATAATATTAAATCAATATTATTGAACGTGGATGGGTCACTTTATAAATCAGTTCGAATCCAAACTCAAAAACTCAATATCCAAGCTCCATAGAGAATCAAGCTTTTCTGAATTCATACTTCGCTGGGCTTGAATTTAATGCGCGTTTCTTTAATACGTAAGCGGCCCAGCTGCGGGTGAGTGCTTCCATATGTACTTAATTAAGCAAATGATAACGGAGGAACAAAAGCTGTATTGAAGCCTTCATATCATTTTTATAAAACAAACACGACTGTTTACATGCTTCAGTTACATTAATGTAACCTTTGCTGAAGATTAAAATAACAATAAGACTATTACCTCTCTCAAATTATCACTTATTGGTGCTCTGAAAATTATGTAATCGTGAACAAAGCCAGATCATGCAGCGTAACAGCTTGTGATGATGAATATATGGTCACGATAAATCTGTGAATAGATCACAAAATAGTTGTAGCATTTCTTACTGTATATATACATATATGTGAATGTAATGTTGCATTTTCCAAGAAATCTAGTATTGATAGAAACAAGAGACTTACAAAGATTAAAAACATAGCAGCTAAATGCTACAATTTAATGATGTTATTGTTATTCGAAAGCGCGTAAAAGTATAGGGGCTGAAATTGCCAAAGACCGGCGCGCCAATAAACAAACCAGTCGAGATTTGTAACGAAGTGTTTTCATTAATAAATAAGTCACCCGTTATCATTCACCATAAATCATTGTCACACAAAATTCTTTCGTGCACGTGTAAAATAGCAAAATCATAAACGCTAGAAGTGCCAACGAACAAAATGGCTTTTGGTCTATATTCATTAATTGAGGCAGTTATAAATATTATGTTTAAACGCAGTATTGCTCGTACGTCTCATAAATGTAGACTACATGTGGGACTGAACTCACAAACGTATAAAACTATTTACCACCAAACTATGTGATTTCCAGTATTGGGAATTATTTCATTTCAAAACAGATAAATATTCATAAACATACAGAAAAAAATAATTCTTGCTGTACCGTCAAAATAAGCAGAAAGAACAATGTTTATACACCTCACAATAACTAACCCTTGGTGTTTTCAACATAATTTCTGTTATATACCAATCGGCCCATTGTTACAAAAAATGCAATACAAGATACAATATTTAATTTTTATTCGGTTGGTATATTAACAATATAACATTAGTTGGCCGAAATAAACTGCTGACCACTGCTTTACAACATGAGACATTTTATTATACTTTATTTTATTAGTCATTAAAACCACGTGCGCCTCCATAACATTATATACGATACACCACAATATCAGGAAGCTCATATAAGCCGTCGCGAAAAATACAGCAAATTATTACAGTATATTACAAAATAACAAATTTACCTGTTCATACAGTTGTCACAGCATTCCAAACTGTCCACACCCATCTTGGAACAAATTATCATCAGAAACATTCAGCTTTATCAGAGACATTATCTATGTCTCTGGCTTTATCAAACAATGAATTAACGCTGTCTTGTCCCGACATCGTATAAATGACCAACTTTTATGAGTCACATGGCCACATTTTTATTCAAATCTTACACAAATTGTAACCTCAAGTGTACGTAAACCAACAAATGTTCACGGATGATAAAAATGGATGCACAAGAAACTCGTGCGAATGGATTGAATGTGCCACGGACGGTACAAGGTCGTGTTTGGAAGAGGCGTAAAATTACTCGTAAATTATAGCTGGGGTTCAAAACAGCTTTCGTCTCATTTCAGGGAGTACCAGAAGGCGTTCTAGACGATGTTCAGCAACTGTTTTACTATGGAAAGCCACCATACACCCCGAAGTATATTTTCCTATATGCTGTTTCCCGACTATGTACAGTCTTAAAGCATAACAAAGCGTATTTTTGAAAACATAATCACATACTGCAATGTTTACTGCAATATCAGACCAAATGATTTTGCTATTGTCCGTTTCGTAATGGAAAAACCGACTTGTAAACAAATAAAAAAATAAAAACATCAGTAAACAAGTTTGGTCCTACTCAGGGTAGACGAAGATCCTACTACGTGTGCGGCTTTATGTACGATATCATGAAGGTTTCCTCCGACGGATTTTTAATGTTTTGTTAATGTGGCAGGAGTGAAAATCGAAGCCGCCCCTGACGACAGCTTTCAGAACTTGGGTTTGATTGATTAAAATCGTACACGAATTCATGGATCTTACCAGAGAACATGTTTGTAGTGTATTGAGTTTAATCTAATACAAAAATATAGTCACTCGGCTTATCAGATATATGTCTGTACAGTTGTCTCTTTGTAAAGTCGTGTACATAAATGATTGATTAAATAGCCACACACACATCAACTTTTATAGCCTAATGTCAAAATCGAAAGTATTAAAACAAAATATTGAAGTTAATGCAAGCCAAATTTTGAAAATCGATTGTTCCAGCATTTTAGTTTTATCTATTGTTTATAAGCTAGCTATATTTATGAGTAAAAAAGATGATTTTATTTTTTACTACTTTACTAAATAAAGCTATTTCAATATGTAGTAAATTTTGTTACCTCAATAGTTTATAAAATTTTAATGAAACTTGTTATAATGCTTGTTAGTTGTAATGGATGTAATGTTTCCCATGCTTTCAATATCAACAGTATCCTGTAATATATCTCCAACTTTTTCCAAACTACATTACAACAAGTGTTACTCTTTTTTAACATATAGATGTAACAGGCATCACGGAATTGTACGTAGAAAAAGTAATGAGTAACTATGGAGGCTTTGCTCCAAATATGGTATATGCCCATCAAAACGCATCCACCTGTGCAAAAGGTCAAAGGTCACCATGAGGGGGAGGGGCATTGTGTTTTAAAAAACACTAATTGTTTCAAGCTGATATTTTCATTTTCATATACAGTCAAACTAGTAAACGGCCACTTCCGAATAATGCCATTTAATGAATAAAGCCATTCTTTTAAAACCCATCATTGAGTATTTAGAACAAAATGACCTCTGAATAGAGGTCACCTGTCTATAAAGGTCACATGTTGTCTTTCCCAAGGATGGCCTATGTTCACAGGTTTTACTGTACACTATATCTCAGAACTTCAAAAAGATTTGAAAAAAAAGATCTGCATCCCTACTTTTATAGGGGGAACCTAGTTTCCTACATAATATTATCATGACAAATCCTACATTTATGTTGTAAAGGAATGAGTTTAAGAATCATAACATGGATAATCAAAGCTCTGAAGGCACTGCTGTTGTTCGCAACTACATGTACATAACAGTCAAAGGTTGAATTTCTTTGTAGGGTGAGGATTTGGGCTAGGTTTTGGAAACTGAGCAATAGTTCAGCTTTTCATAGCCTTCCCTCGCTCAATGAGCATGAATTTTGATGCAGACCAAAGAAAAGAATTTTACGACTGTTTTGTATTACATGATTATGATTTTGCATAGTCATCTGATTTTGACTTGAATGCACATAATATTTGAATTTGCATTTATGCCATTGAATTGTAAAACTGGAATTTGTTTAGGCGGAATGTTACAGTTTAAATCAAGCAATATATATCCAACTTTGATCAAAACTGCAGTCTGCAGTATGTAGAAAAATATTTCCAATCGATTGTTGAGAACTGGTCTTAAGTTCTTTACCTTGTGTTCAAACTGAACAATAAAAACAAAAATTGAAAGATCAATACAGATTTATTTCAAAGTCACTTATTCTTAATTACAGAATTATGTAAAAAGATGTACATGTATATATAATGCCATTATAAATATCATTATGATAAATTAAGAGAAGCATGATCTATGCCTATACAACGCTGGGTCTAATAAACAGATGAAAATAAGCATTAATTACATGTGCGGGGCAATCACATATAATATGAATCATACTTAGGCTTGAAAAAATGGTATATTTCTGGTAACATATGGAAGGTAGGTGAGGCATTGTTTGTTCTTGAAATTGTACGGAAAGGTAAACAAGAGGGCTATGATGGCCCTATAATCACTCATCAGAAAAAAGACCTTTGGAGAAGAACATTTTTCTTTTTTTTCCTATATGAACCTAGAATGGGGATTACCCATTTCCAGTAAAGTATGGTTACAATTAGCATATAGTGATGTAGGAGATGTTGTTTAAAGTGAATATGGCCCCCACTTCATGACGCATGACAAACACAAGTGATCACAAAAGCTCATCATGAACACAGTGAGCTAAAAATTTAGAAGATGGGTGTACCATTCCTCAGGCCCAATGAAAAAATTAGGGTTGAGAGGAAAATTTTCTGTAGGTTGGGTTACCTGAAACAAACAATTTTTTACACCTTATCAGTGATCATTATAACGTGTTTAATTACAAATCAATCTAAAACAAGAGCTCCGCGGTCGGAGACATATGCCCCCCAAACAGGGCCTTGACACAGAGTTATCGCTCAAACGATTTTCACACTCCATGACACAGTGACATTGACCTTTGACCTAGTGACCCCAATTTCAAAAGGGGTCATATACTGTTCAAGGCCAATGCACCTGCAAAGTATCAGACCCATCGGTCAATCCGTTGACTAGTTATCGATGGGAAACGATTTTCACACTCCATGTCACAGTGACCTTGAACTTTGACCTAATGACTCCAGTTTCAATAGTGGTCACCTAGTATCCAAGGCCAGTGCATGTGCAAAGTATCAGGCCCATCGGTCAATCCGTTGACGTGTTATCGATCGGAAACGATTTTAACACTCCATGTCACAGTGACATTGACCTTTGACCTAGTGACCCCAGTTTCAATAAGGGTCACCTAGTGTCCAAGGCTAATGTACCTGTATAGTATCAGGCCCATCGGTCAATCCGTTGACGAGTTATCGATCGGAAACGATTTTCACACTAAATGTCACAGTGACCTTGACCTTTGACCTAGTGACCCCAGTTTCAATAGGGGTCATCTACTGTCCAAGGCCAATGCACCTGTATCAGGCCCATTGGTCAATCCGTTGACGAGTTATCGATCGGAAACTAACTGGTCTACAGACAGGCAGGCAGGCAGGCAGTCACTAGCAAAACAATATACCCCCTCTTCTTCGAGGGGGGGGGGGGGGGGGTCATAATAAGAAATCAATTTTGATTCTTTTACTAACCTGGCCTTTTATATAAACCAAATCCTGTTATCAGCAACACAATATAAAACATGAGAAGAGATATACTATACATAATTATTAAATCCTACTATTTGCATTTAGGAGAAGAGCAGGCACAGACATATCAGCACATTAAATTCATCACATCAATTATCTGTATGACAAGAACATAAAATGCATGACAGCAGTTAATTGAATAGTCAGCTTATTAAATTCATCAGTTTATAATAATCAATATCGAACTTGTCCGAGATTTTGTCGATATTAACATAACGTTCTGACCTAGTTTTGCTCAAATTGGGCTAAAAATGTGTTCACAACATAAAGTTTGACGACGCACGAGGCCGGACAGAGACTGATCCTAAAAGCTCACCCTGTCACCTTGTGACATGTGAGCTAAAAACCAGGAGAAAATGAACTGCATACAAATTAAATACATGTACCTAAATAATTATCAGTAAGATATATTCATCAAAGGTATTTCAAACTACTTAAAGGACCCTACATATAAAGTTGCTTCAATTGAAGACAATACCAATGATACATTTCATAAAATGTTCTATAACAACATCATTTACTACAATTAAGCAGATGTTTTAAAATTACATGTGGCTAACACATTAAACAATCCTATACCTACATGTATCATTATAAGTAAGCATTTTCCCCTAAGATCATAATGTGCTGTCAAATGAATTAAAAAAACAAGTAAGTAATAACTGAGTGTTCAAAGCATATAATATCAATATAATGAAGCAAAATATTACATAACCACTGCACTTGTTCCTCTAGAGAATGTATGTTATCAGTAACTTCTTGATTCAAAATCATATATGAAACAATTAACAAACAATTAAAACTAGTTACATTTGCCTTTTCATTAAATTCCTACAGAGCATATTAAAGCACTATCATCCTAACCAGCTACAGTTTTGAGATACATTCAATCATGGATTTCAAATATCATTTTAGCCTTATTCATAAAAGACTCATATCCAGTCTTTACTGGACACCATTGTCAGTGAGCTGTTACACTCATACTAAAATCATCAAAAAAGCTAATATGAATTTAATACTCCTTACTTTAATAAAATTCTACAATAATTATTATGTATTGAACTTATTACTCTAGACAGCTATAAAAAATTGCCTGACAAAATATGATTGTACATATAACAGAGCAAGTAATTCAAAATAACAAAAAGGGGTAAAATCTGACATAATAAAAAGGGAAACTTTACGTAAATCAGTCAATGTAAGTATGCATTGTAAGTTCATCTAGAGAAAGTAGATATCAAGTAACATTATATACTTTAATTTACTTAATTTACAAATATATCAGTTGAAAATTTTAATCTTAATTTCCAGATGATGACTTCAATATGATGTCAGTTAGCTAGACCAAAGCATTTAGTGCTCAGGTAATCATTAAAGTGTACAATTATCTGATGCATTCATATGTATGTATAGTCAAACCTGTGAACATAATGGCCTCCCATGGAATAAACAAAATATGACCCTTATTGACAAGTGGCCTTTATTCAGAGGTAATCTTGTTCTAAATAATCTATAAGTAAACGTTTTTAAAAGAATGGCCTTTATTCACAACATGGCCTTCATTTGGAGGTGGCCACTAACACAGGTTTGACTGTAACATTGCCTTTCCTGGTATTACCTTGACATTGGGATATTAAAATATTATCATTAAGCAATTTCCTTCCAATTGTACAAAGTTTGTCAGACACCATTGTTGTTTTTTCAATATTAACTCAGAGAAGATGAATACTTATGCCATGTTTTGGTACAATAATTCAAATGTTCATGTATGGCAAAATAATGAGGAGTGTTTGGTACTTTTATACAACAAAATGTCACTTTCACACAGCAATAAAAAAGGCAAGACTTTCTGGATGGCACAAAAATCATCAAATACTGATCAAAATACAAGTTGTGAAAAATGTACATGATTTACTTTACAAATGATCTATGTTTGAAGTAGTTTTATCAATATGTCATGTCAGTGAAACACATACCCCTAAAACACATAATGGTGTTACACTAAATGAGCATTTGTAGAGTACTCACTGATAATGTGTGAAGAAAAACCTGACTAATACATTTTGTATACTGTATGCTATCAGAGACTTAGCCAGCTTTAAATGAATGTTATGCAAATGTTGGGGAGAGGGTGCGGGAAGGGTGTAATTCATTCTGCTACTGGGAATGTCAAATGCCTAAGCATTCAACTTAGATCCCATTTTGGACATATAGTTGAATCGCGATAGTCCGAAATGCGATAGTTCGAAATCGTTCGTCAGTCCCGGCGAATTTCCTTCTATATTCAATATAGATTTGATGCGATAGTACGAAATGAAATGGAAGTCCCCAGATACGTTTTTACACTACAATAAGATGCGAATGTTCGAAGTGACTGTACGCTGTTTTTCACACCTATTCAATAACATGGCCAATTGCAAATGTCTAAATCGGCCAAAGTATTAATATATTTGGTGTTGAGTAATCATTTTTCATACGCAATGAAAAAACGTAAAGATATCATGCGCGCTACGTTTATTTTACGCAGAATTGGAATTTATTAGATTCAGAAGATATCATACATGTAGCCAATATAAATGCAAGTCGCGTTTTACGTGTATTTGTTTTACATTATGTACATACAAGATATCATTGATCAACTGCAAAAAATGCTTGTATTAAATATTGTGTATATTTCTTTCATAAGAATTGAATGTTTAGAAACCACTTTAGTCGCATTTGGTATTATAAAATGATTTCAAGTAAAAAGTACCACCTTTTTCAATTTGATTACATTTTGTATATAGAATTTAACGTATGAAAAGAGCGTGGACTTACAATATTAATTTGATAAATGCATGTTGTTAAGCCATGTGTCTCGTTTACTAATATTACCTAGACATACCAACTGATGAAACTAACTTAAATATGATATAAACATGCGTTCAAATTGTATAAGATAGCATTCAAAATCATTCTATATAAACGTTGTACGATGATACACTAATACAAGGACATACATGCTTATCTGCTTGTTTACATGCTTTATTTCAGAAAAACACGCCCAATTATAAATATCTAAGAACAAAAATAATTTTTATCGAGGGAGTGTTGGATCATTTCGAGGATAAATTATGAAAACCCAAACAAATTCAGTGCCTTCAACGCTTTGATCTTTGTACAGCTGTCGCTATGACAAACATGAATAAATGGTATTATGTGTCAACAGTGACCATAAGCAATGAATTGAATTCATAAATATCCAAACGAAACCCAGGACACGTACATGTCCATTAAAAAACTCCACAAAAACTGCAGAGAAAAACAGGCCTACCATAATTACCATGTCATGCTAAATGCATGTAGATGTGGGACGAACTAATGTTAGATTTATGATGCGAAATTGTTGTTCGAGACATTGACATAGCCTCGACATAACTGAAACTTAATTGTAAATGTATAAAAAAAGCAGAAAAAAGTTGTTATTTTTCATTGTTTTCCTCTCATAGCGAAACAATCGATTTAAGCGAGTTCGCCATTACGGTTGTCATCTGTAAATCTATAAAGGGCGACGGTCCAGTCAAAGTACTCTTTGCCAATTATTCGATTTACTTCCCTTCATTTGGACATCGTTTTATATGGTTCATGTTAGGTATGTGTATTTAGAGTAATAAAAGATGTTTGCTTTAATGAATAAGAGGGACTTTTACCCGGAGTTCACGAAATGTGTTGATAGAAAATGGTTCATCTATTGGGTGTTATATTCAATTGACTTCTATGACGTCAAACATAGTACATGTTGTACCATGTTTTCATAAATCGTAGTAATTTGTGTAACTCAAAAAGGGTCGGAAATGAACTCGCTATTATATACATGTAGGTGTGTGCGACATTTTCAATGCACAAAACAAATGAGTTAAAGAATCGTATCACACTGAAAATTACATTTTCACGGTCAGTTGCTGGGACTCATTTTTTGTATTTATTTCATTTCAATATTTTACACATGCGGAACATTGACGCTATTTTCCTATGAAAAGACAACTCCTGCCGTTATTGATTTTTTACCTGTGTGATAAACTAGTTGTTTCCCTTTACGCCAATTATAAACTGGTTCCCGTTCCATGATGCAGTGCACCAAAGGCTTTGTACACACAAGTCAACGGGAACCAGTTTACGCCAATTATTGATTCTTATCGAATATGGATTATTTAGCGTTAAACCGAGATCTATATCTCCTGGTCGTTTTTGTGCGATCCGAGTTCAGGGAATTTGAGAGTATTATTTTTCTCACGTGGGGGAAGGATCATGGTCTTCAACACAATAATTAAAAGAAAAATGTCATATTTTTGTTTTTTGAAATACATAATTCCATATTTTAATGTTGATCTTTAAATGAATATTGATGTGAATAACATTGACAAACCAGCAGTAAACTGATGTTGTTTGATTCCAATTTAATGACTTTATATAAGATCAAGGAAAGTACATATTAGATGAAATATTACAGCAGTAATATATTTTGATTTTTCGGAATCAAACACCTAACAGAACACAGTTCTATACGTGTATATATATTCATTTCACACAGGGATATAATATTATAGCATCCCTGTTTCTCACTACTAAAGGAAATAATTATATGAACGTATAATTAAAAAATTCAATCGTTCGGCAAAAAAATATGTTGAGTTTTTCCACGGGCACGGTTAATTTTTCAACTTTCACATTTCTAAAAAATGCATGTTTTAACACAGCTCGGGACAAGTCAAACTGACATTGAGATTCTTATTGCCCGACCAGATCCAACTCGATGTTGGGACACGATCTCTAATGACTGTGCTAAGTAAGGCAAACAAGATATTGGAAACCCTGAAAATATATTTTTTTTAATTATATCAGTATTCAATATAATTTGTTGTATGTGCTATGAAAACAACAAACGTTTTTCATAAACTAATTATCACTATAATTCTTTTAACCAGACACTAAGCTGACCGTGACCAGACAGGATTAGGCAGATAAGGGGCAATTAAACAATTAAGAGAAAAGACCTCCTGTTGCTTTTGGGGTCACTTAAATAGGAGCTGTTCAATGTTTTTAAATTTAGATATCTATTGGTTACTGTCCTAGTAGAACTGTATTAGTAAAACTTTTGGGACATTTAAAAGTTAAAACGGCACGTTCAATATTAATATTGATTATAATAAATTGGCATTTAATTTGAAATGGCGTATATCAAACATTGCATGTCAATTTTAACACCCGGCCAATACTGCATGAATGCATGAGCAATAAAATCAATAAATATTACGTAACATCCTGTTAATTGTATATCATCTGTCATAAAAGTGGTCAGAGGCTTTAGCCATAGCTGTATCAGATAATAAAACGTATCCACACGAATGCATTTTCTTAATATTCTTTTCAATCAAAAAGTACATAATTATAGAAATATAGCACGGTATTTTTTCAATGAAATTGCAAAAAATAAGAAAAAGCATTTGACAACATTTTTACTAGATGATACTAAAACAGGCATTGTGTAAAATATTGTACATCGAAATTGGTTCGAAAAAAACATATTTCTTATATTTTATTATCAATTTATCTATTGTTTTGATTTACTACATTCAAAATCAATTGGGCTTTAAAGAATAATTGGAATATACTTCTGAGTTTATAAAATCACTTAATCTATGTTTCTGACCCAGCAAGCTCACGACTGGAAAAGTTTAAACAGATCGTAGTTTTATAAAGCGTGATAAATAACAAGGACTTATATACATGCATATTTTCTGAAGATAATCCTTTCTACAGAATATGTTTCCGGTAAAACATGCACGAGAAAATCATTTCATTTCACCTTCACCAGGTGTTTTCTCAATAAAACTGTCTGCCTTCATTTATTAATTTGTAATTGATATATTTATATTCACAGGGTGACCGAAAAGTAGCCATGGTTATATTTTGAGTTTTTAGACCCGCTTATATAAACCTGATTAAGAAAATAAATATGTATCGAGTTATTGAATTATCGAACAGTTTGCTAAAAATTAGCAGTTTTTTGTAACATGGTAAAAATATACGGACTTAAATTATACACCTGATAAAGCAATTTAACAATTAGTCACGTGGTAAATGTATGAAAGGTCATAATAACAACAACTAATTCGGTAGTTGCTAATCGACTACTGTACATGTACTTATTACAATATTGATACGAAAACGCGCGCCTGAACGCGAATATCTTCATTTTCAAACTAAATTGGAAGCAATTTCCACATTTTCAAATTTCTTAAAAAATACATTGTAATAAAGCTTGGACACCACAGAATACTTCACGAGGTTATAAAAAATGTCATTTTAGTAAAAAACAACTTTATGGCCTGTCAAAAACGAGGTTTAAGAGTATTTTGACAGTTTTCATATAGAATTATGAACGAACGAAAGTCACCAACTTCAAACGAAAATGGAAGCAATAAGTTCACATACCACATTAATAAAAATTATATTGAAATAAAGTGCAGAGAATGAAGATTACTTCACGAGGTTATAAAATTTTCTCATTTAATGTTATAAACAAGTTATTAGTGTTAAACCATACAGCTCCTATATAAATCTATAGTAAATCAGTTTATCGATAAACGATATCGGAGTGATCGATAAGACCTTTTCAAGGGAGACAATTTCGCCGATAAGACCGGCCAAGTTACAGAAATGTTCCGCATGCATATGAAAACAAAACAGAACAGCGTCATAGATATAACACATATATATACTCAAACTGAAGAGAAACGAAATCAAGTATTGCCAAAATTTCCTAAATACTTTATAGAGCCGTACAAAACCACTGTGGCCCTTTTTCACCTTGGCCTTCATTTACCAGTTTGGTGTATAAAGAGACAGAAAGAAGTACAATGATAGATTATGCCTCTTTAAAAAATATTTCGACTTTTTACATGAGTAGCCTTCTTTTAGTATTTAACCAAAAGAGATAAGGATAGCTTCAATATAATGTCAGTTAAATATATATTTTAAATAATACAGGAGGTTTTTTATTCTTTATTTCTTTTGATTGTATTTTGACATTAAATCGTACTGTGTTACCTGCTCTACAATTAGCCATTGTTTACTACCTCACAACATTTAACTTTTCTACTGATCATTTGCTTCCTAGCTTAAGCCATTCTTTGACATAATATTAATCAAACGCATTTCAGACTCGGAAATACAGTCAGCCTGGGATCAAATGCCACCTTTGGGAAAAGCATAATATGGCCTTAATAAAAGATGGATTTCATTTGGAGGTCATTTTGGTCTAAATGATCAATGACTGTCTTGAAAAATGGCCTTTATTTACAGGAGGGCCTTTATTCATTCATAAATGTGAAATTTCATTAGTTTAACGTCGAACCGCTGGTCAGTATCATTAAGCGACTCATGAACCTAAACATACACCTAAATATAACCATCTAACGTCTGTATGTTAGCTAGGCAGCTTCCTTTATTCTTCAGAACCTGAATGTAATTCGAATACATGATAGTCAGGGGATAGTGGTTACTTGGCAAAAAAAACAGAACCACGTGACCACTGAGGTTCCTGTATCCATCATCAGCGATATTTTGTTTGAACAGTTGGGAAGACTGTTTCTTTATAGCGTGTATTGTTCGTGTTTCGTGCAAGAACGAATCATATTTACGCTTATGTTTTTCTCATGATAATTAAAGTAAAAAAAGTCAATATTATTAGAACATATACCATTCAATCAGAATTTTATTACTAGCATTAAACGTTGAGAATATATTAATAATCCATTGTTTTTTTCGAATTTAAAATATCATTAAATTCACACCTAACTAATATGAGACGAGAATGGAATTCTTATTCTGCAATAACAACAGATAACCAAACCTACAGACAACATATATCATCAACTACAGTCAACATCAGATGACGTCAACTACAGTCAACATTATATGACATCAACTACAGTCAACATCAGATGACGTCAACTACAGTCAACATTATATGACATCAACTACAGTCAACATTATATGACATCAACTACAGTCAACATTATATGACATAAACTACAGTCAACATTATATGACATAAACTACAGTCAACATTATATGACATCAACTACAGTCAACATCAGATGACGTCAACTACAGTCAACATCAGATGACATCAACTACAATCAACATTATATGACATCAACTACAGACAACGTCATATATCATCAACTACAGTCAACATTATATAACATCAACTACAGTCAACATTATATGACATCAACTACAGTCAACATCAGATGACATCAACTACAGTCAACATTATATGACATCAACTACAGTCAACATCAACTACAGTCAACATTATATGACATTAACTACAGTCAACATCAGATGACGTCAACTACAGACAACATTATATGACATCAACTACAGTCAACATCAGATGGCGTCAACTACAGTCAACATTATATGACATCAACTACAGTCAACATCAGATGACCTCAACTACAGTTAACATCAGATGACCTCAACTACAGTCAACATCAGATAACATCAGCTACAGTCAACATTAGATAACATCAACTACAATCAACATTAGATAACATCAACTACAGTCAACATCAGATAACATCAGCTACAGTCAACATTAGATAACATCAACTACAGTCAACATTAGATAACATCAACAACAGTCTATATCTGACAACATCAACTACAGTCAACATCAGATAACATCATCTACAGTCAACATTAGATAACATCATCTACAGTCTATATCTGACAACATCAACTACAGTCAACATTAGATAACATCAACAACAGTCTATATCTTACAACATCAACTACAGTCAACATCAGATAACATCATCTTCAGTCAACATTAGATAACATCATCTACAGTCTATATCTGACAACATCAACTACAGTCAACATCAGATAACATCAACTACAGTCAACATTAGATAACATCAACAACAGTCTATATCTGACAACATCAACTACAGTCAACATCAGATAACATCAACTACAGTCAACATTATCTAACATCAACTACAGTCTATATCTGACAACATCAACTACAGTCAACATCAGATAACATCATCTACAGTCAACATAAGATAACATCAACTGCCGTCAACATTAGATAACATCAACTACAGTCAACATCAGATGACCTCAACTACAGTTAACATCAGATAACATCATCTACTAACAAAATCAGAAAATATCAACTACTGTCAACCTCAGATAACATCTACTGACAACATCAGATAACATCAGCTACAGTCTACATTAGATAACATAAACTACAATCAACATCAGATAACATCATCTACAGTCAACATTAGATAACATCAACTACAATCAACATTAGATAACGTCAACTACAGTCAACATCAGATGACCTCAACTACAGTTAACATCAGATAACATCATCTACTAACAAAATCAGAAAACATCAACTACTGTCAACATCAGATAACATCTACTGACTACATCAGATAACATCAACTACAGTCAACATCAGATGTCATCAACTACAGTTAGCACCAGATAACATCAACTACAGTCAAAATCAGATAACACCAGCTACAGTCCACATCAGATAACTACAGTCAACATCAGATAACATCAACTACAGCCAACATCAGATAACATCAAGTACAGTCAACATCAGATAGCATCAACAACAGGCAACATCAGATGACATCGTCTACAGTCAACATCAGATGACATCAACTACAGTTAACATCAGATGGCATCAACAACAGGCAACATCAGATGACATCGTCTACAGTCAACATCAGATGACATCAACTACAGTTAACATTAGATGGCATCAACTACAGTCAACATCAGATGACATCAACTACAGGCAACACCATATGACATCAACTACAGTTAACATCAGATGGCATCAATAACAGGCAACATCAGATGACATAATCTACAGTCAACATCAGATGACATCGTCTACAGTCAACATCAGATGACATCAACTACAGTTAACATTAGATGGCATCAACTACAGTCAACATCAGAAGACATCAACTACAGGCAACACCATATGACATCAACTACAGTCAACATCAGATGGCATCAATAACAGGCAACATCAGATGACATAATCTACAGTCAACATCAGATGACATCAACTACAGTCAACATCAGATGACGTCAACTACAGTCAACATCAGATAACATCAACAACAGTCAACATCAAGGACTGTGTCAGGAGTCACCCGGTGTTCGAACACACAACCTTTTAATCAGTAGACCAACGCTTTAACCACTAAGCTGACCGAATCAAGGCCCTCTTGTTAACCTTTACATCAAATAATTATGATATCCATCACATCCATTCAAGATTTCTGTACGTGTATAAAATACAGTAACTAGGTCATTTTAGGGATATTCAACCACAGCAGTACAGTTTATAGATACGAGGTAGCTGCGGCTGTGAACCAGTACTGGTTCGAATACTGTCCAGCAAAACTTGTTTGATGAATCAGTCGCCTTGAATAACTGTTAAATTATTGAAATGAATAAATAAATATTATTGAAAACAGACACACAAACCACTATGTACAGGGCTTATATAAAATGTGCTTTATCAGCCTGTTATAAGTAGATCTCATTATAGCAGTGCCCATAATTGTGACACGTGCTTTAACTTTATGAACAGCTTTAAGCGTAGTTCTTACATGTATGCAGAATGAGACTATAAACGACACTTAAATATGGGAGATAAAAACTATATTTAGAGTACTTAAGTAACGAGTTTTCTGACTGATGTTCATTTGTATATGTAGCTATTGTCGATGGAATATTAAAAATAAATCAAAAGATAAAACCAATATGTACAATTAGATTATTTTAACAAAATAAAGAATAGGTCTGGACAGTGGTCTTCAATTGATGAGTTCTACTGTATTATCAAATATATTTAGGTTGGGAGAATATGTATAATCACTGAAATCACGAGAAGCATGGGCAGTTTGTAAATGTGGAATGTCATTGAGCAGGAGTGTAAATAGCAGACGACATGTTGTTTGGTTCAATCAAAATATAAATGTATTTTAAAGACTAGTACATTGTATTACAATAATACATTTGTGAGCACTGGAAGATAGAGAAGAAGATTGTCAGGAACATTTATTCAAATTATTTACCGAACTATTTTCATTATATTTCTATGTTATTATAAGATTATGTTAATGAAAGATGATGATACAATTTATGGATTTGGCAGTATCAGATGAAACCAAATATTGGACAAATATCGGAAGATAATTTGATACTCATTTACTAAGTAGATAGTCTGAAGAAAGATATTTTTCTTATTAAAAACACGGATTAACAACCAGAAAGTATTATTTCAATACAAGTCAGGATTTATAATTTAAACTGAATTATATTATGCTAGATCTAAGGACGCATTGTTTTCGGTTGACTCATGGTAACACCAGTGCTCTATGGTAACCGTCAATTTCAACCCTACTTGTCCCCGTCCGTAATCATGTTAATTCATTTCATCAATATAAGACTAGATAAAACAATTATTATTCATGTCATCTTTTCTCAATGAAGGAAGGTCAAATGAGATCAGATATGGATTCTTTCTGTACCATTTAGGAAACATTTTAATATCAATATTTAATATCTTGAAAGGTATTTTGTACATTTGAACATTTAAAATAATACACATTTTAAGGCAATTTGTGGCTTTAATTCAGGACATGATAAGCATTGATATCAATCAAATATCATTCTATTTTCGTGTGGATATGGATTCGGTTGGATCCGTTTATAGATCGATACAAACATTCAGAAACAAACAATCTCACCGTGGTGAACCTGGAACATTCTTTCCATATCGCTGATTACTGTATCTTTGATATTACAACTGTAATGTCATTAGCCATTGGTTTGCCTTATCCGGCGGAAAACAACGAACAACGTCTGAATATTTCGTGGGTAATCGGAAAATGACGATCATTCCAGTTCGTTTGAATAATCGATCATGATGCTTGGTGTTCCGGCAGGGTATTAATTTAATTTAGATTTGAAAATACTGGTATACATTTTGTTAAGCTTTGCCGATTCAAACTGAAACTGGTATCAATGGTGGTCATTAATCATGAAATTCCACAGTATTTCTAGTATCTCAAAAACTTTAGATTTCAGTCAGCATGAAATGAATAATGAAAGAACCTAGCGCAGCTTCTACATTAGATTTTCATAAGAAAATAACTACTTATATCTACTGAAGCGGGACAAATTGTAATAGACGTGTACATCAGTTCGCACGTCAGTTCGAGCTTGCCAAGATTTTATCATTTCGTGTATCGCTTTAATACTCCCACAGGGGCTGCAACAGAACATTCTCGATCCAACCATATCACCCAACATCCATTTGACCATAACTGAATCCGGATTCGTGTTTTAAATGGGTTATTTCTTGGACAAATATATCTTACCGTTTCGGATAATTCATTGAATCAATGCCATGCACTGAAGTGCGACGAATGTTGTCTTCAGCATTCATACGTTTATAACTTCGTATAAACAGTTGTATGAAACCTTTCAAATGTGTTTCTGCAAAGAGTGGCGATATTTGCAATAGATGATCACACTATAAAGAGTTCATCTCATCACATGTCGAAGTAGCACACGATTTAAGAGACCAAGGGAACGAAAAGCAGCCTGTCTTCGCGAAAAATAACATTTTACAGCCCAAAATGTACATAGTTACCTAAAATGTCTTTATTAATGAAATAATTATGGTTGTTTTAAATGACTAGCGGGCCCCTGTCTATAATAAATGTGATATTCTCCCCATGTCCGCATCTATTTATTTATTGCTTCTTTGTTTGTACTTGTCTTCAAAATGTCCACAATGTACGAGTCTAACACTTTATACATGTATATTATATACATTACGCCGTTTACCAGAATGGTGTGAGCTATTCGCAATCCTCACAAATTGCCCGACCTAGGAACAGCCTTAACATTAATTGGATAGACAGATAAACAGAGTATACCATTTCTTCTAGCACCAATGTATATTTCTTGGTTATACAGTGCAACCTCTCCAGAGCGGCCATCTCATGAGCAACAACCTCCCTCCAACAATAATATGATTCCCTACTGTACGATTTCATCTGTATTTTATTTTATTGTCATTACATGGTTTTGTTGCTGTTATGGGACTTCAATATATTTCATAAATATGGACTACATAGGGCAAATTTTACGTTCATTTGACACTTCGCTTTTACTTTACCACTTTGATCTATTCTAGCTTCAAAATCTATTGATGAGAATACATCAGTGGTATATACTTCCACTAAATGCAGCGTCTACTTCATTTCACTTTTGATGTTCAAAAGGACATGCTCATAATCGATTACTTGTGATCCGAAAGAATTACTATTTCCATATTTCATAATACTAACCATTGACAGGACAAATGACATGCCATCTTTCAATGATCATGTGATGTTAATGGGAAGCAATATTTGAGGAAAGTATGAGATTGTTTTTGCTGCTCTTGAAGGCAATAATGAAGTACACCCAGCAAGCTTTGCCTAGTCGGTGGATAATATTACCCGGGTTAATGCGAATGATATCGAACTAGATACATGTATACTGTATCATGAAATGTCTATGAAAGCATAAGTACAAAGCATTCCCTGTTATACGTGATATTTATAAGTCAACTCTGTTCATTCAACATTAAAATCTATTATTCGAAATTTTTGGCAAAAATGTCGATATTCTTGTACATTTGGAAAGGGTGCCGTTTCCCTGTGGAAGGGTAAGTTAATATAACCCAGGAAAACCGGTAAGGTGAATCGACTTCCATAAAAACCTGAAAAAAACCCTCAAAACAGAGGTAAACTCAAAGAAATAAATCAACGTTGAATTCATTTAGGCTACAAAGTGCTCACGTTCGTCCACACTGTACACGTTATGTTACCGTATATTTACCCAAATGTTTTCAGTAAAAAGTATTGGTCGATATCTATTGAAATAATACACCTTTGTCTGTTATACTATTTAATTTATATACAATTGTTTGAGTCTGAATCTTAAGGCTAACAATTACTGAATCTTAAGACTCAATAGCGATAATAAATATGTGCCCAGGAGAAAACTGAATAATAATTTTATTAACATTATCACTTAATTATGGTGAAATGTAGCATTATATAAATATCACATCCCACATAGGGTGATAGAACGTAATGTTCACCCGAGACAAGTAATGTCGACCGAGGCGTTAGCCGAGGTTGACATTACATTGTCAAGGGTGAACATTACGTTCTATCACCCTATGTGGGATGTGATATTTATTTTATTATACCGAACAAAAAAACAATTAAGAAAGACACTAAATTCAACAAACATGTTAACAAATATAACGAAATTATAATAGAAGTTGAAACGAAGCTTCTTTCTGACACCATAGTTACTTTTGCTGTCAAAATGTCTACTGCAAAACCGGATGTCAAACTACATGTATATTCTACTAAAGTGCCTAAAGTGTCTAGACAAGGTTAGTATTCTATACGCCAGAGATGGATTAAAATTCGACACCCGGTAAAATCGCGTGAGCGCGTGAGGGCAGTTTCGTTATGGCAAGCGGGCCGAAATGTAATGTCAGAGGGTAACATTACGGATTGACACCCTCTGACGTCACATAAGACTATAGAGTAAATAAGTCACGTGAGGTATAATAATATATATTGGCAATGTTTTCAAATAAATTAAAATAAAGCCCTTTCGTACCTTTGTACCGTGTGCCGTGTTCCCGAACTTGTCCTACCTAAGACATTGAAGTTGGCAGCCCAGCAGCCTAGCAGCCCAGCAGCTTAATATATTTCTACAGTTAAACTGCACAACAAATCATGCAAAAACTTAAAAACGCATGAAGTAATAACATTATGTTGCTGTCATGTTTATTAGAAGAAAAAAAATACGATTTTTATCGATTTTGTGAATCTGGCAGTGTAGCCAACTTTAGCAGTATTATAGTCAAACATATAAAATGCACAAGAAATCCGGCTAAACACTTACGAATCGATGATATGATTCGATTTTATTCCTTTAACGTTCATTAGATGAGAACTTACACATTTTTTCATTTTTTGTTTCTTTTTGTGAAGTTGGCAGCCCAGCAGCGTAACAGCGTAATATATATTTATATAGATAAACTTCACAACAAATCGAGCTAAATACTTAAGAATGCATAAAATAATGTCAGTCTGTCGTTTAAACAGTAATTAACTGAAAATATATGATTTTCATTTTTTTCAATGTGGAATTAGCCGCTGCTAGCAGCGTGAAGTTGGCAGCCCAGCAGCGTCACAGCGTAATCTATATTTCTAAAGATAAACTTCACAACAAATCAAGAAAAATACTTCAGAATGCATAAAATAATGTCAGTCTGTTGTTTAAACATTAATTAACAGAAAATATATAATTTTCATATTTTTTTTTCAATGTGAAATTAGCCGCTGCTAGCAGCGTGAAGTTGGCAGCCCAGTAATATTGAAGTGTTGTGAACTATTTTCTAGAGGTTCAAATATACATTCTGTAATTATAATGATACAATAGCAAATATAATAATCATGTCTATCATATACTACATTGCTTACAAGATGTATTGTACAATCGTGAAAGGTCCTCATATAATTGCACATCAATATAGGATATATTCACAGCGCGCAAAGGGTTTGCTCATGTTTAAGGTACCAATCACATTATGCAAAAGAACAGCATATAAAGACAAACGTGAATAAATAAGGTGAGTAGGCCAAAGTACGATAGCACTGTAACTTAACATAATTAACATGTACATCATATAGTAAATTGTTGGCATAAGGTAATGATGACATATTCACAGCGTATACTAATATGACAAATAGTCAACCTTTGATGAAATATGATCAAGATTCGTGTTAAAATTACACGTCACTTTATGATATATTCACAGCACAAACAGGTTCTGCTATGTTCATGAAGCTATGGTGTTCCATGGTTTTTCGTAATGGAAAGGAATTGGTATAAGCAATACTTGCTTTTTTCCAATCCATCTGTATATAATTATATTTGTATTTGCACCTCTGTACATTCGTTTCTTGAATAAAATATTTTTACACTATTAAAATGGTATGATTATGAACTCACGTGTTGGGGATTTATATCGGTCTTGTGTTTTGTATAATTGGTTTATTTCCGTGACATTTTGATTTAAACTCCCGAGTATTAATGTAAATATATTTAATGCTGATTGGACATAAAAAGTCAAATCATGATATAATTAATGCAATTATTAATTAAGTAAAAATTAAAGAGAACCGCCATACCGTATTAACTTTATAATCACAGGTGTACGGCACGGTGAATAACTTTCGGTATTACATTATATCATAGATATAATTACGTTCAAATTGTGTAAACGATATAACGGTATGTGTGGCCTCATTATTTTAGGTTCGCACCTTTTGACACAAATGGAAATACTTCTGTTTCATATGTGTGTAATATTGTGTGTTTGAATGATTTTAGGGACTTGTTTATCACTTCGGATAAGCCATGGAACTCGGATAAAACAATCCGGATAATTGATGCTAATTTGAATTAAAAAATACTTGTTCAAGGAAAACATCGGGATTGGAAGTTTATTTCGGATTACGCCACCAAATGTTTGGATATGATGTAATCAAATAATCGGAATTCTGTCGTATTAATAAATGTGGTTTGTCCTAGCGAACCGCCTGCTAAAGCCTGCATGGTGACTATTTTGAAGAAAAATCCTCTTGTATATGACTAGTTTTTTCTGTGCTAATCTATAAATTATGACTTGTTGGTTTATTACATAAAACATGCGAAACACCTTTTGGTGTACATGTGCAAGAAAATCGTTTTTCCTCTGATTGAAGTAGCCAATACGGAATTGGTTTATTATGAAGTTTGTTGATTTTCTAAAAATAGGCATTACACTTTATTTTCATTAAATTATTTTCTTGGCCTTTTAGTCAAGTAGTCAAATTCATAATATTGCTAAATGGACATGCGCATCTTGCTGACGTTTTTTTACTATTTATTAATCTTAATAAATGGATTGCACTAGGCTGTTTGGGAGAGCATCATATCACACAAAATAATATGTTTACCGCTTTTGTTGTTGATATGTATTCTATGAGTACTTATACCAGTCTTCTTCTTCCATTGTCGATGCATACAGGTTAAAAACATTTCTGATCAGTTTACATGTAGCAATTCCTACCTTGAAGGCTTCTGTTTTTTTTGTGTCATTTGTTAAAAATGTTTTGATATGTTTCAGATTTAGATAAAGGAACTGTAATGCCAGCAGACATTTACAGCCTTGCAGTACGAATAACTCTTTTTGGCGATAAGTATACGTGTACTTTTATTTCCTAATATTATAAATACATAAATAAAAAGTACACTAACTACACTTCAGGTGAATCGAAATTGTGACAAAATGGCCGTCTGACATTTTAGCTATGCATCCTAAAGAAGTGGCATTATTCAATAATTACTGAAAGTACATAACTGAAATGAGTTTGTAGCAATAGCTAATGATTAAATGTACATTTCTGTATCAGTAAAATAATATTTGATGATTAACAAGTATATATAATTCTCACCTGAACTTATGCTAATTCCATTTGTCAAAATAATCATAATATCAAAATTAATTTGAACTACAATGTCCAACAATAACTTCAATATGTCATTGAGGGTTTCCATATTTCAAATTTTCACTTTTAAATGTTCTTCCATGTTTATTTTTATTTGTAAATACAGTCCTCAATTTTCACATTGTACAAAAAATCCTCCACATGTGTGTTTACACTATGTACTACACAGTAGCCTAAACAAACATGGAAGAAAAATCACTGTGTGAAAATTGAGGACTGTGTTTAGAATTGAAAATAAGCATGGAAGAACATTTAAAAGTGAAAATTCAAAATATGGAAACCCTCAATGAAATATTGGAGTTAATGTTGGACATTGCAGTTTATTTATTTTTTTATATTATGATACATTATTTTGACAAATGGAATTAACATGTGTTCATGTGAAAATAATATATACTTGTTAATCATCAAATATTATTTTACTGGTACAGAAATGTACATTTTATCATTAGCTATTGATAAAAACTCATTTCAGTTATGTACTATAGCTATAGCTAAAATGTCAGACGGCCGTTTTGTCACAATTTCGAATTACCTTAACTTGCATAATACATGACTACCAATACACATGCATACATTTATCAATGCTCTGTTCCTAACGTATCCATAACGTTGACAATTAATTCATTATAATTTGCCGTTAATAACTGAAAGATACTTATTTGTCGTATTTGCAGTTGTACCAACAATAACCACTCTTAACATGCACATTTTATTTATAATAAGTTAATACGACTTGCCAGATACCAATAAGTCTTTAATTACAAGTACGTTGTAACTATTACTTGGGTCTCGTGCTTAACAGTTACTGCCATTGCTTTAATTACTCGTAGTGGGTATCGTTTTGTTAGTACGTAATTACGTGTAATTTATAGTTAATTCCATAGTTAACTAATTTTCCATTGCATTTCAGGACAACGCTGCATACCATGATACATAAGTCTTGTGGTCAATTGAGTTCCTGGCGTCTTTTCCAGTTAAAAGTGCTTAGTGTTAATTATTTGTGCAAAGTGAAATGTACATAGCTAAATGTGCATTGTGTAATGTGCTAAGTATAATGTGCATAGTGTTTGTGCTAAATGTGTTATATATTTGTGGATAGGAAATACGATTTGTGGAATATATATATTGGAATCTTTAGGATTTTACGAAGTAAGTGCCGAAGTTTCTTGAACATTGCATCTAACTTTCACAATGATAGGCCCCCACACGTCACATAATTTAATCTTCACATGCACTATCTTTTAGGATTAGAAAGATTTTTTTTTCTTATTATATATGTTTGAAAGTTTTGACAATTTTTTTTTCAAATACATATCTATAGTACTACAGCTATTGATCGGGTTAGAGAAATAAGTCAGGACGTTTTCTAATTAAATCATCTTCGTGAAATAGACATGTGCTATAGGGTGTTTTATTTATTTTCATAATATTAAACAATATAGCAGGGCGATAATAAACCATATCATTTTCCAAAATTAGACAGATTTGCGAGTCGGGTTGTTTTCAAATGAAGAATATAAACACGTTCCCGGAAATATAAAATATGCGAATATTGTTTCTAAACAATTTGAACGATATATAGTTATTTAGGTTTTAATAAATTTCCATAAAATAAAATCATGCAAAAGGATGTTTTGAATAATGTAATAATCATGGAATGAAATGAAGCGTTTCATTATGACAGTCAACGCAAGTTATAAAAAAATTAATAAATCATTTCTATTTTTAAATGTCTAATTGAGAACATAAAATACATGTAAGCCATGAAAGAGGTAAATTTCTTTTTTTCTGGATTATAACAACTGAGGTCATTTTATTTTATTGAAAGGAATGTAATAAATGACTGGTGAACGTAAAATACGACAGCAATGTCGCGGTATACATACAATTCATTTTGATCTTAGATGCAAAAGCATGCAAACAAATAATACACATGTCGATCGGTACATAGAATATTGGGGGACATAGTTTGTTCCAAAATTTGAACAGAATTCCAATGATATATTGCATGTAAAATAATTGCACAAGACGTGCAACTTGTATTCATTAATTGTTTATCATTTGTTACATGTAGAATATCATTTTGATTAAAAGAATAATGATAAATTGCGTAAGACTAACGTAGCGCGTATATTGATTACACATTAATTTCCGTTCGTATGAAAAATGAATACTCGTAACCCAATACTTAAATACTTTGGCCGTATGCTGTGTCAAGTTTATTAATCGCTACATGCTTAAAACTCATTTGAGCCTATAGATTGATATTTTGCGTGAATATTCATAACATTATTTGGTCACTCATATACTCATTATTTAGCGATTTTGTCGATATACTGTCCATAGAACAGGTATACTAAGAACTGCATTATAAATACCACACATTTTCATCCTGTATATTGACCATTTTGATTTTTTTCAAGCATTCAGGAAACATAGCATTACACAAATATTCCGTGTTATTCACTGATATTGCATTACGTTTTTTTATGGAAATGAAATATTGATATCGAAAATTATTATCAAACTCCGCGAACTGAGAATCATGCATTTCCGTTCAAAATACAATGTATTAACCATTTCTTAAAGCAAACATTTAAAAAGCAAGATGAATACGCACATATTCATTGATATGCATTACCGTGCAGAACGCTATTTTCACTAATAATTTGATGGCTATTAAATCCAATTTTGTATAGAATAATGAAAACAAATTTTTCCGTGAAATATTCCAACATAATTTTATGCTGCGACATTAATTCTTTTCTGTTCTTAAATACTTACAATTTGGCGTGTTCTTCTCTGAAAAAAGCATATACAAAATGGCTACACATGTCGGTCTATAGATAGTCTATTCGTGAACAACGTACATTTCAACATTTAGAAAAGTTTTCAATGATATATTCATTGCACAAAGTATGCATACCATGCTCTTTGCTTGGAAGATATTCTCTCCATATAAGCTCGGCTTGGTTTTATAAATCGTAAAATTGTTTCATATCATTTTAATATGAAGGCATGATAATTTGCGTGAAATACGCAGAGCGCTAGTTATTTACAAATTAATTTCATTCGTATAAAAATAATAACTCGAGACGCAATACCATGATATTTTGGTCATATGCTAGGTCAGTTTATAGTTTGCTACATGCATTATCCTTATTTGAATTTGTAGATATATATAATCTCCGGAAAATATGCACAACGAATATTGTTTATAAGCTTTACTTATTTTATATAACTCATTAATTACTGCGTTTAGTTGATATACTGACTATAGGTTTTCATCAAAATAAATTTACCATTTTAATATTTTCTTGAACATCAAATACACTATTGATTACGCACAGAGTTTGCGATATTAACTTGTTTTGTAAGACGTTTATATCTTCATTTCAATCTGTCAGAAATCAAAGTTTGTATTTTAAACGAAATCATAATTGCCAAAAATCAGCGTCATAAATTTATCTTGCTCTTAAATGTTAATGAATATGCGTGTTGTTCTCAACCAAATCATGTAAACAATCTAATACACGTATCGTTTGATACATGTTGGACTGTTTGGGAAGAAAATATATTCCAAAATGATTGAAATCTTGTTTGTACAATAAATACATGAGCCACACGAATTGATTTAATCATGTAGATCGGCGCATAGACTATTGGGGAACATATTTTGTTCCAAAATTTAGAATGACTATCAATGATACCTTCTATGTACAATAAATTCACGACACGTGCGAATTGAATTTATTATTTGCCACATAATAAATTCATAGTTCGCGTAAGTTAAGCCTAGCGCGTATATTGATTACATGTACATACGTACATTATGCATTTGATTGATATTTTGTGTTGAATATGCATTTAAATGCTTTAAACACATTATTTATTGCATTTGGTTGATATTTTGTCTATCGAACAGTTTGATAAGAACCGCAAAATAAATACCACACATTTGCATCATATACATGTATATTGGCTATTTTGATATTTTGTTCATGGAACCATGAATACGTACACATAAAGCAATACACGCAGATCCCGTGATATTCGCTTATATTGCATAGCGTTAATTTCTTTGTTCCGACGTGTGTGAATTTTGATCTTGTACATGCATATGGAGATGAAATTTAAATATTGTTTGTGAAATACGTCAACAATCACACGTTATAAGCACAATTAAGTTTTCTCTAAGATATTTTTACAATAATAGAAGTTATTTTCCACCTAAGCTTGTAAACAAACGAATATACATGTCGTGCATTACATAGGCTATTGTGGAAGACATACTACTCCAAAATATAGACAAAATTTCAATGATATAATGTATGTAAAATAATTACATAAGACGCGCGATCATGTATGTAATAATGTACTGACATAAACAAATACTATAAAATCCCCGACATAAATTTACGACATAAATATTGTATTATAAACACAGAAATAAGACGAATACAAACATCATTTGGTATATGTATTAGCCTCATTTGAATTGATAAAATATACATTCTGCGTAAAGTTTGCACAAGGTGCGGTGCTTCTCATTTAATAACTGATAAATAGGGCGCTAGTCAATACTAATTACGCATAAAGTTTCACAAGAAATACAAAATACAAACCACAAAATTTCATCTTATAAATTGACCATTTTAATATTTTGTTCAAGCACCCGACACACAGTATGTATTTATAGTATACAAATTATCAAAATAAACCCTTGATATGAATAACATTCATCGATAAGATAATTTTAGACGTTTTATGTGCAAATTAGTGTCCATATTATAACATAGTTTAACTATGAGTAATAAATGTCTACCATGAATACCTTAGGATGTTGAGACATTCATTATAATCATGTAACTTACATAAAGACATGATAATGAATTTGTTGTTTAATTTTCATCCCTTGATACACGTTCAATAATTATGGTTTTAGTAAAAATGTTTACATTGAAAAATATTAACAAATCCTGCAACCAGAGTACCATATATTTCGACCTATATATTAATCATTTTAGATTATTTTTAAGTCAAATAATGCATTATTTGGATATAATTATGTAGAGTCGATAACAATTAAACGGTCTTCTGGACGGTACTTTAATTGCTTTAAAATCAAATATTGCGTATGTGAATTTGGCAAAAATAAATGCCATTTGAAGAGTAAACAAAGCCAATGACCAGAATATCATGCATGTGCATATTTGTACACTTCATTCCTAAACTTTTTCGAAATATTTTGATCTGTCTTATTGTTTTGTATGAAAACACATGATGTTTAAATTGGAATATTGAATTATGTATGTAATGAAGTATTGTATATATAAGTTTCAAAGGCTAAAAATATCTATCTATCATGTTTAGTGTGACTGTGTAATTCAATCAAGTGAATAATTTATAATAGAAAGACAGATAGATATTTTATTTAAGACGTATACATAACTATATGTAACATAGTCTAAACACATAAAAAATATATGAAATTGTCACGTGGTTTTTCATAATAAACAACTCTATGTACAACATTTGTATATCATTACAATACATGGCACATAGATGCACATGTGAGAATGAGAACACCTACTTTTTAAAGCTTCTTTCATGTATAAACAATTATTTATTACTTGATTGAAAAGTGTGTGGAATTTATATACTGATGGATTAACATGGTAATTTATGTTGATATATTTCTTTCTAATTTGGATGTATGTATAGTGGACATAAATAAAATGGTATTCATCTTCAATATCGTTATTATTACAGAATTCACAATTATGTCCTGATCTTTCAATTCAATAATTTAACTGTAACGTTCTGTTTGTATTTTAAGTGGGTGTAATAAAGGACCTTAAACGCATTGATATAACATCTAAATATTATTCGTACTTATGTGATATCTTATATATTCTATACACATCTAGTTATGGACTGTTTTGTAATGCATTTAACCATTTTTGTCTAAATGAATTAAGTCTGAATGAATAGAAAAAAATAGAGATAAGATTGGTCGTTAAAATGTACCCAATCATACAAGCTCTTTGATAAGAACATTTAGCCAATATATTTGCATAGAAAATACAGTCGATCCCGCAAAAGAAGTCTTTGCGACATAGTTACAATTTATGTCCATTAAACTCATAACAAATTGTGTACACAACATAATCTAAATAGACCCGGGTCGAGTGCTAGGTCAATTTTATATTTTGCTACATGCATGAGACTCATTTCAATCTATAAAATATATATTCAGCGTAAAATATACATACTTCTGAGTGCTTATAAACTTTACTCTGTTCGTAACTCATAAATTAGGACGTTTAGTCGATATACATTCTACGGAAAAGGTTAACAATTAAGAAACACAAAACAAATACCTGAAATTGCATCATATGAATTGATAACTTTGATATTTTGTTAAAGCAACCAATACACAATATTGATTACACTATGAGTCTGTGATATTAACTTCTTGTGTAGGATGTTTATACCTTCAATTCGATCTGTCAAAAAAACAAATTTCGTGGTTGAAACTAAATCATAATAATTATATCCGTGATATAAGCGAACAATGCAACGCGACATAATATTCATCTTATTCTTTGGTATCTTAATATCTTAACAAAAGCATGTACAGGGTCCGTGTTCACAAGGCATCTTAAGTAATTTTTTAACTTAAGTTATACTTTCCTTAAATTCGACTTTTTCCTTAACTCTTTTGTACTAATATAAATAAGGAAATCACAATTATATGATTTTAACTATGTTCCGAAGTTTTTGTTTTATTTCGAATGAAAGTTAATAAGCCGCGACGCAATACAATATTATCTTGGTCGTGTGCTTCTATGTCAATTTTATAGCTATATGCATGAAACGCATTTGAAGTTATATATATAAATAATCTGCGGAAAATATATAGATAGCTCACATTGTTCATAAACTATACTCATGTCATAACGTATAAATAATGGCCTTTAGTCGATAATACTAACTAAATTATTACTATGGAAATGCTTTTTATCAGAACGCAAAGTAAACATCGCATATTTCCACCATATAAATGAACCATTTTCATATTTTGTTCACGCAACAAAAGTACAACATTGATCACACACTTAGTGTGTAATATTACCTCTTGTGTAGGATGTTATATACTAGTAAATGCCTTCATTTCAATCTGTTAGGAATGAAATTTTGTAGCTAAGACGAAATCAGGATTTATCCCTTATATATGCCAACAATTCCACGACATGAATTCATTTTGCTCTAAAGTGTTTACAAATTGGCGTGTTCTTCTCAGCCGAAGCATTAAACAAACTAATACACATATCGTTCGATACATAGAATGTTGGGTAAGAATGTTATTCCAATAATATTTTAAAAATCTTGTATGTACAATATATACACGAAGCGAGCGACTTGAATTTATCATTCACTATATGTATAATATTACTGGAGTCTAACAAATTCGAAATCTGCGTAAATAAAGCATAGCGAGCATCATGTTGATATATCATTCTCAGTAAATACTCGAAACCCAATGCATTAATACTTTGGCCGTGTGATAGGCCAATTTTATCATTCGGTACATGCATGATTATTTAAAAGTGAAGTAATACTTTCCGTAAATAAGCGTAGCGCGTTTGCTATTTTCAAGTTTTTTTGTCATTTCGTATGAAAATGATACCTGGAGACACAATGCATCAATACGTTGTCCTTGTGATTGGTCAATTGTATTATTCGCTACATGCATAATACTCCTTTGAATATAAAAAGTCATGATCTGCGTTAAAAAGCATCCAGTTTCAACTTTTATTGCACAAAAGGCCACTGGTCCAAAGAGAATTGACATATTTATAATATATAGAATGACATTAATCATATCAAGAACAACTAGATAATTTCACAATGTACGTATTAGTATTGCTGCATGTATGTTTTCATGTGATTCTGAAAATTCATAAGTAGCGTACAATTAACATAGCGCGCATGTTCATTACACATTATTCTCACTTCGTTTAAAATGTGAATACTCGAAACCCAACATATTAATTTTTTGGCCGTACGATAGGTCAGTTTTATAATGATAATAATAATTCCTAACATGCATAATACTCATTTGCAGCAGGGATGCTATATCAATATGGAATCCCTGTTGGTATCTATAGATTGATAATTTGAGTTAAATACATGTATGCATAACACGCTTTGTTTACAAATTGTACTTATTTCATGAGATCATTACTAGTAATATCAGTGTTTTATTCAATTCACTGTCCATGTACATAAGGAATGTAGAATATTACCATACTTATTAATCATAGATATTGACTTTCTTGTATTCAGTTCTCATAATGTACGTTTATGAACATTATCCTGTTCATCTAATGTAAGATACATCAAACAGATTCATGAAGATGCATGCGGATTTATGCCAATCAATTCGCATTACAAGTATTTTGATTAATACAGTACAACCTCTCCAGAGCGGCCCTCTGTAGAGTAACAACCTCTCTATAACAACAACTTCAAAATTTCCCTAAGGTGATATTTACTCTAAATTCAACCTCTGTAGAGCAACAACCCCTTAACAACGGCCAATATTTGCAGCTCCCGCAGGGTGTTGTTCTACAGAGGTTGTACTGTATATACAATTGGTTTTATATACTAAGATCATTTTCATTTTACCAGATTAGTCCCTTGTCCTACTTATATTTGGGCGGACGATTATGTATAAAGTATAACGTATGCACAACGATATTCATAAAATATACTATCTGTTGTCCGGTCTACAAAACTATAATACCTGTCCAGTGTGTTTGATATCATACATTGTACCATTGGAAAGAAGACGCTGTGAGTCATTCATAGGTATTTCTTATTGAATGAGAGACGATATAAGATATGAGTATACTAAATTACAGAGACGAAGCTTTACTGGTTTTAAAGATAGTAATGGAAACCCCATAAACTGAACAATACTTTTGTCGTTTTGTATACATGTAACATGTTGATGGGATTACTGAACAGGTCACTGTACCATTAAGTGTATATGAAAATGACACATTTTCAGACGTGTTCATTCCAAATGGTTTCATTTGAAATGCTCAATGGTGCATACATCAAAATCTGGCTACAATGAGTTGGATGGTATCCAATGACACCCCTGTCTTGAGCAGATAATACTTACTTCTTTGTATACATTGTTTAAATATTATATACACTGAATTAAGGGGGACCAGAAACCATGAATTGATACACTAGTCCACTATATTTATATTTTATTTTATACATTGAATGTTTTTATCCGTTTAGATCGTTCGATATGCTGTAATTTAAAATACTTCCGGTGGCGTAGTTGACTAAAATATAAAACATACAACCACCCAAAAATGTATCAAAATCGCATTCTACAAGCAAAAGAAACCATTTTGGAATGAAATAAATGCAAGAAAAATATCGTGTCATGGTTAGGCCGCTGGACCTAAAATATCATACATTCAATAATAGCAAATAGTCCACAATCAATTCGTAAAGAAAGAGGTACTGTTTTTGGAATAAATGCAACACAATCATTCCGCAAGCCTGTTCTACTTACATTTTTTTTGAAAACATTATCTTTGTCTTTAAAAACAATACTTAATCATGTAGCCTTGTTGTCGGCCTTAACAAGCGAGGTGAACTTTTATACCCTGGTTGTTGGCATTTTAATGTTTTGTTTGTTTTGTTTATATCGAGTTTTACACCCCTTTTCATCAGTCAGGGTTATATAAGGCACCATCGTTCCTGGGATGAACCAGTAATGGACTCCCATCCTCCGTAAACAACTGCATGCCTACTTTCTCACATAAATATACATGGTCGATAGCGGGGCTCGAATCCACGACCCTCTATCAGTGAGAGGTTACAGTGATTTGAAGTCATTGACCTTAACCACTTGACCACAGAGGCGGGTCTGGCATTTCAAGAGAAAACTTTTTTAGACGGAAGTGTATCTTTTATGCCTTATAATAGGAGAGTGTAATTCAGTTTTCACTGTATTTTATTTTACGCAAGCCCTTAATTTTGATGTATTTGATCTCAAACGATCTTTGAAGCCCAATCACCAGAAAGATCTTTACATATGCCAATTTTCATTTTTGTATATAATGTTATGCAATTTACATAATTGCAATGTCGAATCATTTCCAAAGCCGAAGAACACAAGAATATTATAGTTTGCCTACAAATCTAAAAAACATTTTCAATGACACGAAAACGAAGTCAGTGACCATGTTTTTATCTAAAAATAATCAAATTGTTAAAAGAATCTGTTCTGCGTTTTTTTTAAAGTGTCTCTTTTTCGGCATTGTAAATTGCCACCCTACAGAGTTCGATCGGCGTCTTTTAAGGTTTATTGATATGACGGCAAAATATAACATTCTTGTAATTTTCGGATTACGCGATGATTCAGCATTATTAACTAATTAACGAATACTATGATTGATGTTAAAATACTGATACAGTAACTAAAGAAAGTTGAAAACAGTCGTTTCTATTCAATGCATTGTCTACACATTTATCCGAGACGATGCTGTAAGATTAGTTAACAGATTGGACCTAATTACATTGTCATTATTCATAAAAATCGAATCTATATTCTATTCTCAAAGTATAATGGTTTAAATGGTGGAGTAGATTAATGTTGAAAAACATATTCCAGTCAATTATGCTGTCAAGCTAATGTTCAATTTATAATCATCTGATCATAATTAACGAATCAACATGAAAAACAAAATATATTTGAGCTCGGAAATCGATCTGGAGTTTTATAACCATGGGACCAAGTCTCCGCTAACCTAGGCGTACTGTCATCTTCCGTGTGTCTCGGTCAAGATTTTTCTGGCCGGTATTTTAGTTGCATAATTATGAAGTATATATTTGTTTAACATTCAAGTATTATTATATTCTACTACTATTCAATATCTATTTTGAATGAACCAAATGTCTTGTTGACTGCTACTTACACTTGTAAATACTAGTCTGCTTGGACGCACGGTTCTCCGTTAATCATGTCAACAAATGATTCGTTTATAAGAAAAATCCAAGATGAGCAGAGTACTTTGAACAATTCAGATAGCTGGGCTTTTAAAATGAATAACGCAATTGACTCTCTTTATAGGCTATTATTATGTTAGGAATACTAACGTAAATTGTAATTATCTCCCCTTACTTGATGATACCGTATTACTCATCAACTGAAGACCACTGTCCAGACCTATTCTTTATTTTGTTAAAGTGACTTAATGTAAGTAAGTTGTAAATAATTTATTTATTAATATGATAAGTGGCATGTGCAATATCATAAAATGTACATACATAAATGTCATTTACAAGATTACTGCACCCGGCATACTAGACCTACAAGTCATCTAAATATAAGACAATTACAGAATGAAATTTATACACGTAATGCTATGGTACAACATGCAACATAAATGTTGTAAATTGAGTAACAAGTTAGTAAAACTAATAAATTACAGCTTCAGATAAATAATGGTTTAACATATTACATTATGTGTCCAAACAAATACCAAGTGTTTAATACTCCAGAAACAATATATAAAAATCCGTATTCAGTAATTCATCAACTTGCTAAATAAATATCGGTCCATGTTTGGAAACTCTTCGCATATTAAGTACTCGTAAGGCTGTTACAGTTATCTCCCATATTTTAGTTTTGTTTATAGTCACATCTTGCATGTATTTAACTGATTGTTTCTACAATACTTGGCGTTTTGAAAGATCGAACATGCTTTACATTATCATTTTGCATAAATGTACAACACGGTATCCAGCGCAGTACTTAGCAATTTTGAAATATGCAAAATGAGAACACCATTGCCCTAATGAGTCTCAATGGCGAGATGACTTTCGTGAAATCAGAAAAATAGCATAATACAGGATTTTCATCCAACATTCTTTGAGCAGTGATTCAGATTTTGTATCATTTTTAAAGAATATTATGTCATCGAGATTGTTATATACCAAACGGTATACATGAAAAGAATTTTGTCATATTATGTATTCAATACTATATACATAGTATATCGGTGTTTCTTGATTAGGCAATTCTGTTTGATTATATTTTATTAAGCGTCCGCGTGTGCCTTAGGTTTGAGCTCCTCCAGAAAGACGACAACGATATTTTAATTTATGCATTCTTGTGTGGGGTGCAGTGACCAACAGGAATCAGAAGTGTAAGATTTCGATGTTCTGAGTTCAAACTTGCCTGTTGACTATTATTCTTGTTCATATGTTTGATATGATGTTTCTGTTTTGAAAGTCACTTTGCGGTATCCTATTACATAAAATTGTCAATTTTCTTACATAAATTACCTGTCTTATACACAGTGCATACATTATGAGAAATTGTTAAATTCTAACCATCGAAATGGAGTGTATAAAATATGTCCGTAAATATTGTTGACTTCTCTAAACAGTTACATGTGCTGTGATACTTTCAACCTCGCTTTATTGCATGTACTGTATCAAACATGTGTTAGTGGTCACCTCCGATTAAAGACAACCATGTGTTTAAATACCATTCTTTCTAAAAATCGATATAAATCGCTTAGACCAAAATAACATCCAACTAATGGTCACATGTCAATAAAAATCATTGTCTTTCCCAATATTGGCCTTAATTTGTTGGTTTGACTGTAGCCTTGTGAACAGATAATTGTCCTTACTCAATATCAGTGTTGGACAGTACAGAGATGGTTTGTCAATATTTTAGCGTACGGATGCTAATACGTTCATCTATATTGTTTCATGGCCTGCTTGACACCTAATTCGGAGCTGTCTTAGCGATAGAGAAAAAAACAACAAGAGAACCAAGCATAACTATGTAGCTCTTCTTCTATTTCGAATGTTCAGTCCACTACCGTTTTTATAGGTTTGCAATATGAATATGTCAAAATGAAGGAAACTTTATGTACTGCGTCAAAGGCTATTTCATTTTGTGTAAGGAAATTTTGAAATCTTAATTTTTTTCTCTGTGAAAATCTGCAACACCCAGTGCACGAACTCACAAGCCAGAGATCCGTAGACCTGATGCTTTACATATTTCCCTATTTGCCTAAAGTCAAACCTGTGCTTGCGACTACCTCCAAATAAAGATCACCCTAAGAATAAAGACCACACTTTGTCTTTCCCATGGGTGGTTCTTTGTCCACAGATTTGACTGTATCTCTATTTTCTAACGTAGAGCTTATTCTAGATATTTTAGTTTAGAGCAAGCAGCTCCTAAGATAAGACGGGATACCTACCATTTTATTAGAACAACCCATCTTGTATGGAATTTTAGCTGTCCGGAGGAAGGTTCATAATTTCATCACAAAATTACCAATATTCGATATTCTATTTCAACGGGAAAATACATGGAGTATCATAGTGTTTACTGGATAATGTTCACCACATTTCCTGGAATACAATTAGACAATTCCAACATGACTTGGGTTGTCTCCCCAGGGACGTACTTGTATGGATTTCTGAATGTCTCTCAACGATCTATATAGACAACATCCCATCAGAAAGAACTACTGAAGTATCAGACAGTTACATTTGTACTTGAATACGCTTTAAAGAGTGTTACATGGTGGCGAGAATGTGACATATCAGGACTTTTGCACATTTTGGGGAGATCTGACTAGAGCCCTGAAAAGGACGAATTTTTGCGATAGTTGGTTTCAAAAAATATTTTTAAGCCATGATCAAATAATCGATTCTGTAGACGATGATTATAATTATACAACACGCTAACATGAGACGGCCTCTCAAGATATACATTCTAATAATTTCGGACACAGACATATCGAATTGTAAGACATTGTGCATATGCATAGTTAACGATAGACTTTACGGTGATTTAAATGTTAACTTTCGTTTCAAATAATGGGGCCTCTGTAGTTGACAACTTGTTACATAAAAAATAAATATTTTCACACGTCTCTGATATCTCTGTTGAGAGTAAGGTAACTGTAAGAAGTTATAAAATTAGTTTGAATTAAGAAGAAAAACATGTATAAAATAAATAAGTCTGACGAGATAGCTTTGCGTCATCGAAAACAAAGAGAATTTTGGAAATGTTTTCGAAACAATCTAGCCATTCTAGTACCATTCAATAACTTTAGAAAATGTTCATGATTGCTTTTCTACATTAGAATTTTCACACTGTGCACGATGACTCCGAAGCTTTTTGTGAGAAGCATTATTCAATAAATTTATATGGACGTCAATGATGAACTATACTTCCATATAACTAAAAAAACTTGCAGCAATTTAAATGCTTAAGACGTGGAAAGCTTATTGTGTGGACTGCGTGCTTAACAAATACTATATTGAATGTAACGATATCCTTACGCTGTAACATGCTAGAATCTGTCTTTTTTCTGATACTTGTACAAGGGACATAAGTATATCGATTTGAATAGAACGAGTGTATTTACAGGAGAACAACTCTTTTTTATTTGCTTGTTGAAACTGTTGACAACAATTTTGAATGTCTGCAGGATTATGTCATATTGCGACTAGTAAAATTTTATATCTGATGCCCATTTCGGCTATCGTAAGGGACGGTCAACTATCGATGCGATATTTCCGCTAATGCCAATTGTGCAACACTTCTTTTTTAAAACAAAAAAAACACCCTAACAAGGCCTTCTATATCACCCAATTAGTGGTACAAAACGCTGGTTTATGGATGGATCCTTTTAAGTATGTTTACTTACTTATAAATCACAAATCAACTTGGAGTGTAATGGGTTAGTAAGTAGCTTTGGTGCTATTTAATGTACTAGTAGCTGTCGTGCAAGCATACCTTAATGTTCCGTATTACATGATTTTAATTACAATTATCATGGAGTGGAATCCTATCTTAGGTATGATTGTGTAGTTATACCGAGCAGACACAAAGACAAATTTAAAGTGTGTACATTTACATACAATAATGTGTCTGCAGGCTATTTATCATTTCTAATGTTCATCTTTGTACTGCAATCATGCATGTTTTCGTTCCTGAGTATAGTTTTAAACATGTAATAGTTATAAACATGTAATAGTTATAAACATGTAATAGTTATAAACATGTAATGGTTATAAACATGTAATGGTTATAAACATGTAATAGTTATAAACATGTAATGGTTATTACTATTTTCCTCCGCATGTGAAGAGGTTGCCGGTTCCTTGCGGTAGCTGCTAAATTAGGAAACTTATATGTATAATATAAATGTAATAGAAGGATGAAAATAGTGTACCCGATTCTGGGCCCGAACCAGCATCCTCCTGCATGCAAGTCAGATGCTCAACCAACTGCCAACAGCGAATTTATAAATAAAAATGCTATATACCATCCTGTTACATTCTTCCTTCCATTTTCCCTTGCCGAAAGGGGTAGGGATAATGAAATGATAAGCAACCGTCCGTACGTCCGTGCATCCATGAGTCCGTCACACATGATAATAAAGGTCTTTGCCATATATCAAAGTGTTAGAATCATGGTCTCTCTGGCAAAACGGGATATGTCCACATGTTCAACATGTGTATGTCCCGATTCCCACGTGCCGCTTCTCGCGCTTACTTTGACCATATTTGGAGGCGTACTCCTTACTACAGCTGGAGCACACATGCATATTCTGAAACAAACAGCATGAAATCAGTTAATTCAATTAGTTTCACAATATTGTATTAATTAGACAAGATCAACGATGAAATATATCATAATAATATCTAAGTCACTTAGCACTGCATTATTCTTGTTAACAAATGACGGAGTGTAACTTATGCAGCAAAATGTTCATCATAAGGTCATCATTAAGTTGCATCCAGACAATATTTCCCATGAGAATACCTTCGGACAACATCATTTCGACAAATCAGATGAGATTTGTTGAAATAGATCCAGAGTGGACCTTCTCACTTACGCGATTCAAGATGGACCGAGTCGATTTTCTAATTAAAATAAGCCAAAATACCAACAAAGATACGAAAAATACATGTGCATTGTGACTTAAATGCTATATACGAACCACGCGGAGAAAATCCTTTCTGTATACTCACGTCCGTGTGAGTAAAAGCACCAATGATATATCAGTTTTTAGACAAATTCCTGGATGGATCTCTGATTTTTTTATCTAAAACATCTTTCGGGGCTCAAACGGGTTTATCTAACTGCACCATTATGAATTTGAACCATGCAGTTGCTTCACGCACAACCTTTTTTCAAAATATACATTTAAAGTTTACTTTCTTAACACGGGTTTGTATACGTTTTCACGTCCAGGGAGGACCCTTTCAATAAGTGCGCGATGACGTAGTATCCAACCATTGTATTTTGTATGATGAACAGTAATTCTTGGATATAGTTACTTAAGAAGACATGCGTCTCAAAACATGTACGTTGGACGGAGAATTATATGTATTATAATTTATTACAGTGTGTAAAATTTGATTGACAGACATAGTCAGCTATACACTGATGATTCTGGAGGAGACAGTCGATTTATTATATTTTGATTATGGTTTTGCTACATAAGTATCAACAACTTATCATACGATACATCGTACATGCGTGTAAGCCTAAAAGCTGCAAAAATGTGTACAATATTTCTACGTTCATTATCTTGCTAAAAGGTTAGTGGCTTACGCTAATCTCGACCCATCTAGTGAATTAAACTCAATATTTGTAAAAAGTGATATCGTTATGTTGACTGAAACTTGGTCGGATGAATTTATTGACATGAATGTGACTGATTTTGAATGTTTTTCTGTACACAGATTAAGACGTAAAAACAGCAAGAGAAACTCTGGTGGTATTGTCATATATGTACGAAATCGCTATGTAACTGATGATATGATTTTTATGCAAAGCTCTGATGATTTATTGTGGTTAAAGTTTAAGGGTACGATGTTCGGTTTAACGAATGATGTATATATTGGTCTATGTTATATTGTTCCTGAAGGTAGTAGTCGCTACAATCTGATTGATAATAACAGTTTTGACAGAATTATTGACTCCATTGCATACATTCATAATGTCACTGATAGTCATTGTAATATTTTATTAGGTGGAGATTTTAATAGTAGAACAGCAACAATGCCTGATTATGTTGTAAATGATACTGAATTTGACGATATGAACTTACCCGATGATTATGTGTGTGACGATTTTATAAAACGTTTTTCTCATGACACTCAAACAAATGCTAATGGCCAATTGTTTATTGATATGTGTAAAGAAACAGGACTTAGAATATTGAATGGTAGAGTTGATAAGGACGCTGGTGTTGGTAAATGTACATTTATTGGGCACCGAGGATCTAGTTTGATTGATTATGTTTTAGCGTCCGAAAATATATTTCATATGTTCAAGAAGTTTATAGTACATGATGCAAATATTTTGTCTGATCATTGTCTGATTCAAACTAGCTTTATTAATACTAAGACGCAAACAGTTGTAAACCAACAAGCAACAAATGAATCCGAATATGATATTATTAGTCATAAATATAAATGGGATTCTTCTAAATCCAGTCAATATATTGAATGTCTTAACGATGTTAATGTACAAACAAAACTTCATGATAATATAGTATGTGTTGAAAATGCTTTTTCACAAGAAGAAATTAATACAAGTGTACACAATTTTGTCGATATTGTTGATGAAGTAGCTTCAAAGTTGTTTAAGAAAACATTATCAAGTAATACATGTACATCCAAAAAACGAGATGATTTATGGTATAATGATGGTTGTAAAACATTGAAACGTCAATTTAATAATGCTTTGAATGAATATCGTGTGTCTAAATCTGCTGAAAATCGATCGAAACTTGTTAACAAAAGAAGTCAATATAAGAAACATATTAGGAAATGCAATTTCGAGCAACAACATAAAAATACTTTAAATCTAGAAAGGCTCAGGAATAAAAATGCTAAAGAGTATTGGAATCTTTTTAAACAGTCCGCAGGTATCAAAAAGTCTAATATTCCATTATCGATTTACGAACAGTATTTCGAAAGTATTAATAATCCCACTGATAAATTGTTCACTGCAGATGACGATGTCTTATATTTCAATCAGAGATATGTTGAAAGTGAATTTCAAGTAATGTTTAGTGAATTAGATTGTAGACATTGATTTTAATGAAATTTTTGTTGCTATAAAACAACTGAAATCTGGGAAATGTGCTGGACCAGATAACATGTTAAATGAATTTTTTTATGTACGGTAAATCTCAACTCATTGACTCAATACATTCAATTTTTAACAAAGTGTTTAATACTGGATTCTTCCCAAATGAATGGTCAGAAGGTTTTATCATTCCATTATATAAGAAGGGAAACATTAATAACGTCAATAATTATCGCGGTATTATTTTGCTTAGCACGCTTGGGAAGTTATTTACTCGGGTCCTTAGTAACAGATTAGACAAATGGGCGGAAAAATAGTTTGTATATATAGAAGCGCAATCTGGTTTTCGTAAACACATGGGCACTGTAGATAATATTTTTGTTTTGCATGGACTTATATCTCATATGATCAACAACAATAAAAAATTATTTTGTGGTTTTATTGATTTTAGCAAAGCTTTTGACTATGTAGTTAGACCAAATTTATGGAAAAAATTAATTGGTTATGGAGTACGTGGTAAAATGTTAAATATTGTTAAGAATATGTATAAATCAATTAAATCCAGAGTAAAATTAAATAATATCCTTAGTAATGATTTTACATGCCTATTAGGTGTAAGGCAAGGCGAATGTTTATCGCCATTATTGTTTTCACTGTTTTTAAATGATATTGAAGAAACTATGATTTTAAAGGGACTGTCGGGTATTGAAATGTATATGTATAAACTTTTTGTAATGTTATATGCAGATGATATTATATTGTTCTCTGAAACAGCATCTGGTTTACAGAAAGGTTTTGATATTTTATATGAATATTGTGAAACGTGGAAATTAAAGGTTAATGTTAATAAAACAAAGGTTATGGTGTTTAAAAAAGGTGGTATGTTACCAAAGAATTTGCGATTCATGTATGATAATGAAGAAATTGAAATTGTTAAGTCTTTTTCATATCTTGGCATTGTTTTTACACCAGGAGGATCTTTTCATGAAGCACAAATTACTTTGTCAGGACAATCTAGAAAGGCTATTTTTAAAATTAATAAGTATTTATTTAAATTTTCAGAACTAGGTGTAAAACATAGACTAGAATTGTTTGATAAATTAGTTTTACCTATTTTAAATTATGGCTCTGAAGTTTGGGGCTTTAATGTTGCAAAACAAATTGAACGAGTACATTTGAAATTCTGTAAAACATTATTAAATGTCAAACAAGTAACCCAAAATGATTTTGTTTATGGAGAACTCGGACGTACAACATTGGCTACTGGTAGATTTTTAAAAATTATAAAGTACTGGTTTAAAATTCTTGAGTCGAAAGATAATAAATATATCAAAATAATTTATAATATACTAACAACGGATTTGGAATTGCGTCCGAATATTAAAAACTGGGTTAGTCTGTTGCGTGATTTACTATGCTCTTTAGGTTTTTATGAAGTCTGGTTATTTCAAGGTGTAGGTCAAAAACAAACGTTCTTTACTATTGTTAAGCAAAGATTAAGGGACACTTTTATTCAAAACTGGAGGATGAGATTAAATGAATCATCAAGGGCAATTTTTTATAGGGACATATGCGGGAATTTTGAATACAAACAATATTTAAATATCATTACAGTTAAAAAATTTAGAGAAGCCTTTTCAAAACTCAGATTAAGTTCACATTTTTTAGCTATAGAAACTGGTAGATGGAACAAACCTAGAAGCATACCTTTTGATGATAGAAAATGTAATTTTTGTGTGAAATTAGAAGACGAGTTTCATTTCATTATAGAATGTCCATTATACAAAAATCTTAGAAAACAATATATAAGCAACTATTTTTGGGAAAGACCATGTATGTTTAAATTTATAGAACTGATTACAAGTAAAAATGAAAATGTAATTAAAAGATTGAGAATATATGTTCAAAAAGCATTTTTATGTAAAAAACAAATGATACAAATTTAATTATTCAACGATTTATTTCAATATAACTTCTTCCTATGTATAATATGTAATTATCATTATTTATTTTTGATTTGATATCTATTATCAAAAGATAATGTATACATCTTCTCCCTGAAGTGTATTTATAGATTTGTTTTGTTTTATGCATGTATATTATACTTTCATGTATGTTATCAATGTATTTGTTTGTAAATATGTTGTCCTCATGGGCCAGTTGGCCTAATGGATCTGAAATAAAGTATCTATCTATGTTTTCAGTAATTTTGTTACAGTCGCTTTTAACATATATGCTTATTTTCATATTTGTACCTGTGAACTAAAAAGCATCTTTCATGTTAGTTAAACTGTTTTGCCTAAACATCCAAGTATGAAAAATAGCCCGATCATGTGTTTTGAACCGTGATGGAAGAATGCACTAATGTGATGCCGTGATGGAAGAATGTTTATAGTATGAACATAATTATGTTATTGAATAAAATGAATTTACGGCTAATAGATAAGAATAAATTAGCACAACGGTACTGGTTTGTGCCTTTGATGCAGTTGGTAAAACATCTTTAAATGAGCAGACATTCAATTCAATATTCGTTCATGATATCCATATACTAGTTTACCTCTAACCGACTGTTTACAAACGTCACAATGTCATGTTTCTCGTGAATTCTGTGATGATTCTAAACATTTATCTGATACAGTATAACCCTTCGCATGGAGACCACTGTACTTTCCTTCCTAATTCCAATGTTACTTTTTCAAATATTCTAGTAAAACCTGTACAAAACAGCGTCTTCTTATCAAATAACTGAAGATATTACATCCAAAGTGGTTATAACATGAAATCCAGGAATGCTGGTTAGGATAACTACCAGCCATGATATGACTTAAATAAAGTTAGAAAATGCGTTAAAATCCGAATAAATAAATAAAATATCAATTAACTATCAGTTATTGTTTGATAACTTGTTGCACATCTTTAAGTATCCACAATACTGTTTTTGTTATCTCCCTTATGTATGTCAATTACTTCACATTATACGTTATTTAAAGACATATCGGAATAACAGTTTTCCAGGGTAACCAAGAGAACTATGTACCAACAATACAAACGTGTTTGGTATGTCCAGGTTATATTATGTACCTGGTATGGTTCAAGCTGCATACTATAAGTAAGAGTGAATCTCTATCCCGTGCATTAGAGGTTCTATTTGATATTTGAAGATATGTGCGTACACTTACAACCTTGAATCCATACAGACGGACGAAAGTGAACTGTCATGTTTCATTTAACTGTCATAATAATGAACTGCAAAGACTCTTAAATGAAAGATGAGACTTTGTGAGGCTAAGGTATATCATTCTGAAGAGATAGATGTTAAAGTTTTATTGGGATAGATCCATTGATGTATGCAGATAACTGTGGAGTTTATTATACGACATATTTTAGTGTGGAGTCCCTGTTCGAGCTTTGTTGCTCCATAAGACCAGTCTACAATTGCTTCATTTATCAATTTCAGGCATTTCTTTTTTTCGTAGAAAAGCTCTTGATTTATGTGTGTCGAGAGATTCAGGCAATATGAAGCTGCTTCATTAAGTCAATGCTATTTTGGGGACAAAACTTTGTCAAACTTTAGTAAATTCGTTGAATAAAACTACATGTACTAATAAACAAGGACATATTGATTTAAATCAGTTGATAATAACATAACGTACTGGCTAAACAAAGTCTAATTTTATTCACATCTATTTTACTTGGTCAATTAATTCATGTTTGCAAATGTACGTATATGTTCATATGACGATGGGGTGTAATGCTAAAGTCTAACTTCGGACGCAGAATAATAATCTGACGTAGAGTTAGAGTCTGGCGCAGAGTAAGAATCTGGCGTAGAGTTAGAGTCTGGCGCAGAGTAAGAATCTGGCGTAAAGTTAGAGTCTGGCGCAGAGTAAGAATCTGGCGTAGAGTTAGAGTCTGGCACAGAGTAAGAATCTGACGTAGAGTTAGAGTCTGGCGCAGAGTAAGAATCTGGCGTAGAGTTAGAGTCTGGCGCAGAGTAAGAATCTGGCGTAGAGTTAGAGTCTGGCGCAGAGTAAGAATCTGGCGTAGAGTTAGAGTCTGGCGCAGAGTAAGAATCTGACGTAGAGTTAGAGTCTGGCACAGTGTAAGAATCTGGCGTAGAGTTAGAGTCTGGTGCAGAGTAAGAATCTGGCGTAGAGTTAGAGTCTGGCGCAGAGTAAGAATCTGACGTAGATTTAGAGTCTGGCACAGTGTAAGAATCTGGCGTAGAGTTAGAGTCTGGCGCAGAGTAAGAATCTGGCGTAGAGTTAGAGTCTGGCACAGTGTAAGAATCTGGCATAGTGTTAGAGTCTGGAACAGAGTAAGAATCAGACGTAGATTTAGAGTCTGGCACAGTGTAAGAATCTGGCATAGAGTTAGAGTCTGGCGCAGAGTAAGAATCTGGCGTAGAGTTAGAGTCTGGCACAGAGTAAGAATTTGGCGTAGAGTTAGAGTCTGGCACAGAGTAAGAATGTGACGTAGAGATAGAGTCTGGCACAGTGTAAGAATCTGACGTAGAGATAGAGTCTGGCACAGTGTAAGAATCTGACGTAGAGTTAGAGTCTGGCACAGAGTAAGAATCTGACGTAGAGATAGAGTCCGACACAGTGTAAGAATCTGACGTAGAGATAGAGTCTGGCACAGTGTAAGAATCTGACGTAGAGTTAGAGTCTGGCACAGAGTAAGAATCTGACGTAGAGATAAAGTCTGGCACAGAGTAAGAATCTGTCGTAGAGTTAGAGTCTGGCACAGAGTAAGAATCTGACGTAGAGATAAAGTCTGGCACAGAGTAAGAATCTGGCGTAGAGTTAGAGTCTGGCACAGAGTAAGAATGTGACGTAGAGATAGAGTCTGGCACAGTGTAAGAATCTGACGTAGAGATAGAGTCTGGCACAGTGTAAGAATCTGACGTAGAGTTAGAGTCTGGCACAGAGTAAGAATCTGACGTAGAGATAGAGTCCGACACAGTGTAAGAATCTGACGTAGAGATAGAGTCTGGCACAGTGTAAGAATCTGACGTAGAGTTAGAGTCTGGCACAGTGTAAGAATCTGGCGTAGAGTTAGAGTCTGGTGCAGAGTAAGAATCTGGCGTAGAGTTAGAGTCTGGCGCAGAGTAAGAATCTGACGTAGATTTAGAGTCTGGCACAGTGTAAGAATCTGGCGTAGTGTTAGAGTCTGGCGCAGAGTAAGAATCTGGCGTAGAGTTAGAGTCTGGCACAGTGTAAGAATCTGGCATAGTGTTAGAGTCTGGAACAGAGTAAGAATCAGACGTAGATTTAGAGTCTGGCGCAGAGTAAGAATCTGGCATAGAGTTAGAGTCTGGCGCAGAGTAAGAATCTGGCGTAGAGTTAGAGTCTGGCACAGAGTAAGAATTTGGCGTAGAGTTAGAGTCTGGCACAGAGTAAGAATGTGACGTAGAGATAGAGTCTGGCACAGTGTAAGAATCTGACGTAGAGATAGAGTCTGGCACAGTGTAAGAATCTGACGTAGAGTTAGAGTCTGGCACAGAGTAAGAATCTGACGTAGAGATAGAGTCCGACACAGTGTAAGAATCTGACGTAGAGATAGAGTCTGGCACAGTGTAAGAATCTGACGTAGAGTTAGAGTCTGGCACAGAGTAAGAATCTGACGTAGAGATAAAGTCTGGCACAGAGTAAGAATCTGTCGTAGAGTTAGAGTCTGGCACAGAGTAAGAATCTGACGTAGAGATAAAGTCTGGCACAGAGTAAGAATCTGTCGTAGAGTTAGAATCTGGCACAGAGTAAGAATCTTGCGCATGTGGAAACATTGGATGAAGGAAACCTGAAAAAAGACAATAATAATAATAATAATAAGAAGAAAACAGACAATGTATGTATGTGATGTATGGACAATCTGTCCGTTTCACAATATATTTGAGAATACAACTTAACTCTTTAACGGATCTAATGTAACACATGCTTCAACTACACGGACTCGTATCTATCAGATTCTTTTAGTATTTGCGCATTTGAAACACATACATGATCTATGTGATTTATTTACATATTTAAAATTATAATTCAATATTCGTTTAAAGAACTGTTTAAATGTCCATTTTAAATTGATTTATCAAATAAACTGGACATAAATAGGAGTCTTCTACAATGCTGGGTCATTAAACGAATAAAGTATTTTTAATTTATGGTAAATGTTTTATAATTAAATATCGTAGAACTGCATTTCAAATTTCGTATCAAATATTTTTTGCATTGATACGATAGGGAAATTAATACAGCATCTTAAGATTTTCTTTAACTTAAGTCGAAATTTTTACTTAAGTGTAAATTTTGTTCATGGTAAAAGTTTGTAAACCAGTCCTCAAAAGTGTGAAAATGAATTTTCATTTTCATAATTGGCATCTTTAGAACAAAGATAAAATCATATTATTGTGATTTCCTCCTTTATATTAGTACAAAAGAGTTAAGGAAAAAGTCGAATTTTAGGAAAAATATAACTTTTAAAAGTTAAAAAAATTACTTAACATGCTTTGTGAATACTACCCCAGAACGAATTTTGCGTGATTTCTAAAAAAGGTTCGTCTTAACAAAGAATATAATCGAGTCTCGGGACTTCAAAAAAACTTCAACACAACGAAGACAAACTTCATATGTACAAAAAAGTAGAAAATCGATTGTCATGTTTTGTTTTTGTTGCAATGATAAATTCGGTTCATAAGTGTTCGCCATAGAACGGTTGTCGTTTGTAAATCTTCAAAGGGCGACGATTCAGTCAAGGACTTATAAACAAAATACCAGTTACTTCCCCTCAATCGGTAAATGCTTTATTAAATCAGCTATCACGTTGTTACGTATTATTAAATACCAAACAAAAGAAAGAATGTATGACGTTTAGAGTGATAAAAAACTTTGGCTTGAAAAACACGGATGGTTTCGTGAAACACGTTTTTAATATCATGAGTTCACAAAATGTGTTGAGATAAAATGGTTGGTATTGATATATCATAATGGTTCATACATTAGGTAAAACGAAGTCTTTTGTGTACTAGTTTGTTACTCAAATTAAGTATACCTTTTTGTTACAAATCATGGCATGCCTAATTCGTGTAACTCAAAAAGAGTTGAAAGTGAACACGCTAGATATGAGCGATATTTTATCAATACCTTTACACAATGTATAGAATTGTTGTTTTGTTCGAAATTCAAAAAATGTGTAAAGGATACGTATCATACTGAAAAATACAATTTGGTCCGTTGCCATGATTAATTTAGATATACATTGTAATTCAGTCATATTCAAATAGTACGACTATTTTATCAATAGGAACGCAAAAATGATTATAAAACAAAAAAGGGCAATGTACCTTTCCTTTACGCAATACAGAGACATATTGTCAATATATACCCATATAAAGGCTTCTATGCTGTCATTGATACATTCTTCATAATAGAACTACGACTTCCATTGACTTCTCCTCAAGACCATACATACCAATTTTGTTTTGATGTACTCGTAGAAAAAGGCCATTCATAGATGGAGTGCGTGTATTGTAATCTATTATTTTTATTTAGATACTACACAACATATTCTTGATAGATATTCTTTTAAATGTTAACTGCCCCGTACAAAGGCCCAAACACGATGAAAATAAGATTTTACCCCATGCAAATACTATTATAAGCTAGTAAGTTGAAAATATTTGCATGCGATAGATAAGTTATTGTCTCGTTCCTATCTGTCTTATACTTTCACTACGATAATGATGAACATAAAGATGAGATCAACCCAACGGTTGCTGTGACTGTCATCATCAGTAAATATGTACCAGCAGTGCAGTGCGTTATTAATTGCTCGATGGATGTTATTTAGTTGTAAAAAAAACCACTAAATACCACTTAAAATCAATCGCTCTGCTGGCCTACACTTCTAAATTTAAAATTCCGAATTCAAAACCTGATTCGGAAAAGGGATCTCATCATGTATATTTGGTTTATTAAACTAGGAGCCATTACATAGACTCTATACTTATCCCTCTTATTACTCGTCAAATTCACGTAGAACTGAAATTCAGTTTTTGTTTCTCAAACTTGTTTTGCTGTTGATGTGATGTTAGCGACCGCCTCAGAATAAAGGTCACTGGATCAATAAAGAGCATTCTTTTAAAAACATTTATTGGTTATATAGAACATATGTCCTCCGATTTAAGGCCACCTGTCTTTGACTGTATTTATATTTTACATTACGAACATTAACAGATCAAACAGTGAAATGTTGTATTGTTAATTTCGAAGAATGTTATTTAAAGCGTACATTTGTATAGTGGTATTATTGTATGAAATGATTACTTGTAATACGTAGACTATACCCCCCCCCCCCAAATCAGTAGACCATCTTAAATGATTGTCAGCTTAATCACAATCAATAGCATTCAATTTGTCTTCTGTAGAATGCATTTAGTGTGGAGAAGATATGAACTATACGTAGAAATTTTACAGATAATGTAAATTTCATTTAGCCATAATTTGTATCGTCGACTTCAGCAGACAGTACATAAACAAAACAGAAGACATAAGTTCAAATGAAATAACGTGCACTATTTGGCAGCAATATTCCGATGAGTTCTTCTAGGAAATTATGACATCTACAGTAATTATACCGGCCTCGCGAATATATCTAAGTATTAGAAATTAGTTTGATTTCTTAAAATATAGAACATAAAAGTATGATAGTATTTAATCTTTTTCCAGGGGTGGTATTCACGAAGAATCTTAAGTATTACCTTAAGAAATCCCTTATCCTTTACATATTAACCTTAACTAAGGATTAGGAATTTTTTATCCTTAACATTTTCCTCAGCGTAAGTTAAGGATTTCCTTATCTATGGACATCCTTAACATTAAGGAAAAACTAAACATAGACCGGATATCGAAATACGTTCGTTGTTGTCAACAAATCGTTGTAAATATGAGCTAGGCAAAGAAGAGAATCCCTCATATTTAATCAATGACTCATTGCTTCTCGTGAAAGCCATGCATAGACAATAATATATTAAGCTGTTACCACAAGAAATGAGTCTCAACCAATGGGACCAAAATAATAAGCGTCCATGTTATAACGTTATAGTTTCAATAAAACAAAGTACATGTACTATATAAGTCAAAAAATAAAATAAAATGCATAGGAAAAATACCAACGCGTTTCTAACGGGAATATCATTGACATTGGACTGTGTTTGGGTGGGATTCATGAAGGAAAACAAACATTTAGTCAAACATACATAAACGATGATTTTATTAAGAATCAACGTGTAAGACACACAGACGCTTTTCAGTAAAGTAAGTACGCAACAATTATGTTCTAACTACAAAGAAACCAAATACATACTGCCTGAATTTGACATTCTATGCGATTTCTAAACACACTTATGAAATTTGGATACTTAAGGACGTCCTGAAGCCACGACCTTCCTTAAAATCTAAGGAAAAATCGCGCGTTTTAAGGAAAATCTTAAGTTAAAATGTTTTGTGAATACCGCTTAAGATTTATTTTAGATTTAAGGAAAATCTTTTGAAACTTAAGGAAAAACTTCAACCTTAAGAAAAAATTTATTCTTAAGATCTTTCGTGAATACCACCCCAGATCTGCACTGACATGTAGGAATGGAAAATGACTGGCCAGCTTTCACATAATGAGATGATTGGTGAATAAATAGCTGCTATATTATAAAGTATTTTGTGTCTTAGAAATCAAGCTTAATCTCGAGGTCTAATGCTGGTATCAAATTAGTATCTTGAAATTCCAGGAGGGGCAAGTTTGTCATATATGTTACAGGTTCTGACTGATATACTCAATAACTGTAATATAATACTTAGTCTTTATAGGGCTATGTGTAGTGTTATTCGATTTAATAAAGAACAGATGATATTATTTCCTATGATAGCTGTGTAAAATTGTAATAGAAACTTGCTAGATGCATGGGAAACTCAGGGACATTTGATACTTATTTTAGATACGTAACTTGTTTGCAGTAATGATGATAAGTAAGTACATGTACCAAAGTTTGTCATAAGCAATAGATATATCAAAATATATAGATTTCTTATAGTGGAATGGATAACATAGACGTACCATCGTATTTGTCTTCGATATTAAACCTTATACTTCCCTCAGTCTTGAATTATCGAGTATTTCGGTATACTGCTTAGATAATCTACCATGTTTCATGTGCTTCTTGTATTATGATGTTCTATGCATAGTATGACGTTCCTACAGCGTCTTGGTTCTATGATAGTTTTTTGATACATTGAACACTCGGAAATTGACGCAAAATATCTTCGTGGTCTGGACATATAAACCACAATCGTGAAATATTACATGCAACACTCAGAAAAAAACGCAAGTTTAGAAATGTAACAAACACAAGATTGGATGAATATATTATGCTCTTTGTACCACTGTACAACGTTCAGACACAATAATTGCTCTCAGACAAAGAATAGTATAGTTGTAATTGTATATAGTCTAACATGTGAACAAAGGCTACCCTTGGGGAAAGGTGGCCTCTTTTGACAGGTACCCTTTATTCGAATGTCATATTGTTCAACAACAGCTCTTCAAAGAATGACCTTTATTAATCAATGTACAAAAATGTATAAAGACATATTTAATAATGACGGGGCGGCCTTTAATCGGAGGTGGCCACTAACTCAGGTTTGATTGTACGTGATATTTAATGTGATAGATCAAACAAAGCATTTCGTATTCGATTAGTAAAGAAATTCCGCACCTCATATTCACATATTTTCACTAAAACTATATCAAATGAGGTACATGTATATGCGCTAAGTATTAATAACACTACATGTGTATGATGGTTGTATATTAAGTATCAATAGCACTATAGACTATACATGTATGAGGGTTGTATTCTAATTATCAATAGCACTATAGACTATACATGTATGAGGGCTGTATTCTAATTATCAATAGCACTATAGACTATACATGTATGAGGGATGTATTCTAATTATCAATAGCACTATAGACTATACATGTATGAGGGCTGTATTCTAATTATCAATAGCACTATAGACTATACATGTATGAGGGATGTATGCCAAGTATCAATAGCACTATAGACTATACATGTATGAGGGATGTATGCTAAGTATCAATAGCACTATAGACTATACATGTACGAGGGATGTATGCTAAGTATCAATAGCACTATAGACTATACATGTATGAGGGATGTATGCTAAGTATCAATAGCACTATAGACTATACATGTATGAGGGCTGTATTCTAATTATCAATAGCACTATAGACTATACATGTATGAGGGATGTATGCTAAGTATCAATAGCACTATAGACTATACATGTATGAGGGATGTTTGTTAAGTATCAATAGCACGACAGACTATACATGTATGAGGGATGTTTGTTAAGTATCAATAGCACGACATACTATACATGTATGAGGGATGTTTGTTAAGTATCAATAGCACGACATACTATACATGTATGAGGGATGTTTGTTAAGTATCAATAGCACGACAGACTATACATGTATGAGGGATGTTTGTTAAGTATCAATAGCACGACATACTATACATGTATGAGGGATGTTTGTTAAGTATCAATAGCACGACAGACTATACATGTGTTTGAGTGCAATGTGATAAGTATTAATAACACTATAGACTATACCTGCATATCTATGCACGCGCCTGTTGACTAGATACAAAAACTTCTCTAAACTGGTTTCCTCTCCCAGATGCGGTCGGTTTTACGGGTTTTAGGGGTTTCTACTGTGATACTCAAAGGGCCTGACGGCAAATTAAATATATAAAAAAATCAGCCGTAATGAGTATACATTTGTACATGCATTACTATATTTATATACCTAAAGTTCTTGTCTTTTGCCTTGATAAACTAGAATGATTTCATGTTATGAATATTATAGTGAAGGTGATGTTATAAATAATAGTGAAGGTGATGTTATGAATACTAGTGAAGGTGATGTTATGAATACTAGTGAAGGTGATGTTATGAACACTAGTGAAGGTGATGTTATGAATACTAGTGAAGGTGATGTTATGAATACTAGTGAAGGTGATGTTATGAACACTAGTGAAGGTGATGTTATGAACACTAGTGAAGGTGATGTTATGAATACTAGTGAAGGTGATGTTATGAACACTAGTGAAGGTGATGTTATGAATACTAGTGAAGGTGATGTTATGAATACTAGTGAAGGTGATGTTATGAATACTAGTGAAGGTGATGTTATGAACACTAGTGAAGGTGATGTTATGAATACTAGTGAAGGTGATGTTATGAATACTAGTGAAGGTGATGTTATGAACACTAGTGAAGGTGATGTTATGAACACTAGTGAAGGTGATGTTATGAATACTAGTGAAGGTGATGTTATGAACACTAGTGAAGGTGATGTTATGAATACTAGTGAAGGTGATGTTATGAATACTAGTGAAGGTGATGTTATGAATACTAGTGAAGGTGATGTTATGAACACTAGTGAAGGTGATGTTATGAATACTAGTGAAGGTGATGTTATGAATACTAGTGAAGGTGATGTTATGAATACTAGTGATGGTGATGTTATGAACACTAGTGAAGGTGATGTTATGAACACTAGTGAAGGTGATGTTATGAATACTAGTGAAGGTGATGTTATGAATACTAGTGAAGGTGATGTTATGAATACTAGTGAAGGTGATGTTATGAATACTAGTGATGGTGATGTTATGAATACTATAGTGAATGTGATGTTATGAATACTAGTGAAGGTGATGTTATTGATACTAGTGATGGTAATGTTACTACGTGACCTACATGACATACGTACGTATTCACGCCTGTTTGGTGCAAAGGGGTTTGTCACCAAAAAAAATCAAAAAACATTTTTTTTCCATGTAACCCTATATATATATGGGTTACATGGAATTTTTATTTTTTTTTTGTGACAAACCCCTTTGGTTTGGTGTATGAAACTCAGAGCTTTATTCGCTTAAGCACTGCTACTATCATACTTAATCAGTTTGGAATAATACGTATTACAGATAAATAAATAATCCAATGACATACAGGTGAAGATCTACCAAACGGCGGATCATAACGTTACTGATACTAATGATTTAGAAATGTGCTTAAATAAATCGAACAGGTTTTAACTATGATTCTTTCAATAGCAATAATAAGGTAAACATATTTCTGATATCAAATACAGTGTAACCTCCATGAACGGTCACTTCCGAACAACAGCCACCTCCCTGTTACAGCCAGTATATTAGCAACCCAAATTGACGTTTTATACTATGTTCACTCTCCCAACAACAGCACCTCATTACAACAGTCATTTTTGTCCTTCCCATTGATGGCTGTTGTATGGAGGTTGTGCTGTGCAATAATCACAGATGTAGAGATTCGAAAACTAGCGTCTGGTGTAAGCTATAGCCACTATCCTTGCTCACTGTTGGCCACGGTAACGTGTTTTATGAATGCTAAAGTGATTCTTGTAATATTAACTAACGGCTTAGTGTCGGGAGTAAATTAATTATTCATTAATCACAAGTCACAAACAAGGATATATTAGACAACAGGTTGTTAGCTTTAGTATTAATTTTGGTAGTATTGCATGCGTTCCCAATTAAATCGACAAGTTGTTGTAGTAAGGTTCAAATGGATGATGTGCATGGCTCCGTCTTGATGGTTCATGATAGTCCATGATATCACGATTTATGTTCATCTGAAAATAAAACATGGCAAAAATAAATAAAACGTTGTGATGAATTATGTAAAGATACGTTGGCGGAGTAAGGTTTACTAGATAACTATCTCAAGTTAAAACTTCGTAGAGTGTTCTGTATACAGTCAACACTGTTTAGCAAGGGATTGCTGTGTTTGAACCAAGCAATGGAGGGGTTCATCGATATAACAAGATACCAGTAACGTTGTGAGCCGTGAATAATTTCTATTTATGACAGATGGTCCTCATTCAAAAAACGGTCGCTCTGTAGTAAAATGAAGTAGAAAGCATCGGCCTTGACGTGAGCCATTAATGATTCGTTGTTTTTAGCATTTGTACATACACTAGTTAAACTGATAACGTGAAACTCGATTTTCACGTTATTACATGTTTCAACATCTTTCGTGTAGTATTCAACCATATTTGTTCATTAGTTTAAATAGCTTACAGACGGTTTTGTCATTTGGAAGAAACATGCGCCTTTCAAATTAGTAAAAAGAAATTCTCTTTTTGCAGTTGTAGCATTTTCAATATACATGTACCGAGAATACGAAGAAATTAATGTATCGGTATCTAAGACTGACTGGTCTTTTCAAGTTTCACCAATTCATAGATTAAAAAACTGAACCATAATTATATACTTAGATAAATCTAATGTATAAAGTCCATTGTCAGTGATTTGAAACAAATATATTTTGTTGATCTTCTATAAACCATTATCGCACTTAATTAACATTTTTCTTATCAACGATAACTACTCAGTCTCTGTATTTAGGAATATATTGCAACAATTAGTATCAAAATAATAATGGATGAATAACAGTGATGATTATGTGGCGTAAAATTCTATCGAGATTTAATCTGTAGTCGTAAATAAAGTTTTGTGTATTGGCTAATCTATCGGACGAGATTGATCAGATGCTAGCTAAATTTCAAGTTAGAAATATTTCAATGTAATGGAGCGAATAAAAATTTAGATCTGAGACACGTGTGTCAGTAATGTTCCTGTGAAGGTATAAATGCATGCACGTCATAATAACAACAAATATAATCTATATACATATACATATATACCACAGTAAACATTGACTGTACATAATGCAAATATGGGAATAGTATGGAAATGGAAAGTAATATTTGTCAAACGGCTTGAATAATATTGTGCTATCGTATCTGCAATGAATATATTACCCGGGTGGTCATCCAATAAGGTGTTGCTGTATACATGTATTTGTAATACACAAACAAAAAAGCTCGGGCATCAGTGAACCGAACCATGTAAACGGATATTCTGTCCGAATTGATATTTCCGAACACCGGTGTTATGGATAAAATACGTTGTGTTCGGAATGGCGGACACAAAGAAAAACAAACTTCAACTCCTATCCCGAGGAATTCAGATACGTGGAATCTATATATTATTTAATACTAAAAACTGTGTGTGGTGTTCTGTCGTGTCTAAATGATAATTACCATGCTGTAAACTAATTTGGATCTGCTATTCAGTTGATATCAAGTATTCAGTTGATAGATGTACTATACATAGAACAATTTGTTTCCCAGTGTCAATTGAAGGTGAATATTTTATGTGACAGTCTGTATATTACCATTTTTTCTAGGATTGTGGTTTATTGATTACAGTTGTACAGTTTTTTGGCAATTCAAGTGCAACCAATATCATTTAAACTATATTTATATATATTATTTGGCATAATTTGTGCAGAAATGATATTTTGGCCATGTTTGCTAATCAGTCATATTCCAAGATATGCTTAGTCTTATTTCATGAGTTTTACTATAAATCTTGAAAATCAACATTAAAATGTATGTAATTTTCACATCAATTGTATTTCAGAAAGTTATGTGTGCCTTAAGTAGTAAGTTATCAATGATATTGGATATGAACAATGAAAATAAGAACACTATTCATCAGGTATTTGTTGAATTTAGTATATAGATTATATCAATTATTAAATTAAACATTGCTGGTAAAGTTTGCGTATGAAATATAAAATTTTACTGCATGAATATTTTGTTTGAACTAGATTAATTTGCAATGTTTTCACCAATTATCAACATGTGTCTATAATATAGGTAAATATACTCCAGTATTGAGACACCTCATTATGGCAGCTACAATTTATTCAGACTGGTATTCAGTATTTTATCTGTATTTCAAATTGATCATCTTAATATCAGTTGTTCTAAAAACAATATTTTGCTTTATTTAAGCTAAACCAGCAATTAATGTTTGGTCGATGTTTTCTTTACCAAATTTCTTTGGACTTATGAAATAAAAGTATTCTGTAAATTCTGCTTAAACATGTCATCATAAGATCTAACCTTTCATTATAACAATTTAATTTACAGGTTCTATGAGCGGTCTGGTGTGGGTAGTACCATAAATACAGTATTAGGAAGCAAATTATAGGTAACATTTTTAACATTGGGGATTATTATATAATCATAACATTGTTCATCCTGAGATACCAACATACTGAGTTCTTAAGTGTGTGGTTAACATGACATGCATTTTGGAATAAGGTGTGTTTATAACATATAAAACCTGTATCTCTCTCGTCTTTCTGTTTAGTTCTTATTAACAGGACCAGTCCATTTAGTTGATCAGGTTTGCAGATACATGTAGCTTAACTTGAGATAGGTTTCCTAGCTGAAATCTTAATTTTAAATGTTCTATATTTTCTTGTTAAATGTTAGGTTTGTCACGGTTCAATAATTGTTTTGCATTTCATCAGGTGTGATTGCTGTGCATCTATTTTGAAGCATTTTATGATCTGGATAAAAGCAACTCAATGGAAATATCCAATTTATTGACAATATTGTGATCTATAAAATTCTCTGTTCAGTCCAACACTGATGTTAGTTGGAGAAAAATTTGTTTCATTTCACAGTAAATGCAATAAAACATTATATTTGGTCTTGTAAAAGCTGGATCTATTTGGCATACCCATAACTACCTTTACATTTGTATAACATTAGGACTGATGTACATGACAGTAATATATTAATTTATTAAGAATAAATGAATTTATGACAAAAATGTATACACTAACAAAGTGCATGCATACAACATGTTATTATGTTATTAGTAATACATATATTTGTGTGACTTACTTCATTCTCCTATGACAGGTTGATATCATTGTGTGTAAAAAGTAAATACCTAGAATTTGAGTTAATATCTGAACTCATGTTTCCCAAATTAGGTTTGGTAGGAAGCAGATGATAATGTAGGTATAGTTTGATTGTCTTGGGGAAGACATGAAGCTACATATGATTTGATGGTCTACTAAACTTCTTTAAAGATTCATTACAACTTGAGAATTTCAGTGGTATGGCACATAATAGAATAATTGATGAATTTATTAAAACATAATCAGTACTAGAACTGATGGGTACCAGTACTGTATGTTCTTGATTGACAGAACTAGTCTTAGAGTATGATTGATTGATTTGTTTGTAGACAGGTTGTTGTGTGATTGATTGAACTTTGCAATAGTTGATATGTATGATTGATATATATGATTGATTATAAGAATGATTGAATAACATGCGGAATTGATACGTATATTTAATTGATTGATACATGGTTGATTAATGTGTGTGTTGGATGAATATGTGATTGATTGATTGGTTGGTTGGTTGATTGATTGATTGATTGATTGATTGATTGAGCTATGATCAGTTGATAAGAGCAGACTGTCTAGTATGATTCATTATTGTAACTTTATTTGTTTGAAACTGTAAAGTTATAATTCAACTTTAACTTAATATAGTTATTGTGCTTTAGGTGTTGTTCATGGTTTACCATCATTGAATATTTTGCAACGGTCACATATATCCAATGTATTATATTTATTTTATAATTTCTTTGATTTTGCTAAAAGGGTATTTACTGATGTATTTCAGGACACATCTATGGTCGATGCTAGAGCTGATGATAGAGTCATGAAATGAACATAACATGTCTAAACCAGACATAGCCTTTAAAATGTCAATCGATGCATAATTGTATGTGGAATGATGTTCAAAAATGCAAGAAGGAGCAATCATGTTACGCAGTGTTTATGTGTCTTAGTGCGTAATTGTGTTGGAATGGAGCATTTGTGTTTTATAGTGTTCAATGTGTTGTGCTAGTGCTCAGTGTGTTGTGTTAATATTTGGTGTTTAGTGTTGGAAAATAGTGTTGTAGTGTTTAAATAAATGAAATAAAGGATTATATATTTAGGATTATATTTCACAAGTAAGTGGAGTTCCTCGATCACAGCACTTAACTGTCACAATGATAGGCTCCCCTCACATAATTTGACCTCACGTGCACTTAGGACATTTTTTTAAAGTTTAGGAAGAAAATGTATTTTTTTTAATTTTTGAAAATATTTTTTAATGATGCAACACAATGTGTAAGTTAAGGAAAATTATTAGGTTTTAGATAAAATACGCCAACAAACCCATGACAAGGATACTATCAATTATGATATTAAGTAATACTATATTTTCTCGAATTGATAATTTGCGCAAAATAAGCTTATCGCGTTAGTTATTTACAAAACATTCTCATTTTGTATTAAAAAGATAAAATACCCGTGACATGAACGCATCAATATGTTGGACGTAGACAAGGTTGATAACAATATTCGCTACATGCATAGTACATTAATGTGAACTATAGACCGGTATTTTCCGTAAAACATGCGTAACGTGCTTTGTTCATAAATTATCCTTTCATTTCATCAGCTCATTAATAAAGGCTTAAACCAAAATACTGTCTATATATTAGATACAGAAGAAACACAAAATAAATACCACACAATTTCATCTTAGAAATTGACCGATTTGATACTTTTTCAAGCAACCAATACACATATTAAATGAATGCATAGTGATACATAGACTATTGGGGAAGCTTTGTTATCCCAACATTGTGAATGAATTTCAATGAATGCGTGTATTGTACAATAAGTGCGCGAAACATGCGATTTGAATGTATTATTCGTGCATGAGACCCATTTGAATGCGTATAGATCGATATTTTTGCGTTTGATAAGCATAACGGGCTTTGTTAACAAATCATTCTCACACAAATTATCATTAACAATGTCGTTTAGTCGATATACTGTCTATGGAAATGGTACAAGGGAACCGCGCATTTTCATTATACATATTGACCATTTTGATATCTTGTTCAAGCAAACATGGATACACAGCATTTAATGAATACACACAGAAATTTGGACATTCACTAATTATGTATGGCGTTAATTTCTTCATTTCAAATTTATATCAAGTACACTGGTCATTCGATATATAAACCATTGGTGAACGATAATTTATTCTAAATTTTTTTAAATGAATTTTAATGAAATCTTGTATGTACAATAAACATACGAGTCTCGCGACTTGAATTTATTATTCGATACATGTATACCATTTGAACCTAATAAATTGATAATTTGCGTAAAATAAGGCTAGCAATCTTGTTATTTATAAATTATTCTAGGTTCGTATGGACAATAATAATTTGAAATGTGACACAAAAGGATTCTCATCATATAAGCTCATTCTATATTTTCTATTGATGTTTTCAACACAGGTCTGTACAATTTGCTCAAGAATCTATTCAAATAAATTATAGCCCACTATGTATATATACATGTGTATCATATTTTTTACGTGAATTTCATGTTTTAAGATGTGTAGATAATATGTAAACGAAACTCGCGGCTTGAACACATGCATTTTTCATATTGATATTGAACGTGCATGCTCTTTGATACCATTAATGGCTCTATAACTAAATTACTAAATATGTGGGCTTTTGAATTGAAATCATTTAGAAAATACTAGATGCAATGCACGCGGTTTGTAAATATTAAATTCTGAGTCCACCCAATTAGTCGCAATACTGAATACACGCAGAGTCTGTGATATCAACTTTTTTGTAAGAAGGTAATTTCTTCATTTCGACCTGTTAGAAAGTAACATCCTCAGATTTAAAAACAAATAATAATCTTTCGAAGAAATAGGCAAACATACCGCAACATGAAATTATTTGTTCTAAGATATTTACAACATTAACGCAACCAAATAAGATCAGATAAATTATTGAGCACGAGATGTCTAGAGAATAAGTACATGTGACTTGCGGCTTGAAAACATGCATTTTACATATTGATAATGAACCAATACACAATATTCAATGTACACATAGTCCCCGATATTAGCGTGTTTTGTAAGATGTTAATTTCTTCAATCGAGTGTTGCATTTAAAAAGAAATTATAATTTATCCGTGAAACATGCCAACAATCCCGCTGCATACATTTATTTGATCCTAGATATTCACAACATTTATGCAACCAAATCAGTTTAAAAAATTATTGCACACGGTGTTATCATATTATATCAATTAACGTTAATTTTATCATTTAATAAGTAAACGTGACCCGCGGCTTGAACACATGCATTTTACATACTGATATTGAAAGTCCGCGCTCTTTGATACCACTAAATGCTCCATTATCAAATATGTCGAGGGTTTTAATTGAAATCATATTGAAAACCATAAATGCCATACACAAACATATATATATATATATAAACAAACCCCGTGGTGTTTGTTCCATGCATTTCCGAGCTAAATATTGACCATTTTGGGCGACTTTAAAGCAAAATAATACATTTCGAATTGTTAGAAATCAAATTTTGCATTGTGATTAGCTTGTTGTTTTAAACCAATTCCCGTCAAATGAGATCATTTATAAGGGCAACGAAAGAAACCTGCATTTCCACCCTAAATATTGACCATTTTCATATTCTATGTCCATGCTTTTTATGATCACATGCTATTTGCTGTATTGTATATTATATTTATATGCTAGATAAATCTGTTAATAAATTTGCCTTGCCTTGTCTTTTTACTTACATGTTATTCTCTATAATCAAATTTATAATAAGCTATTTTATACTTCAAAACATTTTAAAAATGCAAAATGGGATACTTGCGGTTTGTAAATTATATTCAATTCTAATTATATCCAATACACAATATTCAATACACAAAAATTGCGCGTTATAAAATTGCTGTGTAAGACGTTAATTTCTTCATTTTGAATTGTAAGAAATAAAATTTCGCATTTAAATACCTAGAAATTTTAATTTATTCCTGCAATATGCCAACAATCACGCTTCCACGGGTTGTATATGTTTTCTTCCACTTAAATATATTAATTACAAATGTAATATTCTTGTCAATAGTCACAATCAAACTTACACAATTAAAATACACGCTGGTTTGTTTACTTGATATAGATCCATTGAAATATTAATATATCTGCTCATTTTTATAAAAGCATATAAGTCAAATAAAACTCAATAGTGCACGGGTTCTTCACTTGGTGTTCCGTTTAAATCAGTTAATTTATATTCATAATTAATGATCAAATACAAATGAAATACCCGCGGGAGTGTTACATTAATTTGGCCAATCTTACTCTATTGAAATGCACGCTGGTTTTGTTTACTTTAAGTTTCGATCGAATATCAATATATCTAGCAACTTTATGTATAAAATCATATCAGTCACGTAACCTGAAATGCGTGTTGTATTCATAATTCATATAAGTTAATTACTATTTCTAATTAAAAATGAAACACAATTCACTCAAGTGAATATTAAGCCGAGATGAGCACGTGTTCTTTACGTAATGTCACGTTCTTATAATGTGATTAATCTTCATAATTAATAATTAGAAACAATCTCACAGCGGCAACTGAGATACGGGCTGGAGTGTTTACTATAAGTTCCGTTCAAAATCTGCATAATGAAAATAAACCAATACACGATATTCAATACACACACAGTCCGAGATATTAATTTGTTGTGTAAGAGGTTAATGTCTACAATTCGATTTGTTGGAAATCAAATTTTGGATTTGAATTGAAACCATAATGTATCCGGATCATACGCGAACAAACCCACGACATGTTTTTATTCTGTCCTTAGTTATTTACGATTTGGCGTGTTCTTTATCTGAAACATGAAAACAAAGAGATACAATTGTCGTTCGAAACATGAGTCTATTAATGAACAAAGTTTATTTCAAAACTTAGAATGATTTTAAATGCTGCATTCTTTGCATAAAATATGCGTAGCGCGCATGTTATTTACAAAATATTCTCATCATATAGGCTCATTATATTTTTCACATTCATGGTTCCAACACAGTTTTGAACGTTTTTGTAGGCGAATCGTTACAATGAATAATTATGCAAAGTGTATATCAATTGAACATTATGGAACATAAGTACTGGCTTGTTGTTTACAAGTTTTTCTCATCATTTCGTCTAAAATTCTGACTGAAAAAGTACACAAGATCCGCCCCTAGCGTACCAAGCATTTCCGTCATAGATATTGACCATTTTGATTGTTTATCAAGAAATATGAGTACCGGCTTGTTGTTTACAAATTTGTCTCATCATTTGGTCAAAAATTTTGACCATGAAAAAATACACAAGAGCCGCCCCTTGCGTACCAAGCATTTCCGTCATAGATATTGACCATTTTGATTGTTTATCAAGAAACAAATACACAATAACAAATAAACACCCGTTCTGCTATATTAATTGTTCTTTTAAGTTGTTAATTTCTTCATTTCGATCTATTACAAGTCCCAATGTGTATTTAAAAGAAAGCCTTATTTTTCCGTGTAATACGCCAAAAACCCGCGACTACAATTCATATTTTCATAGATATTTACAAAAATTTATCCAACCTAATGAATTCAGATAAATTATTGTGAATGGTATAATATCATATCTGCGTTTATTTCCTCATTTAATATGTCTATATAATAAGTAAACAGACCCGCAGCTTGAACACTTGTATTTTACATAATGAAAATAAACCAATACACGATATTCAATACACACACAGTCCGAGATATTAATTTGTTGTGTAAGAGGTTAATGTCTACAATTCGATCTGTTGGAAATCAAATTTTGGATTTGAATTGAAACCATAATATATCCGGATCATACGCGAACCAACCCACGACATGTTTTTATTCTGTCCTTAGTTATTTACGATTTGGCGTGTTCTTTATCTGATACATGAAAACAAAGAGATACAATTGTCGTTCGAAACACGAGTCTATCAATGAACAAAGTTTATTTCAAAACTTAGAATGATTTTAAATGCTGCATTCTTTGCATAAAATATGCGTAGCGCGCATGTTATTTACAAAATATTCTCATCATATAGGCTCATTATATTTTTCACATCCATGGTTCCAACACAGTTTTGAACGTTTTTGTAGGCGAATCGTTACAATGAATAATTATGCAAAGTGTATATCAATTGAACATTACAGAACATAAGTACTGGCTTATTGTTTACGAGTTTTTCTCATCATTTGGTCTAAAATTCTGACTATGAAAAAGTATACAAAATCCGCCGCTAGCGTACCAAGCATTTCCGTCATAGGTATTGACCATTTTGATAGTTTATCATGAAATATGAGTACCGGCTTCTTGTTTACAAGTTTTTGGTCAAAGATTTTGAGCATGAAAAATTACACAAGACGCCCCTTGCGTATCAAGCATTTCCGTCATAGATATTGACCATTTTGATTGTTTATCAAGAAATATAAGTACCTGCTTGTTGTTTACAAATTTTTCTCATCATTTCGTCTAAAATTTTGACCATGAAAAAATACACAAGATCCGCCCCTTGCGTACCAAGCATTTCCGTCACAGATATTGACCATTTTGATAGTTTATCAAAAAATATGAGTACCTGCTTGTTGTTTACAAATTTTTCTCACCTTTCGTTTAAAATTCTGACCATGAAAAAGTACACAGGAACCGACCCTAGCGTACCAAGCATTACCGTCAAAGATATTGACCATTTTGATTAGTTATCAAGAAATATGAGTACCGGCTGGTTGTTTACAAATTTTTCTGATCATTCGGTCTAAAATTTTGACCATGAAAAAATACACAAGATCCGCCCCCTTGCGTACCAAGCATTTCCGTCATAGATATTGACCATTTTGATTGTTTATCAAGAAATATGAGTAACGGCTTGTTGTTTACAAGTTTTTCTCACCATTTGGTCAAAGATGTTGACCATGAAAAAGTACACAAGATCCGCCACATGCGTACCAAGCATTTCCGTCATAGATATTGACCATTTTGATTGTTTATCATGAAATATGAGTACCGGCTTGTTGTTTACATATTTTTCTCATCATTTGGTCAAAGATGTTGACCATGAAAAAGTACACAAGATCCGTCACATGCGTACCATGCATTTCCGTCATAGATATTGACCATTTTGATTGTTTATCATGAAATATGAGTACCGGCTCGTTGTTTACAAATTTTTCTCATCATTTCGTCTAAAATTTTGACCATGAAAAAATACACAAGAACCGCCCCTTGCGTAACAAGCATTTCCGTCATAGATATTGACCATTTTGATAGTTTAGCATGAAATACGAGTACCGGCTTCTAGTTTACAAGTTTTTCGTATCATTTGGTCAAAGATTTTGAGCATGAAAAATTACACAAGATCCGCCACATGCGTACCAAGCATTTCCGTCATAGATATTGACCATTTTGATTGTTTATCAAGACACAAATACACAATAACAAATAAACACCCGTTCTGCTATATTAATTTTTCTTTTAAGTTGTTAATTTCTTCATTTCGATCTATTACAAATCCCAATGTGTATTTAAAAGAAAGCCTAATTTTTCCGTGAAATACGCCAAAAACCCGCGACTACAATTCATATGTTCATAGATATTTACAAAATTTATGCAACCTAATAAATTCAGATAAATTGTTGTGAATGGTATAATATCATATCTGCGTTTATTTCATCATTTAAGATGTCTATATAATAAGTAAACAGACCCGCAGCTTGAACACTTGTATTTTACATAATGAAAATAAACCAATACACGATATTCAATACACACACAGTCCGAGATATTAATTTGTTGTGTAAGAGGTTAATGTCTACAATTCGATCTGTTGGAAATCAAATTTTGGATTTGAATTGAAACCATAATGTATCCGGATCATACGCGAACAAACCCACGACATGTTTTTATTCTGTCCTTAGTTATTTACGATTTGGCGTGTTCTTTATCTGAAACATGAAAACAAAGAGATACAATTGTCGTTCGAAACATGAGTCTATTAATGAACAAAGTTTATTTCAAAACTGAGAATGATTTTAAATGCTGCATTCTTTGCATAAAATATGCGTAGCGCGCATGTTATTGACAAAATATTCTCATCATATACGCTCATTATATTTTTCACATCCATGGTTCCAACACAGGTTTGAACGTTTTTGTAGGCGAATCGTTACAATGAATAATTATGCAAAGAGTATATCAATTGAACATTACAGAACATAAGTACTGGCTTATTGTTTACGAGTTTTTCTCATCATTTGGTCTAAAATTCTGACTATGAAAAAGTATACAAAATCCGCCCCTAGCGTACCAAGCATTTCCGTCATAGGTATTGACCATTTTGATAGTTTATCATGAAATATGAGTACCGGCTTCCTGTTTACAAGTTTTTGGTCATAGATTTTGAGCATGAAAAATTACACAAGACGCCCCTTGCGTATCAAGCATTTCCGTCACAGATATTGACCATTTTGATAGTTTATCAAAAAATATGAGTACCTGCTTGTTGTTTACATATTTTTCTCATCATTTCGTCTAAAATTTTGACCATGAAAAAATACACAAGATCCGCCCCTTGCGTACCAAGCATTTCCGTCACAGATATTGACCATTTTGATAGTTTATCAAAAAATATGAGTACCTGCTTGTTGTTTACATATTTTTCTCACCTTTCTTTTAAAATTCTGACCATGAAAAAGTACACAGGTACCGACCCTAGCGTACCAAGCATTACCGTCATAGATATTGACCATTTTGATTAGTTATCAAGAAATATGAGTACCGGCTTGTTGTTTACAAATTTTTCTGATCATTTGGTCTAAAATTTTGACCATGAAAAAATACACAAGATCCGCCCCCTTGCGTACCAAGCATTTCCGTCATAGATATTGACCATTTTGATTGTTTATCAAGAAACAAATACACAATAACAAATAAACACCCGTTCTGCTATATTAATTTTTCTTTTAAGTTGTTAATTTCTTCATTTCGATCTATTACAAGTCCCAATGTGTATTTAAAAGAAAGCCTAATTTTTCCGTGAAATACGCCAAAAACCCGCGACTACAATTCATATGTTCATAGATATTTACAAAAATTTATCCAACCTAATAAATTCAGATAAATTATTGTGAATGGTATAATATCATATCTGCGTTTATTTCATCATTTAAGATGTCTATATAATAAGTAAACAGACCTGCAGCTTGAACACTTGTATTTTACATAATGAAAATGAACCAATACACGATATTCAATACACACACAGTCCGAGATATTAATTTGTTGTGTAAGAGGTTAATGTCTACAATTCGATCTGTTGGAAATCAAATTTTGGATCTAAATTGAAACCATAATGTATCCGGATCATACGCGAACAAACCCACGACATATATTTCTTCTGTCCTTAGTTATTTACGATTTGGCGTGTTCTTTATCTGAAACATGAAAACAAAGAGATACAATTGTCGTTCTTAACATAAGTCTATTAATGAACAAAGTTTATTTCAAAACTTAGAATTATTTTAAATGCTGCATTCTTTGCATAAAATATGCGTAGCGCGCATGTTATTTACAAAATATTCTCATCATATACGCTCATTATATTTTTCACATCCATGGTACCAACACAGTTTTGAACGTTTTTGTAGGCGAATCGTAACAATGAATAATTATGCAAAGTGTATATCAATTGAACATTACAGAACATAAGTACTGGCTGATTGTTTACGAGTTTTTCTCATCATTTGGTCTAAAATTCTGACTATGAAAAAGTATACAAAATCCGCCCCTAGCGTACCAAGCATTTCCGTCATAGGTATTGACCATTTTGATAGTTTATCATGAAATATGAGTACCGGCTTCTTGTTTACAAGTTTTTGGTCAAAGATTTTGAGCATGAAAAATTACACAAGAACCGCCCCTTGCGTATCAAGCATTTCCGTCATAGATATTGACCATTTTGATTGTTTATCAAGAAATATAAGTACCTGCTTGTTGTTTACAAATTTTTCTCATCATTTCGTCTAAAATTTTGACCATGAACAAATACACAAGATCCGCCCCTTGCGTACCAAGCATTTCCGTCACAGATATTGACCATTTTGATAGTTTATCAAAAAATATGAGTACCTGCTTGTTGTTTACAAATTTTTCTCACCTTTCGTTTAAAATTCTGACCATGAAAAAGTACACAGGAACCGACCCTAGCGTACCAAGCATTACCGTCATAGATATTGACCATTTTGATTAGTTATCAAGAAATATGAGTAACGGCTTGTTGTTTACAAGTTTTTCTAACCATTTGGTCAATGATGTTGACCATGAAAAAGTACACAAGATCCGCCACATGCGTAGCAAGCATTTCCGTCATAGATATTAACCATTTTGATTGTTTATCATGAAATATGAGTACCGGCTCGTTGTTTACAAATTTTTCTCATCATTCGTTTTAAAAAATTGACCATGAAAAAATACACAAGAACCGCCCCTTGCGTACCAAGCATTTCCATCATAGATATTGACCATTTTGATAGTTTATCATGAAATATGAGTATCGGCTTGTTGTTTACAAGTTTTTCTCATCATTTGGTCAAAGAGTTTGACCATGAAAAATTACACAAGATCCGCCACATGCGTACCAAGCATTTCCGTCATAGATATTGACCATTTTGATTGTTTATCAAGAAACAAATACACAATAACAAATAAACACCCGTTCTGCTATATTAATTTTTCTTTTAAGTTGTTAATTTCTTCATTTCGATCTATTACAAATCCTAATGTGTATTTAAAAGAAAGCCTAATTTTTCCGTGAAATACGCCAAAAACCCGCGACTACAATTCATATGTTCATAGATATTTACAAAATTTATGCAACCTAATAAATTCAGATAAATTGTTGTGAATGGTATAATATCATATCTGCGTTTATTTCATCATTTAAGATGTCTATATAATAAGTAAACAGACCCGCAGCTTGAACACTTGTATTTTACATAATGAAAATAAACCAATACACGATATTCAATACACACACAGTCCGAGATATTAATTTGTTGTGTAAGAGGTTAATGTCTACAATTCGATCTGTTGGAAATCAAATTTTGGATTTGAATTGAAACCATAATGTATCCGGATCATACGCGAACAAACCCACGACATGTTTTTATTCTGTCCTTAGTTATTTACGATTTGGCGTGTTCTTTATCTGAAACATGAAAACAAAGAGATACAATTGTCGTTCGAAACATGAGTCTATTAATGAACAAAGTTTATTTCAAAACTTAGAATTATTTTAAATGCTGCATTCTTTGCATAAAATATTCGTAACGCGCATGTTATTTACAAACTATTCTCATCAAATACGCTCATTATATTTTTCACATTAATGGTTCCAACACAGTTTTGAACGTTTTTGTAGGCGAATCGTTACAATGAATAATTATGCAAAGTGTATATCAATTGAACATTATGGAACATAAGTACTGGCCTGTTATTTACAAGATTTTCTCATCATTTGGTCTAGAATTTTGACTATGAAAAAGTACACAAGAACCGCCCCTTGCGTACCATGCATTTCCGTCATAGATATTGACCATTTCGATCGTTTATCAAGAAATATGAGTACCGGCATGTTGTTTACAAGTTTTTCTCATCATTTCGTCTAAAATTCTGACTGTGAAAAAGTACACAAGATCCGCCCCTTGCGTACCATGCATTTCCGTCATAGATATTGACCATTTTGATTGTTTATCAAGAAATATGAGTACCTGCTTGCTGTTTACAAATTTTTCTCACCTTTCGTTTAAAATTCTGACCATGAAAAAGTACACAGGAACCGACACTAGCGTACCAAGCATTTCCGACATAGATATTGACCATTTTGATTAGTTATCAAGAAATATGAGTACCGGCTTGTTGTTTACAAATTTTTCTGATCATTTGGTCTAAAATTTTGACCATGAAAAATACACAAGATCCGCTCCTTGCGTACCAAGCATTTCCGTCATAGATATTGACCATTTTGATTGTTTATCAAGAAACAAATACTCAATAACAAATAAACACCCGTTCTGCTATATTAATTTTTCTTTTAAGTTGTTAATTTCTTCATTTCGATCTATTACAAGTCCCAATGTGTATTTAAAAGAAAGCCTAATTTTTCCGTGAAATACGCCAAAAACCCGCGACTACAATTCATATGTTCATAGATATTTACAACATTTATGCAACCTAATAAATTCAGATAAATTGTTGTGAATGGTATAATATAATATCTGCGTTTATTTCATCATTTAAGATGTCTATATAATAAGTAAACAGACCCGCGGCTTGAACACTTGTATTTTACTTAATGAAAATGAACCAATACACGATATTCAATACACACACAGTCCGAGATATTAATTTGTTGTGTAAGAGGTTAATGTCTATAATTCGATCTGTTGGAAATCAAATTTTGGATTTGAATTGAAACCATAATGTATCCGGATCATACGCGAACAAACCCACGACATGTTTTTATTCTGTCCTTAGTTATTTACGATTTGGCGTGTTCTTTATCTGAAACATGAAAACAAAGAGATACAATTGTCGTTCTTAACATAAGTCTATTAATGAACAAAGTTTATTTCAAAACTTAGAATTATTTTAAATGCTGCATTCTTTGCATAAAATATGCGTAGCGCGCATGTTATTTACAAAATATTCTCATCATATACGCTCATTATATTTTTCACATTCGTGGTTCAAACACAGTTTTGAACGTTTTTGTAGGCGAATCGTTACAATGAATAATTATGCAAAGTGTATATCAATTGAACATTATGGAACATAAGTACTGGCTTGTTGTTTACAAGTTTTTCTCATCATTTCGTCTAAAATTCTGACTGAAAAAGTACACAAGATCCGCCCCTAGCGTACCAAGCATTTCCGTCATAGATATTGACCATTTTGATTGTTTATCAAGAAATATGAGTACCGGCTTGTTGTTTACAAATTTGTCTCATCATTTGGTCAAAAATTTTGACCATGAAAAAATACACAAGAGCCGCCCCTTGCGTACCAAGCATTTCCGTCATAGATATTGACCATTTTGATTGTTTATCAAGAAACAAATACACAATAACAAATAAACACCCGTTCTGCTATATTAATTTTTCTTTTAAGTTGTTAATTTCTTCATTTCGATCTATTACAAGTCCCAATGTGTATTTAAAAGAAAGCCTTATTTTTCCGTGAAATACGCCAAAAACCCACGACTACAATTCATATTTTCATAGATATTTACAAAAATTTATCCAACCTAATAAATTCAGATAAATTATTGTGAATGGTATAATATCATATCTGCGTTTATTTCATCATTTAAGATGTCTATATAATAAGTAAACAGACCCGCGGCTTGAACACTTGTATTTTACATAATGAAAATGAACCAATACACGATATTCAATACACACACAGTCCGAGATATTAATTTGTTGTGTAAGAGGTTAATGTCTACAATTCGATCTGTTGGAAATCAAATTTTGGATCTAAATTGAAACCATAATGTATCCGGATCATACGCGAACAGACCCACGACATGTATTTATTCTGTCTTTAGTTATTTACGATTTGGCGTGTTCTTTATCTGAAACATGTAAACAAAGAGATACAATTGTCGTTCGAAACATAAGTCTATTAATGAACAAAGTTTATTTCAAAACTTAGAATGATTTTAAATGCTGCATTGTTTGGATAAAATATGCGTAGCGCGCATGTTATTTACAAAATATTCTCATCATATACGCTCATTATATTTTTCACATTCATGGTTCCAACACAGTTTTGAACGTTTTTGTAGGCGATCGTTACAATGAATAATTATGCAAGGTGTATATCAATTGAACATTATGGAACATAAGTACTGGCTTGTTGTTTACAAGATTTTCTCATCATTTGGTCTAGAATTTTGACTATGAAAAAGTACACAAGAACCGCCCCCTGCGTACATTGCATTTCCGTCATAGATATTGACCATTTCGATCGTTTATCAAGAAATATGAGTACCGGCATTTTGTTTACAAGTTTTTCTCATCATTTAGTCTAAAATTTTGACCATGAAAAAATACACAAGATCCGCCCCTTGCGTACCAAGCATTTCCGTCATAGATATTGACCATTTTGATTGTTTATCATGAAATATGAGTACCGGGTTGTTGTTTACAAACTTTTCTCATCATTCGTTTAAAAAAATTGACCATGAAAAAATACACAAGAACCGCCCCTTGCGTACCAAGCATTTCCGTCATAGATATTGACCATTTTGATTGTTTATCAAGAAGTATGAGTACCGGCTTGTTGTTTACAAATTTTTCTCCTCATTTGGTCAAAGATTTAGAGCATGAAAAAGTACACAAGACCCGCCACATGCGTACCAAGCATTTCCGTCATAGATATTGACCATTTTGATTGTTTATCAAGAAACAAATACACAATAACAAATAAACACCCGTTCTGTTATATTAATTTTTCTTTTATAGGTTGTTAATTTCTTCATTTCGATATATTACAAGTCCCAATGTGTATTTAAAAGAAAGCCTAATTTTTCCGTGAAATACGCCAAAGACCCGCGACTACAATTCATATGTTCATAGATATTTTCAACATTTATGCAACCTAATAAATTCAGATAAATTGTTGTGAATGGTATAATATCATATCTGCGTTTATTTCATCATTTAAGATGTCTATATAAAAAGTAAAAACAGACCCGCGGCTTGAACACTTGTATTTTACATAATGAAAATAAACCAATACACGATATTAAATACACACACAGTCCGAGATATTAATTTGTTGTGTAAGAGGTTAATGTCTACAATTCGATCTGTTGGAAATCAAATTTTGGATTTGAATTGAAACCATAATGTATCCGGATCATACGCGAACAGACCCACGACATGTTTTTATTCTGTCCTTAGTTATTAACGATTTGGCGTGTTCTTTATCTGAAACATGTAAACAAAGAGATACAATTGTCGTTCGAAACATAAGTCTATTAATGAACAAAGTTTATTTCAAAACTTAGAATGATTTTAAATGCTGCATTCTTTGCATAAAATATGCGTAGCGCGCATGTTATTTACAAAATATTCTCATCGTATACTCTCATTATATTTTTCACATTCATGGTTCCAACACAGTTTTGAACGTTTTTGTAGGCGAATCGTTACAATGAATAATTATGCAAGGTGTTTATCAATTGAACATAATAGAATATAAGTACTGCCTTGTTGTGTACAAGTTTTTCTCATCATTTGGTCAAATATTCTGACCATGAAAAAATACACAAGATCCGCCCCTTGCGTACCAAGCATTTCCGTCATAGATATGGACCATTTTGATTGTTTATCAAGAAATATGAGTACCGGCTTGTTGTTTACAAATTTTTCTCATCAATTGGTCTAAAATTCTGACTACGAAAAAATACACAAGATCCGCCACATGCGTACCAAACATTTCCGTCATAGATATTGACCATTTTGATTGTTTATCAAGAAATATGAGTACCGGCTTGTTGTTTACAATTTTTTCTCATCATTTGGTCAAATATTTTGACCATGAAAAAATACACAAGATCCGCCACATGCGTACCAAGCATTTCCGTCATAGATATGGACCATTTTGATTGTTTATCAAGACATATGAGTACCGGCTTGTTGTTTACAAATTTTTATCATCATTTGGTCTAAAATTCTGACTACGAAAAAGTACACAAGATCCGCCACATGCGTACCAAGCATTTCCGTCATAGATATTGACCGTTTTGATTGTTTATCAAGACATATGAGTATAGGGCTTGTTGTTTACAAATTTTTATCGTCATTTGGTCTAAAATTCTGACTACGAAAAAGTACACAAGATCCGCCACATGCGTACCAAGCATTTCCGTCATAGATGTTGACCAGTTTGATTGTTTATCATGAAATATGATTACCGGCTTGTTGTTTACAATTTTTTATCATCAATTGGTCTAAAATTCTGACTACGAAAAAGTACACAAGATCCGTCCCTTGCGTACCACGCATTTCTGTCATATATGTTGACCATTTTGATTGTTTATCATGAAATATGAGTACCGGCTTGTTGTTTACAATTTTTTCTCATCATTTGGTCAAATATTTTGACCATGAAAAAGTACACAAGATCCGCCACATGCGTACCAAGCATTTCCGTCATAGATATTGACCATTTTGATTGTTTATCAAGAAACAAATACACAATAACAAATAAAAACCCATTCTGCTATATTAGCTTTTCTTTTAAGTTGTTAATTTCTTCATTTCGATCTATTACAAGTCACAATTTGTATTTAAACGAAAGCCTAATTTTCCGTGAAATACGCCAAAACCCGCGACTACAATTCATATGTTCATAGATATTTACAACATGTATGCAACCTAATAAATTCAGATAAATTATTGTGAATGGTATAATATCATATCTGCGTTTATTTCATCATTTAAGATGTCTATATAATACGTAAACAGACCCACGGCTTGAACACTTGTATTTTAAATATTGAAAATGAACCAATACACGATATTCAATACACACACAGTCCGAGATATTAATTTGTTGTGTACGAGGTTAATGTGTACAATTCATTCTGTTGGAAATCAAATTTTGGATTTGAATTGAAAACCATAATGTATCCGGATCATACGCGAACAAACCCACGACATGTATTTATTCTGTCTTTAGTTATTTACGATTTGGCGTGTTCTTTATCTGAAACATGTAAACAAAGAGATACAATTGTCGTTCGAAACATAAGTCTATTAATGAACAAAGTTTATTTCAAAACTTAGAATGATTTTAAATGCTGCATTGTTTGGATAAAATATGCGTAGCGCGCATGTTATTTACAAAATATTCTCATCATATACGCTCATTATATTTTTCACATTCATGGTTCCAACACAGTTTTGAACGTTTTTGTAGGCGATCGTTACAATGAATAATTATGCAAGGTGTATATCAATTGAACATTATGGAACATAAGTACTGGCTTGTTGTTTACAAGATTTTCTCATCATTTGGTCTAGAATTTTGACTATGAAAAAGTACACAAGAACCGCCCCCTGCGTACCATGCATTTCCGTCATAGATATTGACCATTTCGATCGTTTATCAAGAAATATGAGTACCGGCATTTTGTTTACAAGTTTTTCTCATCATTTAGTCTAAACTTTTGACCATGAAAAAATACACAAGATCCGCCCCTTGCGTACCAAGCATTTCCGTCATAGATGTTGACCATTTTGATTGTTTATCAAAAAATATGAGTACCGGCATTTTGTTTACAAGTTTTTCTCATCATTTGGTTAAAAATTTTGACCATGAAAAATTACACAAGATCCGCCACATGCGTACCAAGCATTTCCGTCGTCATAGATATTGACCATTTTGATAGTTTATCAAGAAACAAATTCACAATGACTAATAAATACCCATTCTGCTATATTGATTTCATTTTTAAGTTGTTAATTTCTTCATTTCGATCTATTACAAGTCACAATTTGTATTTAAAAGAAAGCCTTTTTCCCGTGAAATACGCCAAAAACCCGCGACTACAATTCATATGTTCATAGATATTTACAACATTTATGCAACCTAATAAATTCAGATAAATTATTGTGAATGGTATAATATCATATCTGCGTTTATTTCCTCATTTAATATGTCTATATAATAAGTAAACAGACCCGCGGCTTGAACTCTTGTATTTTACATAATGAAAATAAACCAATACACGATATTCAATACGCACACAGTCCGAGATATTAATTTGTTGTGTAAGAGGTTAATGTCTACAATTCGATCTGTTGGAAATCAAATTTTGGATTTGAATTGAAACCATAATGTATCCGGATCATACGCGAACAAACCCACGACATGTTTTTATTCTGTCCTTAGTTATTTACGATTTGGCGTGTTCTTTATCTGAAACATGTAAACAAAGAGATACAATTGTCGTTCGAAACATAGGTCTATTAATGAACAAAGTTTATTTCAAAACTTAGAATGATTTTAAATGCTGCATTCTTTGCATAAAATATCCGTAGCGCGCATGTTATTTACAAAATATTCTCGTCATATACGCTCATTATATTTTTCACATTCATGGTTCCAACACAGTTTTGAACGTTTTTGTAGGCGAATCGTTACAATGAATAATTATGCAAAGTGTATATCAATTGAACATTATGGAACATAAGTACTGGCTTGTTGTTTACAAGTTTTTCTCATCATTTCGTCTAAAATTCTGACTGAAAAAGTACACAAGATCCGCCCCTAGCGTACCAAGCATTTCCGTCATAGATATTGACCATTTTGATTGTTTATCATGAAATATGAGTACCGGCTTGTTGTTTACAATTTTTTCCCATCATTTCGTCTAAAATTTTGACCATGAAAAAATACACAAGAACTGCCCCTTGCGTACCAAGCATTTCCGTCATAGATAATGACCATTTTGATAGTTTATCAAGAAACAAATACACAATAACAAATAAACGCCTGTTCTGCTATATTAATTTTTCTTTTAAGTTGTTAATTTCTTCATTTCGATCATTTACAAGTCCCAATGTGTATTTAAAAGAAAGCCTAATTTTTCCGTGAAATACGCCAAAAACCCGCGACTACAATTCATATGTTCATAGATATTTACACCATTTATCCAACCTAATAAATTCAGATAAATTATTGTGAATGGTATAATATCATATCTGCGTTTATCTCATCATTTAAGATGTCTATATAACAAGTAAACAGACCCGCGGCTTGAATATGTGTATTTTACATATTGAAAATGAACCAATACACGATATTCAATACACACACAGTCCGAGATATTAATTTGTTGTGTAAGAGGTTAATGTCTACAATTCGATCTGTTGGAAATCAAATTTTGGATCTAAATTGAAACCATAATGTATCCGGATCATACGCGAACAAACCCACGACATGTATTTCTTCTGTCCTTAGTTATTTACGATTTGGCGTGTTCTTTATCAGAAACATGTAAACAAAGAGATACAATTGTCGTTCTTAACATAAGTCTAAAAATGACCAACGTTAATTTAAAAACTTAGAATGAATTTAAATGCTGCATTCTTTGCATAAAATATGCCTAGCGCGCATTCTATTAATAAAATATTCTCATCACATACGCTCATTATATTTTTCACATTCATGGTTTCAACACTGTTTTGAACATTTTTATAGACGACGCGTTACAAATGAATTATTATGCAAGGTGTATACCAATTGAACATTATAAAATATGAGTAACGGATTGCTTTTTACAAGTTTCTCATCATTTGGTCTGGAATTTTGACAATGAAAAAGTACACAACATCCGACCCTTGCAAATCAAGCATTTCCGTTATAGATAATGGCCATTTTGATTGTTTATAAACAATACAAATGCAAAATATTCAATACATTCAGCATCTGCGATATCTGCTTGATCTCTAAGTTGTTAAATTTTTCATTGGATCTGTTTGAAGTCAAATTTTGTATTTATTAAAAATATATCATAATTCGATCATCCGTGAAGTACGCTAACAAGCACGCTACATACATTTATTTGATCCAAGATATTCATAACATGTATCCAACAAAATCAGTTTGAAAAATTATTGCACACGGTATAATTACATCATATTAACGTTAATTCTATCATTTAAAAAGTAAACGAGACCCGCAGCAATATATTTTACATACTGATATTGAATGTCCGCGCCATTTGATACTACTAAATGCTCCATTATCAAATTGCTAAATATGTGGGTTCTTTTAATTGAAATCATTTTGAAAATACTAAATGTTATACACGCGGTTTGTAAACATATAATTCTTTGTCCATCCAATACACAAAATTGAAAACACACAGACGGTCCGTGATGGTTTAATACTACGCCGTTTTTTTATTCCCGCATATACATATTCTTTGTTCAAGAATTATGCTCATTTCATAATTGCATTTATCAAGGCGTATAACGAACAATAATGTCTATGAATCATACACAGAAGAACCGCAAAATGAATACCACACAAGTTCAATTTTGAAATTGACCTATTTGATACCTTTTCAAGCAAGCAATACACATATGTGTATAAACGTGGAAACAGACATGTTTTTGAGAATATAGTTTATCCTAAAATTTGAATGAATTTCAATGAAGGCGTGTAAAATAAGTACGCGAGACGCGCGATTTGAATTTATTATTCATGCATGAGACCAACTTGGATCTTGATTGATAAATGGCGTGAAATATGCATAACGCGCTTTGTTTACTACTTATCTTATGCTCATTTCATCATATCATTTATAAGCCGTTTTGTCGATATACTGTTTAAGGAAATGGTACCTATGAACCGCAAACTAAGTACCACACATTTCATCATACATATTGACCATTTTGATATTATTATTGTTCAAGCAACATTTAAATACACATATAGATTGAAATTATTATCGCTGCATATGAACCCATCTATTGACATTTTATGTACAATAGTTAGCACTTGCGCGCTTGTTATTAACAAATGACAAAATATATTGTCATTTCGTATGAAAAAATTGTCCTAGAGACCTGTTGCATGAACGAATAGATTAATATTTTGCGTAAAATATGCATACATCTGTAATTGGCTTTATTAATAAATAATGCTCATTTCATAAGCTTGATAACTATGGCATTCATTCGAAATACTGTCAACACATTAGGTACAGAAGAACCGTAATACAACAGACACAAATTTTCATCTTTGAATTTGACCAATTTGATATTTATTTCAAGCAACCATTACACATAAATGAATACACCCACTAGATTCCGTGATATTCAATCATTGCGTTTGTCGTTAATTTTTTCTTTAATTGTTCAGGTTATATATACATGTCGCTGGATAATACAATATTGGGGAAGATTGTTTATACCCAAGTTTACAATGGATTCCATTGAAATCTGAAAAATCTATAATTAATACACGAGCCGCGTGATTTGATACTGCTATTCGCTACATGTTATTATAGCTATGGAAGTTTACTTATTTTCAAATGTCTAATATTTTCAATATACATTTGTATCTAATAGGGAGTAATGTACATGTTCCCGTTTGGATAACTTGTGTACATGATTTGCCACTTGTATTTGATTGCATTCCATGTGCATTGTTTACATGCCTTTCTGACAACATAGGTATATTAATCATTTTGAACATTTTGCAAGCAAACTAATTTAGATTTATGAATACGGAAAAGCCCGTGATAGTTACTGGCTTTGTAAACGTTGTTTCCATCATTTTGGTGGTGAGATGCCTTCAGGTCTGGTAAACTGATGGCAAACCACGTGTTCAATCATAGTGGCGAATGCCAGAAACACCCATTGTTTTCACTTTAATATCACGCTGACGGAGAGAGGGCTATAAACTCGTCTTCTGCAGGCTTTTTAAGTCATGGATGACATGGAAGTCTTAGCTAGTCTCCATGCTTGACTTCGAACAAAGTAGCGATGTAATGGAAATTGTTCTTAAAAAGATCAAGTAAAGTTATCTCGTATGTGTCCGTGTGTTCATCATAATCATATAGAGACAACATGACAACAAGCTGGTGCACTTGAAGTACATAGGTTTATTCGTTATTCTATACTGCTTCTACTGTAATGACTATATCTAAACTCTCCGCTCATGTCCTTGCTCTAAAGCATCAGTATTCAATGCCAATCTCTTACAAATCAGTACTCAAATTCTATCTCTCAAATTTCAATTCTGAAATTCTATCTCTAGAATATCAATTCTCAAATATGAGCACTCTATTTATAGCTCTCAAATCTCTGTACTCAATTCATAGCTCTCAAATCTTAGTGCTCAAATCTTAGCTCTCAAATATATGTATCAGCTCCCAAATACTAGCTCTCAAACATTGATACATGTATCTAAATTCTAGTTATCAAATCTCTGCATTTAATTACTAGCTCTAGAATCAGAACTCAAATCCTATATTTAAAGTACCAGTGCCCAAATATCGATCAGCACTAATATAAGTACTCAAATTCTACCTCTCAAATATCAACTCTCAAACCTCAGCACGAATATCCTAGCTCTTAAATTTCACAAGTGAATGTCTCAGTTCTATAAACTGAAGTTACTGTAATTTAAATGTAAGATAATTGTTAAATACTGCTTTATAATTTCATATACTGCAAAATAGCCATACAACTTCCGATTTGTTACCATCCTACATATGTTTGGGCGAACGATTGTGTGTAAAGTAAAACATATTTTACTCGTGCGTGCACAACGATCTCATACTACTAGTATATGTATAACATGTCGATTGGAATATTGAACAGATCTCTTTATCGTTAAGTGTGCATAAAAAGGACACATTTTAAGACCTGTTAATTCCAAGACGTTTCTTTTAAAAGGCCTTGTATCCTTCTTCATCAGAAGTGTATGCATCAAAATCTGGCTACAATGAGTTGGATGGTATCCAATGACACCCCTGTTTTGAGCAGATAATACTTAATTCTTTGTATACATTGTTTAGATATTATATACAGTGAATTAAGGGGGACCAGAAACCATGAATATACACCAGGCCATTATATTTTTATCTTATACATTGAATTTTTTGATTTTAACAATAATACATACTGGCAACATAATCAAAGTTTAAAGTCACTCCAGAACAGGACAGTCCCATAAATCCTGGATGGAATTAAGACACAGATGTTCTATGTCGCATCTCAACAGGCTAAGACCAGGCCAGTCACTTGTAATGAACACTTTTCTTTTTACGATTGTTTAACGGAACTTCTGTCTATTTTCATTAAACATCAAGTAAAGATTTCGGCGTACAGTCCAATAAGTTCGAACAAGGGAGGGCATTTACTAAAAAAATAGATAATGCGTAGAATTTCTAGTATATAATCAATGAACAGTAGGGAATTTATATACATGTATGTTGTATACAGTGGTCGATGAGTCAACCATCCTAGGCCTGATATAGCGTGGGTTGTTAATTAAACTTTTCGACAGCTCGTCTTACTTAAATTAGAAAATGCTACCCTCTTATATTCAAGACAAAATACATGTGTATAAGCAGTAGTTTTTCAATTTGCTATCAGTTTCATAAATATTATACAGACCCACATTTTAACACCAACAACAAAAACAGTAATCCACTGTAAAAGGCATACTAAAATATACGAATGACAATGAAACATACATGTGTACATGTATAAACAGTTTTTCTAGAATTTTATAAATTAACAACTGTTAAGATTGCATATATTTTTAATCGCGAATGTGTCTAAGATCACATTTGATCTATATTTCTTCGCATGACGTATTAATAATCAGGAGAAATTCCTCTTTTGTTAGATGATTCAGAGGAAACTCTTCTTCCATTGGGTGAAATCTAAAGGCGGAGAAAAATTAAGACCACGTCAACTTATAGTGAGTCTGCATTAATTGTTTAATTTGTACTACTTTTAATTGTGGTTGTAAAATCTGTAATGTAAAAATGTGCGAAAATGTATTCTTCTGCGGTCGAAATAAAGTTATAAATGGTTCTTGACAAACATTTTACATTTATTTGAATTATTATACAGTAGATATGACTAAGTGTGCAATTTATTGAGCTGACCCAATATCAACATTTTAAAACGTAGCCTTCTTGGACTGCTAGGTGTTAGGTGGTGTTCACACGGTACTATAATGTCATCTTTAGGTATAAAATAAAAACAACATGCATCATGACATCAAACACACTTCGCGGCTGTCTTTTTAAAGACATTTCTTGTTATGAGTATGTTCATTTGCAAGCGTTAGGCTATCTTTAAAAAATGTTTGTTTGCTGTAACGCGACCCAGAACATTTTCAGTTTGTTTACATTTAACCCAAAATACATGCCAGAATGCTATTTTAAATGTTCTATTTTTAATACTGAGAGGCTAAAGCTAAAGTTGGGTAGTGCCATTTTTGTGAATTGGTACTGCGTGTTACGTTAAACAATTGTTTAAGGATAGCCTTACAGTTACATTTATACACGACTGCTTCGTCAGCCTTCCATAGATTGTTGAATTACCTGGACATAGCTATAGAGTCTGTGACATGTTCTGTTTCAAGTTTTAGATGTAGGCAGGCTATTATTTGTCAACCGTTTACTATTAAACCACAATTAGATAGATAGATAGATAGATAGATAGATATATAGATTATTCCAAGATAGGGTCCAAACATAGGGTTTTCAAACAAAAAACTGTCTTCATTAGACAAAACGTTATTATTAATAATTATTATTGTGTCCCTTTGCATTGTGCCAATGTGATAAAATTGAGTCAAATTGTCATTATTTCTATGAGTTCATGCAGCGATTATAGTGCATGTCTTAATGATATACTCAGCTAGTAATCTCCATCGTTGGCCTGGACATTGTATTATGTGGTGACTCATGCAGCCCTTTTACATCAGCTACCACTATTTCAGTTATGTTAAGAACTTCATACCTGAAGATTCATCTGAGCTTTGTATTACCAACATTAATTGTTAATAACCAAGTTAATAACCCCCCCTCTCTCTCTGTCTCTCTCTCCCCCACCTCTCTCTTCTCTCCTGATATGCCTGTTTCTCTTTTGCACATGCTCGTGTGCACTCACAACCTCATACTCATTTTATTCTGTTATTTTCAGTTTTATATATTCCTATGCTAATGTCATCCTCCATTCTCATTAGAGTTACAAAGATTTTGTGAACATGACAGAGATAGCGTATTTCAGTCAAAAAACAAAATGAATTCCTTTTGTAATCGCATAACTTTAAATTTATTGTTGGTTATCATACGTCATGCCGTCATGTAAATATTATACTCATGACCAATATTGTAGAAATTCAATGCTAATAGTTTTCATTCATTTGTATCTATCATCTATAATGATTTATTGAATTGCGTTCAGCGGTTTAATTTAGTTTACAAAATGCTGCATGTATGTATCACTTCGAGGCACTTTAAAGACGTTCGCTACAGCTATAAACCAATTGCTATAATGATAACATTTTTTAATACTGAAAGTGTCTATACTTTAATATGATGTAAAAACTAAAACAAGTTAGAAAATACTCAAAGACCGTATGCCCGTTCACTCAACTGCGTGTTCATATTTCTCGGCGTATAGGCCGGACGATACTAATTCCCCTAATTTAGCGACGTTTAACCTTTCGTCGATCTCTTGTTATCGATTAAACTGGTTCCCGTTGACTTGTGTGTACAAAGCACTGCATCATGGAACGGGAAGCAGTTTAGTTATCGATAGAAATTAAACTGGTTCCCGTTCCATGATGCACACAAGCCAACGGGAACCAGTTTACGACGAACGACAACTCTGCGTAGTTGTTATTTCTGGTTTATAAACAAACAATTTTTGTCACGTTTTGACAAGTTTCTTGAAGTTTAATGAATAAAAATGCAGCAGCAATCGTCCAACGTACAACCTCCAAATACTCCTAGCTTTCAAATTCCAGATTATGTATTGGATGACTTATGTAGGTGAGTGGTTAAAGCTGAATGTCATATATTTTCGCGAACTTTGAATTTCCAGTTAGTCAAGTACGTGGTCATCAGGGATGTTATGTTACTATCATTACACTACAGGTATGTGCAGTGTGTGAAATCTAGCTGAAAAACACATCTTAGATCAGATACCGCGAGATTGTAATTTCTGAAAATTTCTTAATCTAGGGCCAAAAGGGAGGTCATAGTATGATACATTCTCCTTAGTCGACTTAAATTGTATCGTTGGAGGTCCTGTTAGTTTTATTACTGCGCCACTGTTCTAACTGTGCCATCTTTTTTGTTTTTATTGTAGTCTCGCAAGATATTACCGCACACACTATTGAACTTGAGAATTTTTTTCTATGACTTATTAAATAAACAAATTGTGAAAATAAGGCTGTCAGAAAATAAAAATTTAACATTTTTTAATTTTTTTGTGTTGCTCCTAGTCCTACCTAGGTGGCAGTCGTTTCACTCCCAGACATTTCCTCACCAGACGGTTCACTCCTAGACGTTTCTATGACTTATTAAATAAACAAATTGTGAAAATAAGGCTGTCAGAAAATAAAAATTTAACATTTTTTAATTTTTTTGTGTTGCTCCTACCTAGGTGGCAGTCGTTTCACTCCCTAGACATAATTTCCTCACCAGACGGTTCACTCCTAGATGTTTCACTCCCATTTTGGGAGTGAACTGTCAGCCTTTAGTGAGACATTTCACCCCCATATTTATTTTTGCTATTATCATTAGAGACTTAAAATATATATCTTTTAGTACTTAGCAATGAGAAAGCCGATGAAAGAAGTGATTTAAAATGATGATAAAGTATAAGACATATTTTTTATTTGCTCTAAAATATTATTTTTATAATGCCTTTTTTTGCCGTATCTATAGGCGCATAATATGTCTCTGCCGTATCTCATAAAAATGTGGTCAGATGCTTTTTCTTATTTTTTAAAAAGTGTATAATTTACTACCAACAAGGACTTACATTTTAATAAATTCAATCATTTGATAGCATTACGTCAATTCAATTCAATTATCGATAGCAATTATGTTTTGATTATGGAACACTATTCAATATAATGACAGCCTGGTTAGACGAGGAATATAGTCCACTTTTTACCATTGCATTTATAGGATGTGAAGATATACCCTATATCAAAACTTTCTTCCATAGAATAATTCTTATTTATCGTGATTCTATTAATTTTCATGCAGAATAAAAATGCATCCTTTTTTAAGCATATCATCATGCAGAAAAAAGAAATTTGTTTACCTTTAAAGTTTTAAAATGATTTTATAATCAATTTTAATTTCAGTCGTTTCATAATCAATATACCAGAAGAGGAGAGACAAGATTTGATCAGAATATTTTTCCAAATAGAACTTGCCCATTGGTTTTATCTAGATTTCTATTGTGCAGAAAATGTTGAATTAAAAACATGTGGCATCAAGGATTTCTCTGCACAAAGTATCCTTTAAAATTGTGTTGTATTGATCAATTTAGAGCATCTTAAGGTTATAATGTCAAACTTTATACTGAATATTTGTTACCAATGCTTTATTATGCTGGATTAAAACTTGAGACATTTTTAAAAAAATTTAACTGTACCCTTATACTGGACCTTTTATTTGCAATTTATCATTTAATCACATTTTGTATTGAATTAAAGGTTAATTGATTATTGTTACAATTTTTTCTTCCTAATTATTTTTCATAATTTTTATTATCATATTGTTTATTTTGTAATCTTTGACCTGCTGTAGTATTTCAACATTGTCCGTCTCTAAGCGTTCATGCAGAGGAAGTGGACAAGATTTTAGGAAACTGGAAGTCTTACAAAATGTCTGTCCCTACATATGGTGCTATTATGCTCGATCCTGAAATGAAATATGTAAGTTAAAAAAAAATTTAGAATTATCTTTTGATTCTGAGGAATGCTCTTTAATTGTTGCTATGTTAGGATTTAATGCATCCCAAATGATTGCATGATGTACATTGTACTTACAGATTTATGCACAAATTCAAATTGCAGCTATGGGTTGAAATGATAAAAAAACATTTTCTAATAAATAATACTTTCTTTATTTCATTATCTCTTTCTACTCTTTGATTTGCTCTTTCCAGTTGTGATAGCTTGTTTGTAAGTTTTCTGATACCATATTCACTTTGTATATTTTGAATTTTTTTCAGTGTTTGTTAGTACAGGGTTTCTGGGCAAAAGCTAGCTGGGGGTTTCCTAAAGGAAAGGTAAACGCAAGTGAGCCCGCACATTTGTGTGCTATACGAGAGGTAGGTTTTATATCAAATCTACAGTTATGTTTAACGGGCATTTATTTGATTTGTTCCTGATTGTTTTGAGTATATAAATTCCGTTGAACTCAAGTATAGAGTGTATTTGTTTGGCTCAGTTCTTGAGTATGTTGTTTTGTAAGACTCAATTCTAGTGTAGGTTTTCCTTTTTTGTTCATTGCTAAAAAATCTGACGTACAAGTATGCATTAAAACATTTGCTTAATGTATATCGCTCTATAAACACTGCGCTTTCCCCAGTCGCTGATATGTTGGTATTATGAATTGAATAACAGTAATCAGTTGTTGTAAGTCAAATCAGTGACTGATTCTATAAATAGAATAGACTAATCTTCACACAATGATTTTCTGAACACTTACAGAAAAATGCATATTTTACATAGAACCAGTCCACCTTCATTTCGCCCCAAAACTTTAGCACAGATATTTGTTACACGGTCAATATTTGAAGTTCTGCAGTTAATGTCTGCTGTTAATTGTTAAAACATGCACTGTCAATCAATTGAAATGCACAGTTAACATGTGCTGAAATCAGTTAACATGTGATGCAGATCAGTAAACACTTGCTGAGAATCGAGTTATTGTTATGAATCAGTTGACATGTGCTGTAAATCAGTTGACATGTGTTATAAAATGGGCATTGTGCACATGTTGGCCTTTCTTACAGATGCCTGCTGCTCATGTTTAACTCTTTTCATAAGTAAAGTGAATAAACTATTCATAGTTTTTTAATGTTGCTTAAATATGAAAAGGTTTAAGTGGTCATTACATACAACATGTCATACGTATTTACAGGTGTTAGAAGAAACAGGATTTGAAGTTAGTGAATTTATCAATCAAGAAATCTACCTGGAAAATAAATTAAATGATCAGTTGACACGATTGTATATCATTGAAAATGTGCCTTTAGACACTAAATTTCAACCAAAAACACGGAAAGAAATCAAGGTTTGTACATTGAGAACACAACTTCTACATCATTTATTGTCAAGTTCTGCAAAAATTCAAAGTAATATCAGTTCTTCCAAAGAATGGAAATTGAAAGTGTAATATGCTGCTTCTACATGTACTTTCATCTTTTAAATGTGTAGACAGACTGATAAATAAACAGACATACAGGTAGACAAAAGTAGCATTCTTTATTTCTGTAACAATGTGTACTATATATGTTGAAAATGAATGTAAAACTGAGATCAAGCAGCTGTAGTCTGTCAGTACATCTTGCCAGTATGTAGTACTATGTACACTTTATGTATATTGTGTTTTGTTAAAATATTGCAGAGTTGTTCTCCTTGGTGTGACTTTATTAAACACATCAAACAAACAAAGTGTGTATTGCCTGATGAGCAAATCCATCTCATCCTTCATGCTCTCAATGTTTGAATATACATGTATGACATCCGCCATACAACATCGACAATCAGCAGGCATTTATATAACATGGCATCTGGAAGTCTTTATCACAAAATTAAAAGCCTTTGCGGAATTTAAATTAAGAGCCTTAAGACGTGAATTCATAAATATGCAAATATATTCAGGGTAGACAAAATTGTGAAATAAAGATCATGCAAAGTGATTTACAGTACTTCTTTGAAACTGGGTTATAGTTCAGCTTTTTCCATTGCTGTCTTTTTGTTGGCGTGCATGAATTTTGATGCAGACAAAAGTACAAATTCTTTCTTCATCCACCATGTAATTGTTAACTAGTTCTCATTCAATTTTGCAGTGCAAGTCTATATAAGATCAATTTCCATGAGTACTGTCAGTACTATGTATTGTTACTTTCAGAGTTTGCAGTGGTTTCCAATAGATGCTTTGCCTGCACATAAACGTGACCAATCATCTAAGACACAGCTTGGACTCAATCCCAATGCATTTTTTATGGTTATACCATTTGTAAAGTAAGTTTAGTCAAAATAATTAAAGTTTATTAAAGTTTTATAAATGTTTCCCTTTTCACTGTGACATAGTATGATAATTTTTTCTGCTTGAAATGCACCAACAGTTTGCAGTTTGGAGTATGCAGGAATGTTACAAAAAAGGTTGTAGATTATAGACATCTCTGTATTGCAATTTTACTGAATGTTAAGCATTGAAATTGTCTGTCTTGAGAGCTTCTGAGTCAATGATCATGTAATGAAGTAAATGCTTGTCTGAAATTTAGACTGAACTTTGTAATACTCATTATACTGACATTTTGCAAACACTTGGGTTAGGTTAACTGTAAGCATGTATAAATGGGATGCTGTTGATCAAAAGACAATAAAATTTGATATTTTGACTATTGATGCAATCAATGTTGTAACTATTGATAGGCATTAATGCCGCATCATTTAGTTTCACATTAGACAATGCATTTCACCTTTTTCACATGGATTTTTATCATAAAATGTATTCTATTATATCTGTAGAAATCTACGTAAATGGGTATCCAACAAGTTGGGTTCTTCTGGGACCAACAGACTTCCACCACGTCCCCATAGTGCTAGCGAGAGTTACGGTAAATCTCCGAAAGATTTAGACAATATGAATATAAGTAACAGACTGCTACGTGAAAAACAAAGACAGAAACAGCAACAATACTTTCAGCAAATGAATCAGAATGAATACCAGGAATTTAATCAGATAAGAAAGGATGCTAAACTTCATTCTAGGGAGAGGAAAAATTCGCGTTCAGAACAGAGCTCATCACAAAATTACAGTTCTCCCGGATATAAATCTGACAAGAAACAACAATTTCAAATTCTGGTAAGCACCTGGTGGGTTAGATGTTACATTATCGGGTTATGAATATGTGTTACAAATATACAAAAAATATTTAATCACATCATATTCAGTTGTTTTTCAGTTTTTAGCTCACCAGTGCACAAAGTGCTCATGGTGAGCTATTGTGATTGCGTGATGTTTGTCGTCCGTGTGTGCGTCAACAATTGCTTTAAACAACATCTCCTTCTTAACCATTAGGCCAATTTCAACGAAACTTTACATGGATGTTCCTTGCATGAAGCTGTACCAAAGTTGTTCAATTTAATTTCTTTAAGAACTCTGTTTGCAATGGCAACCAATAGGAAAAACTTTAAAAATCTTCTTGTCCAAAACCACAGGGCTTAGAGCTTAGATATATGGTGTTTAGCATTGTCTAGTGGACCTCTGCCAAGTTTGTTCAAATTATTGCTACAGGGTCAAAATTGGCCCCTGCCCGAGGGGTAACTTGATTTTACATAGACTAATATAGGGAAATTTAAGAAATCTTCTTGTCAGAAACTACAATGCCTAGAGTTTAGATATTTGGTGTGTAGAATTGTCTAGTGGGCCTCTACCAAGTTTGTTCAAATTATTGCCTTAGGGTCAAAATTGACCCTGCCCCAGGGGTCACTTGATTCATATAGGCTTATCATTGCAAATACTGAATTTAGTGCTTTTGTTTGATGCCTGTGTTTATTTACAATTATATCTATAACGAGATGCAACATTTGACATAATTTGTCTAATACTTAATCTGTTTCATTTAGTTTGAATTTATCTGCTACTTTCATTTTTACAGAATCGTGATGGCACAGTTGGTGGTAAACCAAGACGAAGTTTAGCTACTCAGTTTGATAATCAAGGTAGGTAACTATTTTATTGAATTGTCTAACAAAGTTAATAACATGCAAGGTATATATTAACTATTGCACAGTGTATTACGTTACATTTAAGCTCAGTATAGCAAGACTGTAGACATTATGAAGAATATGGTAACGTAATCATTGTTTTGTTTAGTAATGAGAATAAGGCAGTAATCATTGTTTTGTGTAGTTATGAGAATAAGGCAGTAATCATTGTTTTGTGTAGTTATGAGAATAAGGCAGTAATCATTGTTTTGTTTAGTAATGAGAATAAGGCAGTAATCATTGTTTTGTGTAGTAATGAGAATAAGGCAGTAATCATTGTTTTGTTTAGTAATGAGAATAAGGCAGTAATCATTGTTTTGTTTAGTAATGAGAATAAGGCAGTAATCTTTCACATACTGATTAAAAACTGATTACACTGTAAAATATTGTTTTTACAATGTCTTTATGCGCGTAGGTATCACTTGAAAATTAAGATGCCAAAATCTATGGACACTTTCTTCCCATTTGCATCATAAAAATGTATGCATGAGATGAAGGGCTTGTTTCTGGTATAAAGTTTTGGCATCACCGGCCTGTAGGTAGCAATGTCAAATTGAGGGGGCAAATTTTAGAATTTGTTGTCTTAATTATAGCCCCTTTTAATTGCTGTTACAGTCAAGTCCTGTTTCCTATGACCCTGCATTATGTATATTGTATTATACTTGTCTAACAGTTCTTTAACTTTATAACCAACTTAATATTCAATCAGACAGTATATATTTATAACTGTGTATTTTAATTGATTCTTTGTTATTTTTATGAATACCGTTTTGAATATAATAAGAAATGATGTCTTCATAAGAACAATTAGAATATTTTCAAAATTACATGTAACAGTATGATGTTAACAATTTTACATGTATTTTATTTCTTGTAAACTAAATGTGCAAAGTTTTCACATTTATCTTTGATATTAATATTATAAGGTATCGTAAGATAATTTACACCATTAAAGATTCTTTCGCATTGAAACTGCAATACTATTTATTTACTTACTCGGTGTGACTATCCTTTTCGTTCTTTTTGTTTGTTCAGAGATCATTTTCGACCTTAATAAATACTATGCACATGTCTTAACAATGTTTTCTGAATGAACTTGTGAAACTTGTACTTAAACTATAGACTAGTAGACAGTTGATGAACTGTACCTGGTTCTCCTTTCACAGATATGTATTAGTTAGTCATGTATCTTGCAGCTGACTGTAAGAGACTTAGTATTTTTGGGTGATTGATAGAATATACATGCAACATTTTTTGTTAACAAATATATGAGAGGGATAAATTAGATTATCACTTTGTTTTATTTTCAGATCAATATAGTAATCAATCTCAGAAAGGAAAACATAACAAGGTTGATAGAAGACAGAAAAGCAGCAATGATAATATACCAATAGAAAACTTTGTACCTCCATCTTGGAGACATTTCAAATTTGATGTGGATGCAATTTTAGCATGTGTGGGATGAATAGTTTTATAGTGATACATGTTTGACTTCTATTTACTATTCTGATTATGACATCATTCTGTTTTATTCTGGATTATGATGGCTTTTACATGAAAGAAATCAATACATGTTTTGTTTATGATAACTAACCATATGCTAAAGACCCATTTGAACAATATGCACATACATGAAAATAATGTTATCATATTTTTTTGTTTGAATTGGAAGAAATGAAAGTACATTGTATTGTTTAAATAAAGAAGGTATTAGATAATTATTCTAAAGTCTCTCTTATCAATTAGTATGTGGTTGCAAAATATGTATGTCTTATGAACAGCAATTCGAAATCCATTGTACCTTTATGTGCCTTATGTAGTACCGTACACACCAACACTGAGATACTTGAGTGCTGATACACACACACAGCTCATCTGACACTTTATTCATTTTATTTGAAATTTGAGATCTCCATACCATAATTATAAGTTTAAAAATATTATTAGTTAAATTTTGTACTCAGCTTGAAGAAAGAGATATAGACTGTGGATATATTTCATAATAATAATTAGGATTTTTAAATTACCTTCCAAAATAAAATGAACTAATATAGATGAAGACCAGTATTCATTGCATTTTAGTAAAATATGCAGGATTTTTTTAAACAAATGACAAACATCAGGAAAATTACCAGTAGACAATCAGTAGTTTATGATATATGTCTGAAACATTCAAAGGATTTATATTTACATCAGTATTATGTGATACTACAAAACAAAATTCTTTATATAAAAAATCTATAATGTTTGGTAAGTATAGAGTGTAAATGCTTAAAATGAATTACAGGCTGACATAAATATGCAGTTATCATTGTTATAGAAAGAACTCTTGTCCATAAACGCTATACAATATTATTCCTATAACTAGTTAGTTATGATCTAATGTAGGAAGAAAGTTGACGCATCTTGACCAGTTCTCTCCACTGAACATGTGCGTAAACTTATCTGATTCTTCAAGTTACAAGCATGAAAATCTCACTTCTTTATGAAATGGTTAAATTAGGATAAGCTTATATAATTATCATTTTATATGCATTAATTAAAAACACACAGAACCAAATACTTACATCAGGAAATTTCAAATCAATAAAGCCGAATTAAAACAACTGAAAATCATACATGTCCGACCATTCTTGCCAAACTCAGAGGCCTTCAACCACATTGTTTCCATATTTAACTCAGAAGGACCCGACGGGAGAATCCGAGATGGAAATACCATTTAACTTAAGGAAAAATCGAAATGTTCACAATTGTTTTTTTGCAACAAATGCTAAATTACAGAGTATGTTTTTGTCCTTCATGTTTTGTTTAAGGGCTAGATTCTATATTGACTTTCTGAATGCATAATTGATATTATTCACAGTTACGGTTCTAAAAACACATGAGCAGCATGAATAGTTCTTTTTAGTAAACTCTTAATTTCTTTCACGCGTTACTTGAATGAAAAACTGGGTCGTTTTGACCCGACACCAATAGAATACCCCCTCCCCCCCCCATTAGCCTGAAATCCTGGATCCCATAATTATGTAGCAAGTTGGAATAATTTAGTTGCAGTTAACCTTCAATTACACGTAGTTGTCTCCCTTTGTCAATCTGGAGACGATGGCTACTGTTGCAAGGACATTGCAGGTTATTATTCTTAAGTTAGATTTAACTGTTAAATGATTACAAATTATATCGAATTTAGTTGATAGTTTTGTGTATGTTACATACAACCGACCTTCGAATCGGATTGACGTACTTTTTTGGATTATCATGAAGTGGCATAGTAATCGTCTACTACGGTTTTCGTCTATTAAAATTTACTAATAATTTGCTTTCAATTTTCATTGTGTTGAACAAAAAATAATACAGTTAATTTTGTTATTGGATTTTGTGTTTATCTTTACGAAATCTTTATGTATTGGTCAAGCTTAATTTGATATTTAAGATGTTACTTTGTTATAAACACTTGTTTATAAAAGTATCCATATATATATGTGTTTTTTCTAGGCTGTTAGGCCCCATGTACCCATGATTAAGTTTCCAATCAGGATTGACAGTAATATAGGTAACAGAGATTTTGTTAATTTTTAGAAAATAAGTTTTATACAGGTGGTACGGTACCAGATATATGTATATTAAACGGGGTAGCTAAATTTAGAACGGAAATAACAAGAGTTCAGTCAGTTTGGGATTGGAATTCTTTTAAAAACATGTATATATCTCGGCTCTCACTTGACGTTTTTTGGGGTCGAAATTAATTTGGTCCCATTCCCCTCTTAAAATAATATACTTTTTAGATAAAAATTCCCCTCCAAAAAATATATGTATAGTACGACAACGACCTGTGAATGATCAAAGATCAGCTAAGTCCATTCTGTAGGGTGAGTGACATTTCGGACGTTTCGGTGGTTTCCTTAATAATAAATATCAATTATTTGTCCGTTTAAGTTGTTTGAGATTAAGTTCTTAACATAAATGCACTGAAATCACAAGCAAAGCAATGCATGATTTGAAAAAATTAGTGGCACGATTAAGGACACGAACCAATACAGTTCAGTTAAATAATATTCCTGGTGCGGTACACTGATTTCAGAACTAAGAATGCCTCTTACAACAGTGGCCTACACAATTTTAATGTAAGGTCATGTTTAGTAATTAAATGTACTTGATCATTGTGTTACTTATAAATACCTATTTTAAATGGGTATGTTTGGCTTAAATGGTTGATATTATTTAGTTATGAACCTTTGATTGATTGTATATTAATGTATATTATATATAATATATATACAGCTATTTTAAGCTTTGAGTTTTTGTTGCAGGATTATAAGGCAGTTTGAAAAATCCCCAGAAATTCCCCTTTTCCTCAAAATGACCCGAAATTCCCATACCTGAGGACCCCGAACCCCTTACCCTGAAGTGCCCTGATACCAGTATTTGGATATTTCCATTGAAAACAAAAGACAAGTATTGATAGACTGACTGTCATGTGTATTGAGATTTTATATCCAATATATTGGAGTTGCAACAAGCCTGATTTAGCAATAATCCCTTTTCAGGTGCAGCGGGCAGTGCTGTTCAATCTGTTATGGAACCGTCTTCTAGGACATCACCTGTATCATCCACAAAATCATCAAATTTAGCTGGATCTGGTTTTGAATCTGTGCCTTTAAAGTATCGTCGAAGGCTTATAACGCCCGAAGAAATGGCTTATATTGAGGTTTGTTTGAGATTGATAAACAGTCAAACATGTAAACAAAGTACGCCCTTGGGAAAGACAAAATGTGACCTTATTTGACAGGTGACATTTATATGGAGGTTATTTTGTTCTAAATTATTAGTGATGATTTTTAAAAGAATGGTCTTTATTCATAGGATGGCCATTATTTGGAGGTGGCTGCTTCTACAGGCTTGACTGATAAGCATGAGTTGATGGCCTGCTTGTGAATATTGAAATAATTAAAGTACTGCTTAGACAACTAGGGCCAGCTTTGTATAAACTTCCTCTTTCACCTTTGTCATATTTGTTTACAGGTTTGACTGTGTATATTGTTGTATGAAGTTACGAACATGATAAAATGTATGTCTGTTCACTCAAATAACAAATTGTGTACATTTTTAGCACATTCTTATTAATATAATTATTTAAATGCAATAATTTCTGAGATGAATACAGTAAGCAAAAAGAGAAAAATCATGTCATATCATATATTTAATCTTTTGTTAGTTTGCAGTTTCTGTTAAGAAAATATTTTGCTGGTGTAATCTTTGGCCTTGATGTTTTGATTTAGATTAAAATACAGTTATAGTGAAATCCTAAGTTGTATGCATTGATTTACACCACATTTAAATTAATATGTTAGTTTGCTGACAGTTTTTAAAAAAATCTGCTAAAGTTGTATCAACATTTTTTAATGGAATGAACTAATACACATTTCTGTTTTAAAGTTTGAAAACAGTACCTAACCAATTTTTAAAGTTTTATGGAAATATTTTAGTATTTTTGTGGGTTTTTGGGGGGAGGGGGTAACCCCATTTATTAGTCTTGTCATGGATGGCATAGGGTTGAGGCCATTCCAATGACACCTTACGGTACCTTAATATGTTCGTTTTTAATATGATAAATTCTTTCTGTTTCATTTCAGAGAGGAGGACCAGAGTAGATGTATGTCATCTGTCATGCCATTTTTATATTTATCGAATAGACCTCTTAACTTTATAAATTTAAATCTTGTGTGTTGATTTCTCTTTGTTATGAAATAAACGTTTTAAACTTTATATAAAACTAAGTTGATTCATTCAATTCTGATACCACAAGGTTGGTATGTGCAGCAAAGTCAGCCATGTACTTACCATACCCCAATTGAGGTTGAGTGCCAAGTATAAGAACCAAATCTTAAGCAACACTATTTTGGAACGAGATAGTCTTTTAAAATGTGTTAACATACTTAACAGTCAGAATAAGGTGGAAATTTCATATTGTATGAAGGAATGTAAACAAGTACTGGTACATGTATGTCCATTTTATTCATGTGGGCTATTGTTTATTCATAATATAAATACAACTGCAGCCAATTGTATATAGATTAATTAAATTTTAGTAGTGAAAGGTTAAACCAATCAAATAGGATGAAAATCTATCACGGAGTGTGTAGGCCCTTAGTGACAAGTTAGTACTGGAGTCTGTGATTGTTATATAAAGTTGTATTGTCTGAGAAAAACTTAACTTGGTAAGATAAATAATAGATCGACAAAGAGAATAAATACAATGATGTAAGTTTTATTTTACACGTTAGGGTGATACAAAATTACATTAACAGTTAAACCTATGAACAAAGGCCACCCTCGGGTAAGACATAATGTGGTCTTTCTTGACAGATGGCCTTTATTTGGAAGTCATTTTGGTATAAATAATCTGACAGTTTTTAAACAAATGCCATTCATTCATAAGGTGGTCTGCTAATACATGGTTGACTGTAGTTTAACACATTGTAGAAGTAACAATACACAGTATTGATCAAAAGAGACAAACAATTCCAGTTGAATATCTTTATATATCATCCCTTCAATGGGCTAGCGTCCTATGGTTGAATCACGCAGTATAAAATTCAGCCTATCTCACAATCTAAATAGTTATCATCTTTGTAAAAACCTGTTTTTCTGGGATCACAGAAATAGGTTTCAATGGAGATAAGACACCACATGGTCAAATCACATAACTACACATTCAGTTTGTGGTAAGATAGCAATGGGAATGGTGTACATTGTATAAATTAAATACCGGTACTAGCATTTCCACAGGTAATTGATCATGAAAAGATCACAAATAAATGAATAATAAATTAATACTGATGTTTAAAAAAAAATTGTATTTATGTTAACACATTAATAAATAGTGTTTTTATGCATGATAAATTATTATAAATTCAATATTTAATCATTTGTTTATAATCTATTCATGATACAGTTACCTATGTGTATTGCTACAATGCAATTTTTATTCGCATATGTACATTGTAAAATGTTTAGGCATTAGAAGTTTTCATAATGATGATAATATGTAGGTGATTTGAATTGGTTTAGTTTAGCACAAGCTTGCTCCACAGATAGTGTCATCGGTCTAGGTCCACAGCTGAACACACCCAGACGTTTAACCTGCAAATACATGATTGTACAAATAGTAAATACCGTGCTTATTTAAGACTATAATGTCCATTTAGATGATTTAAGTATCTTTAAGTAGATAATTTATGTTGTTAACTTGGAGGGAGGGTCCAAAACCTTGGAAACTTGGCATGTAACATTGAGTAGTGAACCTCAACCAAGTTTGTTCAAATCATGGCCCAGGATTCAAAATTGGCTCTGCCCAAGTGGTCACTTGATTTTACAAAGACTTATGTAAGAAAAGGATGTCTCAAAATTTTCAAAAAGAGGTTTAAGTAGTCACGGTCTTTTCTCAGGTGAGCGACTATAGGGCCATTATGGCACTCTTGTTTACCTTTCTGAACGCTTTCGAGAATAATATTTAAAATAATTCAACCAAACCAATTTCCCTAACTATTAGCATCTACCATGTTTTTTTTAATTAGCATGCAATCAGAAACGGGCACTTACGCTTTAATTATCATTAATTCCATGCTCACTTACTTGGCTGTGCTCGTGTCTGAGAGAGTCTAGAAAATGATAAAACTTTGGTCGACCAAAATGAGTTGTTGCCTTCAGTCCAGTGAACAAACTTTTATCAGCAATCTTTTGGAAATGTCGTTCACAAATATACTGAAATATAGACAAATCATATTAATATTCCAAGCCAACTTGAACTGGTTCCTATTGACCCTGTCAGTACCTTTGGTTCTTTACATCATGGAACGGGAACCAGTTAAACAAACTTCCAATAGTGAATTATCTCCTCTAGCAATACATGTATATGGAATCACCCTCACCTCAGATCACCAGTATTTTATCATCTAGGTAAATAGCTAATTAGGTTTTTTGCTTTGATTAAATGTTAACTTAGTACGTTTAGAAGAAAAAAGACAACATTCTGATTTTTACAATATATTACCAGCATTGACGTTCGCAGATCAAACTTGGTCTTGAATTGTGTGACAAATATGTGTGTTGTCACCAAACCTATGTCATCTACAGCTTCAAGTTCTCTAATGATGTCAGTCACCCACTCAAACTGTTTCTGTGTACGTGTTACCCAAAGGAAGTACACCTGGTATTTAAAATCAACATTTATATGTAAAAAATGATAACAATGTTACTGCTGTTTAGGCCAAAGAAATTATTTTTGTTTCTGGTTACATGCTTATTATAAATAGGATAGGTTGGTCGGGACTTTATCAAAGTTGCTAAAAATGAGAAAGTTGATTTTCCTTTCCTCGAGCTAATAAAGAGTCTGGGGTTGCCCAGAAAATTATGGTAGGTTGGGTACCCAGAAACAAACATATAAAATGGATTTACGCATAGTATTACATGTACATGGTATTTCAAATTACCATTCTAACGATTAATTATCTAAGAATTACATTTATGATTACATTTCAAATATGAATAACGCACTACAAAAACTGAAGAACTGTTAGTTTGCCAGTGTCATTAATGTACATGTATACTAAGTACATCTGAATGCAAAAAACGAAATGCACATTGTATAATGTTCAAACAATCCGACAAACATAAAAAATCCCCCTTAGGTAATCGTTCAGGTCACGATAAAAAAGCCACTTTATCCGCTGTACATCCTTACAGTACTTTGACTGTACTGTCATTTCGGTTATTAGAAGAGAACGGATTGAAGGGTAGTCTGCAATGTGATTTTGTACACACTTTACGTTTCACATTACGTTTTTTCGTGGATTGTGTCTGTTTTTAAGCGTTTCAGTTAGCGAGAGCCTGATGAGACTGAGGCATAAACGAAACTAAATCGATCAAAATCATCGACATAATTATACTCGTATTGCTTTTCTCGTTTCTTATATGAGAACCTGATGGTTTTGAAAATATATGAAACGTATATAACGTGAAATACAAATGAAAACGAACTTGATGGGACTGGGGCCTTATAGAACATAATTATAGTCGAGAACAAATTCATACCTTTTTACACTGTAGTTCTATCTCCATCTGTGATTTATGTACAATATCTTTCAGTATGGAAGCAAATGGGGTTACACCAATACCACCACCTATCAGTACAGACACTTCATATCTGTACCAGTCCTGGTGTCCTTCACCGAATGGTCCATCCAGTAGTAACTGCAAGGTACAATGACTTAGATCCATATTGTAAAAAAACAACGAAAATTTAATTATGTTGTACATACATGTATATGTACACATACAAGGAACATAGCCATAAACATTCGTGGGTCAAGATCATGAGCAATGTTTATCATGAGAAAAAAACTGAAATGAAATTTCGAATCGCAAAAATCAGTTAAACAAACGTAGATACTGGCTGTATTTTAATCTATCAATCGCAAGGAAATTTCAAAAAGTTGTACAGTCCCGTAGGAAGACTTAAAAAGTAAGCTGACAATTGACAAAATTCACCTTCTGATTACCAGCGCTGTATCTAAGGCTGGGATCTATCAACTGGCGAATATTAGTTGTCCAGGGACCAACTGCTCGAATGTGGAACTTCAAGTGTTTCTCATGAGGGGCAGACGTCATAGTGAATGGATGAAATTCATGGCTGCCAAGGGCGATGCACGATACCTGAGCCCATTGTCCCGACTTGTACTCAAAGCCAGGTGGTTTCGTTACAGTCAATGCTGTCACATCTATAGCGATAAATAAGGATGGGCAAATGGGCAAAATACAAGATAATGGAAGTAAAGTGGTGATACAGCATTTTAAATTTATGCCATGTTGATTAAAAAAAATGCAGTATAATATGTTTGTATTAATTTTGCAGTTAAACTATGCTGCTGATAATTTGTTTATATATTAAACAAATAAATAACATATGAACGGACGGACGAATCGATGGAAGGATGGACGAAAAAACAAACAAAGACACGATACCCGATGGAAGATGTTCGGCTTTGATTATCTTCAGTTCAGAAGTCTGGCGGCTAACACTAATTAACTTGTCTATCGTGTACAGGAATACAGGTCCCATTATGTAGTATGGGAAATGTGGAGTCTGTACCATCCGGGCACTTCCATGTAAAGCCGTCAATATATAAATGATTAAATATAGTTTGTGTGTCTGCCAGAACACATGAAACAGGTGACGGCGTGCATATGGTAATGCAAACACGTACAGCACGATCAACAACAATACAAGAACAACACCACTTAGACCTGAAAATTTAAAATATAAAACCATATATATTTGAACTGCCATGAGAGTTGTTGTATAAAATGCGTTGAAATCCCGATATTGGGATCGAATGAAGGGGTCTTAAAACGTAATTCAACGGGATGATCTCATTGTTGGAACATGCCACCTTTGGACTTTTAAAGTTAAAATCGGGACCAAGAATATGAAATTATGCGGTCGCACGACGAAACTTTACAGTTATGTACATTATAGTATTTGTAAAATTAATAAGAAGTACTTCAGGAGATACTTTGTCCACCAAAGGACTGGCCCTTTCAATAGTGGTGACACTATAATGAACACAATCTTTACTTCTAAAGATTTGTTAACTAGTAACATGTAAATTTTGTAACAGACATTCTATTAATGTATTCGATTTTTCAAAAATATGCTTTTGAAAAAAATTCTATTGAGTGACAGAAAATTCTGCATATGCAATGATAAATATTTGCTTGAATTCATAGCATATGCGAGGTTTATTGAACAAATCTTACCCGTCATGGTTCCAAATGCCCAATAATGAAACGATGCAAGTTCATGACTCCTGTAAGTAGAACAAACTGTTAGATGTGCAGAGTGAAAAATGCAAAAATGCATGCGGAACCAGCTTAAATTTCGTTTGTAAGTATGGATCGACAGATTTGTAATCAAATACAGTTCAACAAAATATTATTGAATATCATCAATATGTTTAATAAGTCTGTGAAAATAAATATGTACGTTCACATCACAAAGAGGGTTAATCTAAAGCAATTGTCAGAGATGTTCATATTTCATTGATTTCCATGGCTGGGAATGGGTTACTAGTATCCGAAAGCAAAGATATTACATAGAAGGAACATAGAAGTTAGGTATATTACACACTTACGTAAGTTATAAGCACTGTCTTGCTATTTATTGGACGACCCTTTTATTAATATATATCGAAGGACACAAAATAGATCTAATAATTATGAAGTTGATCTATATGACTTACGCCCTGAAATATTCCCGGAAGTAACAATTCAAGTCTGTAGATGGTTGAGTACAAATACTGTACAAGTTTATGCCATGACATACAATATGTAATACTGAAATAAAATAATAATAATCATCATACTTGTAATATGGAGCAGTGCCATGGTAATGAAGTATATACAGTATCACCGTCATATAGGCTATATATATCATATATTTAAATGGACTGTGGTCAAATATAGCATATTTTTACTAACCTAGGTCTGTGCCAAACACTTGGGGTCAAAGCTATTATAATTAACTAATTGCCCGGGATGCAAAAGAGACGGGGGAGCGAATGTCCGGGATAGTATAATAACGGGAGAGCTTATTCCAGATACCCAACCATTCTATTCTAATTTGACAATAAAAATAAAACCACATTCAAAGTTAAGACGGATTATATACGTCCCGATGGTGGACTTTATACCGAGAATTTTCTGTATGGTCAATGCTTTACCGAATATGAGTTTGCTGACTTGTAGGTCTGTTTTACTTTAAGCGAAATACATATCTACAGCATTTCAAGTAGTTTTGCGGCGTTGGTAAGGCCCGATGATCAGAACAATGTACAACTATATTATAACGTTCCCTTTGTTCCTTTCCAACATGCATTCGGGAATAACATAAAACATAAAAAATCCCCTAGCTATACCTAGGCCAAGGCTATTTTTCATTAGCATGTACTAGTAATGGAAACAAACAATATTGTTTGCTTTGATTAAAAGTGTGTCTTTCATAATTGAAATAATACTGTTCATACACAAAATGTATCGAACCAACCAAATACAGTAACACTTACTCGTGAAAGCTAGTGATATCAATGCTATGATTTTGTGCATTGTATGAAATGAGTCGAAGGGTATGATTCTGTTAAGAACTGTTTCTCTCAGTCTTGTTATCAGGTTCTTGCACATGGTAATGAGTAGGCTGCCGTAAGTGAACATGATGACACTGGCTGAACCACGACTCATTGTAACCCCATGACCAGCAATACGTCTTAATCCTCCATTTTCTCGTTCAATCGCATAATCTACAAACATATTTAATAAGACCCTTTAATAGATACACTTTGTGCCGCCGAATAAGTTAATATTTGCAATGTGCCTTAAAATGTTCCTGGCTAGAACCCTGCCTATCAAGATTTCTTTTCCTTCTCAAAGTGATTTTTGTGTAATAAGGTACCAATGTCAATGCTGCAAACCGCAACTTGCAGACAACAAGTTAGCATGCCCCTTTTCCTCAGCCTTTTTTCATTTTTAGATGCATGTATATCACTACATACAGTTCTAACTTACCCTTCCATAAGGAGCCAGTTCTCCACATATAGAGGAAAGTCAACATTTTTCACAGAACAGCCACTATAATAATAACGATCCGTTTATGTACAGCTGCCATTGTAGTTAAGTTAAAGTACCCATATAACCGATTATCTTTTACACAATAACATTGCGGAACCATAAAATGTATGTAATAATAAAGTGAACGATATTGCATTTACATACATGTATACTCACACGAAAAAGAAAGTATGCACTTAGGGAAAATTCCTGAATACTCTTCCAGAAGCGAATTTATAATAGAGGCATAATAGCCTGCGATCAGTTGGAAGGTCGCGTATATATTATCACTGGGGGCCAACGACGTATCACGAGAGGCGGTTCGCATCGAAAACATGTGTATGTTGTGCAACGACAAATGGCACATGTTATGTACACATAACGTGGTTGAAAAGCTAAGGACGACATTTCTCGTAGTTAGTGACATTGTATTTTGCTGGAATATCATATTCCAAGCACGAAACATGGTGAGTAGAAACGTTTAATACTATGAAACAGTTGTATGCAGTTAATTGAGTACCAATTACGTATGAATTAAGCTCAAAAGTTAGGGATGTTCGTAGACAGTCTTGTTTTGGTAGATTTTTCATTAAAATATTTTTCGTGAGTATCATTTCTTATACTTACTGGGTAAGGTTTACTTAATTCAATATTTTTATCTTCATTAGAAATGTTCTGTAGGTGTAATAAGCACATATGAACGGGTTTTTTTGCATACTACGACTGTGTTTGTTTCTCACAGAGTGTGTGTATGGTGCTAAACGAAAGTCACTCTTCATGTGTACGTTGCTCACTGAAGTCAAAATCACTTTCAGGATACAGACCACGCGGTGTGTATGTACTGCCGGTCACCATATTCCAGCATTTTAGAAGCGCAATGACACTGTGTAAACTCCAGCATATAGAGCGGTACGTTAATGAGGGAATTTAAGCAGATGATAGAGGTACAACTAAATATCACAATGCAACTTAAAATGAAGGACCATTACGTTATCTACAACATCGACGACATGACAACGATCACGGAAACTGGAAAAATTAATACCTACAATAATGTAACAAGTGACAGACCAATATGGAAATTTCCTAAAGTGAACACACCGACTAAGTCTGTCCATTGCCAACTGTTCCTGAAACAAGCGGAATCCGGGATGTACAGAAGTTTCTCAACCAGATGGTGCTGAACTGACGGAACAATTGGACACAACTATACTATGCTCAGACGCAGAGGACTTTGAAAAAGTAGATCTAACGTTACCGATGAAACAATAAAAGAGACCGTAGTACAATTACAAAAGCTTCTTCAATCCATCACATCTACTCTAAGTATACCCCCATTACACTAGGGCAACGATTGCACTACACCCATCGCGTCCTGACAGGACGTTAACAAATGAATGCATTTTGTTATTGTACCACCTGACAACCATTTGGAGGCTGAAATTGCTGTTTTCTAAATAAGAAATAGAAGAAAAAGAAACATGAAGCAACTTAAATTATGTTGCGTTAGTGCATGACTATAAGCAGAAAGAAGACTTCTGTTTGGCCATCATGACCAGTTAATATAAATGAACACATATGGTACAGTATACATACGGAGCTAGTGAATGCAATGAGGACGTTATTGGGACCTAGGGAGAGCGCAGTTCAGTCTGCATGGACGTAGTGAGCACATAATTTGGGCGTAGTATTAACGCAATAGACCTGGTGACAACGGGAAGCTGCACGTGTAATGAACTTACTGGCAACGTGATAGACGCAGTGAGAACCTGGCAAAGACGTTGTAAGGGCGTAGTGCGAGCCTGAGTGCATCATTTCTTTTCGAGTTTGACCCCGTCCCTGCCACGGCCATCAAAATTTTCAGGACGTGATAGGAACTTTGCGAGCGTGGTGCGGACGTGCTCTGGTGTGATGGGGGCATTATAACTGACCGTAGACGTCTTCAAGACTGGGTCACCTTTTTTCAAATGGTGGATATTGGCGAATTCGGTGCAAATCACGCTTGGATTGACGAGCACGGTACAACATTGCTATAGATACTAATGAATGGGGCAATGGTGTTAACGAATCGAAGAAATGCAATCAAACTTTTTAGATAACAGCAGATTTCTAAATTGTTCAAACTCGTAAATTATATAAGTATGTGCCTAAATCTATTATAATGCAGTTATTAAATGATAAGACCATCTAACAATTTTAACTGTTCTCTTTAGACCATCACACATATTTAAATAGATATCTGTCAACTGCAAAATATTAATTGATATACACATTTGACCTCAGACTGAAACATCACACACTCTGTTAGTAACATAATTATACATCAAAAAGAGACTTCAGTTGACACCATACACACTTGTCCAGTGCGAAAGGCCTTGTTATATTAACGTGTATACATTCTATTGAATCTGATAAGCGGTGGGGAGATGCTAAGTTATGTTCACAGACATGATGCCTGTATCATGAGTGCTAAATATTTTACAAATGGGTTTCATGTCACAATAATTTTGAGGAAAACTGTTTTTTACACAAAATAACGGACTAATCTGGCATAATTTGATGAATGACAACGCAATCATTGTACAGAAAACGCATTTTACAACGGCAAATACAAACTTAATAAAAACAACTAACAAGACAATCCAAATAACTAACATTTCGTCCCCCTGCAGGTCAAACATTTCAAAATGGCATGTGGAGGTCAGAAAACCAGAGACTGTTTACATAAAATTTCGTTGCATAACATACACATGTTTTCGATGCGAACCGCCTCTCGTGATACGTCGTTGGCCCCCAGTGATTATGGATATATTATTGGGTGCAATGTATGATGGATTGTTATCATCACTCATGATTATAATTACGTTATTCTAAATTTTATAGCAAAAGTTATTCCAAATAAAAAGGCAGCACATTTTCTTTTTCGTGTTCATGCACAGAATACTTTTTACGGCCTTACGATTACACCAATTTTCAAATAGCCTTTCATACTAAGGATTAGATTCTATTGTGTTGAAATATATTACACTTAAAAACTTACACGCTGATCTTTCCAAGAAAATTCCCAATGTGACAAGACAGTACAAACATAACCAGAACACGTGCAGTCTGTATGTCTCCAGAAAACCTAGTATACGATCTTTCGTCTCCATTAACCCATCTTGTGTGTTTGGTTTCAGATCAGTGAAGACTTTAATACGACTGAAATATAAGATGGGGTATTTTTCACAACAGAAACGCCCCTATGCGTGCAAACTTAATTCTAATGTGAACTCGTATTAAGACCTGTAGGTAGGAATAATTAGTTCTAATTTCTCCTAATCAAGCCAGTTCAACTGTTTGTCCATGCCTCCGTACAGTTACAAATAATTTGGTCATCTTTGTATTGTCAGTTATCACCAAACTGAAAGGGCTGTACCTCTGTGTCTAAATATCGTACGTAACACTTCTTGCTCTTGAAATACATGTACATGTATATTGTTTGAATATTTCTTTCAAAAATCTAATCAAGTACATTAATCATTCGATACCTTGACTGCGACCTGCTTGGGAATAAGGTGTTGTATTTTAGAGTATCTGAGCCAGACATACTGGAATGTCGTCTGCCATAACCAGAGAGTGTTCCTTGACCAGAAATACTGGAAAAACATCAATAGATTCAAGTATAGATCGATGTACCCGTATCGAATATATCGATAATTACATATCATCTCATATGATAATTATGTACAAAAGATGACCAACGAGACATAAATATCCACACGTTGTATGTGGGTAGAGGAACTTTAATTCCTTAAAATATAAAATTACTTTGGTAAATGCACCCAAAGGAACAAATCAACAAATCATTCGTCTACCAAAACGCTAAACCTAATCGATAGTTTAGGAGCTCTTCATAATTTAGCCCTAGATATACTATAAATACGATTGAAACAATTTCATGAAAACACATGTACATATATCAAATAATTGCTATTTTAAGGCCAATTGTTGAATATATTTGTTTATATTCATATGGCTAATTGTTGTTCTTATAATAACGCAGAAAAGTTATCACAGTTCAAAAATATGTAATTTAAGCGTGATATGGGTTGATAAAAAACCTACCGAATATAATACTTGCAACGGACTCTTTATACAGTATATATATATTTTTTTTATTTATATTGTAAATACGGTTTGATATGATCAAATAGGCAATAAACGATACTTTGATATGATAATGCAAACTAATTAAGTGAAGAACAGGTAAAATATGTACATTTGTACATTTAGTACCATTGTAGGATTGTAAGTTACCTATATCCTCTAACTAGCGTACATCGTCGCTGTGCCATCTTAGATTGATTTGGTACCATCAATGTATTAGATCCAGCCAAGTCGCCACCATCTTCATCACCAGCTAAACCGCAAAACAAACCAGTTTTTGCCGAATTAAAACTAGTTCTTTAAAACATATGCACGCATTATACTTTACATAAACCAAGACCATTTGTAAATTAAATATTAACTATTGTTCATTATGTTTTGCAAAACAGTGATGCATAGAAACAGAACATTACATTCCCTTTTAATTGTATTGAATTACCATTTAGCTCAAGTGTTGCCTGTCGAAGCTTCCTAGCACAGTTCCCAGATGAAAATACTTTTTTGAAGTCTGCGAATGGGATTTCACTTCCAGGACGTATATCAGCGGACTTGTACACGGCACTCGTGAATTCTGTTACCATTGCATCGGTCACATTGCTTTCCGACATGTCTAAAAGCGATCTTTAAGAGAAAGAGGTACATTGAATGCAAACTACTTGAACACACTTTTTAAGTATTTTATTCATATATGTAAAGGGCAAAATCAACATGATTATTGTTTTGTCATAGGCTCATAGCCATTGATACATTCCAAATAGTTACTGAAGGAACACTTAATTGAAATTTCATACATGTACCTTTCACTTCTGACTTTCAAATATAGGTAAAGAAGTTTTGCTTTGTAGGTCACGCTTGTAAAGGCACATAACCCAGTACCACTGTATAGAAATTGCCCATCTTAAGCTTCAATATGCATCGTTTTCAAATACAATGTATATAAAATAAAATTATAATTTATCGTTGATATATACCTTATCATTTCATGCAAATCATCTTTGCTTAAATATCCACGTTTGTTGATGTCATACATGTTGAAAAGAAGCCGAGTCTTATTCTCTGCATCGTCTGAAACAAGTAAGCAACAACTACTGTTGATAACTAGGTAGATAGATAACTGATATTTTCAGAGAGTCATTGCCAAGTGAACTGTGTACCAATTTGGAATTTTCTTAATTAGTAAAATAAAAGTGCAATCATTATAATGTCATATGACGTCGGAGAAAGACCAAAACTTATTAAAAACCAGAGCATACATTTACCTGATGACAGCAATATAAAAAGATCCAGAAATTCCTTGAAAGAAACACGTCCAGATTTGTCTTTATCTACCAAGAGGAACATATGTTTGACAAAGGTTGAGTTGGCTCTCATTCCAAATGCTTCACCGAACTCTGCTTGTGTTAATTCTATTCTTGTAATCTCTGTTTCAACTTGGTCGGCAGGTCCCACAGTTCCATAAATATTTTCTTCAACATCAAGGTCGCCTTCACGAAACATCTTAAAGAACGAATTTAAGAATAGAGCAAATATACATGATTTGGAATGCAATGATCATATTATTTCAAAATGTATGTATGTTTTTATACGCTCACTAACAAAGGTTAATAGAGACTACAGAGAAAGTCTTCTATCCAATGTCGCAAACACAAAAAACATTTGACTTAAGTCTCTTGATGATTTTAAGATATAGTATTGTACGTAAACCAGCCTTAAGGCTTTAGTCCGTGAATACCTTCAAGGGCATGATGCACTTTATCAGAAATTAAGGAGACGATAACAAATGATGCAACGCAAAACTATAAGAGGGAGGTATACATAAAATACAATATTCACCACAATATGAGCGGATACGGCTGTATGTACATTCGAAGATACAATAATGCCTGTATGTCATCTGGAACCTTAGTGGCTGGGTAGCATTTATACACATGCTCTCATTTGATTTAAGTACACGAACGCTATAACTTACATAAATAATTTTTCTAAAGAATTTGTTCAGCCGTTCCTGTCTATCTAAGCTGGTGTTGGCATTACGGAGTATATAGGACTCCACTAAATTTCTGTTTGTCACACGAATGTCTTTCGCACTAAGGAATGTTTCAAATTGTTTGCAGAATTTTGTTCTCTCCCTCGCATCATAAAACTTTAAAATCTGAGGAAGAAAAAATGTAAAAAAATCTTCACAAAGTAAACTTTTTCATCTTCAGTAAAGTTACCTCAGTTAGGAACATAATTCTTTTATATATATATACTAGTAGTAGAATTAACAAGATAACGTTACAAAACACAATCTTTAAAACAGATCATTTTCTAAATTTGTTCAGATTAAACATATATCTTAAAAGGAATGTTCCTGTGTCCACTAACGACACCGATTCCATTTTTTCTTCAATCCCTTTAGGGTTCGGCCAGTTCTTTTCTCGGCGATATTTTCATTTTGATATGAACAATATCTCCGAACTAAAATATTTTATTTGAAAAAAAAATCTTCTTACCTACGGACTTTTTATTTTTGGCATATTAGTGGGAACGAGGTATTTCTTTGGTCTTACCAAATGTTTGTTAGAGGATGTTAAGGAGTTGGGGGTCTGTGTTGGTTCTCCCTATCAATTCACATTATGGTATAGATTGACAGGATCAATATACCAAGTTATTGAACAATGGATATTATGTATACTAACCTTTCTGTTAAAATATTATTTGAATTGAGGTGTATAGATACATACTTATGGTTCCAAGAACAGACCTTAAAAGTCTAAGTACAAGAGTTAACAAATCGAACAATAACGATGGGTCTGTGTTGTGTTATGTCGTCTTTTTACTTCAGTATCGTCACTTTATTTCATCATGAAAGTTTCCTGGAGCTTTTGCCAAAATGTATTAATATTTATCTTTTAATTTGTAGCACGTTAGAATACATAGCCAAATCTAGGTTCATAGCCACAATAAATACCTACAAGATCATATTCATTATTTTTCAGAGCAAACATAACTTCGTCTTTGTCACTAGACAGATGAACTTCAATCACACCATTCTGTTTCCCCGCATCTCTACAAACATCGATTTGTCTTAGTAATATCTGCTTGGCCCCGAACACGTCGATTATACCACTAGCCGGTTCTAACACTACAGTGACAAGCCTGTCCAAATGATTCATGTCGGTCCATTCCAAAGCTTAAAATAGAGCAGTTCATTCGGAGAATGAAGCAATGATTTAATAAATACTGGGAACATTTCAATCCTACATTATGTTTGTTTGGTTATGTTTGGTTTATAGGAGACTGTTCACCAAACCAATATTTCTGGATTACCTTCATGAAAAAATACCCTTGTGAGCACAAGAACCATACCGATGCTTCTGCTTTACTTACTTAAATCTAAATCATTTCCCCACAAATGTATTTTTAACAGATATAGATTAGAAGTAGGAGAATAATGCCTGAACTATATAATTATATAAATATCTTCGGTCAAATTGTTTCAAACAATCATGTGTCATGCCTGAATCTCAACCAGCAATCGTAACATCCTTATGCAAGACCGACTGAGCAATACAAACGGTATGTGTAATAAGTAGACTTAGAGCACATACTAATTACAATAAACTGAAATATAATTATTATGAACCATGAAAGTAGTGAGTCGGAATAAATGAAGAAAGATCGACCATGTAGAATAATGTTGACTTTAGCTCTAATTTTCGGTTAAACATGCATTATTTTGCATCAATTTGAAATTCAATTATTTAAGGTTGTAATTGGTGTTCTTGCTTTCAATCAATTTTAAACTGTTTACCTTTGAATTCATTCATGTTTGATGATGAAGTTCTCTGTAAAGGTGTTGGTAATCTTCGCTTTATCATCATGTTCTTTTTACGATGCATGGATAAAACATATAACACCAAAACAGTCACTGAAAGTTTGCAAAGATGAGAAAATACAAAATAATGTATTTCATAAAGGCTGAATTTATCATACAATTTAATGTTTAATTTTATTAATACAGATGAGTGACGCATTTGTAATTTCAACGGATCTAACTTACAGACGTATAAGTACAGATAACTATATATTGATATAAATGTAACTGTATTCATATAATTATGCACCTATCGATCGAATGTAACGAGCATGACGATAAGTTATACAATCTGAAGGCACCTACATGTAGATACATGTATCTTCGAAAAAGTAAGTAATAGTTATAGCCCCAATTTGACCATTTCGTCATAAAATCTCAATAAATAACTTTTAAGGACCAACATAGTTTGCCTTAATGTACTTACGTGGTATGAATAAAGCAGCAACAGCATATGTGAACCCAAATGACAGCTCACTTCCAGTAAAATAATCATAAGTCTCAAATGGAGTGCACGGTTCCAACATATCCAATCCTTCATAGGTACTACTAGTATTCAACTGTCGAGGTTGACCGTGACATCCTAATCCTAGTGAGATGATAAAACATAATACAGTCAAACCTGTGTAATCGGCCACCTTCGAAAAAATGCTACCCTGTGAATATTATATTCAGTAATATATAAGTGCATTGCTTGGAATGTTTTCACTGATTCTACATTATCACGCGAACATTTATAGATATCTCTCAGACATACAAATATACATATGACTCTACATTGACGTAGGTCTGAATTTATAAAACATCTGCCCAGTTTGTGTAAATAATACATTTATAAGTCATGTGTATCATTCCAATTGAAGTGCAGTCAGATGCACTTAATTCCAAAAAAATCGGTAATTGCAAAAACTTGCAAATACAATGTAATTATAACACGAAGTATTCGGTCATGAATTTATCGTATTAACAAAACCAGAACAACATGGCCAATGTTGAGACTGTTAGGATCATCATTTGCACGATAAGTGACATTTATGGTATCTGACTCAGTCTCGATGGTTTTGTATGAGTGTGCCAATATTCTGATTTGTGAAACTTATATAAGATGTGTTCAATCTGACAACGTTTGTATTTATCTTTTTAAATGATTGTGTTTTGTAATATTGTCATGTTAAAGAAACTACATGTTCCCAACTGATGTAACATTACTGAAGATGGAACATTTTACTTTGTGGAGATTCTGAACATTCTTTTCTTCTTTAGATTTTGAAAATTTATGATGCAAGGAAGCAAACAAAAATTTTAATTAAATACTATCTGCTTCTTGAAAGATGAAGACATTCCTTTGTATATCTAGTCCTACTCCTGTGACTGCTGTGATCACATCCACTAGATCTGTAGACCAGATCTCATCTATCTCCTCATCCGTCAAGCCACTAAAATACGGAAATGGAGAATTATAGTAATGAATGACCAAAAACTAGGCTTGGCATGTACAAAATGTATTAGTCGACCTTTGAAGCTTAGAAGAATTATCAAAATGTGCTAATGACCAGCATACTTCTGTCTCTAGTACTTATACGTTCGTGGGAATGCTTTGAAAGGTTTAGAGATGACAGATGCATGATTGACGTATGTTTCAGAAGGGCAGAAGGATGAACAGTAAAACAAGCAAGGAACTGTTATAGTTTCTTGAAGTTTCTGTTTATCCGTTGTTTAACGGCCCATTCGACAGCTAGGGTCGTTCTAGAGCCGCCACAGAGAGAGAAGAAAGAAGATACAAGATATCTATATCCCTACATTTATCTCAAATTGTTTTATCAATGTTTTATATCGAGTCAAGAGAAGGCAGTCACATGTCTCATCCTTCTAAACATAGTACAGTGTTCGGTTGTTGGAAAGAGTATACTCAAAACGTGCCTCTGATATACCGGAAGGTCGAACCGAGATTCGAACAGAACACCTTTCGATTGGTTGTCCAGTGCGTTACCACTAAACCACCGATGCACTCCTATTGTATCTTGACCTTAGAAGCATTGCAATAATTTTGTTACGGTCATTATACTTTTGGGTATAATATTTCGTTGGAAAAGTATTTTGAAATAATAGATGCATGATGGACTTTTATTCCAGAAGGACAAAATAATGAACTTTAAGTAAAAACTATGAATAGTTACACATTGGATTGAATGTTTCCTCAAGTAAATATATGAGGTATACTACGTTAAGGTATACTGAATGTAAAAAAGAGCAATTTCTTTTGGAGCCATATTCAAATTATTCTGAGGAAAGTGGTTTGCATTCAGTGCATAGTTATTTTCTAATATATGAAACTTTTTGAATATTTATACATCTTCGACCAGTTTTTCAAGGAGTCATTGAAATAGTTAGTTAATGATTTATTTAATGGCAATGACTTTCAAATTATCATTGTGTACTTCTCGATACTGGTACTATCTCTTAGAGAAAGTAAGTTCACACGTTATCAGAATCCTTCGTAAAGCCTGCTTATATTTAGATATATCTAATCTGCATACGTGAAATATTTAACATTTTGAATACATTAAGTCTAGGGCTAAGGGCCACAAATAGACCGTTTTTGGGCACGCATGAATTACACTATGAATAACCAGTTTCTTCCCACTTATCTAGTGATTGATTTCGTAACATGTTTTACTGTATTTAAACAAACCTTTGTTCTCTGTTTTCGAACCAGAATCTGTCACCATGACGAATACGTAGGAATTGTTCTAATATGATAGTTTGGAACAGTTCACCAGGTCCGGATGGTGTGGTCTCTAGCATACCTCCAGTGAAAAGGTCAACATTGTCTGGTACAATCGAGTCGTTGTATAGTTTGCGAAGACGTATAATTTCCTGAGCAAACAAGGTATATTTTTTTACATACATGTACGAGTATATATAAATAATACAAATGCTGCAAATTTAGCTAACATGCCGCTTCATGAAGACCCTTTTTTATCTCGGGTCCATTCAGTGAACGAATCGATGCGGTAAATCTTTTGACACACGCGATGCTTACACATATTAAACCATTGAAACTCTGATATGCGCACCGTTTACAAGAATTGTTGATACCGTATCATTATCATCATTAGTTATGAGGAGCACAGAATGTTTAAAATCTGAGGTACATGTATAGGTTTTTCAGAAATGTTATTGCTATACGCACGGACAGGTTGTCTCCAGTATACCCCCTAAACTTCGTTTGTGGAGTTAGAAATATATAATTGACTTAAACAATATAAATGAATATACCTACCTTTCTGTTATACTTCGGGTTAATATCTGTAAACCTTTCTTTCCTAGGAAGTTTATAACTTTCACGGACAGTGTTATAATCAGCCACACCATGGTCTCGTCCTCTCTAAAAAGATACAAATACATGAACACACAGGTCAAATAGGTTATGGGTCTTATTATCTTTCGACAATATTACCTTTATGACCAAGACTTTAATGCAACAACCTGAATCTAGGTCATATTTTTGTTGTTCTTGGCATCCATCAGTTGTTAACGACTATGAAGGTGCGCCTTGAGCGGTTGTAGAAGAGCACCGTCTTGTGTGTTTTCTTCGTTTTTATTAAGGATAGTTTTCTCGCCTTACTTCAGATCTTGCAACGGATGTAGGTTACAGCGGGCTATGTTGTCGTCAGAACCTTCCCATTGACCTACATCAGTGGGGCAGGCTTTCGTACCCCGCTTGCCAATTTCCTTGAAGCGAAGATGTGGACGGCCGTAAAAGAGGTCTTTGGGAATGCACCCATACTGCATTTATCAGTATTCTTGGTCTGACATCTTCTCTCTTAAGTCGAATAGACTTTGTACAGCATAACTTTAAAAATGCGGATGTGATCGTCAACACAATATTTACAATATTTGTATGAAAGAAAACAGTCACTGCACAGTGTAATTATAACCCTTACACTGCTGAAACTGAAACCACAAAGCTTTTGCCACCAGAATAGAGTCAGGCCAGCCTAAACAACCATGTAGTCTGACCTTGCTCTCTATTCTTGAATGGATAACTTCTAAATTTTCAATTTGATATCCCTTAAATTGATAATGGACTATTTAAAATATTTAAAATGGAAATTGGACAAACTTGATCATGAAATTCAGCAGGTTAATTGTTAAATTGTTAAATAAATCGATCTGAAATATTATTTTGAAATATCTATGTATATCTCATTTACCTGAATATTAAGAGCAGCCAAATCTCTTCGTGAAAATTCTAGCGGTCCGAACAAACTTTCTGTAACAAACACGTGAAAAGGATGTAACAATTAAGGTTTATCATCAACAACCAACGACCACAGCAAATATAATAAACACAAGTAGTTGATTAAATACGTAAACTATTAATCAATTAAGTACATGTACATGTATACCTGTAAGATCAGGAACGAGTATAGAATCTTCACGTTCTGTTATTGTACTTGCAAGTCCTCGAATTATGGCATCTAAATCTTCTTCAACAGATTCCTTGATAGATTAATACTTAATTAGATAATTGAATATTTGATCGACAAATGAAATACATGAAATAAGTGTGATAGTGAGTGAGTGAATAATTGAACGGACGGACGACCACATCTTGTAATATCGTGGTGGTTAAATAGTCACTTATTGGATTTGTTTATGTTAGTAATGATAAAAGTGGCATCCGAGTTCGAGTAAGAATGGTCTCAGTCTAGTAATCACTGGCCCCTAACCAACGTGAGTTCAAATCTCAGCAGGGATCAGATAGATTGCACATACGAAGAAACTCTCAAGCTAGCAAACAGATAGATGATCTATGGTTCTACCAAGCTTTAAAGCCTTGGGTCTGCCCCTGCCGTAAATGTCGCCAAAATAACCCTAGTTATTGTCGCGACGTTAAAACCAAAGACAATTGGAGAAAATACAAACTCTTGAATTCCAGAAACTGTTACAGAGTCTTAGGGCCGCATACTGTTTATGAGTGTTGGGATCGCGGCTTCGCAAGAAATTACAATTCTGATTGCGTCTGAAACCAAAAAAAAACGCATGCGTTTCCCTCATTATTTTTTACATGTGCTATAGTACAAAACCAATATATTACACCGAGGTGCGCTGTGTGAAAGTAATCTAACTGCTGGACTTAGTAATACAGCATTATATGCACCAGCAACAAACATCGTGTCGAATGTCTAAATGTCAACATGATAAAACTCGATTATTTTAAAGAACTAAAATAAGTGAATTCCTTATTACGTTTTGACATACACAAAAATTCGAACATTCAAAGTCAATATTAGGTGTATATTTATTAATGACCATGTGGTCAGTGTAAAACAAGTGTATTCAGTGGTTTTCTTCCAGTGCTATAAGATACTATGATTACGTTTAGAAAATTTACTCGATGTCTGAATAGTCAGATTTGCCATTCTACTACATTGGTCTATTGTCAATAAATCGAATCAATCTTCGTGTAGTTGTTACAGAAAGGATGAAATGATGCGAAAGTTCACCTCCAAAGTCCAGGGGTCACCAATGTGTGTCCGAACCTCATTGCGGCCACTTGGAACTCATGAAAAATACCCGGATGTACAGAGGGGTTATATCCATTGTATGAGTTCTGCACTGAAATATCGTACAAAACATGTGTCAGAATCAATTCATAAAGTTATATAGATAACACAAGAATCATCATTCAAATAATTCAGCATGTTCTATACATTATAGTGAACTCCTCGGGACTCCAATAGCACGTTTAATATCCATAACAATAAAAAAGAAGGTTGTGTTTATCGAATAACTAAATGCTGCATTGTATCCTATTCTTCTCTTTATTCGAGTCACTATAACCAACCAAACATTTACTTAAAAGAATCGTTCTATTTGTAAGAAGGAATGGACAAACCATCTTGAGTACCAACATTCTTGACTTACCTGTCTATTCAGAAAGTACAGTATTTTTATTAATTGTGTAACATTATCCCTTCATTGTAACAATAATAAAGAAAAGTTACCAAATAATTACAATTTGACCAGAGTAAACGGTCGCCTGTAAATAAACACCACCTCCGTGAACTAAGGGTCACCCATCAAGATGCATTTATTGATATAACATTCAAATAAACTTGTTAATAAAGATTATGCACCTTTTTACCCATTGGTGGACCTTGGTGGTTCAATATGATGGTTATATAAAATGGATATACATGTGGTGAAGTATGTATTTTATTGCCTATGAATTCACTATATTCATGATCTACTGTAAAAACAAATATAACACTTACATGTACTGGAGTGTCTGTAAGGATATTGTCGTTTAAATGTCTCTGGTGGTACATCAGTATTTAACCATACCGGTAACCATTCGTAAAATACGATTTTCTGCAACAAAAACCCGTTGTACGATCGTTTATATTCTAAAACGACCACGGCAATTCTTTCATGTAATAAAATGTTTTAAGTAACTACCATTGGTTTAGTAGCCCAGTGGGTTACCATTCGACCACCAATCATCCTGTACCTTCTATCAAAATATCATTCGTATTACAATATAAAAAAGAACACATTTGTTTCACGTTGTTTTATCATAGTGAAGCCGAAATAGAATTCAAGTGTGTCTATAACTTGCCAGTTATTTAAACATTCCAATTCTTGTGCAATAATTTTTAGAAGTATACAATATCTAACTACTATTTTCATTGTTCCGTAATTCAAATTGAACAGCAGTTTAAAGAATACTAGTTTTACTTACAATACGGATGTATCATACGCTGCAAAATGATCAACACTAGACATTGGACAATAGATAAATAACATGGAAAAGTTGAAATATACAGATTTGAATATGGTAACTATTTACAATGTACATCATTTGTCAACATTGCATTGTAAACGAGACATATTGCGAGTCACCAAGTGCATCATTATGTTGTGTTTTTTTGTAGAAGTATGTTACCTGGTATTGAGCAATTACACGTTTTCTGGCAATATTAAATATCTCTTCATCCGTTAATGTTACGTTATTTCTAGATTCACTGACAATTCTATTGGCTATATGATTATGCCATCGAAACCAAATTATTCCAAATGACAGTAGGAATGGATTCTCGTGACCACGTGGGTTTCCAATAGCTGAAAGATACATCGCATATCATATAAATGTACGAGTGGCCTAATGCTTGTACAAAAATCAGAACAAATTATACTCACATCAAAGATTGTATGAGGCAACTGAGCGAAAATAACTGCATTTTAAATAACTGAATGTAATACGTTTAAAACATTCAAGCACAAAGCGAGAGCACAAGGTGAATATTTCCCGTAACTTCTCCCAGGTGTTAAACATGGTACCAACAGCAGGGTGATTCGGTGACTTATCCCGCTTTAATAATGGATGAAGACCTCGGCATCAAGATGTAAGATTAAATGTAACATGTTAGATTTGTCAGTTGCCGGGTGGGATTCGAAATCTCGTCACCGACAGTCTAGTGATTAAAATCTGATGTATCAAGTATAATGTTCTTACATTTTTGTACTTTAACCATGATCGCCAATTTCATATCATCATCACTATCTTCATTAAGATAAAGATACATCAATATCGTTTATAGTGCTTACCTGAAACAAAAGTTTCTGCAACATCCCCCCAAAGCAATGTAGCTCGCTTCAATGCATACGACAATACATGTTAAGTTTAGGAAAAGGGGTTACTATTTACAATCGAACTGGTTTTTAACGGACTATGAGAGATGTCTACAAAATCAGGTATATTGGAAACTAAAGTGTTACCATGGAATCTTGTAACAGGTTCAAGTTTATGTTTCCTGGCGACAGGTGGATTGGCGAATGGCAGTCGTATTGAATTATTCAGCGGGAACTGCGTCATGATGTTGCCTGGTGTTGTAGACGCTAGTTGTCCTCCGCTGTAAGAACGTATTGCATCAGCCCATGCCTTATTTGGTCCGTATATCACTTGCCCGTCAAGGAACGGTGTTATTTCATTTATCTGGCAAAGGTAAATAACTAATTATTCGACCAAGTCTTCAATACAGTGCAACTCTAATTAAGATATAAATGTCTTCCTCAATCTTGGCATGTATTGAAAGCAAAAGGTCATTAAAGATTTTTGTTTACAAGGTACATTGTAATCTAATTTTACTTATGCTGTCATTAGATACACATTTAATACTCTATATGGCGATCTGTGTGAGGCATATGCTTCTCCGGGGTAATTTTGACTAAATATATTCTAATATCATTAAACCCTCGCCACCACAATTTACTTGTTGATTATAAGGTACTGATTGACAATAGCAAGTTACCTAGCTAAGAGTGAATTTGTAAGAAAACGGTAATTAAGTCATACTAGGCGTACATAGATGTACATATGTCATACGTACAGTGCTGTATGTATAAGTATACAACCGCGCGTGTCGTATAAAACTGAACGTCAGTTAATAAGAGGAGAAAATAAATTTTGGATTTAAGGATAATTATGCAGTTATTTAAGAGTACGTTTACCTGTTGTCTTGGATTATTGGGAGAATAACCAGTTCTTTGGTCATATCTTGAACGTTTAAATGGCATTTTCATTGTACCGGTGTTCATAGGGTCAAACGTATGACCTTTTGGAACATCAACATAAAAATATTCTATAGGACAACCTGGTCTTTGTGAGTCCATCATTTCCTCAACAATGTGTTGCCCTGAAAAATTAAACAAACCTCGTATCGCTTGCTCCAAACCATGCAGAATATCACAACAGTCATACTAGTATATAAAGTATATAAGCCAAAAATATTCTTTGTTTGGGGGGAGGGGGTCGACCGATCGATCCTTTAATTTGCGCCGACCATTAAGTGGCTAATAGTTTGTGTCATTTTGTACAGTGTCTTTACTTTGACTGACTTAAAAAAATACGATAGTCAAATGTTCGTTAAGGAGAAATCCCATACATAATATCAATTCTAATAGGCAGTTGATTTAAGTAAATGGCCAGAATTATTACGGGAAGGAAATTTATCACAGCACAGATTTTCAAGACAACTTGGCTAACTTGAATGCTAGTAACAACCCCAACGGAAATGTGTGTGTAGAATAAAACTTTAATAGAAGTAGCCGTAAGTTTGACATTCCTATATCAATTAAATGTATTTAAGTAGAAAAAACATCACTCAAGCTGAATTTGTAATCTTTAATTTTTTGGCTTTTTATACCAATAAGAATATTCCAAATCTGAATGATGATGATGATGCAATTTCCGTCAGTTATTTAGTCTATTTTCTGTTAGAACGAAAGTAGCACTATGTCACGAATATTGTACGGTTTCGTTTACGTACGACAGAATATTGCTATTCGTTGTCATTTCTTATAAGAACTCTTACCAAAGTACACCAGCATGGCTGTTCTTCCCACGTACGATCTAGTTCCAGCAGGACCCTGGTGTACAGCCTTACTGATATCAAATGGATTGGGCCTTCCAATCCCTGACGGTAAATATACAGCATCGCTGTAGTTGGATTTTGCCTTTCTTTGAAGTATTGTTTCTATAGAATTAATGTAAAATACGTGAATTAACTCTAAGAGAGAAAACATTATGTTCGTGTATGTAAAATAAGATGACCACATTTGAACACAGTGGTGACTTCAGATATATGAGCAATTTGCGAACAATGTGAGTTTGTATTAAGTTCGATTATTGGATATAAATAGAGATCCAAATCGTTCAGTCTATACAAGTACAAAAATGTATGTCTTAAATTAGCATATTAACAACAGTATTGTACAATTAAGTAACCGTTTTATTGTTGAACTTTTACATACCAGCCGCTCCCCAGTCGGGTTGATTAAGGTTGTTGTACCATCCATCATAACCGTAGCCTTCAAACGTCACACCATACACTACATCATAATTATGATACATAAATTTCTAACGTCCTTGACATATAATATAATAGTTCGATACATGCTGTAAATGATTGATGTTTAACTTATGGAGAATTGAGTTATTTCGTACTTGACCTGACTGCATTAAACTCACTCAATAGTTAACTTATTTGACAATCTATATTTTAATACCATCCTTAAATTTGCTTGGCCTTCACCTGCAGTCTATTTACGTACAGTTAAACGCAGTTATAGTGTACCCGGATATAAGGATCTACAATCCTCGTAAAGGTCTTCATAGTTTCCAACAATGTAAATAGGGCAAAATCGTATTAATGTAATGAATCGAAGTCAACGTTCGGACCTCTAATAACCGTGTTCAAATGTAATTAATTATCATGCATACATGTACATATATGAGAATGACTACAATGGCTGTTTGAGATCGCAGTATTTGCCTGTACAATATCCTAAGTATACGAAGATTCGAACCCCGGTGGAGAGTGGGTTAAAACTGATGCGGTCGATTGGTGAGACATTAGCCAGTTAAACAATGGTTACTGTATGCATGCCCGTCTCAGCCAGGCTTCCGGTAAAATGAGAAGAAATTCGGAAGGTACTGTGTGCATAAGCCGACATGGCTGGTCGGCCTTTCAATGGTGATGACGCCATAATAAACATACGAATTATAATTTAAACTTAGTCACAGCTACAGCAGAGTCTCATATATACACGTACGTATGTGTGATAAGTAATCAAGCAATTTTATGATATTCTAAGTCGTCAAAATCCGTTGGCCCTACTGTCAAGTTGGAATGCAGAAAAGAATACAAAAAGCCGACCTGAAAATAATTGTAATTCATATACTTGTACATGTGCATGTAGTAAGGTTATTTTCGTATGGATATTTTCTTACGGTACCTATATAATTCCTCATAAGACTGAAATAAGAAGACGTTTATTGACACTTAGACAACAACAATTATTGATATATATCATATATAAAATAAACATACCCTGTGTATGAAATAACATTAAAATAACAAAAGTAATCCACATATTTGAATATAAGCAGGTCTTGCATATGCTTCTATAGCATAATAAGACACGACAAAACTAAATAATAAGTAAAAACAAAACCCATTGACTTGCTGTACATATAAGTTGATACAAATATACGACAGATAAGTATCTGTTAGTGCACACTCTCTTATCAATAATCACCAAGGGTGGCTAAGAGGGATGTTATGCTGGCGTCATCCTCAGTAGATGTTCGCAATCGTTATGAACGTCTATCTATTAGTTCGAACCCTGGACAGGCCATATTTGGTAGTTGGCATTGTGTCAGTCTGTCCTCCACGGCAGAAAATGCATGTGGAGAAGCTGGGAGTTACTTTTAATGTTTGTTTGTTTGTTTAAATCGAGTTTTGCGCCCCTTTTCAACAGTCGGAGTCATATATGAGGCCGACAGTTCACCTAACAAGAACCGGCAGTACTGGACACCCATCCTCCGTAAGCAAATGCCTACTTTCTCACATAAAGAGACATGGTCGTTAGCTGGGATCGAACCCACGACCCTCTATCCGCGAGATGTTACAGTGATTTGAAGTCAGCTACATTAACCACTCGACCACGGGGTCGGGTCATATATAGTTACGTTTAAAGCTGAGTACTAACACAAATTCCGGAAGAGACTATAGTTAGATTATATTCCTGTTAAGAGTATAAAAGGCGAAAAAAAAACGGAGATGATACAAAAATCTAGTTTTTTGTACTTATTTGTTTTTATTTAATTTTTATTTAATATCAGTAAAATGTAAATGATTTTAAATGCCCTTACTTCACTAGTGTCAACAAAGAATATAGTTCTACAACATTTGGGGTTTCATTCTAATACCCCTTGGGAAGGAAAAGAGAAAAGGCGGTTTCAAACACACTAACTAAACATAAGATCCTGTATCCACCCCTGATTTTTCTCATCATTACTTAAAGTGGTATTACGGTTGATTCATGACATATATTTCCACTTCCGCTGAGCGCGGTGTATATTTATACAAGAACGTGTTGTGAAGTGGTTAAGTGTCATCAATTGTAGCCGCTCTGATTTGGTCACATGACTTGATTTAAGTAGAATTAGCAAAGATAATGGCTGATTGATATTGTTTACATTTTTTCCTCAAATTACACTGAAGCACAGCTTAACCCCTTCCTGGTTTAAAAATGGACTATACCAGACGGAACAGTCAAGGAATATCAAAGTACTATAAAAGTACTCATGGAAGTTGAACTTGTTATACACTGACTGGCAATGTAACATGGAATAGAAACCAGGTTTATATTTGCATGGCGGATGTAGAAAAACGTAGTACATGTTCTTTTGGTCCGCATCAAAATTAATGCGCGCTGAGCGAGTGACGTCGATTTATCTTGACCAGTCACGTAAACATTAAATAACAGTAACTGTTCAACTTCCATTATGACACTTTGGGACTAAAACGGGTCTACGTATTAAAGTGATTTCAGTTTAAGGATGAAATACTGACTCTGAGTATATAACATAATGAAAACTCCAAAAGTAAGTAATCTTTATTACGAGGTCGTCTTGATACCGATCGGAGTGGTCGCTATAAGTAAGGTTTTACTGTACTGTGTCTCTTCTATATAAAATGTATATAATTTATACATGTACATGTTTACAACATTTTGGTAAACATAAATTATTCACAAATTGTAATTTCATTGGGATAAAATATTATTTGAACATTTTACCCACTGCGTATTGTATGCTGGAGTAAAGACTCTACAGACCCACCTCCGAGTGGTTATGGTGGAGGGTCGTGGGTTCGAACATAGCTACCGACCATGTCTCCTCATGTAAGAAAGTAGGTAGTTGCTTACAGAGAATGGGGGTCTAGTACTGGTTCTTTCTGAGAACGATGGCTAGGTGAAGTTACTGTCCGCCTCATATTACTCTGACTGTAGAAAACGTAAGTAAAACTCGGACATAAACAAACAAAGGCTCTACAGTGGTGGGGGTCGGTTCTTTCAATACTCCAGGTACACTTTTTGAGTATCCTTGTTCAATATACCGAGCTCATTATTGTGTACAGAAAATCACAGTGAGCGGGTGTGATGTGTTTCGGTGCTTTGCATCGGGCACAATAAAGAATCAGGAAAATCGATTCGAAGTAAGAGTATGGATGTATAATTATGCTCGGTTCTCCCGTATCTTTTCTCCCCTCTCTGAGGCATAAAAATCGAGTTCGAAAAATGATAAACACGAGGATAATTGTTGTTCAGAACACGTTAATCAATACCAATTTTCTATAAAAGTAAGCGCTTAAAATTCATAAAGAAACCCGAATATTTATATCTGCTTGAAAGTATTTTTTGAGATTTTTTTTGTATTTAATTCCTACTTGCTCTCTCTCTCTCTCTCTGTCTCTCTCTCGTATGAATATCACACACACAACCCAATATGGCATCAAAGTAACAGGCAGATATGGCAGGGCGTTGTCGAGCTACATAGGAGACATGTTTTGTAACCATTTTCAGACCGTCTAAAACAATGCCTTTGAACCGTGAGAACAACACACGTGTGTAACATAGTCGGCTTACATGTGTAATTAATTATCTTAATTATGCATGTAGTAGGTAAACAGCCTTTTAATATACTCATGTATGGATAAATATAGTGTACCGACGAGACTAATAGTGAGTATTGGTCATACATGTAGTATACATGCATTTGTTGAATTGGAACTCATTCAAGTACAAATTGACATTTAAACAAATCCCCATATTTGGCAGTACTTGGTGGGCTGATAAAGGAAATTTCTAGAACATTCTATGTTTAATGTTAAAGCATGAAATGTTATTGGTTGATTGGGCAGTTAGATTATAGAAATATATAATGTGTACCCGATTAACCATAACTTGATATTTTAAAAAGTAAACTATTATCTAAAATTAGTATCATGATAGACATTTGGTCTAAACAACTAACATCTGCGTGAAGGGGCTGGAAACTGCGACGCATTTGGGTTTTCGCGTATATAGAGATACATCCATTAGGGTAATGATGTGAAAAGTAGAATGTAGAGGACAGAAAACGATCATACCATTTTTTGGAACTTGGGTTATTAATGTTAAATAAATGATAAAAACACAACGCGTCGTTTTGTTATATGTGCTAGCGACGCCATCAAAACGGTACGTAACAGATTGCACGAAGATAGTTTAGAGATCCGACGAGTTTACGAATTCGATTGACCTGTGGCTGTATCAGTTATGGGCAGCTCTGGACCCAAAAGCAGTACATTGGATCACTGAGCAAATTGTTACCCAGCATCTTTATATGAGTCCATGGCCAGGTTTATTCATATAGACAAGATTGCTCTGTTTTTCATATACAAATACACAAATTCGCCTGTGTGTGTTTGTGTGCCTTAAAATGGTGGATATATTAGTGAGTCATTGTCCTGGTGAATATGGAAACATTAATGTGTGACAAAAAGTAATCTGTCTATGGTACATGTACATGTATTGTTAACCATATATTCTAATATACTAAACCTTTCATTTTGACCAACTAAAACATGAACACATATAGACTGACATTACAAGATTTATTTTTATACCTAACACAAGGTAACATTCAAAACATAAAGAAATTGAAAATAAGCATTCAGAAATTACTTCACTCCAAAAAACATTCAATGTTGGTTCATAAGAATTCTAATCATCCATTATTGATGAGCCTAGTGATCACCACAGAAAGGTGCATGTATATATTTACAGAATGGAACAACATATATGAACAAGTCTGTGATTTGGCTGGTTATTGGACTTTATAAGATGTTGAACTTTCAAGAATAGTGACTTATGTTTAATAGAGTCAGAAGAAGCGCAGCCAAATCTCTCAATTCAAGAACAGTAACTCTAGATAATCTGGAGCTATCTAACTAGAGATGGGCAGAGACACATTTGTATTACATGTATGTCCATAGACTTTTGTGAAAAAAGGTCATATAAAAAAAAGAATTTTGACAGGAAATAATAAAGTTAACATAAAATATTCACAGAAATATATAACTTGGTATTACATATCAAATGATTAACAGCTGTACATCTTCCAATTTAGAACTTTTATTTTCTCAGTTCAAAACATTAATAAGGCATAAAAAAATATTTGTTTCTGGTCACGTGAGCTACCCAAATATTTCCTAGAATACTAGACTTTCTATGTGGCATGAGGAAGGAAATATCCACTTTCTCATTCTTTTTACCTTTCCACACGTTTTTCAAAACTAAAATAAATGAAAAATTACAAAAATTCCGACCAACCGACCAGTTTTTTTAATGAACGTGTAACCAGAAACATTTTTTTGGCCTAAGGAAAAATGTTCACAGTCCAACAACTCTGGAGTCTCCAGAATGAAGCAAACACGAAATGGTAATGATGACATACACACATGAATGCTCAGTCATGATAAACAAAACATATATACAAATACACATAAGCACTAGGATAAATCTTTAACAGCTTCATTAATATCATCAATTTGATCTGTTAATTTCTTCCATTGATCTAATGGTAATGATATACCTGAAATAATAAAATATACAGATGTCACATTAACAAGTACTGTGGCATTGCTTGTTTTCATTGGGAACAATAATTTATGTAACAGTTTTTTACTAATCTACAGAGATATATGTGTATAAGTAAAACCAGTGTAAGTGGCCATCTCCGAATAAAGCCACCCTATGAATAAAGACCATTCTTTTAAAAACTGTCAAACATTATTTAGAACAAAATGTCCTAAAAAAAGCAAGCTATCAATAACAAGAGAACCAAGGCACAATAATTGAAGACCAGATAATATAGTTTCCATCTCGTATAACCCATTTTTACATAGATTTTGAGATCAAAACCAACAATGAAGGTATAATACTGTTAAACAAGCTAAAACGTAGCAAACTCTTGAAGTTGAGGTCCGATTCCACCCATAACTAAACTTGTCCAAGACCATAAGGTCATATACATTCATTGTAAATATGATAAGAATCAGTGAATAAATGAAGGCGCTACAGTGTAAACAAGCTAAAATAAAGCAAATTTTCGAAGTCAAAGGCCCAAAACTCTTGAAGTTCTCTTCTGACTCCACCAATAAAACAAAGATGTCCAAGATCTTTTGGTTATACACATTTACTGAAAATATGATTAGGATTGGTGAATAAATGTAGGCGCTAGAGTGTAAACAAGCTAAATATAGCAAATTTTCTATGTCAAGGGCCCATAACTCTAGAAGTTATTGTCCGGTCTTACTAATCATGATTGGTTAAAAGCTGTGGATGTTAGAGTGTAACAAATTAATTGTGGATGGACGCTGGACATCGGACATTCATCGATCCTAAAAGCTCACCTGATGAATCAGGTGAGCTAAAAAGGCCACATTAATTACTTCCCATGGTTGGCCTTTGTTTACAGGTTTGACCGTACTTCTAAACAACAAACATGTTTAAGAAATTTACATCTTAATTTTATTGGTGAGGATTCGATGTCGTCGACATGTCAACACATGAAATGCATGAAACGAAATCAAGAAATTGAAATTAATTTGGTGTTCTGTCAGGTGTGAAAGTTGTCAAAATTTGGTGATTGGAGCTCTACTTACCTTTTTTACCAGGACGCATTTCACCATCTTTTTCATAGAATTCACGTATTCCAACCATAGGCTTTCCCCTGAATTCACTAACTGTAGCGTATCTCATACGTGCAATCTGAACAAAACATGAGAAAGGCATAATTGTTAAAACTTATTTCATGCAGCCATTAACAAAATCTATACCACTTCACAATGCAACAATAAGTGACCTACTGTTACCTTAATGGTATCTAAATTTTGTGGAAATTGATGATTCAGTTCGGCTGACTAAAAAACAAACTAACAAAATTTCCCAGTTTTTAATGTGAGAACAAAGGTTAAAGGTCACCGGAAATAAAGGTCAAAGAATACAGTTGAATCGCGATAGTCCGAAATACGATAGTTCGAAATTGTTTGTCAGTCCCGGCGAATTTCCTTCTATTTTCAATATAGATTTGATGCAATAGTTTGAAATGCATTTGTACGAAAAATGACAAAATTCGAAATGAAATTGAAGTCTCCAAAAATGTTTTTACACTCTAATCAGATGCAAAAGTTCAAAGTGACAGTATGCTGTTTTTCACACCTACTCAATTTATTTGATAGTTAGATATAATTGATTTTATTTGTCAACCACTTTGACATGTATCACTGTTAAAAAGAAATGATTTGGCCATAAAACTGTGAAAATTTGAATTATAGTAAGCGTATAAAATAATAAGTGTTTAAAATTTTAACTACAAAAGTTGTGTGTATTTTGTAATTGTTTACTGTACCGTAAGGCCTAAATTAAAAATATGTTTGTTTGCCCTTTACCAACCCTGAATTTTAGAAGAGGGTCGGTAGGTAGGAAAAATATTTTATTTTATTTCTGAATTTGACCTTTACCTAGCATGAAATTACACTTCTATAGATCTAGAAGCATTCCGTATTCATTTGATGTATTCTGCTACCATACAACCATTGTGTGCTTTAATCAACTATAAACATGTACTCTGTGCCTTAACACACATTGTTGTTTTCCTTCATTACTTCATATGATACCTACTTTAAATGTTTATCGAAAGCACTGAGTACATGTATATTTTCCCAAGTATAAAAATAAAGTTCTCCCAGATTTTGCAATAAAATGTTTTGAGTCGGCATGATTTTTTCGGGTCGGTCGGTAAAGGGCAAACAAACTTAATTTTACTTTAAGCCTAATCATTCATGTAAAGGTTACACGTGCGTATCAGAAGCAGGTCAAACATCTGTGACAGTCCAGGGAAAATATTCTCATAAATTATGTAAGACACATAAAAAATTTTAGCCACAGAAATAACAAGAAAATGAAAAATATCCGCACCATTTTGTTTGTTTTGTACTAAGAAATCTCAATATTGCGGACTTTTTACTTATAAACAAAAAGATACGATAGTTCGAAAAGTGCTATAGTTAAAAATGTTCGGACTTTCCGGTGGCATTTCGAACTATTGCAATTCAACTGTAATATCTTAAACAAACTGAAAAGTCTATTCAAATTATTAATACAACAATATAAGTCAACACTAATTTACAAACCTGAAACATGTACTCTCCCCCAGGTCCCTTTTCAGCACCACCTGATGCTTTTTTAGGAGATTCTTTTTTCTTTTCCTCTTTCCTTTCCTGTTTTTTTTCAACTTTCTTCTTTTTAGGCTTTGGCTGAAAAATACATTTATTGATTATTCATCAACATCATGAAGTGTTACACTAGAAATGTAGAATCTGTAGTTACTGTTATTTACATCATGAAGTGTTACACTAGAAATGTGACATATAAAATCCACTCGTCCTGCCCTTGATGTCACTCGTCCTACCAATACTTGCTAGAAAAAGCACAGTAGAAACAGTAAAGGTATATAGTAGTTAAACAAACACTTACTGAGCCTTTTTGATAATTTAAACAGCCAAATATACAACCTAATGTTCATTTCTGAAGCATTGGATGCCTTCATGACATTACACCATTTTAAAACTCTTCAAGGTTGTCAATGAACAACTTTATTATTGACAGTAACAGTGTCATAATAATGCATACTTAAAGCTTGTAAGCTGTCACAATGATTGTACCAGGCGAGAATGGAGTTCAAGACAGCTAAGTAACTGAATATGTAATTGAAACAGACGACAGCAAACCGAAAATGATAAACATCCTGAGAACAGTCTGGATAAATGCCAGACCGAGCCGTTTTAAAGGTATCACGGCACGGTTAATCCGAGTATAAATACTAAGTACCTCCATTCATTTCTCAAATGATAACTAGGTCCATTTCACATCTATTTTTCGTAAAATGTACGCTATAAGTACGAAGAGTAAATTTAATTAAGTATTGTCCATTTGATAGTAGTCGTTCGCCGCTCACGGAGAGAACCGGGCGATCGGCATTTACTCCAAACCGGTGTTAAGGCTATTTTTTCCATCTGCCAAACAAGAAATTATGAACAGACATTTCGTATCGTTATTCCGCTGCAAGAGATTATTTTTGATTGATTTTTTGTATTGGTTTTATAACGCAAAAGCAACTCCTCCCATCGGACGACCGTAGCCGATTTTCTACTCGTCCGGACCATGAATTCACTCGTCAATACGAGCGGACAAGTGGATTTTTCGTGCCCTGATTTTTGATGTATTTAATGCTAAAAAATGTTTTTATTCTAGAACCTCTCTAATCTGAACATCGTTTCCTGTCTGAATAAGTTTGAGTTAGACAATTTCAACAGAACTTTAAAATAACTTCAGTAAAACCTGCCATAAGTGACCAATCAAGGGAGAACGACAATGTGCTCTCTGAAGACAGGTGCTCTCTTAACTAAGGACTGGAGTTACCGTCTAGAAAATATTACAAAACCATGTAGATTTTTGTACATTTAATCAAGCAGTCCAAACACTTTATATAGAGGCAAATGTAACAGTGGCTTAGCTTTTAAATACAGATAGTAAAAATTTAACAATGATTTTTAAAACATAAAACATGTGTTTTTAAATGTTAAGATATTGTTCAGATAAAAAAATCACAGTTTGGAAGAACGGATAGCAAATTTCTGAGTTTGCACCCAATTAAAGGTTTATTTTAGTCATCTTAAAATTTTCAAGGAAGTTTGCTGACATTCTTTTTGTTCAGGTGTTACCAATAATCACACATTTAGGACAACACACCACACAGCGGTCGCTTAGATACTATGATATAGACAGAAATTAAAATTTGTTAACCACGTTTGACAGGTAGTCGCATAACTAAGTTAAATTAACGTTTAAAAATAAGACAGGGGGTTGCTTGTAAAAGGTGGTTGGAAGGACAGGTTTAATTGTACTGGGTTGGATCTAGTACAAATTTTTTTGAAATAAATCCCCTTGTTTGAGTAATTGTTGCACGCGATCCAGCTTTGAATCCCACTGAGTTGCGGCAGGTCACACCTTTCTATGAAAATTTAACAAAAAATGTCAATTTCCCTCCATTAGTGGAAAAGTTGCTGGCTCATTAGAAAGGGTTTTAAATTAGTACTGGTTATAATATAGTCCAGGAAAACTTGTTAAGTGAACTGATGGCCATACATATTAACTGAAATAGTGTTGAAAAACAGTTTTAAATTGTAAGGACCATCATAATTTTCTTAAGAAGAGAATTACCTTACAATACTTCTCTCTATTAAGGTGTAAAAGTGGGTATAACTTATATAATAAGCAATTTACCCAATGTGCCATGGCAGCTTAGAGCACCATTTGTTATTGGATGTCTTATGAACAACAGGAGTCAAAATGAAGTCAGTTGAATGTATAAAGCCATTACATCCAACTTTAAATTTTACCATAGGAAATCAAATATGAAAAAAATCTCGAGAAGTTTTATGATCATAGAAGGGCCTAAGGACCCGGAGGGGGGGGGGGGATAATAATTCTAATATTTTTGCAGTAAAGTAAATTAAATGGGGCTATAAATCCCCCCACTGTTGTCAGACAAAACAAAAAGGGCCTGTATAGAATCTCAAGATTTATTTACCTCATCCATGTCAGATGAATCCGAATCTGATGAAATGAATTCCTTTGACTTTGGCATCTTATCAATCTGTAACAATAAAAAGCATTCATTTCTTTAATATAACTATTACCTTGATGCAGATAACCAGCCATATGTATATGGCCATTGTGTAGGACATTCCAACTTGTTTTGTAATTGCAATATTTGCATTAATTACTGGTAATAGGGAAAGCACCTAACCTACTAACATAAGGCAATTCAGAGATGTTTTTAAATGTTTTATATTACAGGGCCCTCATTTGACATTTATGAGGCTGAAATTCGACCCCATTCCCCTCCTAAAATAATATACTTTTGAGGTGTGAAATAAATCATTCTCAGTGCCTTTTGCATTGAATTTTTTCCAAATTCTTTTCACTACCCATGCCCATCAAAAGGGGAAATTTAGCGCATACATATAATATTAAATAACATTTATTTCTATGGAATATGTGATTATTTACTTGTTTAAATCATAAATATAAACATTACTACACTGTAATTGGTGGTAATAGTGTGAACACTGTTGTATTTTTCTTCTTATGGCATGATCATGTGGAAAACACTTCTTGCCAGAGGGAAATTCCAACCACTTTAGAGGGAAAATGAAGGAAGTTTTGCTAGGGGAAACTGCCCATATTCAGCAGTAGATATAGCGAAAAAAATCACTGATTTGGTTACCCTTTTCATAAGCAAGTGTAAGCTTGCATCAGTTGCTATATCTTGAATTTATTTGTAGAGATAATAACTCAATATCTTGCTATTCATTTATGTTCTATTTTATACCATAAATAATGAATTATCACAAAAACAATGTTTTTATAACAATGGAAATGTATGATAATGACATTATTCAGTTTTCACAGCTCAAAATACATTTTAGGTGACTCCCTACACTACAGGTAAGAAAACGACATGTGACCCACTACTATTCATATTGACTTGCTATTTAGTAATTTTAAAATTCTTGGTGTAAGTATTCCAAAATAACAACCTTTGTTGATTTGTTGGCTATTTTAGCATGCACATCTTGCGATGTAGTTTTATTTCGTATAATGTGCAATGTAACAGCCGATTTCAGGATCTCGTCCTAGACGCATTTTTCGGGTACAACTTTCGTTTTTGAGAGCTGATGCATCTAAGTCATTACAGACTACTAACAAACTTCTGCTCTAGCCGTATGCGACAGCCGGACGTAAACAATGCGTCCGCACTGAGCATGCGCAGCTTAAAACCACGCCTTGTTTTACTCGATTAACTTTTTGCGCAACAGCTACTTTCGATTTCAAGTTATTTGTATAACCTAAATTTGTTCTGTTTTAGTATTATTCAATGCAGGAATGCTATAATATAGCATCCCTGTTCAATGTTATAATGCTATGTCTGGTTCCAAATGTATCATTTATGTTTCTTTGGTTGTCTACGGAACATATCAGTACTATGCTGTTACGCAGAAATTACGCGGTATTTTTAATGTAAACAAACCACTTTAACCTCACAGACACTAAAAACAAGGAACAGACACTACTCAATCATGACAGAAACGTAAAGTATATTCATTTATGTGTTTGAAAAAAATTGTCTTCATGTTCAAATAAATTTCTAAGTTTATTAAAAACGGTATTTTCTACAACGACACAGTGACAGAACTGTGGCCATTCTGCAGCGTGTCTGGATTTATAACGCTCATAAATCAGTTATTTGACACTCGATTTTGATCATATTTGTTCAACATAAAATTCATTCATTGCATAAACAAACTATGTTAATCTGTAATACGTGGGACAAGACCGTAACGATTGCTTTGGACATAAAACGTACATGTACAAACTACTTTCGTTTTCGCCGAACATACTGGTCAGGCACACTTGATTAGGTTCGCTGCCTCATTTGCATAATTTATTCAAAAACGCAGGAGCAAGTAAGTTTGATAGTGCAGACTACCATGGAAACCTACACATTTTTGGAAAGAAAAATAATTATATCTGCTAGCAGCTACTGATCTAAACATAGTTTAGTTTCCTCGGACAAAGGATTACGATAAAATCGGGGTTTGCTTGAGAGGTGTCAAAATGAGAATGTGATTTTGTTCGAATGTACATATATAAACATGAATTTTGTCATAAATTGACCAAATTATTATCACAGGTACACTACGCCCCCCTGTGGTCTTAACCTAAACGTATACAAGAAATATAACTTTGCCTAACAGCTGTAACTCACCTAAACACTAGAAGTACAAGTCAGAAAATATATGAAGTAAAAACTATTTTGTAAAATACGTGTAAAATGTGTGAAACGTGTGGCGCGCTAATTGTGCCGGTGTGAAAGTAAAAATAACTCACACGTTACCAAAGCTTTCTGGTCAACTCGTACCTTAGTCAAATCGTACCTTAGTCAACTCGTGTCTTCATTTTTTTTTCGTTGTATCGTAATTCTTTTGATAAATGCAGTTTATAACACGTACATGTTTTTAGCACCCATTAAATTAGATTTTGTCGAATATGGTTAAAAATATTGTGTTTATTTTCTTAACTATTTATCTTTAATTAGTATGAAATGAACAACACTATCTATATGCCTATATGTGTATCCTTAAAATCTTTTTACTCTTTTGGAAAATGATATGTTTCCCCCTCCTATCAGAGAACAAAGGTGTTAACAATTTCCCCGGGTAGGCCTTTAATTACCGATTCAGACACCGGCTGCCGGATGACATCATACGTAATCAACTCAAGTAGGACTTTTATTAACTTGCTTTATATTATATCAATTTACACAACCAGATATACGCGTGTCGCATAATTGGATTATGTTCGATGTACGTGTACGTATCACCGAGATTATTGAAAAAATACTACAATCACTACAATGGGCATTTTCATGTTAAAATCCATAAATAATTGTTAATTGCTACGAATTAAAACAACATATATAGCACCTGTATTAAATGGGTCAGGAACAGACCAATTAAGACCTATACTGTATAGGATAGGTCTTTGAAATGACTATATACATACGTGCACATCGATGAAATGGATAGATTCAAAAAACCAGGAACTTGGATGTTTATAGGTAAACATTTGAATTACGTATACATATGGATGACGAGAGTTACACACATATATACGATCTTCTGGTTATTTCTGACTGAATAATTAATCCATGGCACTACGTACGTCAAATAGGCCTGGGATTTGGATATTCGGAACAAATCTGACTGAAACATATTGATAAGATAAATTTATCATGCTCGAGTACCATATATGTACTCAATTGAATTGGTGCATTCTTTCGTCACGGCTAAAAAACATGGACGCCCTATACGTAACATAACATAACATGACATGAGATGACCTACAGGTACTTGTTTGTACTAATTTGTATGTCAAAATTATTCACCTCTGGCAGTATAAATAATGTAGGATAGTAATATTGTGATGAAAATAATACTGTATCAGTCGACTCAGAGTTTGTATCTATTTCCAAGATGGCGTCCATTTCTGTGTCTTTTATAATTTTTCGACATCGTGTAGGCCCTCCTTCTCAACCAATCAAAATGCCTGAATCTTGCATATTGGCTCAGTATTCTCGATCATATTGGTCCTGTTTTTCCCCTCATATTGGACCAGTTAATTAACCTCTTTTTATACATAATCTCTCTCTTATAAACTATGTATTTTTTAAATATCACTACCAATTATGAATATTATATTGTTGGTTAGTTAATAATATATTGTTAATAAGTAAGTGTTTTCATAATGGCCTTAATATTGTTATTGGACTGAATACTGTCATATTAGCCTGATGCCGAAGTCAGAAGGCTAGCTAATATGACTGTCTGAAGCCAATAACTATGCCATTATGAAAACACGTAGTTATTGACAATTTATTAGTGAATTATACAATATAACAGCGGTTTCTTAATGACCCGGAGCTGTACAATTAATTGTACGGCGGCCTTCTTGTACGGCGGCCTTCGGCCGCCGTACACTCTGGAATGCTTATTTTTAAGTGGCAATGCAAAATCGCAACTTCTTGCGCGAAGCAGATTAGTGACAGTGCCCGAAATATTCCGAAATATCCGCAATGGTCATCACGTGATATAAACAAAACAGAAATAGAGCGAGGTCACGTGTTACTCACACCAACAAGTGTTAGCTTGATGACGCAGTCGCTATATATAGTCTAAGAATGGAGCGAGCTCGATAAACAACGACGGGAATGAATCTGCCCATCTGTCAATAAATATCAGCCGAAACTCTTTACATCAAAGGACTTAGGAAAAATTGTTCAATCTAAATGAACTTCGATGTATAAATTATTAGAGAAATTCGCTGTGTTTATTATCGGTGTGTTGTAATAATCATTTAATCGTGTTATAAGATACGGAACACGGTATTTATACGTTTCGATGTATTTATTTTAGCAACATGTCGCAAATAAACAAAACATTATAAACATATTCACACAGACTAAGCGTGGACACTGACTTGTTTACGCAATTGTCGTTAATTAAACATCGATTTCGGAGCTCAATACAAAAATGTCCGATCAGGTGAGAAATGATGACTTAATTGGTTCGACATAGACGGTCACTTTATGGTTCGATATAGATGGTCACTTTACAGTTGAAAATCTATGTTTGGGACCGTTATACCAGGTTTTTTACGACAACGTACCCTCAGACAACGGAGTATATTATTTTTGGAGACTTTATTTAAATATTTTATATGCATTCCAGCAGATATTGCAACGTCTGATACATCGAGGTAATAGTTTCCCCTGATTTTAATTTTAGGGTGGAAACAGGGACTACATATAGAGTACCTCGTGAACTGTAGAACCATATGCCCAGATTCATGAGATTCATGAAACATCAACGGCTTGTATTTTTGATGGAGTAGATGATCACTTTAGTTTCGGGATCAGGTAAGTCAAAATAACAAATTCGTTAGATCTGAAACTTCGCACATCCTGATAAAAAATGCTACATAGGCCACATTCTAGTATTGAATTGCCGGATGCGCTTTTTTTACGCCGTACAAACATTTAACTTGTAGTCTATTTAGTTTTTCCATAAATTTAAGGCCGTGTTTTTTTTTCAGTACAGCCGATCGAACTTCATATCACTCACTTCATTTGAAGTGAAAACGCACCTAATATTGAATAGTTAATTAATAAAACCGCATATTAAACATAAAAACGTTTAAACCATGAAAAATTATACTTAATCATCGGGATTTTGCATACAATGCTGTGAACATTAGTTTCCTAAGTGCTAATTTTCTACTGTATACACGCCTATTTTAAAAGATATTTCTTGTTAGTTTAATAATACAGGTGCGAGCTGTATGCCTTACCTTTTTCGTGGATTCTGATCGATTATAACCTTGTCCTCCGCAAGTAACTGTCAACTTCTAACAATTGGTCTAGACATATACCATCTACACGCATATATTGCGTTACATAATTGCGACTGTGACATCTTTACAACAAGACCTGAACACTGTTATTTTGAACTGTTGTTGAATGCCTGTATTTAATACTCGTACCATGCAGTATATATTTGTGTACGCATCTTCATAATCATGTTATATGTAATCGGTCTAGGTTTAATTTCAGCCATTGTGACGAAGTTATATGTTTCCGAGATGTATATTTTGTTGTTTGCATTAAAATAAACACAGATCATTTTTAATATATTTTCTTAGCAATTAATCAGTAAAATATCCATTTACCATTTGAGCTACGCACTTAATCTTAAATAACTGATATTTATGTATTAAGGAAACCACAGAAACGTTCCGAAATGCCACTCATCCTACAGAATGGACTTAGCTGGTCTTTGATCATTCACAGGACGTTGTCGGACATAATTAATACATTATAGTCCGACAACGACCTGTATAAATATCAGTTATTTGTCCAACTTTGCCTAGCTTATGAGCGTAGCTCAATCAGTAAAGGTCCTGACCTTTTTACTAATACAGTCTGTTAGTCAATATGTTACGGGTTCGAACCCCACGTGAACGCTTTTTCTTTCCATTTTTATCGTGTTTTTTGTCATTGTGTTGTTGCAATTTTTTACTTCAATATTTGGAATGAATTTCGTATGTACATGTATTTCATTTAATGTCATGTCAATTACTCCTACTGGAGCCATGCACTGTCAGAAACTAATAAATTGCTTCGTTATAACAGAACAGAACACATACTTTATTACTTGACTTGAGCCAAGGCTCATCATCATTTACATAATACAAATATATACATAATTTACATGCGACATGGGAGTAAACATAAATAAGTTGGAAATAAAACAGAGGATTAGGGAAACGAAATATACAAATTATCATTTATATATAAGCAAAGTATGCAGACATAATATATAATCAACACATCAAAGAGAAGTTAACTAGTCATGTATGAAGATCTTAAAACAGGGCTTCTTTTACATATTTCGCTAAGTTAAATAAAATATTCTTATTATCAGATGTTAGATGTTCAAAAAAATTGTACATGGAAGGTCTTACATAGAAATATCTCTTTTAAATGTATTTTTTACGTAATGATAAATATTTTGGACAAATGGAAATAAAATGAAACTCATCTTCTAGATCTGACTTATCACAAAAAATACAAATTCTTCTTTCACGAGGAATGAAATTATTTGAAGTTCGGCCTGTTTGTATCATTAAAGGATGCACAGATAGTCTTAATCTACAAAAATAAAATCTAAGGTCTTTCGGAAGAATATCAAGATAATTTTCATAACAAAATGTTTTAAAATGCTTGTAATTACTTAAAACTGAGCTTTTATCAATATTAGTAGCCCATTCTTGTTTGTAGCAATCTAGAATTCGATTTTTAAAAATAAAAGGGAACTGTTTAGTATCCACAGAAAAATTTAGAACAAAGACATACGAAAATCCATAGTTATCAAGTAAAGGTTTAACATTGTAGACCCAGTTTTTATAACCATTTTGGCAATCATCTACACTTTGCAAATACATTGTTTTAATAATAATATTGTCTGAATGTTTAATCTTACACCAATACTTGATAATACGAACATACCGTGAAAGGTACAGTGGATAACGCCCAAGTTCACCATATATTCCTACTATACATGCCTTTCTTTTTAACATTTAAAAGACGACGGCAAAATTTAAATGTACCCGTTCAATTTCTTTGGATTTAGTATATCCCCATATTTCTGATGCATATCCAAGTATAGAGCCTACAAAACTTTCGGAATCAAATAATTGACATAAAATTTTTGGACTTAATTCGAACTTTTTACAATTGAACAACACAATATTTAAGGCTTTTAAAGCGTTACCAGTTAAGTGTTCTTGATTTAAAGCAAAATTACCAGTATAATTAAAAATCGTGCCAAGTTTCTAAATATTGCCCTTCATAAGACCATTTTTTAGAAGATAACAATTTACCGCGCTTTCTGAATACCATAATCTTCGTTTTTATTGTGTTGACTTTTAAACCCCAACTGTTACAGTACGTTTGTAGTACATCTAAATTGGTTTGGAGCTCTGACGGAGATTCAGCTAAAATTGCCATATCATCAGCAAATAAAAGAAGAATTAAAATAACTTCATTAAATTTCAAACCAGAATCAACTGGCGATTGCAAGTAGAGCTCTAAGTATTCAACGAATAAAGAAAATAATAAAGGGGACATAACTTTCCCTTGTCTTAAACCGACCGCGTATTGGAAATAATCTGAATATTTAGAGCATGATTTAACACATGATTTTACCTTGTCATACATATCACGGATAATTCGTAACATTTTACATTGAATACCCATATTATACATATTATACCAAAGTGCGTTACGATATATACTACTAGTATCAAAACATTTCATCATGTCAACAAAACAAACATATAATCTTTTATTTTCATTAAGATATTTTTGTATTAAAGTTGTTAAAACAAAGATAGAATCCACTGTAGAATGTCCTTTCCGAAAACCAAACTGAGAATTGGAAATAATATTATTGGTTTCACAAAAATATTCAATTCTTTTATTGAGTATAGTAGTAAAAAGTTTCGAAAAACAACTAACGAGAGTTATACCACGATAATTATTAACATCTTCCGTATTACCTTTCTTATGTAAGGGAATTATAACTCCTTCAGTCCATTTTTTTAGGAAAATACCCAGAATTCAAAATAGCATTAAATAAGTCACAAACATGTTGTCCAATAATATCAATACTTGATATGAAATACTCATTCATTAAAAAATCATTACCCACAGCTTCACTGCGTTTTAACAATTTGACAGCAGAATGAATTTCTTTCAATGTAATAGGACAACCAAGTTCTTCAGCATGAAGGATCGTCAAAATTGTGACTGCTACAAAAATTTTCCGCATCATCATTATAACAATTAAAAACATCATTACTAAGTTTGGAGAAATAATCCTTGAAGACATCCAGTGATATATTATTATCAGTTCGTGACTTCTTTTTAAAATAATTCCAAAATTGCTTCGGATTGCATTTTTTTAATTTTTCAATTTCTGTCACTTTTCTTCTGTAGAATTGTTTCTTTTTTTTACTTATTGCTCGTTTGTATTCTTTCTTACGTTCACAAAGGAATACCCGGTTATGATCTGATTTATTCGGATTAAAAACATTCAGAGCATTCAAATATACATTCCTAGCGTTTATACAATCAGAATCAAACCATTCTGTTATAACATACCCTTTTTAACATAAAGACACTGACATCATGAGCAATACATGAGGTGATAAATACTTGTAAGATTAATGACCTATTTTTATAAATAATTAAAATCAATTCACTTACTATGGCTACGAAATGCTGTTGATGCTTTGACTTCAACAAGAGTAAAAAATTACATGTAGAAAAAGAAAAAAATATCAAAATTATATTTATTAAAACTACATAATGATTCCAATTATTATTTCAACTTGTTTAAGAAAATTTGTTTTAAAATGTATTGTATAAAAGGTGACCTACAAAATTTTAAAGTAAGGTCATATTTAATATATTGGTATTTTCATTTTGTATAGATTTTTTTTTGATGTATAAGTAAATATACAATTTTATCATTTTATCAGACTTTCCTTTATATTAAATACTATTAAAACTAGGGACTGCTTTTTAGATAGGTTTCAAGTATAATAATTTTGTCAAATAGTTGTTTTATGATTCTAGTCTCTTATAATTCTAATTAGAATGACCACCTATTTTATTTGTTTTTATATATTATGTATTATATACATATGTTGTTATAATTTGTAGATGTTTGTATAAAGTGTCATTATTTTGTACATGTAATGTTTGTAACATAATGTAAGTTTTGTAAAATTGCACAACTGTATTATTCTATGTTGCCTTCCAGCCACGAAACTGTAAACTTAAGCATCGTTTATTTGTTTCTATATTTGCAGAATAATATTATATCGTATGCATTTGAAAATATATATATATATATGATATGATATAGTTTATTTCAAAATTCAGTAAGCCATAGGCCCATGTGAACATATACAGTAAAACCTCGATTATCCGAACTCGGATTATCCGAAAACCTGGTCTTATCCGAAGTGAAATTTCGGTCCCGAATTTCCCTCTATATATTTCAATGTAAATAAACCTCGATTATCCGAATCGTCTTATCCGAATACCATGGCTTATCCGAAGTGATAAATAGGTCCCCACAATTATCCGAACGCGTATTTTCGCACCTATTATCCGAAGTCGACAATTAACTCATATCGATCAGAGAAGTTCAATGTAGGATTTCTTTAACGTGTCAAAAGGTGTAAACAACAAATTATCAAACCACTGAGAACAATGGATTGTTGGTTTGGATCATTGTTTGCAGTAATGGGAACACAATTAGCCTATTACGATACGGACTGGGTTAGCTAGATCATTCACCTTTTATTTTTCCTTTGATTTATGAATTGCATCATAATTTCACTTGAAAAAGCAACCAACATTAAAAATGTTCATTTTATTTTTCGAAGTTTGTTATATTGACAAACAATACACATGACCAATATAAATTACCGGCACTCGATTTCAAAATTATTCCATTTTCGGAAAATGAATACGAACACGATTCTTAGGACGACAACGATTTGTGTGACGCTCGTAGTGTTTGTGACTGTAGCAATAAAATGAAACTCCGCGTTGGATTTTTATTTTAATTCAGTTTATAATTTATTTAAACAGTGTCTTTTTCTACATCCCGTGTATATTTCATTTCACGGTATCATTTTATCGAAAATGAAACTCCGTGTTGGATTTTTATTTTAATACAGTTTATAATTTATTTAAACAGTGTCTTTTTCTACATCCTGTGTATATTTCATTTCACGGTATCATTTTATCGATGGATTAATGTGCTTTTAACATGACATGTGCTACCGTTTGGGTATTCATTTGTATTGGTAGTTTCACTTTGGATTCCTCATGACTTTGACGAATTAATAATGGTACAAACTCACAAACTACTCATACATTTGTTTTACCTTAAACATACACATGTTTGTCGTAAAATGTTTTTTTTCGTAAATAAATTATAAAATATAACGCATTAACTTTGTTGTCATTATACCTATACATGTACGCCATATATAAGGGAGTGATCTCCCTTTATTTTCTTGCACTTGTCTAGATTTCCCTTACCCTGGATTATCCGAAACCCCGGATTATCCGAAGTAATTTTTCGGTCCCGACGACTTCGGATAATCGGGGTTTTACTGTATATACAAATTATACAATACAATTTTCAAATGACAGTGACAAGTGGCAAAATAGGCTTTAATAATACATTGTTATAAGAGAGGTAGATCGGCAAGACAGTTTAGATAATGATTCATGTATGAACAGTACAATAATAATAATAATAATGTGAGAAGAAATCAAAAGAGACAACAGGGGAAAGGAGGACAGGACAGAATCAGGCGGAGAAGGTGTATAGTATGAGATAGAGTTCATTTGTGAGTCAACATACATGTACACCACAAAAGCAAACATAAACATTTCAAAATACGCACATGTATTTGCATTAATGTAGATATAAACCACGTATATAAAGAAAAATATTTCCATTATACAGTTTACCTTGTCGAAACGAAACACAAGGCAAACTTAATGGTGAACAACTGTATAATTTGACGGATTGAAACTGTACAAATATTTCGTAAATGCGTACTATTACACAAATTTACAACTTTCGTATTATATAATATTGTACTTGGTCTTTGTATTGCTTATCCCTATTTTGAATGCTCTCTTTATCTCATAATTATGTAAGTAAGTTGTCTTTCAGCCTTAATCGTAGCAATTAAACGTATACAGTATACACGATGTTCTTTACAAATAAAATAATTTTGGCGATAATAGGACTATCAAAAATTAATACATGTATAGCTTTACACTTTAAGATAGAAAAGAGAGAAAGATTACATCTAGTATAATGTCATGAATGTAATGTTTTGTATCATATTAATAACATAATTTGGAATCATTCAATTTGAATAATCACAAGTCATTCATTCTAGTTTGTAGATCATTGTGAATAACGTCCATAAATAACTTATTGATCGTTTCCGACTTCAGTTCAGGTGTGAGTAATTAAAGAAAATACTTGGTAACCTTGGCTCTTCGTCTCTGTCAAAATATTTTGAAGGGAACGGATCATATCCAAACAGTAGAAAATCGTCATGAAAGGCATTTACAAACTGTTTTAAAACAGACAAAGGTACGCTCGCAAATGCTTCTTTCTTTACGGCTTCTTTCTGTTGTTTCAATTTAACTGGGTCAGATTCACTGTGAGCTTTCCTAGCAAGTTCTATAAATTCTTTCAGCGATATTTCCTTTACCATTTCGTCTGTAAGTTTTAATTCTATAGCTTGACTTATTAAACCACGCATTTGTAACTTCAGCCACAGTCGCTGCAGTGCCTTCTCCCATGGTATGTATCTTATCACAGTTCTTTTCCACATAAATGGACCATTTAAGGTATCAGTTATTGCATCATCATCTGATAGTTGTCCAAATGTTGAATTAATTTCTTGGATAATGTCATTCTGCAATCCCATCTTTTTCATTACATAAAATGCATCATCTTTAAATCTTTCCATACGACCAATGAACGTATATGGCTGATTGCAAGAATGACACCCGAGTTTGATGCTTTGAATATGTTCATCTTTCGAACCTTTTGAAGATTCCACTTTTGTTGCAAACTTAACGAACTCTGTGAACGTTACGTCATGCCCATAAATTTGACCATGGTGTAAGCCATTCTGCCACCGCCTAAAATGTGTGACCGCGGGTTTTCCAAATTTATTCCAAAACGTTGGGTTCGGTGAAACTAGTTTGTCAATAAATGTGGACAATAATCTTGATAATGGATTTCTGACAAACAAGAATGAGAACTCTGAACTGTCATGTTTGCCTTTGTGACTGAAATCACGTATACGAGTTATAGCGACATTCGCTGGGACGTCGAATGGAGTTTTAAATTCCGCCTTGTGTTTTGAAGTCATCATGTAAAATACACGTCGCCAGAAAGTAGATCCAATTTTTGCCATGGGACAAAATCTCACAGCACCATCGGGAGTGTAATGCATTGTGTTATCCCGCCTTCCAATAATATTTGATTTAGATAGTGATGAACATACATTGAATGCTGAAGCAGCAAGCACTAACCCATCATGTCTATGAGATACTTGAAGAGGAATTGTTTTGTTGAGCTGAAATAATAAAACTTATTATTTTATTCATTATATATGTTAAACTGTAAAGCAATATTATTGTTGTTTAGTACTAGGTTTTATAAAAAGATATGTCCGTAAGTTGTATAGTTTACACTTGCAACAACTAAAACAGCTGAGCCCAGTATTTAATTAATGGCCAATCTTGTTCACAATGTACTGACTCGTTGTGTTCCTAGCTACTTTCTATCCATGCATTGTCTCAGAACGGAACTAAAAAAGAAACATTCACTCTTCAATATCAAATTCGCGTTCAGATCAAGTAAATTGATAAAATCGTATACATGCAAAAACAAAACAAAAGATTCTTCTTGCAGACAAAATTTCTAGACTTATTATAAATGATTGTACGAGTAGATTTTCGATATTTTTTACTTGGTTTACCCCGATGTCTTAAACATTTCAGTTATATTAGCGGATGTGTTATATTATCACCGCGACAAAGTGAAAATACGACTAAGTTGACTTTATCGTGTTTTCGCATTGTCGTGGCGAAAATACGAAATGGCATAAATGAGGTTATTGATTTTAAATGCTGTAATTTGAGCGCTCTGTATGATTGATTGAGTAAATGCGATTTCACACAATTTCTTAAACTCTAGTTTGACAATCCTTTAAAAGCTTCAATTATATTATTTTAAATCAAAATGTGTAGTATGAAAACTGTTCATGACACTGACCTGTTTTTTCAATGTCCCATCGATTGAATTCGTCGTCTTAAACGATACATAGGTTTTTCTTAAAACCCTTGTGTCAAATACTTTTGTCCAAACTGTAAAATATGGAAGAGAATTTAGCTCAAATAGTTCTGTTCGGTTAATTTATTCATTAATCAGCAAATAAATGCCTTACTAGGTGAAATTTACAAGTATAAATAAGGATAAATTATATGTAATATAAAATTATGCATATACACAGAGCAGTGAAAGTAACTGTTGTACTATGTACATGTATAATTTATGCATTGTATACTATATTCAGTGCAATACAAAAAAAACACTCAACATGAACGGTCAGAACGCGTTTGAGATCATAACAAACAGTCAACAAATTACTCAAAATACAGATAGCGCAAAATGTATTGTTGATTGAAATTGTATCGTAATGAATCAGCATTCGTTTTCCAAAAATGCACATTTTCGTGTTATGGACATTTATTTGAGATTCCAATTCATTTGAAGACTGAATACGTCTTTATTCCTGTGGGTGCAAAATTTGACGTTTCTAAGATGTTCTTGAATTGGCCGGTTCCATATTTAGGGCTTTCATAGCCAATCACCAAAATAAACCCATGTCCTGCTCCCATAACCGCAAAAATTAAAACACTTCCTGTACATCTATCTATCTATCTATCTATCTATCTATCTATTAAATATTATATTGTTATACCGGGTTTAATTTAATCTGTCTGTCATGTACTGACAATTTAATTGATTTAAGGTGTGACAAATAGATCTATATTATATTATTTGGATTTTATCTTATGTCAGTTAAGATTTACCCGAGGGCTATAAACCTAAAGCTGATGGAAGTACACAAGTAATTTCAATTCAATTCAATATATTAGGCATATAAAACAATATAATTTTTTTATTATGTCTTTTGCCGTCATTTGTTAGCGGCGAAAGTTAAAGAACGCAGTGCATGAATACATATACACATATCAGTAATCTAAACACATAGAGAAGAGCTTGACTAATACTGTATAATAAATAAATGAGTTTGTAACAAATATAAATAGGAAACATACAGATTATCATACCACATAACAAAAGTCAAATTCTTGTGAAGTCAAATCGACTAATAGTCTGTATAGACTAGTCAAGTCAAAATACCTTTATTCACTTATTTTTGCGATGTTTTATATTGACATGGTAGTTGTCTAAAACATTATTAGGTTGTGACTTTAGACTATTTTTGCAAGTAGGAACCAGAATAATTTCATAAGCAAATAGCAATAAATATTTTGATAAGAGATCAATATCGTTATCTAATATTTTGTTTATGTCTATAATGTCAAAAATACTAATACGAATAACAAATAGAAGATATTGGAGGGGCTCGTCTTGTTTTTAAACCCATGGGTTTCAGTATATTTTACGCCGTTTTTCAACAATTTGAAAATACAGTCGCTTATATAAATGATATATCGCATAAAAATTTAAAATGGCCGATAACTAATACGTGCACTGTGTTTATGTATAATTTTTATGCAGCGTATCACTAGCAACACGAAACCGAGTGCAATGATATGTCGTATGAAATTCGAAATATGAATGATAACTGATTTACAGTTTGTCTTAATATCTGAACATACAGAAAAAAGTAATTTATTTTCTCCATACCAGGTTCCCGGCATTTTATGCGATATTCTTTTAAATTTTCAATTATTAGTTATCACTTATTTGTTATTACTCATATTTTAATTAAATTTTATCTGGATTGTACGGAATCCTGTTAGTGTCATGTAAAATGTCGTCTGTCGCCCCCAAAACGCGACGCACGACACGCTAGGTTTTCGAGTAGAAGGGGATATCGGAGGCCGCTGATGCTTCTGGGGCACACTGAAAACATACCCCAAAAATGTCAACATGACCTCATTATTTAAACCAAAAGACTCTTTTTAATACAATTCATCATACATATATAACTCTTGATGTGTACTTACACAAACTTGTGTTTATTTAATAACTCCAAACTCTCAAAAAACTGAACAGTATGAACTTTTATGTTCCAAGGATTTCCGCTGATCAATGTTTTATCTGCGTCTTGTATACAGGTGCGACCCTTGGAATGTTCATCATTATCAAACATGTACCTGGTTTTCTGATTTTCTTCTCACCATTTTTCATCTGATCAGTTTTCCCCATCGATGGTTTGACAAGGAAAATGTAGGTGCACTTAATCATCATATTATGATGACGTGCATATTTTATTGCATCCTGTTTTACGTGGATTTTTTATTGAAGGCATGGTTTACGTTATTCACGCGATCATTTCATTGTACAAGAATTTAGGACAAAATGTAAATATCGTTACTGGATGCTAGCTCACATTCTGTTTAACCGAAGAATATTATTTAATATAAATTTACAGCAGTATTCAAAGTCTTCATAAAGTTTTTAATTTAATTATAAATATGTTGAAGATAGAAAAGCAAAAAAAACACTGAGCGCATCTTTTTTATGTCCATGTGTGTATATATAACTGACGTGACCATGACAAATAATGGTAATTAATCAAGTGTTTGAAGCATAGTTGTATAAAAATTATGTTAATTATCGTACACTGCTAATACACACTTCGATAATCTTAGTTTTCAAATTTACATTTCATGGTGAAGAACAAATTTAAATTCAGTTGTGATTGTTTAGTCCAAAAACATTTGTGTCATAAAAACGCATTTATGTTGTCAATGACATCATCTGTCAAATTATGTACAAAACACGACCGTAAACGTATCCACACGTCAACATTTATTTACTAAACGTTGTTGTGACATACAATTTTATATATATTTAAGATGTAAGTTGTACTTACTTAAGAACGCTAGAATCGTTTGTAGAACAACACAGATAATGAATCCATTTCGAACTTTCTTTTTGGCACAATTCATTTTACATAGAAGTCCGTGTCAAATAGAAATAAGTCGTTCAGTTTGCGGTCTGTTCTTTAACTGACACACTTCATTGAACATTCGTGTTACAGCATGCTAGACGCATGACGTAAACTAGTTAAAGGGTCGAATCCGACAACTAGCATTGCTTTTATACCAAATACCTTTTTAATAGTTATACTAATGTTTATAAATCTCTCTCGGAATCCATCAAAACACGTACAAAATACATGTAAATATGTGTTAGCGCATTAACCAACTGAGATGTCAAGCGACTCGATATTACCAACGTCACCATGGCAACTTTGTTGTTGGTTACGGAAGCGCTGAGGGGGCATTATAAGTTAATTAAGACTTCCGATTTAAAAAAAAAAATACGTACGAGTCAATATCGCAGACAATAATACATGTATTAATTATTATAACCAAACGCATTATATTAATGTTAATTAGTTATTTTTTTGCAGTTTTTCAAAAAAAGTTGTAATTTGAGTCATACTACGATCAACAGTTTTGACTGTTGACTGCCTCGATATCGGGTGTTTCCGTAATGAATGTCGGTGACAATCAGTACCGATTGCAGTTCGGATACGTCTGCGTCTTTTATGCCTACAAGCGTTATATAAATAATTATGAGACTGGTGTTTGCAAGTGTAAAGGTAAACACACGGCAATTTGGCGATTTCGTAGAAAATGTCAAATTCAAAACGCATCCAAGATTTTTCTGAGAAAGAATTGAAAATATTAAGACATATTTAGATAATACATAATTATATCATAAGCATTGCCGATTGCACCAGTACCTTGTCGATGGCTCAATTAAATTTGAAAAAAAAACTGTTAGTCATATGATTTCGTTTTAAACCAAGCTTTATGAAGTTTGGTGTTGAGACAAAGGGGAGGTTGGGTTGTTACTTGCGCGATTAGGTGGGTCAGCATCCACTTCATGGAACTGAAAGAAAACAAAAGAGTTGATAATTGGTAAAAGCTCTACCATCGTCGAAATGACCTGAAAGAAATGTTCTAAGTGGCATAGCATTTTTTGTTTTTTGAAAAACAAGCATGTTCATTACAAACGGATATTTCTATAACATGTACTTACCTGTTTTGACTTTATTTTTGCTCGAGGGCTCTATGACGGAAGCGTCGTTGGCTCTTATTGAACATATCACAAAAATGTGAAAGATCCATTGTTTAGTAGGGGTGTTGCTACTGTTAGCAGATGATATGGTAATCATTGAAAAAAAAGTACAGGAACTAAAATCATTGTGTATAGAAAACGAGGGGATCTAAAGAACGAAATTTGGAATTATATTATTATTATACATACATGACTTTGTATACTTGCAATTTTTAAAGGACTGTGAAAATAATAAAGTAAAAGGGAATACTTTACTGTGTGATGATGAATTTGCTGATACGTGTATATGGCAGCGACCAGATACAGTTATTCTAAAAAGTTATATAATTTTGTTTAACATTGATTGCTTATTCAAGCTTGATATGTAAGAAAAAAAAACTAATTCCTGTTATGATATTATATAACAATTGTATATTATACGTAATTATAAGGAATACAGAGATATTATTCCCAAAAACCTACCATAATTTATTACAAGATTAAGGATTTCAGCGCATATAGTTTAAAAATTCAAACATGAAGATATGTATAATAAAACTGAAAGGAATGAAATATTATGTGTTTTTTGTAACAGTAGAGACTGTGAAGACATTTATATCATCAATTTATAATTATATGCCCGTTGTATAAAAATCTAAGGACATAATTCATTGACCTATATTATTTATGATAAGACCAAACATTCTTAAATTTATACAATTGTTAAACAGTAAAGAAAAGATAGTTCTATGATAATGACAAATAGATATCGGTCTCCGACCCAAATCAATACACAAATCATATTGAAACAGACGTCAGCTAGAGACGAGCAAGTACATAATTATACATATAATACATATATTGCTCAACATATTGTATGAACAGAATTGACAATTACCTATTAAATACAATACAGAATCACAAGTTTTATTTTATTTTTTTTCAAATGCATAGTACACATATAATGCTAATTGGATTACCAAAGTTTCAGAGTTAGTACACACTACAATGTTCAACTTGATAACAGTTGGAAACAAATAATACTTTGGTGGAATGTTTTGAGCTCTATGATCTGAATGCATATGGCAGATAAGCGTAAAATGATATTCTGCTTCTACACACCCAGTACAAAAGTGATACAACCTCTGTTCACGAGGTACATTTCTATATCTTTCTCTAAATCACGTGGAGATGTACGTAGTCTTGCAAGCGCTCTTCTAAATTTGCGAACATACACTGATGATAAATACATGGAAACATAAATCAAAGTACTGAAAGCACATGGAACGGGAACAACTTTAACAATTGCGTGGCGAGTGTAGAAAAGCGGAGTACTTCGGTCTGCATCAAAATTCATGCGCAAACTAGCGTTCAGTTTCCAAAACTCAGCCTACAAAGAAATTCAACTTTTGACTACTTTGTAGTTCCGTACAACAGCAGAACTTTCAGAGCTTTGATTTATATTAATGGAAGGTAATTGTTAAAGCCACGCATTTTATTTAAGCTAATACAAAAACGTTTATTCTGATATTAAATTATGCCAGCGAAATTTAGGGATTTTCTAAGAACGAAGAAATTGAACGTGTTCATCTGAAGTTTTGTAAATTATTGCTTAAAGTTAAATCGTTGAAATCGTTACGAATTTTAATAGCGGAATATCATGGAAAGTAATGTAGATACAAATGTATAATTAAACAAAAAATAATTCTTCTGTATTGTGTAGGTGTATTTACTTATCACAGATAACATTGTTACTATTACGTACTTGGCGGTTTGCAGATAATTTGGTGTTTATGTACATTAAAACTTTATTAGTTAGCTATCGCGGTTTGTTGCTAGTGATTTTCTGTGGTGATATTTCATGTCTACGAACGAAAATGACCAAGTCCGGAATGACGTTGGAACAAGAGTTATGCAAAAGTCGATCAGTCAAGATGAATAACTATAAAGACAAGTAGACGACTGAGTTTCGCGGTAATTACTTCCCCTGTTCTCAGCTCGTTCTATCGAGATGTATAACTGCGACGACAACAACGACTTATTCCGCGACATTTACTTCCCTTTTCCCGTAAGATGCCCATCCGTTTTATTACGTCATGTACCACCAAATTATGACATCATATTGGACTGGATGTTATTTTTAAGATTTTAATGAAAGTACATTGCCTTTAATGGCTTTACAATACACGTTTTTTAGGAGCGAAGCTTCTATGGATGTACAGCACTTTTTTACTTACATACAGTGGCGCCTCATGCACCCAAACTTTTGAATTTTTTTCATTTCAGTCCAATGACAGCTTCCTACTCTAATTACAAATTATGAACCAAAGTGGTCCCATTCATATCTATCATTTGTTTGGCCCAAAATGCTTGTACATACTAGTTGATCCCTGTAGTATAATTATTAATTAGATAGTGGCAACTATATACTGACTACTAGGTGATATAATTCAGTATTGGGATGAAATAATCTTTAGTTTTGCTTTAAACTGAGGCTCAAACTAAACACTACAACCCTTAAGATACAGTTTAAATCAATTCAGTTGTCACTTAATTAACATAACTTAGAACGAATAGCAATTGTCAAGATTAAATGTGTAATAGTAAATAACAATCAGATCTATTAAGAACGAGTACAGTAAATTAAACCAGCAAGTGCATTCGTCTGTTTGATATAAACTTCATTGCTGATAAACACAGGCTACCGGCGTATGAAGATCCCCACGTACAGTAAATTACCAAGGATTCTTTTACACTCTGAAACGTCAGAGTTTGTTACTTTCCTGAAAAATGGAGGAAACCTATCTTCTTAAATGTCTGAATTTTGGCGGTTATGGAGGCAGGACATGTGTTTATATTGGCGATTGGCTAAATTTCAAGGTGCCCGTTTGTTTAGACCTAAAACGACACAGGTCTATACTAAAATAATAGAAATATTATTGTTAACAATCACAAAAGCACGTATATACAGATACATGTACGCACACTGAACGATAGTGCTGATTTTCATAGCCGACATTCGACCAGCGCGCATAAAGTTTGGTGCAGACCAAAGTACGCAGGTGAGTTCATGGCATTTTTCCGAGACAACGCAACAACTTCAATCAACTTTATTATACCATAATTAGAAGCGTATAAGGTACACCCGGCGATGTTGACATGCACAATGGTATACAAATAAATTGTTAATAACTATAGGAACAGTATACAATGTACATGGTGAGAAAAAATGAGAAAGGTGAGTTCATGGCATTTTTCCGAGACAACGCAACAACTTCAATCAACTTTATTAGACCATAATTAGAAGCGTATAAGGTACACCCGGCGATGTGGTCATGTGTATAGTCACATGCACAATGGTATACAAATAAATTGTTAATAACTATAGGAACAGTATACAATGTACATGGTGAGAAAAAATGAGAAAAATGTTTCTGAATATGTATTATATTATATTTTTTATGTACACCAAAAATGTGTTTGCCACTTGTAAAACCAATTATTACCGAAAAGTCAAAGAAGAATGTGCGTTCAAAAATGACCCTATATATTTGTATGTCGGTTTGAATAAAAGGCTGTCAGCCTTTTATTGACGACAACGATATTTCCGATACGTCTGAGAGTTTAACTGAGCATGTGCGTTGCCTTTCAAGTGAACATAACAAGAGCAATACTTATCATTTCAGTTTGTTGACATTTTTCCGCGATGTTTTCGGTTTTGTATGGTGGCTGATTTATGCCATGTCGTATTTTCGCTTTTTCGCCACAACAAAGCGAAAATGCGAAAAAGCGAAAATACGACAAAGTCAACTTTGTCGTATCTTTGCATTGTTGCATTTTCGCATTGTCGTGGCGAAAAAGCGAAAATACGACAGATGAAGGGCGACAATACGAGACAAAAGACGTGTCGTGTTTTCATGTCCAGAACTTCATATCTGACACTTAGAGATTTATCTGAGCTTATTAATATCAACTCACGTAGTAACCTAAATCCGTTGACCCAGGATATTACCTATATTTTATCTATGAGCCCTGCCCCCCCGCCCCCTTCTCTCTCCCTCTCACTGCCCCCTCTCTCTCACTCTCTCTCTCTCCCTTTATATACATGCATATTTCTCTTTTGCACATACTCATATACATTTTTGAACTCTCACTCTTCATATTGTTTGTTTGTATGTTTGCCATGTTTATTCCTGTGTTAATGTCTTCATCACATTAGAGCAAGCTCAATGTAAACTTATTACCATCCGCCTAAGGAGAAGAATTCTATAATACTTTGTCTTTCGTTCTAATCCTTTCCTTATATAATATATATATGTTTTGTTTTATCATGTACCTGTGAATGACTTGGAATAAATATGTTTAAACTAACATCTGTCGTATCTTTGCTTTTTCGTGGCGAAAATGCAACAATGCGAAAACACGACAAATTCGACTTTTTCGCATTGTTACATTTTCGCATTGTTGCATTTTCGCATCTTTGCGTTCCGGTTACGCATGCGCAGGAAGTTTACATAAACCAGTTTACATAAAGTTGGTGCGCATGCGCTTGTACAACCGGAACGCGAAAATGCAACAATACAACAATGCGAAAATGCGAAAAAGTCGACTTTGTCGTGTTTTTGCATTCTTACATTTTCGCCACGAAAAAGCAAAGATACGACAGAAGTAAGGCGAAAACACGACACATTTTTGGTGTCGTATTGTCGCCCTTCATCTGTCGTATTTTTGCTTTTTCGCCACGACAATGCGAAAATGCAACAATGCAAAGATACGACAAAGTTGACCACCATAGTTTTGGCAGATACCGAAAGGGTCGAGTTGTGAAAATGACGATTACTTTCTGAGGCCGAAATCGGCAGGTTTGGTAAATCTTGAAATGTGTATTTTGAGTGAACTAGCGGGATATTTGGTAAATATTTTACAGGGCTTTCATTGATTGATTTAGGCATTAAAATGATACCATTTGATTATATAAGTTAAAGTACAGAACAAAATACAAAAAAGAAAATGTAATGAGTAAATGGGATCTAAAACTCATTTAACTATCCATTATGTCAAGAGGCAATCATTATTCAATAAATTGTCTCTCACTTTGAAAGCACACACTAAATATAAGCCAATAGTATTCAAGGTGTCGCGATCTGATGAATTTAACAAAGCAATTAATTTGTGCATGCTGGGCCTTTTAAAAGAGTTTTCTGGTAAATATCGTTTCCTAATCGTAGTTTATCTGTTACACTCCAATAAAAATGAAATTCATCTTTTAACTGCCCACTTTCACAAGTACGTTGAGCTTGGTCTATTCTTGCACGACCATGTCTACCGGTTTCAATTCGTAGTCTATGGGCAGATGTACGTATCTTTGTTAGCATGCTTCTAATCCTACGGTCGAGTATTTTGTTCAAGTAAGTTTCGTATTCAAAATTTTGTTTAAGATGTCTATATATAACATGACATCGTCTGCATACTTTGAGAACAGAATTTGTTAATATACATGTATACCCTTTTTTACATAAAGACACTGAAATCACCAATACGTGAGGTGAACAAATACTTGCAAGTTTAATGATAAAGACATATTTTTATAAATAATTAAAATCAATTCAGCTTTTACCCTATGGCTACAAAATGCTCTTGATGCATTCACTTTAACAAGAGTAAAAAATTACATGTAGAGAAAGAAAAAATATCAAAATTATATTTATTATTTATTCAAACTACATAATGATACCAATTATTATTTCAACTTGTTTAAGAAAATTTGTTTTAGAATTTATTGTATAAAAGGTGACCTACAAACTTTTAATGTAAGGTCATATTTAATATTGTACGTGGTTTTTGTATTGCTAATCCCTATTTTGCATGCTCTCTTTATCTCATAATTATATACATTTTTGTACTTTAGTTGTCCTTCAGCCTTAATCGTAGCAATTAAACGTACACAGTATACACGATGTTCTTCAGTGAGTAAATAAATAATAAAACACAAATATATAAGAAACAGTACATATAGGTCGCCTTCAATATTCATAATCTGCATTTTAAAGTCACAGGATTTTTATTACAAGTCAAATATTTTTGCCGATAATAGGTCTATCAAATACATGTATAGCTTTACACTTTAAGATAGAAAAGAGAGCGATATTACATCTAGTATAATGTCATGAATGTAATTACATGTTTTGTATCATATTAATACATTGTAACATAATTTGGAACCATTCAATTTGAATAATCACAAGTCATTCATTCTAGTTTGTAGATCATTGTGAATAACGTCCATAAATTACGTATACATGTATATCGTTTTCGACTTCAGTTCAGGTGTGAGTAATTAAAGAAAACACTTGGTAATCTTGGCTCTTCGTCTCTGTCAAAATATTTTGAAGGGAACGGATCATATCCAAACAGTAGAAAATCGTCATGAAAGGCATTTACAAACTGTTTTAAAACAGACAAAGGTACACTTGCAAATGCTTCTTTCTTTACGGCTTCTTTCTGTTGTTTCAATTTAACTGGGTCAGATTCACCGTGAGCTTTCCTAGCAAGTTGTATGAATTCTTTAAGGGATATTTTCTTTGCCATTAGATCAGTAAGTTTTAATTCTATATCTTTACTAATTAAACCACGCATTTGTAACTTCAGCCACAGTCGCCGCAGTGCCTTCTCCCATGGTATAACTTTTGTCACGGTTCTTTTCCACGCAAATGGATCAGTAAGAGCATCTGTGATTGCATCATCTTCAGCAAGCTGAACAAATGTGGAATTCATTGATTGAATCACACTTTCTAAACCCATCTTCTTCATTACATAAAATGCATCTCCTTTAAATCGTTCCATACGACCAATAAATGTATATGGCTGTAAACAAACATGACACAAGTCTCTGATGCTTTGAACGTGTGCATCTTTGATGCCTTTGGAAATTTCCATATTTGTGGCAAACTTTACGAATTCTGTGAACGTAACGTCGTGTCCAAAGACCCCACCAGACACAGTGTCATTCGGTAGTCTAAAATATTTGACCGCGGGTTTTCCAAACCTATCCCAAAACATTGGGTTTGGAGGAACTAGTTTGTCTATATATGTTGACAAAAGTCTCGAAAACGGGTCTCTGACAAAAAGGAAATCGAACTCTGATTTATTGATTTTGTGTTGTCGGCTGAATTGTTGTTTACGAGCTATAGCGACACTGGCTGGAACGTCGTATGGGGTTTTGAATTTCGATTTTTGTGTCGACGTCACCATGTAAAATACTCGTCGCCAGAATGTAGATCCTATTTTCTCTACAGGACACAATCTCACCACACCATCGGGCGTGTAATGCATTTTGGGCGGGTTATCATCAAGAATATTCGATTTTGGTATTGATTCACAAACTTTGCGTGCTGAATCAGCGAGCATAAGTCCAACATTTCTTTCAGATTTTACAGATGGAATTGAACTGTTAAGCTGAAATCATAAGTTATTTATCAAATACGAGTAAGTACAGTAAACCGGCCAATGATATGAAGATAATCGCATAACCTCTTGTAACGGAACAATTATTGATTTTTTCATCATTAAGTTAAAACACAAAAAGCGTTGAAAAAGTGGTCATAAATGAGGCGGTGTTCATATAAAGATAAGTGGTGATTTTAATAAGACGGTTTTCATATTGAGATAGGTGGTGATTATATTAGACGGTGTTCATATTGAGATAAGTGATTGTTATATTTGAAAATTGAATTAAATTGAATTTGTTATATAATGAGGCGGTAAAAGAGGGCTTAACGTAAATGCATAATGCCCAATAATGCCTCATGTTTGCTATAGTGTGACATGTTGCCTTGATAAGACCAAAGTTATAACGCATACTACAATAGTAGAGAATTCATTAAATTTCGCCCAGCTCTATATTTGGAATTTTAGTACTTAGTACATGTACGTGTGTCCGATTTCGATTCAGTGCATCGGATACTAAAGTTAGCCGTGCCATTTGAAACAACAGAGGGTCAGAAAAATCATCGCTGTTTCACCAACTCAAATCTGGTATATATACTTTAGATGTCTACGTTACTGTAATGTCAACACAAACTCATCTAAAAACATAATAAGTTATTTGGCGCAGAAAATTTATTTCAGAAAGGGACGTAGATAAGTAACTACTTAATGATTACCTAAATTGGTGTTTGTCCAAATTTTCGACCTATGCAAAGTGATGATTTTAGACTGGTTTAATTGTGCTTTATTATATTCAAATTAGTTATCGCATAAGCACAGAAACCATGCAAATCTTACTGAATGAGAATTATATTTGTGTGCTCTGTTTAATTTTGGTTACGAGATGTGGTCATCGTGTACACAAAGAATACCTTGTAATAAATAATAAATCATTATAAAGTAATATCGATAATACTGAACTCAGACATAGTATTTAATCGGAGAGGAGGGTCTAGTGGTGTCGCGCTTGACTACTAATTGGATGGTCGTGTGTTCGTATCTCGGCACCACCTTACGTTATTTCCTGCACGTTTTTCAGTGTCACCGTCCCAATACATAGTTCCCACATCTACAATAGTTTCCACCCTTGGTGGCCATCTTGCTTGGCAAATTCAGCAAGCACTAATAGAAGATATTTATATTTTTGTTTTGATAATTCTAAATACAGGATATTTATATGTGACAACTACATTTTCTTAAACCTGATGTGATTGTGGCCTTACCAACTTCATGATTAAGTTATCTTTTTTAAATTAAGTTGTTTAATAACCAATTTTCTGATTTTTTTCTACTAAGCGCATAAGAAATTTGCCAAGCAAGGTGGCCGCCAAGGAAGGTAAATATTGTAGATGTAGGAACTATCTATAACCAATCACAGTGCTGTGTCTATATAATGAGGAAAACGGATGAGGTGTATGACTCGGAACTTTACACTGGACACGACAGAGACTTTGGAAAAACTATATGATAAGAATAGGGATATAAATGCCGCGGCCCGGAAATGACTGTAGCTGTCGAATGGCCCGTTAAACAGCTGTTAAACATGTTTTGAGACAGAATAACGAACTGAAGACTAGTTTAAGTCAAAAACCAGATCTCGGTCTCTATCATAAATGTTATATTTTTTTCGTCTGCCAACTTGTACATTTTTTTCAAGCATAACAGGTAGTGACATTTTATTGTGTTTTAACTGAATACCTGATGGTGGTGGTTAACCTCCAAAACATAACAATTTAAATTCATGTACACAGTAACCATATGAATAATATGATCTCGGCCAGTCAAAGCACAACACTTTTGTACTTTTCCGTCAACTGAATAGATATTTAAGTCAATATAAATATAGTCAAACCAGGCATTTTTTTAATTCTCTTAAAGACATTCCTTTGTATAAACTATGTAAGTTAACATTACATTAATGCAAATTTTAGTTGACTTCAGTAACACGAGCTATCTGAGGGTTGGGTGTGACTTAGGCCTGGTACGAAGTCACCATTTCAGTATGAACCGCGTATGCCTTATATCATGTGACACTAGCCATATATCACTCTCATATAATATAAAACATCCGTTCATACAAGGCATGTAATTTTAACTTTGGTCTTTAAAAATAAATGTAAATCATACGTACACGAACTATAATATGCCGGGTATTGTTTGTTGAGTTCGTCTCATTCATGGTATTGCGAAACGTGCGAAAGGCCCGTTCAGCTACTTTGTCCTGATCCATTTTCCAAGCTGTAAAATTAATGTTTTACGATATTAAGTTTAATCTGTTTTTAAGTAAGTCTTGAAATTTGAACCGACATGAATACAATGTAAAGATCAACCAAAAGGGACCAGACTCCAGATTTATAATGTATTTCTTTAATTTGTACATGTATGTACCGAAATCTCGAACCCCCCTTTCGTTCCATAGTTATAATAAAGTATTAAGCTACATGTGAATCAACTAACTAAATGTTTTAATATAGAATGAACAGTTCTATATAACACATCTACGTGTTATTTTATTACAATAATGATAATAATTAATCTTCCCAGCTCTCTCCCCTTTTAACACCGCTCACGGTTAAGATGTAGTCAGTAAGTATCGATTGCACACATCGGTATACATGTATAATAGTGACAAATAGAGGAAAAATGGCGACTAAACGAAAGCGGATATCTTAACGACAATAATCGTCTTTATGTCGTATTCGTAGACATGTGAGCCGATATCAAATTTCGCCTAAAACTTGATACTGATTTTTTGTAAATGTAAATGGTTATCACTGCTTGTCCTTGCAGTAACTACTATGTTGCTTCAAATTTGATTCAAATAACATGATTTTATCAACAAAACCAAACTTAACCTCATAAATGTACGCAAATGTCATTATAATTATCGAAATGTCTTTTTAAATTTTCTAGTTTTTCTCTGTGAAAAAGTCATTTCTCGTGTTTAGCCATGAAACAATAAAAAATGAGCATAGTAATGTTAAGTATGTTTCGCACCCACGTAAGAATGTCATATATTTTGGTTCCTATTTTATGAACAGGGTATATTTTGTCAATTTATGTACAATTTGTAATTTTTTCTTAGTAGCTTAAACGCAAAAACAATAGAATCAATGCGCGTTACACCAAAGACATGCTTGTTACTGCAAGGACTAATAAAATGTTACTTAAAGGACTGTTAACAAACAATTTAGTTTTTAATGTTTTATTTGTAACATGAATATGTGAACTAATAATTAAATGAAGGTTAAGAACACTAAGAAATAAACATAACATATTCTTATGTTCATCGTGAATTTGCCTAACAAAGGAGAAAGCCATTTTCAAAGTTACGGGACAGACAATTTTGTTACTGGAAGGAAAGAAGGTTAATTGTAAAGCGAGATTTAAATGACAAAAGATGTTACAAGTGTGGCATTTTTTAAATTTCTTTTCCATTTGAAAATACATGTAAAGTTAATAAATAACCCCATCAACTACATCTGTTCTTTTTCAGGTATGTAGGTAAACATATGTCTTAAATAAACAGTCTTTGCAATAACGCATGCTGTCCTTCCAATAACTAAATTACACACCGTAGATGTTTTAAACCATACAGATTTGCATTAATTTTATAGAATAAATCCATGGCTAATAAAAAGTTTGTGTCAACAATATAAGTTTTATATCCTATTTATATCCATAGCACATTGTAAAAGACAGATTGTGTTGTATTATGTACTTACAGTAACAGTTTCTGTACTTGCAGTAACACAAATTAATGTTATTGTAAAGACAGTTACTGCAAGGACTTATACAGGATATTTTGTACACTAATTACATTAGTAAGAAAAGGGAGACAACTTTGAACATGTGAAGCATGACTGACTCATATATGCTATATGCAAAAATATGAAGGAGATCTGTCTGATCAATTGTATAATTACATAAAAGGACAGTTTTCAAAAGTATTCATCCGGCAACTTATCAGTTTGTTTTATTTTCTAAAATCGCATATAAAATTCGCGTCTGTTTCATTGCTGTAGCCATACTTGAAATATATTATCTCCTTTTGAAGAGTACACTGCAACTATATACCCAACTAGATTTATCTACCAGTGCTAACGTTACATGAAGGACATTATGGACAAAGAAGTTGGGGACAAACTTGAGACGTTTATTTGGCAAATTTATACTTTTAACTATAGACTTATTTTGTACAAATATACTTTTTGAAATGTAATATTTTGCTTTCATACATAGAAAAAATTAATCTGGCAATACAAAGGTTCAAAACAAACAGTTGAAATTGGGATTTTACATTTGGGACAAGGAAAATCTGGAAGTTTACAGGTTTATGACAAGCATAGAAGTAATATATATTAAAAATTCTAACCTGGATTATAATTCTTCATCCAGTTACAAACATGCAAGTTTAATTTTAGGTAGATGAGTATGCATTTCATAAAAAATTGAAAAGGACAGCTTTTCGGGCGAAATCTGATATTGGCTCATGTACAAATGTTTCGAAAGTATATATCGAAATGCATTATAATTTAACTTATTTAAGACCGGTATAAACGACCAACTATTGCGAATTAAACGTGACATGTACAGTAAAGTAAAATCATGGGTTAAATCATGTAATAACTAATCAGACTTTTTTTAGTACATTATCGGTCTCAGTCAAGGGGAGGTAATTTCACCAATCCTATTTTCTCTCTTCGTTGATGATCTGGAATTATTTTTACAAACTGATATTAATTCAAGCATAGAAATTGATTGTATTATTTTAATGTTACTCCTTTTTGCCGATGACATGGCTTTTTTGCCAAAACCCCATCAGAATTACAATGCATCTGGAATAACTTAAAGTCATATTGCGATAAGGTAAACGCTAAAAAAAACAAAAATCGTAGTCTTTAGAAAACGAGGTGGTCTTTTAAATAATGAATATTGGACTTACAACAACAATATAATTGAAGTTGTAAATGAGTTTAACTATTTAGGAACTGTATTCAATTACACAGGAAATTTTACGTTAAACCAAGAGTATCTGGCCGGTAAAGCAGTTAAAGCATTAAAGCATTAAATGTTCTATTATCAAATTGTAAAAAACTTCCAATGAAGCCTAAACTACTATGTGGTCTGTTCGATTCGTTTGTAGGTTCCATTCTAGATAAAAATACTAAAAGTGAGAATTAATACGTGCTCTAACGGAATATATGATGAACTTGGTTGATACCTTAAATTTTATATATTACTAGATATGTTAGAATAATAAAATACTGGTGTAAATTGATAAATACTGACAATATCATTCTCAGAAAAGTTTATGAACAAGGCGTTTTTGATTGTTACAATGACAAAATAAACTGGATGTATAATGTTAAGAAAGTGTTAAGTAGTCATGGATTCGCTGATGTATTTGAAAATTATTCCTCAGTGAACTTAAAGTTTTTCCCTAGGTATTTTAAAGAATGGCTGTGTTATATGACCGGCTGTCTTATATGACCATATTAGCTGCATCCCAAAGAAGGCCATATAAGACAGCCTCAACTGTATATTAATTTACTTCATTATTCCAAAAAATAAACGAATAATTTAGTTGTCGTCATGACTGCAATGTTTAAGTTTTAGATGGATTTATGGATAACAAAAGATTCGTGATTTGATTTGTGGATCGTGAGTGTTGAATCGTGGATTGGATCGGATCGCCACTTGCCCAACGATCCACAGCTCTAAAAAGAATTTATAACAATTATGTTATCACGAATCTATAGACAAGCTACTGGTTATTACGACCATCATCCAATAGTATAAATATTAACCACTGGGTTAAAACAGACTTTTGGTTAGAATATTGGTTTAGTATGGGTTAATTCAGTTATTTTTACCAATTATTTAAATTCAATTGTTGTTTTGGTTAAAGATAGAATTTATTTTACCCACGTCCTAGACGCTTTAACCAATATGGTTGTCATTGTAATGCCAATGTGTTTTACCATGAAATAACATAGATTGGCAATAACCAATTATGTTTTATGCCAAATAAACTTTGAAACTTGAAACTTAGTAACCAATTAACGGTTAGAGTTATACAAGTACCAATAGTTATACAAGTACCAATAGTTATACAATTTGATGCCGGTGGTCTCTTTTCACTGGTACACTTTAAAGCATACTTTTTATGTACTAATTTTGGATTTCTTTGCTCATTAATGAACTTACACGCGATTATTGACATTCTTACAAACAGGATACAATTAGTGTACTAAAAACATGACGATTAAAGCATTATATGTATAATTATGTACTTACTTATGACAGCTATAGTCATTTGCAGAAGAAGAAATATCATTAACGCTTTCCACAACTTCTGTCTTCCAAATTTCATTTTCTTTAACATTTGTGTGTTGTCTGTACGAAGTTTTAGATTTGCGGCCGTCTAGAAGACTAATTAGCGATAGAATAAATGCACTGTTCAAGTTATCCGCACAGCCGAACCGACACTGTATAAAAAATTATTTCAATATTTCGGTTGAACGCAATTCATAACAAAATTTAGCTTTTATGTACCCGTTGTTGTTTTTGCCAGAAATCAATTTCCAAATAAAACGATATTAAACACATATTTTACATCAGAATTCTGAAACCAATCCGATTTAGTAAACTAACCCGACGCAGTGCCTTTTGAACAGTATATATACGTTTAAACATGGATGCAGTATGAATACGTCCTTATTAAACAATTTGTATTCCTTTCTTCTAAACGATCGCAGTGAATACTTATTATTTGATATGATTAAAGGCTAAACACTTATCTTACAAAACAATATGGTTATTTCTATTACACCTGATTGATTAAAAACAAGTGATTTCACATGAAGAAACGATTTATCCTGAATAATTAAACTGAAATTATTGTCCGTTTTTACTAGTTTATCAGTTAAAATTGACGTGTTACTTTTATGTTAACTGGCACTACATATCTAAAGTTAAATGAGAACCGTTGCTAACATTTACATTCTTTCCGAGGTAGATCAGGTTATATACCAGTAGAAATGACTTAATATTGTAATACATAAACAGAACACTATCGTAACGCGCCGTGGCTCAGAGGTAAAGGCTATATTTTTATGAGTATAAGCGGCCACCAGTTCAAAACTGCCAATATGCTTTTTTTATTAACATATATAGTATTCGAAACCGCAATTTCTTTCCGACTTTCAAAGAATTACCCTTCAAATTATGAAAATCAAAATTAATATCTTGTAACATATACACAATAATGTGTACTATAACATATACATACAGCATACCTCGGAACAATGTTCGACTGTATAACATATACATTGTACATACAGTATGCCGTAGAGAATGAGATGGACTGTTTCACTTCAGTTGAAATGACCTTATATTGTAATACATAAACAGAACACTATCGTAACGCGCCGTGGCTCAAAGGTAAAGGCTATATTTTTATGAGTAGGTTTACTGATATTAATCACTTCTAGCGACGAGGAGACAGACACGGCAAGTGAATGCTGTGATGCGTGTTGAACTTACATTTTAGAATTGTTTTGAAATGATATAATAAAATAATGAAAAAAATAATGAAAAAAATTAAACAATACAAAATAAAAGGATTTAATATAATCAAAAGAAAAAAACATACAAAATATAGTTATAAAATGACATTAACTAGGTTCGAACCAATGGTTAGAACGATGTATAACTCAAAATCATCAGCACTAACCTTTACGCTATTGAGGCAATCGTAATTATGTTTTCTCTATCTTATCTATAACTGTTACCGGGTTTACCTGTTACACCCATATATCGAAATGAGACTAATCCCTCATTAGCATGCAACTTTAAATCGACTTTTATAGTTGTGGTAGTATCTATAGTTGTATGTAGTATAAATTATTACTACGCGTACATGCATAATGAAGTACTGGTTCTCGCTCTGTTGGTTTTATTTTAACGCTTTCTACCTTGTCAGTGACTGTCGACAGAATTAAGCTGTTTAAAGTACTATTTTTTCTGATGTATTTACTCAATTATATGCTACACAAAAATATGTTTATATAATATGGCCGATTGGATAGTTACCTCGGATATTATGATTTATTTACAATTTTTAAAACATGTAAGAGTTGTCACCCTTGTTGAAAAATAGAAAAACTATAATGGTTATTAACAAGGACTTATATACATACATATGTAAACTGGTTCCCGTTCCATGACGCAGGGCTTTGTACACACAAGTCAATGGGAACCAGTTTAATACATATGTATATAAGTCCTTGTTATTAAGAAACGTATTGGTCACCATTCAATATCTAAAGAAATACATCAGTCAGCTGACATGTGCTTACTCTTGAGTTTATAACTAATGGGGGCACTGTTGAATACTAGTAGTACGTTATCTATATATTTTCTTAATCAAATACATTTGTATATTGAAAAAAAATCCGAACTGATCATTATGACTTAAGTAAATGTGTTTCTTTAGATATTGAATATGATGTAACTGCACCTTATACCATGTTTTTTTCATTGAAATCGATGTTCTTTTGGCTTCAATGTCTGAAACATTGATTACTCCCATCTAGACATCGATGCTTTAAAGAGGAAATAACTCAAAGGAATGTAATTGTTTTAGAAAAATCTCATGGTAAATCATTTTCAATCCTGGAAACATTTACAAAATCAGTTCGTCCAATTTTGAGACAATAATTTTGTGAGTTATGATCCTAATACTTTGAATAATTGAATAATTATTGTCACAATTTCGGGCGAAACACACTGTTTCCGAACTTAACCGATGTATCGTGTTCAAGTCCCCCACCCCCGTTTCAAGTTACCCCCGGTAACTTAAAAACGTTTTCAGATTACCACCGGGAATTTGAAAACGTTTTAAAGTTACCGGGAGGGGTACATTTAAAACGTTTTGAGATTACTCCCCTCCATTGTCAAATGTACTACCCGGTGATCTAAAAACGTTTTCAGGTTACCCCAGTGCGCTTCAAAAACGTTTTCAGATTGTCCCCGGGTAATAACTTGAAAATTCATAATATGAGAGAGTTTGCACACGAATAAGGAGATTACAAACACATAAATGCATGTATTACAGTCATTTAGCAATCATAGAGTGAGTTCGGTCCCCATCACAGACGCTTTGGACTTTGCATAATTATGCAAAATAAAGGAAGTTTTCAGGATTTGTTAGGAGTGTGCGATACTTTTTATTATTTATCAAATTTGTTTGATCTTATTACATAACACGGTCATACGTTAATAATGAATGTAAATGTTTAATTAAGTGCTTTCCTCTTATGTGTGTTTGGGAGATTCTGTCAACCTCTAGTTTTACCCAAATGGGTCTGCGTCTGACACATACTAGTACAAAGTTTAGTCTTAACAAATAGTGTGGTCCTTTTGACGAAATCAAATGACGTCATATACTGACAAGTTCGTTCCTTCATTTAAATATGGAATCCTATGAGCGTTATTGTGCAAATACCAAGGCAATGTTGAATTATTTTAAGTGTGGGATTGCAAAGCTCGGGTCTTGCATTTTTGTTCATTAATTGAATAAGAGTGTAGACCCTAATATAGGATGCCATAGCCTCATAAAATTATTGCGTAAATTGACTAAATTCAGTTTAGAAATACCGGAATATAATTACATTGTAGGCCTATATGTAAATAAACCATGTTGACTATGAATCATTTAGTATGAATATAAACGTTTTCTCCATGAAAAATTAACATAGGGTGGAGTTATCGGAGAGGGATTATTAAAACGGGGGAGGGAGTTTGTAAACGTTGCATTGTTACCGGGGCCACTTTGAAAACGTTTTGATGTTACCGTGTGTAACCTGAAAAAGGTGGAGCTTGAAATCGTTTTCAACCTCCCCCTTTTCAGGTTACCCCCGGTAACTTAAAAACGTTTTCAGATTACCCCCGGGAATTTGAAAACGTTTTTAAGTTACCGGGAGGGGTACATTTAAAACGTTTTCAGATTACCCCCGAGGCGCTTTGAAAACGTTTTCAGATTACCTCCGGATAATATTTTGAAAATTCATAATAAGAGGGAGCTTGCACACGAAAAGGGAGATTACAAACACACACATGCATGTATTTTATATGAGACTATACACATGGTCCTAATGACGAAATCAAATGACGTCATATACTGACAAGTTCATTCCTTCCTTATCGAATCCTATGAGCGCAAATATCAATGCAATTTTGACAAAAAATACATTAAAAAAATTAGCTATTGTTGGTTTTCTGAACACAAGTAAGTGTGGGTTGCATTTAGGTCAGGTCTTGCTTTTTTGTTAATTAGTTGAATAAAGTTGCATACTCTCCATGACGCTAATAGAATCCCACAGCTTCATATAATTATTGCGTAAATTCAGTTTAGAAATATCGGAATATAATCTATATGTAAATAAACCATGTTCACTGCGAATCATTTATAGGAGCTGGGGCTGGCCGAGTCATAACACCAAAACTGTACTCGCTAAAACTCGAAAACTATTCTCTGGATTTCAATAATTCAAATAATATTGACTTTGTTGATATATGATTGGTGGTTGCCCGAAGTTTCAATGATAAGATTATATGTCTTAATTTATGTTTAAACTGATGTCACCCTTACAGTCTGTCTATTCGAGTGAAATTCTAGTCCTAGCAATACATCAAAACTGTACTCGCTAAAACTTTAGAACTATTTGTTCGATTTCCATATTTCAAGTTATTTTGACTTTGTTGATATGTGGTTGATGGTTGCCCAAAGTTTCAACACTCTCAAATGAGGATATTTGCCTCAGAATTCAAATTTAAAATGGTTACGCTTTAAAGACTGATTTTTTAGTGAAATTCCTGGCCGAGTCATAACATCAAAACTGTAGTCGCTAAAACTTGAAAACTATTAGCTTAGCTTTATTTCTATAATTCCATTATTTTAGACTGTGATAATGTGTGCTTGATGGTTTCCCGAAGAACACTCTCATTTTTCAGAGTTTATACTAACGTGTTTATCTTTATATTTCTAAGTAAATACTTTTGTCTTTATCTTCATATTTCTGAGTCACCCAGAGGTGGGGGGGGGGAGCGACCAAGAATGTAACCAATTAATATAATGGTTAGTTTTATTTAAGAATTTAGGCGTGGAGGGGAAAAACGGTGACAAAGAGTGTAAAAACTAGCCAAGAATATAATTATGGTTTAATTATTTCTGAAGACAAGGGGGGAATTTAAGTGGCCAAGAGGGTAAAAACTAGCAGAGAATCATAATGCGACCGGTATGTGGCTGACGCGAAAAAAAGAAAAACATAATTGAATACAACTACATGCGTGGATAAGCAACAATTTACAAAAATAAAATGTAACAGAACAAAATCATCAATTTACAATACAGTACATATAACTATCTAGCTTAAAGCCCCATTAGCTTTTTGCTGTAGAAAAATATATATATATGCAAAAAACATTTAATTGTTGATATTATCCCAAGATAATTGTTACCGACCAAACAAGCCCTTTTTCGTCTGGAAACACTCATTTCACTGAGATTTTTGCTTTTGTAAACTTGAAATATGTAGAGCGCGTGACGTCACCTTACTACGTGTGCATAGCATGACTGCGGGAAAACTCAGGTGTTCTATAAATAGTATTAATTTCTATGATATTGAAAAAAATACGAAAGTGGTTTCGGAAACATTTTTTCTTGTTATAAAGTATGCACGGGAGGAATACACACCGGATTCCTCTGTTATAGAACAAACAGAAACTATTAGGACCAATGCATTTATAAGCTTATGGGACTTTAATTTATAATTTGAGAATGCTTCTGTTTTGATAATTAAGTAAAAAATAATTGTCAGAAATCAGAAGTAAGAAAATAATAATAATGGCATTCAGTACCCTACGTACATACAGCCAATGACCTATTTGTGTGTAGAAGTCATTGATGCAGCTGTTAGTTTATATTTATAGTTACAATAATTAATATAACACATATCAATATTATCTTAACAATTACACATGACATCGATGACGTTGTTCACAAAGTACATGCATATATTTATAGTTTCTCAATTAGTTATAATACAATGTAGTTAGTTAGTTTTTTCAGGTAAAATGAGTACATGTCACAAGAACAATACAAATTCAAATGTCGACATACGAGTATAATAACATGTGAACAGTAAAGTGCATAGAAGATGACATATAATCAAAACCAGGGATGACACAAAAAGAAGACATTAAAGCCGACTTATTTCCATTGCGGTCCTTAGAATTTGACCATGTGGCACAGGAAAGGCAAATTAATTAATAAATAAATTATTGTATATAATTTTGAGTTACATTTTCATAGCACATATATTCTTACACAACTACAAAAAATGTATCACAAAAATGCTTGACATTAAACGGTAATTCTAAAATCTATAATACTGAAAGATAAAATAAAATTCTAAATAATTAGAAATGACCAGAATAAAAGGACTAGACTGTTACAGACTGCATTTAATTATTCTTTACAGCTTTTTAAAAATGACTTGGACTTTTATCTGAAAAATGGTGGACGAGTGGAATAAGAGTGTACCTCATTAGTCAATTTAAAATGTTCATTTAAGTAGCTTGGTGCATTATTATAGTGAATCTTATGTACATGACCAAGGATAAGGGAATCAATTCTTAAATGAAACGGTAACAGCCAACGTCTTCGAAGTAGACTCTCCCAATATGAGTATACGAGGACTGAGATTAAGTATGAATCTCAACATTTTATTTTGGGTAGCCTGAAGTCTATTTTTCAGAACATGATTCAAACCTAAATACCAAGACGCACAAGCGTAATCTCAATGTTTCAAAGCTTTAAAGATATACGTACACAATCTTGTTACTGTTATTTTTTTCGTTTCATTCAGTAGTTTTGTAAAGCATACTAGGTCGCATTGTATATACTCTTGCGTATGGTAACATTATACTAACATACATAGCAATGCATATTCCTCTTTGTGTGTCGTCAGTGTTTTTCCACTTTATCCCACTTGGTCGGTTAACTCGTCAGTATTTTAGTCCATGCCCCTTTACTGCGCTGCAGTTTGAAACGAGAACCAGTCTTACTCTTAGCATGCCGAACTGAAATTGGAGAAATTCATACTTTCTTGATGATGTTGTGTTGTTGAATTTCCGAAACTGATATTGTATATTGATATTGTAAACCCAGACATTGACTTCATACTTAAACACGGTGAGATACATTCTGTAATTAATATGCTTTGAAGTTTCCATACTACAGCATTTTTCGGATAGGCAAATTTTGGATATATTTGAGTTGTAGGCTTGCTCCAACACTCTGATTGAACAAAAACTTATGAATGCTATATTATTTAGATTTATCAGAGAAAACATTGAATGTTTCAGATGTTTCGGCAACGAGCCTAATGACGTTTCGGCCCCAAAGACATTTCAGCCTCAACATTTCGACCCCGTAGACGTTTCGGACTCATATGACATTGATTTAATGGGCCGTTTTTTCACTACTGACGCGACTGAGAGGAAAATGTCTCATTATTTGGCATTGTAAATTGCCACCCCTACAGAGTTCGCTCCACGTCGTTTAATATTTAATGGCAAATTTAACATTACTGACTTTTTCTGATTTGTAAATGATCCTGCATTGCAGTTATGTAACTTAATACACAATATTATCTGAGCAGTACAGGAAATAACGCTAAAGTCAACGAAAAACATATCGCTCCGCTAGGTGGTGCTTTTGAGCGGTTTCATTTGAATATATCATTTCTGCGTTAGCCAATCGTTACAAGTTGTTCATGCAAAATTTCCTTATTCAATATTGTACGTTGACGTCTAAAAAAATGACCATTTTTCTGGAGGAAACCCGCGATCCACCTTAATGGCTCTAAGACTACCTTCTTTACCTGTGAAACTGGTGTTAGGCAAGGGGAAAACTTGTCGCCCCTATTGTTCGCCATTTTCTTGAATGATTTGCAAACCCATATTGAGGTCATATTTTCCATCATTCAATAAATTTCGGTCTAGTAGCAAAAAACACTGAATAATTTAGAAGATGCGATCTCATAGAAATAGATACTTTTAGTATTTTTGGTTTGTTTTGGCTTTTTGCGTTCTTTAAAATCGGTTGATAGCGATATCTCGAAGGGGCTATAGCCAGGCCAAAGACGACCCTACCCTTCTAAAGCTTATGCTTCTGCACACTGTCAGGGATGCTATGTTACAATATATAAAATAATAGCAACATGTCATTATTTCAATTCGGTCCGGTGAAAACTGATTCGTTCCAGTGATTCTTTCAAGATTACTGGACCGAATGTCAAGTAATGTCAAAACATTTTTCGGAATGTCTGACACTACCTTAGGATGTTCGTCATAATCATGGATTCCTGATTTATTTAAGATTTACTAGCTTTAATAGGTAACATGAAATCGTAAGTAAATGTTATCATTCCGATGATTGCCTATTCTGCATGCCACTTTACAAGTATTTACATGTGAGCACTTGTATTTGATTTATTTCATTCTTAATAAACCCTAACTTTAAAGGAACAGTGTCAGTGACGAATTCGTGTTTAAATCGTAAATTCTAAAAAGGGTTATTTTTGATGATTTTTGTGAAAACACAAATCATTTAGGAATTGTTTTGTTAAATTCATTTAACATGACATTCATAAACTGAATTAAATTGTACAATATTAACACTACATTCTTGTACTGGGGGGGGGGGGGGCAAAACAGCCTTTAAGTGAGGCTGAAACGTTAGTTTGTTAACCTTGAGGTCGAAACATGCTGGGGCTGAAATGTCTGGATGCCAAAATAAATTGATATTAAAAGATTACTTAGTAACTTACAGATACTTTCTCTTTCAGATTAATATATCTATCTGTTGCCATGGATGATTCGGAATCAAAGAAAAAGCATAAGAAGAAACGAAAGCATAGTGACACTGAAGAAACAAATGGAAATGTGGAATCAGTGAATGAGATCTTACATAAGTCTCATAAAAAGAAAAAGAAGAAAAGCAAACATTCTGAAACACAGGAAGATAACATGTCTATAGATAAAACAATGGATAAAGATATTTCAAGTTCAGGACACAGAGCTGGAGACATTGGTAAGAACAGCAGTGAATCAATGTCAGGGGATAAAGTAAAGAAGGAAAAGAAGAAGAAAAGGAAACATGATGACAAAATGGAAGAATTGACTATAGAAACACTAGAGGGAAGTTCCGAAGAGAGTCAGAAAGCACAGAAGAAGGCAAAGAAGAAGAAAAAGAAACACTCAAAGGAAGATGTAGATGAGATAAGACATTGTGAAAGAACTAATGTGGAAATTTCATCATCTGCTGTTAACAACAATATTAATGACGATGCTGATTTTGATAAGAATGTGAAAAAGAAGAAAAAGAAAAGTAAGAAACATGAAGGAAATATGATGGAAGACACAGAATATTATTTAAAATCTAGCGCACATCATATAAAGCAAACTGAATGTTCAGAACCCTCCAACTCCAAAAAGAAGAAAGTTGACAACAAACAAGACATTAATGATTTTGCAGAAAGTGGAAGTGAATCTAATGTGAACAGGCAAGACATTCGAACTGGCCAATGGTCAAGTGCTGAACTTGGGGATTCAGATAGGCAAAATAAATTTATGCGTTTATTAGGTGGTTTTAAAAAAGGGGGCGACTCTTCCGAAATTCAAAAGAAATTCGGTTTGCAAAATAAGGGAAACTTGCTCAAAAGACCTGGTGGTCATTTTGCTATGAACAAACAGCAGCAAGATGTTTACACCAAAAACTTGGAATCTGATTATGAGAGAGCAATGGGGATGAATTTGAATAGAGGTATAGGTCTTGGGTTTGAAAAGCCTCCAGAAGAAGGGAAGAAATTTCATATAAATACCAAAGCTACAAATTCTATCAAATTTGATGACTAATAATTTCTGAAAAGTATACTTTTTTGTATAATTATATAGTATAAGTATAAATAAATTTGCTGTCTCATTAATTTTGTGCTTTTTTCTTATTTAAAGGGCTTTGGCTCCAGTTTTGGAGATTTCATAGTACTGGACAGTTTTTCTGTCTTTTGAATGTCTCACTGTTTATCGGTCATTTGATTAAATATTGTCTTACCATGAAATGGAAATATGAAAGTTTGTTTGCATGCTTTATACAGAGTATGTAATAACTAATTTGAGTTCCATGTTTTGTGTATTAATATTGCATTACTACATAAAGTCATCGAAATATTCTCAAAATACCACTGCATATTCAACCTAGAATTTATTTGTGTCCTTCCACTTCAGTTCTATATTTTTCTAAAAAAGGTTCAGAATACCTAGGATTCTTTCTGATTCTATGAATTCCTTGAAGATATATGAACGACTTGTAATAATTATATTCATTGCACATCAGATTCTACTTTTTGTTATTGTATACATTCTTGCCATTTCACGTAACACTTTCTTCTTGAAGTCATTATGACGTAACATCCGTCTTTTTTTTGACATGTCGTGAAAAAGATGATCCTCGTCAGACATGTTGACATTGAACAGAAGTTCTTAAGATTATACATGTTTTTGTTAGTGAATTCATTTTAATTTGAAGATATATAATATAATCAATACATTTATCTCAGAGACCTAATGTATTTGTTTTAATATTGAGGTGTTCTCACAATCATGGTCCCGAGGTTATAAAACTTGAGACCGGACTCCGAGCTCAAATCTCATATTTTGTCTTTTAATAGTTCTAAGTCAGTTGTGATCAGACAATAATGATATTATTGATACATTGTAGTCTGACAGTATAATTGATCGGAATATGTATTTAAACATTAATCAGCTCTATCTTTTCAACCATAATACTTTGAGAACGACATTGAGCTCGGAGACTGTTCTCAAGTTTTATAACCTCGGGGCCAGGGCTCGAACTTAACTCTAGCAAAATGCTAGTGAAAAATAGACTTGCCTAGTTCATTTTATGACCACTAGCAATTTTTTGGGAGTGGAACTGAAAGTGTCATAATAATTATTTTTTTTATGCAATACAATTACATTTACATGAAATACAACCTTTTTCATTATAACTTGAATATTTCTATAAGACAAATGTTGTGAAAAATTGCTTGTGGATTTCAAATTTTGCTTGTTGAAATTTTGTGTACTAGCAAAAAATTGCTAGTGGCAAAAAAGTTAAATTTGAGCCCTGCAATCAATTTGAAAAATAGAGGAAATACAGTCAAAAGGAGTGCAGTAACTGTTGTTAAATGGCTGTTCAGTGCAGTTTTACTGTAAATGTAGTATGAAAAACACAAAAATCAAAATTAATAAGATAATGAATGTTTTATTGTTCAAGAGATTATACTGAAGTGTAATTGTAAAAAATGAGGCACATCAGCGTTATCTACAATGATGATACATCAACAATATAAATGTATACTTATATATATATACAAAAACTTAACAGTATTATCATTATGAAGTTATCAGCACATTGCCATGCATCGCCAAAATGTTTAAATGTGATGCTACCTAAGCTACAGGAGAATGACTGGAAAGATACAGAAGATCTTTGAATAACAGGTGTATTTAATATTAAATTTTTCATATAATTGAATTAATTGTAATATTAGTGAGTTGACATGATAAAATATGTTTAGTACCTAAATAAACACGCAGTCTGGGGTTTCTTATGCTTTGGGAAGGCGCACTAATCTTTAATAAGGGGATGAAATTGCAGGTTCTCATCTAAAACCAATTTGGGGAATGAGAGTAAATTGGAAATTAGGAGAAAATTATAAAATAAAGATAACATCTGGCTGAAGAACATGGTTATAGTGAATTCTTAGGGACCTAAAGAAATAAACTAAATGAGGCCTTGGTGGGTGAATAACTACTTCACTTAATCTGATTCTTCACTAAGACTGAGCTTTACATGGTTTTCATTAAGAACTGATTGCAGATCAAAACCATCAGTTAAAATTGCAAAAAATCGGTTACAATCCCCACAGTTTGATGTTTTTAAGTACAATATTTAAGTAGGCAGCCCTCTTGAACCCCAGCCAAATCTGTTGTCTTCATATGAAAATCTGTAGTACTGAATATTATTCATATACATGTTATAACCAATAAATGCATTAGAATTGTTATCTTAGGTATGTAGAGCAACAGAATGCATTATAGGAGGCTAATATAAACCATTGATTGTAGCCTGTAATACTGACCTACAGAATATAAATAAATAATAAAACAGAACTACAATGTACACTTGCTACAGTTTGCCATGCAATAAATCACTCATTCTTACACGGGCCAAAACAAATGGCTACCATTCATTTCATTGTGAACATCACATAGGTTTGACCAATGAAATACTGGAATGTTTAGTCAGCTCTTAGTTTTGTGCCAAAACTACATTTCTTGTTTCATTGAAAGATATTTAAATTAATAAACAAACTGATTTAGCGATTGTTGATGGATTAATGATTATTAAATACATGGAGTGAAAAATAAGTACCAGCAATAACTATCCAGTAACTAAAGTAAGGCTTATACAGGAAAAAATACATTTTAAAGAAAATTCAACATTTTGCTTCATTTTGTATTTCTCTTAAATCAGTTGGTAAATGCAACCAGTATGTTGTCAAGTACACATGCATATTTTACCCAAAAAAAAATGAATAGCTTACGAGATTCATTTAAAACCTATTTAAGTTATTTATTAAAGATTTAAATATATATACAGCAAAACGACAAACTTAACAAAATAATTCAGACAAAAAACAAAGAAAACCGAAATTAAAATACATTGTAAATCAAATTACAAATAAACAAAAAATATTTATAAACACCATGATTCAGCAAGAAAAACTGAATACAAGCTTCTTTGAGATTTATATTTAAAAAAATGCAAATACAACATGATCTTATTTTGTACAAAATCTTTCAGACAAGTCAGATAGATATATTTAATACAAAAAGACTGTCAACCAAATGCCATGCAGACCTTTTTCCTTCCATGTGTGACTGGAAATTTGTCCACAAAAAAAATTGTAAGTAGTAAAACAGTTCTAGGACGGTCCTAAACTTAATAGGTAGACCATTTTTTGCTCAAGCAGAATTGAGAAGTGCTTTTTTTCAGCAAAAATATTTTAATTTATCAATTGTTACCATGGTGATGTTGATTTCTGTTTTAAATGATCAAATTCAAAAAGTTTGCATGATATGAACTAGAATCATTTTCATTTTGATCAAATGAATACTTACTACTTAAAATAAGTGCTCTGAATGTAACATACATAAAATACATTAAATATATTAATCTTAAACCTGACAATAATGGGATGATTGCATGAATTCTATTTTGCACCTGAAATACATTTCGGTAAAAGTATCTTAATCATTTTTACTGGTACATAGCATAAAGGCGAGATTGGTACAGAAGGGAGTCAAATTGGAACAAACATTAAATCAAATACATGTACAAAATAAATGATTCAGACTTAAGTTAAAGAGAACCATTTTCCATTTAATTACTAATCCAAAACCCACAGATTTAAGCAGAATTTAAAAGTATAACAATACAAAGACACATTTTAATCATGTGCCACAATATCATTTTTTCAAAATTTCTGGTCCAACTGTTCAAGCCATGTGACAACCAATGACCAATCAAATGGTATGAATGTAAAAAATTGTCCAATGAAATTAATCAGAATCTTCCTCATCTCCATAATCTCCTGAGATTATCCGAACCAATCCAGCTGTAAATAAACAAGAAATACAGTTGAATTTTGATTTAATCCTTTCTCACGAAGTAGATTTCATACTGACATCAACATTCGCTGAGGGCACAAACTTCCCAGAATTCTTTAAAAAAGTAATATTTTTTAAGACAGGAAGGCTATGATGGTCATTTAATTATTACTCACCTGGCCGACCTGATCAATAGACATCTTGATTAACAATAACACTTAGGGCAGAACCAATTTTGGTCTTTCACAGGCATGTTTTCATAAATCTTAGCTAATTAAGAATGAGGTCGATCATCAAGATACAACTACACTATGTTGATTCTAATTAAATAATTAATTAAGCTAAATAATCTTGAAATTAAACCTCACCAGCAGATCTGAGTAGTGCAGCTGTTTCTGGGTCCTTAGCAAGTTCATGTGGTATTTTCTGTTCATTATTTCTAATATTAGCAATAGCACCTGAAATGTACATAGGTATAGTAATAATATTTCCTAACATATCCTAATGAACACACAGGAGCAAAAACTCATATTTCATTTAAAAAAGTATCATTAGACTGAGATGGTACAAAACAAAAGGTCAATAATCACGTGGTATATTGTTTTGATACCACGGCAACAATTTTCTGAATCCATCGGTACCAAATTTAGCATTGTTACTGCTGTAGTTTGTCCATAGCCCCTGTGGAGAAATTTGGAGTAGACAGTCTCTTTCATTATTATTTCTCTGCAGGGTCAATGGATTTATATCAGTAATACTTCTATCATTTTTCTTGAAAATGTAGTATTTGACAAGACCAAAGTTTCTTGATATAAAATACTGGAAACATGAAGATTCAACATTTATAAAAATTGCAGGACTGGTAAATTATGAATGTTCAGACTCATCATCATGAATGCTAGCAGTTCATCCTTTTAAATTTCTTGGCTTGAGTACTGAAAACTGAGTCATTTTTACAGAAATGATTTTTAGTACTTGACCAAGAATAAAAATATAAATGTGTGCCAGGGTAAAGCAACCGACCTGGAAAATGACTGCAACCCAAAAAAAATGTATATAATTTTTAGGTCTAGCATATTATTTTCAATACATGTATCAGCATTTTTAACAATATTTTTAGTCAACACTCGTTCTTAGTTTAAAATGGCAAAAAATATATAAAAAAAAAAAAATTTACTTCTGTATTGTGCGATTTTATTAAACTGTCAAAGTTGCATAATTATACGGTCAATGATTGCATTTATGTTGAGGTTCGGTGAGGTTCGATTACTTTCATAAGTTATATGATATTTTTCGTTTTACCGTTGTATAAACACTTTGATTGGACGATTCAAAACTGTTAAAAAAAGAAAACTATCGACTGTGATTCGAAGCTAAAAATATTCGCATCTAGCAACTGTGTTATTATTCAGCTTTGACAGGTTAATAAAATAGCACTATACCTACCAACCAAAAATTTCACACTTGGGTAGCATTAGGGCAAACAGAATTTTTTATCTTAGCCCTGGTAAGAACTGTTTACAGACGATGTTATTTTGCTTGTTCATTTATATCGAGTTTTACACCCCTTTTCAACGATCAGAATCATATGAGGTGGACAGTTCACCTAACCATCGTTCCTGGGAAGAACCAGTACTAGACTCCCATCTACCGTAAGTGACTGCCTACCGGTACTTTCTCACATAAAGAAACATGGTCAGAAGCTGTGCTCGAACCAACGACCCTCTAGCAGTGAGAGGTTGAGACTATGTTTAACATCTCACCTTTATCAAGAAGCATTTTCACTGCATCAGCATGTCCTTTCCATGCAGCTGAGTGTAAAGGTGTATCACCCAATTTGTTCTGAAAATAAATCAAGTTCAGTTAAAACTGTGAACAAAACGTAAAGGCAGCATGAAATGTATCAAAGACATGAATGCCTCTGGAACACAGCAATTCACATAGTCATGTAAGCTTATAAGTTTAGTGGAAATTGCAAAATTACAGGTATGTAGGTGTGGACTACAAAGGCATTACAAGATATAATTAAACAAACAGCAATAACTCTGCCAGAAATGATGGAATATCCCAAGTCTGAAATAAGAACTCAACAATCAATACTGGATATTAATAATAATAATCAATATGTAAATATTTTTTCAAAATCCTATGGAAATTGTTGGGAGTTATTAGTGTTAGCAATAACTAATCGGACCACCCCAAAATTGGCAACAATCGATAGTTTTTTTAACAATTGATTGTTTTAGTGTTCTGACACCGCTGGATCCTATGATTGCTAACTTTATGTTCAGGAAAAAAACTAGCAAATGTCAACTTGTCAACACATTTGTATTTACTATTAAGTGTATAAATTTTGTCATAAATTTGTATTTAGTGTTCACATCATGCTTGTTCTGAATTTAAAAAGTTAACCTATTTTTAATAATGTAGATACAGGCTTATTCATGCTTAAAATCTGGTCATTATTATATGGAACAGTTGGAACCTTAAACAAAAGAATGGTCATAAAAGAAACTGCAAAAAGTGATTGTACTATCTATAGGCAATCGATTATCGATAGGGATTTTGGAGTCTGATACCCAAAACTAGGAGTTATAAGGTAAAATTTAACAAAAAGGGGCAATAATATCACCAAAATAAACACATTTAACATGAACATGAATGATTACAATCGATGTGTGAAACTTTGATGAAAACTGCATGAAAAATGCAACAATAGTTCAGCACAGAAGCATTTTAAGGAAACATAAAACAAAGGGCAATTATAGCTCTGCAAAAATGGACAGATTAAACAAGGCTTGTCACAAGATGTGATGTATGCCCCCGAAGCAAGTAAGCATGGCAAATGAACAAAGGTTGGAGGTAGTTGTTTATTGTTATATTTTCGGTGGGAAGTGATCATGAGAGTGGGAAATGTAGTGCTCAACTGTTTTTTGTAAATACATTTTTTTGCATATCTTAGGATAAAAGGAATAGGAAATAGTGTGGTGCTTTCAAGACATAGATTTATTTCCAAGTAAATGAAAATTGAGAGAACATGGTATGAATATTAATTTCAGCAAATATTAAAGAAGTGGATGTGATTTCAGTTTTGACCTTTTACCACTAAGTGTGAGCTTGACCTTGGAGGTACGAGCCTGTGTCTAGTGCATTACACATCATCTCATGACTATGAATATTTCTGCCAAGCAAATTCGAAATCCGTGATAACAATTACCTGAACACTAACTTGACAATTCCGCACACTTAACAGAGATTGAAGACAATCAATATGGCCACCATGAGCAGCCCAATGTAAAGGAGTAGATCCAGCTTTGTCTAATGCATTCACAGATATCTGAAATACGAGACATCAGTGCAATGGTAGTCAGGTATTTTTTTCATGCACAAATCTTCCCTAGAATAAATCCCTTTCCTAACAAACAATTTGTTGATATTAATAAGCAATAGAGGATACAAAATTATTACATATTATGCTGCACTGGATTAAAATCTTTCAGACTGTCACTATAGCTCAGCAAGAAAGATCATAACACTACCCAGGCTATTCTGTGTACACACTGTATGTTTGTATATACTGTATCAAGCTCATATCTGATTCATTCATCATACAGTGGTTCAAAGAGGAACAATATCTTACTGGTTGGTGAGTTTGTAGCACATAACAGAACTACTGTAGGTAAATAATGTGAAACCAAGTTCTGTTTTATTTCTTATTTTACAAAATTAAATATAAAGTACAAGTAATGAGATTTCAATCAGTGAATTTCAATGTAGTAGGAATAATAAAAATATCTATGAAATTGTTATTCAACCAACTAATAACAGAACAGAAGGTTGTAAACCAATTATGAGAAAAGGCTTATTTCACAACTACTGACAGTAGAATCATATTCACTCATTAACTTGTTACATACACATATTTAGTAAAGTTACCATAAACTTACATTGTTATCTAAGCATTCCTTTAAAAATGAGATATTTCCTCTTTTGGCAGCTTCATGTAGTGGGCAATCTACAGCTTCTGTGTTTTCTTCCACTGTAGATATATAGAAGAATATCAGTTTAAATATTTTCCTTGGAGTAGGAAACAGAACTTTGAAAAGTCGCAACTTTTGAGACATTTGTAGGGATTTTATATAGTCAAGATTGGCAACAATAACAAACTTACAAAAAAACATGCAGTGTATATTAGTCATACACAAACAATTAAAATGAAGTTCAGATGAAGTAAGTAAGACATAATTCATCATATTTCAGTTGACAAATATTCTGCTCATTTCTTAATGATAAGCGCAGCATGCAGTCACAGCTGAACACTGAACATAATAACAACAAAACTTTGATGTAATAACAATATTATCATTTATATATATGTGGCCACGGTCTTAGTCCAGTGTGCTGGATTGGTAACCTGGTGACCCAGGTTCCATTCCCAGTCACAGCAGGTCATAACCTTCCATGAAAATTTGTCAACAATGTTGATTTTCCTCCCGATGATTAGTTGCTGGTGTTAGAAGTAACACCACCCAACTAAAACAAGAACAATATTACATAAGTTCACAAATAACAACCAACATCTTATGTGAGATCACTAACTACAGAAAATCATTTGATAAGATATTACCATAATTGCTTGGTATAAGCCCACTTCTATTTCCGCAACGAGCCTTCCACCAGTCACGGTTTGACATATCTGCGATGTACAACAGATCACCTTCTTCAAAGGACAATTCATCACTCTGTCAAAACAAGCAATAGTACAGTCTACATTAGGAAATCTTAGTGAGCATTAAATTTAATGAAGAAGATACAAGCAACTTGAGTTAATTTTGTTTCAGTAATTTTTAAAACTAACTTACCTGTTGGGCATCATATTTATACATGGCTCTGACCACCTTCACATGCCCTGAAAAATGTGAACAATCATAAGGTATATTCATATATAACAATCTTAGCAACTTTATAGTAAAATTTCAATACATTCATGATTGTACAATTACCTCATGGAATTGTCCTCTTTCTAAGTCAACAGCTTAAGACGCTTCTTAAAGAGTCTATTGAAGCAGATCATTTCACATGATTTCTGGAACACTTTGACCAGACTTAATCCAAACATTGCAAGGGAAATTTTTGAATTTAGGGTATTCTGAAACATCGGCAAAATATTCGATCCACACCTTTCGTCTGTTGATGGTATATTTCAGGTGATGTTAATTGATTTTAGTATAATAATTCATCACACTGTACACATGTTCGATGGAAATTTGTGTGTTTAATTGGAAAACAAGTGCAACTCAGTTTGAGTCGTTTACCAGTTAGCATTTCAAGAACAACCGACTTTTACCATTAACTGCAATGTTATGCATACTTTATCGTCACAGACCTTCAACTAGCACTGAACTTGTATAGGTAGCATTAGGCTATTAGCCATTTCGTCTTCGGCAGAATATAAAATTAATAACTGTATGACGTGACTTACTATAGACTATACAGTCGTATGAACAGTAGGGGATCACTAGTGTGTTAATTAATGTCAACGATTACCGCATTTAGTATCTTGGTCTAAAATGATAACAGGCACACTGCAAATTTATTTTTCTTCACAAAAACACCAAAATTGCCTTTTCAACTACAAAACTTCGACCACTACATACCTTTCAGATACGGAAGTAATTGGTATAATAGCGAGTCAATATGAACAATAAAGGGTCACATGACATTCTCTTAAATGGGGGTCATCAGAGCTGTCAAAACTGACTAATTAATGTCATACATTTCTTTCTTTGTAAAAGCATTGTTTGTATGATAATTCATTATTTGTGGTGTTACATAGAAAATAAATGAATAGAATATTGAGTTATTATCTCTACGAATAAAGTCAATATAGCAACTGATGCAAGCTTACACTTGCTAATCAATCTGATTAAAATCATATCCTCAAACCCGCTACGCTATGAGGATCTGAAGACGACCTATAGAAGGTCACCTCAGGTGACCTTTTCCACTAGCCAATCAGCGCCTTACTTTCATAATTCTGAAAGTGATATGATTCTATTTTTAACCGCAGTAAAAAACAATATTTGACTTGTAGATATCACGAACACCTATTCTTACGCAACTAAATGTAATGATAGCGCCCATGTGACATGCGTGTTTATTAAATTTTCTGTACTACTATGGCCGAATCGATCAGGATTACTAAAAAAATCAAAAAGTTGTTGCAGACAAATATGTTACACATAATTTAATGTTTACTAACGTTTAAATAACATCGTCAGGTAGAAAGTTCATTCGGCCAAAGTACCGATGAAACGAGTTATACGATTGGCTGAATCATAAATAGATATTAATAGTGATCATGGAAATTCCAACTTTTGAAAATAGAAACTGGTATAGGCCGTCATCAGATCTTGCCGTAAGGAAGATCGAATACTTTAGTCAGATTGCTTGCTAATGAAAAAGGTAGTCATAAGGCACTGATATTTATTTAACATCTCAAAATAACACAACAATACAAATTTATTTACATTACAAGTCCATTTAAGAACACAATTTATCTAGTTTGAGAAATCCTCATCCAAATTGTTTGTGATCCTTTATTATTCATATTGACCTGCAACATAATCATTCCATTTGCACACATGATCATTAGAAATTATGTAGTTCCTTTTCATGATTTCAAGGTTAAGCTATGACCATTTAGATCGTAAAGAAATCATTTACCTCGAAATTATTTGGCAGTGCATCTTTATGCACGAAGGTTGTTATGAGAACGAAGCTAGGCAATCTTGCTCATGTAAACGCGCTTAACAATACTCTAAGTGACACAGTTGATCAAAACATTGTTTTCAGATAATCTTATGTTGAAAAGGACAAAAAGTATCAAGGAATAGGAATGTAAAGTTTGATCAAATAATATGGAAAGACAGCGGAGAAATCTTACTGTAACCATTCGCGTGACCCTCTATTGTTCATGATCCGCTACTGTTCATACGACTGTATGTCGTTATCCATAAATGGTTCTGCAATACTAACAAAATATAGACGCGCTGACACCAACATGAGCTCATGAATGACACTGCTGCACAGTCTACAATTTTCTACATAATGTCTCTTCCCTAATACACATACGTAGCTTAGAAGTTAGAAGTTACTAGTTAGACGGGTATATTTACCTGGTTTTGGTACAGGCGGGGGTGGCCTCACCGGTCTGGATGATACCTTAGACATATTTTCAGCGCGAGATGAAATGACAATGCAAATAATTGGAATTGAAAGAAAGTAAAACTATTAATTGTCCAACGCGGAAGAGGAAGAAAAACACAACTGTGTTTATACGGCGTATTGTTGTAATTAATATGCGTGAGAAATACTCTAGACCAAATTTCACGTCTTTGTAAATATAATGGGGACCGTTTAATGAGTCCAGTGGGATCAAAGTACTGAAAGTACTGTCGGAACTTGATTTTTTCCATATGAGACAATTTAGTCACTGGTGTTGCTCGAAACACAACAATTGCCGTTTGGAGAAGTCCTAAATTAGGAATTGTATAGTCGATGGATATTCCTTCTTTTATGTACATATACTGATATTCATATACGAAATTGTATCAACCTAGTATATATATATGTACTAGACTACCATCCTCCGTAAACAACTGCCTACTTTCTCACATAAAGAGACATGGTCGGTTGCGGGGATCGGACCCCATGGACCCACGAACCTCTATCAGTGAGATGTTATGTACAGAGATTTGAAGTCAGCGATCTTAACCACTCGACCAAGGAGGCGGGTTTAAAATGACAGCTAGAGCAATAACAGCCAAAGAGATCCAACTACCAGCAAAGACCGTGTTAAATGTGACAAAGACATTATTTTGTATCATGATGATGCATTTATAACGTGCGTAAATGCATTTTATATCATAAAACGATCATGATATTTCTCAGGTACACTATAAAATATATATCACCAATCGTTCAGTGCGAATAGAAGGTGCCAAAACGCACGAGTAGTAAAACCAATACAAAGGTAAGAAAAACGTTTACCATTTTTTAATATTACCCCTAGCAGGTGAATATATGACCGATGCTGATCTTCGAACATTATAGTTTTTCACATGTACATCTCATTTTTATGAATTCTTCGTAGTTTCTTAGATCTATTTCTAGCACGGCATTATCGACAACCGTGCTAGAAATAGCGAAATTTATGTGAGATCGGTATTCAAATGTCCATATTTCACTTGATAGACCGACTTTTAGACAATAGTTTCGTCCTGTTGTCCCAATTTACATATGGCAACGTATACCATATAAGGTTTCACTGTATCGGGAAAGATTATCGAGGCAAAAAACGAGATTATCCTAAAAATATTGAATGAACGCAGGAGCCGACTTTCCTGAGTAAAATATTTGTGAACGACTGTGTAGAAGGTCCTTCAAAAAACCATTATTTTCTATGTTTGAATGACTTAATCCCAAAGAATCTTCATGATATCGGTACTCTACAGTATCTCACAAATCTGGTGCGTTTATCCATCATTAGTATACATTGTAAAACCTCTTTTCAGTACCGTAAAAAAACTAATGTTCGAAGATCAGCATCGGCCATATTTTCGCCTGCTAGGGGTAATATTGAAAAAATGGTAAACGATTTTCGTACCTATGTATTGGCTTTGTACCTGAAAAAGCGTACTACTCCTGCGTTTTGGCACCTTCTACTCGCACTGAATGATTGGACTCGGTGTATATGTTGTAATAGAAGGCGGAAAACAATTCACTCGACGAGAGGGATCGAAGTCGCGACCTCCAGATGCACCTGAGCCAAACGATCTGGTTAATAGCATAGCCAATTTATCCATACAAGTACCTATAATACATTCCTCCTTCCTTTTTTTAAAGAGACAATCACGTACAGGCTCTATAGACTAACCCAGCCTTTGCTTCACCTAGCTGTAGAATTCCAAGGCTCACACACACCGGCACTAAATGTACTGGGAGAAGGGAAAAGGTACCCAATGCATGGCTCAAACATGATATCTCCTACTTGCAAGTCAGATGCTCTACCAACTGAGCTAATCGGGCTGGTCAATATCATAGCCAATCTATCTATAGATACAACTCCTATATATATGTATACACGATGCTGCTACAAATGTACATGTTAATGCGGACATGCATGAATATATACATGTATTTGTATTGACAAAGACAGAACCAGGATATAACGATCGAAGATATACTCTTAAAATATGACAAAAAACTTACAAAGACTATTTTACTAGTTGCTTTTTATTTTTCGTTCTTGATTCTTGATAAAACATTGTATGTACAAATAGAGTAGAATTTCTTTCCATGTATAGATATGCAATGTCTTAAGCTGTAAATCATACTTAAGGTAATTTTGTAGGGAAAATTTCCAACGATATATTGGTTTAGAAAGAAATACAAATCGTATTCACCGAATGTGTTCTCATGGTTTTGTAGAATCACAGTACCATTTTCTCGTGTGCTGTTTCAAATATACCCATTGTTACATAGATACACCAGTTGATATAACAGAGATAAGTTTGTGAATCTTATCTCAAGTTTAAAGACATAACCGGTATAATTATGATACTGCAAAGTATCTCTATGCTCTTTTAAAATATAAGAAAACGCAACATACTACATGCTGTTGCTTTGTCCATATTTATGTGTAAAATATAAAAAATAAGTAACTTTTGCCTATGTATATCATACGTCTTAGTATTTCATTTTATCGTGAGTATGCTCAATGGTTGATAAGTAAACCAAACTTTTATAACATGAACAAAATGAGAGCATAAAAATGTTACTAAAATACAAAAGAAATATTTTCTTTGAATTCTTCGGTAAGTGTTATATTTCACGCTGATTATCACACACTGTTAAACAGTAACCCGGATGACCAGATAATCTGCACTCTTTTGGTATTGCTACCCGAGTAATAAATTATGACAGATCATTGTTTTCGCTGCAGTTCAGCGGTAAAAACTGGTTCCTTTCTTAGCATTCAAAGCGCGATGATACACAGATCGATTATACTTTTAATGCGGATAGCACGTGGCCAGGGCTTACACATTGTAGCTCGAATGTTTTTTTCTTATCCTAATAGAATTTCGCATAAATTGATTGTATGACAAATACAACGTGTTCAATAAAAATGCTTGACACAAAGGAAAACCGGTTAACAGAAATTGGAACGTACAAACTAAACCAAATTAAGAATTTCACACTAAATCTACAGCAAACACCGCAAGCAAAATAACGTATATAAAGTAAAAAGAGCACAATATAAAATGAATGATCACAAGCACATAAATTGCAGTATTGGCTTGTTGTGCTGAATTCCTACAAGGCATTGATTTTTAAGGTTTATCAAAATAAAGTAAATAATAAGATAAAAGTTTTGTTAGTCCATTTAGGTGGGACCATATTGGGAGCCGAATACATTTGCTTTTATTATTTTATGTTCAAAACTCATTTCTTACGAAATGACGGCAGACCTAAACTGACCGATACTTACATATCGGAACACTGTCTTGAACATGAATCGGTTATTGAAATTTATGTATCAGTCCAACTTCAAATGTTTTGACAAAGCAGCAGTTAAGAAGTTTTCACAATTAGTAACAAAAGGACGTAAATATTGAACAAACAAATGGTATGTTCGCTATAAATGTCTTAAACAAGAACATAACAAGGTCATGCTAATTGGCATAATTAAAGTCACATAATCATATACATTTATCGGTCGTAATAGTTTCTGTTTGTTCTATTACAGAGGAATCCGGTGTGTTTTCTACCCGTGCGTACTTTATAGCAATAAAAAATGTTTCCAAAACCACTATCGTATTTTTTTCCATATCATTGAAAAAAAACTATTTATAGAATAGCTGTGTTTCCCTCCCACTCATGTTATGCACAGGGCATGAAGTGACGTCACGCGCACTATATATTTCAAGTTTACCAAATTTAGCAAAATTCACACCGAAATGAGTGTTTTTAGAAGAAAAAGGGATTGTTTCGTCGGTATTATTCATCTTGGAATAATATCAGCAATTTTTAATGGGACTTCAAACATTTAATACTTCGTCATCATCGCAATCTGCTGCACGAGTTGAAGGGACATAGAATTCTACATCATCATCAGACAATTTATGATTGTTTGTTTTAACTATTAGGTCAACATGGACATGTCGCACCTTATCATGTGGAAGTAAGGCACCTCTGTGGTCATTACTGGTATCGCCATCATCTGCTTCAACCTGACCTGAACTAGTTTCAACAGGGTGGTTTTGTTGAAGTGGCTTAGCTTCTTCCGTTTTTGTTACATGTATATCCTCGAAGTTCCAACGAGCCTTGTATTCGTCAACGGCGTTTTGGAACATGTAGTTCCATTTCATATTTGATGTATCAACGTTTGGCCCAGAATGAGATTGAAACAGAAATTTCCGTAGAATAAGCGGTAAGAAACCACTTCCAAGTGCAGCAATTGCTTGTCCTCCAGAAGATATATCCTGTGCTTGTCCAAAAGCAAATATTACTATGAAGACAAAGAATAAAAACACTAAAATCAATGAGAAGTCTAGTAAAGCTTTCAGATATAAGATATGGACACGTCCAGGACAGACGGCGTGTTGTAGTTTGGCCATTTGCATGAGCAACGATTTAGGGATGTAAGTTATGTCCGAGCTATCTAAAAACAGGACAAGACGTGAAGCTCGCCACTTTAGATACCGCTCTGAACCGGTCACAAGGTGCATCTTTTCTTTGACGTCATCATTTTCTATCCTGAAAACAGAGTTAACTTGCTCGTCAACGCTTTGAGATGCAACATCATTCAGCCTCTCACCTATCATTGATTTTACCTTTGCGTTAATGGCGTTGCCGTAAGCAACATACCTCCCATTTACGCCACTGAAACACTCTATGCAATAAACGACTATTAGCAAACATAAAGACACATACTTCATAGTGTGACTTGGATTTAGGATGAATCCTATTAATCCATACACAATGCACTCAGTATAGAATGCTAGACAATCTACAACTAAAATTAGTGCACACCAAATCGACAGCAGACTCATGATCAGAGAAATAGCATGTACAAATTGATTTATCCTCGAGTTCTGCTCATGAAAATCAGTCACCAACACGGCTGCAAGTCTGTTTTTAATCCAGCGCTTCACTGTTCCATTGTCGTCCTTGCTTACAAAAGTAAATGTCTCTGGACTGATTAATCTAAAAGTATAATATACTAAGTTTACGAACAATCTGATTGTTATATTTACTATTGGAAGGACATTCAGAGCAAACATTATCGCAAAGATTGGTAATGTTGCCACCCAGATGGGCGCAAGTAAACATCCAACGATGCCGAAACGAGTCAGCGGATAGAGCATTCTTGATACGAAATATCCACAAGCTTCCATTTTGGAATTATTTCGCATGTCTCGAAAACACTTCCGAATTGCGAACTTTAATTTTCGTTTAACAGTGTCAGGCTGGGGAAGGTAGAAAACTAACTCGATACCAAGAAGTACGTACATTGCAATGAAAAAGGGATGAACAGGAGACAAATATGAAACAACAAATCCATTGAACGGCATGGTGAGATTATGGGCATTGTAAAGATCCATCTTTTGCTGAACAACATCTTGCTCATACCAATAGTAGAACAATACCCTAAGTATCCATGGCGAAGAACAAATTACCGCAGATAAGACGAGCATCAATACTCGGATGCATTGGTACCACCTTACATTGAGGCTTTCAGAAAATAGTCGGCACATATTTGTGTTACAGCATTCACTTACGGATGGAATTTCTGTCCGCATTGAGCAGCGAATAAAGAATTTAAATATGAAGTTCATGACACCAACCGGCGCCGAACCGTCTGAAACTATTTTACTTTCCCGAACAGACAGATCTACCGCATTAACGTGCATTGAGTAAACCTTCCCTGTCTTCATACCATTCAAATGCTGTTTAAATTCGGTCATATGTGTGCAGGTATGTCGTCGTGTTTTCACAAAAGATCCCTCAACAGATGCAGTGGAATCTACTTTTTGTACATTCAAGACGAGAGATTTCTCAGGTTCCGTTTGATAAACGTACTTTTGAAACACCGTCCTGGCTTTGAAAAGTGTATCTGGTAGCATTAATGGACAATAAGCTACTATAAACAATTGGACCAGGGATAAGGAAATAAATAACAAATGAATCCAGATGGTCTCTTTATTCTCAAGACACTGTATTCCTCCAGTTTGCGTAAAGTCATTCTTGCAGCAGATGTAAACAAGTTTTGCTACCCCGGTGCTTTGACGTTCAATGTGTTGGTTACAAACTTCGGCAGATTCCGGTAATGCTGCTTTAGATCCAAAATTGTTCAAAATACTATGTCTCAATAAAGCCTCGAGTTCGTTGATTTCTATATCGTCCAAACAGTTGACTGGTTGTTGTTCTAGAATGACGTCTATGTTAGCAACACCGTATCCAAGTGTAAAGAGAGACATCGGTTCAAAATACTCACGTAACATCAGCATAGATTTGCCAGTAGCACTGATAGATATTACCCAAGTTCGCGGATGATAAACTGAAGATGAGAATATGTTTCTTTCTGTTGTGTTGATCCCGCTAATTCGTACATTAAGCTTTACAAGTTTGTACGCTGCGTTTGCTAGGCTGGCAATCTCATCCTGTATTTCCGAAACGTTTGGTATCAATTTGCATATCGCGTTGTTAACGGTTTCATTTGCATGCGCGTAAAGACCCTCATTTTCCGTACCATTCACTGACACAGCCATATCAGTCTTATTTTTGCAATACACAGGATACATTAGCATTAGCATCAGACATACACATTTAAACATATTCATTCTGATTATAATATATTTATACGGCTACTTGAATTTGAATAACTGTTTAATTCCAGATAATATCGAAATTATTTCTTAAATATATGTATTCAGTATTCTATTGCCAATGTCATATTGACAATGTATAAAGGCAGGTAATGAATAAAATGACCTCGAAGTATAATATATGGGTATAACAGACAAAGGAGTCACTTTGTAAATAATAAGTGTATTATCGGAATGAATACATTCACTCGTGTGCAAATCTTTGACTGTATACAAATGAGTAATTTAATACGCTGAAATTACTCTATAAAGTTGCGTCAATCGATTGTAACGCAACATTGCATTCATAATAACATGTACATGTATAATACTAGTGTTGAATATTAAAACTCGAATAATATACATGTACATTTGTATTGAAAATATATGAAATTTATATAAAATTAGTATTACATATTTTTAAAATTTGAATAAAAAATAGTCTATATTGACATTTTGTTTATTAATTACGCTACCTACTGCTCGGTGTGAGTAGTACACAATGCTCTGTTATCTAGCTTAATTGTTGGTGTACATGAGTAAGCAAGTATTGTTCTCCGAGGAATCAGTTTTACTGAATTTTTCAAATTAAATATTAATGTCGTCAAACCTGTGTTAACGATCACCTCCGAATAAAGGTCACCCTGTGAATAAAGATCACCCTGTGAATAAAGGTCATATTTTGTTTTAGTAAAATGTATTCATTAGAAGACATATATTTATAGAATGTATAACTGCAATACATGTATTTGTATATTTCAATGTTTTTTCATTATTTAGAACAACTTGACCTCCTAATAAAGGTCACCTGTAAATAATTTTTTTTGTAAAATTTATTGAGCCCGTGTTTTAGATTGTTACCACAAAATCAAATCCGTAAGACAAAAATACATTACTACAATATCCTTTATACACTTACAACGGTCTTCCCTCCCTCGCAATCTTGTCAATTGTTCGTCTAATATATATAATACATGTATATATAATGTTCATATACTATGACATGGTTCACTTTGAATCTCTTCATTTTTAATACGAAATGATATTTGGTAGGCTCCATTATAATATATGTGTATACATGTACATGTATAGCTACATTAATGTACAATGCGCACCCCTTATGCATGTAATTAGTATACTGATTATTTTAGTATTTTTATATTGCTTATCAATGAAACTGAATTCTATTTTTATACATAATAACATTCCGGAATTTTTTTTTTTTAATCACGAAGTACATACATATAGAAATATAGAACAGTATTTTGTTAATGGTATTGCAAAATATATAAAAGCATCTGACAACAATTTTACGTCCTGTGGTTTTAGAGCCAATAAAATATACAAATGTATACATGTATATTACTATCATTTTATGTATTGTTCTGTATCACTAAATTCAAAGAGCCAACGAACTTTTGAAGTACTATTTAGTTATAGATACTTAATTCGGGATATTCACAACATTTTCACTATTGATTATGAAATACTTAAGCTGACAATTTGCAAGTATATATCGCTTGAATTTATCGTCCTCGTTGCTTATGTTTGAGTAATATGGATATTACAAAGCGGAATGTAAAACAGCACCTGGTCAATGATAGTTAAAGCTTCATTTACGATTGTTATGTGTGATATAAGTGATATGATATGAGTTTGATTACATTTCATACGAAATGAATTAAGTGCATTTGTGCATAAGTGCACACAGAACTTTGTGCATTGTTTTTTCTTTATTAGTAGCAAACGAACACGCATACAAATAGAATATACTTTAAAACACAATGACATTTTGCATCAATACTGCCATGGATGATCATTCATATCATGCACTCATAACAAACTTAAGAGACTTTACAACACAATAAGATATAAATAACACGAAACGTGTGCAAAAAAATCCCATTTTCCCCCTAAATATTGTTTTAAAGGTACAAATGTATTAAGCTTTTCTTAAACTACAGTGTCTTCATAATCTGAAACAACATTTGTCTCGAATATTTCATCACTACTAGTGTTGTAATCTGCTGCACGAGATGTAGGAATGTAAAATTCTAATTCTTCATGCCCTGTGGAACGCCGCAGCAATCTAACTTTTAAATCAACATTGTGATTTGGTACTCTGTGCATTCGACGTACAAATGTGGTGTTTTCAGTAATAGTAGTGTCATCAATGTCTATTTCAGTCGTACAGGCACCTTCGAGTGCAGCACTTGATTCGTTCAAATGTGTGGGATCACCAGTTTCTTCAATGTGTGTAACGTGAATATCTTCAAAGTTCCAGCGAGCCTTGTATTCGTCAATGGCGTTTTGGATCATATAGTTCCATTTCATGTTCGACGTATCAACGTTTGGCCCAGAATGGGACTGAAACAGAAACTTCCGTAGAATAAGCGGTAAGAAACCACTTCCAAGTGCAGCAATTGCTTGTCCTCCAGAAGATATATCCTGTGCTTGTCCAAAGGCAAATATTACTATGAAGACAAAGAATAAAAACACTAAAATCAATGAGAAGTCTAGTAAAGCTTTCAGATATAAGATATGGACATGTCCAGGACAGACGGCGTGTTGTAGTTTGGCCATTTGCATGAGCAACGATTTAGGGATGTAAGTTATGTCCGAGCTATCTAAAAACAGGACAAGACGTGGTGCTCGCCACTTTAGATACCGCTCTGAACCGGATACAAGGAACATTTTTTCTTTTAAACCGTCTTTTTTAATCCTGAAAGCAGTGTTTACTTGTTCATCAACGCATCTAGATGCTACATCAGTCATTCTATCACCAATCATTCCTTTTATTTTTGTGTTTATAGCTTTACCATAAGCCACATATCTGCCCCTGACTCCACCAAAACAATCTATACCATAAACAATTAAGAGCAAACCTAAGGATACAAATTTCATTGTATCCCTGGGGTTTAGGATGAATCCAACAAGACCATACACAAAACATTCAACATAAAATGCTATACACTCTATGGTCAGAAAAAGAACGCACCAAATCGACGCGAGGCTCATGATCAGAGATGTTAAATGTACAAACTGATTAATTCTCGTGTTCTGCTCATTAGCATCTCTCACCAATATTTTCTCCAATTCTTTGTTGGTCCAGCGTGTGAACGACCAAGAATCTTCCTTACTCACGAAAGTGAATGTTTGTGGACTGATCAATCGTAAGGTATAGAAAAGTAAGTTCATTATAAGTCGAATTGTTAGATTTGCTATAGGAAGCACATTCAAAGCCAAGAATATCAAAAGGAACGGGAGAAGTATAACAAACAAGGGAGCAACCAAACATCCAACGATGCCGAAGCGAGTCAGGGGATAAAGTACCTTTGACATGAAGAATCCACATGCTTCCATTTTGGAATTATTACGCATGTCTCGAAAACACTTCCGAATTGTGAACTTTAATTTTCGTTTAACTGTGGTAGGTAATAGTAAATAGACGATGATTTCGATCCCAAGTAGAATGTATATCCCGATGAAGAGATGGTGAATTGGTGACAAGTATGAAACAACGAATCCATTAAACGGCATGGTGAGATTAAGTGCATTGTATAGATTCATTTTTTGCTGAATAACATCGTGCTCATACGCATAGTAAAACCAAACCCTAAGAATCCACGGGGAAAAACAAACGACTGTTGTAAGAAGAAGCATTAAGACTCTCAGGCATTGGTACCATCTGATGTCAAGTCTAGAAGAAAGTGACTTGCCAAGTTTCGCGTTACAGCATTCACTAACTGATTGAATTTCTGTTCGAATTGCGCAACGAATAAAGAATTTAAATATGAAGTTCATGACACCAACAGGCACCGAACCGTCTGAAATAATTTTACTTTCCCGAACCGACAGATCTACCGCATTAACGTGCATTGAGTAAACCTCTCCTGTCTTCATACTTTTCAAATGCTGCTTAAATCCGGTCATATGTGTGCAGGTATGTCGTCGTGTTTTCACAAAAGACCCCTCGACAGGTTCAGTGGAATCTACTTTTTGTACATTCAAGACGAGAGATTTCTCAGGTTTCGTTTGATAAACGTACTTGTGAAACACCGTCCTGGCTTTGAAAAGTGTATCTGGTAGCATTAATGGACAATAAGCTACAATAAACAATTGGATCAGGAATAAGGAAATAAACAACAAATGAATCCAGATGGTCTCTTTATTCTCAAGACACTGTATTCCTCCAGTTTGCGTAAAGTCATTCTTGCAGCAGATGTAAACAAGTTTTGCTATCCCGGTGCTTTGACGTTCAATGTGTTGGTTACAAACTTCGGCAGATTCCGGTAATGCTGCTTTAGATCCAAAATTGTTCAAAATACTATGTCTCAATAAAGCCTCGAGTTCGTTGATTTCTATATCGTCCAAACAGTTGACTGGTTGTTGTTCTAGAATGACGTCTATGTTAGCAACACCGTATCCAAGTGTAAAGAGAGACATCGGTTCAAAATACTCACGTAACATCAGCATAGATTTGCCAGTAGCACTGATAGATATTACCCAAGTTCGCGGATGATAAACTGAAGATGAGAATATGTTTCTTTCTGTTGTGTTGATCCCGCTAATTCGTACATTAAGCTTTACAAGTTTGTACGCTGCGTTTGCTAGGCTGGCAATCTCATCCTGTATTTCCGAAACGTTTGGTATCAATTTGCATATCGCGTTGTTAACGGTTTCATTTGCATGCGCGTAAAGACCCTCATTTTCCGTACCATTCACTGACACAGCCATATCAGTCTTATTTTTGCAATACACAGGATACATTAGCATTAGCATCAGACATACACATTTAAACATATTCATTCTGATTATAATATATTTATACGGCTACTTGAATCTGAATAACTGTTTAATTCCAGATAATATCGAAATTATTTCTTAAATATTATGTCTTCAGTATTCTATTGCCAATGTCATATTGACAATGTATAAAGGCAGGTAATGAATAAATTGACCTCGAAGTATAATATATGGGTATAACAGACAAAGGAGTCACTTTGTAAATAATAAGTGTATTATCGGAATGAATACATTCACTCGCGTGCAAATCTTTGATTGTATACAAATGAGTAATTTAATACGCTGAAATTACTCTATAAAGTTGCGTCAATCGATTGTAACGCAACATTTCATTCATAATAACATGTACATGTATAATACTAGTGTTGAATATTAAAACTCGAATAATATACATGTACATTTGTATTGAAAATATATGAAATTTATATAAAATTAGTATTACATATTTTTAAAATTTGAATAAAAAATAGACTATATTGACATTTTGTTTATTAATTACGCTACCTACTGCTCTGTGTGAGTAGTACACAATGCTTTGTTATCTATCTTAATTGTTGGTGTACATGAGTAAGCAAGTATTGTTCTCCGAGGAATCAGTTTTACTGAATTTTTCAAATTAAATATTAATGTCGTCAAACCTGTGTTAACGATCACCTCCGAATAAAGATCACCCTGTGAATAAAGGTCATATTTTGTTTTTGTAAAATGTATTCATTAGAAGACATATATTTATAGAATGTATTACTGCAATACATGTATTTGTATATTTCAATGTTTTTTCATTATTTAGAACAACTTGACCTCCTAATAAAGGTCACCTGTAAATAATTTTTTTGGTAAAATTTATTGAGCCCGTGTTTTAGATTGTTACCACAAAATCATATCCGTAAGACAAAAATACATTACTACAATATCCTTTATACACTTACAACGTTCTTCCCTCCCTCGCAATCTTGTCAATTGTTCGTCTAATATATATAATACATGTATATATAATGTTCATATACTATGACATGGTTCACTTTGAATCTCTTCATTTTTAATACGAAATGATATTTGGTAGGCTCCATTATAATATATGTATATACATGTACATGTATAGCTACATTAATGTACAATGCGCACCCCTTATGCATGTAATTAGTATACTGATTATTTTAGTATTTTTATATTGCTTATCAATGAAACTGAATTCTATTTTTATAAATAATAACATTCCGAATTTTTCTTTTTTTAATCACGAAGTACATACATATAGAAATATAGAACAGTATTTTGTTAATGGTATTGCAAAATATATAAAAGCATCTGACAACAGTTTTACGTCCTGTGGTTTTAGAGCCAATAAAATATACAAATGTATATATTACTATCATTTTATGTATTGTTCTGTATCACTAAATTCAAAGAGCCGACGAACTTTTGAAGTACTATTTAGTTATAGATACTTAATTCGGGATATTCACAACATTTTCACTATTGATTATGAAATACTTAAGCTGACAATTTGCAAGTATATATCGCTTGAATTTATCGTCCTCGTTGCTTATGTTTGAGTAATATGGATATTACAAAGCGGAATGTAAAACAGCACCTGGTCAATGATAGTTAAAGCTTCATTTACGATTGTTATGTGTGATATATGTGATATGATATGAGTTTGATTACATTTCATACGAAATGAATGAAGTGCATTTGTGCATAAGTGCACACAGTTGTGCATTGTTTTTTCTTTATTAGCAGCAAACGAACACGCATACAAATAGAATGTATTTTAAAACACGATGACATTTTGCATCAATACTGCCATGGATGATCATTCATATCATGCACTCATAACAAACTTAAGAGAATTTACAACACAATAAGATATAAATAACACGAAACGTGTGCAAAAAAATCCCATTTTCCCCCTAAATATTGTTTTAAAGGTACAAATGTATTAAGCTTTTCTTAAACTACAGTGTCTTCATAATCTGAAACAACATTTGCCTCGAATATTTCATCACTACTAGTGTTGTAATCTGCTGCACGAGATGTAGGAATGTAAAATTCGAATTCTTCATGCTCTGTGGAACGCCGCTGCAATCTAACTTTTAAATCAACATTGTGATTTGGTACACTGTGCATTCGATGTACAAAGGTGGTGTTTTCAGTAATAGTAGGGTCATCAATGTCTATTTCAGTCGTACAGGCACCTTCGAGTGCAGCACTTGATTCGTTCAAATGTGTGGGATCACCAGTTTCTTCCATGTGTGTAACGTGAATATCTTCAAAGTTCCAGCGAGCCTTGTATTCGTCAATGGCGTTTTGGACCATATAGTTCCATTTCATGTTCGACGTATCAACGTTTGGTCCAGAATGGGACTGAAACAGAAACTTCCGTAGAATAAGCGGTAAGAAACCACTTCCAAGTGCAGCAATTGCTTGTCCTCCAGAAGATATATCCTGTGCTTGTCCAAAAGCAAATATTACTATGAAGACAAAGAATAAAAACACTAAAATCAATGAGAAGTCTAGTAAAGCTTTCAGATATAAGATATGGACATGTCCAGGACAGACGGCGTGTTGTAGTTTGGCCATTTGCATGAGCAACGATTTAGGGATGTAAGTTATGTCCGAGCTATCTAAAAACAGGACAAGACGTGGTGCTCGCCATTTTAGATACCGCTCTGAACCGGATACAAGGAACATTTTTTCTTTTAAACCGTCTTTTTCAATCCTGAAAGCAGTGTTTACTTGTTCATCAACGCATCTAGATGCTACATCAGTCATTCTATCACCAATCATTCCTTTTATTTTTGTGTTTATAACTTTACCATAAGCCACATATCTGCCCCTGACTCCACCAAAACAATCTATACCATAAACAATTAAGAGCAAACCTAAGGATACAAATTTCATTGTATCCCTGGGGTTTAGAATGAATCCAACAAGACCATACACAAAACATTCAACATAAAATGCTATACACTCTATGGTCAGAAAAAGAACGCACCAAATCGACGCGAGGCTCATGATCAGAGATGTTAAATGTACAAACTGATTAATTCTCGTGTTCTGCTCATTAGCATCTCTCACCAATATTTTCTCCAATTCTTTGTTGGTCCAGCGTGTGAACGACCAAGAATCTTCCTTACTCACGAAAGTGAATGTTTGTGGACTGATCAATCTTAAGGTATAGAAAAGTAAGTTCATTATAAGTCGAATTGTTAGATTTGCTATAGGAAGCACATTCAAAGCCAAGAATATCAAAAGGAACGGGAGAAGTATAACACACAAGGGAGCAACCAAACATCCAACGATGCCGCAGCGAGTCGGGGGATAAAGTACCTTTGACATGAAGAATCCACATGCTTCCATTTTGGAATTATTACGCATGTCTCGAAAACACTTCCGAATTGTGAACTTTAATTTTCGTTTAACTGTGGTAGGTAATAGTAAATAGACGATGATTTCGATCCCAAGTAGAATGTATATCCCGATGAAGAGATGGTGAATTGGTGACAAGTATGAAACAACGAATCCATTAAACGGCATGGTGAGATTAAGTGCATTGTATAGATTCATTTTTTGCTGAATAACATCGTGCTCATACGCATAGTAAAACCAAACCCTAAGAATCCACGGGGAAAAACAAACGACTGTTGTAAGAAGAAGCATTAAGACTCTCAGGCATTGGTACCATCTGATGTCAAGTCTAGAAGAAAGTGACTTGCCAAGTTTCGCGTTACAGCATTCACTAACAGATTGAATTTCTGTTCGAATTGCGCAACGAATAAAGAATTTAAATATGAAGTTCATGACACCAACAGGCACCGAACCGTCTGAAATAATTTTACTTTCCCGAACCGACAGATCTACCGCATTAACGTGCATTGAGTAAACCTCTCCTGTCTTCATACTTTTCAAATGCTGCTTAAATCCGGTCATATGTGTGCAGGTATGTCGTCGTGTTTTCACAAAAGACCCCTCGACAGGTTCAGTGGAATCTACTTTTTGTACATTCAAGACGAGAGATTTCTCAGGTTTCGTTTGATAAACGTACTTGTGAAACACCGTCCTGGCTTTGAAAAGTGTATCTGGTAGCATTAATGGACAATAAGCTACAATAAACAATTGGATCAGGAATAAGGAAACAAACAACAAATGAATCCAGATGGTCTCTTTATTCTCCAGACACTGTATTCCTCCAGTTTGCGTAAAGTCATTCTTGCAGCAGATGTAAACAAGTTTTGCTATCCCGGTGCTTTGACGTTCAATGTGTTGGTTACAAACTTCGGCTGATTCCGGTAATGCTGCTTTAGATCCAAAATTGTTCAAAATACTATGTCTCAATAAAGCCTCGAGTTCGTTGATATCTACATTGTTCAAACAATTGGCTGGTTGCTGTTCTAGGTTGACGTCTAGGTTAGCAACACCGTATCCAAGTGTAAAGAGAGACATCGGTTCAAAATACTCACGTAACATCAGCATAGATTTGCCAGTAGCACTGATAGATATTACCCAAGTTCGCGGATGATAAACTGAAGATGAGAATATGTTTCTTTCTGTTGTGTTGATCCCGCTAATTCGTACATTAAGCTTTACAAGTTTGTACGCTGCGTTTGCTAGGCTGGCAATCTCATCCTGTATTTCCGAAACGTTTGGTATCAATTTGCATATCGCGTTGTTAACGGTTTCATTTGCATGCGCGTAAAGACCTTCATTTTCCGTACCATTCACTGACACAGCCATATCAGTCTTATTTTTGCAATACATAGGATACATTAGCATTAGCATCAGACATACACATTTAAACATATTCATTCTGATTATTATATATTTATACGGCTACTTGAATTTGAATAACTGTTTAATTCCAGATAATATCGAAATTATTTCTTAAATATATGTATTCAGTATTCTATTGCCAATGTCATATTGACAATGTATAAAGGCAGGTAATGAATAAAATGACCTCGAAGTATAATATATGGGTATAACAGACAAAGGAGTCACTTTGTAAATAACAAGTGTATTATCGGAATGAATACATTCACTCGCGTACAAATCTTTGACTGTATACAAATGAGTAATTTAATACGCTGAAATTACTCTATAAAGTTGCGTCAATCGATTGTAACGCAACATTGCATTCATAATAACATGTACATGTATAATACTAGTGTTGAATATTAAAACTCGAATAATATACATGTACATTTGTATTGAAAATATATGAAATTTATATAAAATTAGTATTACATATTTTTAAAATTTGAATAAAAAACAGACTATATTGACATTTTGTTTATTAATTACGCTACCTACTGCTCTATGTGAGTAGTACACAATGCTTTGTTATCTATCTTAATTGTTGGTGGACATGAGTAAGCAAGTGTTGTTCTCCGAGGAATCAGTTTTACTGAATTTTTCAAATTAAATATTAATGTCGTCAAACCTGTGTTAACGATCACCTCCGAATAAAGATCACCCTGTGAATAAAGGTCATATTTTGTTTTTGTAAAATGTATTCATTAGAAGACATATATTTATAGAATGTATTACTGCAATACATGTATTTGTATATTTCAATGTCTTTTTTCATTATTTAGAACAACTTGACCTCCTAATAAAGGTCACCTGTAAATATTTTTTTTTGTAAAATCTATTGAGCCCGTGTTTTAGATTGTTACCACAAAATCAAATCCGTAAGACAAAAATACATTACTACAATATCCTTTATACACTTACAACGGTCTTCCCTCCCTCGCAATCTTGTCAATTGTTCGTCTAATATATATAATATATATAATGTTCATATACTATGACATGGTTCAGTTTGAATCTCTTCATTTTTAATACGAAATGATATTTGGTAGGCTCCATTATAATATATGTATGTACATGTATAGCTACATTAATGTACAATGCGCACCCCTTATGCATGTAATTAGTATACTGATTATTTTAGTATTTTTATATTGCTTATCAATGAAACTGAATTCTATTTTCAATGAAAACATCCCGAAATTTTCTTTTTTTAATCACGAAGTACATACATATAGAAATATAGAACAGTATTTTGTTAATGGTATTGCAAAATATATAAAAGCATCTGACAACAATTTTACGTCCTGTGGTTTTAGAGCCAATAAAATATACAAATGTATATATTACTATCATTTTATGTATTGTTCTGTATCACTAAAGTCAAAGAGCCGACGAACTTTTAAAGTACTATCTAGTTATAGATACTTAATTCGGGATATTCACAACATTTTCACTATTGATTATGACAATTTGCAAGTATCTATCGCTTGAATTTATCGTCCTCGTTGCTTATGTTTGAGTAATATGGATATTACAAAGCGGAGTGTAAAACAGCACCTGGTCAATGATAGTTAAAGCTTCATTTACGATTGTTATGTGTGATATATGTGATATGATATGAGTTTGATTACATTTCACACGAAATGAATGAAGTGCATTTGTGCATAAGTGCACACAGTTGTGCATTGTATTTTCTTTATTAGCATCAAACGAACACGCATACAAATAGAATGTATTTTAAAACACAATGACATTTTGCATCAATACTGCCATGGATGATCATTCATATCATGCACTCATAACAAACTTAAGAGAATTTACAACACAATAAGATATAAATAACACGAAACGTGTGCAAAAAATCCCATTTTCCCCCTAAATATTGTTTTAAAGGTACAAATGTATTAAGCTTTTCTTAAACTACAGTGTCTTCATAATCCGAAACAACATTTGTCTCGAATATTTCATCACTACTAGTGTTGTAATCTGCTGCACGAGATGTAGGAATGTAAAATTCTAATTCTTCATGCCCTGTGGAACGCCGCAACAATCTAACTTTTAAATCAACATTGTGATTTGGTACTCTGTGCATTCGACGTACAAAGGTGGTGTTTTCAGTAATAGTAGTGTCATCAGTGTCTATTTCAGTCGTACAGGCACCTTCGAGTGCAGCACTTGATTCGTTCAAATGTGTGGGATCACCAGTTTCTTCAATGTGTGTAACGTGAATATCTTCAAAGTTCCAGCGAGCCTTGTATTCGTCAATGGCGTTTTGGATCATATAGTTCCATTTCATGTTCGACGTATCAACGTTTGGCCCAGAATGGGACTGAAACAGAAACTTCCGTAGAATAAGCGGTAAGAAACCACTTCCAAGTGCAGCAATTGCTTGTCCTCCAGAAGATATATCCTGTGCTTGTCCAAAGGCAAATATTACTATGAAGACAAAGAATAAAAACACTAAAATCAATGAGAAGTCTAGTAAAGCTTTCAGATATAAGATATGGACATGTCCAGGACAGACGACGTGTTGTAGTTTGGCCATTTGCATGAGCAACGATTTAGGGATGTAAGTTATGTCCGAGCTATCTAAAAACAGGACAAGACGTGGTGCTCGCCATTTTAGATACCGCTCTGAACCGGATACAAGGAACATTTTTTCTTTTAAACCGTCTTTTTCAATCCTGAAAGCAGTGTTCACTTGTTCATCAACGCATCTAGATGCTACATCAGTCATTCTATCACCAATCATTCCTTTTATTTTTGTGTTTATAGCTTTACCATAAGCCACATATCTGCCCCTGACTCCACCAAAACAATCTATACCATAAACAATTAAGAGCAAACCTAAGGATACAAATTTCATTGTATCCCTGGGGTTTAGGATAAATCCAACAAGACCATACACAAAACATTCAACATAAAATGCTATACACTCTATGGTCAGAAAAAGAACGCACCAAATCGACGCGAGGCTCATGATCAGAGATGTTAAATGTACAAACTGATTAATTCTCGTGTTCTGCTCATTAGCATCTCTCACCAATATTTTCTCCAATTCTTTGTTGGTCCAGCGTGTGAACGACCAAGAATCCTCCTTACTCACGAAAGTGAACGTTTGTGGACTGATCAATCTTAAGGTATAGAAAAGTAAGTTCATTATCAGTCGAATTGTTAGATTTGCTATAGGAAGCACATTCAAAGCCAAGAATATCAAAAGGAACGGGAGAAGTATAACACAGAAGGGAGCAACCAAACATCCAACGATGCCGCAGCGAGTCAGGGGATAAAGTACCTTTGACATGAAGAATCCACATGCTTCCATTTTGGAATCATTACGCATGTCTCTAAAACATTTCCGAATTGTGAACTTTAATTTTCGTTTAACTGTGGTAGGTAATAGTAAATAGACGATGATTTCGATCCCAAGTAGAATGTATATCCCGATGAAGAGATGGTGAATTGGTGACAAGTATGAAACAACGAATCCATTAAACGGCATGGTGAGATTAAGTGCATTGTATAGATTCATTTTTTGCTGAATAACATCGTGCTCATACGCATAGTAAAACCAAACCCTAAAAATCCACGGGGAAAAACAAACGACTGTTGTAAGAAGAAGCATTAAGACTCTCAGGCATTGGTACCATCTGATGTCAAGTCTAGAAGAAAGTGACTTGCCAAGTTTCGCGTTACAGCATTCACTAACAGATTGAATTTCTGTTCGAATTGCGCAACGAATAAAGAATTTAAATATGAAGTTCATGACACCAACAGGCACCGAACCGTCTGAAATAATTTTACTTTCCCGAACCGACAAATCTACCGCATTAACGTGCATTGAGTAAACCTCTCCTGTCTTCATACTTTTCAAATGCTGCTTAAATCCGGTCATATGTGTGCAGGTATGTCGTCGTGTTTTCACAAAAGAGCCCTCGACAGGTTCAGTGGAATCTACTTTTTGTACATTCAAGACGAGAGATTTCTCAGGTTTCGTTTGATAAACGTACTTGTGAAACACCGTCCTGGCTTTGAAAAGTGTATCTGGTAGCATTAATGGACAATAAGCTACAATAAACAATTGGATCAGGAATAAGGAAATAAACAACAAATGAATCCAGATGGTCTCTTTATTCTCAAGACACTGTATTCCTCCAGTTTGCGTAAAGTCATTCTTGCAGCAGATGTAAACAAGTTTTGCTATCCCGGTGCTTTGACGTTCAATGTGTTGGTTACAAACTTCGGCAGATTCCGGTAATGCTGCTTCGGATCCAAAATTGTTCAAAATACTATGTCTCAATAAAGCCTCGAGTTCGTTGATTTCTATATCGTCCAAACAGTTGACTGGTTGTTGTTCTAGGTTGATGTCTAGGTTAGCAACACCGTATCCAAGTGTAAAGAGAGACATCGGTTCAAAATACTCACGTAACATCAGCATAGATTTGCCAGTAGCACTGATAGATATTACCCAATTTCGCGGATGATAAACTGAAGATGAGTATATGTTTCTTTCTGTTGTGTTGATCCCGCTAATTCGTACATTAAGCTTTACAAGTTTGTACGCTGCGTTTGCTAGGCTGGCAATCTCATCACGAATTTCCAAAATGTTTGGTGTTAGTTTGCATGTCGCATTGTTAACTGTTGTATGTAAATGTTTATACACACTGTCCGTATCTGTATTATTTATTGTCACAGGTTTAACAGTCGTGTCCGCATTTTTCAAAGATTCTCTGCAGTAAATAGAACGAAACAGAAGTATAAAGAAACACACATGTTTTAACATATCCATTTTTATCTTATATTTTCAAAGATTCGCAAGGAGCTTATTTTCATTCCTTATATAGCTGCTTGTAACTAACGAGCAATCCAACACTACACAATGTGCTTATAGTATGTAATTACATTACCTCTCGTGGATATAAAGTAACCTTGATCATTTTCTTCTGCTGTTTATAATATATTTTTAAAGTCGACAGGAACGAAGTTAGCCAATACACAAAAAGAGCATTGATCCGATGAATACGTTTATTCACATGCATATTGTATGTTAATCTGCATGCATTTAGAACGGATTTATAAGTTAATCTTAAATCAGTCTAGTGTGAAGTATATCGTGAGCTTTTGTGTATTACATTGTATTTTCATTGACAAGTTCATTCTACAACTCGATCGATATTTAACGTTAATTTTAAACAGTTACTAGTATTTTGATTACATGCAGTAAAGACAGTATAATTGTCTGCAACGTACTAAGCAGTATATTATTATACCTTACGGAGCCTCCCACAGCGCAGTCCCGGAGATCGTTCTCGTTGATAAAATGTTTTTCGCAATAAAACAGTTTTGCGCGTTTGGTTATTTTTTTTTTTTGCTGTATGATAATTGTAAATTACTTGAACTATTTTATTAGGTTTTAGCGTAATTTACGGCCATTAATCTACTTTACACCCGCCATTAGGTAAGCTTACACTTAGAAAATGTTATAGCGTTACATATACAGCAAAATGCTGTTCTTGCACAAAAAACTTATTATTATTTCTTGCTGATAATCATAATTAAAAGACATAATACTGTGTTACAAAGATCATAAGTCATATATACATGTCTTTGCAAAGACAGTCGCGCTTAATTATAAAGTTATGAATCTTGCCAAAGGACATTTTTGTAACAACAGACGATGAGGGTTGTCCAAAAACTACGTGGACTTTTGTCATATCTTTAGAAAGGCACCGTTCATTGTATTGTAACTTTGTCTGTAATAATTCTAAAGTTTTTGTTAACACGGTTATTGACTTGTTGAAAACATTAGTTAATTTTAGTATGTGTATGAATAACGTTACGATTTTATAATGGTTTAAAACATGCACGTACATTAACGTTACGACAACCGGTGCACGCTAAAATAACAAAATATGCAGCCCTAGAAATCTAATAAAACACATTACCAGGCAGGCAAGATTATGTTTAAATTAATGTTTTAAAATCGATCGTAGCCGAAATATAATTATGGTGTGAAGAGTATACCCTTTCGGTTTGAGCTAGGACCTTTAAGTTTGTGGTTATTTCATACACATCCACAAAATATCACTTTACTTCAGGTGTTGCACCATAGAGACGATTTGGGAGACACATTATATACGAGTAACCACCAGGTTGGTTTCTAGGAATCGACTAAAACCCACCCAATGACTTGGAACCCATTTAGTGTACGTGGTACCCCGAGGGGATGCACGATTGGGTTTTTGAATCAGTACGTACGCGTATTTTAAAGAAGTAAAGGAAAAGTTTTGTGAAATATTCCATGAATTATATTTATTTACAACCGTATATAGATAATGCTGTCAAAGTTAACTATAACAGTTGTGGTTGCAATATCCTCAACAATTTTCAAGGACATTGATCAACTCTTGCTATTTTTATTTTACAGTCAGTAATAATTTAAAAGACAAATTTTGGAATCGAAATGTTTCTGTTGTACATGATCATCTTTAACGATATTCACAAGATAAGTTATATCAAGGACTTATATACATACATACCATGTATGTATATACGTCCTTGGTTATATCCATGCTGGGTACATATAAATTATACATCTAAATATTATACATTTGTGACGGACGTGCAATTTAAGTGAATGGTGTTGATGTACCAAAATATAGGATGGATACATTTTGTTATGAAACAATTAATACATACTTATTTCTTAGTCTCAAAATAAGACAAACTGAACCAGACAATCTTTAGCCACTCTCATCTCGATGATACAAATTAATCAATTGAGAGTCACACTCACGTGCGATATGATAAAAATGGCTGTTGATTTCTTACTTATAAGATAAAATTATCTCATTTTATACTACACGTATATGAAATAACGTAGACTTTAATTAGTTGATGGGTTTTAATACATATTAACAGAAAGTGTACTTTTACGCAAATTTTGGAACGAAAGATCAGAGTTACGAATAGTATTGAGGGCGAAAGTTTTAACGTTCAACATGATGATACATATATAGGAAATACAATGGCAAAATTATTTTTATAATTATTTTCTAAAGAGGGAATAAATAAAAGAATTTTAATTCAGTAAATAATTTATTTTTATTAGTGATAGAGACAAATTCGAATATTACAGTACTTGTGTACGTACAGCTCTACACTAACAATGGTGAGAATGAGTTTTCATTTTCTCGCAACTTTACTTCATAAAAATTACTCTACTTTACCTCACTATATTTAATCCGTGATTATTCGATAACTGTATAAAAACGTTCTTAGTGAAAATTCTGTTCCAAAGTTGGCTTCATTACTATGTCATCTAGAAGACATACATTTTGTTACTGTTTACAAGTGGGTGGGGTAAAATTCGCCGGCAACATCGAAGCTTGGCACTATCAGCAGTCTTAAAACATTTTAGTGCAATAGTTTTAATCTTTTACTTATATTTATGTAAAAGTGTTCTGTTAGGAAGGCGATAAAGGAACAACACAGAGTATTTTGTTCATATTAGTATGAAGTCGAAGGTCTTCGTAGCCTCAGGGTACCAATTATCGGGAGCTGGTCAACTGGTACCCAATGTCAAGTGGTACCCACTATATTTTGGTCAAGTGGTACCCACTATGAAGTCAAGTGCAGGGGTCGGCCGAGTGGGCGAAATGGGCGAAATAATCGCCCTCAGCTTTCAGACTTGGCCTCTAAATAACGGTCTGGCGAATTTGACTTCGCCCTAAAATCTTGTCTGTTTTGTCTCTGTATACAATATACAAGCTGACTTACACAGTAACACATGATTATCAATCACGCTCCGATGGTTTTAATATACACGGAAAGCTTATCGTAGTCAATCTTAATTCACACTTTACACTGCAGTAAGCACCGCCTCCGTATGCTGCAGTGGGCAGTCGAATAGACCAATGATAGCCAATCGCAGCGTTTGTTGTAACAGCTTAATCGTTATCAACCAATCAGAGTGCAGTTTACATTTGTAAACCGAAATTAATGAAAGTTTTCTTGATCGGGCAAAAAGATATGGCTATTTGGTGATAAATAACAATAAATACCCGGCGTGATGTGAAAACAACGGTTTTAACAATAGATAGCAGGTCTAATTGATGTAACTGACATCTATATTCAGTAGACTGGCATGTACTTTTATCTTTGTTGTTCCGATTTGGGTTTATGTCCACGACGCGATAAACAGAGAGGCGACATGTTCGCGAGTTGAGTAAGAGACAGCGAAGTTTTACAAACTGCGAAGAATTAATTAATAACGGCCATCTGTAATTAAAACTGCTTCTCCATAGTAAAAATAAGTGATTCTGAAATGTCGGTCGCCACTTAGTTACTGGGCGATTCACGATGTTTCGACTTTAGTAAAGTAAAAGTAAAAATTGGTCAGTATCCTACATGTTCCCGGCAAATAAATAAAAATTTAGTTCGATGATTGAAAAATTGTTTCCACTCCGAAATTTAATTACCGGTCATTGGTTATTCGTGAGAACATGCGACATTGACAAATGATCTATTCGTCAATTATAATGCAAACAGAAAGTAGCTTTCCATGCAGTGATCTCCCTTACTTAGGTTTATTTTCCGGAGTCTGTGTCCCACAGAACTTTAGGGGTCCTAGGTAGACTATTTGCATTTTAACACAGAAAAACGTGTCACATAAATTCCTGAATCTTTAATTACTATGATATATCTAGAAATTATTATTTTGAAAATTGAAATATGATAAGCTTCAATTTTCATTTATGTCATTATCATAACAAAGGGGGAATATAATTTTTATGACATGCTCCTGCCCAGAATTAACATGTATAGTAATAATAACTTTATAACAATCAAAAGTAATGCATTCGTAACTTCTGCCATGCGACTACCCACTTCTATCTAAAGTGGCCCCACTTCTCCCTGAATTGAGATTAGGGAAAAGTCACTTCTCCCTAAAATTTCAACGTAGGCCGACCCCTGAAGTGGTACCCACTATGCAGATTTTATATGTAAGCTTTGATTCCCTGGCATTGTAAGAACAAGAAAAACTATAACGAAACATTATAGGTCAGGGTTTTTTCTCGGTATTTTGGGAATATGACCCATACCCTTGGGATTGGGAATTTTTGTGGTGTTTTAATCAAAATTGGGAAAAAATGCATAACTACAATTTTTGCAATGTTCAACTTATTCTACTTATTTACTCATAAAACACTAGCAGAATAAAAAAAAATTTTTTGGGGGGGATTGGGAATTTTTGTCTGTGAATTGGGAAAAAAAGATACTATTTTCCATTGGGAATATGACAAAATCCCTGTAGGTAGATGAATTACAAGAAGCGTTGGTTTAAATTTTTTGTATGAAGTTGCTTTTTTCATAAAGGATATTGACCGTCTACTTTATTCATTCCTCCATTATGGAGAGTATAACATATTTACAAGTTATACGGTAACAGGGAAGTCAAAGACCGGGCCCCGCAAACCCGGGATTTGGCCTTGCCCGGCTATAGACAATGCGTATGTTAGAAAAGGTTCAATGTAAATTACAACAATTTCAAATGTAGATTACCTATCACCGAAAATCTCATTTCCAAATCATGGAGGCCACCATTTTGTTTGTAACAACTAAGTTCTCGTGTTGGCATATTTTTTACATCGTAATACAGCGTTTTTTTTCACCTCATTGGGAACGGGTCCGGTACCGATCAAATTGGGAATTTTCGCGTCGTGAAAAGTGCCAAATTGGGAATTTCATGTCGCGAAATAAGGCAAATTGGGAATTTTATATAAGGTGAATAAATATCAGTTTTAGCAAGTCACATAAATGATTCTGCTTTCTTTCAGTAAGTTTTATAATCTAGGTTACTTTTATGATCTTGTTTCATAGGTTTATGCACATAAAAATGTGAAAAATAATATTGGATCACATTTATTGATAAGCAAAAAAGTCAAAGCCATCATAGTCATGTATTTATACAGCATGTTCACATGAAAGAACACTTATGGGCCTACCTTTAGAGAAAAGGTGGTGGGGCCTTAGAAAAGGGAAACACAGCATACATATCTACTCCCTACATTTGATTATCAATAGGTTAGAACCTTGTTGATTGCAAACAAAGAGCTAGCCTACTTTATTGATCTTATTTATCAAAACTTTATTTCAAGACCATAAAATTCTACTGTAGGGGGTTTAGGAGAATAAACTACATTCTTTTTAGTCAAGGGACATGATGTCAAATTTGGTCCAATGTCAGTCCCCCAAAAAACATGAGTATCTGACACTCTTGTTTCGCTTGTGTGTGCCTGTGAAAAGTTCACAACATGTTACATTCATCAACTTTCTCATGAATATTATTAAGAATCAGGATCAAGAGCCTTAAATTATCATTGCATAGAGTAAGGTCTACCTGGTTGTCATGTACTGCTGATCGTGTTCTGCTCTAACACTACACGTAACGAAACGAGAACGTAACTTCTCATTTTCGACCCGAAAATCGGTTAACACTCTCAGCTGGGCGCAATAGAGACAAAGTCAAAATCGGTTCGATGTCTGGAAGTAGAGCCACTTTCTGTTAAAGTTTTTTACAATATTACATGTATACTGTCGTGATTTATACTTTCGGTTTGACTCATTTTCGGGAAATCGACTGGTTTCGTTTTCTTTCCAAGCGCCACATGTTTTATCGTAATTATACGGCAAACCAGTCTACCTATTTTTTTCGTACTCAGAATTATTCGATCTACCATCGTACACATGAAAATGCCGTTATCGGCAGTAAAATTTGTGTTAGAGATTGTGATTATTAGGTGGTTTCGGACGATATTGACTGATATTTTAAAATAAATTGGGAAAAGGGCAATAATGATCAAATTGGTATAGGTCCGTGCTCGAATTGGAACGGGTCCGGTAGAGATTGGGAACGGGTCCGTTTACCGGACCCATCCAAAGAAGGAAAAAAAACGCTGTAATATCATTAATCACTTACATTTATTTTTTCTATAGGTCTGTTTACAAGAAATAGAAATCCAAATATTTGATTTTTTAAAAAAAAAAAAGCTTTAGATAAAAAATACAAACGCTTTTGGTTAATGTGTGAAAAGTGTCTGCATAAAGTCTGCGCTCAAACGCTTGACAGGAAGAATAATGACGTCACTTTTTGTTTTACGCAAGGTGCTCGACCAATCTCTACCCAGAGTTGTCGTTCCTTTCCAAACCGTGCTCGACTTCCCCGTTCGATAGGGTTAGCCTATTTTCATATTAGATAATACGCATATTTTGACAATGATGAGTATTTGACAAATTTATGCGTTCATGTATATAGTTCACATACATGTACATGGTATTACCATACCATACATCAATGGAATAAAGTACACCCTAAATACTACCAAATCCACCATAGTCTGAACTCTGATATGATACAACCACATTAAACTTACATCTAATGATGTTTCCGATATTATGCCATGTTAACATCATAGAATGATGCCTACATTACTTACTTACGTTTCAACAAAAGAGCAGACGAACAGATTCAGTCAAACATGACAGGTAACGCGACGAATAGCCATTCTAATGATTGACCAATCAAAAATGACCGAAATCACCATTAGCCAATCAAATGGCCAGGATTAGCCAAAGTAGTAATAGACACTACAGTAAGTACTCGCAAACAGCTATAATAAACAAAAATTCCTCGTAAGTATTTATAATTCGTCTAGAAAAATCCTCATGTGATTATCAATTAACCATTTATTGAAATCATCTCTCTTTTTTAGTCTCGAAGATATGATTCACGAACAACAATATTTTCTCCTGAAGGGAGGTTATATCAGGTAGAATATGCTATGGAAGCTATTGGTCATGCAGGAACCTGTTTAGGAATCCTGGCAAATGATGGTGTACTGCTTGCAGCAGAGAGAAGAAACACAAATAAATTACTTGATGAAGTGGCTTACTCTGAAAAAATATACAAACTTCATGAGTAAGTTCAGCTTTTCATTTTATATTCAATTAATAAACTTATACTTGCTTGTAATGTTGATAAGATTTTTATTCAGTTATAAAAAAGAAATATTGTTATTTACATATTATTTGACTTGACCTACCTGAAATGTCTTTTTTCATACTTGCTTAAAATGGTGTTGAGAATGAGTACTATAATTAAATGTGTTGTTTAATTGATAATAAGAAAATTTTGCTGAATTATTTTCAGTTTTAATGATATGAATCAATTTAATTTGTGATTTTCTTGTTTTAGTGACATGGTATGTAGTGTTGCTGGTATAACATCAGATGCTAATGTACTCACCAATGAGCTCAGACTTATTGCACAGAGGTAAATTGTCACTTTTATTATAGAATAATTTGAATGTAATGGCAGACTTCACAAAAGGCAAATAAATCTGCCAGACATACGGTCTGTCAAGCTTGAAAATTCTGTCGGACCGAAAGGAAATCTGTCAGACTGGGTATAAATGCATATACCTCAAGTAAATAAGTGACCAGACCGGCATAATGGTGAATATTTTATTAGGTATTCAATATTCAAGTATTATTGATACATCCAATTGTCAGCCTGTGACTTATAATTGTGCTTGAAGATGAAAAACTTTGATAGTATTTAAGGCTGTCCTTAAATAAATGTTTGTTTGGGGTTACTCTATCCAGAGATATTATAGTGAGTAGGTAGGTAGGAAATATTTTTTTTCTACAATAGATTTTTTTGCTCACCTGATACATCAAGTGAGCTTTTAGGATTGATGAATGTCCGTGGGTCGTCGGCCGTCCACTATTTGTTTGTTTACACTCTATCATCCACAGCTCTTAACAAATCGTGATCAAATGTATATATGGCTACAATGTCTCGGCTAAGTTTGATCATGGGCAAAATCGGACAATAACTTATAGAGTTATGGGCCCTTAACATAGAAAATTTGCTATATTTTAGCTTGTTTACACTGTAGCGCATTCATTTATCCACCAATCCTAATCATATTTACAATGAATGTGTATGACCTTACGGTCTTGGACAAGTTCAGTTATGGGTGGAATCAAATTACAACTTCAAGAGTTATGGCTCTTGGATTAGAAAATTTTCTAAGTTTTAGCTTGTTTAACAATATTATACCTTCATTGTTGGTTTTGATCTCAAAATCTACGTAAAATTGGGTTATACGAGATGGAAACTATATTACCCTCAGGGTTTCCGCTGCCATTCGCCAAATTCGCAATTGGCGAAAAAAAAATACGAGTGGCGAAAAAAACTTTCAACAAGCATAAACATTTTGGGTCACAATTTCATAATCTACCTTAACAGTCCTGATTCAATTGTTTAATCAGTCGTGAAAATCAATAATCCCACTGCATGCGGCCGTCGCGTGTTGATCCAGATTGTGATTCGCATCACCAACTTCGCACCTCTAATAATGAGATTGCCGCGAGGCATAGATTGCTGCAGGTCTGACCCTTATTTTTCACAACAATTAGTGTTTGTTTATGGTATGATGTTGATCTGTTCATGCAGATGACAATTTTATCAAATTAATCCAGAGTTCTTACTTTCTGTATCGTCAGTGGTATTGAATAAAGTTCGTACCGTACAGTACGGTCCGGATCGTATTTTCCAAATATTGCTATACACTAAATTACTTGATAATCACGTTTTGATAGTATTTATAGAATATTTACGACATTATTATGTTGCATTAAGCATTATGACCAACAAAATATCAAGGACAAATTAATTTCCAAGAACAGTCGTTACACTTATATTTTCATGAAGTGTACGAATTTTCGGATGTCAAAGAATTTCGGATAACTGCACTACACGTTGCAAGCATGTGTCATCTATTGGTATTTGATGTAAGCCTGTTCTAATTGTGTTATCATATCCTTGATACTTAATCATGTGGCACACATTCATGATGAAATATCCATTTCATTTTGCCAGGACAGTAGTGATAGTCTTATGAAAATCATAATTCAATTTATAAAAGAGTTGATTTCATTTCAATTTTAATGTTATTGCCGCTCAACAAGATAAAAGGAGTAAGAGCCAAAGAAATTGAAGTAACCATCTGTAAATTTTGTGAAAGATTTATCTACTTTCCTACCAAACGACACAACTCACAAATAATTGAATGTCATAAAAGTCTTTGGCTGGGTGTATAGGCCTATATTTGTTTCCAGACAAAATCTGAGCAACAGAATGTGATTAAAACTGACCTAGATAGACTAGGATCTAGAAAATATTATTTTAAAAAATCAGATTATATAGTACAGCTGTTATTTTGATAGTTGATTTGGACAAGTTGATTTTTGTTCCGGACAACCAAGATTTTCAAGTCTACCTTTCCGGTGATGAGTAGAAAGATATGATATTTCCACACCTCTGTTTGTACAGTAGAACATTAAATTAAGCATACTTTTTTTCCTGTTCATTGTTACTTGAATTTATACATTTTATGTCCCAGATACACTGGGAATTGTGTCTTTGCATGTATGAAATGAAAAAAAAATCAACATCCAGGAGGGGATACCCCTCCCGGACCCTCCCCCATACGTCATTCAGGATCATTCATGATGATGAGGCGGAAAAAATATAATGGTCATTGGAAACCCTGACCCTGTCATTAATTATAGTGACTTTGTTCTCAGGTGAGCAATCAAGGGCCATGCCCTCTTGTTAAAATGAATAGGGCTGTTTTTGGTGAGTAGGTAGCATTACCTCAAACAAAATATTTTTTAAGAATGGCCTTTTACTTAAATTTAAGAAGTCAGATCATTCAAATTATAAGTGCTTGTTATTGCTATCCAGTACATGTATATTTTTTTTGTCTAAAAGTATGAGTTTTCATTTGCCTGACTTTTGTTCTTTGTTTGGTCTTGTAAGTTTTGCTGAAAAAATAAGTTTTTTTGGCATCACTTAGTTTTGATTCTAACTGATATAGATCGTTAAGTAGTATGTGTTTGAAATAATTTTAAAGAGTTATTGAATGTTATGATTACAGATATTTACTGCAGTATCAAGAACCTATTCCATGTGAACAACTTGTTAGTACATTATGTGATCTGAAACAGGCTTACACACAGTTTGGTGGTTCGTATAGATTTGTTAATTTCACAGATTCTCATCTGTTAACTGTGTCTTTACTTACCTGTTTTAGCTTCCTGTTTACAAATGTATTACTGTGACATCTTGTATTAATTTTCAATATTCTTTGCCTGCTTGATTCTATATATGTAAAAACCTGTTGCTAACAAGACATCTCTAATACAGATGCAGACTTTTAGTCTGTGCTAGTAAGATCTGGAAACTTGGATTTTGATGTCAAGTTAGAATTATATGTATATACATGTATTAAGTTTTGTGGAAAAAAAAACTGTGAAATTTAAGGTAACAGTTCTGTCTTTTATCCACTTTCATTTGTTTTTGTGATCCGTATACATGTACCGATATTTAGAGTTCAGTTGCTTATAAATGGTTTGATAATGATCAAATTTCTCAATTGAAGATTCATTGTTTCTGCTTCTTGATTATTCTAATGACTAAAAATTACATCACTGAGATCTCATTGTTTTGTTCATCAGGTAAACGACCATTCGGTGTATCTCTTTTATACATGGGTTGGGATAAACATTACGGCTTTCAATTGTACCAGAGTGATCCTAGTGGTAACTACGGAGGATGGAAAGCCACTTGTATTGGAAACAATAGTGCTGTAAGTAGTTAATAACATATTGTTCATTAGAAAAAACTACAAAGATTTTCTAAATGAAATTGGAATTGAAAAATCCACTAGTCATTTTGAACAAATATAGTCCAGCAATTGCCATAGTATAAACATTACATTACAAGACGTACAAAGTTAAACTGGATTCATCCTATATCAAAATATATTTGAAATTATTTATATTGCCACATGTAGTTAATTTCATCTTTGTGTGGGTAGGATTTTATGCAGCCCAATATCCTGCTGCCATTAAAGCTAGCTCTAAGAGTTCTGGTTTTAACTTGTACTATATTTGTCTCAGTTTTCTTTGAAGATACTTCAGTTACATCATCTACTTCTGTATAAGAATACTTGTAAAAAACTATTGCTGTAAATTATATTTAAGAATGCTGTTTCCATGTTGAAACAAGAATACAAGGAAGAGGAGACAACCTTACAACAAGCTTTACAGTTAGCTGTCAAAGTGCTCAGCAAGACTTTGGATATGACCAAACTTACATCAGAAAAGGGTAAGCCATTGTATACTTTGTACTTTATGTGTCCATGTTGTTTGTAGTGATCATTAACTATGTGTACATAATGAAATATAATTTCAGAAAATAAGAACACTCACAGTTTTTAAGTTTTATGTAGTTTGCATGGCTTTAAAACTATTTCCAGAAGTATTTATTCATTGAACTAAGAATGTGTTTGTTCACTGTCTATATACATACTTATATTTTGTATTAATTAACAGTGGAGATAGCTACATTGACACGAGATAATGGTAAAACAAAGATACAAGTCATGGATTCAGCTGTTGTTGATGAATTAATTAAACAACATGAAGCAGAGGAAGCGAAAGCTGAAGCTGATAAGAAGAAAGAAAAATCTTGATTTTAGAATCATTCTCAGGTAAGGCCAGAAAGTTTTTTTGTTTTCCATACCTACCTTAGTTTTTGGCCATTTCTGATAACAAAGTCTTAAGTAAAAAAATATTTGGAAATGAACAGTGCCTACATAGTATGAAAGTTATGATTAAAGAAAAGAGAAGTTTCTTGACCTACCTATCCATATTTTTATGCCCTCGGTATCAAATGATGCGGGCATTTAGTGATTACCTTGTCTGTACTAGGTTTATTAGGTCTTACAGTTTCCTCATTATGTCACCATTGGCAAATGCGTTTATTGAACACAGTTTCTTGTTGTTATATTGTAACCAGAAACATGACTATTTTTCATGCCGAGTAATTAATTCTGAATATTATTATTATCAGCCAAGGTTATTCAGTTCATTGAGTTTTATTTATCACATTAAAGGGGTAACCCTCGCTGGTATACCAGCGAGTATTTGTGGGTTGGGCTATATAAACTGATATGCCTAGTACTACCTGTCAATTAAACTCTGTTGTTTAAAATAGCACAAGAATGGGTGAGTCATCAACTGACCACTGGTTAGTAAAGTACTCCTGTTATATAGAAAGCATCGGCTGCTCAACATTAGCATGTGCCTCTGTTTACAAACAGAGAGTTTATCAGCAAGTAGCCACACCTCCCGGGGAAATTCAAATTTTCTGTTGGACAGGTTTAAACTTTTTCTCAAAGTAACACTTAGAATTAACATATTGATGAAATGTTTTGACATGGAATAATTTACCATTGTGAGAATTTTCAAAGAATATTTTTCTGTAGTTTATTCAAAAATTCAAAAAAGGGCTCTCTGATATGAAACATGCATAAAAATTTACAAAAACCCACCCCAGCGCCATCTAGTGGTTTATATAGTCCAGTTACCCCTTTAACACCCTAATGAAATAGACTGCATTAGCATTTGTCATTTATGTAAGATATTTTATTGTTTAAAACCAGTCTAGACCAACCTTGAGCATTTTTGGATTGAGTAAAATGTAGCACAATTGATTGAAGGAAGTATGCCATTTAAACTTAATTAATGTTGTTCTTGTGAAGTACTAGTATGCTAGTCTGTCCTTGAAAGACATCAATATTTTTCAAATTTTCAGTTTCATTCAATAGGTATTGTAATAATTATTGCATGACTTTTAAAGCTGTAGTTTTTACTAAAAACTATTTTTTTATTTTTCAGTTTGTGTATTGTTGGATCACACTGTGACATTTAATTCTTACTACGTTATACATCATATTTGGACTGTTTGAACTTATTTCTTATCATTTCATTAACGATATATATACCCATGTCTTAGGTAATATATCAATTACATAAACTTCAAGAGTTGGTTAAAACAATATTTATTCATTAATCAAAATTTGTGAAAAAATGGTGAAGTTGGATGAAAAGTGTTGTAAACTTGATTCATCTAATTAATAGTTTCTATAAGTAGAAACTTAGTGTTAATTTCTTTCTTTATATATCATACATCATGCATGTATTTTTGAAACCAAAAATTGTCTTTGGATAGTTAACATTGTCCTAGCACTCAAAATTACATTTTATTGTTTTGAGAAAATCAACTGTAAATTTGAATACTATTGAAGATAAATAAATTCTGTATTCTGATGTGCTATATAGAGTACTGACATTAACATTTTATTTGTGGTGCAACTATGTCTCTTATCTGAGTTCATGATTCAATTTTGAACATTGTGTATCATAATATTATAAGTGTTCTGCAGATCTAATAAAAATGTTTACATGTCACATTTTGTTTGCTTATCTTGTTGAATAATTTTATTATACTTAGATATTTAGGAGGGTGCCTGTCTGGTTGAGTGGTTAAGGTCATAGACTAGTGATCATTTAGTGATTTACCTCCCACTGCGGTAAGTTAAAATCTCACCAATGACCAGAAAAATTCAGGCAGCTGCACAGTGCACCGCTGGCTTACTGAAGTTCTGCCTCCTTGTATGATCGGGTCTTCCTCGACACAGCTGGGATGTCATCAAATGACCCTAGCAGTAGGTGCGACATTGAGCCCAAGAAAAAATTATTCACTGAAGCTCATTAGGTTTAAAAGTCTTAATCTTTAATTAAACAATATAGAGACGAGTCCTGTATAATGTTTTAAAACACAATGTTCATAAGCATATAAATTTATCGGTCGTAATAGTTTCTATTTGTCCTGAAACAGAGGAATCCGTGGCGTTTTCCTCCTGTGCAAGAAAAAATGTTTCCTTATTTTTTTCAATATCATAGAAAAGAACACTATTTATAGAAGAGTTGTGTTTTCCCGCAGTCATATTATGCTCACAGCATAAAGTGACGTAACACACTATAATTTCAAGTTTTCAACAAAAGCAAAATTCACAGCCAAACGAGTGTTTTTAGAAGAAAAGGGGCTCGTTTCGTTATCTTGGGATAATAACAGTAATTGTTCGTTTTTTGCATATATTTTTTAGAGCGAAAAGCTAATAGGACTTTAATCAGTCTTAATCACCCCAGACGCGTTTCTTGTAACAACAAGGGAGGTAAATAAAGCAAGAAACTTGACTATAAAGTACGGTTGCCTCCCCTGAATAAAGACCCATTTTCTCTGCAAACAAATCAGTCGAGTCAGGGATGGAGGAAGAATATCTTTTAAACTTCACAGAAAATAAGTATTGAGGGTTACAAACGTTCTACCTATCAAGCTACGAGGGTAGAGATGTTATATGAATGCGTGCATACAGAAATTCAGTATCAACCATCAATTAATTTTTATATCAAATACTCATAAATACAAAATGAATGTAAACAAATAGACGAAGGATGTGTACTGAACGTTTAGAATGATTATTTGGTTGAAAATAAAACATTGAAATAGGTATTTTGTGTGCACTGGGTTAAAGAGTTATTGGGGTGTATTGAGTTTGGTGGTCACTGGTGTTTTTAGAGTTATTGTGGTGTATTGGGGTGTTTTAAGAGTTATTGTGGTGTATTGGGGTGTTTTAAGAGTTATTGGGGTGTATATGATAACTGAACAAAAATCAACGTTTTTGTAAACAGTATCATTTTATGTTCCTAAATCTTGATCACTAGTTTAGAAAAAAATGGAAAATTCTCAAAAATTAGGAAAATATGGTTAATATTGGTGAACTTTTGTTCATATTCACGAATATGGGGCATACAGTAATTAAGCCACAAATATCAAACTTATAAATCTTAATTCATATTTTTCTTGCATAAAATAGGATTACGTTTGATTTTAGATACATTATTTCATTCTATAAAAGTTTAATTTTATTATTATTGAGTTGTATTTGGGTGATTTAAGAGTTATTGGGGTGTATTGGGGTGTTTCAGCGTTATTGGGGTGTATTGGGGTGTTTCAATGGACCGAGGGTAGACTAATAAATGCTCGAGATGACCTGAGATCAAAGCGTTTAAGTCGGCTTTGTCTGTCCATCACTGTTATTGTACACTCTAAGAGGGTTGACTTTTACATGTGATCATAATCATACTTAGGCAGAGTTTCAATAAATCGCTTGTACGTTCAACATTTTTTACAAAGAACTTTGTCCACATCAGAGGCCACCATTTCATTTTAAAGGGGCATGTCCTGAAACTAAAGCGTCTCGAATAGCAACCAAATTGGTATCATTTTAATGCATAAATCAATTAATGATAGCCCTGTAAAATATTTACATAATATCCCGCTAGTTTACTCAAAATACACATTTCAAGATTAACCAAACCTGCCGATTTCGGCCTCAGAAATTATTCGTCATTTTCACAACTCGACCCTTTCGGTATCTGTCAAAACTGAAAACATCGCAGAAGAAATGTCAACAAACTGAAATGGTAAGTATTGCTCATGTTATGTTTACTTGAAAGGCAGCGCACATGCTCAGTTAAACTCTCAGACGTATCGGAAATATCGTTGTCGTCAATAAAAGGCTGACAGCCTTTTATTCAAACCGACATACGAACACCGACGCGCGCGTTACAGGGTCATTTTTGAACGCACATTCTTCTTTGACTTTTTGGTAATAATTGGTTTTACAAGTGACAAACGCATTTTTGGTGTACGAAAAGAAAGACAAAGCAGTTCTTGGGCACGCCCCTTTAATTAAATGCTTATTTTAATTACGAACTTTCTCATGTACTAACATGACCCCCATTGTGTTATCATGTCCCTAAATTCACAAAAAAACATATCATTTTCATATTTGATTGGGCGGAGTCGTTCTTAATAATTTGTAGTAATTTCATGTACTTCACAGCTCTGTGTGGTACTGATAAAAATGCAGTAATCGTACAAAGTCATTACTGTATGTCATGTAAGTTGCCATTCCAAACTACACCGTACTTTTAATAGTTTAATGAATAACATACTGAACGATTTAACCTAAAATAGCTTCTAGATTAATACACTATATAAGTCACCCTGTTTCAGCCAGATAATTGTATGCCAGTATAAAACTTATTAACCCACTATTCTGACCCGGAGTGAAGTATCTAGAATGATGAACAGGCTTAACTTTATAAAATATATCATGACTTTTTGTAGTTGTAACTTTATACAATGTTAAATGGATACAGTAGCAAACCTGATTAACTGTTAGGAATTCTGTCGCGAATAGGCGAAAAATAAATCACACTTCGTACTGGTTGATTGACACCCGATGAAGATAATTTCTTTTTGATAAAACCGAACTTTCATGGTAGCTTACCAAGATGTACTGTGTATGCTGTGAAAGGTATTGTAACGTTGTATACATACTCGTGTGTGGTTGTCGTGGACGGTCACCATTTTCCAAACCAAGTTGTGTTCATTATCAAACATGACTGTGCTGCAGTCCCTAAATAACGGTCACCCATAAACAACGAGCATTCAAGTACTGGTGTGTTGAAATAATTGGTCAGCAAGAAAGCTTGCCGACTGTATTTTCTATTCCCTTCGCGCTGTTATTACCAGGTTTTACTGTCTGGTTACATGTAAACAAACATGTGTTTGATTTTTTTTAAAATTCAGTATGACCTCCAAGTAAAGGTCACCAGTCCTGTCAATAACTAAATGCCACATTTTGTCCACCGACCTTAACCTACCCTGAAGTTTGTTACGGGAGAATCGAAAATACGAAATATTTTGTGTGATGACTCGTACATCATAATCTTACAAAAAGTATCTTCAGAGAAAAAAAATGGAGAAAGGAAAGCTTTCCGATCTACTGGTCGAATTCATTTTGATTATGTATCCCTAAACACGACTGTATTTATATAGGCTGACCTTTCACGATGGTTATGAAGAGATTTGTATTACAGCCAAACCTGTGAACAATGACCACCCATGGGAACCACAAATTGTGACCGTTATTGACAGGTTGTTTCTATTCGGGGGTCAGTTTGTTCTAGATAATCATCATGGTTTTTCAAAGACTGACGACCTTTATTCACAGAGAGACAGGGAGGTGGCGCATACCGCTAGTTTGTCTTCCAAAAATAACTCCGAATTATCTTTTACGTTAACAATTTAACAATCTTATCCCACATAAAAAGATGAACAATTGTTTAAGTCTTTTAGAACGATTTGTCAATAAACTAGCGTACCTAAGCAAATTATAATATGAATACAGTATGGGGTAAGCCATTAACCATTAAACATAAAGACCTTTTAATTGTAGTGAATCACTTCCCAGTAGTCATAAAAGGAAATCTCGCATTATATCTCATGGTTCTGATGCGAGACGAGATCTTACTAGATTCGATTATGATTGTCCGTGCTTATCAAAGTATTTAATGTTTATAAACGGCATGCTCGTTCTTATTTGATGGCTGAAAATCGAAAAGTTCTATGCAAGGGATTTTAAAATACATTTCCTGGAAGACTGATGATAGACGTTGAGTATTATGGTTAGATAGTCTAATTTTGATCCTGAGTGATTCGTGTGGGTGGAGATATTGTCCGGAGACAAGAAACACACGCTCTCCAAAACCCGTAAAAACTTTTTATTACATTAATCTTTTATTTTTATTCTTTTGAAAATGCATCAAGAGTATATATATATATATTTAACTTGATGTGTCAGATATTATGACGGAGTTAGTTTTTATTTTGAGCGAATTACATCATAAACTTTAAAGTATAATCCTTCACGCCCGAACTTGACTCCAAGAAATCTAATTGAATGACATTCTAGGATACCGCCCGTTATTGAAGAAGTGCATAAATAAATGAACGTGTATTTCTACCTTGCTAGGAGTTTGACTCACGGACTACTGTAGGCTGGTCGGGGACACACCCTAGTACTTTGTCCAAGTTACATCACCAAGTTAATAGTTCCGTGGGTGTTTTTTCGGCGATGTGCACGCTGATACAAGTGTCGCACAAGTAGAATCTGTGGTACAATAGTAAATAACGGTGTTTCATGATATGTACGAGTAGATATAATTATATATCATTAATTCAAATAGAGATATATTTGTATTTTAGGTCAACATACAACGGACAATACTCTCGGAAACAATGGTATTATTAAGTGTCAACAATTCATTACCTCTTTCCAATGTTATGAAGAGTGTCCAAAAAAGTAATGTATACATAATATTTATCAGAATTTTGCGTTATGATAATTATTAGGATTGATAAATTGAATTATGCATTGCTTAGTGAACCTAAAACATGCAATGGTGCTTTATCACAACCCGTCTGTTAACATGGTTGTAACAAGAGCACTGCAGCTGCGCAAGTACCCCTCCCCCCCCATATCAGCCCCCCTCCCAAGAGTGAATTTTTTACGCGACAGGCCACGTTTGTAGAGTTTAAAGTACAAAAAGAACATGGAACCATCGCCCTCCCTCCCTAAAAAATCGAATTTATTTCGATGATCTTATGCATCTTATGTATTTGTAATGCCTTACTGTATCGAAGTGCAGGGTAGTATAGAAAGTGTACCTGGCAAACCTCATTCGAACTACAGATCGAGTGTTTTAGAATTAAAAAGTTTCTGTTTTTTTTTCACGAAATCCCTGCCATAGCTATCTGATATATCAGTCAGATTTCATTGCGATACAATAAAACTTACAACCATTTAATGTTTTACGATTCCCAAACTGTCCAGTGAATCCAGGAATTTGACTTGATCAATACCCTGATCATTTTTGTTTTTATTTAAAATAAGTAAAACCAGGGCGTATTATTCCTCGGGGCGAACAGGTGGGGGATAAATTCGTATTAATTGACAATCCTTAATTAATTCTACAGACTTTATGAAACTCTATTTAAAGAGATCAGTACATTTTATATGTTAACAGTATGGTTTAAGTGCTTACAAGCGTTGACTGCCATTTTATTCATGCACGAACTTTCTTCAAAAATCTAGTTCTTCAGTCAAAAATCTAGTTCAAGTGTTTAGTGAGAATCAAGTAGTAACTGTTGTCTACATTTTTCAGAGTTTTGAAGTCTGTTTCGATGTATGAAGGAAAATGCTTTACGCTCTGATAACAAGAAATATTTATTGTCTGTTAACTACGTTTTAATTTCTTCATAGCGTGCACCTTGCCAACTTCTATGATCTTTTGGCCATTAAATTACACACTTAGTGTTAACCTCGCTATTAACATCGTGTTTCTCTATTTAATAATATGCTATCATTTACCAACCTTCGGCTTTGTATCTGTCATATGTACAAGTTAGACTTCAGACAAGCTGTAATTACCTCAAGTCAACTATAATGATATTTTTTTTTAAAGAAAGCGCCTCATAGGTTTTAGAGCTACATGTATTTAGAATGAATTACTAGTATGATAATAAGCCGCTATTGTGTAACAACTTTTCAGGATAAAAATGACGATTGCATTATTGTCATACAACTGTCCGAAGTTAGACTTATTTTTATTGAGACCACGATTTTAAACAAAAACATCTAACACCCCGAAATAGGTTAGGTAGGTTGGTAGACCTTTTTTTTTAAAAAAAGTTAAGCTTTAAATTGTTTGTACAAAGATGTTATAACACAAGTCACTGATTATTGAATAGGTCTACTAAATATTGTAAACTAGTATATTAGTACAGAACAATGTGCACTACAACAGTCTTAACCTGCGTATAGTTGTAATGAATAAATTACCACTGATTAGAAATGTCATTAAAACACTGAATATCCGAGACAATTAGATTTTACAAGCATCAATGAACGGCCGGGGGGATTATGACTATACTTATAAATGACGACAAGTCGGCGGCCGCGGTCTGGACAGTGGTTAGTGAACTGGATGTGTAACCCTGCTGTCTGGGTTCGATTCCCTTCCATGAAATCTGACAAAAATGCCGAGTTTTCTCCACATGTGAAGAAGTTAATTACCGATACCTAGTGGAAGGGTAAGTTAGTGCAGGTTAGAAATAACTCTGTATTCGTTTGCTAACACAGCGAGCACAAAAACTGGTTTGGTGAATCGTCCGTCGAACTTGTTGAACATGAATTAATCAATGTTTAAGATTTGTACCCACCCTATAACAATGCCTCTTTAAAAAATCGTTACAGGATTTGTGTGTCCCGATCAGCTCGTTTTTCATTTCATCCATACAAATCATTTCAATTATTTTTGTTGCATTAAGTTGCCTTTTTAGTGACAAATCTATTTGATGGGTTTAAATGACAACTAATTCATTTATCAACCTTTTACGTCTTGTCAAATGTGGTGTAAATAAATTAAGCATGTTTTGTACAATGTTTGTAATACATTTATACTATCAGTAACTGTTGCATGTTTCTGTCTAATTTAAGGTTACAAAAAAGTGTTGAATATGTTGTATGTCGACAAGAGACGAAACAAAATTGTGGAATTCATTATTTGTATGCTTCATTTCCTATGAATTAAATGAATTAAACTTCAGCAGATGTTATATAACGTCGTGAAGGAATGTAATACATGTATATACATATATGAGCATACTTAAAGTAAGTCGATCTATTGATTTATTTTAGATACATTTTTATCAGTGGTTTAAGTCTGTTAGAAAACAAACACGGTAGACTCATTGATATCATATGGAGAATATAAACATGATCATTGACATAGTTACGTAAATATATGTACGTGTAGACAGTTTCTATTAATTGAAAAAGACGAAATAACATTACGTGATTCTATTGGCATCACATGCTTGGAAATACAGATAGAATTGATGTTAGATTGACCGACAACGAAACAGAGAAACATGACAGTGCATTATCAATGACAGACTGAGAAAGCCCTAAATAAATAATGTCATACCGGTATAACAACATGGAATACTCCTTACACAACATCTTTTGCTCTGGAATAATGTGGATTATTGTTCATCTGTCTTCGGAGATTACTACTGTGAGTATACCACTTATTTATGCTTATTTCTATATAAAGAGCAGTAATTTCAAAAGGATGATATCTCTGATTCCATGGTAACACATTTGAATAGTTGTCACATAATAATGTCACATTCCGTCTCGTGCAAATGTCCCAATTACTTGCTGGGCACTTACTGAAGACAGTAAAAAGAGCGTATCTATCGCCCCAGTTCTACGCCCCTACTTAAGGACAAACAAACCAGTCAATTCTAACATCTGACAAACTCAGACATCTTCAATGGCATCATAGTCTTCATTTACAGCTTCATTGGTTGTTGTGTGAATATAATTATACATATTGCGCTTTGTTGGGTAGGTTTAATATTAAGTATTTATATATTAATTTAAACATTGAATGACCAATCGGATCAAACAAACTCTGAAACCGAGCGCCTACGTTACTGGCACGAACATATCGTCCACTACATTATAGGTTTTGTTTGTTTATAGTGTCACCCCTATTGAAAGGGCCAGTCAAGTTGGCTTATGAGACACCTATCTTAAGTTAACACAGTACCTCCCCATTCTCTTCTCCTTTTGCCGGGTGCCTGGCTGAGTTGGGCCTACGGTAACCATTATTTAACCAGCCGGCTCAACCGACCGGGTTCGAACCTTCGATCTTCCGCTCCGAAGGCGGACACCCTAACCACATGGTCACGGTTGCGGTATTATAATAGCATCTACCGGAAATCATTGGCTTTTGAATCCCGGTCGCGGTAAGTCATATCCTTCCATGAAAATTGGACAATGTTGATTTGCCGGCTCCTTGCGAATGTGGAAGTTAGTACTGGTTTGAATACAGTCCAGGAATATTGGCTAGGTGAATCGGTTGCCGTATATACGTGTAACTGAACTATTGCTGAAAACTGCGATGATAAGCCTATAAATAATAAGAAATCATTGGCATAATTATGTTGTATTGATATCTCGTGGTACAGTATACCAGGGTCATGATGGATTTCTAACGATATGCATGTCGACCGTCTTTAAAATTTATCTCTGTGACCCACCCACATTATTATCATTTTTGTCGGGTCGCAGTACGCGTATGATGTAGTAACAAGTGAATTTAACATTATGATATTATACCTGATTAGCTGCCATTAATTTTTATGCAACATGACATTTACCACCGGCACAGTGTTTGATGTTGATACTGTACGCCGATAATTATTTTACCCCACATTTATTTATGAGAGGGTGGATATATTGTTGGCATGGGGATTAAAGAACATTCCAAGAAAAAACTAATATTCTTATTACGTTTTATTAACTCGCGGAAGACCTTTTTTCATGAGGTAAAGATTCGCCGTCCGGATAAAATGACATAGAAATATCCGGCTAAGTACATTTAAAAAGATACTTTATTACACCAGCCGACATTTATTGCAAAAAAATACTTTAATAGTTCGTACGTGGTCTCTTATTTAACAATTTAATGATGATTATAGCTGATGAAAGTAATATGCTGTTCGCAATGTCGCCATCACAAATAATATGCTTTTTGCACGAATTAATGTGACACGTTATTCGGTCTGCCAAAAAGTGATAACCAGATTTTACGAGTAAGTGTTTCCTCTTAAATCCCAAATGCATATTACGTTGGGAGATAAATAGCTCCCTCTCTGTCTAAATATATTTTATATATACATGTATAAATGAAATATTGGCAAGAAAAAAGAACGGGCTGTGGCCATTGCTCAGTGCTTAGTGCATTAGATCTGTAATCCGGTTTCGATACCCGGTTGCGCCAGGTCATAACCTTCCATGTCAGTGGACGGGTAAGTTAGTACTGGTTTGAATACAGTTTGGGAAAATTGGTAAGGTAAAAGGCCGCCGTATATTATTGAAAAAATCTCTAAACCCAAATGAATAAATAAAGGAAAAAGCAGATTGGTGGAAACCAGAAACTTTATATTTTACACTTTATCACAATTATTTTCAGCCGTTGACATGCACAGAAAATCATTACAAGATAACATTACGAGTTAATGGTCGTATGTATGGCAGCAGTTATGCATTATTTCCGTGACATTGAAAGATGGAATGTTGCAAAGGGCATATGTCATTTCAATGTTGAGATAATTTGTCAGTATAAAAGCTATGTAAGAAAACGTACTAACCACAGTTTGTTGACCAGACTCCAATGCAAACGATTAAGTATTATTTGAAATAATATCCAATACGTTCACCTATTTGAAGAGATGCGAATAAGATCAAGCATGTTATGCTCATACAAGTAATATAAATGACTTACCCAACACGTGGTTGTCTTATTACGACTAGTCGTGTTTTATCGAGCATTTTAATGGTGAATGTCTCAGAACAGATTATCGTTAGGCATCGGATTAAATACTTAATGTAATAAGAACGGGATCTTTTTGTTCTCAGCTATAAACGGGACAAACACGGTTCCGATGAATTTCCTATCTTTCATGTTAAAACTTGGCAAGGTTCGTTACAGCGCCCCAACTGCAATTGGAAGAAGTAGATAGATAAAAACATTTCAACTAATAGAAACGTTTAATGCGAAAAATAACTTATAACTACATGTATATACATTTGTATCTAACTAAACAGTCGATAGACCATGTGACACAGTCAAATCCTTTTGAAGCACACACCAGATTTGTAATTTCATTATTTGACCATATCAATCATTATTTCATATTTTATCTGTTATTTAACGGTTCATTCTACACCCATGATCATGTAAGAGCCACCCCAATGAGAGGGGAGAGAAGATACAGGATAACCGGCCATTTTATATCCCTATTTTTATTTCGAACAGTTTTTCCTGTTTTATTACGTGCCCGGTATAAAACACATATATATTATACACGTTTCAATTTTTGTAATAGAATAATCGTGGCCCTAGAGTTGTAAAACGGTTTGACAATAACGTGACTCCGAAGTTCAAGCTCACGAACCAACAATTATTTGTCATTTAAATTATAGCGGTAATTAACGTTTTTGTTTTGACATTTAGACTTGGTTGTGTAACTAAATATGTAAGATTACATTATAAAATATAAACGTTTCTAAATTGTGAAGAAACAATGTGTGCATTTGCGTCGTCAACAACATCACGTTCAGCTTCGTGCATCATGTCACCTCTATAACTTATAAAACTGCATCCGGTACTCTGGAACAAAGCATGCAATTGTCGTCAACAACTCAACTTCTCACTCTGGTTGCTGATAAAGAACACATGACAGCAATATTTCATTGCTATTTGTCGTCATCATGTCGATCATTTATAGATAAGACCAATCACATACGTTTTGTTTGTATAAGTTATGTTTTCAAAGACGTCTAGCATTTGAAAATAAATGTACAGTCCAAGTTGCGTAACCTCGCACAGATAGATTCGTATACTGCATCCACACGTTGCTTTTGAATATTAAAGGAACAGGCATGAAAGCACTTCTTAACTGCATCATATTAACAGGTTTATAACAACTTTCGGCAGTAAATACGCGTGTTTGTTCTCTTTGTAGATAACGTTGTATAGACTCTGAATTCTAATCTAATCTTTGGGACATATAAGCATCTCATTAAATGATACATTCGGGACATCATCGTACAATCTGATCATACACCGATTAAAGCTCCCTGTTAAGGATAAAATCATTATGAATTAGCAAAATATTGGAAAGGGGGGAACGAACAGACAAATTTATGCGGTTAAATTTGGCTTACATATTTCATATCTCATAAAAACACATAAAACTCAAACTAAAAAGCCTGCTGGTTTAGCTGAAAGATCTCTTGAATACGACTAATTGGCTTAATACGATTTAAACTACGTTATGCAACCTATCTCACGCACATTTGACACGACCCCTAATTTAGTAATACGCTTAATCATGCATGTAATGGAGCAAGGAAGATTTACTTGTACACACGCATTTGATGGTGTCTCAAACGTAAGATACATTCATGCCCTCCTTTTTTCTCTGTTGTCTCTCTTAATTTCTTCTCACCTTTATACAATATATAATACATAAATCATTATCTAAACTGACTTGCCTATCTAAAACCTTTCTTATAACAATGTTATTACTTAAGTCTATTTTTGCCACTTGTCACTGTCATATGGAAATTGTATTATGTTATTTGTATGTTCACATTTGAAATAAACTATCCATGTACTCGTATGTATTTGATATCGACCGCGATCGAGGCCTACATCTGCGTAGAAAATACCTGGTCACGGATTTCACGTGGACACAGAAAGCATGCAGTGCTCGAGGTGTTTCGGGAATCCCGTGATCTACACAGATCGACCGCGTACGAAGTCTCTATCTGCGTAGGAAATAACTGGTCATAGGATTCACGTAGACTGTGAGAGCGAAGGGATCGAGGTGTTATGATAATCCCGTGATCAGGTCTCATAAATACATAACGATTGAATATCTGACGACAGTCGTTAGACGCGCTGCAGTTACCAAATTCGGACGAGTTATTGTCCCTCGTTCCCGACATGTACGCGGACAACAGACCAACACCCGACACGATGTACAGGTAAATGTAACGTCTAATACCAAATCATTCCATTGTTGATTATTCAGATCAAAATGACCTCCGAATAAGGCCATCTGTAAATAATGGCCACGTTAGGTCTTTCCCAAGTGTGGCCTTTGATCACGGGTTTGATTGTATCTTAATTGTGTTTACTATACACCTGACATGAGGGAATCGATCCGGAAGTGTCTCTGTATTCCTGTAATGCTGTTTAACTGTTCAGCATATTTGTACAGAACTCCAGATTCATTGCAATGTATTATGTTGGAACCCTTTTATCAATAATAAAAGCTTTGTTAATGTCGATGATAATTTAATTATTAATCGTTTTGAACAGGTGTGGCTATTTTAATGGTTTAATTACATTCGATTTATTGGAATAATATTTTGATCCTCGTAATAAACTTTGCTTGATACCCGCGTGTGTTAAGAAATAGTCACAAAATTGCTTTTGAATTCTAGACAAAAAAACAATTATCAACAAAAACGCCACCAAAAACACCATAAAATTGAGTTTTCCCCACCCCTTAAATATCTGTGTATAAAAGACAGTATATAATCCAATTTCGCTTAAAGATAAAGTGGTAATGAAACTATTTGAGAAACAGCATGAACGTTACAAAAAATCGTTGTAACTAGAAATGCATCCGGTGACGCATTGTCCGAATATCTTGCATGTTGTTTGTAACAAGACGCACGTGTTACTTGTTTTAGCAGAAAAATAACAACACTGGCTGTATACTTCATAAGAAAATATAATTCAGAAAATAGATAAGGGTGTATTTGAAGTAATGTAGATTTATAGTTAACTGTCTAATAGAACACAATTTATAAAACGTAAAAAATATTATCTAATCGTACAGAAGGCGGATGGGTGTTAGTAAATATATATTTTCTTAGGATAAAGAATTACCGATTTTTATCGTATTCTTAATTTCTCAAATGATTCATTGACTTTCTCTTTTCAACCGATTTTATGAAAAACGTTTTGGTGAGGATTCTGTTTTAAAATGATGATAGTAAATTAGAGGATTGTATAAATCTACCTCGTCCTTACACTCATCTTACAAATCCACGCGCAACGTTGCATTTTACGAGATCTGGGACTTTACATTCATTGTGCTTCTAAAATTCGTAAATTTAATGAGTTTTTACAATCAAATTGACTTTATGATATTTGACTATGTAGTACTATCTTTCATAATTGATACATACATATCATCCATAGTTTATTCATACATTGTATTTTCCTGACTGGATGATCAACAAGGTTCGAATCTAAAGTAGATATTGTGTTCTGTTATTCCAAATTTCGAAATTTGACTGAAGTAAACGTGTCAGGTTACGCCCTTCTATGAAAATTTGACAAAAATGTCGATTTTCCTCCTTCTATGTGGAGAAATGGCCGGTCCCTTATTGAATGGTAAGTTAGTACTAGTTTGAATGTCGTCCAGGAAAACTTGTTAGGTAAATCGGCCGGTGTATATAACTGAAAATATGTTGAAAATATATATATATTGGTTGGCCTAACGACTGATCAAACCGAAGTTTTAGCTCAGAGTTCATTTATTGTAGTATCATCTCTTGGCATGCATGAGTACACGATGATCATGGTAATTGAAACACATTGTTATTTAATAATATGAATAGACCACAGTCTTCCTGCCAAAAGTAAGAGACGGTCTGTCACAACGGACCTTTGGTACAAGCCGAGTTTAATTCACAATTACAGGAACAGTTTAAATGGCAATAATATGCGAAATGTCCGCTCAATAAACGCGCATGATATCTCTGTATAGACTCGATCAACAGGCATTTTTAATTGACAAAATGATTTCATCGATTTAACTAAGCATGCCACAAACAAAACGTTTATCATTGAGTTATTTATTATGACAGGATTTCAAGTTTTGATACTTTTGTTCAGATCACCAGCTGGATAAGTTCTATATCTAGATAAAAGATTGTAAGCATTCTCCTTTGGATAATATTTAACGCCAACAAATAAAACAAAGCTATTGAAAGTGTTTGAGAAAATGCAAATTGATACTGAACGATAACATTAGGGTGGCATTTTAATTTCGACATTACAGAGATGGTCTGGTGTTGTGTGAAAACGCAGTAAGATTGTTTAGATTATACATTTTCTGCAAAAATAACTCAACAGCGCGTATTTTAAATCTAGATGATGGATGCTTAAAGAAGTATTTAAGACAACAAGTTGGTTCCCGCCCATGTTGGGTAACCAGCAAGTGTAGATCATCAATTTAACTCGACTGATAATACTACGAGTATTTGACAAGCAACAGAACTCCCATAGAAGCATTGAGCAATACACCGAATCAACCATTGGTTCTCATCAATTAATGCTGAGCAGTTTGAAGTATCGTTTTATGATTTTTTAACGTGTCGATTAGCAATGTGTGTTATATACCGCCACGTGCTCAGGGTTACCGAAAGACTGACACGAGTGTTGCGAGTTTAATCTCGGTTAAAAGTTAACGATTTTCAAACGTCAAGCCCATTTTTACACGTTAAATCAGTCGTAAAATTGATAAATGTCTGTGCTATACTTTTATATTGTCTAAGGTAAAGTACAGGAATCGATAAATATGTAGTTATGAGTATATCCACAAAGGCGACTTAAAACAATTATGAATCAAAGCAATACATGTAATTCAGAACAGTATGGGTAATGAACATCTCCAGCACGACCCAGGCGAATACTAGCCATTTGAGATATTTCCAGTACGATAAAATTCTGTTAATGACTAGCACTATGTTGGATTCTTTTGAACCGATGCCGAATTATTATCAAGTTGATCAAATTTAATTGTATTTAATTGCGTTTTATGGGCATTTCATGGTGTCGGGTCATAATGAACTACGCCCAATGTCAGAATGGGGTACCATAATGTCCATTGGTGAAAATTAAATAGTTGTTTATAATTAAGATAAAACATTAACTATAAGTAAGAGATTTCATCTCCTGTCGTGCTGGTAATGAATGTTAAAGATAAGTCGAACAATTGACAATATGGACAGGATTGGTTCTCACTGAATGTTCATTTAGTTGTGGGTGGGGTACCTATTTTTAAAACATTTATGTATAAAACATGATGTAATATTCTTTTGTAAGTGACCACATTTTTCCACCTTAAATAAAATTTAAAAAATGTAATATTCTGACGTGATCGAGGCTGAAATTCGGATTGAAGCAGGCTCGATCTGCGCCGGCTCTAATACGACCAAACCCGTACAAAAGGCGTCCCTATATTCCTGCTTCACAAATGTACCTGTGAAAATATATGTTTGTCATGCTACTAGGGGACAACGAAGGTGTTTCGTGATAATGTGAACCTATTTTAGAATGTAATTTGGGTGTTGTTTACGAGTAAATTTGTGTACTTTGACTTCATCATGTTTGAGGCACGACTGATTCACGATTCGTCGGGGTTCGATTCATACTTATGTTCGATCAGAAAAAGACAGTTGTTCAGCTCTGCGCTGAGAAGTATGCTGTTATCGTCAGACTAAAAACTGGTTCTGTTTATTGTCATTTGTCCAACGAAAAATCACCGAATATTTTCGTACTGTTTTTTTCTCGGATTTTCTTGTTTGAAGCTTTAGAGTCGGTTCCAAAGAAAAGGGTGGATCGGGTAAACTTTTACGCGACGATTTCTTTTCTGGTCCCATCAAATAGGCGGGAAGAAGAAATATGAATACGGATGTTATTGCTCGAAATAAAAATATCTAAGCAAGATTTGTGCTGACTCAGCATGAATTCTTTGATTTTTTATTTTTAAAAAGTGTGCACGCCTTGTGTCATGATTAGCGAGTGAAGCCAGTTTTCTTCTGTACCTATCATGGAATCTGTCTGTAAAAACTTCGTCTGTTATATGTCTTTCTCGCTAAACGTTTACATCACTAAGTGTAACCATCAATCTAGGTTTTATGTTATTGTATGCAATGTTCACTTTGATCTCTCTTATTGCTGTAGATTTCTGCTGATTTAACAAAAGTGAACAAAAAACTCGTACACGATGCTTTTATCTTGTAGGTTTTATATACAAGTTGTCCCATAATTTAGCAAGTTTAAGAGGCTATAAGGCGGTTTCAACTTTTTTTCTTAAAGAATATTGACCTATATATCTCAAAATTATACTGTGGATCCAATTATGAACACATTTCGCTTGTTAAAAAGCCGTTTTTTCTCAACTTCAAAGCACAAAGGTATGCAATATCAGACCGACCTATGTGGAAAGATATTACATTTAGTCCAGTCTTGAAATAGAATAATTTACAACAAAGCAGATTGACTCATCAATAAAATATTATGTCAACTGAATGACTTTATTGGTGGTGATTCTAACATATCAAACAATAGGTAGTTCCCAAGGAGGATTGCCTGTGTACCAGGTTTTACTGAACGGGTTGGATCGGTGGTCCAGTGGTGACATGCTGGATTATCACCAGAAAGATCGTGGGTTCGAATCTCGACTCCGAATTTCTATATTTATAGGACACATTTACAATGTCACCATCCACTGGACCTTGAAATTTTATCGATATAACACCAATGTACCACACAAAATCATTGGTGTTACATTGATAGAATTTCAATTTCAAGGTCTTGTGCCCCACCCCACTACCGAAACGGGTGAGGCGGGTATTGGTACTTTACACGGGCACGATAAAGTACCAATAATTTAAAGCTATTCGAAATATGAGTATAAATGCCCGGTTCTCCATATCCCCCCCCCCCTCTCTCTCTCTCTCTCTCTCTCTCTCTGGGGTGGCCCTGAAATGTCCATAATTGGCAGTTTAACAACAGATAATTAGATACTTACTGAACGAACCACGTTTACAAGTTCCTACATGTAATGTATCGATAACATGCTCCCTGCATTTGAATCATTGTGCACTCACTTACATACAGGTGTCTGTATAATGTCGACATAATAATTAAATCTGAATATTTTCTTGAAGGCATCGGCTGGTTTAGGATCAGTTTGGATTACTTTTTGTTATTTCAGGTGATTGCTTGTAAAGTCACATACACTGTAACTGACTCCTACTCTCTGACACCTTTCTTATACGAATACTTGCATGTGGAACTTAAAGATTGATTTGTATAGGTGACTTATAATACCCTTGGTCTTGGTGTTTTACGTGTACATGTATTTACAATTCTTTATTTGTATAATATATAGTAGTAGTAACTAATTGAAAGACGTGTATTAATTAATTGAAAGACGTGTAGCAACTAATTGAAAGACGCGTAGTAACTAATTGAAAGACGCGTAGTAACTACTTGAAAGACGTTTAGCAACTAATTGAAAGACGTGTATCAACTAATTGAAAGACGTGTAGCATCTAATTGAAAGAAGTGTATCAACTAATTGAAAGACGTGTAGCAACTAACTGAAAGACGTGTAGCAACTAACTGAAAGACGTGTAGCAACTAATTGAAAGACGCGTAGCAACTAATTGAAAGAAGCGTAGTAACTAATTGAAAGACGTATAGCAACCAACTATTGCAGCGGCTTTAAGACAGATCTAAACGATGAATAAAGACATACACATCAAACTACTTGATTGGTTGTAATTTAAATTACATTTATTTTTTATGTCTTTTTTACTTTCTTCATTGCAGACGGTACTTACGACTGTAGCGTCGGTCTTTTTGTCTGATGTATTACATGTAATATTATAATTCTATAGAAGCTTACCATGTTATTTCCGACTGTAAATTAATGTCATTATCAATAATGGGCTGTATAGATTGCTGAAGATAGACGTTGGCGAACATCTTAAGTTAATTAATTTTCCTGGCCGAGTTTTAATCACCAAATGTTGTCTGCTTTTTTATTTCCTGTCCTCGCACATCGATAGAAGTGCTGCTAATGACAGGCCGTTCTAAAGCATCCACTGTTATATGTGTGAATAAATCACTTTTTATAGTTTCAAGACGATGTTATGAATTACTTATTGGTCCTGACTGAATGCTAAATCGCTGATCATAAATATGTAAATATCACACCTTCTACGACAAGATGCTACAGAACTTACGCGAGGCTTTAACAATGTTGACGTACTAATTACCTATTTTTGATTGCTTGTAATAAAAATATCACGTTCCACAGGTTCAATCGTCGACGTCAGGTTGGCATTATATGATATAAACCTGATACATGTGTTACATGAAGTTTGTTGCGTTCAAAACTATACATGGACGGATGTCAAGGAAACAAAGAGTACGCAAATCATATGCACAGTGGGAGACTCGATGTCAAATATTATATATACAAATTTATGTAATGTACGTACGTGAGACTTCTCAAAGGGCTGTTGTTGAAAACGATCCGGTTAATTTTAGCGAGTAAAGGTTCTGGAACCGGACCAGACTCTAGTTGCCAATTTTATAATTAGTTAGGATAACTTAATTGAGGTTAATTAGTTAATCCAGCGTGAATCTGTGCAAAACTGGAATCATCTCGTATGTCAATCAATATTATAAAAATACATGTATATATAAATGGTACTGCATGATTGTAAAGGAGTTTTCCTCAGTTTGATATAGATCTATGCCGAGTTCAAGCCATATGTTATACGAGTAAAATTACAGTAAAACTTCACTTAGAGACCACTTATCCTCAAACCAATTTTGTATATTTCTTCTTTGCTTCAGTTTATTACTAAGACCGTCTCAGTGTTTAGACTATTTGTTCTCTTTATCGAGGCTCTCTTCACCACCTAGGCATCGTCTGGTTAATATAAACGTGTAATATTATGTACGTTTCCGATGTAAAGAGTGATTTCCCTGTAATTCGCGTCTTCCTTCCTTACTTACTTAGTCTAGTATACAGAAGATACCATAATGTGTCAAGGTATATTGACTTCAAAGATAGTACTGGTATATAAAACGTATGCAAAACATCTGTTAGTGTGCAAAGAAACTGAAAAAATATCAAATTTTGAGAATAAGCAGATAGGTCATATAATTATAAAGTCAGTGCTTTTTGTTTGCAACTAAATTTTGTGCAACACAAGTATTTGTGAATCACGTACTTTAGTAACATAAATCGTGAAAAGAATAGCAGGTATGTATAAGTTATGATAGTTTTATTCAAGTTCCTATGGTTTTGCATGAACGGAATTCATTGTAAACATAAGTTCACATAGTTGCAAATGAGAAACCTACAGTGTGCATGTAAGCGCATAGCTCGTGCGTTCTACAAGTATAATCCGGGGATTTTATTAATGTGTTTAATGCTCATTCATATCAAAATAATCATGCAAATTATGCGCGTTGATCATTGCGTGTTTTTATACCCTATATTTCATAAAGAGGTTCATTAAATATCGTCTACTATTTGTACTTTTCAGATAGAGGGGGAGGCTTATTTTATATTTTGTCTGACAACGGGGGGGGGGGGGGGGGGGGGGCTAACAACGCACCTAGCCCCTACCGCACTCCTACTGCTATTTCAATACTTAATCGAATCAAACAGAAGTCAAGCTGGTAAACCAATGTTACAAATGAGGATGGAAGACATATGCCTTAATGCTAAGTTGTCCTTTATTCAGAGGTTTATCAGGTCTAATGCATCATGCATGTGACCTTTATTGACCGGTAACCGTTATTGACATGTGACCTTTATTGACCGGTAACCGTTATTGACAGGTGACCTTTACTGACGGATGACATTCATTGACATGTGACCTTTAATGACCGGTAACCGTTATTGACATGCGACCTTTATTGACCGGTAACCTTTATTGACATGCGACCTTTACTGACGGATGACATTCATTGACAGATGACCGTTATTGACATGTGGTCGTTATTGACAGGTGACTGTTATTGACATGTGGTCGTTATTGACAGGTGACCGTTATTGACATGTGGTCGTTATTGACAGGTGACCGTTGTTGACATGTGGTCGTTATTGACAGGTGACCGTTATTGACATGTGGTCGTTATTGACAGGTGACCGTTATTGACATGTGGTTGTTATTGACAGATGACCGTTATTGACATGTGGTCGTTATTGACAGGTGACTGTTATTGACATGTGGTCGTTATTGACAGGTGACTGTTATTAACAGATGACCGTTAATTTACACTTGTCTATACTTTTAATATTGCGGAATCATAGTCGTTTAATCATATTTAAGTGTTCTGTATTACTACTTTATATCAAATGAAGTTTACTGAAATACGTTGACTCACTAAGCGCTACTTATTTTAAAGTGAAGGCGCCCAGTCGATTTTAACAATAAGACTACTCGTAAATATATTCAATTAACGACCAAGCCCGGAGTCTATATTGGTTTTATCATACAGCAATGATGTCGCCAATGCTGTATTTTCTATCCAAGATAAAATTAAACTTTAGCAGGTCTTAAATCTTTCATCAAGTTTAAAATCTTATTTAATGAATCACGCCGCCTGGGAAATGCACCCCGAGTTAATACTTTCTATTTCCTATAAAGCACACGACTAGAATAAAGCGGCTCGGTATCATTCGCTGCTCACTCATGTGATCTTTGTAACTAATTGATGCGGTGGTTGGTAGAGCAACATACGAAATTCTCGACTGTTTCTTTAAATTCGGCTTCTGATTCAGTTTTCATTTATTGTGCATCTTGACTTATCCGAGTGGTGATGTTTATTTAGAATATTAAACATCGTCGTCAATGGCAATGCAACGTTTTGTGAGATTATTCATAGTGTTATATGTTGTCTTTCTGGAAACGGTGAGTTTTTTTTTTATTTCGATTTAATAATGTTACTTTGATAAGATTAAGATTAAATTGTACTCTTTAGACTGATATTAGTTCATCTTAAAAATGATGATGCCATGATTCAGATATATCAAAATATAACTCACTATAATAATTGTGTTATATAATAATCCACTACACTAGATAAATTGATAAGCAGGGTAGTTTACTCATTATAAACATGCACGTGTTTTTTAGTTCCAATGCAAGTAATAATAAATTCACGTAGCAGTTTTTAACTAGATTCTTTTTTCGCTGCCTGGATGCACTTTTGTGTACCGTAAGTTTTTTTCCCACCAAATCACTAAAAAATGTTCGATTGCCAAGACAATATATATTTAAGAAATGTTTGTATCGAAGTACTATTGATATGTTAGAAAAAGGGTGTTTGTGTTTTGATATAAAATTATAGGTTTATTGTTAAAAATAATTGGTAACTGTCATGAGTTTCGATATCACTATCCATTCCAATTGCACATTTCTGAGAATATATTCTACTGTTTTGTTGTCTTAACCTCGTGTTTGTTGTTTGTAAGTATACACTGTTGTTTGTTTGTAGACACTGTTGTTTGTAGATGATAGACTACAGTGAAACCTGTCTATAAACATAGCAACCATCCTGTTATAACGATCAGTCGTTAAGATTTGATGCTATTGAGATTTGAGGCGGTCATAAAAACGTTATAGTTTTACTGTATCTAGATAAACGATAATTCTATATTTATTATAGTATATATTAAACTAAATTAGCCTAAATTTCCGATTTTTTATATTGCGTTTAGTGTGCATTATTCTTATTTTGCCACGTTCTTATTTATCATAAAGCGCATTTAATATTAATAACTAAAACATAGTTTGTAATTCAGAAAAATTATGAATGATTAAATCCTGTATGTATCGTGTATGTAGCTTATCTTGATTGTTGATGTTGAAGTGCGGACATGCTGTTTAGGTATGTCAATTGTTTTACAGATAAAATTGGTACAATTTGTACACACCTCAGTAAGTGATATATGGAGCTAGTATGATTTTTTGCTTGTACGACAAATTGTAAATACACACGCGCAGTAACATGATAAAGGTGCAGATGTGTTAATATCAAACTAACAGGTTTGATTTAGTAATGAGGCATTTCAATTGGGTAATATAGATAAACCTGGTTATAGGAAGTGAAAAGGCAGATTTTTATTCATTCAGATTACGACTGTCATTCGTGTATTTTGTAAATAGACAATGTACTTTGTACAAGTTTTCAATAAAAAAACTGTTCTGTTCTGTTCTGTTAATTTCTGTATGATATTTTGACTGAAACAGAGTTTACGATAGAACAGGTCTTTAGTGTATTCCTACAGGGCCCTGTATAAAAGCGTATCCGAGGGTGGAGGGATGGATTCGATGTTTATTATCACCGTGTTTTACCGTATTTTGTTTAAGACTCATTTGACATGTTTTTCTATCATATAGAGGAGTATTTGCACAATCTTTGTCTAAGTTGAGAGCCAATCTATCGTATACAGTATGTTGAAAATACGGAAGTATGATATCATTACATGAATATGTCAGATAATTTTCCTTTGTTAAGTCTTATCACTCATTACTACTACGCTCTTCTGAATCTTCTTTGTATAATTAACATAAATATTGTTCTCTCAAAAGAACAATTCCACCTGGTAATGTATAAACATGACACGTAGGTGATATAGCACGCTCTAATCTGATCTAAGTTCACCTTTCTCGTGCTCGGGGGCCTCGACCTGTATATATCCGTAGAATGTCTTAACCGACCAGAATCAGCCTCGACCGGCATTTTATCCTACAGTGATAAATAACGTGCGCTCAAGTGTTTAAGTAGTAAAATGAACACAATCTTGCTTTTAATTGGTTTATATAGCTTGTTAATTGATGTATATACGATATGTTGAAATGGTTTATATTAAGTGTAAATTAAGTGCTCTTTTATTTAAAATGCATCTCGGTTTAAGTGGTATAATTTGGCAGCATTCACTAAATTCTTTAAGAAACCGATAATAGCACCAATTATGTAATCACAGACTTCAATTTGGTGCATTAAATTTGTTCTTATTGTCCAACTAGCCACTACGGCAATAAGTCTACGACTTGTCTTACCCTTTGTCCGAGGTAAGCCGTTTAAGGATTATAATCATATTATAAACATTGTATATATTAATTATGGATACATGTACATGTTTGCATATTGGGTTCCTTCATCTGCGACTATCCCTGATGGTCTCATGATTACATAATGTACAGTAAACAATGCCTGGATTCAGTAAAAGTCGTATGTGCTCGCCCACCTTCTTATCTCATCAATAACAACGTTTTTTTTTTAATTTTTGATTTTCTTACTTTTTATAGAATACAAAACCTTTAACTTTTTAATTTCAAAGAATAACTTAATACACACTGTACATGTAGAGCAATAAGACGGTTAGAATGCACATTTTGGTGTTCTTAAGAAACTGAGACACAGTCGCAAACGGTCCAATAATATTTCTATTTTTATTAACATGGAATACCCAAGTATGCACTCTAACCTATACATAAATACCACAAATGAAGCGATTGTCTTATTTGAATAGCCATGAACATAAAATTTCTAAATATACAGTATACTTAAGTACTCGTACACATTGGGAACAATTAATGACTTACTATCATATGAACAATATTATCATGAATTTTCTAGTTTTCAGCGGTTGTAAAAATATGCGAATTAGCTCCACCCATGGGCGTCATTAACTAAATTTAATTTTAAACAATTATTTACTTTGTTCACATAATTAGAAACTGTGATTATCATCTTGTCTAACGGAACTTTATTGTTCCCGAATACAAACTTAATTGTTTATGTTTTCGATGTTTCCTGTGACAATAATAGTATAAATATGGAACCTTTCAATATGAATACCTGACAGTATTGCCAGTACAATATACTACTGTGTGTGTCCACCAAAACAAACAACCACTTCATTCAACATAAGTTTATTAGGTGCGTACTCTTCAAGTTAGTGGTTACAAGTATTCTAAGTGTTATATTGAGTTACTAGTATCATAATACTATGACGTAATATGTCATACACTAAACAAAACTTATATCCCCACACTATATTTAATGCGATTTATCGACACTTGATTAAAGGAACATTGATCAATCCAATAAAATGCTTAAAAGATATGATACAGATTTTGGTATTGGGCCGAGACGAGACGTACAGACCGGACCACACCGTGCAGACCGGACCGGAACAAACGGAAAACCTCGTTGTCATGAATATCGTTAGTTTCAATCTTTTTATTGTGCAAATAAGCTTTCAATATACAACTGTTAACTGTCAAGTATACACTTCTCGACATTTTCTTATCGAATCAATCTTTTTTGTATGTATGTTTAGTTGAACGTAAAAACTAGATTTCGTAGAAACGATTCGAATGTGCCTATATACTTATAGGATAATAAAACGGTTAAGCAATAATTTACGTTTTCGAATCCAATCATTATCAATTTTTTTACAGAATTGCTATGTAAAGGGGGGGGGGGGGGGGGGGGTACAAGAGAACCGGGCATTGGTATTCCTATCATTATCGAATAGTTTTCCTGGTTCTTTATCATGCCCGGTGTAATTCACCGATACACACATCACCCGTTTTCTAAAATACTCAATGGTGGACTCTAGAATCGAACCCACGACATGTGATATAGTAGTTCAGCTCATTATCACTCGATCTTCGATCACCCCTCATGTATATAATGCTGATACTGAAAGTACTTCAGCATGTTTTATATTCGATTTTTTCCAACGCAAGTTTTACGGAATAGTCCAGCTACACGTCTGTTTCTTTATAATTTTACAATACGATCTATTGTGTGGTTTAATGATATGAATTGACTATATAATAGATAAATTATATTGGGTTATAAAATAAATAACATCATAATACTATAAGTCAAATTGAGTAGTACCAGAGCATTGTTTGCGTTATATCAATAATTTCTGTAACTTATTAGGAATGTCAACTATTAAATACTGTACGTCAAACCTGTGTTAGCGACTACTTCCAAATAAGGGCCGTCCTATGCCCTAAGGGACATTCTTTAAAAACCGTCATTGATTATTTAGAAAATAAATATCTGTGTACTTCCGAATAAAGGCTACCCGTCAACAAAGGCCATACTTATTTTGTCAATCCAAAGGATGGATTTTGCTCGAAGATTTTACTGTACACATAATTTGTCTAACGTTTGTACCTTGATGTAGCCAGGGATCGAGTTTACAATAAGCATTGTAATGAATCCACACGGTTCGTATCGGCGACATGGCCAGTTGGCAAGCAGGGCTGGTATAAGTACGACAAAAACTATAGTAAGCAAAATGTTTCACTACGTCGGCTGTTGTAGACATTCTCTGAATTGATGTACAAATTGAGAAATTCTTCGTTGCCATAGACGCCTGATGTGGTCATGTGTATTGCATTGTTTTATTGTTGAGCAAAACCTTCAGATGCATTGCTGCATTTCGCTTACTTATTATTATTACGTTACAGCAGATTACTCCGGCTGTGATTCCACTTACGTTGCTCGTGTTTCGAATACATAGGTTTTTTACATTATGATCATTACATAGTCTTTCCAACTAAATCTTAATATTATTTCGAAATAATCCCAGGTTTGTCACAATCGTAGATATCTGACTGATGTTAGTCTCTGACAGAACTCTTCACGTTGGCTTTCATACTGAAAGACTTTCTGCCTAATGCTACGTGGTTATGGGTTCCATATTGTTCAAAAGCAATGGCTGGAAATGGCAACTCTTTTCTTCTCTGATTAGAATACAGACTTCATTATCGTGAAGATAAAGTAAAGCTCAGACTTTCATTTTTCTTCTCGATACAATATCTGATTGACTTGTTTTTATTCCTGTCTTAGGTAACAATAATTGCTAGCTTGTTTTCAGTAACACAATCCTTCCCACCCAGGTACCTTGTATATAAATAAACACCTTGTTCCTCTTTATATCTTACAGTGTATGTTTGTTGTTGTTGGTATTTCTTATATCTACCACGTTGCAATTGTTCCTGGCAATATTTACAATCGTAAGATTTAACATGTCAGAAGCATTTAATTGGCATAAATAATTAATTAATTACTTGAAGCACGTAAACCTTTTTCTAATTTGAAGATTTGGAACGCAACTTGAGTGTATACACTATCTCACACCCGGTTTGCCAGTAAAGGGCGAATAGCAGTTCGAGAGGGCGCGGCGTCAAAGACCGTATGTCTCTTTGTCAATTACGTTCGGAGTGAGTCTGGCTGGTTTGTACTGGTACACATGAACTTGTACGGTACATAGCTGATAAAGTCACCCATTTTTTCAACATTTGTAGAGATAATGCTGTCCATAAACATTTGGTATACAAGGGCAAAGTATACAAGTCCGTTCCAAAAACATTCACATAAATGTCCGAAATATTCTGACAACCACTTGTTGAATTATGGTGCCCCATCTGAACCAATGGCAATGGCGTGATGACCAGCATGCTGCTATGAAATTTGGAATGGCAGAGCACGAAGGGTAACACATAATTATAATTGCAAACCCTTATTAATTCCATGTAGAGGAAGATTTCATTGATTCCTAATATATGTGTACTGTAAAACCCTTGCAAGCCGGTTTCCATCCGGATTAAACAAAATGTCCGGTTTTTTGAGTATTCAGAATTTAAGAAAGAATAGCAAATTCTTGTGTACTTGTTTGCATGAACAGCCGAAAAACCTGACTTAGTAAAACTCATTGTTTGTATAGTATGTCTAGTGTCTGCATTGATTGCTTGACATCCAGGTGTATTTTATCTCATATAAAACCTGGACGATAGTAAAACCTATGAAATATACACAAACCATATAACACTACATGTTTACGTTTTGTGAGACTGTAGCAATGTTTCCAGGAACATCATTAGTTTTTCATCTTTGTTTCCAATGAACATTCTTATTGTTATATACATCATTATTTAGGCCATTTTATAGCTCATTAAATATATCATTATATAGCCCATTATATAGATAATTATATGGGCCATTATATACATCATCATATAGATCATTATATAGCTCATCATATAGATCATTATATAGGACATTTTATACATCATTACATGGACCATTATATAGACAATTATATAGGCAATTATATAGACAATTATATAGGCAATTATATAGATCATTACATAGGCAATTATATAGATCATTATATAGGCAATTATATAGATCATTATATACATGACACCATTATAATTATACACCATTATGTATCCATAAAAATCACACAAAATTCAAAATCCAAACAAATATCGGTAGTCTGTATAAATACGTTTATATAAGCAAACACATAATTATGGTTTTAATAAATGCTTTACATCTGTTGACAGATAAATTGTTCTGTATCAACTACTAGTCTGTGGTCAGTTTTTGTTCTGTATCAAGTCTATGGTCAGAGATTTGTTCTGAGTTTAGATCTTTGAACCTACGAGTATCATTCCAACAATATGTATTCATATAGGTCTACATGTCATCATATGTGTATGGACCGGGGGTCTTTTTATACAATAAACTGTAATGTTACATGTCATCATATTATACGAGACTCGGAAATCACATTTTAATGTTTTGGTTATTTGTATTTTAAGATGATGTTTAAGACGTATATTGTATGCAGTATATAATGCCGTGATGCTGCTTTAAGCTTAAACATTCTTTGAAGATGTATAAATGGAATCAACCGCCCATGTTCATTGAATTTCCAAAAAGAAATATTTAATCTGTTTTGGGATTATTTTACAGGCATAAGATATTATTAGACTGACAGACATAAACATTGAGATTTAGAAATTAATGGGAAACTGACTTAAAAATGCATTTTTCAGGATTTATTTCTAAATAACTTAAGCCATATTGTGGCCATCATCATATCTGTGACTACAGAAGTTGTACAGTTTCATTAATTCCAGTCAAGATTAGCTGTACGTTAATTTTATCATTGCACAGTTCTAGACTAGTCTGTGCATTCTTTGAATTCTTGAAAGTTGAAAAAATGGATGAAATAAAGATGTTTTGTATTTTTTCCTGACTAACAATTAGAAACACCGAAACATCGAGAATATCATTTTAAACGGATATTTAAATTTGTGTCCCTGGTTCTCGGCCGAAATTGAGTCACGTGGTAGATTGATTAACCAAAAAAGTTCATAGATGTAGCACTGTGTAAGGGAACCAGTCATGATTTGTTTATAAAACATGCATAACTGACAACTGTCATTAGTTGTGAAAAATATCAAATACTATGAGAAAGATCTTAATATTAAAACGTGTATTGTGTAATCTTTTTACACCAAATTTCACCTTACATGTATTTTGTGCCAATAAGCATAACAATCACTCGAACCAAGTGCATACTTTTTCATTTCAGTATCAGAAAGGTGTTCGGCCTAAAGTACTGTAACATACTATATATAAATATTCGATTGTTAAGTCAAATACAAACCGATATTAAAATATGCTGCATTTCCACATTACTTGCCGTTCACTAAGTATTAGCAGTTTGTCTACACATCAACATACAAAATAATGTTTGTAAACATACATGTATGTACTTTTTGGTAACATCTATTGTTGATTCAGAATCTAGCAATCTATTGCATGTAAATATGGACAATTATATGTTAGGTACAAAGTCTGATACCATCAACCAACACATACCATTTGACAAGAGAAGTGACCCCCCCTCCCCGGAAAACCCCCCAAAGTATGACTAAGCCATACATCCGCGTTTATTAGGCTCGAGTCGTAATCTCATCTGAGCGTAAAATAGTTCTCACGTGTCTTTATAAAACCCATTTATCTTCATAAACAGTGCAAATTGTTAATAAAAGTGTATCAATGAGGCATAAAAATATTTAGGTCAAGTATATTAGTTACAAAATGAAGTTTATGACGACAGGGGATCGATCATGCGATACCCCCCCCCCCCCCCCTGTTGTTCAAGTGCGCCGTTTTAATATCTAGAATTACGCACAGACTAAGAATTGAAGAATGGTAATAAAACTTGGTACTTTTTTGATAAACATGAGCTTTTTACCCAGAAGGTATCTGTTTTCATTTAAACATAACTTATCCCAGAGGGTATTGTATAAATATATATAATAGAGAACATACGTTGTATATTGAATTACTCTGGTGTTGAATTTTTTTATATCTTACTGATGAAATAAATGATTTATGTTGAAAATAAAACAAAGATTTGTAACACATATTGTCGAGATATCATCGTTATATTGTTTCTAATTTCCACTTGATAAACACTGACTCCCGCAATATGTTCCCGAGTGTCAGGAGACTACTTGGTATACAGCGGCATAAATCACTCAGTCATTGTTACAATCTTTGATAAATGATGTGCGGGTGTAAGTTTGATATCTAGAGTCGATTTCATAGATATATATATTGTGATTGGTCTTATGTGATTTGCTAGTGATATTTATGCACATTTTGTACAGAAGGTCACGTGGTCAAACTCTCATTCTACATTTACAGTAAAACCTTTATGATCGGTCACCTTGGTATTAAGTCCACAGTACAAATACCATCCGCTTATTTTCTAACCGGTTTATCAATACTCCTCAATATTAGACTTGGTTATGAGACATTTTCAATAGTTCGACCATTTTCCCTTATTCCAATGTGATTCAAGTATTAAGCTCTTGATATACATTTTGTATTTCATAATTTATTTCTTTCCTATATATCTACTATGGTTTCAATTATTTTCTCTGGTGAATAGATTCTGTGGATTTCGTGGGTAAATAAAATCCTCGTTACAGATAGCCTTTATTCGGATTTCTTTTTTATCTAAATAATCAAGGACGATTACTTCAAAGAATTTTTTTTCTACATGGTGACCTTATCCGGAGGTGGCCGCTACATGTTTGAATGTAAATGCTTACAAAATGTTTTCCATCAACATTCTGAGCGTATTTGGTTCGAAATAAAGTAAATTGTATAAGTGTCGGTTGTACTGAACGAAGTGAATAATATCACAGATTAATGCATATTTTGAATATTATACAAATTATTATATTATATGAAGAACAGATGTATTAGTTTTGGATGGGAGGAACAGATGTGATATGAACCCGATGTAACGCATACAACGAACATGAAACTTGAATAGTTGCTGTTTGAATAGAAATTCTACTGGACTAAAGTAATAACAGATATAACGGTCACTTGTGAATAACTGCCATTGACCTCTGTTTAACACACACCATACCAAATTAAAGTTTGTATAAAGACCAACTGTGCTGATAGACCATATGTATTATATTTCTCTAATGACCTCTGCTTACGGTTTGAAAGTAAAATCAAACCTGTGTTAGCGGCTACATCCGGATAAAGGCCACACTTCGAAAAAAAGTCATTCTTTTAAAACTGTCGTTCGTAATTAATAACAAAATGACCCCGAATAAAGACCACCTGTCAATTAAGGCCCCATTTTGTCTTTCCCAATAGTGGTCGTTGTTACAAAATGTCAAACTATATGATGCTATATCTAGATGAACATGTAAACTATTTGTCTAGTCACAAAGATCGTGTATAACAATAGATAATCACAGACAAGTGAGCAATAATCAGCTTGCAATTGTAGGATCAGACAATCCTAGCTCACCATACCCACATACACGAGGCTAAATTCTGAGATTGCCTTTATCAGCTACGTCTCAGGAACTTAGAAACCTTTCTGTTATAATAATACAAAATCAACATGTTTTCTGCCACATTGCGATCAATATTATGATAAGGCTAAACAATGTTGGAAAAAAACACATTTTGTTTTATGAAACTTTACGTTTCGGTTCGCTATAGAAATGCATCTGTAACCTCTTAAATAAGAATAACCACTCTGAAGATATTTGACTTTTTTACAGCCAAGTTTAATTAAAATACTATATCGATAAGTTAGTTTAGTTTCAACAGAGCAAATCTCGGACCTTAAGTAACATGTATGACATGAAATGTAGCATGACTGAAACATATACACATGTCATGTATTCTATTCAGTCAAGCCATTCAATATCATAAAGTATCGATATTGACTGTGTGTTGGTTGTTTTCACGGGTGCATACTGTACAACATCTACAAAGCAACACCGTATAGAGTAGCACAATTATGTTTTTTTATCATGAGAGATTATTTCTCTAGAGAGGTTAAATTACTAGTAAAATCGAGAATTGGGAAAACTCATGTTTTGTTTATATCGAGTTTTACGCCCCTTTTCAACAGTCAGCGTCATCTGAGGCGGGCCGTTCACCTAAGCATCGTTCCTGCGAAGAACCAGTATTAAACTTCCATCCTCCATTAATCAACAGCCTTCTTTCTCACATAAAGAGACATGGTCGGTAGCGGGGCTCGAACCCACGACCCACAATCAGTGAGAAGTTAAAGTGATTTGAAGTCAGCGAACTTAACCACTCGACCACGGAGACGGGTCGGGAATAATCATGCTGTTGTTGAAGTTAGGATGTTGCTCAAGAGAGAGAGAGAGAGAGAGAGAGAGAGAGAGAGAGAGAGCCGCTCGGGAGAGGTTGTACTGTATATCAATTATACTATCGCTACGGTGATCTGGACTGTAGAATGATACTTTATACACAAACATATAATGTTACACTCTCACATTGACCATCTCAATACTAAGACAATATCATTATAACGACCACTTCTTCTATGACAGGTTTTCAATATTTCCAATATGTTTTAACTTAATAATGGGTCTACCCATATACAGTCAAACCCGTGAACAAAGACCACCCTCCAGGAAAGACGCTATATGGCCTTTATTGACAGGTGCCCTTTATTCGGGGATCTTTTTGTTCTTTATATCAAGGGTTTACTGTACTATCAATATACATGTATCTGTATATGTGGTCATTAATCATGTCAGCAAATTGCTTCGAAAACAAAAAAGCATTTGTGTCGGGTAATAAGCAGACCTCACATTATAATTGTTTCAATAATCTCGCAAACGTCTGATGTAAATTATGTTCGAATGCAATCACTGTAATGTTGATTTTAATAGCAACTTTTACTGGTCCCAGATAATCAAGCACATCTCGGAACCTACCAGACGTTAGATATAACTATGCAAGAAATGTAAATAGCAGAAATAATGGTAATTATCAATCAAAACTGATTAATGTTAGGTAAATTTCTAATTGCTGGGTTTACATAAAAGTACGGTGAAAAGATGTTATCTTTAACAGTTATAATACGTCCTCTCACGCTGTAATGTTGTAACGAATTTTAACTAGCAGTTTTCTCCAAGAAATGTCACGTTGAATTTGTACGTTAATGTTTTAAATTTACTTGTGCAGATATTTTTACAAATAGATCTGAAAGTGTGTGCATGCATAGCACGTTATACCCAAGCATTAATGACAAGGCACGGGAACTTAATATGTTGTGCATCTGTTTGTCATACTTTCACGTGGATCTACCAATACCAGTAGCAACACGTGCATTCTACATGTAAAGGAAATACTAAACTGTCAACCAACATGTGTATCCGATATATTTACACGTGTATAGGACATACAAGCACGGTTATCTGACATACAATACATACATAACACACGTGTTTCGGACACACAAACACCTGTATTCGACATACAAACACGAGTATCCGACATATGTACACGTGTATTAGTCATGCTGACACATGTATCTGTCATACTAGTACGTGTATCAGACATATAAACACGTGTTTCACACATACCACCACATGCATGTTGGAATTAAATTCGCAGTTCGCGATTTTTTTAAATCTTAGATAAAAAGAAAACTACAAAATAATAAATCGCGAACTGCGTTCAACTGTATCCGACATACCAGCACGTATACTGTTCAAGAGTAAAGACGATCACAGTGGACTCGGATGTATTAACTTTTAGGATACATCAGAGAATCGGTGATGTACAGTGCAGAACTGATTCATCCTGAAATATAACCGTTCATTAATTCAAATTTATGGACCCAGTGAACTATGGAGATGAAAGGAATTTACTACAATCGTGTTCTACTGTATACCATATGTAACTTAAGCGGTTAAAATTGGGTGAATAGGTTACACGTGTATTTTATCTAGTTCGGAATTCAATATAATTATATAGACTCGTACTGGAATCAGTTTTAGACAAGAAATATCATATCTAGAATATTTCAATTACATTTCGTTGACATAGTAACCATGTCTTTCATTCAATTCAAATCAAATCTCTTTGAATGTATTATAATTAATTCCAGTCTCTTTGATCGTTTCAAGAAACAGAAGTTGGTTCTAATGATTTCAGTAACAACGTGGATATCTGAAATCAAGATGTCATTATGTGATAATTTAGTGCTGAAAGTTCCACTGTAAATTTGTTGTATTAACTCCTGTGGTATGTTTCAAAGATGGCAGACACTTAAAGCTAATTTTAAACTTTTTCACTCACATTCCAATAAATCGTGTCAAGCACTTAACTTCGTCTTGAAATAATGTGATTCACGCACGCACGCCCATAGCCCGCTTAGCTAAATAATTATAACGTTATGTATAAGGACTTCTGTGTCCTTGAGTTCGAATCTTGCGCTATTTCTAACTCTCTGTGTATTTAACAATGTTGGTGAAGTCATTGTGCCTAAGACTCTTCGTCCTCAACAATCGATCTTTCATGCTGAGAAGTTAACAGTTATTTGCGATGAAAAATGATGATACTGGTACTGCATTGATGAAAACTGACAAGGTTAACATCCCGTCGGCATACAGCTGTAATACAGTCAAGTCTGTGAACAAAGGCCGCCCTTGGGAAAGACATAATGTGGCCTAAATTGACAATGTTGACTCATGTACTCCTTTGCGTTTAGAAAATCATTTATTTGTTCATTGTTTTGTAGTAAACTTATTACATAAACACGAGCCTTAAACAGAATTAGTACAGTGCAGTTAATCTGTTTGTTTAGAATATGTCTGGGATATAAGTAACTATGTTTGACAAACTGTAATAATGGACAGGTGCTCTTGTGGTTGTTTAATGACGGTCTGATATACATTTTGTACATTCTTGTACACGTAAAATAGGTAAAGCTTTACCATGGGAGCGAACTAAGCCATAACTTTGACTGAAGGTATGCTCTATTTTAGGTTTTAACACCAATAGATTAAACATCAAAATACCCAAAAATGTACACGTTTATTTGTAACCTACGGCAACAATTACTTACTATAAAACAAAGATACAGTTTTAAATTTGGGGAAAAGGGTATAAAAATAAATTGATGTAAATATAACCGTTCTAGTGTGTGTATGCTTGTATCTACCATTGTATTCTGCCATAAATCTCATTTATTGTTGCACGAGCATCTTGATACGTCTTCAGATCACGTGATAACACATTGTTTAGCTACAAGTAGGATGAGATTAGCAGTATGTGTTAATTAAATCGTTGGATGCAGATTCCAGTTGTTCTAAACAAACAATCAAAGTACTGAAAGTACTCGTGGAAACTGAATATACATAGACTTGAACTGCAACATGGTAACACTTTCATGGCGGGTGTAGTAAAACAAAGTACTGCACCAAAATACATGTGCGCCGAGCGAGTGACGACTATGGAATGCTTAACTATCGTTCAGTTAGAAACACGACACAACTGGTTTCATGTAAAACACTTGCGGCCTGCGTGGTCGAGTGGTTATGGTCTTTGACTGGTATTCACTAGCCTCTCTCCTAAGTGAGTATTCCATCCCGGCATCGGATTATACATGTGAGGAAAGCTGTCCAGCTAGCTTACAGAAGATCGGTGGTCCTATCCAGGTATACTTCATCCTCCATCGTTAAAGCGGGAAAATTGGCCAAATGACCATAACTGTTGGTGCAACGTAAAAGTCAAGAAAGCACAATGTGGAAAAAGGGAGTTTGAAAAATTGATACAACTTTGCTAAACGTATTTACTGCTATTGCATCCAGTGCGTGTGATATGTTCCAGATAATAACGGTGACCCTAAAAATAGAAAACAACTGGTAAAGTAATTTTCTATTTAAAATGAAATTAGAAAATGAACTTAATGAACGGGAAGTTTTCCTAGGCCAAAGAAGTTTTTCTTTCATTGCACAACTCTCTACGACATGAGTTAGTTTAAGTAAGGTGACAATAAAAATCTCCGTTTTATAAACTACCTATAAGATTATAGTAGATTTCAAGAGCCCTTGAAAAACCATTGAAACTCTACGAAGTGTTGTTACATCACCACGCCATTACATAACGAGTATGATTTTGATAACGCTTATTACGATAACCTCTTGTAAAGGTCAAGAGTTAGTCTGTGTCACACTTAACTATAACGAAATATGCTCTATAAACAGTGAAAAAAACCACCCACATGTTGTCCTGAAACTACTCCCACAGCTGGGGTTCTCTCAACATAGACACGTTCACAGACTAGACATAACAAACATAGACTGATATTTGTTGTCTTAATCTGTTACTTAAATTGTATAAGTGATCCGCACAAGTTGTTTTTGTTTTATAAAAATTTCAGTCCTAAATTTTGAGGACTCCGCTGCATGTCTGTAAGTCGTTATCTGATTGTTTACAAGTCGTTCGTGTTTTCTGCACTTTTTTATCACAAATATTTCTCAAAATAGCTTGCGTTTAAAGAGAAACTTCATATTTACATACCGCTATATGACAGCATATTGTCGCTGCGTCCTGTTTTGTTAAGTCATTAAACAATCGTAAAACACAGCAATTTCAAAAATTAAATGTTTTTCATATTTTTCAATTTTTGTTTCTATGGGAACGTGAAAATACGAATAACTTGTTTAAAAGTTCTTTGTTAAAACGTTCTACATAAAGTCATCGTTTATTCGGTTTTCCTTATCTATATCATATTGCATCCTGATTAAGGTTTGAGACACTTATTCTTTATAGCTTCGTGTAACATACTCGTATACTGATTCACAGTCACCTCTTAGAATAATGCAAGAGGTCATGCACTGATTTAAAGAAAAATAGTATAAATTTAACTTACTAAATTTATCATGTCTGGAAAGATTTGAAACATGCTAAAATATGTTTCAATTATCAAATATCAAAGAGCAAACCTTCATCCGGGGTAATTTCGTATGTAGGACTAATTACGTCGTAAAAAAGAACAATTTATAATTGTGTCATTGGCGTCAAGATAAACCTTTAACGGTGTCAACAGAAACAGTTAATGAGACGTAAAACTATTCCTATATAGGTTACCTACTTAAACTAAACTTAATTACGACTTGAAGTGTTGGCTGAATCTTTTGTTTCTGTCTAACCTTACGACTTCTTCTCGAGTCACCCACAAGTTGAATGTTGACAACAATTAAACGGCCAAAAAACAACACTTCACTTTGGAAATCAAACAGAAACAATACAACTACTAGACGACATTAACACGGCAGTTTCTCTGGTTTGTGAAAATATAATCATAATATTATGGCTTTAATTGGTTATTATTATATTTTATAGCACTTATGATGGGGGCGTATAATTCATTGTAAGTACTGCAACGAAACAAATCCAGTTATATTTAACCCTTTGATTGTTTAGCTATTAGTGCGCCACTTCTATTCTTGTCACTTTCAAAACCTTTACAAGCTAAAACGCCTTGAACTTATCTAAATTAATAAGCCACTTGTTTTACTAATAGAGTGCAAATTGGTTACCGTATGAAGGCGCTAGAATATATTATGATACAACAGCTACATGTTGAAAGACTTCGTTTGTTATCATGAAAAACACCCTGTAGATTTAAAGCGTTGAAGGCACTGCTGTTATTCGGAACTACTTGATTTTCTTTGTAGGGTGAAGTGTTCGGCTGAGTTTTGGGAACTGAGCGATAGTTCAGCTTTCCAAAACCTTCACTTGCTTGGCGCGCATGAATTTTGATGCAGATCTACTACGCTTTTCTACATCCGCCATGCAATTGTTGAAGTTGTTCCCGTTCCATGTACTTCCAGTACTTATATACTTGGATGCATGTTATATTTGAACTTGCATTTATGCCATAAAATTGGAACTATTTTCGTAGGCGGAATGTTAATAGAGGCTCTTCGGTATGTAGAAAAATTCCTGATCGATTGTTGAGTCTTAACCTTGTGTTCGTACCGAACAACAAAAATAAAGTATATTAGTGACAGACATATAGTATGTTATTATCAGTATCGAATTTCTGCGGGAAATGTTACGTTCACTGATGTAATAGAGAGGAATTGCTTTGAACGTGGAGTCTGTCTAAACTTAACCAAGCTTTGCTTTTGACCACATCCACACAGAGGTCTTGCTGTGTCATTTGCTTACACGGTTCAGAGCAAGATTTCTGTTGGTCATATTCCCTGCCTTACATAACTACGATAAAGTGTTATAAGGACAGGTTATAACTCCAGACTAGATGCCGTTACCAATGTTTATGTTGTACGTTGTTTTTTTACTCTTGGTGTTATCTACGCGAATCATTTAAATAACCATCACAATTACTGTCTTCTAATCAACTTGTCACTTTGCAAGATTCGTGACTCGTTGTTTTCCCCTCAGACGTTTGATATGGTTAGATTCATGCTAATGAAGGAGGACCATTTGGATTACCTCAAGTTTTATCAGAAATCTTCCATTGAGCACTCACGAACCTCTCGATTTCTCGTGCCGATGTCTATCGTCATTGCACGTGATAACTTTACATGATGGTTTAATATTACAACTATCAAACTTATACATAAACCATCTGTACACCATTTCTACAAAACAATTTCGTATTTCAAGACTTGATTGCTGGAAGTTATTGTTTTGCCGGCTCGGTGTTAGCTGGAATAGTCATCAAAATGAAGAAAAGTAATCTGTTCTAGGAAATTGTTTAATTCAGAAGTATGAAGAGTGTTCTAATTTTTCATTATAAAAAGTAATTATTATTCCACAGAAGTTGAAGCTGATACAGATTCAAGCATATGCTATTCGTCGTGTGAGCTGTTTATATAATATCTTAATCATTAATTTACATGCCATACGTGGGAAATTAGGCCATGCAATTAACATGTTGGTTTTCTATTACGCGACACAAAGTTTTAACAATGGGATGACAAACTACATTCTTTATGCTTATTTAATGTGGTAGTATTGAAAACGAAAAAGGCATAAACATGAAAAGAAAAATGTTTGGTAAAATCGGTAAAATCACTAAAATACTTTTTGAATAAGTCAGCAACGTAGCTTCAGATTAACATTTTTTATGAATAGCCTTAAATTATCGTCTAGACAATCTGCAGTGATAAATTCGTTTTATTTAATTCCTTTCAAATGTCGATGTTAATCTGACAAAATGTTATTTTAGATTAAGTCACTGTCTATACATTTTAGAACACAATTCAAGGCTAAATCTAAACATTCTACGTTTATTTTTTGGCGTTTAATTTGAAATTATGTAACTATTGCCGATAATTGGGGCATTGTTCGCCCATTTAAGTAGATACTTTCATTTCATTAGGGAAATCCGCTGTTGAAATGATGGTAATTTGTGGCACAAAAATGCTCGGACCGTGTGGCAATCGTTTGTATGATGGCTGTCGTAAAAATGAAATTAAATAAAGAAAACGTAGAAGATAGGATGTACTTGAATTGAAAAGGACGATCAGACCAGACCAGACAATAGATATAGTTTCTCGAATGAAGATTGTTTGTGAAACTTTGAGGTTACTAAGGAGACGCTTTGACATGGAGACTTAATTTATTCGTGTGACGCTATCCACATACACAAACTTTACGAGATTATAGCAAAGTCCTCTATTCATAATGAAATGCCACATTTTCGAACCCGTCTGCCTGAAGGGCATTTTTGCATTACAAATATGCCAATTTAGTTATCACATCCCAGTGTAATTGAAAACGCTGACGAATATTCTAATTTGGCATTTGTGTGAATTTTTATTATGACGGAAATTTTTTGAGCTGACATTTTGTCGTTTATAGTGATTTTGATTGCTGAATTACGGTGCACCATGTAAAATGAACGTTGTCTGTTATGTAATATAATGATGCCTTGGCAAATAGTTACCCAACTTTAACATTTCTATAAATATTTAGTATTAGTTTGATATATATTTCCATTACCTTGTGTGTGTATGTTTGTTTGTATGTTGTTTATGATGTGTCGTATCTGGTTACATATCTTGCACTACTTGTTAATTTTGCTTGTTTATCAACTTTATGAGTCTATAATTCAAAAGAACTTATATCTATATATTTTGTTTTTACTTTCGCAAACTTTTACAAACTGATTAAAATTATTGACAATAAAGAATGTTAGACAAACTTGAGAAGTAAAGTCATATCTCGGTTAATTTATCAATATCATCTTTCTTTCGATGAAATACCTGCTTCTTCTTCAAAGGGAAACAACTCTTCAGACCATCATCATGCAGTGCACGGATGAGTTATCGACCGTGAATGGTTCTGTAGTAAACTGTTCCTGTAGTGCGCCAAAATACAGACAAGTCGTCGGGAGCCAGTTTAATAAAATAAGGTCATCACTGAAACTTGGTTTTATGTTTGTTTATTTGAGTCGTATGCGGCGGGCAGACCACCTAACCATCGTTCCTGGAAAGAACCAGTACTACACCCCATCCTCCGTCAGCAACTGTCTACTTTCTCACATGAAGAGACATCTGGTCTGTAGCTGGGTTCAAACCCACGACCTTTTATCAGTGAAAGGTTACAGTGAGTGGACATGTTCTCAAATGTAGATTAAAGCTTCCCTCATGAAGTGTGAAATAAAAAATACTGCAACATAAAACTAAGTTGGCTATATATCAAATATAAGAGTGTTGATGTTTTCTCCACATGTTGAGAAGTTGCCGGCATCTTGTCGTAGAGTAATTTAGCACTAGTTAGAATGCCGTCCAGGGAAACTGGTCAGAGGAACCGGTCGCCGCTTATATTACTGAAAAAATGTTGTACGACATTAAACCCACTGAAAAAACAAGAACACGGGAAAATAATTATGTACGTTACCTTGGACAAAATTTTTTTTTTTATACTTACGTACTTACATGGATTGTTAAAGGAATCGGGTCACGTGTGTTATAACTTTGAAGACACGTTGGTAATTTGTGTCAGTAATCAAGTTCAATTACTTACTGGTATAGATAGAAATCGAGCAGTGAGTCGTGACGGAAGGTCATGGACTGTTCCATTCTTTAAAATAGGAATAAGTAATACAATAACCAAGTACATTACTAAACACGACCTTACATTTGTAGGCCACTGTTGGCCTCTTACATTTGTAGACCACTGTAAGAGGCCTAGCTACGTGGTCCTGAAATCAGTGCGCCGCACTAGTAACATTATTAAACTGAATTGTGTTTTTCGTGTCCTTAATCTTGCCACTATTTTTTTCAAATAATGCATTGCTCGTGATTTCGGTGCATTTTTGTTTTGAAAGGTATATATATTATATGCAATCAAAATCAAATTATGTTCAAATAATGTTCCTTAGTATGTAGAGGATGTCATGTTATATAACTTAATATAATGAAGCAAATTATTAGATTCTGACAGTGGCTCAAGTACAGATACTGCTATTATAAATGAACGCAGTAATTGAAATTTCATGAAATTACCTGAAATGAAATTAAATGAAATACATATGAAATTCATTCCAAATATTGAAATAAAATTTTGCAATAATAAAATGCCAAATATAAAAAAAAATGGAAAGGAAAAACGTTCACATGTGTTTCGAACCCATAGCATCTTGACTACCAGGCTTCAAAAGTAAAATGTTTGGCGCATTTACCGATCGCGCTACGCACTTAGATAACTGATATTTATATATGACGGACACCTACGAAACATTCCGAAAAGCCACTCACCCTACAAAATGGACTTAGCTGATCTTTGATCATTCACAGGTCGTTGTCGGACTATAATTGATCTTTTAATAATAAAAAAACTACCTGCTTTACAACTCAGCAATTTGTTTCGCTTTTTTTTACCTAGGTATTGCTAGTCAGTTGTTTCTACTTGCCCAGGTGAATTGTAATTACAACCCTAGGTGACTTTTATGTAACGGACTGTCTTTAATTAATGGGTAAATAAACAAAACACCGTATTGTTTATGATGTGTTAATTTGTTCCGATGATACCCCCACACCGTGACCCTTGCCCCTGACAGGTCACAGTTGCGACAACATCAAAGGAAAAGGTTATATTAAACACTAGTTTAGAACATGATTATTCGACATCTATGGCATATTTCACCGACCTTACGATGTTTCCCGTCTTCGTTGTTGTTTATAATGATATATGAGCTTCGTAATTAGCATTAATTGGATAATTTTCAGTAATTTACTTTTCATTTTTGGCTAATTAGACGTCATTACAATCATATAGGGTCGTTAAAATGTTAAACACGCCATCTATCACGTTACAAAGAATGAAATTGGTATAGAGTAAGTATAATGTTATATAGATTTTATGAAATGAAGTGTTTTACTTTATGATAATATTTATAAAATAATTAGATGTTCTCACCCACATTATGACACTAAATGCAGCATAATTTACATAACACATGACTTGCACGTATTATTTAACTCGAATGTGAGCATGAATCGCTGTCGATTACACAGCCTAAACTAAATAGACATTAAATAGTAGGGCTGTGGATCGTTGGGTGAGCAGCGATCCGATCCAATCCACGATTCAACACTTACTATCCACAAATCGAATCACGAATCTTTTGCAGTACCACGCAACCTATCAAAAACTTCAACATTGCAGCCCTGAAGACAGCTAAATTTAAATTTCTTTTAGAAATAATGAAGTATATCAATATGAATTGTTCTATGGCTCAAACCTATACGTACCCCTTCCAATTAATTGATTTAACATCATCATTTTCTAGTTTGAGTCTGTGACCGAATATTTAAAGATCCAATTGGACCTCTTGGCAAACAAAGTAGTCTATGATGAGACAATATCTATTCAGAGAAAACATTTTTAACAACAGAGAATACACTTTATGTTAAAAAAAACAAGATCGCGAACCACGAATCTCAGTAATGTTAAATTTTACGGACCAGTGTTAGATTTTATCCCACCGCTGCCACCAGTGTTAAATTTTACGGTTGTGATCATAATTTTAATTACCTATTCTAACTAATAACACAAATCCAAATGAAATTATACCATTTATTTCTTTACTCTGATTTTACAAATACAAGTAATTTTAAATCCTCTCGAACGTCATGACTACCCTTTTTTATTGTTCATAAATTCCCTTTTTTAACTCAACTCAAAAGATCTCTCCTAGCTATTACCCCTATCTCTCAGCTCTCCCCTTTCTCTTTCTTTCCCCATTTTTCCTGAACCACAGTTTTCCCCAACTTATATACCCTGCCCCCCAAATATGGGACATAACCTCATCAATCTATCGTCCCTTTCCATATAAAGGGTGTAGCATCATAAATCTTCCTTGCAGCATTACCAAGCTTGCACTGAAGCCTACAAGTTGATTTATAATGCTACATGCTTCTCCCATTGTTCTCAGAGATACAGGGTCCCGCAGAGGTCACTAAGGTGAACCATGTGCAGTCACTGGAACAATTAAACTTTAACAACCAAGAAGTACACTTTTATGGTGCTCAATAAAACTAATACAAGTATATATGCATCTTTACACATATACCGTATATCTGAAAAACACAACAGTAAGGACGATTATTCGTACTCGATTTTTCCATTTGATTCGTGATTACCCGAGTATAGACTCGGGTACTCGCCACAGCTCTATTAAATAGTGTATATTGTCGAAGCTTTGCCTTGGTCATTGTAGTGCTCAACTCTACCATTTAGTGAAGAAATAGAAACATACGTGAATCTTATATTATGCATATTTGTATACTTGTGGGCTTTTTAGCCTTTTGGAAATAAAATGTTTCTCTCTTAATGATACCGGTATTCATTTGTGTTTATTTGTCCTGGAGTAAGCTGCACTAAGTATAGGTCTAAATGCATAATTATTTGGGTGTTTTCGTAAATAAGAAAGCTAAAATGCGCTGTATTGTCGTGCTCAAATCTGCCTTATTTAAAGACGAGAAACAAACGCGATATTCATTTTCTCTCAAGCTTAATTCGCACCAAAGTATAATAATGTTGTATATGGTTCGAACTCACCAACCCAATGCTCATCATATTGAGAAAATAGGACTGACTGATTCCGAGTCGAACGACGGTGCATATTTTACTAACAGATACAGCTCGGGGACATTCAAGACTGGATATAATACGTGAGCACATGTCAAGTACAAATAAGTGTATAACAGTCCAATTTGAATGTTGAGGGCTTCTGTATTACTATTATTTTGTTAAATTTTCACCCAAAACGTGCATGATATAAAATCCTTGATTCATGATTTGCCTGATTAAATACAAACAAATACTATTTTATGAAATCCTAAATCGAAAAGGTAATAACTGCAAATAAAGATTAACTATGTGAATGTATTTTTTGGGTTTAAAATCATACGTTTTCACGATTATCATTATTTCGTTTATCTGTGCGTATTGCGCTATGGGAACTCGAAATCGAATTTGTAGTGCAAACAAGAAGCTGCGTTGAATTAAGGCATATGTCACCCGGCGGTAGGTTGACTTAAGCTCGTACGGACAGACGGACGGACAAGGCAGTCACTACATGCCCTGCGTCGTATGTCTAAGTTCCATATTGGAACTGGTACAAATAATCGAAAACGTGAAAAATCTCACATTCATAAAATTGATGAAATATTTGTAGGCAAAGAAATATGAATCTATATAGCGTTCCTGGGGTACAAAAAACACACAGTCTATGTCAGGGCCTAATGAAGCGATGTTAAAGTTTTTCGTCTGTATTCAACAAATGAATAAGTGATTTCATAACGAGGTCATTATTGAACCGTTCACTAAAAGTTAAATGAAAAATTTTGACAGCAATTCTTTGTAAACTGTCCCATTAAATAAATTCATTTCTACAGTAACAAATGATCGCTGAATACTTCAACAAAGAGCGTCAATTTGCTGGAGAGAAAAACAAGTTAAGATGTAACCATTGATATGGAAAAAAATCTCTTTTATTTTAATCTGCATTTTTCATGATATTTCAATGAACTGATTATTACCAAATACTTTGAATATTTTATGACGAAGTCATTGTGTACTGGCTATGAAAGTATTGAATAACATTTGATTAACTTTTACTTTTATATTAAAACACACGAATATTTCACTGGTAAATTAAAGAGCTTTTTATTGATAAAATGATGTATTATAAATAAGTTAATAGCTCGACTTTTTATACATATCATAAAATAAACGTGCAAGTGTAACAGCTATATAAATTAATTGGGAAGAAAAAACACTTTCAAAATTCAAAATAATGACATTGCTAATTTCAATGTTTTCAGTCTAAAGTTACACGTTTAACCTCAAATTATGTCCGTCCGTACGTCCGTCCGTCCCTGTCGATTGCGTACCTCCCTGGGTGCATGTGAGGTTTTTTTCCGCATTTTTGTTGAACGCTGTTTTTAAGGCGTAATCAGTTTTATACAGCTGTTCAAGAAATTAAATCCCGATCGTCCAGCGGTAAGTGTGATGGCTTTGTACCTCGGCGATCCAGGTACGACACACCCTGCAGGTCATACCCTTCTACAAAAAATCGACAAAAGTCACGGTGATCATAGTTTCCTCCAGATGTGGAGAAACAGTCGATTCCTTGGAAGTGTAAGTTAGTAATGGTTACTGTACAGTCCAGGACAACTAGTTAGGTGACCAGACCGCCGTGTAGAACTAAAACAGTATTGACAACTGTGTTATACTCATTGAAAAAAAAATAGGATAGAAATGATTAATTTGCTGAACCAATTCCCTGTCATTGGTACAAAGAAAACTACTTATCGGATTCATATTAGTCAATTAAACATATTGTTTATCTTAAGATTTCGTGTTAAACAGTTAATAGAGTAATCATTCATACTTACGATGTTTTCTACCATAAATCATTTTAATGTCATATCCAGATAATTGACTGACTTATCATTATTCTCAGTATTACTGACAAATATAACTTATTTAGATTTCCGTTTCAATCATTCGGAATACTTCATAATTAATTCTTTGTTCGAGCTTTGTTTTTACAGTAATAAAAAGTAAAGAAATATTTTAATGGGAACGACCGTTGTCAATTTGCTTCCTGTAACTTTTTCTTGTATACGTTCACCGCCTTGCTCTTCAGCATTTGGGAATCATAATTGATCTGACAAACAGCCATCAAACATAGGTACTGTCTCCTTACAGGATTAAACCTTCGACTCATTTTCGCCAACCACAATGTCGTCGTAATGCACATCAACGCGTTTTAGCATCTATCAGTATAACTACTACAACACCTCACTTAAGCGACCACCTGTATATAACACACACGATATCAATGGGAACTCCTCATTATAACGTCCGACTCATTTAGTCCCAGTGATGGTCTTAATGTTTAATAATATGTTCACACAGAGCATAAACTTGAAACATTATTTAATTGATAATGCCAACAACAAGTAAACACGCAGTGAGACTTGTGTTAGCGGCCACCTCCGAATAAAGGTCATCCTGTGAATAAAGGTCATCCTGTGAATAAAGGTCATTCTGTGAATAAAGGTCATCCTGTGAATAAAGGTCACCCTGTAAAAAAAGGTCACCCTGTGAATAAAGGTCATCCTGTGAATAAAGGTCACCCTGTGAATAAAGGTCATCCTGTGAATAAAGGTCACCCTGTGAATAAAGGTCACCCTGTGAATAAAGGTCATCCTGTGAATAAAGGTCACCCTGTGAATAAAGGTCATTCTTTGAAAAACTGCCATTGATTATTCAGATGAAAATTACATTCGAATAAAGGCTACCTGTCAATAAAGGTAACCAAACGTTTTTCCCAACGGTGGCCTTTGTTCACAGGTGTGACTGTACTCAGAATTAGCATCACCCTGCATACAATGCACACATCAAAATATCAAATTATTGGTATGTCCTAAATTAAACAATATGCAGAGCAAAATCTCGATTTTAAGGCCACCTTTTGTACCTAAAATGATGGTTTTTATCGAGATGGATTTGTTATCAAATTGAAGTAGAGAGGATTTTCAAAACTGGATCGAAAGTTAGTCGTCGTGTTGTCAAAGGTGGTCGCTTAGCGAGGTTGTCATGTATGACGTATTTTGACATTAATAGTGTAGACTTTGTAAAAATATGGCTATTGCAATTTGAATGTTCATTCATTCTTTTTGACATATTTTATCATTTCACACGATATACCTAATTAAGGTTAGAGCGGAACAGGAGGTGGTGTTTAAATGTCATTATAATGTCGGACGCACTATAAAGTCGTTAATGGAGATTATCTTCATTCACCGAGTGCATAATTTTACGCGTCTGAAAACTGCATTGCAAAAAAAAACACTGACTGACTAATTCATATCATTTTTTTTTGGCATTGCATTTCTGTCATTGATCAAAGGAAGGCGTACATTAGACTGCCCGTCCTTCTCACGTCGAGTCCACACTCACTGAACATGTAACACTGTATCATGTTTGGTATAATGCATTAGTTATGTTATACTACACTAAATTATGGTTTAATTTATTTAATTTAAAAAACAAGTGTGGTCAGATACACGTACTCCAGTTTAATGAAAGTTCCATTGAATACTCTAATTAAATTGTACCTGTTATTCACTTACAAGTGAAATAAATCTGTTCTTTCAACTTCTAAGTAAAATTATGTGATTTCCATATAACATTAATCATTATCGCCCACACCGTTGTCTGTAACAATTAATTACAAGCAAATTAAATCATAATTGGTCTACTAATTGATGAGTGCAACCCACGTGCTCGTACATCGTCTATGGACACGGAAGCTATTTGTACGCCGAGTGTTTAATGCATTCTACTTACACCTATCTTTAATAGCCTGACATCTTTAGCAGATAAGTTCATACATATCAAATATTAAGTAGAAAAATTAACATACCATTTACACTGTTTATAGCGTTTTCGGGTGTTTTTTTTCTTTAGACTTAAAAGTAGTTCCTGAAGTCTGTTTATCCGACTGAACCTACTTGTCTTGCTAATATCGCGATGCCCCGTCTCAAATAACATGCGTGACAAACATGTACATTAACACAAGTAAATATTCATTGCATTCGAACGGTGAACCAAATTTATTTATTTGTGATAAATATTCTTTTTATCCCTGAACTAAAATATATTCTGTCGACCTAGTTTATTGTTGGGGATCCCCCCACCGTCTTCCATTAAGTATTTCTGTCAAGTTTTAGTTTGAGTTTTCTAATGGGACTGCGTTAGCTTGTATTAATATTTTAATTGCTTCATATCTCATGAGCAAGACAGGGCCGGCTTGTCATGCATGAAAGTTGGAACAAAATTATTTGTAAGTCTAAAGCTACAAAGGGGCAGGTAGTCCTGACTATTTGTGAGCATGCCAGTGGTAAATAAAATATTTTCTTCCTCATAGTCCCTCTTTTAAAGCCAGAAAAAATGTGTGTGTGCGGTTACCAACCTGACAGCAACATTTAAAAGTACGAAAGTATTCGGGGAGGAATCGTATTTCCAAAGAACGAAAGCTATGTTCTGAAAAAAAAATCAAACACAATTTTTTCGAACTGCAGGCACCTATCCTATTTTTTTATCAAGTAAGCCTAACACTAAACATGACTTTCTCTAGACTTGTTCCAACGTTCATGATTATCCCTGCCTGACTAATGAGGAAATATGCAGCAATTAAAATATCAACAATAGGTTCCTAATCTGCTAGGCATTTAGTCAAATACCAATGTCCGGTCAATGAAAATATCACTTGACTTTATGTAAGAACGTTTAACCGGGATTACTATACGTTCCGAAGACGGACTGACTGTCTCTTTACTACCAGGGAAAGTATTGAATTACTTTCGATTATTACACATATATGTTTAGTTGAAATTATTAACTGCTTTTGAAAGACGTTTTAACGCGGATTAGTACAGACCCGTATTTGTTCACGTAGAATTAATTGAGATTTTTTTTCAATCCAATTTGTGAATGAAAAGATAAAAAACAGACGAATGAGGTCAAACAGAGATAAAGTTTGAACACTTTTTTCGGCGATACTGTCCGAGTCGCCGTATAGACACTGTGACTTAAAATTGCCTTAACGTAATATTTGTAAATGTTTAATTTTACGGCCAATTTAATCCAAAGTGTGATTACATTTTGACTTAGGATATCAAGTTATCAACACTCGACCTTTTCACATTTTCGGCAAATTAATGTTGAACGAAGAGCACGTTAGGTTTGTTTTAATTTGCTGTCATTTTTCGTGTCAACACCGGAGGTTGTTTAATGGATCTTTTCAAATACTTTATTTTTTCACTGCGTGAGTTTTTGGATTATGAATGAGTGTTATTGTGAATTTGATCAATTGGATTTCTTACATAGGTTATTTTATTATTAATTATAATGGATACCTGTCAGGGTGAAACAATGTGAGAGCTATCGTTTTTATTAAGTTTTCTTTTTTTGACGACACAAGAACTTGCAGATATTTGTCCGTCGGTTCGATCATTCTTGTTTCTAAATATTCTAATGGTGTTCTAAAAATTATTACTGAATGATATTTACCACTAGTGAATTCACTTTAATGTCGAATAGTAGTGTTTTGATTTTACTTATCGTTTTCCTTTTTACAATTCAACGGTCAAATATTTTTAAATTTACGACGCAAAACCAACTATATGACAAGGACAGTTTGTTATAATGATGATACCAAAATGTCATAAACATCTTTATTTGATCTACATTTTGTCTGAATACGCAAATAAGACATGGTTATCATCGACCAGCACGAATTGTAACAGCGCGTCACTTCAAAGAAATTATTCTGACAGTTTAAACGAGAGAAAAAAAAACTAGCGCAAAAATTGCTCGTAATTGTTTGCAATATCAATTTTATTTACCCTACGGAGACAATTTTCAGCGATCCATTTATAGCTTAACAAAACATGTAAAATAAACTTTCACACGAAATTTATTATTTCTCTTCGATAACTTTGAAGACAAAAAACATTCAATTCATCTAACACGTAAAAAGAGAAATTAGTTACAATAATAATTTGCAAATAATGACTCACAAGGCAATTCATTCATTTTGATTGAAAACTTTATTTACAAATTCACGCGTGTTAAATGTAGTGTGAAAACATGTTATACGTAATTTGAGTAAACCAATATTCCAATATAGATTCATTTTTAGGCAATGACGTTACTTTCAAAATGGTTCAGACATTACTGTGACCCAGCCTATATAAAGAACATGCTATCATCATCATTCGTCCAATCTGTACATCTCGATACAATGTATTCAGTCATGAAACATGCATTTTCAGGAACTGTCTATTAGATCATAGATCGTTTGGTCCAATAGTAATACAGTAATATCCCTGTGTATAATATATTCTATTACATGTAGTTGACTTACTTTGGCAAGCTTGCTGAAAATATCTTCCGAATAAGAGCACCTCAGATAAAATGTATAATCAAATCTAAGTATTAGAATAGATTCAACCCGGTCTTATCGCATGAAGCTGTATATTAAATAACATATTTTTATTTATCCAGTGGGGAACTACTGAAAGACCATTCATTAAACATACGGTCGCATTTAACCTTCTTATACGATTCAGTCGCGGCCGTGGCCCAGTTGTAACTATGCTGGACATGTGGCCTGGTTAGTCAATACAAGAAAACTGGTTAAGTGAACTGGCCGCCCCAGATAACTGAATATTTGTTGAAAAACTTGAAGGCGTTAAACCCAATGAAAAAAATGTGACTCGTAAATCAGACACCTAGTCGAGAGATGACCTGCAGATTTAAAAAAAAATAATTGAAATGAGTTTTCGACCTGGATTTTGAAAACACAGAATCTATTGTTTGGTTCACGGTTATCGTAAGACAGCGAATAGTTAAAATGTAATTTTCTGCAAAATTGTTCGCTCATAAAAAGTTTTAAAAGACGTACGAACTGGTATTAATTGAACTTCCAAAAGTATTAAACAACAATCAAACATTATTATCAATGTGCCAAGTTTAAAATTGAGCCATTAATGTTACCTGTCTACAACATTTGATACCCATTCTGTGTACAGTTCGATGACAGACCGGAAAACAATCTTTAATATAGAATGATCTCTTCGTTTTATTTGCGGACAAAAATGTTTGGTAGCTATAAATAAATAATAAAACTAGTGTCGTAAAAAGCGATTGCATTTTATAAAACCCATTTTACTCCATGTAAATTTATACTCGGTGCAAAAAGTGAAGTATGAATGAACTTTAATGTCAATTGAAAGTAGATTATGCTTTAGTGTTTTTAAGTATTTCTTCTAATCTGCGGCGCTAAAAGTACAAGTGGCAAGCTTTGCAAATTGACTTAATAATGTACCCGGTGAGGGGTTCTAACCCTCGACTCCCTACTTGCTAGTCAGATGCTTAGCTAATCGGTTTGTTAATATACGTGTTCAGCCAATTTGTAAATTTATACAAGTGCTATATACAGTACTGCTACAATTTGTTTCGTATATATGCGTATTTAAACACACGCGTACCTTTCTCTCAGAATCAAAAAGTACATTTTGATAATATCTATTCATTCATATAGATATACGAATGAAAATATCTAAGAAAATTGATTGATGCATTTATACCGACGCAAAAAGCGTTTAAACGAAACTGAAATAAATGATTAATTCATACGCAATAAAACACATGTTTTCGCGAGAGTTAATAGTCGCCTTAAATTTTTATTGAGTCTACTGACAGGACGATTGAAAATGATTTATTACCAATCGAAATTTAGTTTTCTGTTTTCGAATCACGTTTAACTTTCAGTGAAAGTTGATTTAATACACATTTTTTACAGTGGCGAAGTTAATCAGAGCAAATTTTACGAATGAAATATAAGCAATTAAACTTAATTAATGTAATCTACGAAAACAAAAAGGCAATAAAAAACAATTGTTATTGAAAGTGTTTCATAAACCATTGAGGCGTTCTGTGTAATTCTGTCATGTGTAATACTTGAATGTCGTTTTATTTGGAGGCAACGCTCATTGTAGTTTATCTGAAGAGAAATTAATTTATCTGTTTCGCTGTCAAATTCAATTTGTAATTTGATTTATTTGTTATCATACTTGCAGCGCTAACTTCTCAAGGAATAATAATATCTCGAAAAATTGTCACAGACGCTGACTGTTTGTACTCAACGCTTATCAAAGTTTAAAGTTTGTCAGGAGCAGGCGACACTTACGAATGATTCTGAATTACGCTGAATATAATATTATGTCCGCATGCTCAGGCAACATGTGAGAGGATTATTATTCAAAGTGCTATTCACTAGGTTCTTCAAAACTGACACATTCATGTACAAATTTGAACATTTTCTTAAATCGGAAAATATAAACTGATAGACGAATTCACCGAGTCAGACTCGAGAGAAGTGACGTTACTTATCGTCTGCTGTGTCAAACGTGGTGTACATAACAGAGGGAGCAATCTGGGGCTTATTTATCAGTTAAAGATGTATTCTATTATAAAGTTTTATAAAAAAATGTCAGCGCTTGAATTGTTTGAAAGAAAGTGAGATGTCCACATTTTGGAATATATTCATTTGTCTGGTGAGTATTTATATATAATCTGGTTGTTTGTTAATATTCAAATCGGTTTCGTCAATAAAACTAAACTATATGTTTTGTGAAACGTGCACTTCTTTTTTAGACAATACATTTTTAAGTGTTGATTATAAATAGAACCGTTTATTGTGCTTGATTTTCAGCACGTTAATTGACTATATTAAAAAAAATCATGTTATCAAAATTAATCATATACGTATACATATGTTTGTTTAAATCGTATAAACAAATTAATAAAGATTTTTTATACTGTAATTTTAAATCAAGTATTATACTCCTGAATTCAAGTATTTATTGTAAATTTGACGACAATATTTGTGGATAATTGATTATTTTATGTAGTAATTCGTATAAATTAACGATATAACAATTTATTGTATTGAAGTGTATGATTTATTCCACTGTTAATGCCGCGGCTTATAAGAGCGCTGGATTCAGTTGTAAGATCATACGAATACCCTTCCATGATATTTTGATCACAATGTCGATTTTTCCTCCATATGTGGAGAAGTTGCCGGTTCCTAATGGAAGGGTAAGTTAGTACTGGTTAGAATACTGTCCAGGAAATCTCGTAAGATGAGTCAACCGCCGTAAAAACTTAAACATTGTTGAAAAAACGGCGTCAAAACCAAATAAATATTTAATGAGTTGTAAATATCTATAAAACAATATTTAGGACGTCTCACACAGTGCCTGTGATGCACGAAAATAACGAACATTATTGAACTCGTGAATAAATTCAGTAACAAAAAAGTTATGTCAGATTGAACTTGAGTCATAAATTCCTCCGTATAAAGTTAATTAAATGGGGTCAGATTAGCAGACAGTCTCATTTTAGTTAAATTAAAACATTAAAGTGTTCCAGATTAGATTTCATTTAGTGATGAAATACTTCTTAACAGACCAACTGTCCATGTTTATTTTAATACCTTTGCTAATTAGATAGCAGTTTTTAAAATGTTGCTATATATTATATAAGTTATATGTTTAATTAGCGATAGTTCAGATATTTAACAAGGGGGTTCTTTATTACATACATGTAGTTACTAGTACTAGTATAGAATTTCTTTAAAAATCATGCAATTTTCCCATTTCCATTTTATCCATTTCCCAAACTGGTTTCATCCTCATACCAGGGCTAGGTTGCCTTCCTCGAAGTATGAAGAAAAGCCCGGTAGAAGATCTCAATAAAACATGGAGGTGTAATATTTGTATAAAAACTATTAATAAACGGACCTTACATCCCCGGAATATGGCTAGTTGTATTTTCGTTATATTCTCATTTTTTTATGAATTTCATGACCAAACGTTGTATAGTGACTTTTAAAAAAGTTTATAAATCGTGTATCATATTAATTGTCAATTCGAATGACCCGGTTAGCGTTGAAACACAAGACACGTGTAAATACATGGAGTTAACTTAAGACCGTAATTGGTTCAAAAGTCATTCTTTGTACAATACAATGTCTATACACAAATACGTCGGTATGTTTTTTGTCGAAGTATGTCAAACATGACTTTATATTGTAATTTCCCGTCTATAGACATTATTCTGCTTGTTTCACCGGAACTTATTATTTAAACAGGCTCGTGCCAAACTGATGTAGTCGACTGCTTCCGGTTTTAATCGCATCGTCCGGACGTCCGCCAATAATTGGTCGATCTCACGAATTAAGTTATGGTAGAATGATAAAATTAGGGCTCAACTCAGAAACTCGACTCTGGAATGTTGAATTTAACCTCCAATAACATGGCGATTGGTAAACATTATGTTTTGACACGCCATTATTATCTTTTAAACACCAAAAATAAGGCTTCATCGCGATATTTTGTTTCATACATTAACAGAATAAAGGCGTCTTCATTTTATTATATCTTGACGAATTAAGCAAGTATGATGTTAACGACTTGCAGTTCGATATGACACTTAAATTTGAGTGAACGTACAAACCCCATATATATGTTGCGCCATATTGTTTATTCAGTGGGGCTATAGACCGCCAACTATAGATTAACTTCATATTCATTTGTTGAACATTGATGAATATAATCTCACAATGCACATGCATCGTCACGATTATCTTGAAGGTTTTTTAACTAACTATATAACTTCGAAGGAATTAAGATCACGTTCAAAAAACAAGGACCTAAGATGCCTTCCGTATGTATGGGGAAAAGTAGTGTTATCATTCGGCACATCTCGACTGACTCCGTCAGTAGCTTCATCATGAACGTAAGTCGTAGACACATATCTAGTTATCAAGTACAGCCGAGATTAAGATGATGTTACGGAAAGGACCGAGATGTGCCGAATGATAGGGTTATAAATAAGTCCATGTACATCGCAGCACGGTTATAGTGAAGTTGTGTTAAGACGACCTTTTGGAACGTGCAATAAAAGATTCGTTACATAGGACGGATCTCAAACAATGTCATGTCTATAGGCTCCGAGGTTATAAAACTTGAGAACAGTCTTCGATCAAAAATCCTACTCAAAGTTTTATGGTTGAAAAGGTAGAGTTGATTAATGTTTAAATATCCATTCAGATCAGTTATGCTGTCAGGATAATGTATCAATAATGATATTATCGTTATTGTTTGATAATAATTTACTTAGAAAATTCAAGACATTATATGATGTTTGAGCCTGGAGATCAAACTTTAGTTTTATAACCTCGGGGTCGGGAACAGGAATATTCTTTAGACCATTCGGTGTTGCTGCTCAAATTTGTTCAGTCTCTGATTTAATACAAATTTTATTTATAAATGTGTTAACCATCAAACTCAGCCATCGTATTTGTCACCTAAAAGCTTCTTTCGTTGTGATCAATGATCGTCTAATGGGCAATCAGTCATGTCAGAAAATTGATGATAGTTTTTATTGAATTGTTACAAAAAGTTTACTTGAACAATTTGAATAACGATCATTTAACTTGGTGTTAAAGAATCAAAGTACTGAAAGTACGCATGGAAACTAAACTTACATAGACTTACACTGCAACATGGAACGGAAAATTTGCATTGCGGATGTAGAGAAACATTGTACGTGTTCCACATCAAAATTCAGCGAGTAACGTCTATGGATGGCCAAATTGATAACAAATACATACCAGTTTGACCTCGGTGTTCATTTCTGTTTTTATGACTTGCTGAAAAAAATTGAAACTTAGAAATATAAAGGCAAGGGTTTTTAATTACAATGTGAAATAGTTTAGCTATAAACATAGGGAAAATTTATACAGTACTGAAATGACCCCTATCTAGACTCACGTTTGACTTCCGGTTTGACTAAGATCCTATAATTCCATTCTAATCGCACATTTTATTCACGATGTCTACTAGAAAACCATTTATTTGTACAGTGCAACCTCCTCTCCAAGGCAACCCTTTGGGAGTAGCAAAGTTAAGTTGTTGCTGAGAGGTTGTTGCTCTAGAGAGGTTATATAATATTTAATCGAGCCGTGGGGAAAATCATGCTGTTGTTGAAGGGAGGTAGTTGCTCATTAGAGGGCCGCTCTGAAGAGGTTGTACTGTTTATCATTGTATGCTCATGGTTTAATAAAGTTGAGTTGTGTTGAGTTATAGATTACGTATAGATAATGATGATATATAATGAAACATTGGATTTTATGAACATGGATACTAGTATATTAAGACCACCATTGAGCGCATCTTTATCAATCTTAACATCCTGGTGGTCTTATTAACAAGATGAAAAATATAAATGAAATAAGGAAAACCCGTCTATTTATAGTCAGTGATCGTTATAATGAGCTTGTCTTAATATTTAGGAGGACGATAACAGAGGGGTTTACTGTACAGTGTAACCTCTACAATACAACACACTTTGTAAGTGGCTGGAGTGTGTTGTTGTTGAGAGGTTGCTGATCTACAGAGGTAAAATTAATAGTTAAATCATGCAGTGGGAAAACATCCTGTTGTTGTTACAGGCTCGGAGAGTGTTACTCAATAGATGGTCGCTGTAGAGAGGTTGTACTGTATATAGTTTAACAAATTGTGAAATGCATCTATACTTGCGGACTTTAAAAAACGCGACACTTTGGTAAGCTAATTTGGTTAGGGAAAATATATATAATTGTCTTTATGATACACGGTGGAAAACGAACAATTAAATACATATAAGAATTTGAAATAACTCGCAATGATTTACAAAACAGATGATGCGTTTTCTAAGACTTCTAAGTATTTATATAACAATTATGTATTTTTCTCTCCTGAGTTTAAAGGCGCAACAACCGCGATCAGCACGAAACAAAATTTTAATATATTTCTGTAGTTAAATTGAGTATGTAATTATTTCATATAATTATTGGCTATGTACATCAATATCGGACTTCCTTGAAACCTATCCTTTCCAATTTGTCGAACAATAAAATGAATAGATTGTAAAATATTACTTATGCTATTAATATCATGATAGACATAATTTACAGCATATCGATTTGTTGGAGTAACAGATTCACTCGACCTTTGTGTAACCTGTAAATAAGATTTATAATTTTACAATGTCTTTTTTGTTGGCAAATTTTATGGTAATTATATGTTAAATATATTGCCTATCCTACCACACACAGGCGATATTCGATTCTACTTCATAAAGATCGAACATTATGTCTTGGGACCATCCTAAAAATATTTTGTTTCAGGTAATGCTCCCAACTCACCAAATAGGCTACTTCCAAACTTTTATTTCGGGCAATAAAATAGCATTCTAACATGTATTTTGGGTTCAACTTAAAAGAAAAATGTAAAAACAAATATGTCCTACATCCTACTCACTGAAAATTCTCTGAGTAAGGTAACCCCAAACAAACTTATTTCTAAGGACGGCCTGAGTGAAACTTGATCTGTGGGACCTGTCCATTGATTCGTCTTAATGTTTACTAATTATGAGTAATTACAACACATTAGAACAGGTGTTATTTTTGTTCGTTTGTACGTTATTTCACGACGTATCAGGCCTCTGGGTGGTGACATTTACGCGTAATTACAACATGAAATCCTATTTTTATAACTTCAACTTTGAGTTTTTATGTTTTAAATTACATTGATTATTAAGATTTGAGGTTTATTACTATCGTATACAATTTAATTATGAGATAAAATCATATTTTTATATCACACAATCTATTTAATTTGCTGAAAACGATTTCCATTAAGACTTCAAATTATGTTGGAAATTGTCGCGTCGGACACTCGCTGTTAAATTGGTGTAAAATGTAGTTATGTTAGAGAAATCTCCATAAAAATCTTAAATCTAGTTATCTATTACATGTATATAAACATTTTCATAGTTAACCTCGATTTTTAGGCCAATTATGTGACACTAAATATTGAGCTGACTTTACTAAGTTGGAATAAAGAGGGAAGGTGATATTAAACATTTCAATAATAAACGCTGTTTATACTTAAGTGGTAGCAATATTGAAGAAGTCGCTAACTGAGGTTTTACTGTATACGTAAGGAGAAAAATAATACTTCAATCAAATCTCAGTCTTCATTATCTGAAATGAAATCTTATAAATCGATTGTTAAAGTTATATTATGTTATAAAATACACGTGCTTAGTGAGAAATATGTCAACCACGTGCAGACGATCGGACCAGATTCTCGATGAATGCAATGTTATTAATTAATTATCCGAAATAATATTTCAGACCCATCAGTTTCGGATTAAGCGGTTTTACTGTATATACTTACTGTTGTCAAAATGTATACGTTTTAATTTTTGTTTTCTTTATCTACATAAGACACTTTCTTACATCAAAGATGATAGACTCAGAATTCAAAGATATTTATTAACGAAAAGATACCAGTAAGGTCATTGTTAATAAAAGATGCCAGGTTGTAGCTCGCTTTACTTTAATTACGAAGTTGTCAGTAAGAAAAAAAATATAGTTGATTATCGACCTAGTAACCAAACACTGTTATGTTCTTTTTCGTATTCCAAATTAACTGCCTATAAAACGACATGGATGGAATGAACTAATTTTAACACCATCGAAGTATGATCCAATGATCTTATCGCATCCCAAAAAAACTTTTTCAGTCACGTAAATTGAAAATTTGGATTTTATCACAAAATCCAGCCGGTATCAATAAAGGGTTGGTTGATTAAACGCACGATAATCTCAATAATTTTATTACAATCACGTCTCTGTAGTTTTTATGATAAATCTCAAGTGATGCAAAACACTTTTCTTATTGTTAAGCATTACATTATATCAGCTGCGATGTTACTAGCAAAGCCGTAAAAATATTTCGTATCAGGTGTTGACAATTTAGAAAAGTCATATTCCATTTATATACGCTTTCTGAAATTTAATATTTTTACCCTCGATAATTATATAACTAAAGTATAACCTCTCATACACATTTTTGTTCGGGCTAAACATGTTGACGGATTAAAGAGAGGCTCGACTGTATTTATCAGCCATTGACCCATTAAGACCTGCGAAGCCACTGTGTCAAATTAGAAAAAAATCCAAAAACATCCGTTGACAACTTCTCATAACTGAATTGTTAAAATGCATTTTAACTGGGTATAAAAAAGACTAGTTATATATTTATAACTCGAATGGTCATAACCTTCATTAAATATCACAGATTATAGCAAAATTATAATATTACTCCCCGTTACTTGAAGTGAACTATTTGTGATCTAGGCAGGAGATATTATAATTACGATAGACACCTGTGTTCAATGATAGCAATGTGCGTCAAGTTGTCAATTTCATTATAATTTCTGCTCGCGGCAATTATTTCACACAATTGAACACTATATTGATGCGTCATTTTTTTCATTAAGAGGTAATTCCCTAATTCTGAATCCAGCCAATTAACGACCCTCATTAAATACCTGGTTTTTATTTACTTATAACTTAATTTTTATAGCTTCGGCATTCTTGCGATAATGCAGTACCGACAGAGTAATACTAAACGGCGAAATGCCGGCAGGAATTTACACCAAAGAAGAAAATAGAATTTTGTTTAAGGAGACACCGCGTGAAAGAGTTAACAATTAATAAAAATTGGCGATTCCGAATAGAAGAATGAAAACGCTTTTGTATTGTGATTTTCATAAGTATTTACACAGCCTAATTCCTTTATTTTGTAATGATTATTTTGCTATGAAAAGCTATACGTTATTCACAAACTGCTTTCATTCATTTTCAATCAAAATTACAGTATTACAAAATATGTCAACAGTTTATTTCCCACGACGTTCGTTAAGTAGACTTAAATGTTTGTATTCGATAATTGAATTACCGGTTGCGCTTTTAAGATCAACCGCAAACAGACAGGTTTTTTATATATTTTTTTCATAGTTAAAGCTACATTAAGTTGCTATTCCCTGATATTAAGGAACTTGTACGAGAAATAGATAGATTTCCTTTATCCTCCAGAGAAAGTTCTTCAAACAGAAAGTAATATCCTCCGGATGCACTGAATATAGTAACCTTGCTTTGCCCACCCAAAAGCTATAATTTTGGCCGAGTTTAACATCGCATGGTCATGATAGACATGATCATCATCGAACGATAGAGGAAGACACGACCCCGTTACGAACACCTGGGTAAAACCACTACTTCCATTAGGGTATCTGGATAATTCCCTCCCTCGTATTTTTCTGGCACAGGATAGAAGTCGAACTCACAGGAATGAGGGCTAGAGAGTTTAACCACTTGTCTACAGAGAGAACTGATATTCAATTCAATTACGATGATTTTAGACCACAGTTAAGTTACTAACGAAAAGATGATTATTCCAAAACGTACAGATAAATATCGATATTAAGAGCACATTTGAGACCAAAATAAATTATCTTAATTAGTGTTCGTTATAACGAGATGATCGTTATATGGAAGTGGTCGCTAACTAGGATTTTACTGTATCTGCGATCTTGTATAATTGCGTAAAATGTCTCCTATTTTTTTAAGTTGTATATATATATATGATGCTTGTATGTAACGATGTGCTCACTAGAGTCAAAACTTGAGGGTAAAAAATTACTCTCAGCTGATAACAATTTGTAGAGTCTACAAAATTCACTACAAATGGAAGAGTACATTTGACTCTTTGGTATAAATTCACATGAGTCAGAATGAAATAATCTGTTTCAAATATTTTATTAAATCGACTCGTGATGAATGAGGTGTGATTATGTGATGTAAGTTTATATTGTCGATGTAAAGACTTAATTTAACACGCCAGAAAGATTTGAAAATCATATATTACATCGCCATTATAATATATACGTAAGTTGATTTTTGTTAACGATAAATCAATATCAACAATATATAACTTTATTTACTGAATTGTATCATGTAATTACAGAACAGATCTAGTGATAAAACATTAGATAAAAAAGTGGAATAATTTATTACAGATCAAAAGGCTGACTTATCGGTTGAATATGCGATAGAAATATGACTTTATTAAATAACTCACAAATACGTACGTGCTTTTAAAACAATTTCTTCGCGTTTCAAATATTTTGGTAATAAATGTTTATTTGCGGAAAACTGACTACCCAAAGAATTGTCAGTGAGTAGGCAGAAACTATTTATTTGTTCAGAATGCAGTCATACTTGCGAACAGAGGTCATCTTCAGGAATGTGCTAAAGAGGTCTATGTTGATAGGTGTTCATTGCATGTTGGCATTTATATTGTATTGGAGACTGAACACCGCACCAATAGTCAAGGTCATCTGGCAACTATTCCAGCTTAGGAAGACCACCGTGCGTACACCTGGGTAAAGCTATCGATCTTCCGTAAGATTGTCTCCTGGTTGAGATTTGAACTCACAGCGGTTGTGGTTAGTGATAGTCTGAGACGATAACCACTCGAACCCTGAAGTACCAGCATCAATGTTAAGATATATCTGTATGTGTTATAAATAAAAAAATGTAGTATCATTTGTACAAGTCGACATATTAGTATTGTATCTGTTCTGTTCTATTCAATTCGAATTCTTGATTAAGGTATATGATATAGTTTCCTATCAGTATAAACATTCCATTCGAACCATGTTTGTATTTACCAAACTGATATTTAAAACTTATTACTTTGTCAAACAAATAGAACGATAAGTATCATTGGTATATTGACACGAGGTACTTACATTCGTCTCAAGTACTTAAATATCATAGATATGCTTGTAGTAGTAAAACATCCACACGACTTATAGGTTGTTTAAGAAGTAACAAATTCAGTAAGAACTTATAGTATTGTATGTATAGCAGTCGTTGAGATTCCGAAAACCAGAGGGTGTACGGGGAAGATGTAAGATCGCCTATATATATTCAGTTCAATCTGCATAAAACAGCCACCAATTGTAAATGTTTCTAAAGGGAAAATCCAAATTACGAAAATATCTTGGGACGTACCGTACATCGAAAGGTCGTGTAGAAAAAAAGAAAAAAATGCGACTTACGTACACATTTTTTTGGTTAGGTTAACGTTGCCATGCTTTTTAGTAGCCTTATTCGATGATCTCTAAAATGGTAATGTTAAATATATTAGAAATTGTGTGGTGTCAGAAAGAAAAAAACGAGGATCTCGTAAATTACATCCAATTCATACGGTATTATGTGACATTAAACAACCGGTACTTCATGAATTAAAGTAACTGTTAACCGATTGTCATGAAAGAGTATGTGTGTGTGTAAGTGACCTATTGTACACACAATGTGATATCCATCATACATAAATGTAAAGATTAATTGCAAGTCCCGATGATAAACAATGGTAAGATTTTCACATGTTTTTGTCTTTGTATGTTTCAGGTTGTGGCGACATCGAATGTTACAGCAGAATGGTCGGTATGGGGAGGGTACGGGGATTGTTCGAGACCCTGCGGCGGAGGCTTAGCCAATAAGACCAGGACGTGTCTCGGAGCCACACAGACTTGCACTGGTGTTGATATACGCTTTAAGATATGTAATTATGAGGTAATAAGTTCTTTTTTTTTCGATTGTTATATATAGACTGTATTCTAACCAGAAGTTATGTACCCTTCGACAAGGATGAATAATTAATATTTGTCACCCTGTTATCTTGAATCAAATTCATTATCTTAGTTCTCGTACTCCGGCTATTTTATGGACAAATACGCGTAAAGATTGGGAGAAGGGCAAACGTACGTAATATACAGCCTTCTTGGCGACACAACACAGCTTTGATTTGTCATTCAGCATTACACTGTTTGGGTACATACTTCACAAAATGCTTTGATTCCATTTAATACATCTACATAAGGATTTATGGTACAGATAACATTAGAATCTTGTATATACAGTTGTGTCTGAAGTAAGATAATATTAGGATTTCAAATCATAGATTTAAACACGTCAACACAAAGATCTTACATAGTATGTTATCCCAAACACTCCGTTATCTGTTACAATAATGAACTAAAGGTTAGAGTGCATATTTGAGTGATCTTCGTAATACCAGAGCTGAGCGGCAGGGACTGTGGCTTTCTAATAACGAAGAACACACAAATAGGCGTGCTAAGCGTCTTAATGCTCCGCCGGACTATGAGCATGCGCAATGTGTTCTGAGTCGTTTCTTCGAAACTAAAAATAGTTATTTATATTATATGAAAATAAGAATGCCAAAAAAATCTTAAATTCATCGTCACTAATTGGATAAGAAAGTATAGGGCGAGCAGTAAGCATACATAAATTCTTGCTTGACGTCGTGAACAAACATTTTCTCATAAGCACTGACTAAATGATTACTAGCCAATTCTGGGTACTTCAAAACATTACGTATCCTTAGATTCATGAATTATGATACGTGTATTTTTATTGTCTTCATTGAACTGGTTTTATTCACTTAAAGTACGTCACACACTCGACCCAATCATTTCAATCAATTTGGATCCCCATATCAGTAGGTGATTGTAAATTTTAACTACTAGTTGTCTTTGTTGCTGACTCGTAGAAAATATAGATAGAGACTTTATTATCAAACCAGTAGGCCAGAAGACGTGTGAGGAATAAATACAAGCATATCATACAAACATATATACAAACATATTGTACAAACATATTATACAAACATGTATACAAACATGTCATACAAACATATCATACAAACATATCATACAAACATATTATACAAACATAAATACAAGTATATTATACAAACATGATTATACAAACATATATACAAACATATCATACAAACATATTGTACAAACATATTGTACAAACATATTATACAAACATAAATACAAACATATTATACAAACATAATTATACAAACATAAATACAAGCATATTATACAAACATAATTATACAAACATAAATACAAACATATCATACAAACATATCATACAAACATATCATACAAACATAAATTCAAGTATATTATACAAACATGATTATACAAACATATATACAAACATATCATACAAACATATATACAAACATATCATACAAACATATTATACAAACATAAATACAAGCATATTATACAAACATAATTATACAAACATAAATACAAGCATATTATACAAACATAATTATACAAACATATATACAAACATATCATACAAACATATCATACAAACATATTATACAAACATAAATTCAAGTATATTATACAAACATGATTATACAAACATATATACAAACATATCATACAAACATATATACAAACATATCATACAAACATATTATACAAACATAAATACAAGCATATTATACAAACATAATTATACAAACATAAATACAAGCATATTATACAAACATAATTATACAAACATATATACAAACATATTATACAAACATTTTGTACAAACAAATATTAGGCCTATACAAAAGGCAAAGATAATCAAAATTAACATTCACATGCAACCATAACAGGGAATGATAATATACGAAATATATATGTATGCGTATATCTATTACATTCGATCATTTATATACAAATGTATATATGCATGTCTAGTTGTTCACGAGAGACAATAAATTAAAATCATGAGATCATTGTTTATATTCTGACAATTGTATCTTTGAACTATTTGTCTGTTAAATATAACGATTAAGAATAGAACGTTCATTGTCTTGGTACGTCTGTCTGTATGTAATAATGTCAAAATTATTACGGTATAAACTCGATATTTTGAGCATATTTGGGATCAACTTACATGGTCTTATGATTAAATGGAAACATAAAGGAAATATATGAATCCTGTCCTATTACAAGAGGTCGCATTTATAATACGGTCGTTGTATGGAGGTGATCGTTACGTGAAGTTTTACTGTTTGTACTTTTATATTTTAATGAAACATTTACTCTGTATACAAACAACCGAATACTGAAAATACAAGTACGTGTACTATACATAGACATGACCCCACATAGAATACAGTAGAACACGGCTCTAATAAATGCCTGGGGACCTATGTGAACTGCATATTCACAAATCAAAATTTTCGCTTTTTTCGGTTTTAATTTATTAATAAACACATGTGTTTGTTACAATTGTTTTGTAATGTTTATGTAAACAAGTCTCTGGCCTATATAATATGAACTTGACTTATACTTAACTTGTATATATATGAAAATGGCATTTTCACTGAATTCGCTTCGTCATTCATTGTCATTGAGTTTTACACGATATACATTCTCTTTGAATGAACCGATTCTCACAGTTTAAATAGTATCAAAATTGCTGATTATAAAAAAGTTGAAACACTTGGAATGCTAGTAATGTCCGACAATCGAAACATAGTACAGGTTCTTCGAAATGTCAGTTCGTCAAACGCAGATGGATACATATATCAACATGTGATAGTCGTGGTTGAGTTTCAGCAAGCCAAGACTTAGTATCTATTCGATGTCATAGAAACATACTTCACTGTATGAACCGAGCGTTGATAATTATTACCATAAACCAATGAAATACAATTTTATTATCGTTGCATTTCTAATTTGTATCGAATGTAAATATGCTGTAACCTTCTGTTTGATTTCTAAAAACCATCTGGGTCTCAAACTTAATTGTGTTTCAAAGTACAGCAGAAAGCTCGATCATGATGAATGTCTTGGTTCCTGAAATGTTAGTTCTATATAAAGATAATAGCCATAACATTAAATCCAACACATTACAACAAAGAAACTTCTGATTGGGTAAGGGAAAATATTACTTCACTATTATCCGAGGTCACTTTAACCGTTTTGTACTGTAATACAATTTGATCTTTGTAAATGTAAGTACGTTAGACACTACAAGCGTCCTCAGAGCATCATAATAGGTCGAATAAACTGGTTTAATTACGTTGACAGATATATATCAGTTATAAATCGTGAGTCATATGTATGATACAAAGGATGTAACGAGTTGCCTGCACCTGGGTGTATTTAATTAACAAATTAAACATGCAATTATAAATGTTTTCGTACGCTTTCATATCAATATATTCACGAACTCGTTGACTCATAGTTCTATTGAAATGTACGTGCGTTTGATTGACAGTAGGTGTTGTCAGTTTCCTATGTATACCGTATAACGAAAACATTGCCTCCGCGCAGGTCGAGTAGTTTACGTCACTGACTTCAAATCAATGCAACCTCTCACTGATAGAGGGTCGTGGGTTCCATCCCAACTACAGACTTCTTTATGTGAAAAGTAGGCAGTTGCTTACGGAGTATGGGAGTCTAGTGCTGGTTCTTCACAGGAACGATGATTAGATAAACTGTCTGCCTCATATGACCCTGACTGTTGAAAAGAGGCGTAAAACCCAATGAAACAATGAACAACAAGTGAAAACAACCACCAGAAGTTGATCCTCAGTTATTTCTACATACTTAAACATAAGATATCATAAAATAACATAGTTTCCTCTAACCAGAAAAACATATCAGTTGTGTCTTCCCACAAAGTTCATGAAATGATAAGAAAAATAGTATGATGTTTTAAAACTCTTATCGCCATAATATTAACATTTTATTAATATTCTTTTTTCAGGATTGTAAAGACAACAAACTAACACTGAGAGAACTACAATGTCAGTCATATAACAATGTATCAATTAAAGACAATTATTTTCACTGGAAACCATACTACAGTTCAGATGATCCATGTGTCCTGTATTGTCAGAGTATTGAGACATCTCTTGTACTTAAAATGCAAGGACAGGCTTGGAATGGAACACTTTGTGGACCCAAAGGAGGAGGGGTTTGCATTTCCGGTCGCTGCAAGGTGAGCCACTAACAAACACTTTGTTCATGCTTCGACACTGGTCTATGTACATATTTTTTTATGTGAAATCATACCGTATATATAATTGACTTTGTTGTTTCGTATTATTGCTTTTTCGCATATAAAACATGCATCGGAAATCTGATACATTTTTATAATTAAAACTGACATAACGTGTATTTCACATCGTATTAAGGAAGTGCCATTTGTAATGCATACGGAACTGACATGACGTACAAATCAATCTTATCTAGTACATTGTACATCCATGCTAACTTAATATACCCATGTTAATTCAAATAAAGCAAATAAAGAAACTTTATTCCATTGACCACCTAGGCTGTTCTGTAGCTTACGAAATGTGATACTACCTAGGTGTACCCAGGGGGTCTGCCTCCACATCGCCAAGAGATGAAAAGGTGGATGTTGATCCTGGCTGATGGTGAGACGTTAAACATATTAACACTATATATCTGACAGATAGACATCTTATAATTCCAGAGTGTAGGTTGTGATAATGTTGTTGGTTCAAGAAAGAAGTTAGATAAATGTGGTGTTTGTGGTGGTGATGGTACGACTTGTTTGACTAGACATGATCTAGATGTGGATACAGAGAAGGACACAGCCGGTCGCTATAGCTGGGATGTTGTATGGAGTGCATGTTCGAAGACGTGTGGGGTAACTGTCACTTTGTTATGTTTTTAATGACAACCACTAACCTACATTTGTCTGGCCCTTTGAACGAAATTCCACAAACTTATAGTTGGAATTCCTGTGTTGTATTGTAGTTTTGGACAAAGAATTTGATTAAGGTAAACATCAAACGCGGAAAATTGTTGACTTATACAAATAGTAAACAAACAGTTTATGTAAAAAGTAGTGAATTGTACAGATTTACCCACGATATGGTCGGTCATTGACCACATGCCCAAACTGAGAAGTTAGATAACAATCACATAGTTTCTGCTATCAGGGCGAAGGTTACTAACATTAACCAAATTCTTAATAATGACAGTCTGTTAAATACAGTATAATCTGAGATTATATCTCATTTTATACGTTGAATACATCCACGGCTATTCGTCCTCATCCAGTGTGCATTCATGTGAAGACAATAACATTTACCTGCGGTGATCAATGTTCGTATTGGTACAAAATCCAGTCAAAAAGGCTAATGGCCCGGCAGTACATAACAGAAAACAGGCAAATGGCCCAGCAGTACATAACAGAAAACAGGCAAATGGCCCGGCAGTACATAACAGAAAACAGGCAAATGGCCCAGCAGTACATAACAGAAAACAGGCAAATGGCCCAGCAGTACATAACAGAAAACAGGCAAATGGCCCGGCAGTACATAACAGAAAACAGGCAAATGGCCCAGCAGTACATAACAGAAAACAAGCAAATGGCCCAGCAGTACATAACAGAAAACAGGCAAATGGCCCGGCAGTACATAACAGAAAACAGGCAAATGGCCCGGCAGTACATAACAGAAAACAGGCTAATGGCCCGGCAGTACATAACAGAAAACAGGCAAATGGCCCGGCAGTACATAACAGAAAACAGGCAAATGGCCCAGCAGTACATAACAGAAAACAGGCTAATGGCCCAGCAGTACATAACAGAAAACAGGCAAATGGCCCGGCAGTACATAACAGAAAACAAGCAAATGGCCCAGCAGTACATAACAGAAAACAGGCAAATGGCCCGGCAGTACATAACAGAAAACAGGCAAATGGCCCGGCAGTACATAACAGAAAACAGGCTAATGGCCCGGCAGTACATAACAGAAAACAGGCTAATGGCCCGGCAGTACATAACAGAAAACAGGCAAATGGCCCGGCAGTACATAACAGAAAACAGGCTAATGGCCCGGCAGTACATAACAGAAAACAGGCTAATGGCCCGGCAGTACATAACAGAAAACAGGCAAATGGCCCAGCAGTACATAACAGAAAACAGGCAAATGGCCCAGCAGTACATAACAGAAAACAGGCAAATGGCCCAGCAGTACATAACAGAAAACAGGCAAATGGCCCGGCAGTACATAACAGAAAACAGGCTAATGGCCCGGCAGTACATAACAGAAAACAGGCAAATGGCCCGGCAGTACATAACAGAAAACAGGCTAATGGCCCGGCAGTACATAACAGAAAACAGGCTAATGGCCCGGCAGTACATAACAGAAAACAGGCTAATGGCCCGGCAGTACATAACAGAAAACAGGCTAATGGCCCGGCAGTACATAACAGAAAACAGGCTAATGGCCCGGCAGTACATAACAGAAAACAGGCTAATGGCCCGGCAGTACATAACAGAAAACAGGCAAATGGCCCAGCAGTACATAACAGAAAACAGGCTAATGGCCCGGCAGTACATAACAGAAAACAGGCTAATGGCCCGGCAGTACATAACAGAAAACAGGCAAATGGCCCAGCAGTACATAACAGAAAACAGGCTAATGGCCCGGCAGTACATAACAGAAAACAGGCAAATGGCCCGGCAGTACATAACAGAAAACAGGCAAATGGCCCGGCAGTACACAACAGAAAACAGGCAAATGGCCCGGCAGTACATAACAGAAAACAGCAGGCTAATAGCCCGACAGTACACAACAGAAAACAAGCTAATGGCCCGGCAGTACATAACAGAAAACAGGCTAATGGCCCGGCAGTACATAACAGAAAACAGGCTAATGGCCCGGCAGTACACAACAGAAAACAGGCTAATGGCCCGGCAGTACACAACAGAAAACAGGCTAATGGCCCGGCAGTACACAACAGAAAACAGGCTAATGGCCCGGCAGTACACAACAGAAAACAGGCTACTGGCCCGGCAGTACATAACAGAAAACAGGCTACTGGCCCGGCAGTACACAACAGAAAACAGGCTAATGGCCCGGCAGTACATAACAGAAAACAGGCTAATGGCCCGGCAGTATACAACAGAAAACAGGCTAATGGCCCGGCAGTACACAACAGAAAACAGGCTAATGGCCCGGCAGTACACAACAGAAAACAGGCTACTGGCCTGGCAGTACATAACAGAAAACAGGCTTATGGCCCGTCAGTTCATAACAGATAACAGGCTACTGGTCCGGCAGTACATAACAGAAAACAGGCTAATGGCCCGGCAGTACATGACAGAAAACAGGCTACTGGCCCGGCAGTACACAACAGAAAACAGGCTAATGGCCCGGCAGTACATAACAGAAAACAGGCTACTGGCCCGACAGTATACAACGGAAACAAATTTTAAAACGGGTGTAAAACACAAGAAATAAATGATACATTATTTGACACTTCATATTCGGCAAAAAGTTTGGAACAGATATGGAGTCCATTCGCGACACTGCCTGATTTCGTACTTCCATCTAACGTGCTGAATGATATGGAGTCATAATGTTGACATTCAATTATGACACGGACGGCTCTGAACTATATCCAATCCTATCTGACATTTAACTGGAGGTCCAAACCCTACTTTTTATCATGTCATCACAATGACACATGTGGCGAATTAAATCCATGTTGAGCCAAAAAAGAAGATAAATAAGATTAAGTTCTCACCCTGTTCCCTGCTGCCATTTATTTAATTTTTATTTTGTCCTAGTTCAGATTTGTTTGTAATTAGTTCTTACCTTGTGTTAAACATGTTAAGATGTCGTGACATTATTTAGGCAAACACTGTAGTATCAGTCTTAGGGTTAGATACGAACGTTGATTTAAATAAAACATTTATTTCTCAATTGTGTGAGTTTAATGTCGTGGCCTGACCTTTATCAAAACACGCATGTTAGGCATTGACACTTTCACATTCAGTACTACATGTGTGCAAACAAATTGCCACCACCTGCGTGCTTTAAAAGTATAAAAACGAACCAGTAGTCTTCTGTTTCTCTTTTAAATGTGTGATACACAAATATGAATACATATTAATTTGACTTCGAAGAGTTTTTCATACATTTTTGTGAATCTAAAGACAAATCTTTTCATGGTATATTTTACTATAATGTATATATACATGTATATATATTTCTTTTCAGACCGGTGAACAAATTTCTTCAATTATCTGCAGAGATAATATTCTTGAACAATTCGTCGGTGATGATTTATGTAAGAATATAACAAACAATATGGCGATCATGACCCGGTCTTGTGTTGAGAGAATTTCTTGTCTCTATCGGTAAGTCAATACAACAATTTTATCAGCTGTGGCTTCTTCAAAGGCCATCTAGTGTTTGTTCAAAACCCGTATTTCTTTTTTGTCACAGATTGTTTCGTATTAACAGGTAAGTATGGCGACCCGAAATATCACTGTTTTAGTTTGGCCAATATTTTCGTTCGCGTTCTTAATCTTAATTTAAATGAGTATCAACATACATTGAAATACTGTTCTCTAATGACTGTGAATAAATTATGTGGTTCGAGCATAATCAGATACAAGAAGTTCCGTTGTAATATATTTCAGGTGGCACACGTCAAAGTGGGGTTCTTGTAGCCGCACGTGTGGGAAAGGCTTTAAATACCGTCGTGTCGTCTGCCTTAAACACGCTCGTGGTGAAAGAAAACACGAGTCAGAAGAAATGTGCTCGGGTACCAAACCTGTCAGTAAAACACCATGTAATATGGATGATTGCCCAGAATGGTTAACTGGGCCATGGACTCCTGTAAGTTACCGCTTAGTATATGTTCCATATTTGGCCAGTGAATTATATAAAACGCGTTCTTAAACTTGATCATAAATAGTTTTATTCTTAAAATAAGTTCAACTTAAATTCCGGGGCTGTCTTAAGCGCACATTTTTTACGAATGTCTTACTCAACAAAAAAAACTTGAGAAAAAAAACGTGTGTTATGTATTTACGAGGGGTGATCATTAAATTAAGTTCGTGGACAACAAAGCGTATAAAAAATGCTAGATTTTAAGCAGAAATGAACACAATAATGAAGTAGCTGAATGTGTACTGAATATCATTGTACATTTTTATAACGAAAACACCATAACTATTCAAATAACACGTGCTTATGAGCGGAAACTAATTTTACTTTTTCTTTTTATGTTCATTAACCTTATATACAAATCTCATAAGTATACAATGAAATATAACAGTATCAGCAAGGTTGTCCACGAATTTAATGACCACCCCTCGTATATGAAGAAATGTTACGTCAACAATAGGATTGTTTTATTGATTTCTAAATATGGTGGACATACGGATGAATTAATTAACAAAAGATGTTTCCTGTCATTAACCAAATTATCATATCATAATACTTCCGATAAATATGTCTACAAATGTTTTATGGAAATTTGATAACTGCCGAGTTGCATTTTATAAATCCAATAGATAAACATAAAGTACGTACTTTATCCATAATTTTAGGACTGGGCGTAAAGGAATGTTCAGTATTTAATATTTTATTAATACAATACGTCTCTTGTTTTAAATCACAAAATAGAACGTATTGTGGTTCAATTTAACAAATCAGTGTCATACATACAATTGAAAATATGTCAGCACCAGTATACGAAGTCTGTGCTGAATGTGTAAGAAAATACGTTTGTAAGTCTTATTTCAAGTGTTTTGTAAAGGGTCGTGAATTACGTAAATTTTTTTATATTGACTTTCAAAATGCAACCTTGGACTGAAGCAAAAAGTAATGCTTTATCACTTAAAACAGGTGTTTCTTTTTTATCAGTTCTGAAGATAAAAAATAAGGTTATGTATATTTTAGTGATAGTTAAGATTTAAGACTTGGCCTGTATTATTTAGACATACCAACGTCAAGATACCGTTGCTATAGCGTAAGATACGTAAAACATATAATCAAAGTAAAAAAGAAAATCTTAAATTTTATGAATATATTTTATCGATTCATTACCCAAGTAATTCATTTTTGAAGAAAGTATGCTTCTAACCTAAATGACATCTCAAATATTCCGTACAGGCTTTTCAAATATGTTCAATTACGTATCAGATCAAAACTTTAGAGGAACACTATTGATTTCTAAAAGACAAAGTTATTAAATTCTACTGTTTCGATATTTAATTAAAGTCCACGTACTAGCATGCACTGTATCACTTTATCTGTCTTTATTTTGTCTGAGAATTCAGTTTTGTCATTGGTTAATTTGAAACCATCCCTAAGTATCGACCAATCAAAACCTTTGGCTCATATAACTAAAGTCCACGTGAGACTTACATGATCCTAGTAAAGTATACTGTTAAATTGAACATTGCAAGAGTAGAAATTGTTCCAACTGCATAAATACAAGTTATTCGTGTACATTTACATTCTAACGCAATCAGGATGATGTGGGTACTTGCATAATTCATTTACAGTAGGAGTAACAACATAGTAATGACTTTTTAGCACAGAAAATCATTACGTTTTGTATACTGTATTTTCATTTATTTTCGATGGGTTCAATTTTCGTGATTTTTACTAAAATCATAAAATGGCTATTTCGTGGGGACATAAATTCATGGATTTTGAGTTTTGAAAAAAAAGCCTTATCTCTGCATTTAATTTCGTGGGTATTTGATTTCGTGGATGAGCCGACCCACAAAATCCACGAAATTAAATCCCCAACGAAAATTAATGATTCCACAGTATTCTAAATATAATAATTGTCAAAACATCCATTCAAATATGTTGATTTTCCCTAATGATAGATCATCTTTGTTACTCCTTGTAGTGTTCAGCACCGTGTGGGTATGGTGAACAAAAACGTAAGGTTGTATGTCGTGCTCCATCCCCCGACCTCTGTCTCAGTGAACACAAACCTAGTAGTGAACAGAAGTGTTATACAGGCAGATCATGTAACAGCAAGGACAGTTTCCAACAAGATGGTACGTGTTTTAATGGCCACCTCCGAATAAAGGTCACCCTTTACATAAAGACCATTCATTTAAAAACTGTTATTGATTATTTAGAACAAGTGACCTCTGAATAAAGGCCACATTATGATTGTCTTTCCAGGTTTGAGGCTTACAGGTTTGAGTTTGTGAAAGTAAATAGTGAAATTATATAGATAGATAATTTATTCAAGAAAAAGTCAAATTTGCCTACAAGTATACATTTTTACACATATACATGGTCAATAGCGTTAGTAAGTTAATAAACACTGAATTATACTCATGAAACGAGCATTATGATTTATACATTGCATAATATAAACTTAATATATTGAGATAATTATGTAAAATGAATTGTAGTTTTGATATTACAATACATGTATTATGCAGCTTAGTGCCAAAAAATACGGACAGCTGAGCCAAAGCGGCCGAAGTTGTCTTAAAGTAGCATATAAAACATTATCGTGAACTTACAAAGGAAGACAACCCATTTCTCACTCAGTGTTTTGTTCGCACGAGTTGCTTCCCTTGAATCTGTTATATATCTGATGGCGATACTACAATGTTTAAATCAAAATTCGATATATGAACAATAACATATACGTAATTAGGATAGAAATATAAATATATCTATATTACGTTTTTCATGATTTTAGATTCTTCAGTGAGAGAACCACACGATTTCTTTGATGATGCAATGTTACGTGGGTTAATTATCATACCAAGGTAATTGAGGGAGAGGGGATGGGGTATATAGAACCAACGTCAAAGTCAGAAAATACAGCAACTTTGATCTTAGCTTTTTCTTATCACTGTACAGAGCAACTTGAGAGCGATCCTCTCTTGAGGAACAACTTCCCTTCAACAACAACATGATATTTCCTCTGTACAATTCAACTATTCAGTTAACATCTCCAGATCAATAACTTCTCAGTCGTAATTTTGCTTCTTCAAAATGATGTTGCTTTGGAGAAGTCTAGCGAACTATTCCCCATTGTGTGAATCTCACGTAAATTCCGTACAAATTCTCATTTTAATACTAACCGTGTTTATTTCTACTAATTAAATGAATTTACCAGTTCATTATTAAGATTGTTTGCTCTAAAGGTGGTCTTAGGATTTTTTTTATATTAATCCTTTTTTTTTGTAATACGTAACTTTACTCACACGAAAAAGAAAGTGTGGATTGGTTCGAGGGGAATTTCTTTTATACTTTTAGAAGCAAACTATTGGCAAATTTGTATCTACATGCGCAAACATGACTGTATTGGCTACACGATGTTTTACTTTAAATTGATTTTTTTTTAATTATCAGAACATTGTTTGACGTTTGAATAATCATTCATTTTGAGTTTATATTTAGATGGTATGTCTAATATAGAAGTGCAAACTTTCTTTTACGTATAAGTATATTACATTGTGCACATACGTATCTACGATCTAATAATGTTCCATAATAGGTGTCTGATCACTAATGATTATGTGATATACATTTTGTTTCCAGATTTGAAGTAAGTAGTTGGGGCACCTGTTCTGTCACGTGTGGTGTCGGGTACAAACATCGAGATGTTAGATGTATGAAGGGTGAAGAAGAAGTGTCACTGTCTGTGTGTCAAGGTAAATACGGCCAAACTCACTTAACAAACCCAACGAGACGTTCTGGTTTCGACATGTTAATGAACTTGTTTAAACATATAGAATATTAGCTCAATACTAGAGATCACGACTGGGTTACCGAGAAGAATTAGCAACATAAAGGCATTAATCAACGTTTGTGATAAACATATTAAGCGAGACACATTCACGAAATCATTCACATAATTGTACCCCCGCCCCTTGTGCAGCTTTTGTCAGTTAGGACAGAAATCAGAACATGGGGTTAATTTGAAATCATACAATAAATGAGGGTTCTTTTTCTAAATTTCATTTTATTTCTTTGTAGGAATAGAACCCCACATTAAACGAGAATGTCACGGACGTCAATGTCCAGTGTCCTCAGACAAAGACACAGACTATATATGGAGACAGACCACGTTTAAAACCTGCAGCCAAGCTTGTGGACGAGGTATGCTTTCTTCTATCAAATACAGTATATTTGTGTATGAGATCCTTAAACGAGCCGCGGCCATGGTTCAGTGGTGAGTGTCCTGGACTTGTATCCATTGGATCCGTGTTAGAATCTCTGTCACGGAATGACATACATGACTGTAACCTCTATGTACATGTCGATATGCTTCCATATGTGGATAAGTTACTCCAGACTTCTTGTAAATGGGTAAATTGATGATAACAACTTTGGATAATAATGACTCTTTGATAATTATGATTTGCTGAACAAAATAGACGATGGTTCTTACTGCTAAATACCAGTCTACATAATAAGATTATAGTCATCAAGTTACACTCTTGTAATTTGTTGCTTTTTTATTGATTTGTTTATTTGTTTTTATGTGTGTGTCCGTTTCCTACTACACGTTTAAATTTGTGTCTTACATCATTTGTATTACTATGTACTTCATGTATGTCAAATGAAATGTCTGTTCAGTTATTATGTTCTTATTGCTAACACATTTGTTATTTTTCTTAAATTCAGGCACACAGTCCAGTATAGTTGAATGTATTGATACATTAACAAAAAGAACGGTTGTGGATTTTAAGTGTGATGAGACCAGACGTCCCGTACCACTGACACAGTATTGTAACCAAGTTCCATGTCCTGCAGCGTGAGTTTTCTTCTCTTTATAGTTCAGTCTTAGAATATCATTCATTCAAAACACAGTATGGTTAAATTGACGTCGCGATTACATTCCTACGCATGTCCAGAACGAATAAATGAATCCAACCACACTAAATATATTATTGAGAAGGAAATAGACCCCCTAGTCTATTCATGTTCGGCAACCGTGAACGAAGCTGTTCTTGTTTCAGAATTATGCACATTTGTATTAAATTTTCTAAAGTTTATTTGCTACACAGAGACGACACATCAGGGATCAGAGTTGTAAAATGAAGAAATCTTTTGAAATCCCCACAACGCATAAACTATATATACGTGGCATTACGTGCTGCAAAATGTAGCTCCATTTAAAATCTATTCGTAAATGATAAAACTATTCCTATTCAAGGACATGACACCATTGACCTCCTTTATTATGTTTTCAGGTGGAAGGTTAGTGAATATAATGGATGTTCGGCACCTTGTGGAGGGGGGAGACAGTCACGTACAGTAGAATGTGAACAAATAACAGCCACTGGTGGAACCCGGAAATTATCTGATGATCGCTGTCCCGAACCCATTCCACTGTCTGAGAGGTCTTGTAATGTTAAATATTGTCAGGCCGAATGGAGGACAGGGCGCTGGGGAGATGTACGTTTTTGTCTTATGTTCTTTCAATAAATAAGGGTTGTCCTTTAAGTAAAAAACTTCGGATATATATTTAATGGACAACCCTCGTATACCCCGCTATTGAGACCACATTTAAACATATACATAGATGATCTTATTAGCGGGGTTCTATTGTAGGAAACTGTTATTTGTCTCATATGATTAAATTTTCATGATGGTATTTTAGCTCTCGTATTTTAAAATGTAGTAGGCGTTTGACAAACATAAACATTTTACTAATCTACAAATCGGCGGACAGTTCCTTCTTGGTCAGATTTGTTCTTAAGCATTGACTGCCGTGGAAATTATATGATTCAGAAATGTTTCGAGCTGCTTGTTTTATAACCATTCAAAACACGACGATGCTTGAAGAATACATATTTACTGCGAGGGAAGTTAGGCAAATATGGCGAGTTAGGTCGGGAAGCCGTGTTTTCTTATTTTATTTCTACACAAACCTTTTATACATGTACATGGGGGGTAAAACCCGTCCCTAAATAGGGCCGTACTCTGGAATTGACTGTAAGACACTTTAGGATCGGCGCCAAACTTTAGCGAGTTAGTATTTCTTTCTGGACCAGTGAATCCTTTTAGTTAGAATATTCTTATCATTGTGTTTCAGTGCTCAGTGACTTGTGGCATGGGTATAGAAGCAAGATCAGTGTACTGTGTTAAACATATAAAACATGATGCTGAAGTCAACGTTTCCAACAGTGAGTGTATTGGATCACGTCCAGCTTCAACCAGGAATTGTCACTATGGTGACTGTTTTAAACTGCAACAATTACCAGAAATCAAAGAAAGAAAAGGAACTTTCATTCAAATAAAAAGATCAAAACGCATTAAAATTTACGTTGGTGAAAATGCTGTGATTTTACCAAACCAGTCCGTAAAAATCAAATGTCCTGTGAAGAACTTTCATAAAAAGTTGATATTCTGGATGAAAGATCGCAGACTAATTCCAATGGTTGGACGAGTTCGTGTATCATCAAATGGCGCGTTGAGAATAAATCGTGCCAATCCTGACACCGACGCCGGTGTTTTCACGTGCAGTGTTGGAATGTTACAGTCGCACGTGAACGTGACATTTCAGACTAAAAAACAAGCCCGGGAAAAGGCGGATAAAATTTTAGACGAAATTTTCCACGAAAATTTTAATGAAAGTTTCATCAATAGACCCCAACAAGATGGTGGAATGAAAAATACCGAATTCTTCCGGATAAATTCCATTGTAGATAACAATGGGTTTGATTACACCAGTTTTACAACATCAAACTGGACGAGGTGTTCCGAACAATGTGGGTGGGGTACTCAATCACGTGTGGTAACGTGTAATCACGTGACTGATAAATTTATTCGATTGTTACCTGAGGAAGAATGTTTAAAATCTGGCATGAAGAAGCCAGTGGCACAACGGAAGTGTCTGATCCATTCCGAGTGTCCACAGTGGACCGCTGAAGATTGGCCTGAGGTATGTGATGTAGCATACAATAGTGGTGTGTTTGTTTGTGAGACCTTATTGTTTCTTTTTATTTTTTCCTGTTTACAAGTCAGCAAAGAAATGTCATACACGAAGTTACACATTATCACAACAGTAGCACGAGCAGTGTTATATATTTTTACGCATACACATACACGCATTTACATACGTATATAATCATATTATACAAACAAAAATGTATATATATACTAGTACATACAAACTCACTCTTTCATACATACACGACGTATACTTTTCAATATGCACAATGCTTATACGCATACATAGTTAAATCAGTCAAAGTCTGCATATATTGACTGATCAACTAATAAATGATAAATGTAAACAAATATAAATGATATTACTAAAAGATCACAAAAAAAACACATTTATCATTATCAATGAAGACAAACGTTGGTTTATACGCTCTTAACATCTCTATTTTAACTTATCTTATTTACAAGAACGCGTACATTTACATTGTATTGGTTACGCTTAAAGAACAAAGTTAACGTGATGGTTCTTAAAAAAAATAAGTCTTCACTATGAACGATACTTCAGTAAAGGCATGTTCTGTTGTATATTGAATAATCATAGAACATAGTTTATTTTAACATATCAATGCTTTGTATAATTATGATGATTTTTTTTCAGTGTTCGATTGAGAATTGTCGAAAGGATGGCTTCTCCATGCAGAAACGAGTCGTTCGTTGCGTGTACCAAAATGGAACATTTGCTAAATCTAATTTGTGTGATCAAATCGAGAAACCTCTTGGGAGACAATATTGTAAAAACAGAAAATGTAAAACAAGATGGCAAACTTCAAAATGGACCGAGGTATTGTTAATAGTTTCTTAGATGAGATGCACTTAGCTTACTTACCTTTTTAAACATGTATCATTCTAGGTCTGTAGTTAAAACAATAAGGTTAGAGAGCCGAACGTGTCATACAATTTTGAGCACTTTAACTTTTAAGAATTATTTTCTGTATTTTAATTGCAAGTGGTATTTTCAGATTAATTAAGTATATATAAGTTGTAATGATCATTATGTGATTACTGACCAGATCTTTAGATTTAATTGCCATAAAATTGAATTCTTTCAGTGTCAACCACGATGTGGAATTATTGGTAGAAAGACACGAACATTGTCATGTATTTGGGAAGCAACAAAGATTCCAGCATATGATTTGTGTAATCATATGGGTAAACCGACACTCTCAAAATCATGTATGCCAAAACGATGCGCACATGGTAAGTGCTATATAAATTCGATATATGAACATTTTGTATGTGATAGTTGCAGTGTATATAACAAGTAACTGTTCGGTCAAATTGCTTTGCTATTTCTTTATCATTGTACGGAAGTCGCCGTACACTCTGGAATGCTTATTTCTAAGTGGCAATGCAAAATCGCAATTTCTTGCACCGAAGCAGATTACTGACAGTGCCTGAAATATCCGCAATGGTCATCACGTGATAAGTGGCAATGCAAAATCGCAACTTCTTGCACCGAAGCAGATTACTGACAGTGCCCGAAATATCCGCAATGGTCATCACGTGATATAAACAAAACAGAAATAGAGCGAGGTCACGTGCTACTCACACCAACTAGTCTTAGCTTGATGACGCAGTCGCTATTTATAGTCTAAGAATGGAGCGAGCTCGATAAACAACGACGGGCATGAATCTGCCCATCTGTCAATAAACGAACCGAATCCAATCCTACTATAGTAAATAAACATGGCGTTGAATTTAGTACACTATCAAGCATTGTGTTATATTACTGAGGATGAAGCAAAACTACTTTTTAAGTGGTGTTCATTTGTACATACAGACTGTGTATTATCGGACTCGCTAATAGTCTCAATGATCACGTGACATTCACCGAATACTAGTAGCTGTTTCATATCGTTGTAATCTCGTCAATGTCAATCACCTATAAATTACTAGAAACGTGTCAATATTTCAATAACAGTGGTTTCAGTTGACTGAGAATTTGACTCTGCCTGGTGCGCTACAACGAGAACTAATTCAGTATTTATATGGGCACTGTGACGACAGGGTTCGACATTAAGGCAGGTCCGAACGACAAGAAATAGCTTACTGGTCCAGTCTAGTGCATCTTGCTATTTGGTAGGTTGAATGGTCGTGCTCTTGAAAATGCAGCCGAAACTCTTTATGTCAAAGGACTTAGGAAAAATTGTTCGATCTAAATGAACTTCGATGTATAAATTATTAGAGAAATTCGCTGTGTTTATTACATTTTGGAGCGATCGTCGGTGTGTTGTAATAATCATTTAATCGTGTTATAAGATACGAAACACGGTATTTATACGTTTCGATGTATTTATTTTAGCAACATGTCGCAAATAAACAAAACATTATAATCATATTTACACAGACTAATTTTATAATCGCGAGCGTGGACACTGACTTGTTTACGCAATTGTCATTAATTAAATATCGATTTCGGAGCTCAATACAAAAAATGTCCGATCAGGTGAGAAATGATGACTTAATTGGTTCGACATAGACGGTCACTTTATGGTTCGATATAGATGGTCACTTTACAGTTGAAAATCTATGTTTGGGACCGTTATACCAGGTTTTTACGACAACGTACCCTCAGACAACGGAGTATATTATTTTTGGAGACTTTATTTAAATATTTTAAATGCATTCCAGCAGATATTGCAACGTCTGATACATCGAGGTGATAGTTTCCCCTGATTTTAATTTTAGGGTGGAAACAGGGACTACATATAGAGTACCTCGTGAACTGTAGAACCATATGACCAGATTCATGAGATTCATGAAACATCAACGGCTTGTATTTTTGATGGAGTAGATGATCACTTTAGTTTCGGGATCAGTTAAGTCAAAATAACAAATTCGTTTGATCTGAAACTTCAAAAATGTTACATAGGCCACATTCTAGTATTGAATTGCCGGATGCGATTTTGCGCCGTACAAACATTTAACTCGTGTTTGTTTAAAACGCACTAATTTTGTAACTAACGGACACCATATTTTCTGTGTATTTCAGACAGTCGATGTGTGGATGAATCTTCATATTGTTCTTTAGTTGGACAATTAAAAATGTGCAGATACTACAAGTTTAAACAAAAATGTTGTAGCACGTGTAAGACTGCAAACATATAACAGACACCATGACCAACATGTGATATATGCTCTGTTTATAGTATTCATCCAAGTAAAGTACGTGATGATCACAACTTTTTATGAGTCTCAAATAATAAGTGTTTGGCAGGCGCTTGGTGATCAGAAGTTCCGCGCATCTAATGAAGCGGACGTTGAGTTAAATGCTGAACTGAAAGCATTTCTAGTGCCGGAAAATAATATGTTGAACATTTAATATAATTTCTGAATCTTGCTTCCATTGGGTAGTGAACGTTATGCTTTCATGTTTTAAATGCGTCATTCAAAGGCTTTACCAGTGTAAGCAGGTGTCGACATTTTACATTTTAGCTGAACTTTTGAGCATTCTTCGCTTGTTTGTTTGTTTGTTCTAAACACAGACAGAATACTTTTCTTATAACGACTATTTACGTCTGCCGGTGACTTTACCTGGAATCAAATTCCAGTTCTTCCCAGAAAGGAATTGTTCGGGCATGAACCATGAGTCTGCACAAATATTCTCTCGATTTGTCGTGCATTGATACATTAAAACATTGTGCTAAATAATTTAGCGAACATCATGGAATTCATAACTTAACCGTATTCATCTAAGATCAAATTTTCACCTATTGAAAAATCAGCCGTTTTACTCCAATTGTCTGTCAATTACCGTTTGTCTAATCAGAATTCAAATGGCAAATAATGGTCAATCAGATATTAGGTCAAATATTGGCCAATTAGCATTTATGTTGAACTATTGGCCAATCAGCATTTATATGATAAATATTGTCCAATCAGCAATTGTACAAATGTATATTGAAACATTGGCCAAACAGCATTTATATGATAAATATTGTCCAATCAGCAATTGTACAAATGTATGTTGAAACATTGGCCAATCAGCATTTAGAATGATACAATTTACTGCAGAATATCTAGCCTGGGTTGTCGTTCCTTGTCACTCATAAAATCTCCGGCAAAGGCTCAGTTGTACGAGGTTCTTGTACAACAAAACAATATGAAGGAACCTGGCACACAAAGCAAATACTTTACATAGCCTATAAGTGCTCTATTAGCTTACGTATTTGATGTACATGTATTTTAAAAGTGGAATTTCAGATGCCATAATATTTTTTTCATTTTTATAACATAATATTTTTACTATTTTTTATAAAAAGTATTTTTATAAAATAATATAATATTTTTACAAAATAACATAATATAATTTTTTAAAAGTCAGTCGCTAAAAGGAAACTACGATCTAGAGCAGAACGAGATCGTGATACGAGCATATCAGATATTTGAGCAAATAAAGGAACTTCGGTCACATTGTTTGGTACTTCTTTTGACATTCATTCGAGCAAGTCAACAGGAACGACAACTCCGCATATTAAACATAATTTACCTCACTTGGCGAAGCTGATTATTTAAAAAATACTTTGTATTGGGTAATTGGCCAGTATTATCTTTTTATGAAATACATTTTTAATTGTACCCACATATTAACTCTGAGCAGCCTTTACTTGCTTTCTGTTGTCATTGTTTATAGTTTCTGTATTATATGCTTCGTGCATGTATTTGCTTTAAGTCCAAACATGCAGGAAATCTGCGATTTGTTTTTTGTTTGTTTGTTGGGGTTCTAACGTTCCCACTGAAATGCTTTATGGTCATAAACTATTGCTATATACATGTATGTGTTTACCTCGCCTTTAAACATGTTGTATAGTACATAATATAAGCATTATCATATTTCATCGCATTTGTACATAGATCAAATTCTGTGTTTTTGAATATCGTCTGTAATGAATTCATATGTCTATAGCCAACGAGTTCAAACCATGCGGTTTTTATTACACGTCAAATTATTTTTTTGACGGTTTTCCTGACATACATTTGTCATTATAAATCATTTGGTGTTGCATTGTAAAGGTAAAGAGCATATTCTATAAATGGCATTTAATTACAGTAAAATTACGATGTGAATGCAGAAAGTCCTTGAATATATCAAGTATTACTACTCGATTCCAAGTACTGTATATTTACATTGTATGTTAAACATGGAAAGACAGACTTATTACAGGATCAAACAATTTGGACTCATTATGAACACATGCGTGATTATTTCATCCCAATTTATGCTATGCTAAATTGGGTCATCGTGTTCAGAGTTTATCATGATCTTTTAACTATACTTACAATTTTTTGCGTTTTTACATGTAATAGAACTTAATTTATTGTATAAGGTTGCTGTTAGATGGGGGCCAACGTTAAAATGGATGTTTTCAAACCGTTTTACTGCGTGCTCATGTGCCAGTGATTATGTTTTAGGGGATTTAAAGCCTCAATCAAAAACTGTTTGATTGCATGTTCATTACAAAATGAAAGTCATGAACACTTAAAATGTTTTGTGATGTTCCAATACATGTTTTAAGTATTACCCATTAAAAATGTACGTATAAACAAAACAACTACGCGGCAGTGTCCATACATTAAACACTAAATCCTCTGGTCTCCGTTCAACAAACAAAAAGTCCTTTAGTTACAGAGAGTCGTTGGCATAAGCTTTTAAGGAACCAGACTCCACATTTAAGAAATTATATACATACATACACATGTAATACCTTTGCAATGTTCAGGATGGAAAAAAATCAACGTGAATCCAAATTTTGAATAATGAGTTTAATTTCCTCAACACTTGCTCAGATCTTCCAGTATGTTTAGAAGTATCATAAGCGACACTAACGAAAATAGTGTTCTTACATGAATCCGGAATCTAGTCCCTTTAAGCGTTAACGGTAATACTTTTTGGAGAAGTCCGTTCCGCTTAGAATATTCACTGATTTCACTTGACCAATTTCTAGAAGCTCAGCAAAAAGCTGATCTGTTCGCCGTAGAATCATACATAACAGATATGAACACATCTTTTATTACCTTTTTGTTTCAATAATACATGTATATGTGTTGTAAATGTTCTGTCGAACATTGAGTTGCTTTAAAATATGTCATTAAAATGATATTGTTGTTAATAATTTTGTAATAAAAATGATTATGAATCACATTATGTTATCGCTGATTTTGTAATTTCTCGGATGTACCAAATACATGTTTGCACATTGTTACGCCAATATACAAATGTATATGTAAAGTTAACAGTTATATAGACAATGCAACAAATACAATGTAAAATGTATCAAAACAGTTTATCACATATCATGTGAATATGTAATCAAAACAAGTTTAATAACATTTGAAACAATATGAAAGCTCACCCGCTTGGATATTTATCATGAATTTAGAAAGAAGTATCTCGGAATTGCAATTCCAAGTCCTGGGCATGACACATGTTCTCTGTAATGATTTATGGCCATTCGACCTCGACTGTTGATTTAATATTGAGTAAAGCTGGCAGTGACAAGATTAGGACTGGAACGGTTTCTAAGTAATCTGGCAAGGTGAAATGACCACCGGTATATGATTGAAAAACTGTTGTGACATGATACACAAATATTGCCTTTCATTAATGCAGATTCTTTAGACAATGAATTGATTAAAATGACATACTATTAGATTGAAAAACTGATTGGTGAAATGACATGCTAACAGAAAATTGATTGTAAATTTCACAAAGAAGTCGACATTATGTTTAGCAAAGATGCTACAATGTTCAGAATTAAGTTTTAAAAAGTCTGGCAGCATATTTCCTTTGCTAAATATAAAATGTGTTTATGTTTTTTATGTTTATGAATAATACAATAATAACACATAGCTTGGATCGACTAGTCACGTGTCTACCATTGCACATCCGGACTTCTCTTTCAGTAGGAATGTACTTTTCAAGCCTCTATACCTTGTCTCATGATTTTCCCGCTAGTTATTAAATCACCAAAGCCTTGTTCGTGGGAAAAGGCATACCCAGACCTCCCTGATATATGGCTGTGGCGTGATGACGTAGTTCTGAAGACACCCATGTGTTTTTCCCTTAATACAGTTTTCTGAACTCTTTGCTTCAGTCGTATCTTGTCACACAATGTCGGGTTAATGTTGGATTCGTAGAATCTGTAAGCCACTACTGGAACCAGCAGTATGACATTAGTAAGTACCATTGAAAACCAGAAGTTCCCAGATTTCAGTACCATAAACATTACCCCTTGATATGTGTAACCTAACGTTGGTATATATAGGATGATGACCAATAGGAAATAGAAGACGATGCTACCCCAGATGACGAAATGATTAAAGCCAGTCCAATAACGAGTATCCAAGGCACACTGAATGTATAAAATGTAAATTAATTTATGAATTCAGTTACATTTCTTGCGCTGTTCTCTATTAGACAAATATTCGGTGTTTTTTTAACACAGTGTAGAATGTCTATTAGTAAAATTCAATACTATCATTTAAATGAATCACCATTTATTTACTAATACTCTTGAACTGAACAAAGTTTCTGTCCAGTTACACCGCAAGCATTTTCAAATTAAAGTCTGTAGACATCGTTCAAAATTACCCAGACATGATGGAATGATAATATTCATTCGAGGTACACGCACTTATAGCAACACATGATCACAAACCAGGCGAACGTATATGTGTATTTGTATAAATAAATACGTATGAGTTAACAATATAGTTGCGTACTAACCCTTAAATTTACTGCAACAACCATTATGCTTGCAATTACAACACCAAATGCTTGAATTCCGGCTAGGTCTTTTCCAGATTCAGTTATATTTTCCATAAAAGCACCATATGGTATGAAAAACAACACGATAGATGTAAGTACTCCCTGAAACGAGAGTTTAAAATTCAGAGAGTAAGCAAATGGTCGATTCAGGATAACTATAAAGATATTTTTACTTTAAAAAACACACACCAGATATCTTTGCAAATGTCTGACATACACCCGCACCTATTTTCATTGACATAAAAACTTTCAAATTCTTCCCCAGGTAGGTACTTTTACCTCGAACCTAATTCAGTACGAGTTGTGTAAACACTGCACGCCAGGCGAACTAAAAGATGTTTCTCTCCTGTATTAAAATTAATGTGAAACAAATCAATAGAAATGATGTTTACAAAGGCAGCATAATGAATATGTATTGAAATATTCAGTGTTGTACGTGCAATTATATATCCGAGCACTTGGACTGTGTCGATGTATGATTTTTCAATATTATGAATTAGGCCTTTTAAAAAAGGTTTTGAGCGTTTAAGTACATGTATTTGAAATATATCACCATACCTCCAGCACGCTGATAGCAAACACTTTTTTATTGAACAATAAATTTTCCAGACCAGGTTGGTAAAGTTTGGGAAACTCTATCGAATATTCATGACTCACATCCTGTTACAAAAGAAGATGTAGTAAAAGATTTTATCATGGCAGAATAAAATGTTAAAGCGTACAATCAATTTTAGGTTAGTCGGCCCTCGAGAATAAAAACAATGGACCAACTAAAACGAAAACAGGTCTACAATGATAGGTTTATCTCTCATGTGGACTTTGTTCGAAGCATTGATTTGTTATATAACTCAAGTCTATTGGAACGCTACCGACTTTTAAATAATGTCTAAACAGCATTCTGCCAAAATGTGAACTCTTAAATAAAAAAAATAAAAACAAAGCTTGCGTAATTTTGTGTTTTACGATGATTTTTCATACTCCGTTTTTTATATAACAATACTTAGTGTTCATTCTTGTGAAATTAATACACTTTTTCAAATTTAACCAATGCATTACTTCACTTAGTGTAGTATACTATATCTACATAGTTCATATAGAACAACCTTTATTTAGCCTAAAGAATGGCTGTAAAGGATATATTCATAAACTGACCCGTCAGCCAAGTTTTGTAAATTAGAATTACAAATGCCACGATACAACTTTAATGAATCATCACACGACATGATAACTATATAAGTATATCACACAACATGACAACTACATAAGCAAAATACAATGTCTATGATGAATTAAGGCGGCGGTTTACCTGATCAAAGAATCCTAATGCAAGAATTGGTAACGATGTATAGAATACATTATAAAATGCTATGAAGTTAGGATCAAACAACGCCTGTAAAAAAACACACAATCACATTAAACATGAACATTATAAAGACACAGTCATTACTAAGACAAAGTGTACAATATATGATATACTAGTCGTGTATGCAATGTCAGTACAGAAAGCAACAATATCTATCTAATGATTGGTAACTAGTGATTACTAGTATCAGCATTAATTATTTGTTTAATGTTGTTTTATGATACATCGATAACTAATGATCAAGGATCACATATTTAATAAAACGAAAGCAACAATTACATGTATATACTGACGTGTGCAAAATGATAATGTACGCACATGTAGTTATAAAGAACTGGAAGGGTAACTGATATACTAGTAAATTGATAACAAGACCGCAACAAGCGGTGCCAACGCTCGTCCGTTCACAGCCTCAGTGATCATACAAAGCTTTGGAATTCTGTGATAAAATGTATTGGATTCAAGAAGTACACAAAACGTATAAGCCTGAATATGAAAGATCAGTAAAAGTGTAATTCTGGATCTCGCTGTTAGAAATAATGGTGCCATATTGCATAATGTAGACATTGCTTTAGCTGTATGCAAGCTTGTTTAACGTGCTATTAATTTATAGCTAGATTGCAATCTTAATACGGACAGTTGCTATAGAGAGGTAGTTGTCTATACATTATACTCATTTTGTTTCGGTGAGGTAAATTTTCAGTGAAATTATGTTATTGAGATATAGAGCCATGTATGTATATTTTGAGTGTGGTGAAATACCAATGAACACTTACCGCAATCATTGTAGTGATATATCTGTTGATATCGTTATACATAATGCAAAATATTTCAATTGTATATATAGTATTTGTTTGTAAATATATCATGTATATCTTTAATTCTGGAAGAATAAAAAGTAAAAGCTTAAAATGTCTAGGTTATGAGCTACATTATAGATTTTCAACTGTTGCAAACGTTGCCGCAGTCGAGGCAGCGAACACCATAGCTCAACTTCTTCTTCGAAATCAGCCGAGTTAAAAGTTGATTGGTTAATCACTAGGCATGCCAACAACAGTTAGACAAACACTAATAAAACAACAGAAGATTAGTTTCAGTGTTACCTGAGCAGAGTATCCACAAAAGAAGGCAAACCAAAAGTTACAAAGGGTGAAGGCAAAGTTCTTGTAGAAGAAATATCTCAAGAATTTACACATCCGTAAGTACGACCATCGTCCGTGTACAAGTAACAATCTCTCTAGATATCTAAACTGTGAGAACGAGTAATCACTAGATAACACAGCTTGCATTCCTTCCTGTCCGGAGATGCCGACACCAATATGAGCAGCTGTAATAAGAAGTATTAAATTCAGCTTAACATTATGTAAATGCTATTAGATGATAACAACCATCAATGGTCAAAAATTCTTATTCAAAGAACATAATTTCATGAAGTTGCATATGTGCAACAGTAACGCCTTAATGTTTCTGTACCTAATTATATCAAACGATTGTTCAATTCATAACATTACTACGTCCTAAATGAACCCGTATACTTTCAGTTTGTCAGTTTGCTAAATAAGTATTGCATTCGTTAGGAATTAAGTGTTTCAATGATCTCTGAGTATGTCTATTCTAATTGACCAAGAAGTCCATATCTAGTATCAACACTCTGTTCCAGAAACTTACTTTTAATCATGCTAACATCGTTTGCACCATCACCTATGGCGAGTGTGATGGATTTCTTGTTTCGTTTCACTAAATCAACCACATCGGCTTTCTGTCCTGGTGTCACACGACAACATATCACGGCTTTACATGAACACCCTAAATTTAACAGCAAGTGTTCCAACGTAGGCTTTAAACAATGAGCCTACAGCAAAGAAGAGGAGAGGATGGAAAAAGGAAGTCACTAAGAGAGAACCTTAAGATAAAGCAGATAAAGAGTTCTCAAATAGTACCTGTAACAATCATGACATCATGTCACTGTCCAGAATGAATGAACATGAGCCAAATTCTATAACAATTATTTATTAGAAATTCCCTTTGCTATCAGTATCATAGACTTCCTTTGGATAGTCAACAATATCAGCATGTTATTCACTGTTTTACCTAAATTGTCAACAATGTTTAGAATTTAAGTTGTTTTTGCCTTTACACGTTAATTCCTAATTAATTTAATTATTATAATATATTTCTTAAGGTCATAAAATACATTCCGCCTGGTTAAGGTAATTCGTAAATATCTAAGCCTGGGTAATAAATAGCTTCATCTTATATTTGAACGATTCATTTTATTTCCAACATACCAAACTATGGCCATTGATGACAAGTGCAAAAGTTTTATTCTCTCCTGGAATCTCCGTACTTTGATTATTTCTACCCGAACTCTCACCGGATAATCTGCAATTATAACAACAACAAAAATAAATGCAACAAACGAAGACAACTTTTAAAAAATCAGCTTGGAAAAATCGTCTTAACAGTCTACAGCAGTAATAGTACAAATGAATGTTTATATGCATATCTTCAAGAATCTTATTAAATACATTGGAAAATTCAAATGTTCTTTTGACATAAACAAAAGTTTTTTCAACAATATAACATGGCGAGTAAACGTATTCATATGAAAGCACTGCGCTTGTATTAAAGTACTATTTGCATTTTACTGTAATTAGCGAAGGGCTTATCAAAGTTAGATAATTATTGTATTGTGTGCGTATTGAATTTAAAAGCATAATTGGTACAGATATATTTGTCCATGAGCAAATGTTGCATCAAGATCATATACATACATTTAATAAAATATGTCCTCAGTATGTGATCAGTAAATTCGCTGAAAGAAATGTACACGAAAGCAAGCCACTCACGAAAAATGCGAACGTTTCAACGACGCGAACTTTACTACTTTGTACATATATATACTCGTATTTAGCCAATGATTAATAATACAACACATTCTGATAACATACCATGTTCAGATTAAACCTTTCATAATAAATTTCTACAAATAAGATCGAAATCAACGACAAAAACGGATTGTAAGTTTTCATATCTAATAAGATAATCAACAGCTGAACAATATGTGCTGTTAAAGCCACTTGCCAATTCAAAATGCCAACTGATTGTAAAACCCACAGTGTGAATGGATGGAAAGATGTATCAAGAACTTGACTACATTTTGTGTATCATTTATGTACATAGCATTTTACGAAGGCATTGTGCTGATATTTGAATGCATGCTGTAAGTTGAAATGATTATAAGACATTTAACTTACAAGAAAAAGCAGTTTTGAATGTTGAATATCGTGGTTACATTAGAAGGACAAAACTATACAATGAAAGGCGAGCAAGAAAACCATCACCGAATGAAGCAGGTTTTATAAATAAATGAACACGACTTACAAATGTAAAACTGCCATTGGTAACATGTTCGTCCTTAAACATAGAACATCCTCGTCAGTGTTTTGGCAATACAAATGTATAGTTGATTGTGTAAGGTGGATAACCCATTGTTCTAACACTTATAATTGGTTCGAAAAAAAGGAATTTAATAACTCATAAACTAATCACTCATTGTGAAAATATAATTATTATTGTCTGGAAATGTTACATTTCCATGTCACATTTACATACAAGCGTTTGAATTAAAAAATGAATATGCTGAAGTAACAATCCAAGACGTACCTGGTGTGTACATCTAGGAGACCATTGCTATGTGCAACATCTTCTGTTGCTTCTGCTATCTTACTCAAAGCATCTTCCATCTGTTTCTTGACTTCATCGAATTCTTCAGCATCAATGATAAATACATCTTCCATCTCAGCGGTAAGAAGTCGACACGAATATCCAATATTGATAGCCGTTTCTGCAATAAACAGTAAAACATGTGTTTACAGCCATCTCAGAATAAAGGCCATCCTGTGAATATATTAGGTGTTTCAGTTAAAAAACACCATTGATTATTTAGAACAAAAATGACGTCCTAATAAAGCCAACTGTCAATAAAAAGCCACATTATGCTTTCCTAAGGGCGCCCTTTGTTAACAGGTTTGATTGTAGATGAATGCAATTATCTGTACTGACAGATTAAGACCATTTTACTTTTAACAGTAATTCAACATTATGTTCAATCTCGAATTTTGATATGTGATCAAGTTGAATGAGCTGTTTAAAGTATCAATATAGTCATCGGATACGGAATCTTGCTAAAGTTGATTTAGCTGAAAACAAAAAGATATTGTTACAATCCTGAAACCACATCTACATGTCAGTTAGATATGCACATACATGCATATACTGTCAAACTCTCTAAAGCTACAACCTTTGAGAGTAGCATAATTACTGTGAAATCATTAATTTTCGTTGGGTTCAATTTTCGTGGTTTTTACTAAAATGGCTATTTCGTGGGGACATAAATTCGTGGATTTTGATTTTTGAAAAGAAATGATTTCGTGGATAAGTCGACCCACGAAATCCACGAAATTAAATCCCCAACGAAAATTAATGATTCTACAGTATATTGTTGTTGAGAGGCTGTTACTCTAGCGATGTTAAGTTAATAATTATATCGTGCAGTGGGAAAACATGCTGTTGATGCAGGGAGGTTGTTGCTCAAGAGAGGTTGAACTGTACCTTGTTTATCACCGGTTAGAACCCAAATCTTGATTCCAGCCAAAGCCAGGTTAGCAATGGCATCAGGTACACCATCTTGTAATTTATCTTCTATAGCTGTTGCACCGAGTAAGACCATGTTCCGTTCTATTTCCTCATAACATGCATTCATCTTATCATCCCTATCATCCATGGCTATGCTGAAAATAAGAGAATTCCCAAGTTCACTCGTCAATTTACGTACCTCGTATATTCATTGTCATATCTTATAAAACATAAATAACCCCTTTCGTTATTGTTTACACCATTTGTGTACAATTATAGTTAAATGCACACCAAATATTAAATGGCATATATCTTCTGACTGCACCAAACTTTCTTTCGCTCTTTTAAAATGATTTTCTTGACGATATCTGTTTTTTGTGTGTGTTTTTCGTATAAACTGAGAAATGACGGAAACATAGTATTTGCTGTACTACAAGCCATCTATTTTCAGCGAAGTTACTTAGAACTTGGTTTTCTGGAGTAAAAAATGGTATCATTTCGAACACCGATTGTGTCTTAACATTTTTAATAATAAAAAAATTTAAAAAACGATCATACCTTGCCATCTTGTTCTTGACGGACCAATCCGCAAATTCTTTGTTAGACAAATCTTTTCTTGCTAGACAAAGTGTTCGAAGGCCATCTTGCGCAAAATCCTGAAAATGACAATTGTTGCCTATATTCTTTCATCTAAACATCATTATTAACTGATACAATATAACTACTAGGTTATTTTACTTTTGCTAAAACTGTAAAATTGCTATAATTGCATTTAAAGGCATTTTCCGCCTTACATCCCAAGCTTAATCATATTCTTCTACCCTAGACGTTCACCTTGGTAAAACACCTACCTTCTGTAAACTAACTTTACAGATTGCCCACGTATATGAAATATTTGTTTGGTCCTGCATTGGATTTGGTGATTACTGACCAAAACATATTACAATACTAATATCTGACTAACATTCGAGGCACAAGTACGTTCTTCTAAACTGATGTTGTACAAAATGCATTTTACTTAAAGGTATTGAAACAAGGCGACACTACAATATATACGGGAAGCGTTCCTGTGCAGGAGACCAGTATGGATGAACATAAATACAATGTATATAACTGTACGTACATTTAAATGTTTAATTGTTGTATTCTGTAACTGTTGGCAGGAATCAGCAAGTCTTTCATAGATGACCGAATCAGCCCCTTTGCACCAAAGCTGTATCTGTCCGTTCCTTCTAACTATCACCTGACATTTGATTCACATTTAGTCAGAATATGCCCCCTATTTCGAGTAAATTAGTAGTAATTTACTACTAATTTACTTGAAATGGGGGGATATTTTCTGACTGAAAAGGGTAGTGAGTGATTGAACATGTAAATTATAATAATGTATATCTGATACTGTATGATATATAAAACTCGAGTAAATAGCAACCTGGGAATCTTGGTCATTATTATTGATCATATAGTCATGTATTTGTACTCTTTCTTCGGTAGCCATTTCAGGGACAACCAGTTTTAGGGACAACAATGAAGACAAACAATGAACTTTGCTCCTAATTCATTACATTATAACTAATACATTAGTTGAAAAAGTTAATTACTGACAAAATATTCATTAATTAGGTAAATATTTCCGGCTAGCACTTTATGATAATAAAATAAAGTAATATCCTAAGTATCTTTACATGACCAATATTCTTTCTCGTGTGAAAATACAAAGAAAGCAGTTATGAAACTCACAATTTTGTGAAGCAAATTACTGTAATTAAAAGCATGTTGTATTCAACAATTTCAAAGGCATATCAGTTACTTACAGACATTCGTTTCCTCACATTATCGAAGTCTAATATAGCCAGGAGATCATATACCTCCTCTTCACCTAGAACTTCTATAGTTATTGTACTCGGTGTCCGAGACTGAAGTTAAACAAACAAATACAGTTAAACTCATCAAAACCGGACTCCTTCCGGACTTGGCTAAAAGTCCGGATTACTGAAAATTCCAGTTTCCACATAACTTTTGATAAATTCCATAAACGAGGGGGGGGGTAAAAATCGTATTTTACCGTAGTTAAATATTGTCGTCTAGCAACCTTATCATTACAACAAAAATTTAAATCTACTTTAATTTGTATCACAGAACTGAGTTATGTTCATGCCTAACTTCCGTATGGTTTTGTTGTTAGAGATTCATTTTGTTATTAGTATGACTTATTTTCCCGTCTTGTACGTAATTATGCAAAGGCTTTTAATATCAAAATGTATGGGAGGTTTCAAGGCAATATTATTAATATTTCCCTTATATTTGAACTTGATGGAGAGACCTTCTTCATTTTACGACCGATTCTTTTATCCAAAGGGGTCCAGATAATTGTTTATGCTATGTACATTATACCTTGAATACGAAACCAAAATTTCTAGCAGCTGACACCAATGCTTCCTCATCTGGGGATTGGGCTTGGTATTCTAGTTTCCCTGTATATAATATAAGCATAATATAACATATCAATATACGATATACAGCTACGTGTTTACATGTGTTACGTGGTTATTTATGCATGGGGCCTTCAACGTCTCTGACTGGTTAACACCTGAGACCACAAATTTTGATCACTTACACGCGATGCACGAAAGGATGTTGCTACGCATTCTTAAATTTAGTCAAACTCAGTAGAAAATTGTGTCCGTGCTATCAAATAATATAAAACTAAAATGTATTCCGCTTCTATCAATTGTATTACTTTTTATTGGAAATATTTCGAAATACATGTAGTATATTGTTTTTTATATTAATTAGTTCCTGCTTTGTTCAAGTATAGGGGTTTAATAAAAAAAAGATACAGAGGACCGAGCGATGTTTTCATTTATTAGATACAGTCTGTTTGTGCTAGCGACAACCTCCGAATAAATCCATCCTGTGAATAAAGATCACTATTTTAAAATTGTAGGTTAATTAATTAGAAGAAAGTGAATTAAAGATCACCTGCCAATACAAAGGGTGGCCATTGTTCACCGGTTTGACTGTATATAAACTGCTGATTTTTTTATACAGATATGCTGGCCAAACAATGTCAATGATACTGATGAAGAATGATTATTTCCGAATAGCATTCAAACCTGTGAACAATGGCCATAAATAAATGTGGCCCGTATTGACATTTTTGGAAACTGAACGATAGACCAGCTTCCCTTAGCCGTCACTCGCTCGACCATACTGAAGAATTCTCCTCAACGAGGTATCGGCCGAAAAAAACAATAATCAAGGGACGCTAATGAGATTGTGTCTTACGTCACGCCTCAGTTCCCTTGTCGATTATCGATCAAGCATTGATATTTTGGAGTTAACAAGGTTAAGTGCAGCCAGGCGTCATAAAATACAGCGTTAGTTTCATAAGACAGACATGTTTGATCCTATCCGCGGTTGTTATCAGTTTTAATTAGTCCCGCTGATCAAGTTGCGGATCATCAACAAAAAATGTACGAACACTGTGGTGTCAAAAAAATAAATAGATGATGCTGTAATATGTCAGTATAAATATATAAGCACATTTCTACTATGGGCATGATTTTTATGTGAACATTAGTACTACGTTTATTTACATCCGCCATGGAATTTTTTAGATTAGTTACCGTTTCATGTTGCATTGTAAGTTCAGTTTCTATGTGTACTTTAAGTACTTAGATATGACTTTGAGTTTACCGTTGTTTTCTTCTGGCATAACTGTATGACAAAGTGCAAGAAGGCGATAGAAATCATGTAAGTGTTCATCTTTAGACTGTACCAAGTCAACCACTCTATCATCATAAAACTTGAAACTGTCATCAGCATGCTTGTTCCAGGAGAAGTCACACCATTTTGTTTGCTATGATATAAGTATAAAAACAGAAAATGCATTACAATATGAAATTACTTATTATACCCATTTATAGGATTAATTTAAATTCTCGCAACATGAGATACATAGTTCCCACATCTACAATATTTACCTCCCTTGGCGGCCATACATTTCTTATGCGCTTGCTAGAAACAATTCTGAAAATTGGCAATTAAACAACTCATTTTATAACAGTTAATTTAATCATGTTAATGCCAAAAGCACATCAGTTTTAGTAAAATGTAGTAGTGACATATGAATATCCTATATTTAGAATTATTAGAACAAAAATATCTTCTATGATCAATCCCTGTTAATTATGCCTAACATCAAGATGGCCACCAAGGGAGGTAAATATTGTAAATGTAGAAACTATTTCTTACGAGAAAAGAGGTTAAAAGTAACAGTAATTATTAAGACGTTGCACGTTTAAGGTACTAGATTCGTAACTTCAAAAATTAATGTCTCAAAAGATGGCCTTAAATCTTATTGTTTATTACCTTCAGTCCTGGCATGCTGTTCATAAAGGGGAGCTTTGTTTTAAAAACAATATTAAATTAAATATCAATTAGATACTTACTTCTGTTATTTCCATTTCCCTGCCGGCCGGATCAAAGTAACCTCCGTAACTTTCACCATTCACTGAGGCTTTCTTGAAAACCATGATGTTCTAAAAAACAGAACATGGACTAGTATGGACTTTATGTCCAGATAATCATGATTTATTTCTACAGCACAGGTCAAACAAGCAATTAGGAGGTTCACACCTGTATTAAGGGAAACAGCACTAAATGCGAAGACCTAGACCTCCTTCCTTGGTGTTTTCAAAGTGTATTCGTCTAAACTCGTTCAACATGTAGCAGGTGTAGATTACTCTGCTTATAATTTCACGATTATTATCACATTTTAATTGTACAATTTACCTGTGTTAGAGTCCCAGTTTTATCAGAGAAAATATATTCAATTTGTCCAAGTTCTTCATTGAGTGCTGAAGTTCTGGCTTTGGCTGGATCATCTTTAGGTTCATAATACATTTTTCTATCCCAGTTAATCAGTAAACTATTACCCATACGTATTATCTCTACACTGAAAATCAAAGAAATGCATTGTATCGGTTACATTTTTATGTTTTCTTATTTCAAGGCCAGTTAGGATCCATGTACAAAGAAAGAAGTTTTAATTTTCAAGATAATGAATTTACTTATTTTTCATTTCACAATTACTTTGATTTTCAATTGCACAGCATTCTTGGTTTAATTCCTGTGTTGTCAATCGATACAACTTGACTGCAACGGTGCCGTTGAATCCAAATGACATACAAACTGAATTAGACGTAACAAAACAAGTGCAACACTGGTTTGAATGTTGTAAAATTGATGTAGATAGAGTTGTGTACCTGACATAGAGTGATATTGGTACCACCGTGTTCAGTATGATGATGTAGGAGAAGAATACAAGTGTTGAAATGACTGTGGCCCCAGCTTTAGTATTATCACCTTTGGTGTCCAATATTGTACCGGGTACAAACTTTTCCCAAGGCATATAAACTTGAAATTTATTTCCAGAAAATTGTTCCCATATTCCACAAGCCACAGTACATAATAAACACATGGCTATCAAAAATATGAATATCTGTAATAGAAAAATGCCATGTATGTATTGTTTAGGGTAGGACCATGATTGCATTGATGTATTGTCACTGTAGTGCAGGCCATATACTGTATCATGTGGTTAAGCAATGTCCGTATGGACTAAGTCTTTAATTATTACTTAAGTGAACACATCGATGAAGAAAACGAAAAAGAGTGAAAACATTTATGTAGTTATATGCGTGTACAAAGATCCATACCTTTAGGGGGTTTTTTTTTTTGGTATAAAGTGAAATGTAAACATGACAAAACGATCCCTAATGAGAGGTCAGCTAATTCAGTATTGAACGAGCTGTTAGCTAACACAGTATTAAGTGAGCATAAGTGAGTGCGTTTTGACTTGTCACAATCAGTCGATTGTCATTGAACATAGCATTACATAGTAATTAAAAAAAAATATAACTCAAACCTATCAATAATCATTAAAATAGACGATAAATTCTATAAAGCAACTGATGCAAATCACGTCATAATGGATAAATATAACATACGTTTTTAGACATTTGCATAAAAGTAGAATATGTTAAACATGCTCGATGGATTCAGAATAGCACTATCACAAATACTTACCCCTATTATCAATTGGTTCATTAGTCTGTCAATGTTTGTGCGTTTAAATGATGTCTTACCGCAGTTCATCATGAGTTTGGATTCATGACCAGAAAACACCACCATACCATAGCACCATTGTGTGTTTCTTAGAACGCAACCACGTAACAGAATTTTATCAATGTTTAATGAGAAGGTTTCTTCATTCCATGTCAGTTTACCTTCAAACTTAGGTAGTCGATTGTTTGGTGGTTCGCACACGATCTCACCTGATAAATGACACCATTGGACTTGGTTATTGTTTCAGTTAAATGTTGTAACTACATTATTGAGTCGTTGTGTGCAGCTGTACATACACTTGTATCTCGTTTGTTTGACTGTCAAGTTATCTGTTGTTTAACAATCCATTCGACAGATATGGTCATTTCAGGGCAGATCTAGAGAGAGGGGGAGAGGAGGGATACAGGGGACTCGGGCATTTATTATCCTACTCTTATTCTTTTATGCTTTTTCTGGTTCATTATCGTGCCCTTTGTATAACACCCGTACATGTTTCACTAGTTTCCCGTGTTTTTCTAAACACAGTACTCGACTCGGTAGTTGACTTAACGTTACTTAAACAACGGATGGCGTAGCCGAGATTCGCGCCTGTGACATCTCAATTAGTTGTCCAGCGCAATACCACTTTACCTGCTAATCAGCCCTACTTGTATTTTGATACCTTTGCATGGACGTTTTATTGTGTGTATGCTTAAATGCGAATTTATGTGTTGTTGTCGATTTTCAATTTATTTGTTTACATTTTTGGTATTTACGAAATAATCTTGCGCATAGAAACTTGGATACCAACAACCCTTACAATTGTTTTTTTAAACTTGTTCTGTTCTTGCATTTTGATATGTTTACTAATACAATAAAAAGCTTGGTACAACGCCACAGTCTGGTAAAAACGTATCAATGTATTTTGACAAAAAATAATTATGTGTCTTTTTTTTGGTGATTCATGAAAATAAACATTTTAGAATACCCTTACCATTGAATTCGGCTAGCTGATCAATGTCGTCTCCAATTTCAGCTGTCTCGGTCAGTGCTTGCCTTACCTTTAGATTGGTTTCACTAAAACAAGTAACATGTTTGTAAAATCATTTGCCAATGTGTTTATTCACTATGTACTTTGTTATAGTCGGGACGCGTCTACGTTAACGTTTTCATGACGCGCTTACGGTCACGTGCTGTTGTTTGGCGTCATGTTTCTGTGTTGTTCAATATCAACGTATGTAGTAAAGAGGATCGAACCTGAACAACGTTGTTATAAATATATTAACTCGTCTTTTAACAGACAGTTACAATTTTAAGTTAAGGCATCTGTTGTAAAAATAGATACAAGTCGTGTACTTCATTGTGTCCAAATTTCCACTATAATCCTAGTTCACTATAACAGTGTTTGAAAGTAGTTCCGGACTTTCAGCCTACAGCAGTAATTTGTACAGAGTTTACTTTGTTTTGATGCAATTCAAGTTAGTTTCTTGTTCCATTAAAATAGATAGAAAAGACTTACCCATCCAATTCTGCAGTCTCAATATAACACAAACTGTTTGGTTCACTGGTTGATAGTAACAGTAAATCAGCCTGAAATTATTTAAAATGGATACATTGATATATTCGTCCACTCTTGATTCATTGAATGCAAAATTCCTTTATTTTTTTATAAAAGTGAAAATAACACAAAGTTAAGGACTACGGTTTAATAATAATTCATAAATTAGTTACCAATTGCAATCGACGTAGGGACAACAAAAATGAAAAATATGACCTATTCAGAAACGAAATACTCGATTCAAACATGGGTCACTGTACTTCTATTGATTGACTGATATTTTCTTATATCCTATCAAACACCTACTGACTTCCTGTAACTTCTTGCGTCTGATCTATTAGAACTCTCGGGAAGTTTTATTGCATGTTGACGGTTTCGTACTTTGTTTCGGTGTACGTGATTCATCACCATCTAAGACCAATATGGTGCAAGCGACTCGAATGTAAGGACATATCGACGTTAGTTTTGCTAAGAAAGGCATTTCAATAAAGGTGTAATTAACTCATAAGAAGACATACAGCGACAAAGTGATTGTTCTCCATTTTAATGATGTCACCAACGACCACGTTCTGCCATTCCTCTTCTACTATCTTACCGTCACGAAGAACTAAAGACTTTCTACGATTGACAATATCATCATTTTTGTGACGTCTCTGAAATGAAGTACACCATTCAGTTTGACAGTATGACAGATATGGAATCTCTAATTTGTACGATAGAAACTATGATCTGTAATATAGAATCTATGATTGGTAATATAGAACCTATGATTGGTAATATAGATCCCATGATTGGTAATATAGAATCTATGATTGGTGATATAGAATCTATGTTTGGTGATATAGAATCTATGATTGGTAATATAGAACCCATGATTGGTAATATAGAACCTATGATCGGTAGTATAGAACCTATGATCGGTAGTATAGAACCTATGATTGGTGATTGGTGACATGGAACCTGTGCTTTAATCTGCCAATAACTACATAAAGTGTTGTTACGAAAAATACTGTCAACTCGTAGTAAAGGGCCCACTCGTTGAAAAGTTGCGCATTTGAAACATATATCTTACGAATACGATGCATTGAAACAATGTAAACCACTTCAAGTTTAATTTCACCTCGGCTTAAAAGTTCATGGTTTCATGGCCTGACCGATCCTAGCCTGACCGATCCATCCTAGCCTGACAGATCCTAGCCTGACATAGTTTTGCCGATTTTGACCTGTCAGCCTCGTTCAAATTGTTCTGCTTGTCATTTTCATTTTCTTTAAAACATTTCTGCCGATCATCTTCCTGTACATGT